>CP125975.1:519283185-520533185 GCA_030063025.1 Avena longiglumis
ATCATAAGTGTGAAGATATGATAATAACCACTTTATTATTGCCTCTTGGGCATATCTCCAACACCTTGACACGCCGCAGTTGCAGCCGCAATATACTCAGTTTCACATGATGACTGTGCCACCACTTTTTGCTTTTGTGATAGCCAACTTACTATACTTTTTCCCAAGAAATATGCCACGCCCGAGGTACTCTTACGGTCGTCAATATCTCCTGCCATGTCGCTATCACTGTAGCCAAGTAGCTTCACCTCCTCCTTCTCTTTCGAGTAGACAATACCAAAGTTTGTAGTACCTTTGATATACCTGAGTATATGCTTCACGGCTGTCCAATGCTCCATTGTGGGTGCTTCCATGAAGCGACTCACATAGCCAACAGATTCGGCCAAGTCGGGTCTTGTGTTAATGAGATACCTCAAACTTCCGACCACACTCCTATACTCTGTTGCATCAACCGTAGGTGCTTCACTCCTTTTGCTTAGTTTAAGACGAGGTTCCATCGGAACATGAGTTGGATTGCATTCTTCCATGCCACACTTCTCAAGTATCTTCTTTGCATATGCCTCTTGGCATAGCGTGATCTCACCCAGCTTTTGATGTACCTCGATCCCAAGGTAATAGCTCAACAAGCCTAGATCACTCATCTTGAATAACTCCTTCATCTGTAGCTTGAACTTTGCAATCTCCTTCTCATCCGCTCATGTTATCAATAGATCATCAACATAGATGCCAACTAGTAGATGATCCCTTCCTTTACCTCGCTTATACATCGCATGCTCCAGTGGGCTCTTCTCGAATCCGAGAGAGATCAATGTACGATCAAGCTTGATGTTCCACGCCCGAGGGGCTTGCCGTAGCCCATACAACGCCTTGTGTAGCTTCAAAACCTTGTGTTCTTCTCCCTCTTTGATGTATCCCGGTGGTTGCTTCACATAAACTTCTTCTTTTAACTCCCCATTCAAAAACGCGGATTTCACATCCATGTGATGCAATTTCCAAGATTCTTGAGCTGCGAGAGCGATAAGTAATCTCACCGATTCCATCCTTGCAACGGGAGCGAACACTTCTTCGAAATCCACACCTTGCTTTTGCACATACCCCTTGGCAACTAGCCGAGCTTTGTGTTTCACCAACTTCCCTTCGGCATCCTTCTTGATCTTGTACACCCACTTGAGCCCTATGGCCTTGTGATTGTTGGGTAGATCGACAAGCTCCCATGTATTGTTGTCTTTGATTGATCCCATCTCCTCATCCATAGCACGACGCCAACACTCCTCCATATTAGCATCCTCGAATTTCGTCGGCTCCTTGGTGAGTAAACACCGACCTTGTCTTCTCCCTCGCGCACGCGCTGTACGAAGGGTCTTCGGCGGATACAACTCCAGTACACTTCGGATTTTTTCTG
The DNA here is from genome assembly GCA_030063025.1 of Avena longiglumis. Classification (NCBI taxonomy): domain Eukaryota; kingdom Viridiplantae; phylum Streptophyta; class Magnoliopsida; order Poales; family Poaceae; genus Avena; species Avena longiglumis. The sequence goes on from CP125975.1 coordinate 519,284,588, forward strand.
GAGTAGGTGGCCGTCTCCTTTCTTCTTGTGCACTTGGAGGAGACGCGGAAGCTGACGTAGTACTTGTTTCAGCGTCTACTGAATTTCCTGCAGTTTCTGTCGGTGTACTGCATGTTGGCGACGTGACATCGTCGCCCGCATCCACTTCTGGACTGCCACTAGTCCCTCCTAGACGGGAGTGTGCAGCTGATGGGCCACTTGCGCCAGGGATCTCGTCCGCGCGTGGACTGGATGGCGACGCCGAGCCTCCAGGAGCAGCGCGTGAGCTGCTGCTCGTACCGGGACTCCCACGCGGAGAGACGTCTCCAGGCGTAGCACTGCTGCTGCTCGCTTCCGGACCTCCATCTTCTGAACCAGCGCCTAAATCCGTAACGCCACGAGACGCTGTTTCTTGATCATCTGCATGCGAATCACTGTAGACTACGGTAAATATTTCATCAGAAATTGATTGTACCGGTTCTGCGGAGCCCTAATTCCATGATTTCTCCTCCTCGAAGACGACGTCGCGTGTCACCACCAACTGTTTTTTCCTTTGGTTATGCACGCGTCGCCTTCGAACCGTATTCATAGCCGATCATGATCATTGGAGTACTTCGATCCGCCAACTTGCTAGTATGCCCGGTCACCGTCTTCACATGCGCCACGCACCCAAAAGTGCGAAGATGATCAATCGAGATCTTGCGTCCATACCATGCTTCGTACGGTGTCATACCAACCACGCTCTTAGTTGGCGCCCTATTCAGCAAATAGACGGCCGTCGTGACCGCCTCACCCCAAAACCTGCCCGGCATGCCTTTGCTCTTCATCATGTTGCGTGCCATGGCCACCACGGTTTGGTTCCTTCTTTCCACAACACCATTTTGCTGCGGTGAATATGGTGTGGTAAGGTACTGCTGGATCCCATGAGCTTCGCAAAACGCCTTGAATTCATTGGATTTGAACTCCCCACCCCGATCGGTACGGAGGGCCTTCAACTTTGCCTCGGACTCCACCTCGGCTGCCATCTTCACAATCCTGAACGCTTGCAAAGCTTGATCCTTACTCTTCAGCAACACAACCCACATGTATCTACCGAAGTCGTCGACGATGAGCAAAAAGTACTTGTTCCCGGCGTGGATCGCCGGCGTGATTGGTCCGCATAAGTCTCCATGCACCAACTCAAGAACCTTACTTGCTCGATATTGTCCCTCCCTTGGAAACGGGGCTCGCCTTTGCTTCCTAATGAGACAATCGTCGCACACCTGCTCAACATGATCAACACACGGTAAGCCACGTACCATCTCCTTCTGTCCAAGTTGTCGTAGAACCTGGAAATTAAGATGTTCGTAGCGTGCATGCCACTTCCACGCCGAGTCTTCCATGTTTGTCATCAAACATACTGGATCCGCCCGATTGAGATTGAGGATGTAGAGTCTATTCTTAGACCTCTCCACCTTCATGATGAGCTGCCTTTGGCGGTCATATCCCCACAGGAACTCGTCCTCCAAAACGATCTTGCATCCACGCTCATGGCGACCAAGACCGATAATGTTGGTCTTAAGCTTGGGAATATAGTACACGTCAGTGAGTACCTTGTGACCTCCATCCTTCAACTCAAACAGGACAGTGCCTCGTCCTGCAATCTCCACCTTCGACCCATCGCCGAATCGAACGGAGCCTCCAACCGTGAGGTTCAACTCAGAAAACTGAGCCTTGTCGCCGGTCATGTGGTTGCTAGCGCATGTGTCGAGGTACCAAATGTCGTGAGCCGTCTGCATCCTCCGCGGGAAGACCTTCTCTTCCACGAGCGTGACGATCTCCGTAGCGGACTCCTGAGGAGTTGATTCCTTGGTGGTCATTAACTCGCAAGCTTCGAGCATGAGCATCATTGGTCCATCATCTCCTTCCTTCGCCATGAGAGCATTCTCCTTTGAACGGTTGGGACACTCTGATTTGATGTGCCCAAGCTGATTGCACTTATGGCAGCGAAGATTCTTCTTGTCGAATTTCTTCTTTGGCTTCTTCGGCTTGTTGTCCGACTTATTCGCCGGGACCGAACCATCGCCACTGCCAGATGCTTTATCGCTCCTCTCCTTGGTGACCATTGCCTGCCACTGGGCACGTGTAAGCATGAGGTTCTCATCTTGATTCGCGCCGCCGTAGGTGATTTTCATACGCTCATCATGCGCCTTGAACCGTCCAACTAGGTCATCCATCATGAGGGTGGTGAGATCAACGCATTGCTCGATTGCCGACACCACAGATATGTACTGCGGCGGCGCCGCGCGTAGGAAACACATTACGACTGAGATATCTTCCAGCTTCTCACCTTGCGCGCGAATCCCGTTGACAATTGTGGCTACCCTCGAGGCAAAAGCGTCTAGCGTCTCATCTCCTCCCATCTCCAGGTTCTCGTACTTCTTCTGCAAGATTTGTAGGCTCGCCCTGCGGACGCGCTCGTGCCCAAGATTCAACTTCTTGAGTGTCTCCCATGTCTCCTTTGCAGAGACCTTCGAGATCAGGTGCCGCATCACGTCCGCCGGCACCACGGAACCGATGGCCGTGAGTGCCTGTTGGTCCTTGCGGTACTTCGACGCGCCCTTCTTGAACTCGTCGCCATCGGGATCGACAGCCTCCCAAATGTCGTTGCCCTCCATGGCCCACTCCATCTGTTTCGCCCACGTCGTGTAGTTGTCGCGATCATACCGCGGGTACTGCGATGACACCAATGCACCCACAGCCGCACCGGAGTACTCGCCTAACTCCTTGCCCGTCATGACCTCCCGTTACTAGGAGATCCTCCGCGAGGCTCTGATACCAATTGTTGGCCCAGCCCCGATCGCCGAGTGCAGTCCGGCGTGACGACAACGATGATCTGGCGAGTTCGCACACGTATGGTACGATCAGCCTAGCACTTTGAGCTAGCTAGCTGATCAAACTCTCAACTCACACGAGTACGTACGGGGAAAACAATGTTGATGGCTACAGGGCCCTCTCGATCATGTTGTTTGTATTGAATCTCACGGTTGTCTTACAAGGCTACTACATGAGTGTATATATACCCGACAAGACGACGCAGCATCAATACGAATAAGTGTTGGACTACTAGTCCTACTCGATCGATATCACGGAACATATACATCCATGTAGTAGCCTTGTAAGACAACCGTGAAATTCAATACAAACAACAGGATCGAGAGGGCCCTATAGCCATCAACATTGTTTTTCTCGTACGTACTCGTGTGAGTTGAGAGTTTGATCAGCTAGCTAGCTCAAAGTGCTAGGATGATCGTACCATATGTGCGTGAACTCGCCGGATCATCGTTGTCGTCACGCCGGACTGCACTCGTCGATCGGGGCTGGGCCAACAATCTTGCCGCTATTGCGTCGTCTGTTGTCGGAAAGTACTCGACGTAAGGCGTCACATATCGTGCCAATTTCCAACATTTGGTATCAGAGCCAAGGTCGTCTTTCGTGATATGCTGAAAGTACTAGGAGGTCATGGCGATGGTGAAGTTTGGCGAGAGCTCGGCATCGGCACCGGTGACAGAGACGGTGGGGGCGGCTTTGTATCCGTGCCTCGATCGCAAGGACTACGGGCTATGGGCTCTCAACATGGAGGTGGCCATGGAGGCTCAGGAGGTTTGGGAGGCCGTCGATCCAGGAGGCGACGAGTACGCCAAGGGAGGCGCGAAGTACCGGAAGGATCGCCAAGAGTTAACGACGCTCTACTCCTCCGTGCCGAAGGACGTGATGCAGCACCTTGTCGGAAATAAATTGGCAAAGGATGCATGGGAGACGATCAAGATCTTGCACCAAGGTCATGCCCGCGTGAAGGAAGCGCATCTTCAAACTTTGACAAAAAGCTATGAAGATCTGAAGATGGAGGAGAGCGAGACGGTTGATCAGTTTGCCGCCCATTTTGTTACTCTTGTCAACTCAATCAGGGGATATGGCGAGAAATTGGATGAGATCAAGACCGTCAGAAGGTTCTTGCGTGCAGCGCCAGCACGCTACATGCAGATCGTCACATCGATCGAACAATGTCTCGACCTGAATACATTGATGGTTGAGGATCTCGTCGGAAGATTCAAGTCACACGATGAGATAATCCGGATCAGCTTCGGTGATCCAGAACAGGTTGAGCGCCTAATGCTCACAAAGCAGCAGTAGATGACTCTTTCAAAAGTAAAGCAAGGAGGCTCCACGAGCGGCAAGGAGAAACAACGCCCATCGAAAAAGTATATCGCGGGGCAGGAGGATGAAGATGACGCCCCGCCAAGGAGGAAGTTTGACATAAAGAAAGTAAGGTGTCATAACTGCGGCGAGCTCGGGTCACTTCAAGGCTGATTGCCGGAAAGCACCAAAGGAAAAGGAGAGGGCTCTCATCGCCCAGGAAGGAGATGATGGACCGATGATGCTGATGCTCGAAGTAACTGAGTTGAAGGATGAGGAGGATGTTGGAGATATGCCCTAGAGGCAATAATAAATGTAGTTATTATTATATCTTTGTGTTTATGATAAATGTTTACATTCATGCTATAATAGTATTAACAAGGAAACATTAATACTTGTGTGATTTGTAAACTTAATTTGAAGTCCCTAGTATAGCCTCTATACTTCACTAGCTTGTTGGTTGATTAATGATTGTGGTTTCCCTATCATGAACATTGAGATGTTATCAACAACAAGATCATATCGTTAGGAGAATGATATGGTGGACATACTCCTATAGATAAGCGTAGCATAAAGATCAAGTCATTTCAATAGTTCAATTGCTATATGCTTTCTGATACATAGTAACCTAATTCCTTCGACCATAAGATCATGCATATCACCTTTACCGGATGGATGCTTTGATGACATCAAACACCACACCGTGAATCGGGTGGCTATAAAGGTGGCATTGAGTGTTTGGAAAGTATTGGTTGAAACACATGGATCAAGAGTGGATTTGTCCATCCATATGATGATAGATATACTGGGCCCTCTCGGTGGAATGTCATCCAATTAGCTTGCAAGCATGTGACTGCTCACAAGGGATCACATATCACGGAACGAGAAAAGAGTACTTATCGTAACGAGGTTGAACTAGGTATGCGAGATACCGACGATCATAACCTCGGATAAGTAAACTATTGTGAGACAAAGGGAAATTGGTATCGTATGTAAGTGGTTCATTCGATCGCAAAGTAATCGTAGAAATATGTAGAGCCATATGAATTTCCAGATTCCTCTATTGGTTATTGTTCGGAGAAGTGTCTCGATCATGTCCGCATAATTCACGAACCGTAGGGAGACACACTTAAGGATTCGACGTTGTTTTGAGTAGTTATGGTATTATGAGAAAGAGACCGAATGTTGTTCGAGTCTCGGATGGGATCCGGATATCACGAGGTGATCCGGAATGGTCCGGAGAATAAGATTCATATAAGGAAAGTCCGTTTGAGTTCGGGAATGATTAGGTGTTTTCATCGGGAATGTTCTAGAAGGTTCCGGATTGTCCCAAGACTCAGGGGTACATGAATGTGTCATTACATATTGAATGATTGCATCATGTACTAAGTGTTCTTTCTGTTCCAAATAAAGGATTAAATTGAATCCTAAAGCAGAAAAGTCAAATGGCCAGCTTTAAAGTCAAACGGCTAAAACAGAAACTGGGAAACAAGCAAGAGGTGGTTGGAACCGACTTGGGGAGGAGTCCTCCAAGCCGGCGGCCAACCAAGGCCGACTTGGGAGGTACTCCCTCCCTTGGCCGCCTCCCACCTATAAAAGGAGGGGGGCCTCCTCCTCTAGACACAAGTTCCTATCCTCTAATCTCCGGTTTAGAGCCGCGTTTTGGTTTAGAGCTTCTAATTGCCCTAGCCTTGGTTTAGAGCCTTCTAATTGGTGTGTCTAAACTCTAGACCACTAATAGCTCTCTCATACTCCACCATACTCGCTCCGGCTTAAGGCGAATCCTGGGATCTCCCTCTACTTACAGTACCACGCCGTTGTCTTTCCGAATCGCGAGGAGAGTGCTACAACCTCCGTCACTGGAACAAGGAGTAAGGTCTTCCGAGTACCTAACGTGTGACCGATCATGGAGCGCCGCCGAACGCAGCGCCGAAGGATCGTCTACGATCTTGAGATCGGGAAGAGTCGACTACATCACCCACGAGAATCCGCTCTCGTTAAACACTTTGGAATATTCGAGGTAAGTTATTCCATCGACTCGTTGCTACAATCTAGTAGATAGATCTTGGCTTGTTTGTTTGGATGCGATAGAAAATTTTTGTTTTCCATGCTACGAACCCCTACAGTGGTATCAGAGCCGTGTCTATATGTAGATCTGTTGCACGAGTAGAACACAATGGTCATTGTGGGCGTTGATGCTTTTATTGTCGATTGCTTCTTGTGTACTTTGCATCTTGCGGTATGTTGGGATGAAGCGGCCCGGGCTAACCTTACATGACATCGTTCATGAGACTTGCTCCACGCTTGACATGCAACTTGTATTGCATAAGTGGCTTTGCGGGTGCCTGTTTCTCCTAGCATAGTTAAGATCCAATTTCCAACGGGTGATCAGCAATGCTAGTATCAATGTTGTGGTTCTTGTTCGTAAGTTAGAACGACACTTATTGAAAGCCCCAAACCACGTAAAATATGCAAAGAAAGTAGAGGCGTCTAACTTTGTTTTGCAAGGGTGTGCAGTGATGTGATATGGCCATGATTGTGATTATATTTGATGTATGCAATGTTCCTTATTGTAAGTTGGCAACCAGCAGGAGCCATATGGTTGTCTTTAATTTATGTTAAGACCCGCGTGTCTATTCAAAGTAGTTGTAATAGTTGAAGCCGGTGGACGACAACCATGGAGAAGCGTCATTGACCTTGATGCAATGCCGGTGATGATGGAGATCATGTTCGTGCTTGAAGATGGAGATCGGAAGCACAAAGAAGAAAGGCCATATCATATCACATATTATTGAATTGCATGTGATGTTAATCCTTTATGCATCTTGTATTGCTTAGTAGACGATGGTAGCATTATAAGATGATCCCTCATGCACATGAATTTCAAGTCATAAAGTGTTCACCCTTAGTTAGCACCGTTGCTAAAGCTTGTTGTTTCGAAGCACCACGTGATGATCGGGTGTGTTAGATTCTGCAAGTGTATACAACGTGAGCAAGCCAGATTTTCTCATGCGGAAACTAAGGTTTGATCTTGACGAGCCTAGCATGTACAGACTTGGTCTCGGAACACGGATCACCGAAAGGTAAAGCATGAATCATATAGTAGATATGATGAACATGACGATTGTTCGCCATTGAAACTATATCAACTCTCGTGATGATCGGTGTTGATGTAGTGGATTTGGTTCGTGTGATCACTAAAACAATGTGAGAGATGTTGTTTTGAGTGGGAGTTCACCTAGTTTAATTACTTAATTAATTTGAACTCAATTTGTCATAAACTTAGTCTAAACTATTGCAAATATGTTGTAGATCAATGGCAGCCCCTACCATCAATTTTAATGCGTTCCTAGAGAAAGAAAAGTTGAAAAACAATGGAAGCAACTTCGCGGATTGGTTCCGCAATTTGAGGATTGTCCTCACAGCTGGGAATTTGACCTATGTCTTTGGATGCACATTGGTGACCCACTGCAATGATGCTCCGATGAAGTAAAGAATGTTTACCTCGCTCGGAAAATCAGATCTCCATAGTTCAATGTGCTATCTTGTATGGTTTGGAATCGAGCTTGAAAAGGTTTGAGAATTCAGACCCATATGATATTGTCGAGGATCTCAAATTGATTTTGAGACTCATGCGGCAATTGAAAGCTATGAGGCTTCAAAAGTTCTTTAAGCGCAAGATGGAAGAGGGCAGCTCATCGGTGAGCATGTGCTTAAGATGTCTGGGCACGCAAACAAACTTCAAAGCTTGGGTATAGTGATTCCTAATGCTTTGGGGATTTACCGTGTCCTCCAATCACTACCACCAAGTTACAAGAACTTTGTGATGAACTACAACATGCAGAACATGAACAAAGAGTTGTCAGAACTGTTTGCTATGTTAAAGTCTGCAGAAGTGGAGATCAAGAAAGAGCACCAAGTGTTGTTGGTCAATAAGACCACCAAATTCAAGAAAGGCAAGTCTAAGCAAAAGGGACACTTCAATAAGGGTGGTAAGAAAGTTACCACGCCGGCGAAGAAGACCAAGGCTGGACCCAAGCCTGATACTGAGTGCTTTTACTGCAAGGGAGAAGGTCACTGGAAGCGGAATTGCCCAAAGTACTTGGCGGATCTGAAGAACGGCAACATCAAGAAGAAAGGTATATCTGATATACATGTTATTGATGTGTATCTCACTAGTACTCGTAGTAGTGCCAGGTATTTGATAATCTGGTTCGGTTGCTCATATTTGTAACTCAAACAAAGTGCTTTCTGAATAAACGGAAGCTAGCGAATAACGAGGTGACGATGCGCGTGGGAAACGGATCAAAGGTTGATGTGATCGCGGTCGGCACGCTATCCCTTCATCTACCATCGGGATTAGTTTTATACTTAAATAATTGTTATTTAGTGCCTATGTTGAGCATGAACATTATATCGGGATCTTGTTTATTGCGAGACGGTTACTTGTTTAAGTCAGAGAATAATGGTTGTTCGATTTATATGAGTAATATGTTTTATGCACATGCACCTTTGATAGATGGTCTATTCTTATTGAATCTCGATAGTGGAAATACACATATCAACAACATTGAGGCTAAACGTTTGAAATCAAGCGATAATTCGACCTATATGTGGCACTGTCGTCTTGGTCACATTGGAGTGAAGCGTATGAAGAAACTCCATTCCGATGGACTTCTTGAATCACTTGATTTTGAATCACTTGAAAGATGCGAAGCATGTATGATGGGAAAAATGACTAAGACTCCATTTTCTGGTATGGTGGAGCGAGCTACGGACTTATTGGAAATCATACATACCGATGTGTGTGGACCAATGAGTGTAGCATCGCGCGGTGGTTATCGTTTTGTTCTTACCTTCACGGATGACTTGAGTAGATATGGGTATATCTATTTCATGAAACATAAATCCGAAACTTTCGAGAAGTTTAAGGAGTTTCAAAGTGAGGTAGAGAATCAACGTAACAAGAAGATTAAATTTCTACGTTCTGATCGTGGAGGTGAATATCTAAGTTACGAGTTTGGCGAGCATTTGAAGAAATGTGGAATACTTTCATAGTTGACACCGCCGGGAACACCACAGCGTAATGGTGTGTCCGAACGTCGTAATCGAACTCTCTTAGATATGGTTCGTTCTATGATGTCACTTACAGATTTACCGCTATCATTTTGGGGTTATGCATTAGAAACAACCGCATTCACTTTAAATAGGGAACCGTCTAAATCCGTTGAAACGACACCGTATGAATTATGGTTTGGTAAGAAACCTAGATTGTCGTTCCTTAAAGTTTGGGGATGCGAAGCCTATGTAAAGAAGTTACAGCCGGACAAGCTTGAACCCAAAGCGGAAAAATGCGTCTTCATAGGATACCCGAAGGAAACTATTGGGTATACCTTCTATCATAGATCCGAAGGCAAAATCTTCGTTGCCAAGAATGGATCCTTTCTAGAGAAGGAATTTCTCTCGAAAGAAGTGACTGGAAGGAAAGTAGAACTCGACGAGGTTGTCGAACCTTCTCTCGAAATTGCGAGTAGCACAGCACCGGAAGAAGTTCCTGTGGTGCCTGCACCAATAATAGAGGAAGCTAATGATGGTGATCATGAAACTTCGGTTGAATTTGCTGCAGAGCCTCGGAGGTCAACGAGAACTCGTACCACTCTAGATTGGTATGATCCTGTTATGAGTGTCATGTTGGTGGACAACACCGATGACCCCGAGACATATGAGGAAGCGATGATGAGCCCAGATTCCAATAAATGGCAAGAAGCCATGAAATCCGAGATTGGATCCATGTACGAAAACCAAGTATGGACTTTGGTGGACTTACCGGATGGCGGAAGGTCATCGAGAACAAATGGATTTTCAAGAAGAAAACAGATCTTGATGGTAATGTTATCTATAAAGCTCGACTTGTCGCAAAAGGGTTTAACAAATTCAAGGAGTTGACTACGATGAGACTTTCTCACCAAGAAGCTAAAGTCTGAGGATTATGTTAGCAATCACGCATATTATGATTATGAGATATGGCGATGGATGTCAAAACAGCATTCCTCAATGGAGATATTGATGAAGAGTTGTATATGATACAACCCAAAGGTTTTGTCGATCCTAAAGATGCTAACAAGGTATGCAAACTTCAACGGTCCATCTATGGGTTGAAGCAAGCATCCCGAAATTGGAATCAACGTTTTGATAAGGTGATCAAAAGTTTTGGTTTTATACAAACTTATGGAGAAGCTTGTATTTACAAGAAAGTGAGTGGGAGCTCAGGCATTCTTAATACTATATGTGGATGGCATATTGTTGATTGGGAATGATGTAGACCTTCTTAATAGTGTCAAGGAATATTTGAATAATAGTTTTTCAATGAAGGATCTTGGCGAAGCTTACATATTAGGCATAAAGATTTATAGAGATAGATCGAAACACCAAATATCATTGTCACAGAATACATATTTGGACAAAGTTCTAAAGAGGTTTGGAATGGAAGAAAGCAAGAAAGGGTTCTTGCCCATGTTGCTAATACGACCTTGAGTAAAACTCAAAGTCCGACATCGGCAGAAGATAGAGAAAGGATGAGTAAGACTCCTGCCTCAGCCATAGGATCTCTAATGTATGCCATGCTATGTACTAGACCCGACATTGCATATCTTTGTTAGTTTAACTAGCGTATATCAAAGTGATCTAGGAGTGGATCATTGACATGGTCAAAACATCCTTAAGTACTTGAGAAGAACTAAGGATATGGTTCTTTCTTATGGAGGTGATGAACAACTCGTTGTTAATGGTTACACCGATGCTAGTTGGAACACCGATCCGGATGATTCTAAATCACAACTGGATAATGATTTATTTTGAATGGTGCAGCAGTAAGCTGGAGGAGTGCAAAGCAAAGCGTTGTGGCGAGATCTTCAACTGAATCGGAATACATGGCTGCTTCAGAGGCTTCACAAGAAGCGATATGGATGAAAGAGTTCATTACAGAGTTGGGTGTGGTTCCTAGTGCGCTGGACCCAATGTCTATCTACTGTGATAACATGGGCGCCATAGCCAATGCGCAAGAACCAAGGTCACACAAGAAGCTGAAGCATATCAAGCTGCGTTTTCACGCTATTCGAGAACATATCCAGGATGGGGATATAAAGTTTTGCAAAATACACACAGATCTGAATGTGGCTGATCCATTGACTAAACCTCTCCCGAGGGCAAAACATGACCAACACCAAACTTCCATGGGTGTTCGGTATATTACCATGTAATCTAGATTAGATGACTCTAGTGCAAGTGGGAGACTGTTGGAGATATGCGATAGAAATTTTTTGTTTTCCATGCTACGAACCCCTACAGAGGATCCTCCATCACCGGCTACGGAGATTGTGGCGCAAGTGGATCACGATCTACCGTGTGTGCATCACGAGGAACAGAGTGCCCCGTTCCCATGTGAAGCCGCGTTTGAGGCAAGTGAAGCCTCGGAACTTGTTCATGGCGATATATGCGTTGGAATCTCACCCGCAACTCCGTCTGGCAATAAGTTCTTCATGCTTGTGGTGGATGATCATAGTAAATACATGTGGATTGTGTTACTGAAAAGTAAGGATCAAGCTCAACAAGCATTCGAGAAGATCAAGGAAGCCGAAGAGTTCAAGGTGGAGGCAAAGATAAGAGCCCTACGCATTGATGAGGGGGTGAGCTGCATAAAACCGTGTTGACCATGGCACAGAGCATGATGAGGAGTAAAGGCTTGCCAGGAAAATTCTGGAGTGAGGCAGTCAATACGGTTGTGTATTTGCTGAACATGGAATCTACTGAGATTGGAGTTGGTATAACACCGTACGAAGCATGGTACGGATGGAAGCCCTCGGTTGATCATCTTCGTACTTTTGGATGTGTGGCGCATGTAAAGGCGGAATTGGCGGAGCAACGTATTCCAATGATCATGACAGGCTATGAAGGCTTAAAGACATACCGCTTGTGCAATCCTTATACCAATAAGATGGGTTTCAAGGGAGACGTAATCTTTGAGGAAGGCAAGTCATGGAATTGGGGCTACAACGAACCGGAATATTCAACTTTTCACGTCACGTGGGATCTTGAGTATGAAGAAAATCTGGATCAATCGAGCTTGTCCTTGTTAGCAAGTTCGGGCCCAGAAGACATTGAAGGCCTAGGGGAAGCTCCATGCGTGTACACCAGGCCAGAAGCACTAGGGATTCTCGCAGAAGACAAAGAGTTTGAAGAAAAGGCTAGTTTGTGGCCAGAAGATATGAAACTGGAAGGGTGCATAGATGCATGCGTAGCGATACCTGCACTTGTTTGCCCAGGAATTATAAGAAAAGGAGGGGGAGCTGAAGCGAGCCCAGCAAACAGGCTAGCAATGCCAGAAGGCGATGGTCCAAGAGTGTGGACTGGTGGCCAAACAGATAAAGAAGACCCAACAGTAGGGGGTGCAGATCCATCAAGAGGCTATTCACGTGGTATAGAGAAGCTAGAGGAAAACCAATTTGAGCTACCTCCTACATATTTGTTCTATTGTATCCAAAAGCACCGGAAAGCAGTAGATCAAATATGCGAGACATCGATGAGAAAGTACTTTATTAAACCAAGTATAATGTCTCAAGGCGCGGCCAAAAAGGACAGTCGGCATGAAGGCATGGAGAAGGGCACAGAGAAAAAGGACTGTCAGCGTGAAGCCATGGAGAAGCCGACAAGAGCAAAGACGGCGACATGGGTGCCACAAGAGATGACGAAAGCAATGTCGAAGATAATGGCTGAAGTGGCGAAAGTAAAGCCAACAATAACACCTACGCGAAGTAGCTGTCGTATTTGGGACCCAGGTGGAAGTGAAGCGCATGTCGTGCTTAAGGGGTGATTGTTAAAAATAAGCACGTCACGTTCCGGCACGGAACCGTGCTTTTGATCCGTTATATACAGTTCGTATACGTATAGGTTCCGACGAGTATAGGGTGTGTCCGGTATGCATACATGTAATAGAGTAGGACTAGGAGTTTGAAACCGAGTCGTACTAGCTAGACTAGTCGGTTAGCTTATTCCTTGCATATATATATGCAAGTACCCTGGTCGTGTAACACCACATCGTGAGAATCAATACGAAAGTAACTATAAGGTGCGTATCCTGTGGCCATCAAAGCTTATTGTTTTTCACGTGAGAGAGTTGTGTTGCTACTAGCTTGATCAATCAATCAAGGCTAGCTAGTTTGGCTGTGTGTACTTGCGCGTCTCGCCGGAGTTGATCGAGTGATCTTGCCTCTATCACATCGTCGGTTGTCGAAAAGTACTCGACGAAAGGCATCACATATCGCCTATCGGGCCAATTTTCAACAGTGCGTTCCACGTTGCCACTGGAATCGTGAACGTGATCTTCTCTGGTAGTACCGCCGGTGCGATGAACTTGATGCGCGGCGTCTTTGTTCTCGGCAGCGCCGACGGTGGTTCAGACTTTGCAGCGGCGGCGGCGGTACGGGGAGCAGCGAACCACGGGTTTTCCAGCGCCTTGGCCGCCGTGAGTCGCTTCTCTGGATTGCACGTGAGAAGCCCCTGCAACACCTCGAATCCTAGCTCTGACAGCCTCTGTTCGGGGAAGATATCCCGCAGTCTGCTGTGCTTGTGCCCCGCCGGTTAGCAGTCGCAGCGCCTTGGCGGTGAGCGGCAGAGACGTGAACCCCGGCCACGTCCTCTCGTCCGGCACCCCGAGAACTCGGAAGATACGCCAGAGACGAACCATGTCGTCGTCATCGATCTCGTCCTCGTGTTTTTCGTCGTCCTCGCCGAGGAACAGCGTCTTGCCGGCGAGCATCTCGGCCATGACGCAGCTGAGCGACCAGGTGTCGACGAGCGCGTCGTAGTCTGGCTTCTGCAGGAGCATCTCGGGGGCCATGTAGGGTGCGGTGCCGGCCCGGGTGTAGGGCGGAGGCTCGTCCGTGGACATCACCAGCCCGAGATCGATGATCTTGACGAGCTCGCCGTCTTGGCCGACGAGGATGTTGGTCGGCTTGATGTCGCGGTGGACGACGTGGCGGTCGTGCATCATCTTGGCGCCGGACAGCAGCTTCCACATAAAGGACCGCACCGTCGGTTCCGGGAGCGGCGGGCTGCGGCGCCTGCCCCGCAGGAAGGTTCGGAGGCTCTCTGCGGCCACATACTCCATGGCGATGCAGAGCTCGCAGGTGGTCGGGACGCGCACGAGGCCCTCGAGGGCGACGACGTGAGGGTTCCCGCTGCATGTCTCGAGGAACTGGGCCTCACGCAGGAGCTCGGCGTCGTCGTTCGGCGGGGGGAGCCACTTGATGGCCACGGTCTTGCCGGTGACGCAGTGGCGCGCCTTGTAGACGGCGCCGAAGGCGCCCTCGCCGAGGCATGAGGGCTCGTCGTAATCGTCGGTGCTGCCGATGCTGGTGCCACGGCTCCTCTTGCTGCAGCAGCTTGCCGTTCCCTGCGTGGCCGTCGCGTGGCCGGCGGCAGGTCGCTTGCAGGCGGCCATGGCGCTCGATCGACTGCTTGATTGCTGGTGCTGGAGAGCGCGATGGAAGAGGCGGCCATGGCGCTCGATCGACTGCTTGATTGCTGGTGCTGGAGAGCGCGATGGAAGAGGCGGCCTTGGAATATAGGCGATCGATGGTACATTTGGGCGTGGATCGGAGTCGATCGACATTCGACACAGAACAGAAGAGAAGCCCCCCGACATCGACTCGGATTCAAGTTGGAACGCCAGATCGATTGGCGGCAACTATTTCGATTGGGGGCTGCTCGACCCGAGATCGGATTCAGAGTGTTGTTGACATTTTCCTTCCCTCTTGGAATGTGGTGTAAATGTGCAGCAAACACTTGAGTACAACATGTGCCTGGTCAATTGTTTTGTTAACAAAAAATTAAAACTTGAATTGCACATACTGATGTTTTCTTTAAAAACTCTTGAAGTTTTTTTTCACAAATACATACACTCTGGCTACGCACCCATGCATTCTCATTAATAAATATGTTCATTTGAGAGCTATAGAAAGACGAATACGTGGGTCCATAATATATGTACTTCTTTATTTTTATATTTATATTATATATACCCACAATTGTTTTTGCACAGCACACAAACCCGTGAGATTTATAAAAACAATTCTCTGAAATTTTGAAATGTGATTTTTGATTCTTTTTAATACAAGATCCAATAACATGGGGCTTAACTATTGGCCTCGGCAAACACCTCTCTTCATCTGTTGATGCATCAAGCTCGAGTGCACATATCTTAAAGAGGATCGATCCAATTGAAGTGGGTGATGCAAAGCTCGATTATGGAGTATCTAAGATCAAGTATAATAAATCCTAGTCAGCAGGCTATAAACTATTCCACGTCAATCAAAGTCTAGACGAAGGAGAAAGAAATGAGGAAACAGAAGGTAGCGGGCTCTTAATCTACAGCCGGTAGCATAGAAAACAAGAAGCTACAACCCGCATGCAGCCTGCAGCGAGTGCTAGAGGTGTGTTGTTGCAATAAAGTGAGTCTTGCATATCATCCAAAAAAATTAATGCTTAACTAGTATATAGCCTATACTATAGTCAACTTATTATACCAATACATATTTATGATGGCTATAGGTGACATGGCACATCTATATAGCCAGCTGCTGACTATGTTATTGTTCTTGCTCTAAATACATGATTCTCTATGCAAAGCACTTTATTAAATGTTTTCACTATCCAATTAAATTTCAGGTCATTGAATATGGCACGTGTCAATTGCATAAATGCATAATAAAATTTGCATTCTCCTACGCCTCTTATTATTAACGACGACGGGTCCTTGTATGTTGTAGCCACCTAACTATTGTACCAATTCTTGAAGTGTTGATTTCTCGTTGATGTCAATGTCGGCGATAACAGTTCTTCGTGATCATCTACATGGGAATTGTACATGAGTAATTTATCTCTAAAATCATCTCTAGAGATCGTAATCAGTATATTTTTCTAGGAGCGGGCTAAGCAGAATCCTACTATGTGCATGAATCTTGTTAGAATGTATCTGAAATTGAAAATGTATCTTGTTAGAATGTACCAGAATCCTACGCTCACAGGGGCAATTGAAAATGTATCTGAATTTTTTTGTTAGTGGTGTGCACTATGGTTAAAGAAGGGTCTAAATCATAGTACATCTTATACATACCCGTGCACCATGTGTCGATGTAGAACCAAGGGTTCCACATGTTTGCAATCTTGATTTCCATTTTTTTAGAGGAAAGGGTCTACATACAACACAAGCCTCACCCCAAACTTTCAACCAAAGATACAACACGAAGTACAGTATGGAACATAGGGATAAAAGTAAAAAAAAATAGACTACAATCCATGTAACATTTGCAAGAACAAGACATGTTTCATCTTTTTCTGCACTGCCATCAGCCTAGGTAATGTTTGTCGCCATCCTCCTCCCTTCTCTCTTTGACATTTCTTTTGTTTTTATTGCCCAAGCTTGTAATCCATTAGGACCAGCTTATCCTAACATTGAAGGCCTCTATCGCCACCTGCTCCAACAACTTAGCATAGAATATGAGTTTGTCCTTTCTATCATGTTTAACCTTCAAAGAACTCCACCATTAAACCCAAAGCAAATTCTACAAAATATAGAGCATGTCTTATCTGGCCATTTTCCATAGAAATAAGAAATTACTAGCCTTATTGATACTCCAAATCACAACATCAATGCCTACTTCCACAAGTTTTTTATAGTTTTTTATAGCTCTTTATCTAGTAAGACACATTAATCAATTGACGAACCTGGAAGTTTATACCAAAAGAACAACTAAATCCATTCCAAATGTGTCTAGCTAGAGGGACCATGCAAAAGGTGTGAGATATGTATCCGTTCTAACCAGAACATAAGCATTAGCTTCACACCTCCCCCCTCGGTGTCACAACACATCCCTAGTTAGAATGCTTTTTAGCACCAATCCGATAAATGTCTTAACCCTAAGTGAGATTTTAGCTCTCTAAAGAAACTTATAAGGCACATGACTATAAAAAATCATAGCAGTAAAAAAATATTAGACATAGAAACTACCCGAGCTTGTTAATTTCAAACCAAGCCTACCTGAGCTTGTGAGGACATTTGAAAGGTTTTGCAATTATAACCAATGTTCTATCAAAGCCTATATTATTGTGTTTATAAATATGAGGACACCACCCCCCCCCCCCCCCCGACAAATCTTCCTTTAAGAGCAATTTTTATATCCATAGAGACATGGAATAGCCATGTGAATTTATTGAAAAAAATACAATTAGTAAAAGCTTCCCACATCTCCTTTTGCTAATTGGACCTTATAACATGCCCAAAAAGGTGTTTGATCTCCATAAATGGGAACCCCTAGGTTTGTTTGTCACCTGACACATAATATGATGTCTTAGGTATTTCCCATAAAACATGTTGTCACATCCCAGTCTTATTAAAGAGTTTCACGATTAAGGCATTGTCTTGGAGAGGCCAAAGGTAATCTACAATGATCGGATTCCCATTTACGTGATGTGGATGCACATAGATGATACCACCTTCACCGAGTCTTTGATCGGCGTGGCTGCAATGACACTTCGGCTAGCCCATTCTCGCACCTCTACAACAAGTGGCCACGTGACTGTGAAAGCAAAGACATGATCATATTCAAGGACGGGTTTACTATTTTGAGGACTCTTTACCTTTATCATCGCATACCTTCGTGCATTGTTGGATTAAATGTTGGCTCTCTTCGTCTTTGCTCACGAGAGTGAATAAGAGGAAGACCCACTGGGGAAGGATGGAATGTGTCGGCAAGGTGATTAACCATGTTCTTCTAGTAAAGGCTGACATTAGTAAGCCAAAGATCTTCTCACTTTTTGAGGGTCACTAATGCCATATCAACTTATCAATTTGACTAAACACCTGAAACACGTAACAACGAGATTAGTTCCTTATATGGTTTCACTTTCACGAATCATCCAAAACCCTTTTAGGAATCCTAGGTGCACTTTCACATGCCCATGAGATGCTCCCCTAAGGAAGGCATCCCCATTGTGTGAACCTCCATATCGTGAAATAGTTCTAATGATTTGAAAATATTTATCAAGACATCTACACATGTATATAGTCAAGTGTTATATAAAGTTCCAAGTTTACACAAATTTTTAGTCTTTTGGTCTATGCAAAACAAAACCCATAGCACAGTAAATTCCTTTTAAAGGTCTTGTGTTTGTCTTTAAGTGTATACTACACATCTATTATGTTCTTCACAAAACTATGCAAATACATGGTGGCCATTTGAGATATGCACGCAAGACCGTTTGCCATTTTTCTGGAGCTTCACAGTATTTCCTTTTAAAATTCTCGATATGAAGAGTGCACATGCATTTGGGTGTACAAAATCTTATATCCCTAGGTTGTCCACCATTTTATTGGTTCTAATATTTTTTTTCATATTCTATCATTTGGTCTGATATTAGCCAAACATCAAATCAAAATTTTTACATCAGGTTTAATCGAAAACTCATGATACGTTTTAAATTTCACAAGGTGCAACTCCCTCGACATCCTTATTTCCAATTGCACGGTAGAATATTTATGTTAATGCAAGTGTACATTGTAGAAAACAAGTGATGTAAACTATGCAAACTATGGTGTAGGTGTCACTAAGCACATTAAATTTTTTCCTTAAAAAGTCCACAAAGCTTCGTTAAGATCTGAAAGCTCGTATCATATTATGCATCTAACCACATAATATTTTGTATGGAGTGGTACAACGATGTTGTATCACCTTCCTTAACACTTAGACAACTACAAACCTAATGTTGTGTTTGGATGTTGGAAAATAGATATGGAATTGAAATTCTGAAATTGTTGGACCTAATTCAACCATTTGGAAGAGCCTTGAAATTTTAGCATGGAAACAAACGAAGATCCCGAGCCGCGACCCCGCAAGCGTCCGCCCGGCCTTGGCGGTTTCCGAGCTATCCCGCACGCGACCCTTTGTTCCGCTCAGCCCCGCACACACCCCTTCGTTTCGCTTAGCCCCCGAGCGAAGCCAGCGACACGAGATCCCGTCCTTAGTCAGAGGCGGGCCTGCTACCCAGAGCCGCCGCAGTGGGTTCCCGCCTCCCCCTTCCCCCATCCTCTTCTCCTTTTTCCCAGCATCCTCTACCCCTTTTCGTCCTCCTCTCCCTCTTGGAACGCCGGGGGGAGCCCGCCCCTAACCCTAGCGAGCCGGCAGCTGCGGCCATCAGTGGGAGGCACAGGTGCCCAACCATCACAGGAGGTAGCGGTTCCTAGTCTTACCGAGGCCAGCCATCCACTGTAACTCCTCTTCTTCTTGTCCTCTTCAATTTCTTGCTACATCTATTCCAATCGGAAGGCCCCATTCTAATATAATATACAATTGTGCATACACGTGTAGAGAAGTTTATATTGTCAAATCTCAAAAAACATTCAATTCCATGTTGTGTACATCCAAACATCACTGGGAATTGGGTACTGTCATATGATTCTGACAGAAAATTCAATGCACATCCAAATGTCAGAATTGGAAACTGAAGCCATTTCCTTTGCATCATGAATTTGGAATCTTCAGCCCAATTCAATTCCAAACTTATTTTCCAACATCCAAACACAACATAAGGAAATTTAAGCGACATATTTTGAAAGTGGACCCCACTCTAGGTGCTACCATGACCCTTGCGACACATGCAGAGGAAATAGTGTCACAATGCTCATCTGAGTGTAGGAGTGGATGTACAATCCTACCAAATATTCGCGGAAAAGGATTTCGATTTCTTCTCTGATTTTTTTTTAAAAGAGTGAAACAATGTAGTTTATATATAGAGAAGAACAACATCATACAAGGAAAGCAAAGGAAAGGTTTTTGAGAAATACTCGCGCAAATAGCCTTCATATGGCGTATTTTTTACTGTTTTGTGTGCTATTTGGCAAGGATAAGACCGGTTTGTTTAAGACACGTGATTTGACAAAAACAATTCTTAGAATTTGCCACTTTATTGATCAATCAAAATTATTGCATAGTATCTTGAGGAGGATAGGAAAAAAGGCGAATATAGACGCAACGAGGTACCACTATTTCTAAGATCGAGTTTCTAACACAAAAATTCTCAAAACCTGAAGGTCTTTTTTTAAAGAAACCGTGGGGGTTGGACAATTCCATGTTTTACATGCTACTTTTTCCATTGGGTGCCCATATAGTAGGAAATTACCAAGTTCCTCCAACTAGAATACTAAACAATAAGGGAAAATAAAGAATTTACACCTTCTGCTCCTACATGCAACTCGCTATAAAATGCCCCTAAATTAAGTCCACACCTCATATGCGTAGCCGCTGCCATGCTGAGATGTTCCATGCGAGAGAGGAAGTCATCAACATCGAAGCCGAGGAAGATGCAATCATTTGAAATTTTATCGTCCATTACTCAAAGGGATTTTACTTGCCATTTGATGCCACTTTAACAAAGTGGGATACACCCGGGAGGATATGCAAGAAACCGCAAAATAGATGCGGTAGGATGTCACTCTATTTACAGTCGAGTGTCTAATATATAAATTCTTAAAAACTAAAAGTCCCTTTTTGAAGAAACCGTGGGTTCATACAACTCCCATGTTTTACACGGAACTTTTGTTGTTGGTGCACATATACTAGGAAATGACCAATTTATCCTTCTAGGATACTAAACAATGATGACAAAATAAATAATTTACACCTTCCGCTCCTCCATGTAACTAGTTATATGTAGATGTTGCCATGTTGAGACATTCCAAAGGAGAGAGGAAGTCATCAAACATAGAAGCTAAGGAAGATTGACTATTTAAAAATTTATCGCCCACTACTCGAAGGAATTTAACTTGTCATTTGATGCCACTTTAACCAAAAGGGATACGTCGAGGAGGACATGGAAGAACCCCAAATTAAACACGATGATATGTCATTCTATTGCAATCGAGCATCTAATCCATAGATTCTCAAAGTTTTTTAAAAGATATATGGGGTTAGCTGATTTCACGTGTTACATGTAGCTTCCACTGTCATTGCCCATATACATGGAAATGACCAAGTCGTCCTAACTAGGATACAAAAAGAAGAGGGAAAATAAAGAACTTACACCCTGCACTCCTCCGTGCAACCCTCTATAAAATACCACTCAATAACATGCTCGTACCTCATCTTTGTCGTTGTGAAGCCAAGGTGTTCCATGGAAGATATTAAGTTGTCGCCAAGCCGAGGAAGATGCCACCGTTTGGAAACTTATTGCCCACAACTCGAGGGCACCTGACTTGCCATTTTATGACACTTTAACGAAGTGGTATACACCAAAGAGGACATGCAAGAACCCCAAAATAGACGTGACGAGAAGTCACTCGATTTAAGATCGACTGTCTAATACATAAATTTTGAAAAAATAAAGGCATTTTTAAGGAAATCCATAGGGTTACCTGAATTCTCTCATTTCATTTCTGATTTCCCACATACAAGGAAAATGACCAAGTTAATAGTTTGTATCTTGAAAAACAAGGCAAGGGAAAATAAAAGGCCCCGCAAATACATGTCCACACTTCATCCGTGCCTCTCTCGGTAGGCTTAGGTGCTCCACGGGATAGAGGAGTTTCCATTGGATTTGAGAAAAATGTCATCTTTTGAAAATTTATCGCCCACATATTGAAGGAACCTAATTTTCCATTTGATGCCACATCAATGAAGCGGTATATGTGGAGAAGAACCTCAAAATAGACATTAAGAGATGTCACTCTCTATTTAAGATAAAATTCTAGAAAACTAAATGTCTTTAAAAGTACTTTGAGGTTAGTTAATTCCACATGTTACATGCAACTTTCTCTGATGTGGTACCATATACTAGGAAACTAAAAAATTGCTCCTTCTTGGGTACTGAAATATGAGAGGGAAATAAATAATTACACCCTCCACCCATCCACGCAACCCACTATAACCGCTATGACGCACCACATATGCGCAACAACTATGAGACCGAGACATTTCACATGGGAGAGTAAGTCGCCACCAAATCTGGGGAAAATGACCCCATTTGAAAATTTATCTCCAACAACTCGAAGGGGGCATACAAGAATTCCTAAATAATCTCGAAGGATGTCACTTGATTTAGAATCCCCTATATAATACATAAATTTTGAAAAGCTAAAGGTCCTTTTTTGTAAAATCCATAGGTTTATCCAATTCCAAAATTTGCTATTGGTTGCCTACATAGTAGGAAAATGACCAAGCTGCCCCTGCTAGGGTACTAAAATATAAGGGAAAATAAAGAGTTTATAGCCTTCATGACACACTATTAAAGCCATACAATTATGTGTCCTCACCTCATCTGCTCCACCCTAGCTGAGGAGTTCTATGGAAGAGGGTAATACCTTCAATCCGGATTATGTATAAAGTATAGTAGACTTTTTCTTATAGACCTAGGTTTTATCGAACCAGGAAGTATTATCTTTGAGAGGTTGATTTCAAAAAAATCTTTATTTCTCTAAATTGTCTTTGTTTACCTGAACACCAGTAATCATTTGGGGTTTTCTCAGTGAGATAAATAGACCATGACAAAGCTTTCACCTATAGTTGTTCACATACAATGTGATATCAAAGATAATAATAAGCATTGTTAGTGACACAATAGAGTTATGTAAACACTACTAGGAAATACCTTACTAGTGGGACACCGGTTTTAGTTATTAGTGACACACTACTAGTAAATATGAGCGCACCAGGTGGTGTGCCACTCATACTTCAAATACTAGTGGCGCACCATGTAGTGCGCCACTAGTAATAACTACTATTAGTGCACCATTGTTATTAGTGGTAGTAATGTATTTGGAAAATAAATATTTCAGATTTACAGAAAACACCCAAAATGGAAAAATAATTTAAATACAATAAATGAAATGGAATCATAATTTTTATTATAATAAAAATATTGCAATGTCTTTACAAGTATCTGATAGCTTCGATCTGGATTACGGATGTAGTATAGCTCTTTTTTCCTAGTAGACCTAGGTTTATCGAATCCTCGGGAAGCAGAAAGCAAAATGAGATTACCTTAACGGACCTTCGAGAGTTTTAGAATTCCTATTGCGTTTTCACCAGACCAATAGTTTGCGATCTTCTTGTTATTGTTGTTTACGATGGAGAGAGAGAGGGACTACGGTCTTCGGTTTTCACTAGTAGCTGTGCAAAACATATGATAGGAATAATAGATAGTAATAAAGTACTCATATAATTGTTAGAGCAAGCTAATTATATATGGGCAGTGCATCCATAAATGTTATCGCCTCCGCAACCGCTTATGGCAATAACCTACTAGTCTCATCCATGAAAAAAAGAGAACTAATGATATGCATAGTGATGTCACCGTTAATCCCAAGTAAGTTCCTCACATACAGCCATACTACCGTTTTTGTCACTGGGGTTCCTATCCTGTAGATCAGTCGTTACTCACACTCCCTTTTCCTGGATCAATCCTCGGGGTCTTGGGTACCTAACAAGTCCTTAGATTGAGTCAAGAGAGGATACTACAATCATCAAGTCATACAAACTAATACATGATCCCATCTATGATAAACAACATGCACAAAAGCTACATGGCTAAGCCGAAGCCCTTAGCCCAAGGAGAATTACTTACACATAAAGATGAAATCGATAATAATAAACATTGTAATAGAGACCATAGAGTTGATAACAAATAGTCTTACAATGTCGTCAATTGGAGATGAGATTTACTATTACAAGTGGTGGAAGATGGCTATGGTGGTGGAGAAGGGTTTAGAGGTTTAGATCTAGATCTATTCCTCCGGAGTGGCGGCAGTGAAAGTTGAGGATGAAAGAAGCGATGTTGTAGAGCCGGGGCGGATCGTTTCTTGTCGCCTGAAGACTCTTTATATAGGGGTCCCTTCATGAAACTTGTTATGTTTGACCTAAGGAGGTCGGTGTAAACTATACGGCCACAACTATACGGCGGCGGGCCATATAGTTGGTCGTTAAACTTGCATTTGCCTCCTCACGGATCCTAGTTTCTTTGGCGTGTTGGAAATCTCGTATCTTTGGCATTTATATAGTGATTCCCTACATAATACGTTATTATCTGCGCAAGCAAAATTAGCAAGAAAGGATTGTATACCTCTCTGATCATTAGGCATTAGTGTCAGGAAATAGAGAGATATTTTATCAAATATATGAGTAATATCTAGTTTAAATGCGGACGTGGATGGCTATATTTCACAGCCACCGGTGTCCAGTAAAAGGAAAAATTGCAAGGAGATAAAAAAACCTAAAACTAGTCTTCTAGTAATCTTTTTTTTACTTCATTTTATCCCTACAAAATAGAACAAAAATGAAAGAAAACAAAGAAACAAAAAAGGAATGTTTTGGGTTAGGGGTTACTCACAGGTTTAGCATAGAAGTGCTATGACAATATCATCATTCAGTTTAATTAACAAAGAAACAAAAAGGAATGTTTTGGCCATTTAATATTTGTTCTTATCAATTTCTTTACACGAGCATGATTTTTCTACCTACACTGAGTTTAACATGGATTTCTATCCATACAATTGAATTCAATAAAAACTTCTATCTATACTAGCTAGACATGTTATTTAGCAAAACATTTTTTTAGGAAGAACAAGGAGGAGAAGGACCTGATCAGCAGTGGCAATGTCAATGTGCACATCGTGTGTACCATCATCTTCTCCACAATTTGTCTAGTTTGAGGATCCAAGTCAGAAAGTTTGCTAGTCTATGGCTCCACACGTTGGGTATCAAATTCAGGGTCACCCTTGATCATAGATTTTCAACACTCCATTTGATTATGCTTTGTCAGCAACATATACTAATATTTTCCATCATTTTAAATAAATCATCACAGATATCATTAAACAAATTGTGTCAGTTTTGGCGAGGTGACACTGGACTTTATCCTAAATAAATAGATAGACATATATCATTAGACAAATTGTGTTAGTTTGGGGAAGGTGACACGAGACTTTATCCTAAATAAATAGATAGATGGGGTATAAGTGTAACCTTTTCAAAAGTGAACCAGAGTAAAAACATCCTAATAGAGAGAGGCCGTCCTTTGTAATGAGTGCGACAAATTGTCCAACAAGTATATCATCCATATATACAACTATGTGACTATTCAGCTTTGAATCGAGCAAGATGCTTACCTAGGGTGGAACAATTTGATTTATACTTGCACATCACTAGCAGCTCAGTTTTGAATTATGCATGTGTGCAATAATAATAAAAGATTTCTCTCAAAAGGGTCCCAAACAACACAAATACAAAGAAGAAATTGAGTATTTCTCTAGCTTATCTCTCAGCTTCTATCATTGGACTCATAAAATTGAAATAGTAGGTCATACTCAACCTAAAATAATCAATTATATCCCACCTAGCTACTCATGGAAAAATCAAGGCTCTAGCCAACCAATCTACCACGCAAGTAGTGAATAATCAAGGATTTAAACCATATGTCTTAAGACCTACAAATCCTAGACCTAAATTAGCATCGGAGCGAAGATACTAAACGTTCTGAGCTAGCAGGATCAACATTATGCTAATAATAATACACCAACCATCGAAATACCAAATCCGAGCAGCCATAACAATAAGAAGGACAGCGATAATATGGCACTCGCATTTCAATTTGCTCTACCCCTTCTTCGCCTTTGTGATGTTGTCCTTCTCCCTCGAGCTCCCTCCCTCTGTCGCCGCTGCCGCCTCTTTCACCGTCCTCTCCTTCTCGGCCACCGCCTCACCACCCTCTCCTTCTCGGTTGTCGCCTTTTTCTCCAACTCCTACACATTCCTCTTGGCATCCCTCATCTTCCTCTCATCTGCCTCCACCTACATCTTGGTCGAGGAGGCCATCGCAGTGATCTTGCTGACCGCAGAAGAGGCCATCGCGTTGATCCTGCTGACTTTTATAGTTTCTTGGGTTGGCGGCGTCACTTGCTCCCCAATTGGACTATATGGTAGTTGTGAGACACCAAATGCCAATAAGTCGAGATACTTTGGCATTGATCCATCTGCAATGAATAGTCACGAACAATCAGAAGTAATCAACACGAACACCACATATTTTTTGTCTAAATTACT
Organism: Avena longiglumis; assembly: GCA_030063025.1. Lineage (NCBI taxonomy): Eukaryota > Viridiplantae > Streptophyta > Magnoliopsida > Poales > Poaceae > Avena > Avena longiglumis. Next base: position 519,310,887 of record CP125975.1, read on the forward strand.
GGGCATAGAAAATCATCGATACATACAACAACAACAACAACACTACATCTGTCAATATTTTATCTTTTCTCTATATGGTTATACCCAAATTCAGTAGACAAGATTCAGTAGAAAGGGGCACTTGAAATTCATCAATTTCTAAAAACTATTGCCTCATTCCTGTTCTATAGTGACGCCCACCCCCATCGACCATGAGCCTCACCCCTTCCTCTGACCCCAGCACGTGGCCACTCCGATGCTGCTCAGGAGATCCACCTCCTTCCTCGGTTCCCTAGCGTGAGCCTCGCCCCCTTACTATGCTTCTCAGGTGATCCCCCTCCTCTGCTTCTTAGCCGAGTGCTGCCCCTTCTATGATATCCACAAGCAGCGGTGCTAGAGATGTAGCGGTGTGGACAAATCCAGCCAGAAGCGGCGGCGTGGCCGAGCTAGATCGAAAGGAACCAGCGGCACTCTCGTATCTCTCTATACCAAGGAAAAGGACATACCTCGACCCGGCATGCAGGCGTGCAACAACGATCTAGGGGGAAGCGTCCTTGTCTCCAGCGGTTTCGGGCAGGGGTGGGGACGGGGCAGTTGCTCCCCGGAAACTTTGGACAACCTCGATCGGGTGTGGATATGTGGAGGGTGTGGCTACAATTTAGAGGTTGTGGATATTTCCACACTCCTTTACACAAGCTCCTAGACGACGTTTTTCTCCCTCGATTGTCTATATTTGGTTTTAACACTCGTTTCCATAGGCTACTAGAGATACTCTTAACCAATTACTGCACAAGCAAGCGAAGAAGGAGAGCGAGGGTGGACGCTACATCGATCGACTGTGTCTGGTTGGTTCGCCTAATTGGTTCGTGGGCTTTGTATTGGTCCAATACTAGTGGGGCATCAATAAGGGATACGCCACTAATAACCTGCCACCTACCGCGAGATGTGCGACCTCCCCTTTTTTAGTGGCGTACCATATACGGATGCGTCACTAGTATGAGAAATGCTGGTGGCGCATCCCTATTTGGTGTGGCACTTATAAGGGAGGGGATCCCCAAACATGTCGTACAACACCTATAAGTGACGCATCATTTATACGGTGCGCCACTAGTATTTGAATACTACTAGGGCATCAATATAGGGCGCATCACTAGTATATATAAGTGACGCAGTTTCTAAGAAATGCCCCACTGGTAGTAAATCTACCTATAACCATTTTCCTAGTAGTGAAACAAGGATATATGTGCCAATGCGTCCTTGTGACACCATAATATTCCGCCCTAGAACTATGGTTTCGATTGTGCATTCTTTGGCCCTAGTCATCAAGCGGGGTTGTCTTGGTTATTAAAGATTAGCACACTAACATGTTAGTGTTCTATGCCTGTTGTTTCCAAGATAATTTACTTTCAGATATTGTACTACTCTTACTCTCTACAGGTTTCACGCATCGCGTTCTGTTCTCCTCTATTTGTGTCTCTACCTTGATCAATCTTCATGGTCTTGGGGTACCCGTCAAGTCCTAGGATAGATTTGTAGACAATATAACAAATATATGTAGCATAGAGAATAAATTACACTAACAATTCCATATCAAAGTGCACATGTGATGCAAGGCTAGGTCTCGGCCCTTAGCCCTAGGGATTACTCACACTTGTGATTAGTTCGAAAATAATTGACAATGTAAAAAAGTACATGTAGATGACTGATTGATATTCTTGCAATGTCGCCAATAGCGAGGAAATCGATATTACAAGTGCTTATGGCCATGGATATGAATAGGGGAAATGCTATGTAGATGGAGGTTATGGTGACGAAAAGCTTCAGCTTTGTGGAATAGATGGTCTCTCTTGATTTTCGTTGTTTACTCGCCTTTATATCGGGAGACTAGATGAGCGTATGCTTTCATATGTATTTTATTATAAATTTATTGTGGCGCCCTTCATTAAATTTTTGTGCTTGATATAACGGAGCTACCGCCATATGGCATATTGGCACAGTATGGCAACTACCGGTCAAACAATTTCTCATTATGCCTAGTTATTCTCAATTTTGATGGCCTATTGACTCTGAAATCCTTCCATCACATGATTCCTCCCATATATGCTAAAATTCATCATTAATTCATCCACTTCAGTAAGAAAATAAATAACCAATGGTATTCACATATCTATGGAATTATTGTTGATTAGTGGATGGTAAGAGGAATAATCTACTTAGAATATTGAGAATTATACAGTTTAAACAAGGGTAAAAATAAGTAGAGAAAGATCAGCGTTTGAAAAATTATCACATATAACTTCAAAAACCTAACTTTCCATTTGGTGCCACTTCAATTAACTGGTATATATGAACAAGAACCTCAAGTTAGAGGCAAAATATGTCACTCTATTTAAAATAAAGATACTAGAAAATTAAAGGGCATTTTTGAAGAAAAAAACATGAGGTTAGCTTATCCTACGTGGCGCTTCCTCTGGCAGGTGACCATATCTAGGAAATCACCTCCTTCTTGGGTACCAAAATATGACGATGAAATAAATAATCTACACCCTCATTCTCCATGCATCTGGTTATAAAGGGCCCCACAACATCATATGCGTAACCACCACCGTATCGAGGCATTCCATGTGAGAGGGAAAGTTGTCACCACCAAAGTTGAGGAATATGGCACTGTTTCAAAAATATCCCCCACAAATCGAAGAAACCTAAATTTCTATTGGATTCCACTTTAATGAGATGGGATGCATTCGAGGAGGACATACAAGAACCTCAAAATAGAAGCGACGATATGTCACTATATTTAGGTTCGAGTGTCTAATACATATACTATGGAAAATTAAGTTTTTTATAAAAGAATCCACAAAGCTACGCTATTTCACATTCATCTATTGGTTACCGACATACTAGGAAGAAGTCCAGGTTGCCCCGATAGAGCACCAAAATATGGGTTAAGAACAACTAATTTACACCATTTACTTCTTTGCCAAACTCGCTATAAAATGCATGTATTTATGTGTCTGCACCTCATCCTCTCCACCACAGGCAGGCCAAGTTCTCCTTCGAACTCGCAATAAAATGACACTAAAACTAATTGCACACCTCATATGTGTATCCACTATCGGTCTAAGGCATTCCACATAAGGGAGGAAGTCATCAACATCGAAGCCGAGGAAGATGCGATCATTTGAAAATTTATCGCCCACTACTCCAACGAATTTAGTGGCCATTTGATGCCACTTTCGCGAAGTGGGATACACCATAAAGTATATGAAATAAACTCCAAAATAGATGCAACAATATGCCACTCTATTTACAACTGAGTGTTTGATACATAAATTCTGAAAAACTAGAAGTCGTTTTTGAACATACCGTGGGGTTAGACAACTCCATGTTTCACACGCAAGTTTCGTAGTTGGGTGCACATATACTAGAAAATGACCAAGTTGTCATGCTAGGATGCTAAACAATGTAGGAAAATAAAGAATTTACACATTTCACTCCTCCATGTAACTCGCTATAATATGCCATGCAATTAATTGACACTTCCTACATCAGATGTTTCTGTGATGAGGCACTCCACGGGAGAGAGGAGTCGTCTGACATCGAAGCTTAGGAATGAAAAATTATCGCCCACTACTCGAACGCATTTAACTTTTCATTTGATGCCACTTTAACAAAGAGGATACACCGAGGAGGTCATGGAAGAACCCCCAATGTCGTTCTATTTGCAATCGAGTGTATAATACATAAATTCTAAAAAAAGTTCTTTAAAAAGATATATGGGCTTAGATGATTCCATGTGTTACTTAAAGCTTCCATTATCATTGCCCATATACTAGGAAAAGATCAAGTTGTCCTAGCTAGGGTACAAAAAGAAGAGGGAAAATAAAGAACTTACACCTTACACTCTTCCCGAGATTCGTTATATAAAACATTCCACTCTCCGCGTGTTCCATGCGATAGATGAAGTCATCGCCATCGAAGCCAGAGGAAGATGCCACCATTTGAAAAAATATTGCCCACAACTCAAAGACACCTAACTTGCCATTTTATGACACTTTAACAAAGTGGTATACACCAAGGAGGACATGTAAGAACCCCAAAATAGACGCGAAGAGATGGCACTTGATTTAAGATCGACTTTCTAATAGAAAAACTCTAAAAAACTAAAGGCCTTTTTTAAAAAATTCATATGTTTTTTCGAATCCACGTTTCGTTCATGGTTCCTCGTTTACAAGGAAAATTACCAAGTTCCATAACTAGTGTACAAAAAACGAGGCAAAAAAAGCATTTACACCCTCCGCTCCTCCGCACAACTCGATGTAACAGGTCTCACAATTATATGACCACACTTCATCTATGCCTCCATCGTTAGGCCCAAGTGCTCCAATGAATAGAGGAGTTGCCAATGGATTTGAGGAAAATGTGTCATTGTTTGAAAATTTATCATGATAAACTCGAAGGAATCTAACTTACCATTTAATGCCTTTTCAATGAAGTGGTATACATAGACAAGAACCTTAAAATAGACGTGAAAAGATGTCACTCTATTTAAGATCAAAATTCTAAAGAATTAAAGGTCTTTAAAAATAGTTTGAGGTTACTCAATTCCACATGTTACATGCAACTTTCTATGTTGGGTTTGAGAAGTTCGAAAGAACTTTAACTGCTGTAGGCTTTGTTGTAAATGAAGCTGATAAATGTGTGTTACATCTCCATGATGGGGGTGAGGGAGTCATCCTTTGTTTGTATGTTGATGACATACTGATTTTTGGAACCAACCTTAATGCAATTAAGAAGGTCATAGATTTCTTATCTCGTTCCTTTGAGATGAAGAATTTGGGAGTAGCTGATGTCATCCTGAACATCAAGCTATAGAGAGATGATGATGGTGGGATTACATTACTTCAGTCCCACTATGTGGAAAAGGTCTTAAGTCGTTTCGGGTATAGAGACTTCAAGTTTTCTCCTACACCGTATGATCCTAGTGTGTTGCTTCGAAAGAATCAAGGAAATGCTAGAGACCAACTGAGATACTCTCAAATTATTGGCTCGCTTATGCATTTAGCTAGTGCCACGAGGCCTGACATCGCTTTTGTTGTAAGCAAACTCAGTCGATTTGTTTCAAATCCAGGAGATGATCATTGGCATGCTCTTGAGAGAGTTATGCGCTATCTAAAAGGCACTGCGAGCTATGGCATTCACTATTCCGGGTATCCGAGGATACTAGAGGGTTATAGTGATTCAAATTGGATATCTGATGCTGACGAGATAAAGGCCACGAGTGGATATGTATTCACACTTGCTGGTGGCGCTGTTTCTTGAAAGTCTTGCAAGAAGACCATCTTAACGAGGTCAACTATGGAAACAGAACTCACAACATTATACACAACCACTGTTGAAGCAGAGTGGCTTCATGAACTCTTGATAAACTTACCCGTGGTTGAAAAACCAATACCCGCAATCCTTATGAATTGCGATAATCAAACTATGATTTTCAAGGTAAGTAGTTCTAAGGATAATATGAAGTCATCAAGACATGTGAAGAGGAGACTGAAATCTGTCAGGAAAATGAGAAACTCCGGAGTTATTGCATTGGATTATATCCAAACATCTAAAAACTTGGTAGATCTCTTCACAAAGGGTCTATCACGCAACGTGATAGAAAATGCGTCGAAGGAGATGGGTATGAGACCCACAATTTGAGCTTTCCATGGTGCTAAACCAATTTATGTGATCGGAGATCCCGTGACTTAGAATTGGGAGATAAGTTGTTGGTTAGCTGAGAGGAAAGTATCCCTACTTTAATAAACACCACTCCATAAAGATGCAATACTTTACTATTTTGCATGGCAGGTTTATTTATTATCTTAATATGTTCTAAGTGGCTTATCCTAAGCAAAGATGTTGTCCTGCAGAACATCTTTTGAAGAACACACTTATATGAGTCTGACTGTTAAAACGTCGCAGTCTATGAGAGTAGGATGCTCTCTAATAAACTCATGAAAGGTCATGGGGTATGACGCATAAGCTCCACCCGCGGGGAAGTCCCACGGTAGCCTAGTATCGGTCAAGACTTTTTGTTAAGCTAGGTTCGCAGCAAACTTGCAGTTTAAGGCATAGTTCACTATAAAGTTGCAGCCTAGTATAACATAAAGCTCTAGGTGGAAGTTCAACTTAATAGTCTCCAGTATAGTACCGATATATAAACAATGTTTTAGAACCAAAGGCAAACTTCTTGTGCCTCTGGGATCTGGTGGGGGATTGTTGGGATTTTTTCCTAAATAGGCCCAGTCCATTTATTATATGCCAATAAATTCCTGAAATTCTAGAGGCCCATTTGGCCCAGTCATGCAAGACAAGAGCTGGGACAAATATTTAGTCCCACATTGCTAGTTGAGTGGAAGTTGGATCAGCTTATAAGGAAAGCTTTTCCACCACTTGTACGAGCTTGAGAAGAGAAGACATATACACGCACGCTCCTCCTCCTCCTCGCTCGCCTCGTCACGACACGACACACGGGTTGCGGGACTCTCGCCGAGCCGAGCTTTATTTTGCCACGCATGAATGATATATGAACAGTTGTACATAAGTTGAAACGTTTTGCTCGAGTGGACTTTTAATACGAGCTAAATGAATATGAACTGAGTGAAGGCTGTCCGGTGGGCTGTCGCCTGTTTGCTTAAACTTTCGTCCATTCGTTTCATCTCCTGCGCAGTCTGTGTGCCTTCCCCTCTGCCTATAAGAAAGAGGTCGCGCCTCCTCTCAGACACACTGTTACACATCCTTTGCGCCTCCAGTTCCAGAGCACTGCACTACCTAGTCTTCCCCATCCCGTCTTGCGGCGTGCACCGCGAGCCGGGACAGTAGGCCTCTGAGACCCTGCTGCTTCGAGTCTTATACGGGAGAAGGGCGATAAGGTTTTTGGGGAGCGCTATCGGCGCGACTACTGGCTTCATCACGGACTCCCTCACGGATAGCAATTGTGTCGACGTCTTCCCCAACGAGGACTTCTTCCCCGACATCAACACCCTCTTCCTCGACGACATGGCTAACGACGGTGCCAACGCGAACGCCGGTGGTTCCTTTGCTGCTGCTGCTGCCGTGTATATTGTCTTTTTCAATCTTGTTCTAATCGCATCTCAAGTTCTACGCCTTGCAGTCTGTTTGGTTATCTGCCTTAATATGTATTTGCTATTTCACATGAATAGTATATTGTCTATTATTCTAATCATGTTTTATCTAGCGTTTATTATGGGTAATTCGCTTAGTAAAATGATGTTTTACTCAACAGGTTAGACTTAAATGTGTTTTGAATTTTCTTCTTGATGCTCTCTTTTATTTCAATTCATATTTCTTATGTGAGCATCTTCTCAAACTATCATGCCTAACTTAAAGGCGTTAAAGAAAAGTACTCATTGGGAGATAGCCTAAATTTTAGTAGGTTTTCTTTTGTTGAGTCTTGGAAGTTATTACCTCTGTAATAACATTTCCTTATCTTTTTTGTGTGGTTTTTGTGCCAAGAATAACCTCTAATGAGAGAGAAGTAAGATTTGGGAAAGTTGTTGTCCCGAAACAGATTTTTATGCTTCACTATAAAAATTTGTGAAAAATCCCTATATGTTAGATTGAGCTGTAATTTTCTGAGCTTATGCCCCAGGTTGTTATCTAACTTTCGTTAGTTCAACACTTTTCTATTTGAGCAACAGAAGGTCTTCAAAAAATCAGTTTTTACCTACTGGTCTGTTTTGATATATTTCTGCCATTATTTGCATTTGCCTCTTAATCAGTTTCTTTTTTATTTCTTCTTGATCACTTGAGCTTTTTAAAAGAATTGCTACAATAGCTTGTGTTCTAATGAAAGTTTTACTTGTGTTGAAACTAAACCCAAAGGCCTATTATTTTGAATACACTAATATTGCTAATGAAGATCGTGTGAAGTTTTGTATGAAGGAAATTTTCAAGTGTAGGGGAAGAATGATGTGATGAGATGAAGAATGGACAAAAGCTCAAGCTTGGAGATGCCACCCCGTGTCACCCCAAGAAATATTTAAGAGGTACAAGCGTCAAAGCTTGGGGATGCCTAGGCATCCCCTTCTTCATCAATAAAAATCTCAGGTCTCTTTATAGACACTTTGTTTTATTGTTGCATGCACTGTTGTGTTATTCTTGGAGCGTCTTAGTTTTCATTTTTAGTTTTTGTTTGTTTAGTTTGCTTGAATAAATTAGTTGGACCCCCGCATTCGCTCTTTTGTTTCAAATAAGTTGATTAGTGTTGAAAAAGGGTAGAAAGTTTCATGCTTACAGTGGTACAAAAGGGAGCTTGTTTTAACTGTGGCTTAGACTTTATCATGACATGCTAGATGTTGCTTTAACCTTATGCTTAGTGATTATTGTTGTAGCGTGACTTGTTCCAAACAACTGAGATTTCTTAATGTGTCTTAAAAGAATTATGCGTTGTTTTAGCATACAAAAGCATAATATTGTGGTATTCTCCTTTGATGCTTTGTTGGGGTTGACTTGACACATTCTTACACCATGTTATGACTATAAACCAGTCACCTTAGCCTCTATTATCATTTAGTTTTGACTTGTGATACCACTTTATGCTTTGATTGATAATGTTTTGTCGCTCTGCATGATTATGGCCATTATTGCTCTCTTAGTTGGTCGCTCTTAGTCTTTTGCTAGCCTCCACTTGTACCGAGTAAGATCTACTCATGCATCCAACTCCCAAGAAACCTAGTTATTCCAAAGAGTCCACTACAAATTCCTATGCATGGTGTGTTACACCATTCCAAGTATATTCATGTTTTATCTATCTTCCAAATTAAACTTGTTATGAGAAAATTAGCGATTAAAGCTCTCACAAACTTGATGACACGCTTTACTTCCTTGCACCTAATAAGATTCAACCATTGTGTCCTCTATGTTGTATATGCTTGCACTTATAAGTTGGAAATTAGCAGAACCATGCTGTCATGGGAAACGCTTTCAACACCTGTACATATTACCCAGTTGAATATCATGATCTTTTATTTATGGATGTCGGCGGTGTAAAATAAAAGGAGAGTTTGTAAGTTCATGGAGTATTATATGTGTTAGAGAAAAGCGCGGCTAGCCTAAGCCATGCCTAATCATGGTGGAAACTTGCAGCATAACCATAGTGAGCAATCCATGAAGCATCTTTAGAAAAAAATATAGAAAAAATATATTAGAAAAGAGAGAGATACCATGCTCATGGTAAATAAAAGATCCCTGAGATGCTCACAGTTTGTTGCCTTATAATTTTGATATGGGATATCTCCTGTGTCATGGGGCAAGGGGTACCCCATTGGCGGTTCTCTATGATACGCATATACTTATAATGACAAGAACTTGCTTGTGACTAAATTTGAGTAGCATGAGGAACGACCCTCGTACTCAAGGGACGTGAGATTGCCAACTTATGATTTGTCAAGCATGTACTCCATATTTGTTTCACTTTAACCTTAATCACTTCAAGATGATTATGATAGGGGCAATGAGAGCTAAAAGCTAATAAGTACCATAATTTTTGGAAAATCTTTATGAAACTTGAAATCCTTGCTTCTCTTTATGAAGGGCCTTTCATCTTACTTTTATATTGAGTCTCCACCTTCTATCTTTATGCACCAATTAAGAGAGCATAGTTGTTATTCTTAGTTTTATGTGCATTGTCCCAAAACTTATTGATTGATTTATAATGTTGATATTGCTAGTTCTTGAACTATTTGTATCTAGTCACCCTTATGAACTTTGAAGGTGTCCTATGCATTTATGTTTTGCTACTCTATGAGGGATACGCTGAATACCACATATGCTATGTTTTCTATATGTGGAACAAACAAATGTCTTTCAATGCATTGTTATTCATGATATTTGTTTATACCTTTTCATGTTACAACATAGTTACTATCTCTTATTGTTAGAACTACATCTTTCATGCTCATGTTTAGAGTACTTTGATCCCAGCTATCAATGCTTTACATATATTTTTGATCAAGATTGTGATGGTGCATGTCACCTCAAAATTTATTCTTTTTATCACTTACCTACTCGAGGACGAGCAAGAGTTAAGCTTGGGTGTCGCCGGATTGTCGACAAGTACGCCATAGGGGGTCCTAGTGGCGTTGGAAAGATGGGGTGTGGGACGTCGGATGTTCTAGGAGCGATGAGCACAAGTTTACCTAGGTTCAGATCCGACTGTGGTGATCGGATCCTACTCCTGCTAGCAACCCAGTAATATATCAGCGTAAGCCGGATGTTACGGCGGATTACAAGAGAGGTTCGCATGTGCGAGTTGATTGTGGTGTTACGATTGATTGGTTGCCCTAAAGGCTCCCATAGGACCGGTTTATATAGTCACCGGAGCCTAGGGTTACAGGAGAGACCTATCCGGCTACGTTACAGAGTCGGTAACTAGATACAGCTTGGACTACAAGTAATACTACAGGCCTAAGTCGGTAACTCTTATGGGCCTTGTCGTAGCCGAAACTGGCTCCTCCTCTTTCTCTAACTGGGCCGCCCGTGAAGTAAATCTCTAACCCGTTGGTGCGCCACCCTGGTCAGCGAGTCCTGTGGGTATACCCGAAAAGTATATCCCCACAATTTGGGATGCTTGATACATCGTAAACGTATCTATAATTTTTTATGTTCCATGCTTGTTTAGTATCAACTTTGTTATGTCTTGTCTACACTTTGAGGTATTTTTATACATTTTTTGGGACTAACCTATTAACAAGATGCCGCAGTGCCAGTTGCCTGTTTTCTGCTGTTTTTGGTTTCAAAAAATCTAGTAAGGAAATATTCTCGGAATTGGACGGGACAAAAGCCAAAGTCAATATTTTACTGGAGAGAACACAGAGTCCGAAGGGCAGCCAAAGGGGGTCTAAGAGGTGGCCACACCCTAGGGCCGCGCGGCCTAGGGGGAGGGAGGCGCCGCCACCACGTGTGGGCCCCTCGGGCTCCCACCGACCTTGCCCCTTCGCCTATAAAGTCACCTAGATGCAGAAACCCTAAGCACCCGATCAATTCTCCACGAAACAGTCCGTAGGCACCGCCACCATCGTCCCTAGATCGGGGGGATCTAAAGCTCTTCCCGGCACCCTGCCGAAGGGGAGAGATCATCCCGGAGGCCTTCTTCATCACCATGCCAGCCTCCGGTATGATGGATGAGTAGTTCACCCTTGGACTATGGGTCCATACAGTAACTAGATGGTTGTTTCTCCTCCTTTGTGCTATCATGTTTAGATCTTGTGAGCTCCGTTCATGATCAAGATCATATATTTGTAATCATACATGTTGTGTTTGCGGGGATTTAATGGATATTGAGATACTATGTCAGATTGATTATTGATTCTATCATGTATGCGTTATTTGTGATCTTGCATGCTCTCCGTTGCTAGTAGCTATCTTGGCCAAGTAGATGCTTGTGAATCCAAGAGGGAGTATTTATGCTCGATAGTAGGTTCATGCCTCTAGTAATCTGGGGGAGTGACAAAAATTTCTAAGGTTGTAGATGTGCTGTTGCTACTAGGGAGAAAACAATAATCTTTTGTTCATGGAACAGTTGTATTGTTTACTTTACACACATTGCTTAATGCAATTATCTGTTGCTTGCAACTTAATACTGGAAGGGGTTCGGATGATAATCTGAATGTGGATTATTAGTCAATTGCCCCGCTGTAATTTGTTCACCTAGCATGTTATCTATCTTAAGGAGAACACCTCTAGTAAACTGTGGGCCCCTGTCCAATCTTTATCATTGATACATTATCTACTGTTACCGTTTACTTTCTACAAGCAACTATTATCTTCCACACTATAGGTTTAATCCTTTGTTTTCAGCAAACCAGTGAGATTGACAATCTCACTGTACGTTGGGACAAAGTCTTGAGTTTATGTTGTGCATGTTCTAAGTTGTTAGCAATACCTTGGAGTTGTTTCCTTACTCCTATTGGTTCGATAACCTTGGTTTCATAACCGAGGGAAATCTTACTGCTGTGCTCTTCACACCTTCCTCTTGGGATATCCCAACGAAACTCTACAGTAAACTGAGCCGCATCAAACACCATCTTTTTTAATAAACCATTGCACCGTAAATCACAAAACTAAGCATTACGCGCCCCTTCTAACTTACCTACAAATTTACCATAGTAAATATGAACTCTTTATACATACACAATGCTTAGGGTAATGCACGGAAACTACTCCACACAACTCGTTGTAAAATCCTCACCCCAATGACGCACTTGCATGCCATATGCGCATGTATCACCAGACGGAGGCGTTCCACCTGAGAGAGGAAGTTATTGCCACTAGGGCCTTGAAAAAGATGACACCATATGAAAAATTATCTCCCACACTGAAAGGAACCTAATTTCCATGTCATGCAATTTAATAAAATGATACATCGAGAAGGACAAGCAAGAACCCCAAAATAGACAGGATGAGACGTCACTCTATTTAAGGTTGAGCGTGTAATACATAATACTAAAAAAATGGAAGGTCTTATTTTGAAATATTCATAGGATTATACGACTAAATTTCCACTGTCGGGTGCCCATATGCTAGGAAATTACCATATAATCCCTGATAGGATACTAAAATCCAAGGGCAAAATAAGTAACTTACACCCTTCGGTCCTCTGCGCAACCCTCTATACAAGACCCCTCAATAACGCGTCCACACCTTATCTGTGATGCCACCGCTAGGCCGAGGCATTCCATGGGAGAGCGGAAGTTGTCACTAGAGTCGAGGAAGATGATGCCGTTTGAAAATCATTGCCCACAACTCGAAGGAACCTAACTTGCCATTTTATGCTTCAATGAAGTGGTATAGAAAGACAAGAACCTCAAAATATATGAGACAAAATGCCACTCTATATAAGATTGAGATTTTAAAATTAAAGATATATTTTATAAAAATAACAACGAGGTTAATCGATTCCATGTTTTAAATGAAACTTTCTCTGTCGCATGCCAATATATTAGAAAATTATCAAGCTGATCTTGATCGGGTAATAAAAGAAGAATGCAAACTAAAGAATTTACACCCCTTGAGCTTGTGCACAAGCTTCTAAGGCCACTCGATTAGTTGCTGAATTGAGTGCATTTCCGCAAGAATATCATGAAGTTTCTCCACCAAATTGTATGCAGAATCATTCCCAATGATTATGGGCCGTGCTGGCATGCCAGACATGAATACCACCTGAAGGTATCAGTATAACACATGACATGGATACCCAGTCCTGAGTGAAAAAGATACCATAAGCATAATCTTTTTAAATAAACCATCACACCGTAAATCACAAAACATAATGTCATTCCATGCCCTTCTAACTTACCAACAAATTTATGGGATTGAATATGAACTATTCATACATACACAATACTTATGTTAATATATGGAAACTGCTCCGCACAACTCGCTGTAAAAGCCCCCTAATGACGCCCTTGCATGCAACATGCACATCTATCACCAGACCGAGGCGTTCTACATGAGAGAGGAAGTTTTTGCCACTAGAGCCTTGAAAGATGTCACCATATGAAAATTTATCTCCCATACTGAAAGGAACCTAATTGCAGTTTGATGCAACTTTAATGAAATGATATATATCAAGAAGGATAAGCAAGAACCCGAAATAGACGCGATGAGATGTCACTCTATTTAAGTTTGAGCATGTAATACATAAATTATAAAAAAGGAAGATCTTATTTTGAAAATTTCATAGGGTTAGCCAATCTAACTTTCCGCTGTCGAGTGCCCATAAGCTAGGAAATAACCATATTGTCCCTGCTAGGGTACTAAAATCCAAGGGCAAATAAGTAATTTACACCCTTCGGTCCTCCGCACAACCGCTATAATAGACCCCTCAATAACGCGTTCACACCTTATCTGTGTGATCGTCGCTAGGTGGAGGTGTTCTAGGAGGGAGCAGAAGTTGTAAATGGAGTCGAGGAAGATAATGTCGTTTGAAAATTATTGCCCACAACTCGAAGGAACCCGTCTTGCCATTTTATGCTTCAATTAAGTTGTATAGAAATATAAGAACCTCAAAATAGACAAGAAAAAATGTCACTCTATATAAGATTGAGATTTTAAAACTAAAGATATATTTTCTAAAAATAACCACGAGGTTAATTGATTCCATGTGTTACATGGAACTTACTCTATCGGGTGTCCATATATTAGGAAATTATTAAGTTTCTCTTTGTCGCATATTAAAAGAAGAATGCAAAATAAATAATTTACATCTCTCAAGCTTGTGCACAAGCTTCTAAAGCCACTCGATTAGTTGCTGGATTAGATGCATTTTCGCAAGGATATCATGAAGTTCCTCCACCAAATTAAATGCAGAATCATCTCAACGATTATGGGTTAACCTGGCATATGCCAAACATGAATACCACCTGAAGGTACCAGTATAACACATGGCATGGATACCCAGTCCTGAGTGAAAAAGATATTATGAGTATAATCTTTTTTAATAAACCATCACACCATAAATCACAATACTTAATGTTATTCCCCGTCCCTTATAAATTACCTACAAATTTACCATAGTGAATATGAACTCTTCATACATACACAATACTTGGGCTAATACACGAAAACTGTTCCGCACAATTCGCTGTAAAAAAAACCAATGACGCTCTTCCACGCCACATGCGCATACGTCACCATAGCGATATGTTCCACATGAGAGAGAAAGTTATTGCCACTAAAGCCCTGATAGATACCACCATCTAAAAAATTATATCCCATACTAAAAGAAACCTAAATGCGATTTGATGCAACTTTAATGGAATGATATACATCGAGAAGGACAAGCAAGAGCCCCAATATAGATGCGATGAGATGACGGTCTATTTAAGTTTGAGCATGTAATGCATAAATTCTAAAAAAAAGGAAGATCTTGTTTTGAAAATCCATAGGGTTGGCCGATCTAACTTTTCGTTGTTGGGTGCCCATATGCTAGAAAATGACCACGTTGTCCATGCTAGGGTACTAAATCCAAATGCAAAAAAAATTTACACCCTTCGATCCTCCGCGCAACCGCTATAAAAGACCCCTCAATAATGTGTCCACACCTTATGCCGAAGCGTTCCAAGGGAGAGCAGAAGTTGTCGGTAGAGTCAAGGAAAATGATGTCATTTGAAAATTATACCCACAACTCGGAGGAACCTAACTTTTCATTTTATGTTTCAATGAAGTGGTATAGAAAGACAAGAACCTCAAAATAGATGAGACAAAAACTCACTCTATATAAGATTGAGATTTCAAAACTATTGATATATTTTCTAAAAATAACCACGAGGTTAGCCGTTTTCACGTTTTACATGGAACTTTCTCTGTCTATATTTGAAAATCATCAAGTTGCTCTTGCTCGGGTACTAAAAGAAGAATGCAAAACAAAGAATTTACACCCCTCGAGCTTGTGAAAAGAAGAATGCAAAATAAAGAATTTACACCCCTCAAGCTTGTACACAAGCTTCTAAAGCCACTTGATTAGTTGTTGCATTTCCATAAGGTCCTACACCAAATTGTATATAGAATCATTCTAATAATTACAGTCTGAGAGGACATATGTCAAACATGAATACCAACTGAAGGTATCCGTATAACACATGGCATGGATTCTCAATCCTGAGTAAAAAAGATACCATAGGCACAATCTTTTTCAATAAACTATCACACGACAAATCACAAAACTTAAAGTCATTCCACACCCCTTCTAACTTACCTACAAATGTGCTGGAGTGAATATGAACTATTCATAGATACATAATGCTTTGACTAATACACGGAAGCTCCTCTGCGCAACTCGTTATAAAAAGCCTCCCAATAAAGCGCTTGCACGCCACATGCGTAAGGAGTTTCACGAAGCCATTGCCACTTAAACCTTCAAATATATAGTCATACGAAAAATTATCTCCCACACTTAAGGGAACCTAATTGCCATTTGATGCAACTTTAACGAAAGGGATTTATCAAGACCCAAAATAGACGCGATGAGATGTCACTCTATTTAAGTTTGAGCGTGTAATACACAAACCCTAAAAAGCGAAGGTCTTATTTTGAAAAATCTATAGGGTTAGCCAATATAACATTTCGCTGTCGGGTGCCCACATGCTAGGAAATGACCATATTATCCCGCTAGGGTAGTAAAAGCCAAGGACAAAATAGACAATTTAAACCCTCGGCTCCACCGCGCAACCCGCTATAAAAGACCGGTTAATAGCGCGTCCGCATCTCATACGTGTCGCCGCCACCAGGCCGAGGTGCTCCACGGGAGAGGGGGAAGTCCTCGCCGGAATCGAGGAAGATGCCGTCGTTTGAATATATTTTGCCAATTCACGAATCTCAAGGCGCAATGGAAGGTATGAAATACATTTCGCACAAAACCCTATAGCATATTTTTTTTTCCGCCCCGCGTTGTCTTCCCCCTTCTTCTCCCGTGGCGCCCTTTCCGCCGCCTGCCGCCGTCGGACCCCTTTTCTTTGCACTCCTGGTCGCACCCCCTCCCCTCTCGCGTATACCGAGCGGCGGCGCCGCTGTTCCCGTCGCCCCCCCCTCTCTCTCTCCTGTTGACATTCCACGACCGGCCTCCCTTGTGTTGCCTCGCCCCCGCCTTTGCCAGAGCCGCCACCGTCTTCTTTGCGGTGCTCAGATCGGAGGTGTAGCGCGCCGGCTGCAGGGAGTGAGGATTAGGACATTAGGAGCGGGATATTAGCACCAGGTTGCCTAGAAATTCTCTTCGCCGACTTCGACTTGAATCCTAACGCGCGTCGGCAGGTCGAGCAGCTGCTCGTCCGCGCGCGCGCCCCGCACACTCCTGGGCGGATTCCCACCTCATCCGAAAACCTTCTTTTTTTAGTCTCCCGGCCCTTCGCCCCTCTCCCCCACTCCCGTCCGTCGGGCCCGATAGTTTTTCTAGGGCTTTAGGAGAACGCGCGTCCTCCTCCCCGCCTTGAGGGCTCGCCTCGGGTTCCCTTGGCCCGATCTCTACTTCGCCGGTTCCTTACCTTCCCCTCTTGCGGATAGTGTCGCATCGAGGAGCGGCGGCGCGATGAATGTGCCTATAGTTGGTAAGTTTTCGATGCCATGATTCGAGGGAATTGCGTGAAATTAGCTGGGTATTTTGCAGATTCGTGTTATCCTGTCGCTGATTTGAGGTGGAAATTCTAGGTTTTTAGGGTTGGGCTGGGCGAATCAGGTCTGCTTTGTACTGCCCTAGCTTTCCCCTGTTTAGGCGATTTTAGACTTTGAATATCGGTGTTTGGGTGTGGCTTGAGCGTAAGGGAGATTGAATTTCGATATTACTAATAACCTAGTGTATTTCTTTTGCCCTAGAATATAGCAAGCTTGCTGGATACTTTAGTAATTATTCATCTGGCAAGTGATTTTGGCTTTGGATTTTGGTGTTCTTACTGCATTTTGGGTTTCATCTGGTGTTTTGGGTTCTATTGCTTCGTTAGGAGTTGCAAATGTAAATTGGTGAGGAGGGGGGTTTGAAATTACTGATACAACTACAAGTATCTGACTGGCAGCTTTAGAAAAAAAGAGACCAAACCAGGACGAGCCCTTGGTGGGATATCTTTATAGAAGAAAATCTCTAAGCATCCTGCTGAGTCCAAGACTCGAACCCGGTGGGCAGGCTGCGCTCCCGCAAGCCTTGCCAACAGAATGACACTCTGTTCTCTGACTGGCAGCTTTAGAACGACCATTTTAGCAACTTCCCAATGAGAAGGGAAACATTTATGTTGTTACTTGACAAATAAGCAAGTTGCCTGTGCTTCTGATTTTCTTTTAGCGATGAGCTGTGAGATGTTGAAAGTAAATATGTGTTCTTTATTGTGTAGATCCACTGCAAGGGGATTTTCCCGAGACCATTGAGGAGTTCTTGCAGCATGGGAATATGAAATGCATTGCGTTTAACCGCAGAGGAACTTTGCTTGCTGGTAAATATCTATGCCTATTCCTCTAGAACTATGTCTACTTAGCTATTTTGTGTAAATATCATGTTAGTTCATATAATATGCACTGGCTTATTCTATATACATTGCATGATTAGTGTTTATTCAACCTTTAGTGGTTATTGGAAGATCAAACTAGTGATAAAACAGTTTCTGTTCGTCGTGCCTGGTGAATGGCACTGTTCTTGTATAATCTTCTTGTCCATATGGATATATGGAATTTCTTCTAAAACTACGTATTCTTCCCTGTCTTTAGCTTTCTTTATAGTCCACATTTTCTTATATATGAGGACAAATGAGATCTGACAGTAGGAGATTAATCATACTTGGTTCCTTACAACAGTGTTTGATATTTATCTTGCCTTTACCACGATATGACTCAATGGTGTGAAAAATATAATGTTGGGTGGAACCTTTTAATTACTCCCTGTTTACTTCATATGAAGTTGGCACACTCTTTTGTCTTATTTATATGAAGGATACCTGAAAAGGTTGTGAATTGGTACAGATGAGAAAACGTTATTATATAATGTGCCAAATTTCTTTGGTGGTGAAGATTTGTTTTGCCTGTGAAACTGCATTTGGTGCATTTCTATTTGTTATATATATGTTTAATCTTACAACTAAATTGTTTGCAATGCTCATGACTTCTGTTGAAAAATTTCAGCTGGATGTGCAAATGGTAGTTGTATTATCTGGGACTTTGAAACAAGGGGGCTTGCAAGAGAATTTCGTGATAAAGATTGTACTGCACCTATAACTAGTGTCAGCTGGTCGAAGTATGGTCACCGTTTGCTTGCCTCTGCTACTGATCGGTCATTGACACTTTGGAATGTGGTAACTGGTGAAAAGATTGCCCGCATAACTCTTCAGCAGACTCCATTGCATGCTCGTCTTCATCCTGGTTCATCCATTCCATCTGTTTGTTTAGCATGTCCTCTCTCTTCTGCACCTGTTCTTGTTGATTTGAATACCGGAAGCACCATAGTTCTTCCAGTTTCTGCATCTGATAATGGTAATGTCCCTGTGCCCAATTCACGTAACAAATTTTCGGATGGTTCTCCACCTTTTACACCAACCGCTGCAACTTTTGATAAGCATGGAGATCTGATATATGTGGGCAATTCCAAGGGAGAGATATTAATTGTAGATTCAAAAGGCATCCAAGTACTTGCAGTAATTCCCATCCCAGGTGGTACAGTTGTCAAGGATATTGTTTTCAGCAGAGATGGCCAATATCTACTAACAAACTCTAATGATCGTGTCATTAGAGTCTATGAGAATATTCTGCCTATTAATGGTTCTGGGAAGGAGATTGAAAAAATAATTGCCAACAACAATAATGACTATGAAAGCCAGTATGAGAAGCTAAAAGCAAATGGTGCACGTTGCCTGGTTTTTTCTTGTGAAGTCTCAGATGCCATCGCAAAGGTACAGTGGAAGGCACCATGCTTCAGTGGTGATGCTGAGTGGATAGTTGGTGCTTCTGCAAGCAAAGGAGAGCACAGGTTGCACATATGGGACCGAGCAGGGCGTCTTATAAAGATCCTTGAAGGTCCAAAGGAAGCTCTCATTGATCTTGCTTGGCATCCATTTGATCCTACGATTGCTTCCGTGTCTGTGGCAGGCCTGACATACATTTGGGCCAAGGAACATGTAGAGAATTGGAGTGCGTTTGCTCCTGATTTCATCGAATTAGAAGAAAATGAGGAATATGTTGAACGAGAGGATGAGTTTGACATAAATGCATACTCAGAAAAGGTGAATGGCAATAATTTACTTGTTTTTGTCTGTTATTTGTAAAATAAAAGCATACATACATCCAGTTAATCTAAATTTTTGTATGTTGCAGGCTGCAGAAATGATGATAGATGAGGATGCGGATATTGATGTTGAGACATGTGAGAAGAACTCATCATTCAGTGATTTTGAGGAGGGTTCAGCAGAAGAGGTCATCTACCTGCCTGCTATTCCTTCCCCAGATGTTCCTGATGAGCAGCCAGATAAGTGCCTAGTAAGCTCATCAAAGTTGGAGGACAGCAATCACTCCGGTTCCCCATCCTCAATGGATGCTGTACAGAATGGTCAAGCTATTCCTCCAGCATCTAGTCCACTGGAAGGTAAGGCGATAGACTTGTGTAATATCTCACTTCAGTAGTCTCTTATTTTGTGCAAGTCATGATTTGTTTTCAGTTGAAATCAATCAGCCAGTGTGGTTCATTTCCTATGGATTCCAAAAACCTGTAGCATATCTCAAAGAAAGTAGCACACATCTGGATGAGATGTTAATGGAATTTGGTCCCCCTTTTACTTTATAAAACAAAATTGCAGCAGTTCAATCGATTTTGTGTTGTATAGTTGTAATGTAAATATAGAGTTATATACACACGCTGAGGAAAATAAGATCTAAGCATATACAAGCTAGATTACGTTGAACCTCTGGTGAGGATTGATGAATGCCGATTTGTCTATAGCCAGGGTTAAATTTTGAAAACCTGAACCTTTTAATGTCTGCTTAATGTATTTGTGGTTAACTGTTAACGCTTATGTTGATCCTGTAGTAGTGAATGACCATTTAATTGTAGCCAAGGATTGAATCTTGATACCTGAATGCTTGCTTAATGTATTTGTGATTAACTGCTATCGTCATGATACTAATTCTTCTATTCTTGGTTTCATTTCCTCTGGCAGTTGATAATTCCACCGCCGAAGAGCCAGCGGAAGCGGCAAACGCAAAGCGGAAGCGGAGGCTGTCAGCCAAGGGGCTGGAGATGCAGCAGGCTGAAAAGGTGAAGAAACCAGCAATGAAGATGTCCAACGGCAAGTCATCATCGAAATCCAAGAGCAAGATGGTGATGGGACTTGCCAACGGGAACAGCTCGGCCGTCGACATCGATGACGAAGCGACAGAGGATGACGAGATCTAAGTAGTAGGCTTGTATGGCATAACATTGACGGCTAGTGTTTAGTTCCATGGTGCCCTGACCAAGAAAACAACAGTGAGGGGGAGGGCATAGAGAAGGCTATGCGGCCTATGGACTAGTTTAGTGGAGAGTTCCTCGAGAAAGAAAAAAATGTTTGGTGCTGTATGTATGCTGAGACGTGGTAAACATGGTTTGCATATGTGCTGTATGTAACTTCAATCAGGTGATTGCAGTATGGTTCAACATGCCTCATGGTTAATCTTGATTCCTTGATGCAGCTAGTAGATGATTGCAGTGATATCTTTGGTTTATGCACATGGGTGGGTTATGCTATGATTGGCGTCTGGTGGTGCACGAGGCTTTACAGGTCTAAGATTGTGTTAATATACAGTAGTTGCCAATTGCATCCATCATTGTGCCAGGTGCCTGTCTTTTATATCACTGGTCCCTATAGTTGTTTGTCCAGTTGTGGTCATATATCACTATTGTGCCTTTTTTTTTGTTCTTTGGGCCTGATGAGAAGTCGTCTTATCTTTCTTGCTAATGATAGAAGATCTGTATGCAAGCCAGGGGTACTGATTAAAAGTGGCTAAGCGCCAGTAGGACTTTACCTAAGAAAAAAAATAGTACTAGTAAAGCGTGATAAACGTAAAGCGAAAGGAAAGGAAAGGTGTAGACGTGTAGGGGTGCTGGGTTTATGAATGAGGAAGTATGGTGACAACATCCAAAATTTAGTTTTCGCATGTACTGACCAGGTAAATTTGCATCAAGATATATACTGGTTACAGCCAAACACCCAGAGTTTGTGCCCTATAACCAGCATTTTACAGAACTTGCATTGGGAGGAACAGTTCAACTCCAACATCTGTCGTGAAAAAAATTTCCAGTCCAAAAGGGGAAATGTTAAATCTACTAGTATATGATTTGTTGTTATGGAAGGTGTGGCGCTAGCCCTGGAGTGGTCAGCTGAACCTTTGATCATCCAGTCTGATTGTGCCAACGTTCTGTCATTTATAAGGGATCCAAGGAAGAACAGAACGCGCGATGGTCATCTAATCAATGAGGCTAAACTGCTCCTGAATCGCCGAGGTTTTGAATTCCTGAAGATTGGTCTAGAGCAGAATAGAGTTGCACATCACCTACTGTAGCAAGTTTCAGTAGGATTGGCGTTAGTACTGCTTGCTGGCTACATCATGCTCCTAGCTGTATTTCACAGCTTACTGTTAGCTGATTGTAATTCTGTTATTGAGTACTACTATATGATTGGTTGTCTGAGTGACTTGCCAACTCAGGCTTCGGCTCCTCATCCTGGTGCATGTATCAACTGTGGGTGGGAAGTGTAAGTGTACTTTTTGAAATTGTTCTCATTCTGAAACCCTGATTGACTCCCAGCAGGTTGGTCAGTGACAGTCCTAGTACTATATCCGGAAAGCAAGCCACTAGAATTTGCTCATCATGTGCGCGCCTAAAGCGCGTTTCATGCCAGTTTAATAAACTTTTAGTACAATCTCTGCCCCAATTATATCGAGCCTAACTAATCATCTAGCGAATCAAACCGAGTCGGCGAGAAAGGATACTGACTGGGATACGTGCGAGTTGCGTGTACGATCACCGCATATTGTTTTTCAGTGGATTATTGCATTGGTGATCGATGACGATCAGGATCGACATGCTCGGCACTTGGCTCCTGCTAATCATGCGTCCCAACGGCCGGATTCAGTGCTTAGTATTTTTAATCACAGATTGTTAGCTCGCAAGATTATGTGCAGTGCAAGTGTGAGTGAGACTTTACAGCACAGAAGGCGTTATGCATAGTTGGGAGATTGGTTGTGCTATAAACTAGACCATGCATGCGATCTATGGAGATTGGAGCTACGACGACGACAAGCAATGGCGATTATTGTTTGATAACAGTGAGCATTTTGATGTACACATGGCGTCGTTATTCGTTTCTTTGCGATGAAAGCAAGAGAAATTCCATTTGGGTATGCAAACAATTACTTAATTTGTTTGCCATGTGCAAGTTTGTAACAATTTCCTTTAGAAAGTTGGTAACACTTCTATGTTCCAGTCCATCGTGCTGTATTGTATGTGCATATCCGACCCATCAGCGACCGATCGATGGTTTATGAACTCGACGGCTAGCAGTGTATTGCTTCCCAATTGCTGATTTGGAAAGAGTGAGTTTTACAAGTAGTTATGGTGAACTGGTGAGCAACATCAACTTGCAAATGCACTTCTTAAAAGACTTGAAATCCGTAACATTTTTCCTTCGAAAGTTGGGGAACAGTTCTACATTCCCATTGTGCTGCAATGTATATATCTGGCAATCAGGGAGCATTAGATGTTCTGGTTCCAGATAATTCATCGTAAATTCATATCGTGTTCTTGAGAGACCCAAGAGCTCGGCCCCGCAATCAAGTTTCAAAATAGTACTGTATGAAAAAACTTGTGTCACAACTGAAAAAGAGCAACAGAAGATCCATCGCTGAAAGTTTCTCTCGGCGAATAATACAGCTATATATTGAGTGTAAGATACAATTTGTCGAGTCAACGAAAACATTCTATCACTAAGAGGCACCGTGGAAACCTACCATTGTGCGACAACTTGCTGCTCCACCTTCCTTCCTCTCCACACTTCTCTGGTTTTTGCTATGGGCATATAGTAGCTATCTAGGTGACTCGTCGATCTTTTTATAATCCCTTCATTCCTTGTATAAGGTGTATTATGTTTTTCAGAAGTCCAAAATTTCCATCTTTGACAAGGTTTATAGGAAACTATCAACATCTACACCATCAAATAAAAAATCAATTAAATACATTTAATGATGAATCCAGTAATGCTGATTTTAGATGTTGATAGATTTTTATAAAATTGTTCAAATGTAGGAAAGTTTGACTTAAAAAATACACCTTATAAAAAAGAGGCCATGGATTAGTACTTTTATATTTCTTTACTTTTACCTTTTAAATGTTTTGATCAAAATGTTTAGTTTTAGTGTTCTCGCATGAGTTCTGTTATTGGATTGTACTTTTGCCCATGGTGTGTTTTGTCAGCCCGACTCATCTGGACTACGCCTCTTTGATCCAAAGATTTTTCTTATAGTTTTTATAATGATTGGATCACTAAGTTTCCTTTTCTTTGTGGGTTGTTTGATTTGCAGGATAAAATCCTATATGAACCTTTCACAAGCAATCGGCTGCACTATATTACAAAGGAACACACAATTGTTTCAAACCACTTGGAAAAAATCATTTATCTTCCTATGGTGTAATCAAGAATTTTTTGGTGCAAATTTATAACCCTACTCGATCCGCAACGTTGCAACGATACGTTCCTCCTACTCTGTTGATCTTGTAGACAACACCGACACCCAAAGTCACATCATGTGAAATCGATGCAAATCAAATTAATCACCTCTTATTTTCTTTAGGTAAAATACCACTACCAAAGTGAAGGCACATGCATCAATACATTAACACTTCTACAAAGTCTGACACATAATATCGCCACATAGGATATATAATTGCTGATGCGAACTTGAGAGAGAATAAAACTGACTCTATTGCCACCTAGGATAATTGCTGATGTGAACATGAGAGAAAATAAAACTGACTCTTGTTTAAGAGTGAGAATCCTAATAAGAGTCGGACTAGAGTCAACCTTATGACCTTAGTACTCTAGTCTGTCACATCTGATGACAACTCTTCACCATATTACGGTTGATCCAAATGATATGAAGTGACCGAAAACCGACTGCTGACTCTCTGTGGATGTCTACAGGAATATAATCCCATGATAAAAATCTCCTGGTCACAAATTTAAATGATTTTTATGATGAAAGAAAACATATTGGATGGATTTTCAAAATGGATAGTTGTAAGGTGGTACACATGCATATGATTAACACCAAAAATTAAGTCCTCAAAAATAGCAACCGTTGATCATGGGAACATTGTAATGCAAGGGTTATAGGTGATCCTCCACATGAAAATTTAGCAAATTTACCAATCACCCCTTTTCTAGACAGCTAACAGCAAAAATTAAGCTCTCACTCCTTAGCTTAAGGCCCAGCTTTTTTGGGGGCTTTTCCGAGAAGTTGCCCTCCTCCCAGCTTTCTAGAAAAGCCGGTCTAAAAAATTTGCGAGCCTTCCAAAATAGTCAAAGCTAAACTAATTTGGGCCTCATGAATCTGAACAAACTTCCCAGAAGTGGGTAGACATTTTGGAAAGCAAAAAACTGAACCTAAAGTGGTTCGGCCATGAGATAACAACCGGTTTACACTTCACATCTTCTTCTTCCTCCGGGTCAATCTGCTGCTCCAAGTCTCTTCCGCCATGATCGGCAAGCCACTACCTGCGTTAGCGAGCAATATTAACAACTTTGATCATCGGCATATACTAATCAATTTCTCAAGATTAAGGTAGATGTTTCAACCTAAACCTGACACACTAACCTGATCTACAAAACCTCAGTTCAGTCTCATAAAATTCCTCCTCGCTTCCATCATGATCACATTCATCGCCATCATCATCTTTCTCGTAGTCGTCGCCATCATCTCCGCCGTCGCTGCATTGTGGCATGCGATCACCCCTTCCAACATTACCACCATCTGTCGACACGCCGGAGAAGAGCCCCGTCGCGCTCATCTGCTTACCGATCATCCGCGCGACGCAGTACGGCAGCTTATTCATCTGGTTCTCGCCGTCGCCGCGCCCGCGCGCCGCCGCGGGCTGCCTCCCGTGCTTCCGGCCGTCGAGCCATGATCCGGCGAAGGCCAGGCAGTCCAGTAGGCTCTCCTTAGCCATGCCACCCTTCATGTCGTACGCCTGCGCGCGGCGCCACAGGCTCCTGGCGTGCGCGTTCGCCGGCCGCGCCAGCGAGAGCGCGCGCGTCGCGTCGCTCGCCGCCGCGTCGGCCTCGCGCCGCGCGAGCCGGCACTGCGCGCGGTTGCTGTGCAGCACCAGCCTCTGCCGCCTATCGCTCAGCGGGCACAGATCCAGCGCCTCCGTGTACAGCTCGATGGCCCTGTCCACCTCGCCGTGCCAGAACATCTCGTTGCCTTGCCTCTTCTTCTCCTTAGCCAAAAGTTTTCTCTGAAGAAGCTCGTCCCTAGACATGGCTCCTTCCCTCTCCTTCCTCTCGATCTTATCCTCCCTTAGGCTGGCAACCACTTCCCTTACAGCCGCGCCTAGCTCGCGGCCATGGTGGACATGGTCATCGTCGTCAAGAAGCAGCGCGCTTGTTATGGTATCTCCCAGCCGTCGCCGTGGGCCGAGACGACGGAGCTCGGCCAGGTCGACGAGGCACGGTGCTGTGGCGTCAGCGACGGCGTGCCAAGTTCCGAGATCGTCGAGGAGGAGGAGCAGGCAGTCGATGGCCATGTACTGCCAGTCGTCAGACGAGCGCGCGAGGTCGCAAAGGCCGGAGAGCGCGTCAGGGCACGCCGCTATGGCTCCGCGTCCGACGGCGCTCCGGCAGAGAAGGCGAAGCAGCCCGACGCCAGCGGGCGAGTCGCCGTTGGCCAGCCCGCCCCACATCCGGCACAGTTCGCGCAGGAAGGCGTGGTCCTGGCAGATCGTGGCATGAGATGACGGGTCTCGCGAGGCGAGGCAGCTCAGGAAGTAGAGCGACCAGCACTGGAGCTGGCTCGCCCACTCTTCGGCCTTCCGGTCCTCGGCCGCGTCACCGACAAGCCCGCGCGTCAAGAGCTCGCGATGGTACTTCGGCCTCTCGCTCGGCGCCAGCGCGACGTAGCTCGCGTACACGTCGGCCACGCAGGTGGACGCGGCGCGCACGGCGAGCGGCACCGCCTCGGCGGCGTGGCGCGCGACGGCGGGGAACGTGGCGTTGTAGCTGGCGAGGTGGCCCAGGGCGCGAGCGGCCGCGCGCCGCTCCACCCACGTCATGGCGCCGCCGAGGAGGGCCAGCAAGGGTCCCACGGCGCCGGCGGCCACAGCCAGTTCGGCGTGGGCGGAGGAGCGGATGGTGTAGGAGCCGAGGACGTGGGCCGCGTAGTACGGCAGGGACGCGTTCTGGGCACGGCGGCGCCACGCGGGGTCGTCGAGGGCGCGGGCGAGGAGGAGGGACATGCACCGGATGGCGCCGAGCGAGGGGAGCTCCGGGTCGTCGGGCGCGTCCATGGCCGCGCGCCACACGACAGCCACGGCGCCACCGTCGTCCACGTCTTCGCTGTAGGGAAGCTCACGGAAGAATGCGGCGACGCTGGCGCGGCGGAGTCGGGCGTCCGGCTGCTTCATGGCGCAGAAGAAGCAGCCGCAGCTTAAGCTGAGCTCCTCAGCTTCGTCCTCCTCCTCTTCTTCTTCTAGGATCTTGGCCATGGATTTGGACTTGCTCTTGCCGGTGCTAGATTGCAAGCTTCTGGTGTTAATCAGGTCCATTTGAACGCGGCGATCTTGCGTCTGTGCGAGGGGTAGAAGGAGGAAAAGGAGCGAGAGTAGGGTTTTGTAGGAGCTGGGGGACACGATGCAGATGGGCAATTAGTCAGTCAATTAGGAGTGTTTTCTAATGCTCCTGTGAACTTCTTTTCATGCGAGATGGAACTGTTCTAGTAGTGTTGTTTATGTTGAGCAGACGGCTGGGCAGAACTTTTCTGATCCTGTTACTGATGTTCTGCAGGGTTAATATATTGCCAACCTGAAATAGTACTGGAGTTCATTCTTTGACACCTGCGTATGCAGTTCAGTTCAGTACGAGGTATAACTGAAGATTTTTTTTTTTGAGAGCACGTTCAAAGGCGTGCCTTATTTTTATATAAAAGGCAAAATTTTAAGTACAGAAACGCAACAAACAAAACATGAAAGAGCATGTCCTAAGCTAAACCACGAAGCCACGTCTCCACCGGCACCGGAAGCCTCCAAAGAACAAACACCCCAAAAGGACTCTCCTTGTTGACGCACCATCTAAAAAAGATAAATGGCGGAACTTGGCCGGTCCTCAGAAGTCGTCGTCTTGGACTCGCTAGCCATGGCATGCATAGCGCCCTTGAAACTCGACCTTGGAGAGCGGTGAACACCAGAGGAGCACAACATCGGACCTCCAAGGCGTGTCTCCAAACGCGAAGCTCCCAACAGAGGTGCGACGTCGAGGACGCCGCCATCACGCCGATCCGATAGGATCTAAGCTTTCGCCCGAAGACATCCACCAAACCGAAATGAGAACGAGTGAGTTGCTGCCACACCTCAGCGACGCCTCCAAGGAGGGCAACGACACCCGCGGGCGCCATCGTCGTCGGCACCGACCGAAGACGGGCAAGACTTCGTCGGTATCGCTGCACACCTCCCTCGTGGCACAACAGACTGGGGCAAATGTCCATGTTCCTCACACCGTTGCCACCGCATCATCTCATCGTTTTGGCCGGAATGTCTTGGTACCTCCACGACTCGCACATCTGAGCTACAACCTACTCCTAGCAGCCCCTCTCTTCTTCCACCTCTAGCCCCGTCGAGGAGCTTGTCGTGCTGCTGCTATCCCTCCAAACAGCAGAGTAGCGTAGTAGCCCTCAGCCCTAAATCGGGCCTGGATGGGCCCAGATCTGGATCGGGACACCACGAGCCAGCCCGCCTGCCCTTTCTCCTCCACAGCAAGACGCCGCCTCCAGGATCCAGCGCAGATCCCAGCTCCACCAAGAATCCTCCATGGCTGCACGCCTTAGGTCCCCGTGCGACGCCGCAACACCGACTCCTCCAGGACCTCACGACACCGCCTCCATGGGTCTTTGACTCGCTCCAAGATGCTCTGCCGCTATCCTCCTCCAGCTCGTCGTGCGCCGCCGCCCTCTCCACCGTCGTGCGCAACCCCGGTGATGTCCTCCTCCGCGCGGAGTTGGTCCATCGGGGCGCACTCTCTCCTCCCTGCCGCCTTTGACGACCGGGGGCCACCACCATCGCCGCCGGCGGAGGTAGCGGCGTCCAGGAGGGCTCGGTGGGGGAGGGTGTTTGAGTTTCTAGGTTTTGCCCCATGGGGGCCGCCTGTGCGTGTGACCCGGGAGGGAGAGTTGTGTTTTTCCTCATAACTAAAGATTTCGAATGCTGAGCAGACAATAACATCTAGCAGATCGGTCTAGTCTTAATTAACAGCAACGAGTCTCGAGTAAGACATCTTATGTTGTTGGGAAAGATTTCACTTGCTGATCGGACGATGGTACTACTAGTTATTCTCAGTCGTCAGATACATACATACTGAAATGATTAAACATACATGAGGTTGTTAATTTTCTTTTAGGATCAACTAGTGTAGATCTAAACGGTAGTGTTCTTTGATTGTGGATCAATCAATGGTACTAGATCTTAACTGAGAGAGAAAGGTACCTTTGATTTGGCTCGACGAGCTCGAGCCGTTAGCCATGGCAGAGGGGTGACAGCGAGAGCGTGGGGCGCGTGGGTAAAGACGGTGGTGGCGGAGCTTCCCATCGCTAGGCGCTAACCCTAGATCGCCTAGGGGATGTTGGTGGGGTGTGCGGCGACGTGGCGAATCTCGTAACGCGTGCCACCAGCCCTACCCTTTATATAGCACTGCGGTAGGGGCCCACCAACCAGTGTTCGGTTGTGCGCCCCCGATCAGGGCGCGGGTCAAGGGATCCCGTCGAGCCGTTGGGCTCGATCGGGAGAGAGATCAAACTAAAATTCTCCCCTTGATCTTAACTTTACTTTTAACTTTATAATTTACTCGTTTCATCACGCATCAGTATATATCGAGCATGTTTCATCCGTCACAACACATTTGTCGATACAATCAGATAGCTACAATATACCTCTCTGTTGTGAAACAAATTTTGTTCCTTTTGGGCCTCTTTTGATCCAGGAATCATAGGCTTTCTCTTAAACCCATGCGACTAAGTATTCCTTGAAAACATTGGGTGGTAGGCATTTCGTTAGCGCATCCGCAAGCATATCCTTTGTCTTTATATGCTCGAGACTTATAGTAGGATCATGGATTTTATCTTTCACAACATAACACTTTATCTATATTGGTTTGGAAGCATTACTAGACTTGTTGTTGTGAGTATAGAATACTGTGGGCTGATTGTCACGGTACATCTTTAGTGGTTTGTTAATGCAATCTACCACTTTCAAGTCGGATATAAATTTCTTTAACCATATCGTCTGTCCTATGACCTCATAGCATGCTATAAATTTTGCATACATCATGGATGATGCAACTATTGAATGTTTGGAGCTTATCCACGAAATAACCCCTCATGAGAGAGTGAAGATGTATCCTGTCGTGGATTTTTTATCATCGCTATCTTCCGCAAAATCTGCATTTGAATATCCTCTTATCTCTAGGGAATCAAACCTTCTATATGTTAGCATGAAGTTTTTTGTGCCTTGCGCATAACGCAATGGTTTCTTTACCATATTCCAATGCTCTATGTCTGGATTCTCTTGATATCTACCGAGTACCCCGGTGATAAAATCTAAGTCAGGGCAAGTGCACACTTGTGCATACTGTAAGCTTGCAACAGCCAAAGTATATGGTACTACTTTTATTTGATCGATCTCATATTGACTCTTGGAACATTCAAATTTCCCGAAGCTATCGCCCTTGACTATAGGAGCAGGTGTGCCATTGTATGCATGCATACTGTATTTTTTTAGAATCTTATCTAGGTATGGCTTTTGCGATAGTCCTAGAACCCCATTTGTCCTATGCCCAAAACATATGAAGCTTCACCAAGATCTTTCATGTCAAAAAATTAGGACAAGAATTTCTTTGTTTCTAGTAGTATACTGACATCGCTACTAGCAAGCAAGATATCATCCACATACAGAATTAGGAAAATATACCTCTGACATTTAAACTTTGCATAAACACAGTTGTTGAAAGGACATTAATTGTCATAATCACTTTTGGTGTTCGTTAACAACAATTAGATCATTTTATAGTTTGTTACTGTCCATAGGTTGTTATAATGCTAAGTGAAAAGAACCCTCACTCTATGGAAAGATTCCTGCAAGTTTGACATGGTTCTGGAAATTCCACACCGGAGTCTCCGGTCTGGCTGGACCGGAGCCTCCGATTTGGACCGGAGTTTCCGCAGGAGTCCCTGGTGGAGGCATCAGGATCCTTGCTGGGACAGTCTATGAGGGGGTCCGGAGCCAGGTCTGGAGACTAGTCCGGAGTCTTAGGTGTGAGCCCCAGACCGGAGTCTCCGGTCCTATTGGACCGGATTCTCCGGCCCAGTTGGCTCGTGATAGGGATGGGACAATCTGTATGCTGGTCCGGAGATGGACCAGAATCTCCGCTGTAGACCGGAGTCTCCAGTGTGCAGGCCGGAGTCTCTGGTCTGACTTTTCTCCAACGGTCAGAAAACGGTTCGTGGATGGGGGCTGCTTATAAATAGGGGACCTTATCCCCTTCCACTAGCTGCTCGACCCGCTCAAGAACGCTACCTCCATTTGAGCCACCAAATTAACAAGATATCTTCATCCAACCATCCAGAGTCATTGACCTTTGGAGAATCAAAGTAGGAGGCCTTGATCTACATATTCACCAGGAGAGATCTTCATTTCTCCCTCATTCACTTGCCCCCCATGCTCTTGTGTTTCTTTACAAACCCTAGCTTTGATTTGGTTCTTACAAGCTTGTCTTTGATTGTTTTGACAGCTTGCTTGTATTTGGGAGCCTCCAATTAAGTTTTGGATGTGTGCCCCGAACTTGTTGTAAAGGTGCCAGCTTCCACCTCGAAGGTTGCCGGTATAGTGGAAGGTGAATCAAACCTGTTGGGGTGAGGTTCATCGAAGAACAAGGGAGGCCTCTCGTGGCGTTGGTGGTTTGAAACCACCCCCTCTCCAAACGTAGACGTACTTCCCCTCAAAAGGAAGGAACTACGAGAAATAAATCCTTGTGTCTCCGCGTCCACCACTTTGGTTACTTCTATCCTTTACCGCACTTTACTTACTTGTTCTTGCTTAGTGTTGTGCTAGTTAATGCTTGTTTGACATATAGGTAAATTCACCTTAGTTGCATAATCTAGATAATTTACCTTTCTTGTCAAACCCTAATTTTAAAAAGAAGAAAATTTGAAGTAGCACCTATTCACCCCCCCTCTAGGTGCCCATACGATCCTTTCAATTGGTATCAGAGCCTCGGATCTTTATTCGGGCTTTACCACCTAAGAGTATATGGGTAGCAAAGAAGGGGAAGTAGATGGTGAGTGTACCTCCTCGGTGACCATGGAGGATCTCAATAACTTGGAAACAAGATGGAGCTCCACCTTGGGCAACAAGATCAAACAATTGCACAAGCTACTTGAGCAGCTTGTTAAAGATAAAGGTGGCTCATCATCCCATTCTCCTCAAGAGTAACTTCCACCATTATATAAAGAGAATGCCCCGACATCTCCCACGGGTAAGGTGGTGGGGGATAATCAAGACAACATTAACTCCTCCACAAAAGGGATGGTGGGAAGGGAGATCACCATGACTCTCATGGATGGTACACTCCCGACACTCCAATTCCTCACCGTCTTATAAACAATAGAGGAGATCCACCTAAGCTAGAAGCATCTACTTTTGCTCAATGGCAATCTCTAATGAAATCTCATGTGGGCAGCTCTTGCATTGAGTTATGGAACATCATTGAACAAGGAATCTATATTGGGGATCCAAACAACTTGACAAGAAGAGAAGTTGTCAATAGTAAACTCAATGCCACCGCCTTGCACATGATTCAACAAGGAGTGGGTACAAAGGATTACCCACACATTGAGCACCTCAACACCGCCAAGGAAGCTTGGGATGCTCTCACAACGTTGTTTGTTGGGAATGAGAGCATGAGAAGGAACCGATATGATGCACTAAGAAATGAAGAAGAAGGGTTCTATATGAAGGAAGGTGAACATCATGAAGACATGTACCGTAGGCTCAAATCCACCGCCACCACTTTTAGAAATGTGGGTGCCTCACATGTGGATGATGCTTGGATAAAAAGGAAATATGTGAGAGCACTCATGGCCTTTGACCCCACCGACTTGAAGAGCCTACAAGGAAGACACAACTACCACCTCATGACCTCCAATGAAGTTATGCAAGAGATGGCCTCTTTCAAGGTTGCCGCCAAGAATGCCAAAGATGCCCGTGCTCGTGCCCTTGGAATGAGCAATGTTGTCAACCTTGCATTGAAGGCCAAAGTTGTGGAACATGGGGATGAAGATGAAGGCCTCTCCATGAGCCACCCCGATGATGTCAAGATTGCTCATGGTGAATACATGTCCTTTGATGCCAAGAACTTTTGGAAGAATCCTCAAAGGCCAAAATGGAAATGCAACAAAGAAGCAACCCAAATGGAAGAAGAGAAACTATCACTAAATTGAGAACTTGCTTCAATTGTGGTGATCGATATCACTTTGTGGCGGGTTGTCCCTATGAGAAGAGATAAGATCATGGAGGTAAACTTGTGTTGAAGAAAATTTCCAAAGCTCCTTACAAGAAACCCTTCATCAAGAGGAATCCCATCAACAAGAAGTCGGGTGAAATTGTATTGATCACTCATGAATAATACTCCTCCAACAATGAGGATGATGATGATGATGAAGAGGAAACCTCAAGTGGTGTGGCGGCTCTTGCCATTACATCAACTCCCACACTCTCCCACTTCGACTCCCCAAATGAGAATCTCTCCAACAAGAACATCACTTGTCTTATGGCAAGAGGAACAGAGGTATCTTCATCATATCACCCCACCCTCTTGAGTATGACGAATATGATGATGAAATGTCTCTTGAGGTTAAAAAGGAAATAATTGCTTTTGATGAGTTCATGAATAACTTAGAAGGGGAACAAAAAAGACATTTTATGGACCTCTTAGATTAACTTTCTCACACTCAAGAGCTTCTTGATGAAAGATGTAAACTAGGAAGAGAACACATGATTGAGGTAGAAGCCTTAAATAATGCTCTAGAAGAAGAACAAGAGACTAGGTTGTCCCTTAAACTAAAACTCGAAGGGCTTGATGAGGCTATCAACTTAATTGTTAATAGACTCATTAAGGAACGTGACTATGCTAGTGCTAAATATAAAAGGGCTAAAAAGGACAAGATTGAGTTTGGTGTTATTCATGAAATACTTGCCGAGGACTTTAGGTTGCTTGACAAGGCTCACAAGGCTTTGGAAAGTGAACTCTTGTCTCTCACAAAGTCCCATGAAAAGCTTCAAACTCAATTGACCAATACTGCTTCGCCTAGTATTTTTATTCCCTCTAGTAGTACAAATATTCTTGAAGAAAATGCTAGGTTGAAGGGGGAGCTAGCAAAGGCCACCTTTACAAAAGTCCATTGATGACCTTTTGAGTAAGCAAAGGTCAAATGGCGACAAAGGAGGCCTTGGATTTGTGTCCAAAGATAAGAAGAAGAACGACAACAAGAAGAAGGCCAAGCCCGCACAAGAAAAGGACAAAGCCATTGTGGGAAGTAAGACCACAAGTGGCAAAACTATGTCTCATGATGATTTTGCAGGAAGTGCTAACCCTCACTATGTCCTAATGCGTGATTATTATGGTGATGTGTATGCACAATATGTTGGTCCATTTGATGGTTACATTGCTTGGTCTATTTGGGTCCCCAAGACCCTTGTTTCTAACAAAAGAGGACCCATTGAAAATGGGTACCTAAAAACTAGCCTGATCTTTTGTAGACATATGCTTCCGGAGGGTCAAAATGGGTGCTTGATAGTGGTTGCACAAGTCATATGACCGGAAGCTCTACTATTGTCGAGGAATTAATGCCAAATGATGATCAAATATCCGTGTCTTACGCCGACAACTCAAAGTCTAAGGTAATGGGTTTTGGCAAGGTAGTGGTTGCCCACGATATTACACTCGTGGACGTCATGCTTATTGAGACCCTTGGTTACAATTTACTTTCAGTCCGTGCTCTTGGAAAGATGGGATTTTCCATCTTTATTGATGATGATATTGTGGTCCTCATGTGGATCAAGTCTCTCAAGGTCGCTTTTGTTGGGTACGTCGAAAATGACTTGTATGTGGTGGACTTTTCGAGGCAAACCACTACAAGTGCGATGTGCTTATTCGGAAAGGTCGATGTGGGTTTGTTATGGAATCGCCGACTAGCCCATGTCAATATGATAACTTTGCAAAGTCTCCACAAGGATGGCCATATTGTTGGACTAAGATAAAATGTTTACTTTTCCAAAGATCGTGTTTGCAGGGCTTGTGTTCTAGGAAAGATGCATGATGCTCCCCACAAGCCAAAGAATCGCATCAAGTCCACCAAGATCTTGGAGCTCCTTCGTGTGGATCTCTTTGGTCCTCCATCTCATGCAAGTCTTGGTGGGAAGAAATATTTTTTGGTGATTGTTGATGACTATTCAAGATACTCATGGGTATATTTATTCAAGTTGAAAAGTGAGACCCAAAAGACCTTCATCGACTTCATCAACTTGGTTCAACGCCAATACAATCTTCCCGTGTTGATTATAAGAAGTGACAATGGCACCGAGTTCAAGAACTACACCTTGAATGATTTTCTTAGTGATGAGGGGATAAAACACCAATATTCCGCTGCATATACCTCTCAACAAAATGGTGTAGCCGAGAGGAAGAACCAGACTCTTATTGATATGGCAAGGACTATGTTGGCGGAGTTTAAATCTCCATACAACTTCTAGGCCTAACCATATCCACCACTTGCCATGCATCAAACCGGCTCTACCTCTGCAAAGAAGTGAACAAGACTCCATATGAGATACTTACGGGTAACAAGCCCAACATATCTTACTTCCGGGTGTTCGGTTGTAAGTGTTTCTATCTCATAAAAGGTGTTCGTTTGTCTAAATTTGAGTCCAAAGCATTAGAGGGTATTTTTGGTGGCTATGGTCTCGAATCTCACACTTATAGAATCTATGATAACCTCTCCGGAGGGGTCATAGAATCTTGTAGTGTGACCTTCGAAGAATATGATGGTCCCCAAGGGGGGCATGTTGATGCTTGTGATGCATATGATGAAATGCTTCAGGATGCCATAGGAAGAATGAGTGTGGGATATATCTGCCCCGTTGAGGAACCTCTTGTGGCGGATCGATAAGAACTATGCTCTACTCAAGTGGAGCCCTCATCTTCACAACAACAACAACAAGCTCCATCTACTGAGGAGGACAATGACCCAAGCCAAAGACAAGCCGTGTACCCTCAACATGTTGATCAAGGTGACATTCCTAGTGAGGAGGATCTTGAGTCACCATTATCTAGAATGTCAAGTGCGTCCAAGTCAATCACACAAGGAAGATCCATACAAAATGCCTTAAGACAAGCTCAACTCAATGCTAGAAATGTGCCAGATCAAGACCAAGGTCAATCTTTGCCTCTTAATGAAGATAATGATTCCAGTGATGATCAAGGTCAAGTTAATGGTCAAGACGAGGACCAAAATGATGAAGAGGGTCCTCCAAGAAACAACAAGGAGATCCACACTCGTCGCAAAGCTAGAATGGATAGGATGTTGGAATTAAGAGACCAATCTCTAGAAAATGTGGTAGGTGACCTAAGGAGAGGCATTTCCACAAGAGAACAATTGAAAAGGTTTAGTGAACACCAAGCACACATCTCCATGATTGAATCAAATAAAGTGTGGGAATCTCTTGAAGATTCGGATTGGTTGGAATCAATGCACAAAGAGCTCAACAACTTTGAGAGAAACAAAGTATGGAAGTTAGTTGAGAAGCCAAAGGATTGCCGCAATGTTATAGGAACCAAGTGGATATTCAAGAACAAGCAAGATGAGCATGGAATTATAGTAAGGAACAAGGCAAGATTGGTGGCACAAGGATTCTCTCGAATTGAAGGCATTGATTATGGAGAGACATATGCACCCGTGGCTCGCCTTGAGTCCATTCGTATCCTTCTTGCTTATGCGGCACATCATAACTTTAAGTTGCAACAAATGGATGTAGAAAGTGCATTTCTTAATGGTCCCTTAAATGAGTTGGTATATGTAAAGCAACCCTCGGGATTTGAGGATCCCAACTTCCCAAACCATGTCTACAAACTTGACAAGGCGCTCTATGGGCTCAAACAAGCCCCACACACATGGTATGAGCACCTTAGAGAGTTGTTGTTTGACCGAGGGTTTGAGGTTGGGAAAATCGATCCCACTCTTTTTACTAAGAAGGTCAATGGGGAGCTTTTTGTATGCCAAATATATGTTGATGATATTATATTTGGCTCATCTAACAAATATTTTAATGATGAATTCTCAAATCTTATGGCTAGTAGGTTCCGGATGTCTATGATGGGGGAGTTAAGGGCATTTCTTGGTTTTGAGATAAATCAAGTTAGAGCAGGGACATTTTTCAACCAAGCCAAGTATACTCAGGATATGCTCAAAATATTCAATATGCAATATTTAAATGGAGCTCCTACTCCCATGGCTACAAAGAACTCATCTAGAACAAAATCAAAATGGTAAAGATGTGGATCAAAAGGTATACTGGTCTATCATTGGTTCTTTGCTTTACCTTTGTGCATCTAGACCCGATATTGTGTTGAGTGTAGGTGTGTGTGAAATATATCAAGCGGCTCCTAAAGAAATCCATTTGATGGCAGTCAAGAGAATCTTTCGATATTTGGTTCATACCCCACATTATGGTCTTTGGTATCCTCGAGGGTCAACATTTTATCTTTGTGGATACACGGACTCTGATTGGGCTGGTGATAAGGTGTAACACCCTCAGAATCGGACCTATGCAAGTTTTAGCGAAAACCCGCCAAACCCGCATAGAAACGATTCAAAGGTGCCCACCAGGCACTTTCGTGCGGGTGGAAAACGAAGTAATAACATTACACAACAGTCCTCGATGGGACCCACATAAGATATATATACAACAATGACTCAAAGAGTCAAGAATACGATATAATATACAAAGATCCAAATCACCTTGAAAATGATAGCGTCCGACTACGGACAAGATGCAAATGGGGCTAAGAGCCCCCACGAAGAATAACCAATGGCGTCCATAACCCTGCCAGCAAGCCGGAAGGGTAACCTCTAACGACGCGTCGATCTCAAAACCTGCTTAAACAAAAGGGGTGCCGACAAAGGGCAAAGGAAAAAGAGGAGCGTCAGTACTGAGGCCAGTACACGGCGAGGCTAGAATTCGGCGGTCCTCGCCTACATAGGTATGGTGGACTGAAGCGGCAGCGGAAGCATGCACTAAACAACCTATAGAGACTCGATACAACTGTTGGCAATCAGAGAGGGGTAAGAAGGACCTATCCGGAACCAACCTGATGCTACCATCAAACAAACCCATCCTGGTGTTTCCCCCTCGATACCAAACGAGGAAGTCAACCAAGGAACTCACACAGTTGGCAGTTTTACTTATTCAGTTATCGTTGCAGCAATTACTAGTCAGGTAAAGATAGTCATCCTGATAAAATAAGCAGTGGGCACTTTTAGTTAATCATTCCGTTATAGTTGCGACACTTACTAGTCAAATACATTTAGCATGAGATAACCCAAAACCCAGCAGTTGTTGGTACTTTTATTTAGCCATTCCTAGAAGTTGCAATACTTACTAGTCAGTACAAGGTCGCATGGCGACAATCCAAACAAGCAATTGTGGGTATTATTTAGCCATTCCATTATAGTGAAGGATTACTAGTCATTATAAAGTCAAATTTATAGCACTACTTTAGTTATGCTTGTCTATGATCGATATCATGCTCCAAGTCGTCCATAACACGAACACAGCTTTCGGAAAGTTTTACCCGCCGGGTGCACAAATAGCAACACACACTCGATCAACCTCGGAAAAGCCAAATCAAAACCCAACGAGGCTTTCACGACAAAGCAATCAGGATTCAGAAATATTTCAGGGCCACCCTTGAGTACACCGCGACGGTTAGCTGACTTGAGACGGACCCGAGGTTTGTGGGCCGGTACATCGGGAACCCAAACTGGGCTTGTCGATACCGTAAACGGGTCACAATTCCTAAATAGTACAGGTGCTCCTCGCACAATCGTAAATAAAGCGAGCATGGCATAAGTACAGGATAGTAAATAAAACCTCAAACTAGTTTGTGGCCCCAAGAAATAAGATCAATCAAGCTCGCCTCGGGGGTCCCATAATCCTCCCAGATGTGGATAGCGCGATAAAAATCAAGGAACAGGTATCAAGCACTCGGGGTCCTACGGGACACAAGTGGGCGTTCGGAAACCAAATATTATCTATCACCCACCGATGCCTCTGCTTACTTTAATTTTAGTTGTTAAACAGGAATTAAAGTGAACGATAAGTAAAACCATGAACATCTCCAACATCAACATGCGGCAATACACCAACAACTATGGCACCTGACGACACGCAACAGCTCTTGAGCAAGCGACTACGACACGCAAGTCCAACTATCTACCAAACAACAGGTAATAGGAGGTGTCCAAGGCAAAATAAGGCTGCGAGGGATATCACGGGTACGAAAACTAGAGCATCACAACACAGATAACAATAGATCAACAGGAGGGGAATAAACACTATAAAAGTAAGATAGGTAGAGAGGGGGAGATGCTCGCCTGAAAACATTGTCGAAGGTTCAACCGAAGATCGGGGCGAAGCTCACATCAACTCAACGACCTTATCCGCGAAGAAGCAAAACACTAGAAGAAACACCGGATGCACTATTTAATACTACGGCAAAAGATCGGGCATGATGCATGTATGATGTATGACATGGCAAAGATGCGATGCAATTAGGTCAATATTAAGTGGAACTGGGTCCCGACAATTAATTAAATGGTTCATGTTGTTCAGATTCCCCGCAAATAAATGTTGTCTTAACATGGCAGCAGATAGCACCGGGTTCGCTACACAAATTTAAATGAGGCCAATATGAGACTAGATTTGCCCGCATATGGACCCCATATTTAATTATTAGGTGAATCGGCATAAGGCCCCCAAACCACAGACAAGGATGCATGCATGAACATTTAATATGCGACAAGTTGTTATTTCATTTATAAAATAGGGCTCGAGGAAAGGGGTCACACATTAGGGGGTCTCGACGATCTTGGGGTTCCGGGGTTCGGGGTCCGGGGTTCGACAGGGTCCGGGGTTCGGCAGGGTCCGGGGTTCGACGGAGACGGTCTCGGCGGGATCGTTCTCGGATGCAGAGTAGATCTTGGCGCGTCCGGGAAGGGGGCCCTGGTTTGGTGTCGAGGGCGCATTGGATTCGCCCTGGTCGGTGCCGATCTTGTCGTTGCGAAGATCTTGTCGGGTCCGCGCCATCGAGTCGGTCTTGGCGTTTGGGAAGAAGAACTTGTTGTCCTCGTGGCGATCTTGGCGTTCTTCAGGTTCGGGTTTTGGCGTCCGAGGGAAGTACTTGGCGTTTCGGATCGGTCTCGGATCCATGAAGTAGACCTTCGCGCCCGGGGGTTTCTTTTCGGTGTCCTTGGGGTTTTCCGAGACGAAGTACTTGAGATAACAACTCCAAGATCGGTGGCGAACTTGAACGGCTTCGGGTGTTCGTGCACTTGTTGGTAGCATGACCACATGGACAAGACCAAATTGTCCTGCACCCGTGAGGAGGCACACTCGCCGAGGCCCAGGAGGCCAACGCACATATAGAGAGAGGACAACGCCTTCACTGGGGCATGCGACCTGGCCGGAGAGGGGTACGCGGGGTTGCTCCTGTGAACTGGGACCGGAGTTGGCTCGCGAAGGGGAGGCAGGGCGACCAACGGCGCAGAGGGCGACGAGCAGAGGCGGGGCGGATGACGACGCGCCTGGGGAGACCTGGGGTTGGGGAGAGGAGCAACAGAGGGAGGTTGCCGGCGGCGGGAGCGCCAGGGACTGGCGGCGGCGGGGACGGGCGTATCTGAGGCGGCCAGCAGGCGAAGCGGTTGCAGAGAGGAGGAAGATGGAGGCGGGCGGCGGACGGCGATCAAGGGCGAGCCGGGCGAGGGGGACGGAGGGCGAAGCTCAAGCTGGCTGGGAGGCGACGCTGGGAGGAGGGAAGCGGCCGGCCGGAGGCGGGCGGCGCGGCTCAGAGAGAGGGGCCCTGGGAGGCGGGGGAAGAGGAGGAGAGGAGGAGCCGACGAGCCTCGGGGCACGGGCTGGGGAAGGGAGAGGTTGGAGAGAGGCGGGCGGACGGAGGTTGGGGAAAAGGAGAGGCGGGTCGGGAGGCGCGACAGCAGGCGGAGAAGGAAGGAGGAGCGGACTGAGACGCGCCGGAGGGAGAAGGAAAGGAGGTGGCAGGCGGAGATGGAGGAAGAAAGAGGGAGGCGGCAAGGCCGGGTGGGGAGCGGGAGGTTGAGGAAGGAGAGAGGAAGGGAAGAACAGGCACGGGCAAGTGAGGGTGGGACCGGTGGGGCCAGGGCTGGGGCTGGAGTGGGGGTCAAGGGGTGAGTGGAGGTGGGTGCGTGTTGCGTGTGTGGGTCCTGTGAGGGGAGAGAGAGAGAGGGGAGGGAGAGGGGCTGATGTGGCAGCCGATTGGAGGGATGAGGGAGAGAGGTGAGGTGGCCTAGCTATTGGGTGGGGTGATGTGGAGGGTGTGGGTAGATTAGGTTGGGTAGACTAGGGATTTTAGGTGGACCGTTTAATTC
This sequence comes from Avena longiglumis, assembly GCA_030063025.1. Taxonomy (NCBI): domain Eukaryota; kingdom Viridiplantae; phylum Streptophyta; class Magnoliopsida; order Poales; family Poaceae; genus Avena; species Avena longiglumis. The sequence goes on from CP125975.1 coordinate 519,352,362, forward strand.
TCAGGGTGGTCGTCGGTCGATTCGCCCGCTCGACGCCTTTGCAAACCGACAAAGTAAAAATAATCCGGAGACCCGGGTTTGCATTTGAAGACAAGACGGGGCGTTTTAGAAAACAAAAACGGGCTTTGCGAAAATAGTTTTAGACAAACAACGCATGATGATGACGATGCAATGCACAAATTCAACGCGATTTTCTAGTAGTGGTTTTGCGGGATGCCACAATTCGACACCACTAACAATGGATCTCGCCCTCGAGATCCGCCTCATGGTACCGGAAGGAAGGTCGGCGGTCCGCGTCTTCTCGCTTCGTGTAGATCCTCGCGACACCACTAACAAGAGGTCGCTGTCCGTGATCGTCGAGAGGACACTCCGTAATAAAAGGTCGAAGGTAGAGGTATCAACAAATAGAGCCACCTCTATCTTCCGCGGACGGAGTAAAACTGCTGGATCCACTGATTCGACGTACAAGAGCGAATGATAACAGTAGTGGTATGGTAGCTACTCCATCCCGCACTCAAACCATTACTTCGCATACCGAATAGGCGGATTATGCAACCAACTCTGAATCGATCAAGATCTCGACAAACGAGGTTCGGAAACAAAGGAGTGATGCAGACTCTGCATCGGATCTGGCGTAGATGATGTCGTCGCGTCGGAAAACACCGGAAGGCACAAACAAGGAATAAAGAATGGTAACACCGTAGACGGATTCATCAGGCAGCTTGAACACCGGACGGTAGAACACCGTTATCAGAGGAGGAAGCAAAACCCTGAAGGTACGACGGAAACCCAACCACGAGAATTCCTAGACTCGAAGAAAGGTAAGAGAGTGGATTTAAAACACGTAGAGGTAAGAGGAGAATAGCAGAGGGGTAAGGAGTAAAATCAGACCTAATCAGAACTATCCAACCGATTTTCAAAATTCGTTTTGACACTCTACTTCGGCCATTAGCTAGGTTATCCTACAGGCTGGACTTGTGGGGTATCGCAACTGCTGAGCTCTGATACCACTCTGTAACACCCTCAGAATCAGACCTATGCAAGTTTTAGCGAAAACCCGCCAAACCCGCATAGAAACGATTCAAAGGTGCCCACCAGGCACTTTCGCAAGGTGGAAAACGAAGTAATAACATTACACAACAGTCCTCGATGGGACCCACAGAACAGATATATATACAACAGCGACTCAAAGAGTCAAGAATACAGATATAATATACAAAGATCCAAATCAAATTGAAAATGATAGAGCGTCCGACTACGAACAAGATGCAAATGGGGCTAAGAGCCCTGAAGAATAACCAATGGCGTCCATAACCCTGCTGTGCCAAGCGGAAGGGTAACCTCGCTAACGACGCCGATCTCAAAACCTGCTTAAACAAAAGGGGTGCCGACAAAGGGCAAAGGAAAAGAGGAGCGTCAAGATCGAGGCCAAGACACAGCGAGGCTAGAATTGACGGTCCTCGCCTACATAGGTATGGTGGACTGAAGCGGCAACATGCACTAAAAAACCTATAGAGACTCGATACAACTGGCGGTTATCAGAGAGGGATAAGAACGACCTATTCGGAACCAACCTGATGCTACCACCAAACAAAACCCATCCTGGTGTTTCCCCCTCAAGACCAATCGAGGAAGTCAACCGAGGAACTCACACCGTTGGCAGTTTTATTTATTCAGTTATCGTTGCAGCAATTACTAGTAAAATATAGATAGTCATCCTGATAAGATAAACAATGGGCACTTTTAGTTAATCATTCCGTTATAGTTGCGACACTTACTAGGCAAATACATTTAGTATGAGATAACCCGAAACCCAGCAGTTGTTGGTACTTTTATTTAGCCATTCCATTACAGTTGCAATACTTACTAGTCAGATACAATGGTCGCAAGCGACATCCCAAACAAGCAATTGTTGGCAGTTTTATTTAGCCATTCCGTTATAGTGAAGCTGATTACTAGTCATTATAAAGTCAAGTTTATGGCACTACTTTAGTTATAGTTGTCTATGATCGAGATAATGTGCTCCAAGTCGTCCATAATCGCGGACACGGCTTTCAGAAAGTTTTAACCCGGCCGGGGTGCACAAATAGAAACACACACTCGATCAACCTCGAAAAACCAAATCAAAACCCAACGAGGCTTTTACGACAAAGCAATCAGGATTCGAAATATTTCAGGGGCCACCTTGAGTACACCAACGGTTAGATGACTTAGACGGACCCGAGGTTTGTGGGGCCAGAAGCGATCGGGAACCCAAAACTGGGCTTGTCGATACCGCGTAAACGGGTCACAATTCCTAAACAGTACAGTGTGCTCCTCGCACAATCGTAAATAAAGCAGTAGCATGGCATAAGTATATGATAGTAAATAAAACCTCAAACTAGTTTGTCGCCCCAAGAAATAAGACTGAATCAAGCTCTGGCTCAGGGGGGTCCCATAATCCTCCCGGATGTGGATAGCGCGATAAAAATCAAGGAACAGGTATCAAGCTCTCGGGGTCCTACGGGACACAAGTGGGCGTTCGGAAACCAAATATTATCTATCACCCACCGATGCCTCTGCTTACTTCAATTTTAGTTGTTAAACAGGAATTAAAGTGAACGATAAGTAAAACCATGAACATCTCCAACATCAACATGCGACAATACACCAACAACTATGGCACCTGACGACACGCAACAGCTCTTGAGCAAGCGACTACGACACGCAAGTCCAACTATCTACCAAACAACAGGTAATAGGAGGTGTTCAAGGCAAAATAAGGCTGCGAGGGATATCACGGGTACGAAAACTAGAGCATCGCAACACAGATAGCAATAGATCAACAGGAGGGGAATAAACACTATAAAAGTAAGATAGGTAGAGAGGGGGAGATGCTCGCCTGAAAACATTGTCGAAGGTTCAACCGAAGATCGGGGCGAAGCTCACATCAACTCAACGGCCTTATCCGCGAAGAAGCAAAACACTAGAAGAAACACCGGATGCACTATTTAATAATACGGCAAAAGATCGGGCATGATGCATGTATGATGTATGACATGGCAAAGATGCGAGGCAATTAGGTCAATATTAATTGGAACCGGGTCCCGACAATTAATTAAATGGTTCATGTTGTTTAGATTCCCCGCAAATAAATGTTGTCTTAACATGGCAGCAGATAGCACCGGGTTCGCTACACAAATTTAAATGAGGCCAATATGAGACTAGATTTGCCCGCATATGGACCCCATATTTAATTATTAGGTGAATCGGCATAAGGCCCCCAAACCACAGACAAGGATGCATGCATGAACATTTAATATGCGACAAGTTGTTATTTCATTTATAAAATAGGGCTCGAGGAAAGGGGTCACACATTAGGGGGTCTCGACGATCTTGGGGTTCCGGGGTTCGGGGTCCGGGGTTTGACAGGGTCCGGGGTTCGGCAGGGTCCGGGGTTCGACGGAGACGGTCTCGGCGGGATCGTTCTCGGATGCAGAGTAGATCTTGGCGCGTCCGGGAAGGGGGCCCTGGTTTGGTGTCGAGGGCGCATTGGATTCTCCCTGGTCGGTGCCGATCTTGTCGTTGCGAAGATCTTGTCGGGTCCGCGCCATCGAGTCGGTCTTGGCGTTCGGGAAGAAGAACTTGTCGTCCTCGTGGCGATCTTGGCGTTCTTCAGGTTCGGGTTTTGGCGTCCGAGGGAAGTACTTGGCGTTCCGGATCGGTCTCGGATCCATGAAGCAGACCTTCGCGCCCGGGGGTTTCTTGTCGGTGTCCTTGGGGTTTTCCGAGACGAAGTACTTGAGATAACGACTCCAAGATCGGTGGCGAACTTGAACGGCTTCGGGTGTTCGTGCACTTGTTGGTAGCATGACCACATGGACAAGAACAAATTGTCCTGCACCCGTGAGGAGGCACACTCGCCGAGGCCCAGGAGGCCAACGCACATATAGAGAGAGGACAACGCCTTCACTGGGGCATGCGACCTGGCCGGAGAGGGGTACGCGGGGTTGCTCCTGTGAGCTGGGACCGGAGTTGGCTCGCGAAGAGGCGAAGCGACCAACGGCAGAAGGACGCAGCAAGCGGAGACGGATGACAGCGCTGGGGCGACACAGGGTTGGGGAGAGCAGCAGAGGAGGTTGCCGTGGCGGAACGCCAGGACTGGCGGCGGCGGGGACGGGCGTATGCGGGAGGCGGGCCGCAGGGGCGAGCGGCGGTTGCCAGAGAGGAGGAAGATGGAGGCGGGCGAGCGCGGGCGGCGAGGACGGCAGCACGGGCGATCCGGCGAGGGGGACGGAGGTCGAGCTCGGGGGCGTCCGTGTCGGGGGAGGCGACGCCGGGGAGGAGGGAGCGGCCGGCCGGAGGCGGGCGGCGCGGGGCGCGGCTCAGAGAGAGGGGCCCTGGGAGGCGGGGGAAGAGGAGGGAGGGCCGGGAGCCTGGGGCGGAGCCTGTGGGAAGGGAGGAGAGGTTGGAGGGAGGCCAGTGAGGTTGGGGAAAGGAGAGGTCGGGGCGAGCGGCCGGCAGGAAGGAAGGAGGACGGAGACGCCAAGCGGAGGGAGAAGGAAAGGAGGTGGCAGGCGGAGATGGAGGAAGAAAGAGGGAGGCGGGCGGCGTGCGTCGGGTGGGGAGCGGGAGGTTGAGGAAGGAGAGAGGAAGGGGAAGAACAGGGCACGGGCAAGTGAGGGGTGGGACCGGGTGGGGCCAGGGCTGTCGGCTGGAGTGGGGGGTCGGGCGGGGTGAGTGGAGGAGTGGGTGCGTGTGTTGCCTGTGTGCGTGTGTGGGTCCCAGGGGAGAGAGGGGGAGAGAGAGAGGGAGGGGAGAGGGGCTGGCTGATGTGGCAGCTGCTGATTGGAGGGGATGAGGGAGAGAGGTGAGGTGGCGTCTAGCTATTGGGTGGGGTGATGTGGAGGGGGTGTGGGTAGATTAGGTTGGGTAGACTAGGGATTTTAGGTGGACCGTTTTAATTCCTGGGGGTGGTCGTTCGGGTCGATTCGGCCCGTTCGACTGCCCTTTGCAAACTGATAGCAGACAAAGTAAAAATAATCCGGAGACCCGGGTTTGCATTTGAAGACAAGACGGGGCGTTTTAGAAAACAAAAACGGGCTTTGCGAAAATAGTTTTAGACAAACAACGCATGATGATGACGATGCAATGCACAAATTCAACGCGATTTCCTAGTAGTGGTTTTGCGGGATGCCACATAAGGATGATAGAAAATCAACATCCGGGGCTTGCCAATTCCTTTGTAGGTCCTTGGTATGTTGGTCTTCTAAGAAGCAAAATTGTATATCTCTCTCCACCACCGAAGCCGAGTATGTGGTAGCTGCTAGTGCTTGCACTCAATTGCTATGGATGAGGCAAACTTTAAAGGAATACGATGTCCACTGTGACAAAGTGCCTCTTCTATGTGACAATGAAAGTGCTATCAAGATTGCCTACAACCCGGTGGATCACATAAGGACAAAGCATATTGAGATTCAACATCACTTCATTAGATATCATGTGGCTCGAGGTGATATTGATCTATCTTATGTGTCAACCAAAGACCAACTTGCCGACATATTCACGAAGCCAATTGATGAAGCAAGGTTTTTCTATTTGAGGAATGAACTAAATATCATAGATTCAAGGAGCTTGACTTGATCACCTTGCATGCTCACCGATGTCTTGACCCTTATGTGGTTTAGGTGCAGGCATGGATATAGGGGGAGTGCGATCCTAATTGATTGGACTATCCCTACCCCCCCATTATTCCCAAAGCAATCAAAATCATTTCTCTTAATATCATTTGTGATATGTGAGCTTAAATTATGAGTTTCGGTAATGGACCCAAGATATATCTTCGTGGTGCCAAGCCAAGTATACTCAAATATGGTGGCCTAGGCCACCGCCCTCTCACATTCAAGAGGTTGGTGCTTACTCGTGTTTGTCATTTGTTGGTTTGTGCCTATTTGGAGCTTTCTTGAACATTTTAGTGGATTTCTATGGCTCTTATTGATTCTTCACAATTTGACCTCTTAACCCAAGCCTATACCCTGTCTTAAAACACTCTATCTCTCATATATGTCCCCAAACACAAAACCTGGAGTTTTTGGTCGAGGAGGACCGGAGTCTCCGGTGTAGGCCGGAGTCTCCGGTGTAGGCCGGAGTCTCCGGTCCAGATGGTTTCTGCCACTTAAAGGGAGGGGACGGGGTGAACTGAAACAGCAGTTTCACTTCTTCCACCCCCGTTCCCCTCCCTCCAACTCGTCGCCCTCTCCTCCAAAACTCCTCCCCGGAGGTCAAGAAGCCCCCGGGATCCGCCGTTCCGCCGGCTAACCTTCTCCTCTCCTCCATTGGGTCATTCCCACCGGAGGAATCGATCCCATGGACAGATCTGGTACCTCTCCTCCTCCTCCTTCTCTCCTAGGGTTCATCTCTAGATGTGTTTTTTATGGAATGGTGCTGTTTTGTCCATTGGAATCACTTGTATGCATGCACTCTAGTACTTTAGCCTTGTTGCGTTGCTCGATCTATTAGATTCCCCCGACCAGCACCTTCCCAACTCATGCCCGAGCCTCCCGACCGGAGCTGGAGACTCCGGTCCATAGGACCGGAGACTCCGGTTTGAGCTGCGGAGACTCCGGTGTGGGGTGACTCAAAAAGTTTCAGTAATGCATCAAAGCTCTTGTACTGCCTCTTTGGGAAATATATACTTATCTCCATGCTATCTCCCTCACTGTTGATTCATAGGTGATGGTTCTCGTCGTCTACCTTGCACCAAGGCCAAGTCAAAAAGGGGAACTCCTCGCTATGATGAATCCCAGGGTCAGTTTATCGTGCCTACTTCCAACCGGAGACAGCAGGCCCGTGTTGCATCTTATACGAGGAGGGAACATGAAAGGACTGAGCAAGAGAATCGGGCCAAGAAGGCCAAATATGACAATCTTCAGTCTTTGGCCCGCATGTCAAAGGAGGAGTTCCGTGAGCTGAGGAAGACTAACTTCTATGACATGCCTCGTACCAGCGATGATCCTCGCTACTGGAGGAGGGAGCAGGCTGTGTTCATGAAGGATGTGTATGGTGTTCTCACAAAATCACCAGTGTGCCCTCAGAAGTTCATGAGTGTTGAGAAGATGAGGCTCAGCCCCTATTTCCATGATGCACTGTGGATCTGTAAGAAGTTGGGGCTGTTCAACTTGATGGAGCTCCGGGAATACTACAATGTCACTCTTGTGCAGCAATTCTACGTCACTGTAGTGTTTGGAAATGACCAAGCCAGGACCATGACTTGGATGACTGGCACCACCCACTGCTCAGCTACTTTCCATGACTTTGCTAATGTCATCTTTGAGACCTTCAATGGTGTATCCACTCCTGTTGGGCTGCGCATGCACTCGGCGTCTCTTGGGGAGAACAATATGAATCTTGCACCATTGTATGGCAGCGAGGGTGTTATAGGGGGGTCCAAGGGACTCAAGCCTCTCTACAACCTGATGTTGAGGATATTCTGTCATACCATCTCACCAAGTGCTAGGAATGACGATGCTATTAGATGTGGGCTAGTCAACCTACTCTATCATACCCACCGGATCTACACTGCTGGCTCCGAGGCAGATGCTGATCCTATTGATGTGATGGATTACATTTTTGAGATGTTCCATGCCATTCTCTTCAAGAAGTCTCCTCCATATGCACCACTAGTTATGAGGCTCATCAACTCCAAGGAGCATGATTCCCCACTTGGCTTGGCTCCCAATCTCACTGAGCACACTCTGGTATCTCTGTAGCAGAAGGGGCGCATGGGCCCCCTCCTAGGTGTCGCTATGGCAATGAGGATGAGGAGATGGATGAGACTGAGAGGGCTCGCTCCCCTCCTAGAGCTCGAAGGAAGAATGCCTCCTATGACACGTGACTATGTACATGAGAAGGTCAAGAAGGCCTCTTTCTGGGAGAGGACCCTATGTTGCATGAATGTAGACATCCGTAAGCAACATCATGCCTCCTACCAAAGCAACCGGCGCATTGAGAAGCTTCTCAAGGAAATTAAGGCTCAGGGTGAAGAGGATGATGAGGAAGGAGAGGGTGAGTACAATGATGAGAATGGTACTTAGCAGTCCACAGAGTCAGATCACACTCTTTCTTTTGGGGCATGGAATGCTCAGCATGACAACTTGGTGGACTGGAAGACTTTTTCAGATATCACCTCTGGATATGGGTACCCGTGTACCTCCTCTTCTCACCCTCACGGCAAAGGGCCTGCAGTTCTGGATGATGATGATGACTATGATGAGGGAGGCGATGATCAGGACCCGGATGAGGATGACGAGGACTACTGAGTTGTTGGGGCGCTAGCTTAGGTATTTTCCCTTTTGGGCGTTTCGATGCCAAAGGGGGAGAATACATTGTCATCGTGTTGCATGGGATTGGGCTTTGGATTTGTTTTTTATTTGCCATATTTGAACTTTGTGTGTTATTTGCCGTATTATGTTGCAAGACTATTTGCCACCTACTTTGTGTGTGACTATGTGATTGTGCACCTATTATTGTAACTCATGCGAGAACTATGTGATCTATCCTTCATACTATCTATCTTGCATGATTACGTATTTACCTTAATGAACATAGTCAGGGGGAGCTTATTACAAATTATTCCATGCAAAAATCACTTGTTGTCATCGAACACCAAAAGGGGGAGATTGAAAGGACATTTATTGTCATAATCAATTTTGGTGTTCGTTAACAACAAGTAGATAATTTTACAGTTTGTTACTGTCCACAGGTTGTTATAATGCTAAGTGAAAAGAACCCTCACTCTATGGAAAGATTCCTGCAAGTTTGACATGGTTCTGGAAATTCCACACCGGAGTCTCCGGTCTGGCTGGAGCGGAGTCTCCGGTTTGGACCGGAGTTTCTGCAGGAGTCCCCAGTGGAGGCATCATGATCCTTGCTGGGACAGTCTGTGAGGGGGTCCGGAGCCAGGTCCGAAGACTATTCCAGAGTCTCCGATGTGAGCCCCAGGCTGAAGGGTTCGTAGCATAGAAAACAAAAAATTCCTACGATGGGAACTATGTACCAAGATCTATCTACTAGATACAAACAACGGGCGAATGTATATCCATAGAGAACATACCCTTGAAGACCGACAAAGCTTAACAAGTTGAACTCGTGGTTGATGTAGACGATCTCTTGTCGATCTCAAGACCGAGAGGAAGTCCTAGCGCCGCAAAGGAGCAGCGCATCCGTGCTCGCACACACGTACAAGACACCGAGCAACCTCCGCCTCCTCGCTCCAGCGATGCAGGGGAAGCACAACCCTTTATTGCCGAATAGCCACCGGGAACATGTACCTCGCTAGTGCGAGACCATGTGGGATAAATTCTAGAGGGAGAGAGAGATCCTTCACGAGGAAGTGTGAGTTAGAGAGAGGAGAGGGGGTGCCTTTTATAGGAGGAGGGGGGCACCCAAGGGGGTGGCCTCTGGCCATGGGGGCTTCCCCCTCCCCTCCTTCATTCACGTGGGTGGACACTCCACTCACAAAAACCCTTTCAATTTCCTCCACTCAAAATCTCACTCAAACTTGCTATTAAATTTCCACCAAATTTAATGCAAATTCTCATAAATAAAACTCTTTTTATTTATTCAGAATTTTGTAAATTACTTTAATGACAAACATTCACATATAACCCCTTGATAGAATTCTATTTCACATGCAAAAACACTTTCTGCAATTTCACCCGCAAACCTGTTTCGGTATCTAGTTAAATAAATTCCTGCGCTTGTTTATTCTTTCTGGCATGAAACATTTGCTCCAATTGGATGTCAGTGTCCCTTAAGTGTGTCACCCTACGGTTCGCGAATAATATGGACATGATCGAGACCCTTCTACGATCAATAATCAGTAGCGGGACCTGGAGATCCATACTGACTCCCACACATTCAACGATGACTTTCCTGTGATCGTCGGAACCTTTTACGCTTGTATCTTAATCCCTTTATTTCACGATATATTACTCCGAGATTCGATCATACCTAGTTTGATCTCGTTACTGACATGCACTCTTTTCTCGTTCCCGTGATATAACATTCTAGTGATCAAACCACTTGCTTGCAAGCTAATCAATGTGATATCACCGAGAGGGCCTATAGTATATCTATCCGTCATTGGGATGAACAAATTCCACTCTTGATCCATGAGTCTCAACATAACACTTTAGTAGTTTTGAAGCCATCTTTATAATCACCCAGTTACGGTGTGACGTTTGATGTCAACAATAAACTCTTCCGGTGTTAGTGATTGGCATGATCTCATGGTCTAAGGATTAGGATCACTTCGTAAGTTGTTTATAGCAATATAAACTCAATGACTTTGATCGTAATGCTATACTTCGGATGAATGTTCGTCACATCATTACACTAATGTTGTGATCTCGTTATTAACAACATCCAATGTCTATGATCAGGAAACTATGATCATCTTGTTAATCAACGAATTAGTTTATGAGAGAGGCATAACTAGGAACTTTTTGTTTGTTTATTAAACACACATATATTAACGTTTCCGTATTAATACAATTATAGCATGCAAAATAAACATCTATCATATACTTGGAATACACATAATAAACACTTCATTATTGCCTCTCAGGGCATATTCCCTTCAGTCTCCCACTTGCACTAGAGACAATAATCTAGTTACATAGTGATGTATCTAACACCCATGGAGTTCTGGTGTAGATCATGTTTTGCTCTAGGGAGAGTTTTAGTCAACGTATCTTCTACATTGAGATCCGTATGTACTTTACAAATCTTTATATCTCCATCCTTGACATGCTCGCGGATGGAGTGAAACCGGCGCTTAATATGCTTGGAATGCTTGCGAGACCTTGTCTCTTTGGCATTGGCAATGGCACCATTGTTGTCACAATAGATCACCATTGGGTCCAACGTGTTTGCAACCACACCTAGTTCGGATATGAACTCCTTCATCCAAACTGCTTCCTGAGCCACTTCCGAAGCAGCAACATATTCGGCCTCCGTTGTTGATCCCGCCACCACAGGTTGTTTGGAACTCCTCCAACTAACCGCTCTGCCATTCATGAGAAATACCTATCCGGATTGAGACTTAGAGTCATCCGGATCGGTGTCAAAGCTAGCGTCGACATAACACTTAGCGACGAGCTTTTCTTCACCTCCGTATACAAGAAACATATCCTTAGTTCTTCGCAAGTACTTAAGGATATTCTTGACCGCTTTCCAGTGTTCCGAACCTGGATCCGATTGGTACCTACTAGTCAAACTAATAGCATGTGCCACATCCGGTCTTGTACATAGCATGGCGTATATTATAGATCCTATGGCTGAAGCATAGGGGACTTTGTCCATTTTCTCTCTTTCTTCCGCCGTAGCCGGACTTTGAGTCTTACTCAATGTCGTGCCTTGTGTCATAGGTAAGAACCCCTTCTTACCATCTTCCATTTTAAACTTATTTAAAATCTTATCAAGGTATGTACTTTGCGATAGCCCTATTAGGCGCCTAGATCTATCTCTATAGATCTTTATGCCTAATATGTATGACGCTTCACCTAGGTCCTTCATTGAAAATTTGCTGTTTAGATAACATTTAACACTGTTTAAAAGATCTATATCATTTCCGATCAATAATATGTCATCCACATATAGTATCAGAAATGCCACATTGCTCCCACTCACTTTCTTGTAAATACAAGCTTTTCCATAAGTTTGGACAAATCCAAACTCTTTGATCACCTCATCAAAGCGGAGATTCCAACTTCGTGATGCTTGCTTCAATCCATAGATGGATCGCTGAAGCTTGCACACCTTGTTAGCATCCTTAGGATCGAAAAAAACCTTTGGTTGTATCATATACAACTCTTCTTCAATATTACCATTGAGAAACGCGGTTTTGACATCCATCTGTCATATCTCATAATCGAAATATGCAGCTATTGCTAACATAATCCTAACTGAATTTAGCATCGCTACGGGAGAGAATGTCTCATCGTAGTCAACTCCTTGAATTTGTCGAAACCCCTTTGCGACAAGTCGATCTTTATAGACGGTTACATTACCATCAGCATCAGTTTTCCTTTTGAAAATCCATTTATTCTCCACGGCCTTTCGGTCATGAGGTAAGTCCACCAAGTTCCAAACTTGATTTTCATACGTGGATTCCATCTCGGATTTCATGGCTTCTAACCATTTGTTGGAATCCGGGCTCATCATCGCTTCTTCATACGTCACAGGGTCATCATTTTCATCAACCATGAAATTCATGACAGAATTTCCGTACAGCTCGGGAGCTGCACGCGTCCTGCTAGACCTGCGAGGTTCGGTAGTACTCTCTTTTGGAGTTTCATGATCATTATCATTAGCTCCTTCTTCAACTGGTGAAGCCAACTCCGGAACGACTTCCGGTGCTGCGCTACTCGCCATACTTTGAAGAGAAGGTTCAATAACCTCTTCGAGTTCTACCTTCCGACTACTCACACCTTTCATGAGAAACTCTTTCTCTAGAAAGGATCCATTCTTGGCAACAAAAACCTTGCCCTGGATGCGTGACAGAAGGAATACCCAATAGTTTCCTTAGGGTATCCTATGAAGACGCATTTTTCCGCTTTGGGTTCGAGTTTATCCGGTTGAAGTTTCTTCACATAAACATCGCATCCCCAAACTTTAAGAAATGATAGCTTAGGTTTGTTTCCAAACCATAATTCATACGGTGTCTTTTCAATGGATTTAGATGGTGCCCGATTTAAAGTGAATGCAGCAGTTTCTAGTGCATAACCCCAAAATGACAACGGCAAGTCCGTCAGAGACATCATAGATCGAACCATATCCAATAAAGTATGATTACGACGTTCCAACACACCATTTCGCTGTGGTGTTCCGGCAGGTGTGAGTTGTGAAACAATTCCACACTCTTTCATGTGAGTGCTAAACTCGTAACTTAGATACTCACCTCCGCGGTCGGACCATAGAAATTTGATCTTTCTATTATGATGATTTTCCACTTCATTCTGAAATTCCTTGAACTTTTCAAAGGTTTCTGACTTGTGTTTCATCAAGTAGATATAACCGTATCTACTCAAATCATCCGTAAAAGTAACAAAATAATGATATCCACCTCACGCCGACACACTCATTGTACCACATACATCAGAATGTATGATTTTCAATAAATCTGTCGCCCATTCCATTGAACCGGAAAATGGCGTTCTAGTCATCTTGCCCATAAGGCATGGCTCACATGTATCAAATGATTCAAAATCAAGTGATTCCAAAAGTCCATACGAATGGAGCTTCTTCATGCTTTTAACGCCAATATGACCTAGACGGCAGTGCCACATATATGCGGATATATCATCATTTAGTTTAATCCTTTTAGCATCAACATTATGAATATGTGTAACATTATTATCGAGATTTAAAAGAAATAAACCATTCATCATCGGTGCATGACCATAAAAGATTTCATTCATATAAATAGAACAACCATTGTTCTCGGATTTAAATGAATAACCACTTCGCATCAAACACGATCCAGATACATTGTTCATGCTCAGTGCAGGCACCAGATAACAATTATTCAAGTTTATTACTAATCCCGACGACAAGTGGAGAGGTAGCGTTCTAACGGCGATCACATCAACGCTTGATCCATTGCCGACACGCATCTTGACCTCACCCCTTGCTAGCGGTCGCTTGTTCCGCGGCCCCTGATTCGAGTTAAAAATATTAGCAATTGAACCAGTATCAAATACACAGGTGCTACTGCGAGCACTAGTCAAGTACACATCAATAACATGTATATCATATATACCTTTGTTTGCCTTGCCGGCCTTCTTGTCTGCCAAATACTTGGGGCAGTTGCACTTCCAGTGGCCAGTCCCCTTACGATAGTAGCACTCGTTATCAGACTTAGGTCCAACTCAGGGTTTATTTCCAGGCATGGCAACCATCTTGCCGCCCTTACTTCTCTTCCGTTTTCCCTTCTTGTATTTCTTGAAACCAGTGTTCCTATTGATCATCAACACTTGATGTTCCTTTTTGATCTCCACTTCTGTAGTTTTAAGCATTGATAGAAGCTCGGGAAGAGACTTCTTCATGCCTTGCATATTATAGTTCATCACGAAGCTCTTATAGCTAGGTGGCAGAGACTGCAGAACATGATGGATGCCTAAGTCAATGGGAATCGATATCCCAAGGACACAAGCTTATCGGCATAACCCGACATCTTGAGTACATGCTCACTAACAGAGTTGTGCTCTTCCATCATGCAGCTAAAGAACTTTTCTGAAGCATTGTAGCTCTCTACAGCAGCATGTGTGTCGAAAATCATTTTCAACTCACCCATTGTATCAAATGCATTGCCATTTTCGAAACGCTTTCGAAGTTCCGGCTCTAGCCCATACAATATGCCGCAATGAATTAAGTTGTGGTCCTCCTGACGAGTCTGATAGACATTCTTCTCCTCGTCAGGGGCATCCTCAAAAGGTGGGGGGCCTAGCAGCGCTTCTAGCACATATTGCTTTTGTGCAGCAGAGAGGAGAATCCTCAAATTCATGGCCCATTCGGTAAAGTTGCTACCGTTTGTTGCAAGTTTCTCTTTCTCCATGAACACATTGAAATTAAAAGAAGGTGGTGCCATCTACAACAGAATTTGTAAAATTTAGACTAAGTTTATGATAGATTGAGTTCAACTAATCCACATTACGAATGAACTCCCACTCAAAAACTACATCCCTCGTGCCTTTTTGGTGATTACATGAACCAAATCCACTACACCAAGTCCGATCATCACGTGAGTCGGTGTAGCTTCAAAGGCGAGCATCAAATGGGCATCATATCTACTATATGACTCATGCTTAACCTTTCGGTCCGTGTTTCGAGGCCATGTATGTACATGCTAGGCTCGCCAAGTAAGAACCTTAGTATTCGTGTGTGTAACTGTCTTACACCCGAAATATGGTCGTGGATCCAAGAACACCCGATCATCACGTGATGTCTTGGAGCGATGAAAACATAATCGATGCATACTAAAGGAAGAACACATTCTTATCTTGATATTTAAATGAGGGATCATCTTATTATGCTAATAAAGCGCTAAAAAAGCAATATAAGATGCTATCAAACATCACATGTTTATTAGTGAAATGATATGGTTCCCGCATATGATCTCTATCATGTGCACTGTGATATGATCACTATCATACCTTTGTGTTTATGGCCAAGGTCTATGGAACTTACACGTTATGTGTGTTGTAAGAGTATCATCTCATACTTCTACTTACAACAACACCATATCATAACACTAGCCCAACAACAATCTAAACTAGACGCCTCTAATTTATCCATTGCAAGTTTTACGTGGCTTAGGGCTTTCGAAGATAGAACCGTTCTTACCTACGAACATGAACCACAACGAGGATAACCAAATTGTTGACAACTCGTTGCAAAATAGATATTGACTATAGTAGGAGAGACAGACACCCGCTAGCCACTTATGCAAACTAGTTGCATGTCAAGCGTGGAACATGTCTCATGTGCGAGGACATGTAAAGTTTGTCCGGGCCGCTTCATCCCACTATGCCACCAATATCCAAAATTACAACTAAGGAGCAACAACATGATCATCATCGCCCACATACTCATATGTGTACTACCCGTGTAAAGCATCTACGCATAGATCCGGCTCTAATACCACTAAAGGGTTTGCAGCATAGAAAACAAAAAAATTCCTACGATAGGAACTATGTACCAAGATCTATCTACTAGATACAAACAACGGGCGGATGTATATCCGTAGATAACATACCCTTGAAAACCGACAAAGCTTAACGAGTTGAACTCGTGGTTGATGTAGACGATCTCTTGCCGATCTCAAGATCGAGAGGAAGTCCTAGCGCCGCAAAGCAGCAGTGCATCCGTGCTCGCACACACGTACAAGACACCGAGCAACCTCCACCTCCTCGCTCCAGCGATGCAGCGGAAGCACAACCCTTTCTTGCCGAATATCCACCGGGAACATGTATCTCGCTAGTCCGAGACCATGGGGGATAAATTCTAGAGGGGGAGAGAGATCCTTCACGAGGAGGTGTGAGTGAGAGAGAGGAGAGGGCGTGCCTTTTATAGGAGGAGGGGGGAACCCAAGGGGGTGGCCGCCGGCCATGGGGGCTGCCCCCTCCCCTCCTTCATTCATGTGGGTGGACACTCCACTCATAAAAACCCTTTCAATTTCCTCCACTCAAAATCCCACTCAAACTTGCTATTAAATTTCCACCAAATTTAATGCAAACTCTCATAAATAAAACTCTTTTTATTTATTCAGAATTTTGTCAATTAATTTAATGACAAACATTCACATATAACCCCTTGCTAGAATTTTATTTCACATGCAAAAACACTTTCTGCAATTTCACCCGAAAACCTGTTTCGCTATCTAGTGAAATAAATTCATGCGCTTGTTTATTCTTTCCGGCATGAAACATTTGCTCCAATTGGATGTCAGTGTCCCTTAATTGTGTCACCCTACGGTTCACGAATAATGCGGACATGATCGAGACCCTTCTCCGATCAATAATCAGTAGCGGGACCTGGAGATCCATACTGACTCCCACACATTCAACGATGACTTTCCTATGATCGTTGGAACCTTTTATGCTTGTATCTTAATCCCTTTGTTTCACGATATATTACATGTCCGAGATTCGATCATCGGTATCTCCATACCTAGTTTGATCTCGTTACTGGCATGCACTCTTTTATCGTTTTCGTGATATAACATTCTAGTGATCAAATCACTTGCTTGCAAGCTAATCAATGTGATATCATCGAGAGGGCCCAGAGTATATCTATCCGTCATTGGGATGAACAAATTCCACTCTTGATCCATGAGTCTCAACATAAGACTTTAGTAGCTTTGAAGACATCTTTATAATCAGCCAGTTACGGTGTGACGTTTGATGTCAACAAGAAACTCTTTCGGTGTTAGTGATTGGCATGATCTCATGGTATAAGGATTAGGATCACTTCGTAAGTTGTTTATAGCAATATAAACTCAATGACTTTGATCGTAATGCTATACTTTGGATGAATTTTCATCACATCATTACACTATGTTGTGATGTCGTCATTAACAACATCCAATGTCTATGATCAGGAAATTGTGATCATCTTGTTAATCAACGAACTAGTTTATGAGAGAGGCATAACTAGGAACTTTCTGTTTGTTTATTAAACACACATGTATTAATGTTTCCGTATTAATATAATTATAGCATGCAAAATAAATATCTATCATATACTTGGAATACACATAATAAACACTTTATTATTGCCTCTCCTCTAAGACGACAGCGTGTCTTGTTTCCACGAACTTTGTGTATCTATCTGGACAGTAGAAACGAAAACCTTTTGATATTTCAGGATATAAAATGAAATGGCAACTGCCTATTTTAGGTCCAGGCTTTGCAATATTTGGATTAAAAAATTTGGCCTTAGTTGGGCTCCTCCACACCCTTAAGTGCTATAGTGAGGTAACTCTTCTTGTCCAACTCGTACGATGTTTTGGGCACTGATTTGATTGGTACTCTATTAAAAATATAAATGATAGTTTTAACGCCTCCATTCACAATCACAACGGCAAGCTGGAGTAACTTATCATGATGTGCACCATATCCATAAGTGTACGGTCGAGCCTTTCAGCTACTCCATTTTGCCGAGGCTCGCCCGACATCGAATACTGGGCCACTATGCCAGTATCCTGTAAGAACCGTGCAAAAGGTCCAAGGACTTGGCCATATGGGGTGTGCCGACCATAGCACTCCCCTCCATGGTCTGACCTTACTATCTTTATTGTTTTGCTGTGCTGATTCTCAACTTCAGCTTTAAATATCTTAAATGTATCAAATTCTTCTGATATTTTTTAGTTGGATAACTATAACCATAACAGGAGCAGTTATATGTGAATGTTATGACGAGTCATAAACATCCACACTTTTCACAGGAAATGCTCCACAAATGTCACTATGAATGATTTCTAGTATTTTGATGCTTCGTTTTGCACCCTTTTTGATTTTCTTTATATCCTTTCCTTTAATGCAATCTATCAATTGCTCTATATCGGAGAACTCTAATGGATATAGAATATCATTTTAACTAGTTTTTCTATCCCCCCTCGAAATATGGCCTAAGGACAGTGCCATAATTTCGGCGAGTCATGAGTTCTCTTTCTTTTCTTTTTATCTTTGTCCGATGCGGAAACATGCTCATTCACATTACACACATAATATAATTTTTCACAAAGGGATAACAAAAAAATCTCAATGTGAAGGAAAGCAACACCCACACAATCTTTATTACACCAAATGGCACACTGGCCATATCCAAAATGACACTCATAATTAACTTTGTCCAAACGTGATACACTTATTAAGTTTCTGTGTAATGAAGGAATATATAAGACATCTTTAAGCATGATCATGAATCCATCAGCTAACTCCAAGGAGATGTCGCCAACAGCTTCAACATCCGCTTGGACTCAATTTGCAACTTTAATGCATCTTTCGCTTCTTTTTGTAGTTCACGTCGAATGGAATCCTTTGTGATTTGGCAACCATTGTAAGAATATTCAATTTCAATCCAAGTATTTTGCATAATATTTTCTATCCTTGATCTCCAGATCAGCATCCATGGGCTTCAACTTGGCAGCCATGTTTCTCATCCTGAGAATGTGCTCCCTTATGCCATGTCCACCTCCAGTGTACTTATATGTAACCATCTGCTTTAGCAGTTGGGTAGCATATGTCTTTAAAGATCTAGTGAAATGTCTCTTTATCTTTTTAAGGTGCTCCTCTACGGAAGCATACTCTACAACTGAGCCCACAATGGTCTGCTCAATTGTGTTCTTTATAAAGGTCATGGAATTTTTATTGGCGTTTGCCACTTTTTGTTCTCTAGGGTGTATGCCATCTCTAATGGAGTATAGTACCTTTTCTTTTTTCCCATACAGCATCATCAACTGTATCGACTCGGAGTGACTCTGTCAGTTTGGTGGGCTGCGGAGTCTCGAGAACCCAATCCATCTCAGCACAAAAAAACACCAAGTCCATTTTCTTTCTCCATTCGGAGTAGTTATCACCTATGATGGTGGGAACGTCCTTGATGCATCTCATCAAGTAATACCTTCCTAAAAAATACAAAGAAGTGAGAACCTAACAACAATTGCATGTATTAATCCAACGTTGGTCAAAACTAAAACATACGAATGTTTATGCAATTAATTCTATATCACTGTTTGGCAGAACATAGAACCAAAAGCACACAAAGTAACCAATTTAATCAAAAATACTAATCATGATCATGTTATTTACAACCGTTGGTCAGAAAATAACATGAACATAACCATAATAAATATTTTAACATGCTCTAAAAAATTTAAATATCACGTTTGTCTTATTTAAATTTAAGGAGCACCGAGCCCTTGACCACATACCCCGCGCCATCGAGCCTAGTAGTACTGAGAGGAGGAACGGTGCACGGAGGTGCCCCCGCCCCCCTTGCCGGCGAGTGCGTTCACCTCAGAGTGAGAGCACCGCCGTCAAGCAGCTCAGCGGCGGCGCCCTATCCTGGGGCGACCGGTTCTTTTCTTTATATTTTCCTTGGTTTTTTTCTCTTTCTGTTTCGTTTCGGATTCAGGGTAAACGGGGAATCTGGGGACTTTCTTTGCTTTTCTTTGCCTCGCAAGGGGGTGAGGTCTTCTTCCTGATGCCTAGGTTTGCCGATGCGCATCGGGATCGAGAGGAGCGGCGCGAACCAAGGGGCGGCGCTCTATGCCCTTTTTTGGGTTAGGGTTTGTGACCTTTTCTCTGTTTGCTTCCTACATGAAAATCTATACACTAGTATAGGCTTTGATACCAATGTCAATTTCCTTTTAGGACCAACTAGTGTAGATCTAAACGGTAGTGTGCTTTGACTGTGGATCAATCGATGGTACTAGAGGTTAACTGAGAGAGAGGTACCTTCGCTTTGGTTCGATGAGCTCGAGCCGTTGGCCATGGCGGAGGGACGACGACGAGAGCGTGGGGCTCGTGAGTAAAGACGGCGACGGTGGAGCTTCTCGTCGCTAGGCGCTAATGCTAGATCGGCTAGGGGATATTAGTGGAGTGTCGGCAACGCGGCGAGTCTTGTAACGCGTGCAGCCGCCCCCATCCTTTATATAGCACTGCAACAAGGGCCCACCAACCAATTTTCGGTTGGGCGCCCATGATCAAGACGCGGGTCAAGGGATCCCGTCGACCTGTTGGGCTCGATTGAGAGATCAAACTAACAGGGGTTTGATCCAGTACTAACCCCTCCCCATTAAACTCGTACAAATACGTCTACGCATATATTAAACTTATATCCAAATAGAGTATTACTCTCTAGAGGTAGAGGCATACATATCGGGAACTATAATTATACTCAATTCTCGCACGCACATGATCTGACCTGCCCCGCCATGATTGGCATCATCGCGGCCGCTGCCGTTGCCGGCCGTCATGACCGCTGCCGTTGCCACCGACCATCGTCACGACCACCACCGCCAATCTCTCATGTATCGCCTCCGCCAGACAGTCCGGTGAGACG
Source organism: Avena longiglumis (assembly GCA_030063025.1). Lineage (NCBI taxonomy): Eukaryota > Viridiplantae > Streptophyta > Magnoliopsida > Poales > Poaceae > Avena > Avena longiglumis. The sequence continues at coordinate 519,372,969 of CP125975.1, forward strand.
CCGGACAAGTCGCTCAACAAGCCGGACAATCCGGCTAGCCGTCGGACAAGTTGCCGGACAGTCCGGCCGCCGTCGTCGCCAAGCTCTCCCGCGCCACCGCTACCACCATGCCAGCCCCGTCAGCACACACCTACGAGGCCAAGCTGAGACGTGCGCTGCCTAGGCCAAGTCACCGGCTCCGCCGGACCCAACCGCCACCATTACCACCGCCCACGGACACGGCTATTACCGGCGATGATCCGACATATAGCCATGCTTTTTTCTTTGCATACTAATACGGGTACGGCTAAAAAACATAATTATCTAGTTAAGTTATATTGGGTTTTGTAGAGGGTTACATATACGTATATATACTAATTAGGTAAATGGTTCTTGTGTTTGATAGTATACAAGTTTAGGGAGAAGGGTCGTAGCCCGACATACATAGCGATTTAGAAAAATGCAGAACTACTTATAGTTCGCAGCGAGAAGTATGGCAAGGCGGCGGGCAAGCTAAGTGGGCTGGGCCATTTAGGGCTACGTGGTGCGCTCGCTTGCCTCGCCGTCTAATCATCGATCGGTCGACAGAAAAATGGCGTCGGCCAGCTGCTTTAGCAGCACAAATTTACGGCCATGCGTGTGGGATGCCACATTTCCGCCAATCCCTACATAATTTACGAAGTGGTTAAGGTCTAAAGTTGCGGCGGTTAATCCCCAAGAGCCAAGACGAAACTACAGGGCAGGCAGCCACTTAATTTAACCGCGCCTTTCTACCGGCTAATCAGATTCCACTTGGCTCTTGGTAGAAGCAGTCCCCGAAATGATGTTTTCTTGCAGAACTGATGAAATATGCTTGTACTTTTCTAATACTGTATTTCTCAATCTAGAGCGGCAATCCCACTCACAAAGGCCACACTGACACTGCATAGCAAAAGCGTGTGGTCCTTCAAATTCAAGTGAGGAGTATGCTACCTATGCATCCATGTTGCTTGTCGTCGTATGAAGAGAGAGAGAGAGAGAGAGAGAGAGAGAGAGAGAGAGAGAGAGAGAGAGAGAGAGAGAGAGAGAGAGAGAGAGAGAGAGAGAGAGAGAGAGAGAGAGAGAGAGGCCGAAAGAGGGCAGGCAAAACTTTGGGCCCAAAGCTACGCTAGGAACTGGACTAAACTATCCCCGTGGGCATGTTACTCGAGCAGATCAAACTGCTGGGAAGGCCAATGGCAAGAGCCGAGCCGCCATGGATATATACGCTTTGGTGTGAGAGTTCCCATGAATGGCAGTGGGCGGACTTGTTCGAGAACGACCTCGGGGATCTCGAATTGCTCGACAAAACGATCGATCACATGTAGACTGCGGATATGGCTCACTAGCGCATGATTAGCCGGGCATCTTCGCTCTTGCTTAGGCTAAAAAAGAGAACAGGATATGGTTACTTGCTAGTACTACATGATACGGTTGTGTATTGCACATTAACAGCCACTACTCCTCTTCGCAGCATTCTATTTCTCATCTTTTTTTTTTGGCACTTGTCCGGCCTGTGCCCAACTGCCCATCCTTTCAATTTATTTCATACAATGTTAACGAACAAATAATTGGTATACAATACAAAGGGAAGAAAGAGTCAAGATGTCACTAAAACTAAAATACACATGACCGGTATACATGATTCAACCGATATGTAGGCATGATAATAGTTAGTTTTTACTCCGAAGCATGTACCGATGCACGTCATACTGGTTGTTTGATCCTACTAGTGAAGGCATGATTCCAACATGAAAAATAAGGTCTTTCAAGAAGGACAAGGCATACGGCATAGCATGATCGAGCCAATGAAGGTCGGATAAAGGGGTTGTGCACGCTGGCTCTGATACCAGATGTTAGCGATCCAAAGGCTAGCCCATGCTCAACCAGTGTATTTGGAGGTCCAAAGCCTCTCTCGTTCCAAAAGCCGCGATAGAAGAAAGAGGTTTGCCCGGCTATATAAGCTGGTGTCGGCCTCCATCAACTAGCGACGTGGGACTAAACCCCAAGCGTGTTTCACCGGACCGGCCCCAGCCGTGCCACCCGTTCGAGTGCTGACACCATGTCACTCAAACAAGTGTGTAGCCTGAGATATGTTTCATCCACTAGAGGAACAAGAAGAACAAGCACCGATGATCTAAGCGATGTAGGCTGTGCTTGTCACAGATCTTGGTTTTTAACTTTCTATGTAATGAGCCACGGCGCATTGCTTGAGAGACGTGTCACATGTCCAGCCTTATTTTATACTTTGGTAATTAAGAAAATATTTTTGAAATTCCATTCGCAACAAAAACATTTATAGTTGTTAAGAAAATTAACAAGCTTAATTAGATGATTATAGTGATATATCTTTGGTTTGCCCACAAGGGTTATACTACTATGACTAGTTGAATACCCATGCGTTGCTACGGAACACCAATATTAACAATTAACTCTGTCTGTGATGCTGACATACACCTACAATCTTTAGCTCCTTATTTTTATCCAATTGGGAAATGGCTCTTTTTAATGTAGATTTATCATCATTCTATTAAATTAAATGCAATTTAGATGGTAGAAACATTATCTTGTGATATCGCCACACCCGACCTAAAATATCGTAAAAGAAACTCTTGCCATTTACAATGAGCCGCTCATCCTATTTCATTATTTTCACCTAATTTTTTATTAAAACATATTTTTATTGCTAAAGTTACTCCCACCTTTTATTTCAAATTAAAACACTTATTTTTTTATTTTCTGGTCTAAATATTTTGAAAATGGATTTAATAAAATGAAAATAATAAAGGGAAAATGTTTTTTGAAGAGAAGAACCCAACTGGCTAGGCCAAGAGGCCGGGCCTGCCAAGATTAGACCACCGCGAGCCTAGCAACAACCCGCCTAGTAACTCGGGTAATCACCAGAATCATCCTGAGCTCTTGATGTCTCCTCGCCACTCTTCATTCTTCTCCTCAGACGGACCCTCTCTAGCGATTGCACAACTGCACAATCACATCCTATCGAACCCCACCAAACCCACTTGTCCATCTGTAACATCCCAGCATTAGAGCCTAGAAATAAGTTGAACCCAGATGTGTGCATTGCATTCATGCATAGAAAATCCGAGTAATTTTCGCGCTTTTAAACAAAACTTGTCAAAGTGATTGAAGCTTCTCTTAGCTTGATGGAATTGAAGTAGATCATCAAGTTGACTGCGATAAGTTTCAATAAGACCTTTGTTAAAAATCCCATTTGGGTAAGAGAGATTTGATCTAAGGGTAGATCAAATGTACTATAAGTTAAACCTTAATATAATGTGAATTATATTTGATCATTAGGTGATCATGTTATAGTATTCATTATAATCACTCATAAGTACCAAGTTAAGGGTATAAAACAAACAATAAGAATGTAACCATTATATCTTAATTCCATCTACATACATTATGAGTATCATAGTAACACCTAACTTTAAAAACTCCTTTGATGAGTTGGAGTTGGAAAGAGATTAAGTCAAGATCATCCACTATATATATATATATATATATATATATATATATATCTTTCTTTCTATAGAATCTTTATGGAACTTAGTTCAATATCTGTTGTGCATCAATGTTGGATAATTCCCCATTGATTCACAAATTATTTAACTATTAGTCTTTGACCACTTATTTGATCTTATCAGAACATCTACTTAAATCCTCTAATGAGGGCATAGTCCATTAATAACCTTAATCCAATATAAGATACTAAGAAGATAATTTCCAGACAATAAAAGGTAGGATTGATAAAGCCCTGCTTAGCCAACTAAGAACTTCAGTAATAAATAATTAAAGTATTATAATGGTAATGTTTTGGCCACCAATATTGAATGCTTATACTTAGTATAAGTAATACTGGTGGGTAGAACATGATTGGAACCCTAGTAGAGATAAGTGATCCTAGAGAAGTCTTTGCAAACAACATAAATTTAATTCAGGGATTGAAGTGTAAGACATGAGAGTTAAGTAAATATAAGATGGTGTTATTCAACTAAAGCTAGTATAGCTTAGAGTCATAAAAGTGTTGTTATTTATCTTTAGGGATAGTTTACTTTAGAGAAATATTAGTTTACTTTATCGTTTTAAGGGGTATCCTCATTTTCCAAATTTTACTATTGTCATCGACTGGAATATTAGGTTGGATCAAAGCTCTATAAAATGAATCAACAGAAAATTTACCACTGTGTAGTAATTTGTATTTGAATTCGTCCATTCCCTCAGATAGCTGTATCCTGGATAATCTCACTAAAAGATTATTCCAAGACACCAGTCTAGGACCTAAGAGACTTCTTCTGAAAGACACATTAGGAGGATTGGTTTCCATTACCTCAGCGAGAGTATCCCCTTTGTGCCTAACAATTGAGTATAGAGCGGGATATTGTTGACGAAGAGAATTTTGGCCAAGGCATTTATCTTCCCAGAACCTAATCTGTGAACCATCCTTAATATTAAAATTGCCAAACCGGAAGAAATGCTTTTTGGAAGCCATTAGCCCAGCCCAAAAGTGTGAGTCACCTGGTTTCCAAACCAGTTTAGACACCGCTTTTGAGCCAACATATTTCCTCCATAGAATGGTTTGCCATACCCCTTATTCGGTAAGAAGTTTGTATAACCATTTACCCAGTAATGCGGTGTTTTTGACTTTTAAATCATGTATGCCTAATCCACCATATTCTTTGGGTCGGCAAACAACATTCCATTTGGCCAGTCGATATTTCTTATCCCCCTGCCAAAAGAATCTTGAGCGGAAATAGTCCACTTTTGACAAGACACCTTTTGGTAACTGGAAGAATGAGATCATATACAGTACCATGTTGGTGAGTACTGAATTAATGAGTACCAGTCTTCCACCGAGGGATAGCAACTTACCTTTCCAACTATTAAGACGTTTCTGGAGTCTTTCCTCGACGAGTTTCCATTCAGCAATCGTGAGACGCCGATAATGTATCGGTATTCCCAGATAATTGATTGGAAAATTCCCCTGACCACAGCCAAAGAGATCGGCATACAGGTGGGCCTCGTCTTTAGCCTCGCCAAAACAATACAAGTCACTCTTATGGAAGTTTATTTTCAATCCAGAGAGCTGCTCAAATGCTGATAATATTAATTTCAGATTCTTGGCTTTCTCCAGATCATGTTTCATAAATAGTATTGTATCATCGGCGTATTGAAGAATAGATAGTCCACCATCAACAAGATGTGGAACCAATCCTTCAATTTGGCCATCAGTCTTTGCTCTCTCAATAAGGATAGCCAGCATATCTGCCACTATATTAAATAGTATAGGCGATAGTGGATCCCCTTGTCTCAGCCCTTTTTTGGTCTGGAAGTAATTACCTGTGTCATCGTTGACATTAATGGCAACACTTCCACCAGACACAAAAGACTGTATGAGAGCGCACCACTCTTTTGAAAAACCTTTCATACGGAGTGTTTGCTGTAGGAAAGACCAATTAACTTTATCATAAGCCTTCTCAAAATCAATCTTGAACAATACACCATTTAGTTTTTTAGAGTGCAGTTCATGTATCGTTTCATGCAGGATTACAACTCCATCTAAGATGTTTCTCCCTTGCATGAAAGCAGTTTGAGAAGGGCGAACAACATGATCAGCCACTGAATTCAGTCTAATCGTAGCAACCTTTGTAAAAAATTTAAAACTAACGTTAAGAAGGCAGATTGGACGATACTGTTGTATACGTTCTGCGTTGTTAACCTTAGGTAGTAAAATTATGTTGCCAAAATTTAACCTGATTAGGTCCAGCTGACCAACTTGCAAAAACTCAAACAAGCGCATCAAATCCACCTTGATAACTTCCCAGAATTTTTGATAAAACTCTGTTGGAAAGCCATCAGGCCCTGGCACTTTGTTATGTTCCATTTGGAAGACAGCCTTCTTAACCTCCTCCTTGATATAAGGGGAAGTCAGAAATGTGTTTTCCTCAATAGAAACCTGAGGGATATCCTCCGTCCGGGACTCATCCAGCAAAAAGGAATTTTCTGGTGGTGCCCCAAACAAGGATTTATAGTATTTGGTAATATAAGATTTAAGATGATGTTGTCCTTCTATCGTTCCTTCATCCTGAATTAGGGAGTGAATAAGTTTCTTCTTATGCTTGCCATTGCAACAGCATGGAAGTATCTTGTATTCGCATCTCCTTCAAGGATGAATTTAGCTTTAGAACGTTGGTACCACTTGAGTTCTTCCTCACGCATAAGTCTGGCAATTTCTGCATTCGATTGCTTTTTAAGCTCAATCTCTTGTGCAGTCAATAACCTAACCTCCGCTGAGGCCTCCAAATCATTAATAATAGCAGAAAGGCGTAGTTTTTCCTTTTTAAGAATACCAGCAGTATGTCTAGCCCAACCACGGAGGAATTTGCGCAAGGCACGCATTTTGTTGTTCCAACATTGTATGGGTGTGCGACCACTAACTGGTTTTTCCCAAATAGCCTTCACCAGTTCATAAAAACCATCACGATCAATCCATCCCAGTTCAAACTTAAAACTGTTTTTGGATTTTCGTGGTGGTGTTTCGACAGATAACAGTAATGGAGCATGATCCGACAAAGCCTCAATACGCTCTAGAGCGCGAACAGTTACCATAGGAAATTTATCTTCCCATTCGGTATCCATAAGCACCCTATCTAATTTTTCGTATGTAGGCTCCGGGAGACTATTAGCCCAAGTAAACTGTCTTCCTAACATTGTAACCTCTCTTAAGTCCAAGTTGTCAACGACAACATTAAACATGAAAGGCCAATGTTCATCAAACCTGCCCCGACTTTTCTCATGAGGGAATCTTAGCAAATTGAAATCCCCACCTATAAGGATAGGATAGGGATTGTCCTTAGCTAGATTTACCAACTCACGTAAAAAGTCAGCTTTATAAACATCCTGGGCAGCCCCGTATACGGCGACTAGAGACCAAACAAACTCATCAGCCTTATTCCGGATATGGAGTTTAATAAAAAAATCTCCAACCGAATTGGCTAAGATTTCCATAGTCTCATCTCTGACGCCTAACAGAATTCCCCCAGATCTCCCCCGCGGCGGGTGTGATACCCATGAAAAGTCCACTCCACCAGAAAGGCGATTGAGTTGACTTTGTGAGAAATCACGTCTACCAGTCTCAGAAATACCCAAAAAAATCTAATTTATAATCTCTCACACAATCGGCAAAGAACAAATGTTTAGCCAAGTCACGAAGACCTCTGCTATTTGAGAACATGCCATTCATTGAGAAACAATTGGAGATTTGGATACACGTGACCTCTTACGGGACCTTTGGCTCTTTGATTTCCGACTAGAAGCTGTAAGATCATATAATGAATCCAGCCTAGTCTCATCAAAGCCCACTTCTGATACTTCACCAACTAAGTGAGATGAGAGTTGACCATCTACTGTGGCATGCAACTCCTCCTCCTCCATTGGTGAAGAGAGGAACAATAGAGATTTTAGGAGTAACCGTTAGACGGTCAACCTCCATATGTCTCAATACAGAACTAGAGAGATTAACTTCACTTACAGATCTCCCTAAATTAACACCAACGTTATCCAGTTTATCCATAATAGAGTTGTTGGAGAAAGAAAGAAAGGATTTAGAAGATATACCCGGGGTATCCAAATTCTTTTCCGCCTTCCTCGGCATGGCCTTGCCCAAGGAGTCCTCATCCGTGGCTAAGGCCCCCAGAGCGCCGACAGCATGCCAAGAGCTCCTGCGAGCTGGGGTCTCGTCCATGAAGTCAGGACCATCCGCGGCTGGGGACAAACCCAACCCCACCTGGATCAGGTCAATCCCCCCGGTCACAGGTCCACCATCCGAGCTAGAGCGCTCCTCCATGTCCACCGGACAAGAACCATCGGAGGGGCCTCCAGAATCCCGCTCTAGAGTCAAAGGGGGTTGCACCGCCAGGGTCATAGGTGAAGCACCCTGCGCCCCGGCAGCCAACCCTACAGCCCCGCGGTCGGCGAACCCCACCTGGGCCCGCCTCCGCGCCGAAGACCCAGAGACAACCTCCTGCACGACCGGTACCACCTCCTGTAGCACCGGATCCGCACGCGTGGGGATAGAACGACCCATCATGTTAGGTCTCCCACGCGTGGGGGAAGCCGGAAGCGAAGAAACACCAGTCTTGTCCAAAGAACCACAAGCCACATGCAAAGACTCCTGAAGCTGCGAAGGAGAGACCCGAGGAGAGCACAACACTGGTCCGGAGCCACGCAGGGGAGAGTCCAACGGAAGCGCCTCCAAAAGTTTCTTACCGCGAGGAGTGGCAGGGAAGAAAGAGTCAAGATGTCACTAAAACTAAAATACACATGACCGGTATACATGATTCAACCGATATGTAGGCATGATAATAGTTAGTTTTTACTCCGAAGCATGTACCGATGCACGTCATACTGGTTGTTTGATCCTACTAGTGAAGGCATGATTCCAACATGAAAAATAAGGTATTTCAAGAAGGACAAGGCATACGACGTAGCATGATCGAGCAATGAAGGTCGGATCAAGGGGTTGTGCACGCTGACTCTGATACCAGATATTAGCGATTCAAAGGCTAGTCCACGCTCAACCAGTGTATTTGGAGGCCCAAAGCCTCTCTCGTTCCAAAAGCCGCGATCGAAGAAAGAGGTTTGCCCAGCTATATAAGCGGGTGTCGGCCTCCATCAACTAGAGGAGTGGGACTAAACCCCAAGCGTGTTCCACCAGACCGTCCCTAGCCGTGCCACCCGTTCTAGTGCTGACACCATGTCACTCAAACAAGTGTGTATCCTGAGATATGTTTCATCCACTAGAGGAACAAGAAGAACAAGCACCGATGATCTAAGCGATGTAGGCTGTGCTTGTCACAGATCTTGGTTTTTAACTTTCTATGTAATGAGCCACGGCGCATTGCTTGAGAGACGTGTCACAAGTCCAGCCTTATTTTATACTTTGGTAATTAAGAAAATATTTTTGAAATTCCATTCGCAACAAAAACATTTATAGTTGTTAAGAAAATTAACAAGCTTAATTAGATGATTATAGTGATATATCTTTGGTTTGCCCACAAGGGTTATACTACTATGACTAGTTGAATACCCATGCGTTGTTACGGAACACCAATATTAACAATTAACTCTGTCTGTGATGCTGACATACTCCTACAATCTTTAGCTCCTTGTTTTTATTCAATTGGGAAATGGCTCAATTTTATGTAGATTTATCATCATTCTATTAAATTAAATGCAATTTAGATGGTAGAAACATTATCTTGTGATATCGCCACACCCGACCTAAAATATCGTAAAAGAAACTCTTGACATTTACAATGAGCCGCTCATCCTATTTCATTATTTTCACCTAATTTTTTATTAAAACATATTTTTATTGCTAAAGTTACTCCCACCTTTTATTTCAAATTAAAACACTTATTTTTTTATTTTCTGGTCTAAATGTTTTGAAAATGGATTTAATAAAATGAAAATAATAAAGGGAAAATGTTTTTTGAAGAGAAGAACCCAACTGGCTAGGCCAAGAGGCCGGGCCTGCCAAGATTAGACCACCGCGAGCCTAGCAACAGCCCGCCTAGTAACTCGGGTAATCACCACAATCATCCTGAGCTCTTGATGTCTCCTCGCCACTCTTCATTTTTCTCCTCAGACGAACCCTCTCTAGCGATTGCACAACTGCACAATCACATCCTATCGAACCCCACCAAACCCACTTGTTCATCTGTAACATCCCAGCATTAGAGCCTAGAAATAAGTTGAACCCAGATGTGTGCATTGCATTCATGCATAGAAAATCCGAGTAATTTTCGCGCTTTTAAACAAAACTTGTCAAAGTGATTGAAGCTTCTCTTAGCTTGATGGAATTGAAGTAGATCATCAAGTTGACTGCGATAAGTTTCAATAAGACCTTTGTTAAAAATCCCATTTTGGATAAGAGAGATTTGATCTAAGGGTAGATCAAATGTACTATAAGTTAAACCTTAATATAATGTGAATTATATTTGATCATTAGGTGATCATGTTATAGTATTAATTATAATCACTCATAAGTACCAAGTTAAGGGTATAAAACAAACAATAAGAATGTAACCATTATATCTTAATTCCATCTGCATACATTATGAGGATCATAGTAACACCTAACTTTAAAAACTCCTTTGATGAGTTGGAGTTGGAAAGAGATTAAGTTAAGATCACCCACTATATATATATATATATATATATATCTTTCTATAGAATCTTTATGGAACTTAGTTCAATATCTGTTGTGCATCAATGTTGGATAATTCCCCATTGATTAACAAATTATTTAACTATTAGTCTTTGACCTCTTATTTGATCTTATCAGAACATCTACTTAAATCCTCTAATGAGGGCATAGTCCATTAATAACCTTAATCCAATATAAGATACTAAGAAGATAATTTCCAAACAATAAAAGGTAGGATTGATAAAGCCCTGCCTAGCCAGCTAAGAACTTCAGTAATAAATAATTAAAGTATTATAATGGTAATGTTTTGGCCACCAATATTGAATGCTTATACTTAGTATAAGTAATACTGGTGGGTAGAACATGATTGGAACCCTAGTAGAGATAAGTGATCCTAGAGAAGTCTTTGCAAACCACATAAATATAATTCAGGGATTGAAGTGTAATACATGAGAGTTAAGTAAATATAAGATGGTGTTATTCAACTAAAGCTAGTATATCTTAGAGTCATAAAAGTGTTGTTATTTATCTTTAGGGATAGTTTACTTTAGATAAAGATTAGTGGTGGAGGATTAAGGAAGATTGTAAGAAGAGTTTGAAGGAACTACTGGTTGGATGGAAGATGATCCACAGTAGAATAGTAAGTACAACCAAGCAAGGATATGAACAAATTATAAAATGCCTTTGTATCAAACTCATTGGATTTATCCATGAGTTTAGAAGAATGATATATGAATAAGAAGATTTTAATAAGTAAGCTCATTATACTAACCCTGATGATGGATAGAAAGAAGTGTTATATCTAGGAAAGGAATTTCTTAATTAGAGATCCAAGATTGTGAAATATAATTATATGTTATAAATCATTTTCCTATTTAATCTTGGTAAGCAATCAACTCTAAATCTCAAAACAAACATAATATCCATCTCATAATATGGATCCATCATCTGATGTCTATAACACTTTATAGAAATATTTTCCTATAGCAAATCACATAAGCACATCTCTATTAATTCCAACCATCATAACCATATGTGCTTAAGTAGATCCTTATCCATTCCTTTCTATAAAACATTCTGATTATAACTTACCATTATAAAAGGTGATGTCATCAAATATCCCAAACAGAAAACAATATGTTTGGTGGTTGAACCTTTAACCACACCTATAAAGGAGTCTAAGTATTTCAAGACAAAAAACCTAAAACTAAAGGTAAGTAATCATAATTTGAAATCCTAAACCTCCTTATTTATCATAATAAAATAGATACATTGACATTTTCCAAATCAATGGGGGTAGCAACAACTATATCAATGTCTTTTATATTTCATGCATTAAATAAAGATATAGCATCATTATACATATAAAAGTTTGTATTCAAACTATGAGCCAACTTGAGTTAAGTTTATAAACAAATAAGAAAATATCATTCAAGAAATCCCTAACTAAAATAGGAGAGAAAAATAATAAGAAAAGTTCTACAAACTATTAAAAAGGACTTCATATTGAGTAAACAAAAGAAATACAAAAAAATGATATAATAAAAATTCACAAATAATACAAAATGTATTTTAGTATTGTTGCAAATATTCAGTAAATAAATCATACAAAGCAAGGTTCAAAATATAAAACAAATTCAAAACTAAATAAGAAAACAGAAAATAGAAAAAGGATAAAACAAATAAAAACACAACCTGGCCATGGCCCAATACCACTATACCTATCTGACGCCCTGTGCAGCCCACAACAGCCCAGTAACCAGCCCGGTTATTTTCTATCTGTGACTGACAAGTGGGGTCAAGAGAGGACCGCAGATTGAGTTGAAATATTTTCCAGGGGTTATCCGCAAAATGACCATCGTCGTCATCGTCACGCACACAGGCAGCTCGCTGGTGAAGCTCGCCGCCGCTCGATGGCGTCGTCGTCGTCAGCCTTGCGCCAAGATACTCGCCGTCGTTGACAAAAGGGGATAAGAAGGCCACCACGAGGCCTTGCCTTAATCCTTATCTCTAATTCCTCCTTATCCTCTCAGATACGAACGAGACCGAAACCCTAGCTCACCGGTTCCACCTCTCGCTGTCGAACCACGTCTCCCCACACCATTCTGAGCCGTCATGGAGCAGCGCCTTCCTCCGTAGATCCTCTGGGTAGAAGCTTGCATCAAGGGAAGCACTGGAGCGGGTGAATTTGGTCGTTTCCCTTTGTAGCAGTTCATCGAAATCCTCGTCGAGAAGCTCGATTTTGACCGCGCCTGTCCTCGTCGACCGCTCTATCGTCATCAGGGTAAGATTGCGCATCTCTGGACCCTAGTTTCGTGTGCGGATTCACACCGTAGGTCTAGTTTTGTTGAGCACCGCCGCTGGACGCTGCAGAAGCTCGTCGTCGATGACCCTCCGATGACTATTTCCGAGCGGCGCTGCCACTCTTAGGTTCAGTAGGTTGCCCTTGTTCGAACTAGACTTATCTCGCTTGCTAGGGCACCATAGATCGTCGCCGGTGACCACTCATCGACGGTGGTGGTGCTGACGCCATCGTTGCGTCATGCTTACCTCATGATCGAGCCACGTCAGCTAGTTTGAATGGTTTTTGCCTCGCGTGGTGGATGACATGGCCCAGGGCCCACGTGTCATCGATAGTGAGTAAAGAGGAGGTCAGTAGCAAAATCATTTCTAGACCTGAGAGCTGAGGTGGACAATGGCTAGCTCTTGATGCAGTGTAAAAAGTATTTTCTGTTAGGAAATAAATAAAATGTTATAATTCAATTAATAATATTCCAGAAATCAAATAAAGGATTAAATCTTGCTTAATTGATAACTTTTGATTTATAATTCAGAAAAATGTGTATAATATATGAAAAATTTCAGAAAAATAAAATCTACAACTTAAAACTATTATCAAATATTGTTATGATGATTACTTAAATAAATAGTATTTAGTAAATGTTTTATAAGTAATAAAACTTTAATAATTTATATTCCTATAATGATCAATGTTTATAATATAATTAAAATACTAAAAAAATCTTAGAAAAATAAGAATTCTAATTTAAAACTATAACCATGTATTATTATTTCACTTAATTAAATATTTATTATTTTATAAGTTATTATAAAGTAATAAGAATTATAAAAATTATATCTTATTATTTATAAATCACAAAAATAAATGTAATATACCAAAAAGATCACAAAAATAATATCTACATGTTAAAAATCTAAGATTCTACTTTTGAGTTGAATAAAAATTGAATATACTAATAACTCAAATTTAAACTTATTTACTTCATTAATAATTCATATAAAGATAAATAAAATTTATTAATATTCCTAAAATGAGTCAAATAAGTCTAATAAATAGTATTAGTCTTAAATATTAATAATCTAATGCCATAATGGTTTAAAACATTATAAATGTTCTTATCTTAGGAATATCTACAACCTTAAATGAAGATTATCTCTAAGAAGAATTCCACTAATAATAAAATCCTTAAAGAACAACTTGTAAACAATCAAATCTTTTCTAAACCATATTAAACACCAAATTACAAAAACTACTACAACACTATATAAATCCATAAGTAGTTAAGTAACATTATGTTGGAGTCATAAACTATACTTACTTATTTATAAAAGATGAAGGATATTACTCTATCATAAAATCAAGAAACCATTACTCCAGTAACAGAATAAACATTCTTAAGTAACTTAAAGAACACATTTCAGATATACAAGATACCAATGTATAAGTACTAAACTTTCAAAACTATTTATACTTTAAAGTTAACTTTAGTTTATAGAATCTTAATACAACACTATGAGCATTACTATATGTTTTATAGTTAACTTTGGTCTGAAGTAGTTAAACTATAAAGCAACTCAAGCCAAACCATTTGAGCAAACAAATAACATCAACCACAACTAACTAACCACAAAGTTTGTTTAGACCTTAGAAGAGAAACCTTTTCTTCGAAGGCTATCCTTTTTGCCACTTTAAATAAAAACTCTTGTATAAGTAATCTTAACTAGTATGTCATAAGTATATAGACTTTACTACTACATATGTGTTGTTCACAACCACTCATAAACTCTAATAGAAGAACAAAAATGAAACTTATCTAAAAGAACCACACGTCCCAAGGTAACCATTTCCGAAATCCAAACCCTAGGACAACGTTATTTCCAGGATTTGCGCTTAGAACATGCATCACATTACTTATGCATAAAAGCATATTGCTTCTCTAAACATTAGTCCTTACCATACCAATGATGCTGATTTCAGATTTTGGATCTTATACTGACTCGAAGACTGTGAGTGCATAATCTTACAATCACAAAAGGCAAGTTCACACTTGCTCATGTCCTTTGTTTATTTTCTGTAAAGTATTTTACAAATCCAGTGTTGTTAACACCTGCATTTGAAAAAGGCCTAAAAACACTATTTTCGATAATAATGTGAACTATTGGTTACTGATCCAGGGTGATCAGCTAATCTATTAAATCTGACAGTTGGGATACCACTGCTCAGAACTATATCACCTAGGACTTAACAACCAATGTCGCCAGTTATTCTTGCGCCGTATATTACGCGTTGACCATGAGATTTGGAATGGGACGGAGAAGTCAGCTGCATCTTCTTCCTCTCGCATGAAGCCGGATGTGCAGGTCGTGGCTGTTATCCTCGTAGCGTGCATATTAATTGGTAATTCGTAGAGGATATGCAGCATATGGGTGGGAACCCTCAACGTCCCACGATAGTTCTGACATCTAACGATTTGTACAAACCATTGCCGTAATTCGTTATGTGGGCATGGTGTACACCAAGGAGGCATGCGAGGTCACGAAGGGGGCAATGATTGTCTTGGATCATCTTCTGGGCCTCACATCATGGAATTGTGGACGAGAATAAGCTGCCCGGTTGTGCAACAAGGAGTTGATCTCTCATGGGTAAAGTAACGCACCTCTGCAGAGTGTAAAAACTGTAACTTGTTACTCCCTGTTCCGGGAAGGAGCCGCGAACGTGGCGGGAAAGGAACTCCATGAAAGTTCTGGTAAACCCGTAAAGGCTGACGGACATAGCTTTTCAGAATAAAAGCAACCTTTGAAGAAATATTTATGAAAACTTGCATTGCCTACGACCTACGGTCTGTGGCTGTAGATATAGTGCATCAAACATCTTTTCTAGTGAATTTGCTGAGTGCGCTCGTACTCAAAGTATCTTTTTAACCCTTGCTAGATTCTGAAGCCATTAAAACGATGTCTACATCAATATATGCTCCAGGACTTATCAAGACCAGCTAAAGCTCTTCAATAAAGACAAGGAAGTCAACATATACATCAACTCAAGTGAAGACAAAAGTTACTGATTAGATAGGAATATTATCTCTAGCCAAAGAACCTATTTCTGTAGTGCGTTGCAATAGCAGCGATGCCAACCTCTTAGTCTGAATATTAGACTTAATAGTATAATCGTTCTTGTGTTGTTTATCTTTGATTCTTCTCTATAAGAAGTTCTTTATCTCTCTCTTTAACTTAGAGTGTTCTCTGGATCTTATGTAAAGAGTGAATTGTAACCTTTAGCCATGTATTGGACCCATTGTGTTTCTGTTGTGCCATTCTGAGAGATGTAATACTAGTGAACGGTGTTTCATTGGTGTTATGTCAACGACTATAGTATACTACATCATGCAGTGGTATGATGGGTCACCGCACCATCTCTCCTAAACGGTCAACGTTTCCCTCCCCGTTAGTAGTTGCTACTACTCTCTTGTCCGCCTCCACCGCGCGACGTCCCTTCCTCCTCTCTCGTCCTCGTGTAGAGCGTGTCAACGACAACCAGCCCGGGATCGGCCCCGCGCCTCCTTCCTCTTCGGCAATTAGCCGTCGTTCCAAACGCCTTCCATTGTGACACTGCACCGAGCTCCCTTCCCTTGATCTCACCCCCTCCCGGCGTTCCTTCCTCTCGAGATCACTCAACCTCGCCCTACACCGCGATGCCTCACTGCTGCAACACACTTCAATCTTCTCCTCTGATTCCTCCGGACAGCTTCGTGTGCCATATGTCCTCTTTGCTCTATTGGGCGCTAGCCTTGCGCAAGTCACCCTGTCTTTTTGGACTACGGGTTGATATCCAATTCGTCAGGGGGGTATATTGAAAAAAAATTGATGGACAAAAAGTCGTGGCGTACCACTAACCCGCAAGTTCCTTTCAATAATAAAGATTGATTTTTATGAGTTAGCTGGAGAACCGATTGGAGCAAGAACATTTAGCTCGTTGCATGCGATGATATCTTAGCACCATAGATCATCATCAACAAGAAGACTAAATCGGTTTATTCGATTCTTGCGCATGTACGTGTTCATGTCTGTCGACAAACCACAGCTGGCCACATCGCATCATGTCTTTTTCATCATCGTCGAGCCACCTCTAACTGCATCGAGTCTCGTCTTCGTCGTCAAGTGTATGTTATGGCATGCATCTCATCTCCTTCATCGTGCCGACCGGCTCTAAACAGCTAGATTGGTAGGAATCGATAGCATATAATTTAGATCAAAGTTGTGTACGTATAATTTTCTTACATCTCCCGCCTAGATCTTGAAATCGGAAACTACAAACCTACCAGGTGCAACGACATTGAAGAAATGATCGGTCGGTGTCCCCTTCTCTTCTTCTTCACCGTCGAGCCGTTGTCGTCCAAATATCTTCTTCGTCCTTGTTGAGCTGCCATCGTACGTCACCCGTGTATGGTCTCCATCGTCGTGAAGCCGCCTTCGTCCAACTCTGTTCTCCACCGTCGTTGTCACATAGCCGTGGTCTCCGGTCGCATCTCACCTCTATGATCGTCGGTCGAGCCATCTTGTGAAGCCACGCCGTTGGGCATATGCATCATCACACATCAACAATAGCGTGTCGCCTCCTTGATCTGGTATTAATACAAGTACATGCTTAAAAATCTCTGATAACATGGATTTTTTTTCGAATTAATCGCTATTCGCTAGGTAAGATCATTTGTTAATTTGTGATTGAATTCAATTAATGTTGAGCGTCCATCGGAGGATGCAATACTCCCAACCTCTGGCTCCTGTGGCTGACACGTGTCCAACCAGGGGCCACCACTTGCGTACACACGGGAAAAATCCCCAATGCTCCCGAGAAAAGGCAAAGGGCGAGCTTGCGCGTCCTCGCTCGGAGCCCCGCCCGGTCGCCGGAGATGACGATGCCACAGCTTCGTCGTCAGGTCGTAGCAGCGCCGGCGCCCGCCCAGAGCACTGTCGTTAGTCCCGTAGCAACTTCGAAGAAGTTCAGGAAATCGGTCGTTTGCAGCACCGTCCGTGGCGTTTGCAGCTACGGCGAGAGGTCTCGTCGACCACCTTGTTGGGCCGTTTGCAGCTCCGGCGAGAGGTCTCGCCGACCACCTTGTTGCATCCTCAACTCTGGCTTGCAACCTTCCCACCCACGCCTAACAACATCACCAACCACCTCTGGAAGTGGTTGGTAGCAGCTCCTGCCGCCGTTCGTAGCAGCTTTTCCCTCCTTAGGTACCAGCACACCACAGTCAATAGCATCTTCCGCCACCATAGGTAGCAGCGCCCACAACCTTTGGTAGCAGGTAGGCAGCAACTTCCACTGCGGTAGGTAGCAGCGACCGCGACGACCGTTGGTGCATCGTCCGCTGCCGTTGGTAGCATCTCCTGCGGCCGTAGGTAGCATTGGCCCAAGGCATTGATAGCATCGCCCCGCGGTCGTAGGTAGCATCTTCTGCCATCGCTGGTAGCAGCGCCCACATCCTTTGATAGCATATTCAGTTGTGGTAGGCAACAACTTCCACTATGGTAGTTAGCAGCGTCTGCGACGACCGTTGGTAGCATCGCCCGCTGCTGCAGGTAGCATCGGCCCAAGCCGTTGGTAGCATCACCCGTAACCGGAGGTAGCAACTTCTGTCACCTTTGGTAGCAGCTACGACCGCCGCTGTAGCAAAGCTCCGTCGCCCTTGTAGCAAGGGCTGCGCGGTGGACCACCAGGGAGGGTAAGGAAGGAGGCCAGGGTAGAGATGTGGCGTCGCTCGGACGATGTCCGACGAGAGATAAGATGCGGCCGCGACGCTTGGGTGGAAGAAGAGCGACAACGAGGACACGGTGGCCGGCGGCAGCGCTTGGGTAGGACGGCGACCGGCGGCGAGAGAAGCTGCACGCGTTGACAATTTCTAGAAGTGAAGACGCATCGGTAGAAGACGAAAGGATAAGGAAGAGACGTGTGAGTGAGACCTGCAGTTTGTGGCTACGTCGGGGACGTGCTGCGAGCGACCTAGAGGCTGGCAACATCCGGAGGAGTACAAGCGTTTTTTCTTAAGTAAAATCCTAAACGCATCCGCATGCATGTCTAGTCCGGCTAGCACGTAGGTATGAGTTGCATGGTTTTTATTCTTCTCGTTGTTAGTTGTTGAGAAAAATAGGAGAATTTGTTTTGGTGGTGGAGTTTGACGTGCAAAATATGAAGAAATAGGAGAGTTTATTTTGGTGGTTAGAAGATAGGAGCTAAAAAGTAGGGATATTTGTGTTTGCGATGGCATTTTTCTAGTAATTTTGTTAAAGTGTGACACCTGTGACACAACCACTTTGCTTTTAATAGTAAAGATTAGCATATCAATTATGCGACATTTACATATGTAAGATTGTGTCATCTCGTTGCCAGTTGCATTCATCATTGGGCCAGGTGCCGCCGTTTATACTATTGGTCCCTATACTTCTTTGTCCAGTTGTGGTCATATATCACTATTGTGCCTTTATGTTGGTTCTTTGGCCTGAGCAGAAGTAGTATTATCCTTTCTTGCTAATGATCAAAGATCTGTATCACTGTATGCAAGCCAGGGCACTGATGGAAAAGTGGCTAATGTGCCAGTAGGACTTCACCTAAGAAAAAATAAAGCGTGATAAACGCACATGGGAAAGGGAAGGTGTATGGATCCCTGGGTTTATGAATGAGGAAATATGGTGATCATATCCAAAAATTTAGTTTTTCAATGTACTGATCCAATAAAATTGAATCAAGATAGTCTATACTGGTTATAGGCTTACAATCAAACACCCAAAAAATTGTGCCCTATAACCAGCATTTTACAGAACTTGCATCAGGAAATGCTCAATAATTCCAACATCTATCGTGAAAAAATTCCAGTTCAAAAGGGGAAATATATGTTAAATCTATAACATTGGTACTCTGAGTAGCTTGGCATGCAACTCAGGCTTGGGCAACTCATTCTAGTACGTACTGCATGTATCAGTTGTGGTTGGAAAGTGTAAGTGTATTTTTAAAAATAGTTCTCGTTCTGAAACCCTGATAGACTCCCAGCAGGTTGCGGTCAGTCCTAGTACTATATCCGGAAAGCAAGTCACTAGAATTTGTGCTCATCATGTGCGCGCCTAAAGCGCGTTTCATGCCAGTTTAATAAACTTTTAGTACAATCTCTGTCCCAATTATATCGAGCCTAACTAATCATCTAGCGAATCAAACCGAGTCGGCGAGGAAGGATACTGGGATACGTGCGAGTTGCGCGTACGATGGCTGCTTATTCTTCTTGGGTGGGGAGTATTGCATTGCATTGGGGTCGATCAGGATCCATCGACATGCTCGGCACTTGGCTCCTACTAATCATGCGTCCCAACGGCCGTATTTCTGTGCTTAATATTTTTAATCACAGATCGTTAGCTCCGTATGCGACGAGCAAGATTATGTGCAGTGCAAGTGTGAGTGAGACTTTACAGCACAGAAGGCGTTATGCATAGTTGGGAGATTGGTTGTGCTATAAACTAGACCATGCATGCTGAGTTGCATTGCATGCATGCGATCTATGGAGATTGGAGCAACAATGACGATGACGAGCGAGCGATGGCGATTATTGTTTGATGACAGCGCGTGAGCATTTTGATGTACATGCCGTCGTTATTCCTTTCTTGGCGATGACACTAAAGCATCGATCACTAGGGAAGATAAGTCTCCAATTGGGTAAACAGTTACAATTTTAAAATATAAGATGTTTTAGGTTTGTAAAAAAACGTATCTAGACTTCTTTTAGTGTCTAGATTTACTCTAAACATGAGTGAACCTGTATATTAAAAAATGTTTAGATACATTTGTTTCACAAAGCTAAAACATCTTATATTTTAAAACGGAGGGAGTATAAGTTAGTACTAGTAACAAATTTCCATTATAAAGTTGGTAAGAATTTTACGTTCGAGTCGTGCTGTATTGTATGTGTACATCCGGTCATCATCAACGAGCCGATAGATGATTTATAAACTATAGGGAGTATTACAATAGTAGATTGAAAACTGGCCTTTGGTCCACAGCATTACAGTCTTACAGAACGGAAGGCGTTATGGTTGGGAGATTGGTTGTGCTATAAACTAACCATGCATGCTGAGTTGCATTGCATGCATGCGATCTATGGAGATTGGAGCAATAATGACGACGACGAGCGAGCGATGGCGATTATTGTTTGATGACAGCGCGTGAGCATTTTGATGTACATGCCATCGTTATTCCTTTCTTTGCGATGACATTAAAAGCATCGATCACTAGGGAAGATAAGTCTCCAATTGGGTAAACAGTTAATTAGTTTGTCATGTAGTACAAGTTAGTACTAGTAACAAATTTTCTGTATAAAGTTGGTAAGAATTTTACGAGTCGTGCTGTATTGTATGTGTACATCCGTCATCAACGAGCGATCGATGATTTACAAACTATAGGAAGTATTAAAACAGTAGATTGCTTCCCAATTGGTGATTTGGAAAGAGTGAATTTTACAAAAAGTACCCTTTATGGTGAGTTCCAAATAAAGGGTACTATTATCCGGTCATCAACTTGTGAGTTCCAAATAGTACCCTTTATGGTGAATTCGTGAGCAACATCAACTTTGCAAATGCACTTCTTAAAAGATCTTGAAATCAGTAACATTCTCCTTTGGAAGTTGGGAAACAGTTCTACATTCCGATTGTGCTGCAATGTATATATCCGGCAATCAACGAAATTTCGATGTTATGGTTCCAGATAATTCATCGTAAATTCATAACATGTTCTTGAGAGACCCAAGTGCTCGGCCCCGCAATCAAGTCTCAAAATAGTTTGAAAAGAATGTGTCATAATTGAAAAGGAGCAACAGAAGATCCATCGCTGAAAGTTTCTCTTAGCGAATAATACAGCTATATATTGAGTGTAAGATACAATTTGTCGAGTCAACGAAAACATTCTACCACTAAGAGGCACCGTGGAAACCTACCATTGTGCGACAACTTGCTGCTCCATCCCCTTCGTCTTCAAACTTCTCCGGCTTTTGCTATGGCGTACAGTGGCTATCTAGTGACCCGTTGATTTTTTTTTATAACCCCCTTCCGTTCCTTGTATAAGGTGTATTAAAATTTTCAAAATTCAAAGTTTTCTATCTTTACCAAGTTTATTGGAAAACATCTACAACACCAAATAAAAGTAAAACAGTAAAATATATTTAATGATGAATCTATCAATGTTGATTTTACAGGTTGATAGATTTTATAAACTTGTTCAAGTGTAGTAAAGTTTGACTTAAAAAATAATACACCTTATAAGAAAGAGGACAGGGTTAGTGTTTTTAGCTTTCTTTTAATTTGTTTTATCTTTTTAATGATTAGATAAAAATGTTTAGTTTTACTGTTCTCACATGAGTTCTGTTACTGAATTGTATTTTTGTGTGTTTTGTCAGTCCGACTCATCAGGATGACATCATGGCCTCTTTGATCCAAAGATCTTTTTATAGTTTTTTTCTAATGATTGGATCACTGAGTTTCTTTTTCTTTGTTGGTTGTTTGATTTGCAGGATAAAATCCTATATGAATGTTTCACAAGCAATCAGTTGCACAATATTACATATGAAAACACACAATTGATTCAAACCACTTGGAAAAAATCATTTATTTTCCTATGGTGTAATCAAGAATTTTTGGTGCAAATTTAGCCCTACTCGATCCGCGATATTGCAATCATACATTCATCCTACTCTGTTAATATTGTAGACAACACTGACACCCAAAGTCACATCATGTGAAATCGGTGCAAATCAAATTAATCGCCTTTGATTTTCTTTCATGTAAAATACCACTTCCAAAGTGAAAGCACATGCATCAATACATTAACACGTCTACAAAGCCGGACACATAGTATCGCCACATACGATGATTGCTTCGTTAAAAGTGAGAATCATAATAAGAGTCAGACTAAGGCTCAACATTATGACCCTAGTACCTTGTCGCATCTGACAACTCTTCGTCGAGGAGCACCGTATTCTATGAACTACATTACCATTGATCCAAATGATATGAAGTGGACGAAAATCCGATGGCTGGCTCTAATTTTGTGGATGTCTTTACAAGAATATAATCTCTTCATAAAATCTCATGGTCACAAATTTAAATGATTTTTATGATGAAAGAAAACATACCGAATGAATTTTAGAAATGGATAGTTGTAAGGTACACATGCATATGATTAACACCAAAATAAGCAGCCGTTTATCATGGGAACATTATAATGCAAGGGTTATAGGTGATCCTCCACATGAAAATTTAACAAATTCACCAATCACCCCTTGACTCTAGACTCTAGACAGCTAACAGCAAAAAATAAGCTCTCGCTCCTTAGCTTAGAGAGGATCGGCCGATCGGGGACCATGAGATAACAACCGGTTTACACTTCACATCTTCTTCTTCCTCCGGGTCAATCTGCTGCTCCAAGTCTCTTCCGCCATGATCGGCAAGCCACTACCTGCGTTAGCGAGCAATATTAACAACTTAGATTCGGCTATTTTGCAAGATCAAAGATAGGTGTTGCAAGCATAATATGACACGCTAACCTGATCTACAAAACCTCAGTTCAGTCTCATAAAATTCGTCCTCGCTTCCACCATGATCACATTCATCGCCATCATCATCTTTTTCGTAGTCGTCGCCATCATCGCCGCCGTCGCTGCACTGTGGCATGCGATCACCCCTTCCGACATTGCCACCGTCTGTCGAGACGCCGGAGAAGAGCCCCGTCGTGTTCATCTGCTTACTGATCATCCGCGCGACGCAGTACGGCAGCTTCTTCATCTGGTTCTCGTCTTGCCCGCGCGCCGCCGCGGGCTGCCTGCCGTGCTTCCGGCCGTCGAACCATGCTCCGGCGAAGGCCAGGCAGTCCAGGAGGCTCTCCCTAGCCATGCCACCCTTCATGTTGTACGCCTGCGCGCGGCGCCACAGGCTCCTGGCGTGCGCGTTCGCCGGCCGCGCCAGCGAGAGCGCGCGCGTCGCGTCGCTCGCCGCCGCGTCGGCCTCGCGCCGCGCGAGCCGGCACTGCGCGCGGTTGCTGTGCAGTACCAGACGCTCCCGCCTCCCGCTCAGAGGGCACAGCTCCAGCGCCTCCGTGTACAGCTCGATGGCTCTGTCCACCTCGCCGTGCCAGAACATGTCGTTGCCTTGCCTCTTCTTCTCCTTGGCCAAAAGCTTTCTCTGAAGCAGCTCGTCCCTAGACATGGCTCCTTCCCTCTCCTTCCTCTCGATCTTGTCCTCCCTTAGGATGGAAACCGCTTCCCTTGCAGCCGCGCCCAGCTCGCGGCCATGGTGGACATGGTCATCGTCGTCAAGAAGCAGCGCGCTTGTTATGGCATCTCCCAGCCGTCGCCGTGGACCAAGACGACGGATCTCGGCCAGGTCGACGAGGCACGGCGCGGTCGCATCGGCGACCGCGTGCCAAGTGTCGCGATCGTCAAGAAGGAGGAGCAAGCAGTCGATGGCCATGTACTGCCAGTCGTCAGACGAGCGCGCGAGGTCGCAGAGACCGGAGAGCGCGTCGGGGCACGCCGCTATGGCCCCGCGTCCGACGGCGCTCCGGCAGAGAAGGCGAAGCAGCCCGACGCCAGCGGGCGAGTCGCCGTTGGCCAGCCCGCCCCACATCCGGCACAGTTCGCGCAGGAAGGCGCGGTCCTGGCAGATCGTGGCATGAGATGACGGGTCTCGCGACGCGAGGCAGCTCAGGAAGTAGAGGGACCAGCACTGGAGCTGGCTCGCCCATTCCTCAGCCTTCCGGTCCTCGGTCGCGTCACCGGCAAGCCCGCGCGTCAAGAGCTCGCGCTGGTACTTCGGCCTCTCGCTGGGCGCCAGCGCGACGTAGCTCGCGTACACGTCGGCCACGCAGGTGGACGCGGCGCGCACGGCGAGCGGCACCGCCTCGGCGGCGTGGCGCGCGACGGCGGGGAACGTGGCGTCGTAGCTGGCGAGGTGGCCCAGGGCGCGAGCGGCCGCGCGCCGCTCCACCCACGTCATGGCGCCGCCGAGGAGGGCCAGCAAGGGTCCCACGGCGCCGGCGGCCACGGCCAGTTCGGCGTGCGCGGAGGAGCGGATGGTGTAGGAGCCGAGGACGTGCGCGGCGTAGTACGGCAGGGACGCGTTCTGGGCGCGGCGGCGCCACGCCGCGTCGTCGAGGGCGCGGGCGAGGAGGAGCGACATGCACCGGATGGCGCCGAGCGAGGGGAGCTCCGGATCGTCAGGCGCGTCCATGGCTGCGCGCCACACGGCCGCCACGGCGCCGCCGTCGTCTCCGTCACCGTAGGGAAGCTCCCGGAAGAATGCGGCGACGCTTGCGCGGCGGAGTCTAGCGTCCGGCTGCTTCATGGCACAGAAGAAGCAGCCGCAGCTTAAGCTGAGGTCCTCAGCCTCGTCGTCCTCCTCCTCTTCTTCTTCTAGGATCTTGGCCATGGATTTGGACTTGCTCTTGCCGGTGCTAGATTGCAAGCTTCTGGTGTTAATCAGGTCCATTTGAACGCGGCGATCTTGCGTCTGTGCGAGGGGTAGAAGGAGGAAAAGGAGCGAGAGTAGGGTTTTGTAGGAGCTGGGGGACACGATGCAGATGGGCAATTAGTCAGTCAATTAGGAGTGTTTTCTAATGCTCCTGTGAACTTCTTTTCATGCGAGATGGAACTGTTCTAGTAGTGTTGTTTATGTTGAGCAGACGGCTGGGCAGAACTTTTCTGATCCTGTTACTGATGTTCTGCAGGGTTAATATATTGCCAACCTGAAATAGTACTGGAGTTCATTCTTTGACACCTGCGTATGCAGTTCAGTTCAGTTCAGTTCAGTACGAGGTATAACTGAAAACTTCGAATGTTGAGCAGGTAATAACAGCCAGATCGGTCTAGTCTTAATTAACAGCAGCAAGTCTGTATCGAGTAAGACAAGTTATGTTGTTGGCAAAGAGTTCACTCGCTGACCGGATGATGGTACTGGTTATTTCTCAGGTCGTCAGAGAAATAGCAAAACTAGTTTTAAAGATTATTTTACGGTTAACTACCACACCGTACTCATTTACTACAACTGTTTAGAACTATAAAATGTTTTAAATATTTCAATATGGGCATACATAGCTATTTTAAAAAAATACCGACCTTCTTAGAGCATCTCCATCGACGCCCTCCAAAGAATAGCCGGCAAGGGCATCGACAGTGATTTTCGTGGCCGGCATCCAAACTGCCGGCACTTTGGGAAGCAGCCTCACGGCAGCGACCCCTAAGGATCAAGACATAATATCTTTTTTGGCAATTTAAAACATTTTTCCATATATATGAAATTCTTGAAACTAAGATACAACCGGAGAAATCTACATCCCGGCGTCGAAGGCGCCTCAATCCTTCGCATGTAGCTCCCTCTGCCTCCTTGCCGCCTTGGCGTGGTGCCGCTAGTATATCTCCATGCAAAGGCATTCCCTTTCCTCGCGTGGTGGCGGTTCCTCTCCGTCCTCACCGTCTGCGCTGCCACCGCTGCCCCCGAGGAGGACATGCCCAGGCCCAAGGTCCCCTGACAAGTGCCAACCTTCACTGTCAAGCCAGCCTACCGGTGGAAGGGCTCTTCAGCAAAGCGTTGAACTTCGTGCATGCGGCTCTCCTACAACTGTTGTGCGTGAGCCGCGCGACGCGCCGACTCCTCGAGCGCCCGATGGTTGTCAGGTGCATCCGCCTGCGCGTACTACTCGAACTCTCGCTCGGTGGCAGCCTGTTGCGCCTCGAAGGCGCGGGTGGACTGGATGTCGGCGAGGAGAGCCCGCTGATCCACGTGCTAGTCTATCCAGTCCAGCCTATCATCGTTGTAGTCTTCCTCCGGCTCTGCTTGCGGCTGCTGCTCCGGATCCTCCGACGCAGGGTAGCGGGCACGAGCGCCTCAGAGAGCATCGTCCAAGTCGTGGGTAGGTGGCCATACAGTGCGTGGTGTGCCGGTGTTCCGTAGGCTCGCCCCTTTTTTATAGAAGGGCATCCGCTCCGGCGGGAGAGCGCAAAAGGGAGAAAAGAAGGCGAGAAACGGTGGCAAAACCGGCGGGAAAGAGAAAAATGCAACGGGAAACATGATGAAACCGATGGAAAACATGGTGACGACACCCTTTCCCACCATCGGGCGGTTTGTGTGGCTAGCAAAGGGGGCCCGAGCTGGCTTTCCGGTGTGCTGCATGTTACCGCCAGCCCTAGCCTACCCCTGGTTGCCGGGAGCGATAAGGGGGTGCCTGACAGATTGGAGGGTGGCCTAATCTGCCGGAATCGGTTGGGGTCTCCGTTGCAGGCCTTTTTGTCCTTGACCGCCCAACTCGATTGGGAGCCAGGTTTAGAGGCACCGGTGGAGAGGCTATGTAGCTCGCGCCGGGAGCAACCTCTGTCCCAGAGCTTGCGGTTATATATTTTTTTTAAGTCAAGGTATATAAAGTTTGACCAAATTTTTAGGAAAAACTATGATATTATATACTTCCTCCGTCTCAAAATAGAAGATGTCACAGATTTATCAAAATTTGGATGAATTTAGATACTATTTAGAATAGATTCATCTAAATTTTAACAAACTTGCGACGTCTATTTTGTGATGGAGGGAGTAGATACCATGTGAAAATATGTTTCATGATGTATCATGGTAATGATTTCGTATTATAAATATTAATATTTTTTAAACAAACTTGGTCAAATTTTACATAGTCTGATTTTTGGGAGAAAAAAATAAGCCTTAGGCTTTTTTTTACTATGTGGGGCATACATTACTTGTATTTATAATGGTAGCAATACAAAGATGATATGTATACAAGCGATAGAAAATAAGGAGAAAACAAACGATTGGACGGCTGCAAACCGTCCTCTCCGCAATACTAAGAACGCAGATCCTTCGTCGTCACTGGATAAGAAAAGAATCACCGGCAGATCCACAATTTAGCACTAAAAAAACCCTAGGCATGAGGCGTTAATGAGCCTCGGTATCCACTAGCCCGTAAGATTGAATATAGTCTGTTGCTAAGAACGTCGATTGGAGGATGCCTCCGAGCATCTTCAATGTTGGAACAGGGCCAACGCTACCCCGCCTATCAAGCGACTGAATCCTTCACCATCCACCACAAACCAGAAGCAATTTGCACCGCCGCACTCCAAGGCCGCAAGGACCAGATTGGCGACGAGATCAACACGACACAAAGCCAGAGCACACGCTCGGCGAAGACCATATCCCACAGGCTTCTCGACGCCGTAAACGTCGCCAAGATGGGGTTGAAGCCGGGGTACCATTATTCGATGTAGCGGATCCACCGTCATCTGAGTTGCGCCACCACAACACCACAAAAACGTTAACTTTAGGGACCTTGATAAATGCCGAGCGTAGGTCCCTACCCCTCCCGTCCGCGTGAGCGAAAGCGGAGGAGGCAAGGACCCGTCGATCGTCGGCGGGGAGAATGTGACGGCTAGGGATTTTTGGAGAAGGACGGGTTGGCGGCTAGGGTAGCCCCCCAAGGTTTGACGCGCCACGCGGCGGAAGAAACGCCCCCAAATCAGTCATAAGGCTCAAGCTTTGGGACAGGTGGTAGTTTGAAAGAAGTACTCGCTCCGTCTTAAAATAGATATCGAAAGTTTATCTAAATTTAAATGAATCTAGATGTATTTAAATTTTGAAAAGTTTGCTACATCTATTTTAGAACGGAGGGAGTATGACAAGGCGGCAGGCAAGCTAAGTGGGCTGGGCCATTTAGGGCTACGTGGTGCGCTCGCTTGCCTCGCCGTCTAATCATCGACCGGTCGACAGAAAAATGGCATCCGCCAGTTGCTTTAGCAGCACAAATTTACGGCCAATCTTCACATAATTTACGAAGTGGTTAAGGTCTAAAGTTGCGGCGGTTAATCCCCGAGAGCCAAGACGAAACTACAGGGCAGGCAGCCCCACTTAATTTAACCGCGCCTTTCTACCGGCTAATCAGATTATTCCACTTGGCTCTGTTAGTCTGTTAGCAGCTACAGTTCATGGAAAGGGTACTAGCTTCGCCTTTGTGTATAGGGTTTCAAACTGAAGTTTATTTCTTTCTTGCAGAAGTGATGAAATACTCTTGTACTTTTCTATCATTTCTGAATCTGGAAAGTGGCATTCCCACTCACAAAGGAGCAAAAAGTGTGTGGTCCTTCAATTCAAGCGAGGAGTATGCTATGCATCCATGTTGTTTGTCGTCGTACGAAGAGAGAGAGAGGCCGAAAGAGGGCAGGCAAAACTTTGGGCCCAAAGCTACGCTAGGAAGTGGACTAAACTATCCCCATGGGCATGTTACTCGAGCAGAACAAACTGCTGGGAAGGCCAATGGCAAGAGCCGAGCCGCCATGGATATATACGCTTTGGTGTGAGTTCCCATGGATCATGGATGGCAACCAACCACCTCTTGGCCGGACTTGTTCGAGAACGGCCACACATGTACTAGACTGCAGATAAGGATCGCAGGCACATGATTAGCCGGCCGGGCATCTTCGCTCTTGCTTAGGCTAAAAGAGAAGACAGGATATGGTTACTTCTTACGGTTGTGTATTGCACTTTAGCAGCCAGTACCCCTCTTTTTGGAAACTTTTTGGAAATATAACCCAACAAAGCTCAAGTACGAAATAGTACTTTGAGTGAGCGATTTCCCTTCTCAAGCCGTGGAATATATGCAACTAGGGTCTTATCACACATGCAACCAGGACAGCTAAGTACTAATCAAGTGACTATCACGATTGTCTCTTGTCGAAATCGCGAGGCCAGCTAAGTACCGATCAAGTGAGTGTCTCACAATTTTCTCTTGTTGAAGTTGTGAGCTATTCATTGTCTTGTTGTCTACTCTATGTGTTTCTTTTGGTGTACAGACCAAAATATTATGATACCATTGTATTCAAACAAATATCCGTATTCACATCATATATGTCGCGTATTCGCTATATTCGTCTCCAGTGATTTTTGATTCCGCATACTTTTTCGGATTTTTCGGTTTTGTTTCTGATTCAGGTGAGACAAGCGGAAGCGGAAACATGTTTTCGTCGGTTTCGGTTCCGTTTTCAACTTATTATAGGAAACGAAACCGAAAAAACATTTAAAACCTAGACATGTCACATGTCCAATCTTATTATATATTTTGGTAATTAATAAAACATTTTGTAAATTCCATTCACAACAATACCATTTTTATTTGTTAAAAAATTATCAAGTGAAAATAATTCACATTTGGCAATGCAAAGGTGAACTAAGGTGTAGTTCAAAGCTGAATTGAAAATGGTGAAGAAAATGTTTTCTGTAGCACAAATTTGGTAGTTTTTTAGTTGAATGCCATGAAACTTCCTCAAAGATGTGCCCATTTATGAACAATGTAATATTTCAACTTTTGAGAAATCTTCGAATGTTTCTTTGGAAAAATTGTGTAGCCAAAATATCCCACGAGAATTTTCATAATGTTTTACCACATTTGGACATTATTTCATGAATGTGTAGCATATGTGTACTAGAAATTCTTTAGGAATGCATAGAAATAGCGAAAATATTCGCCAAAAGCATTATACAAGAGGATGTGTCACATGAGCCACAGGTCGTACATCTCTCGCTTCTTTGCCTTCGTTTGGTGCACCTCGTTCTTCATGGTGGACATCTCTTTTATAGCAAGTCCTTCCTTGGTATTGGTGGAGGCTCCACCATCGACACTTGTGCAACTTGAGAGCATCGAGTGCTCCTGGGCTTCTAGTGCTCCTGAGCATCGAGTAAATGGTATTCACAACAATACCATTTATATTTGTTAAAAAATTATCAAGTGAAATAATTCACATTTGGCAAGCAAGGTGAACTAAGGTGTAGTTCAACGCTGAATTGAAAATGGTGAAGAAAATGTTTTTTGTAGCACAAATTTGGTAGTTTGAGTTGAATGCCATGAAACTTCCTCAAAGATGTGCCCATTTTTGAACAATGTAATATTTTAAATTTTGAGAAATCTTTGAATGTTTCTTTGAAAAAATTGTGTAGCCATAGTATGGTACCATGACTCACATTTTTGGGCAGGACTTATGGCGACCAAAAACATTTCTTCAGTTTTGATGTTTTCAATATTAAGGATGGATCGTAGATTAGATTCTGGGAAGATAAGTGGCTTGGCCAAACTTCTCTTGGCGAACAATATCCAACTCTATATTCAATTGTTAAGCACAAAGGAAATACACTTTCCACAGTAATGAAATCTAATCCTCCTAATGTGTCTTTCAGAATAAGTCTCATAGATCCTCGACTGGTATCTTGAAACAATCTCTTATTACGATTATCCATGATACAACTGTCGGACGGTGTGGACAAGTTCAAATGGAAGTTACTAGAAAGTGGTAAATTTTCAGTTGACTCATTGTATAGAGATTTGGTTCAACCTGATATTCCGGTCGATGATAATAGTAAAATTTGGAAAATGAAAATACCTCTAAATACGAAGATATTCGCATGGTATCTCCGTAAGGATGATTCATCCAAATAGCCTCTGGTTTATCTTCTCCACGTTCGGTGACCAATGTTTTTGGTAACTGGTTGCATGGGATTTATGATAAATACAAGATATTTGACATTATTTGGTCGCTATGGCTATCTAGAAATGACAAGATTTTTAATATCATTGTATTCTCCCCTGCATGTTATATATCAGGCCACGACTATCCTCCGATCATGGACTATTATCCAACGTATGGAGTTTCGCGACTTGTTTATGAAGGGGTGTACGCGATTGGAGAACATGACGAGTGATATTTTCTCCCGACATGAATGGCCGCGTGATTTGCGGATTGATCTTCCATAGCTCGAGGCATCTTATTTTTGTTTGTGATTTTTATAATTTTAGCCTACTTTGTTTATTCTCTAGTTGTATGGTTCGTGCGGCTGTATGCATCTTAGTTATGCAGACGCCGGGTATAAACATTATTCAAAGTAATAAAACGCCCATTTAAATAAAATGGTACCATGACAATTTTCATAATTTTTTACCACATTTGAACATTATTTCATGAATGTGTAGCATATGTGTACTCGACATTATCCAGAAATACCTAGAAGTGGCAATAATATTGCTGAAAGCGTTATACAAGTGAATGTGTCGCATGAACTATGTGTCAGTAAATCCCTCGTGCCTCTGCCTTCGTCCGGTGCACCTCGTCTTCATGATGGACGTCGCTGCATCCAAAATATCGTTGCTATTTTTCATACTCCATTTACACTTTACATGTTTGGAAGTTATATAAGATGAAGTGAAAAATGTAATTAACATTTGCTTATCCTTTTTATTCTTGCATGATATATAAATATTCAATATATTGTGTGTTGGATAGATCTCAACGTGACTGGGCCCAACGGCCCAGCATGCCCCCCTAACTGCGCCCTGATCGGGGGCGCCCATCCTTATCTAGGTTGGTGGGACCCTGTCGCCAGCGCTATATAAAGTGGTGGGGGCGGCCACGACCTACGAGGTTAGCCGTGCCCTAGCCGCCCCACCTACAAGCCAATCCGATCTAGGCTAGCGCTGCGCCGACGGGAAGCTCCACCGCCGCCACCCTAGCCACACGCTCGCCACACTCAACCCCTTTTCACCCATGGCCAACGACGGAGGTTCTAGCTCCGGCACCAGCTCAGGGATTCCCTCTGGCTCGTGTTTGTCGAGCCAGGGAGCAGGTAGAGTCCATCTTGGTTCTTCTCTCTCTCTCTCTCTGTTCTCGATCTATAAAGGTAATGTGCAGTGCTACTGTTAGATCTAGACTAGATCCGTGGTAAAGTCATTTTAACATTGGTATCAGAGCCATGTTTTAGTTGCTAGATTTTACAGTGCTTATTGTAGAAAGTAAAAAGGTTCAAAAGAAAGAGTTAGATCCAAAGTGCGCCTGCCATCTGGCCGCGCCGTTCCTCTCGATCTAGATGGGCATCCATTATGGAGACATCTAGAAGAAGAACACACCCTTCGGGGCAAAGCAAAACCCAAGATCTAAAGCCCCAAAAGTTTCCGAACGCACCCCATAGATCCCCAAAGAAAAGACAATCAAAAAAAAAGGGGGGGAGCAAAAGGCTCCACCACCGCCCCTCTTGACGGTGGTGCGCCCACCCTCGGGTGGACGCACCGCCGGCAAGGAGGACGGGGGGGCCACGGCTCACGGAGAGGAGGAGAAGGAAGGGGCACGCACGGACGCGGCCGCCTCACCTCGGCCTCCGGCGGGCCACGCCGCCGCGCCACGGGTGGGGACGTGAGGAGAAGGGAGGGGCTGAAGCCACCTCGCCGGCTTCCCCACGCGCCGCCACACCGGCGTGAGGCCATGGCTCACCAACGCAGGCGAGAGGAGGCTCGCCAGTGGCGCGGCCTCGCCTCGGCCCGGAGCGGATCTTGGCCACGCTGGCGAGGGACACACACCGGGAGGCGCCGGGCTCAACCTCTCCCACACGCCGCCGATGCGGGGCAACCGCGGAGGAGACGTGGCGCCGCCGCAGAAGGCGCGAGGCGGTGCCGACGCCAGGCTGCCGGCCGAGGCCAGCGTCGCCCTTGATCGGAGGCTGCCTGCGGTGACCACGCGCTGCTGCGGCAGCGCCGCCCACGCGAGGTGGACGCGGCGGTGAGGAGAGTGGGCTAGGGTTTGTCTGGGGTGCGGGTGGTTTATACCTCCGTGAGACGGACCACCGCTGGATCTAGGGTTGGCGAATGAACAGCTCAGATCGTGCTGGCCGCTGGGCGCCGGCTGGGTGGCGCGAGCTCTTGGGCAGCGTCTGCCGGTCAAACATCTTGCCGCCTTATGGCAGCCAGCGGCGGCTAGGCCAGTGACGAGGCGGGCAAACCGGCTGGCAGCCACGCTGCAGCTAGCCCGGCGGCGGTGGGCCACTGTAAAGATCAGCCCAGAGGGCCTGATCTTCTGTTTTTATTTTTACAGTTTTGTTTTTAATGTTTTTTGCTTAGTTTTAAGCAAAATTTTGTATAGTTTTCTCTAGTCCTTTTGTTTTTGAGTATATTGTGAATAGAGAATGTTACAAAGGCAGATTTTTTCTGCAAAGTGTGAGTTTTATGAAAGAAATTAACGAAAGTTTCCGCTGCAAATAGTTCTTTTACATTGCAAATGCATGGTTTAAATTGCAACAATGCAATAAAAGTTGATTGAATCTTGACATAAAGATGTGATTAAAGTGATTATGCCTCATGCTATTAATTGACCAACGTTATTAATAATCATGACCATAATCTTATCCTATTAAGTATTAAAGGTGCATTTAAATTTATTTCTGCCCAACGGTGATGTAATTTTAAATAGCACGAAACGATTGCATGCTTAATTTATACCAACGTTGAATTAAAGCATACAGTTGTTTACTTGGTGATCTCACATCTATTGTGATTTTCAGGAGGTCTCAACCTCATGGCATGTTTGAAGGACATCCCGCTCCTTCGGGGGGACAACTACTCCGAATGGAGGAAGAAAGTTGACTTGGCGTTCGTATGCGCCGAAGTGGATTGGGTGGTTGACACCAAGCAACCAGTCAAGCCCGTTGACCCGGTCAGGGGGGCCGCTGAGGAAAGTGCTGACTTTGAGAAAAGGAAGAGGGACCATGCTCCATTGGAGCTGGCTTACTCTATCGATAACCAGAAATGGGTGAACGCCAACAAGAAGTGTCTGGCATTCGTAAAGAACACAATTGAGAACGTGATCGTGGGCTCAATTGGAGTGTGCTACCGTGGCGAGTATCTCGCCAAGATAAAGAGCCGTTCTTGGCTCTTCAAAGATATATGCACCAAATTAAAGCAGCTGATTCTTGAAAAAGTATACGGAGGACCCCACGGGATAAGAGAGCACATCTTGAGGATGTCAAACATGGCAAAAAAGCTCAAGCCAATGGATGAGGACCTCGAGTTAAAGCCAAGACTCTTGGTGCACCTTGTGATGGCCTCACTTCCTGACCTTTTGAAAACTTTGTGATAAACTATAATATGTCCCGAAAAGTGGGACATAGAAAAGACCATTGGGATGTGCTCCGGGAAGAGGAAAAGTGAAAGCCCTTCACGGTTCTCGAACTTCGTGAAGGACAACAGAAGAGAGGCTTCACAGTGGCAACCATGGTGGCTCACCCTCCAAGCCCCATGGCAAGGGTCCAATGCAGCACCGATTAGATCACCGGACACCTCACGGGAGAAGGATCAGTGCCATCACTGCAAAAAGCCGGGCCACTACAAGAAAGACTGCCCGATTTGGCTAAAGTACATCATGGCCAAAAATGGTAAAGATATTGTTTCTTTTGTTAATGAATCTTTGTATGAAAAGTTTACTAGATCCACTTGGTGGATTGATTCTGGAGCAACTATTCACATTGCCAACTCTTTACAGGGGTTCCATTCGACAAGGACCACGCCAAGAAGAGAAAGACACATTGAAGTGGCGAATGGAATAGAAGCAGAAGTGGAGGCCATTGGTGACGTCCCTCTAGAGCTGGTTGATGGCTCTTTGCTTATGCTCAAAGATGTGCTTTTCGTTCCTTCATTACATAGGAATTTAATAAGTGTTTCCTGTTTGGACAAAGATTCTTACGAATGTTATTTTGGTAATGGCAAGTGTGCCATCTGGTTGAAAGACAAATGTGTGGGTGTTGCTACATTATTTGATAAGTTATATTTGTTATCCCTGCATGAGAAAGTTTTTTCTGTGTGTGATGTGAATGAAAAAGTTTCCTTGTCGAACAAAGAACAAAAGAAAAGAAAGCGAACTCTTGATTCGTCGAAACTATGGCACTGTAGACTAGGCCATATTTCGAGGGGAAGAATAGAAAACCTCGTTAAAAATGACATTCTTCCTCCGTTAGAGTTCTCCGACATAGAATAATGCATAGATTGCATTAAAGGAAAGTATATCAAACAGATTAAAAAGGGTGCAAACCGAAGCATAGCTACACTAGAAATAATCCACACGGATATTTGTGGACCGTTTCCGGTGAAAAGTGTGGATGGCTATGATTCATTCATAACATTCACGGATGATCACTCCCAGTATGGTTATATTTATCCAATCAAAGAAAGATCTGAAGCGTTGGATAAATTTAAAATTTTCAAAGCTGAAGTAGAAAATCAGCACGATAAAAGAATCAAAATAGTTCGGTCCGATCGTGGGGGGAGTACTACGGTCGGCATACTCCATATGGTCAAGTACCAGGACCCTTTGCACGGTTCCTGCAAGAAAATGGAATAGTTGCCCAGTATTCTATGTCGGGCGAACCTCAGCAAAACGGAGTAGCTAAAAGGCGCAACCGTACCCTTATGGATATGGTGCGCAGCATGATGAGCTATTCCACCCTCCCATTGGGATTGTGGATGGAGGCGCTTAAAACCGCCATTCATATTCTCAACAGAGTACCAAGTAAGTCGGTGCCCAAAACACCGTATGAATTGTGGATGCGAGTCCCCTCTCGCACCACTTGAGGGTCCTGGGGAGCCCAATGAGGCAAAAGTTTTCAATCCAAACATTGCAAAGTTAGACCCCAAAACAGTATCTTGCCATTTTATTGGCTATCCAGATAAGTCCAAAGGCTATCGTTTCTCTTGTTAACGAGATACACAAAGTTTGTAGAAACGAGACATGTAGTCTTCTTGGAGGACGAATTGATAAGGGGGAGCACGGTAGCTAGGAAAATTGATCTTGAGGAGAAAAGGGTGCATGCACCTAATCCGATGATTCAGGAGCCATTTTTCTCGCTACCTGTTGTACCACCATCTACAACCCCTGAGGTTGTGGTGCCGGCACCTGTTGTGACTCCACACGTGACAACAATGGGCGAAAGTTCGGAACCTGTCCATCAGGAGCCACCTGAACCCACTGTTGAGCACGAAGGGAGCTGAACAGCCACCTAGTGTAAATGTGCTCGAACCCGAGGCAAGAAATGAGCAAGAGTCGATGAACTCGGACGGTCTAAAAGAGAACGAAGACCAGCCATTTCAAAGAAATCTACAAAGTTTACAATGTAGTTCATATGGAGGCGATCCTACCACATATGAAGAAGCCATGAGTAGCCCTCACTCATCCAAGTGGGTGGAGGCAATGGAAGATGAAATGAAATCGATGAGTTCCAACAATGTTTGGGACTTAGAGGAAATTCCCAAAGGAGCCAAAACAGTAGGATGCAAGTGGGTCTACAAAACAAAGTATGACTCAATGGGAATGTAGAAAAGTACAAATCTAGACTCGTGGCAAAAGGCTTTACGCAAAGAGAAGGCGTGATTACAATGAGACTTTTTCTCCGGTCTCATGTAAGGACTCCTTCGTAATCATCATGGCACTAGTTGCACATTTTGATTTAGAGTTACATCAAATGGATGTCAAGACGACATTTCTAAATGGAGATTTAGAAGAATGTTTACATGAAACAACCCAAGGGTTTTTTCATGGAGGAAGGAACATATGGGATGCCGCCTAAAGAAATCCATTTATGGGTTAAAGCAAGCCTCTAGGCGGTGGTATTTAAAGTTTAATGATACCATTAAAAGATTTGGATTCAAAGAAAATGTTGAGGACAATTGCATTTATGCAAAGTTCAAAAGTGGGAAATATATTTTCCTAATTCTATATGTGGATGACATTCGCTTGCTAGTAGTGATGTTAGTCTACTACTAGAAACAAAGAAATTCTTGTCATCAAACTTTGACATGAAAGACCTTGGTGAAGCATCTTATGTTTTGGGCATAGAAATTCACCGAGACAGTAAAGAATGGAGTGTTAGGACTGCAGAAGCGTATTGTGAAAAGATTTTAAAGAAATACAATATGCATGCGAGTAATTCAACACCTCCCATAGTCAAGGGCGACAGTTTTGGGAAATCCCAATGTCCAAAGAATCAATATGAGATCGATCAAATAAAGTCGCACCATATGCTTCATTGGAAGCTTACAAGATGCACAAGTGTGCACTCTACGACTTAGCATTTATCACCGGGTACTCGGTAGATATCAAGAGAATCCAGGCATAGAAACCTTTGGAAGATGGTAAAGAAAGCTTTGCCAAAAGGCCTCATGCTAACATATAGAAGATCCGATTCCCTAGAGATAAAAGGGTATTCAGATGCAGATTTTAAGGAGATAAAGGCGAAAGTCCACGACGGTATGTCTTTACTCTCGCAGGAGGTGCTATTTCGTGGAGAAGCGCCAACATCGATAGTTGCATCATCTACGATGTATGCAGAATTTATAGCATGTTATGAGGCCATGGGATAGGCGTTATGGTTAAAGAAATTCTTACCCGACTTGAAAGTGGTTGATCGATCGTGAGCCACTAAAGATGTACTGTGACAACGAGCCCGCAGTATTCTATGCTCACAACAACAAGTCGAGTAATTCTTCAAAGTCTATAGATATAAAGTATTATGTTGTGAAGGACAAAGTCCAGGATCAAACTATAAGTCTCGAGCATATAAGGACAAAGGATATGCTTGCGGATCCGCTAACGAAAGGCTTACCACCCAATGTGTTCAAGGAACACATAGCCGACATGGGTTTAACGGCAAGCCTATGATTCCTGGACTATAGAGGCCCAAGAGTAACAAGATTTGTTTCAGAACATGAAGGTATATAGTGGCTGTCTGATTCTATTGGCAATTGAGCTGAGATGATGAAACATGCTCTATGTGTCATTCTGTGATGAAATAAGTAAAGAACAAGGTTAAAAGTAAAGTCGAGATCTAGGGGGAGAATGTTGGATAGATCTCAACGTGACTGGGCCCAACGTCCCCAAGACGCTTCTAATCGCTTCTCGATCGGGGCGCCCATCCTTATCTAGGTTGGTGGGCCCCTGTCGCCAGCGCTATATAAAGTGGTGGGAAGCCGGCAGCACGACCTACGAGGTTAGCCGTGCCCTAGCCGCCCCACCTACAAGCCAATCCGATCTAGGCTAGCGCTGCGCCGACGGGAAGCTCCACCACCGCCACCCTAGCCACACGCTCGCCACACTCAACCCCTTTTCACCCATGGCCAACGACGGAGGTTCTAGCTCCGGCACCAGCTCAGGGATTCCCTCTGGCTCGTGTTTGTCGAGCCAGGGAGCAGGTAGAGTCCATCTTGGTTCTTCTCTCTCTCTCTCTCTCTCTCTCTGTTCTCGATCTATAAAGGTAATGTGCAGTGCTACTGTTAGATCTAGACTAGATCCGTGGTAAAGTCATTTTAACATTGTGATGTTATGCAAAATACATTTTGATAGATGTATGCAATAAACTCTCATACAAGCATCCCCTGAATTTGGCCATCGAACAACTTCTGGTATTCAACCTCAATACCAAGTCCGGGTTCTGAATACCTAAACATCCAAACATAAATACTGACGTCCAATCTCAATTTCAACGACATGGATATTTTCTCATTTTTATGGTGAGGGATATTTTCTTTTGACATGGATGACCGCGTAATTTGCGGATTGATCTACAATAGCTCGAGGCTATCTTTTGTCTTAGCTTTTTGTAATAGTACTCTAGTTTATTTTTTTTCTCTAGTTGTGTAGTTTGAACGGCTGTGTGCATTGTAGTTATACAGATGTCGGGTGTAAACATTGCTCTAAGTAATAAAAACGACCATTTCCAAAAACAAAACTCAATTTCAACATCCAATTCTACATATTGACATCGAAGCCAATGCAATGCCAGGCCTCCGAATATGTACGTTCAAACCGCGTCTTACATAGACACAAAATATATTTATCATCATGTCCCAAAGTTTGAAATATTTATTCCAAACGCACACTAGAAACCAAAAGGAAAAAAAAATATAGATGTGAATAGTGACCGGGATATTCTGTGCTGCAAAGCCCGTTTTACAAAATTGGGCTGTCAATTTGGCCCATTAACATTCTTGGCGTCAAATTTGTTATTTTTATTTTTGGGGTTTCTTGTCGCTGCAAAGCGAGCTTGGATTCTAGATTTGTGTGGCTTGGTAGATGTCCTGTTCTTTTTCATATTTGACGGGTGGTGTAGCGAGAGTACTCCATAGCGTCGGAGTACTGGCTATATACTGTACGTACGTTCTCTGCACCTGCAAAAAGAGTTTTGCTTTACGTGTGCGCTACCTCCTGCATGCGCTCCACCATTTTTGCGTGAAGCGAACTAGCGCGTAGGACGTGCGCACTGCGACACTCCCTCCCGACACTCAACTCTTCACCATGACGTTCGTGCTACGCGTGCGATGCGAGGATGTACTTCCGATGTATTACTACTCGTCGTACGTACGTGCGTGCCAGTAGTAGTACCTCGTCGTGCAGCTAATAAGTTTGCACTACAGACATAGTAACCAACGTAGTAGCTTCCGAGAAAAAAAAAGTTCTGTAGTACTCCCTTCCGTCCTCAAATAACGCTATTTTGAGATTTGTTCTAAAACAAATATTTTTAGATTTGATCAACTTTGTCTAAAAAGGTACTAGCAACAAATACGAAATCAAACCGGCATATTATGGAACCCTATTTCAAAAGTGATATAGTCATACTAATTTAGGGCTATAACTGTTGATATGCTACGCTTTCTATAAAGTGGGTCAAATTTTGTTATATTGACTTTGGATAAAGCTAGAAATTATTTGTTAAAAAAGTGGAGTACGTTAGAAATTAATTTCAGCAAGATTAAGATCTACTTTCTCCGTCTTAAAATAGATATCACATGTTTATAAAAATTTAAATGAATCCATATGCTAAATGGTGTCTCGATTTATCTGAATTATGATAAATCACTTGACCATGGGCCAGACCGCCAGACTACACGTAGTCACACGGAAGCGACAGATTAGCAGAGCTCAGGGTTTTTTCGTCGGGTCTTTCTCTTCGTCGACATCACCACGATCGAACGTTATTAGTAGCCTAGACACGCCAAGTCGCAAATGTAGGTACATACGTACGTGTTCCCGGAAAACACCGGACATCTGGACGCGGCGGACAGTGACGCGGCTGTTTGCTTCCGTGTGGGTTTGGTCAGGCAACAGAATGAGATGGCAACCTTGACTCGTGACTCGGTCAGCTAGTCAAGCTGCTAGTAGATCCTAGGGCCCTAGTAGCATACACGCTTTTGCTTGCGCACACCGATTAAGAACACGATCCATTGTTTCAGGGTACTACTCCGGCATTCATGCTCCGGTAATTAAGTTCAGAAGATACTCATCTACTATGACAATTCGTCCCGTAACAATATAAAACAAGCTCACCACTACAACACTCACATCGTGTCTACATCTTCATTTTCGATCAAACAACAATTCGTAGTTCCCTGATTTAGAAATTATGAATACAATTTGGTTTACGAATACTAATTGGTTAACTATAGGGGCTCTTTACATCCAAAGGGACTAGTACATGGCAAAAAAACTGTTCGCTGGCGTCGCTCCAAGGGGTGACTCGAGCGACCCCTGACCTAGCACCCCCTCCGTCTCCGCCCCTCCACCGCTGCCGGAGGAAGCCCTCGAACAAATCTTGCGGCAGGCCTCCGTCTCCTCACGCGACGTGTGGTGACGTGGGCCTTTCATTCCCACGTGGCGAGATCTCTGGCTGCTGCAGATCGGCGACCTTGGACAGCGATATGCATGTGGCGGAGAAGAACGCTTAGGTTTTTTTTGGCACCCTTGGTAGGGGCGGCATGGCGCCTGGTTGGGGGGCTTCACACGGCTAAGCTCCTCATCTCCGCGTGGTACGAGTGATGGCGATGGTGCCCGCTGAGATCTCCGGCCTACCGATGGGAGCCGGCGGGCGGCGGCGTGGGGGGAGGGGGTGACGTTCTGCCTAATAAAGGAGGCAGTCTCAATGTTCTTCTTGCGCCAAGACGTTGGTCTGCTGGATTCATGCCCTCATGGATCTGGCGGGTGACGAGTTCTGGATGACTCCATCGGTGAGTTGTCATAGGCGCCTCATGCATGGAGGTTGCTGGATCGGATGAGATTCGGTCATGCGTGTCATTTTTCTCTGACCGTTTGGTTTTAGGAGGGAGCGTTGCGAAGATTCGGTGTTTTGTTGCCATCATGGGACATTTCTTTTTGTGTTCCATGGTGAAGTCAGAAGCAGAAAATGTCATGAAGGCTGAGATATGAGGACTAGGAATAGTGGTTCGAGTCTTTGAGGCGATGAGGAATTTACTTGGTGATTTGTGACTCAGGCTTTGGAAAGTGGGGCCACAACACATGAGAAATACAAAATCATATCTTTCGGGTGAAAATCTAAGGTCTAACCTTAATTGATTGTGCCTCGCAATGACGAAAGTCATTGTTTTGAGAGCGGACTTTCTTTAAGATGAAAATCTATGATCTATGAAGGGCGACGACGATGCTTATGCAATATTTCCTTCTTGAAAGCATCGCTTTTGGATAATTTAGACTCCGCGTGTTGTCTTGGTGGTGTTTGTATTGTTGTTATAAGAAATAGATCAATATAGCGGGGCTTTTTTTTTCCAGGTTGTGTGCATTTGTAATGTCTTTTAGGATACTGCATTATTGCAGAGGTTGTGTAATTGATATCTTCACGATATTAATATATTCTCTTTGTAAAAAAAACTTTTTCTTCTAAGAATTTTTGTTTGATTCTCGGGGTTAGAATTTGTATGAAATATATTTGATTTGCAGAATTTTCTCCTCAAGGCTCTGTTTCACATTCTTTTTGAACATTTATATATTGCTAAATAAAAGGTAATACTCCACTAGAGTTTATGGGAAAGGGATGATGTAAAAGTCTAAACGAAAGACCTGGTCTAGATTGTGTATTTCAATTTCGGTGGACCATAGCATTTATCAGCCTGGGCAGTGCTGCCTCGAGGTTCGCTTATATCTTTTTTTTACCCGGTTATTGCTGGTTTTCCGCAATCCTAGTATACATGCGGGTTTGTTTTAATCTCGAATTTCCTGTTACAATCTCTTATTACCTCCGAGTTTCAGGGCTTTAGACGCACACGCTTTTCAAAACAAAGTTTGACCAAAAGAATTAAACAATAAAATCTTAATTATATTGTACATAATTAGTATTGTTGGATTTGTATTGAAAAATACTTTCCAGTGATACTAGTTTCATACCAAAACTCTTTACGTATTT
This sequence comes from Avena longiglumis, assembly GCA_030063025.1. Classification (NCBI taxonomy): domain Eukaryota; kingdom Viridiplantae; phylum Streptophyta; class Magnoliopsida; order Poales; family Poaceae; genus Avena; species Avena longiglumis. The sequence continues at coordinate 519,415,567 of CP125975.1, forward strand.
AGAGTAATTTTTTGTCAAAGAAAAAACACGCAAAATAAGGAAGCTTCATGCACTAGCAACGCAATCAAAAGTCCGAACTTATGAAAAAGGCTAGTGCAATCCACTTATACACTTCAACATCCTCTCTCACGTGTGACGGGGAGAAATCAGCACGTGCAACCGAAAGAGAGCGACGGCGCGCGAAACTCACGTATGACTCAAGAAGCCTATACGTGGACATAGAGGGGCCAACAATAATTTTAGAATAAATTGCGAAAGTCAGTACTCGAACTCAAGACCTTAGTCTCTGATACCATGTCAAGCTTCATGCACTAGCCAACATAACCAAAAGTCCGAACTAATAGAAAGAGCTAGTGCAATCCACTTATACATTTCAACATAGACTTCTTTTATATCTAAAATCACTTTAAAACTGAGTGAACCTATATACTAAAAGAAGTTTAGATTCATTTGTTTCACAAAGCTAAAACATCTTCTCCCGCTATAGTTGAGAGAGGCGATTTTTCACCCCCGCCCGCAGATCCACTACCTCGTCGTCGATTCGCCGGATCCCTCGTCCTCCGTCAGTCGCTCCGACGGCGGGAGGGCGGGGGATCCCTGCTTCACGGGTGTAGATAGAGTAGGGTGTGTGAGCTTTTCAACTGGCGGCGCCATGGAGGAGGTTGGGTCGCCGACGGTGCTTTTGGTGCAGGTACGTGCTTCCTTTGACGGCGGATCTCAGTGGAACTCCGCGGTGGTGTGCTTGCCCCCTCTGCTCCCTTGGATCTCCAGATCTGCTGGGAGCGCCATCCCCCTCCCAGATCTCGCGTGGCGGCGGATCTAGGCTGACGAATTTGAAGCCGGTGATGTTGAAGGAAGACGAAGATGCAGCTAAAGTTGGGTGGAGGCTCCACGGAGTTCGAGGTCCGGCGACTTCCCGTCCGCCAGGGGACGTCTTCTGATCCAAGGCTTGAAGGAAGACGCGGTGGCGACACGCCACCAACACGTCCTGCTCCATGCCGGCGTCTTTGAGTTGCAGAAGGACTGGAATGTATTTTTTATCTTTGTTGGGCACCTTTATGTAATGTTCTTTCTTTAATATTATTGGTTTCCTCGTAAAAAAAAGCTAAAACATCTTATATTTTGAAACGTGGGGAGTAGTTTATTGGATTCAAGGGGATATGCAACCTACTATGCTTTTTTCTATTTTGAAAATTTTGAAAACTAAAGAGTGCCCCCTTCTTGTGTAGTTTATTGGATTCAAGGGGATATGCAACCTACTATGCTTTTTTTTATGTTTTGAAATTTTTGAAAACTAAAGAGTGCACACACACGTACGCACGCACACACGCAGTGAATTGCATATTACACGTTTAAAAGCTTAGGGATCCTTTGATTCAAAGGGATTTTATAGGATTGCTGCAGGGTTTGGGTCCTTAAGAAAGATTGAACACAATTTTAAGCTTGATAGTGTGCATCTCGCTCAACCGAGATACATAGATACAAAGAACAAACCCTAAAATCAAATCTACCCAGTTAAGTTTACCTTTTTTTTAAACGGAAAAGGGTCCGAAGACGATAGAAGCTGCTCGTATTACTTGAGCGGTGGATACATATTACATGAAAGCCCCTCCAAAAGGAGGAAACTAGATACAACACTGAAACTTTTGCAAAAGAAACCCAAGGACAAAATACTAAAAAGCAATCAGGTCCTTAAGCTTCTTCTCCACCGCAATCGACGACGAGCATCCTTCGGCGGCCACCAGAGCGCCGCCAGGGACAAACCACTTGGCAGTACACTGGGGAGATCTCCGACGAGGTGCTCCGATTAAGGCCTCCATGCCGGAGGTTTGAGAAAGCGCAATCATGGCGCAATACGGTCGCCCTTCGACCAGAACAGCAGCAGCCCAACGGCAGACGCCACATTTCATGGGCCACTACGGATTAACAACATCAGGAGCAGCAAACGGGGAAACAGAAGAAGGCCAACGCTGGCTCGCCGGCTGCTAGGAACCACCACCATGATAGCTCCATCCCGATGGCTTGCCCACCATTCGCCTGCGCCTCTTCTCCAAGGAGATGACCTTCCCCACGGGAAAGGTCGAAAGCCACCGCACACACAGAGATCCAGCAGGTTCGCTGACGCGCTCCCCATCCTCGCCGCCACGGCCAGCCATAGGGAGCACATAACCAACCACCTGTCGGGCGCCACACCGCTCCCCCTCGCCACCTTGGCCGGCCAGGAACAACAAAACACCCATACCTCCGCTTCGACGGTGGCACAACATAGCTTTATTGACGAAGAAGCTCCCCACATCATCCTCCGCAGTCACCGTCTCCACCCGCCAGAGCACCACCGCGAAGAACCAGAGGAGGCAGATCCAGATTCAGCCGAAAGGGCCTGGAACCTTCTTCTTCATGGCATAACGCCGACACACGGCACAAGGCCGAACCCTAACCAACCTCCCGCTGCCCCCTTGTTGGTAGTGGATGCATAAAGTAAGAACAAATTTACCCTGCTCGTTAACTCTTTTTATACTCCTTATCTTGACAAGATTTTTGTAGGATTTGGATTCTTAGAAAATATTCTTGGGCACCTCACATCATACAACTCACTCGACTGAGATATAGTATAATACATTGCGGAAAAACAAAAATATTAAATTGAGTTACCTTAAAATTTACCATGCTTGATAGTGGAAGGCATAAAAGTGACAACAAATTTACGGTGCCCATTATTAACTTGTTGACCTGTTTTCTTCTTCGGACTAAGTAGTGTAGGTTAACTCCACCGCACTAGCACCTGAATCTGACAGCACACAGGTTCTACGTTGAATCACTCCATGACGTCTCATTATCGTGGAAACACCCCCAACCAGAACCAGTCCACCGTCGACAAATCTTGAAAGCACTTATTAACTTTTGTCTACTAATACCTGCTTTCAACAAATCTTGCGTAGAGTCATCAAGACATCAATGTCATTTGGAAGACGCGAGCCCTTTTTGTTGACTGGAGAAGTCACGGGTCTCGTTTGAACCGGTCCATGAGAGTGGCAGCCGGCAGCTAGCGGCCTCTTTCAGGCAGACTATCTGCACGACCACGACCGCCCATGATGATTATCCAAAAAAAAAATATCTAAGAACCGCTCAAAGAGTTTTGCCGCCGGCTGCATAGAGCTAGAAGATCATCTTTTTTAATTGATCTTCCTTCTGTTGACTGGTGCTTCAAAGATCTTGGCTATGGCGGTCTTTCTTATTCTATTAAAAGTTTGGCTGGTCTTTCCTGTTGAAAACAATGAAGAAGAATGGCAGAACAGACAGGAAATTGGAGACCCCAAGCTGCCAGTTGAAGAAGAAGGTTATGCAAAGAGTGGCACTTAATTCTGTGCACATGCATGAACACGATTTGAAATTGTACTTCTCGGAACTAATTACACATAGTAATACTCATAATAATTTGATGCAGCAATCTCATCATCAAGAAACCAAAGAACGCATTGCTCCCGTAACTTGAGTTTACAGAGCAAAAGTCTCGCCGAGAAGAACACTACTACTACTACTAGTACCAGAACGTATACGTTCAGTTAAGTATGTCGACGTCGCTGACCGGCCGAACGATCGGGGTGAACCGATCAACGGAGCACGGGTCTGGCCGGGTCGTCCCCCTGGTCGTCGGAGCTGAGCGAGAACACGTCGACGGGGCCGCAGGTGCCGTCGATCTCGTCGCCGGAGCCGCCGGACCGCGGCGAGCAGGGCCTGTTGTCGAGGAAGAGCACGACGACGGTGATGTCGTCGTGGAATCTCCTCCTGCGGCCCTTCTCGATGGCCGCGATGCTCTCGTACCTGATGTCCTTCTTCCTGGCCGCCTCCAGCTGCGCGGCCCTGACGAGCCGCATCGCCACGCCCTTCCTCGGGCTGCGGGCCACCACGTCCACGGCCGCCTCGTCGCTCAGCTGCTCCCACAGCCCGTCCGACGCGAAGATGAGGAACTGGTCCCCCGGCCGCAGCCTGCGGGTCCTGACCGACGGCACCGCGGTCATCACCGGCCGCCGCAGCGGGAACGGGCAGATGGTCTGCATCAGCGCCGGGCTGCACATGTCGGGCCTCTTCAGGTACGCGTCCCCGATGGAGCGCGACACCTGGATGATGCCCTTGATCCGCCACACGCCGTGCGCGCTCGTCACGATGTGCGGGTCGTCCGGGTGCGCCTCGGCCATCTCCCGCCGCACCGCCTCGTCGGCCACGTTGTGGTCGCGCGAGAGACGCTCGGCGACGACCCTCTTTTTGGCCTTGTCGCCCGGGGCGGCGCGGCGGCCCAGCACGGCCCGCGAGTCGCCCAGGTTGGCGACGTAGAGCGTGCCGTCCTCGATGGCGCCCACGAGGCAGCAGGAGCCGACGGACACCAGCCTCGGCTGCGTCGGCCAGGACTTGGCCACCATGCCCATGAACTCCTCCTCCGTCGCGCCGAACGCCTTCTTGATCACCTCCACCGACAGGCCGCCGTTGTCCGACGCAAACTCTGCAACGAATTAATTATTCGACACGGGTCAGCAACGAGGACCCGAGGGGGAGAAGTTTTGCACGAACACGCGCGCACGCGCGTTGAAGTGAACAAGATGGGGTTCTCGTCTGAACTGACCTTGGATGAGGGAGAAGAGTCGGGCGTTGACGAAGCGGGCGGCGTCGGGCCCGCCGTGGCCGTCGTAGACGCCGACGAGCGTGGAGGCGGGGGACACGAGCACCTGCGCCTGGTCCTCGAGCGCCTCGTTGGCCTGCGCGACGGCGACGGAGTAGTCGCCGGACGCGTGCGCCTTGAGCGCGACGTCCCACACCAGCCCGTCGTCGGCCACGCTACCGCCGCCGCCGCGGCCGAAGTCGCAGCAGCAGGACGGCAGCAACCGCCGTCGCCACCCCATGCTCGCTCTGGCGAGACTGGTCGATCGATCGTGGAGCGGGAGGATGCGAGTCGCGGAAGAAGCAGCAGCAGCGGCAGGGGAGTGTGTTGTGTTGTGTGTGGGAGTGTGAGAAGCTGAGGCTGCGTGGTGCGTGGGCGGCTCCGTGGTGTATAGGGGAGTGAGTAAGTAAGCGCGTAGCGGTGGATGGCGGGGGCACGGCACGGCACGACGGAAAAGGAGTGCGTGTGTGCGTGGAAGACGCGTTCGTGTCAGTTAGGCTGCTGTTCAAACCCTTTTCTTTTCTTTCTTCGGTCGCGCCTCGCGCATGCGACGCAGATGACCCTTCCAACTTGTTTGTCTGCACGCGCACTGCAACAGTCATCACTGTCCGACCCTCTGCACTCGAGAAAATTACAAAAAACCACCACAATCGAGAGGCTAGAATTTTAAAAGACCATCAAAAAATTAAAAAAATTCAGATAGCACTGTTTTTAGAATGAGAGGTTTCAGAAAACACTGATCCGGTTCTGACTTGGTCTAATGATAAAACTGACAGATAGGACCTGGTTTTATTGCTGACGTGGCATCGTTTTTTACAAGAAACACCTTCACACCTTATAAATTCTAATCATACCTCCACGTCTCAGGTCTAGGAGCTGTCGTGTAGCTGCTGGAGCAGCGCAGAGCGGAGGGTGGCGCCGTCGTCGCAACTCGCAAGTCCACCAGGACGTCTTGCATGGCGATGCCCTACACGTGAGCGGCGTACTGCACCTGCAGCTCTTGCGATGGTAGTGCATAAATAATCTGCGTCGGCGCGTGCGGGGCGGATCCCGCGGCCGTCGTCACACGCACTGCCGCCGTGTCCTGCCCCACCATCCGCACCTCCATTGACTCGTTGCTGGCATGGAGGTACTGGAAGGAGGCGCCACCGAAGCCGTGCTCGTCTCCCACCGCGCGGCGGCCGCCTGCTTGCCCTCTTTCTCGAGCCGCGCACCCCGCTGCTGCTCGCCTTCAAGCTGCTGCCGCCGCGCGCTACCCGTCTCCGCTCTACTGGTTGCCGCCGCGCGCGTCACACAGGTTGCCCGTGCCTACGACGGAGCTCGCCCCTTGCCCCTTGCCCCTTTCCGCTCCGGCCTACCCCGCGCGCCGCCGATTTCCGCCCGGCTTGGAGGCCGCTCGGGCCGTCGCCGTGCCGTGCCGCTTCGCTCCGGGCTACACGCCCTGCCCATCCATGCCTGGCCGCGCGCCACCGACCTCCGCCCGGCCTGGAGGCTGCTCCGGCCGTCGCCGTGGCCGTCCTGCGCCGCTCCGCTCTGGCCTGGACGCCCTGCCCTTCCGTGTCCGACCACGCACCCGGCCGCTCCGGCTTACAGCCTTCGGCCGACCTCGCCGCTCTGCTAAGATCCAGTGAAGAAATTGAAAAAAAAAGAAAAGAGAAATAAAAATAATTTTATGAGAAGGAATTTAAAAAATACAAAAAGGACGTACTATTAGAATTTATAAGGTGTGGAGATGTTTTTTGTAAAAAAGATGTCACGTCAGCCTGATAACCAAGTCCCACTTGTCAGTTTCGTCATTGGACCCGAGTCAAAGCCAGATCAGTGTTTTCTGAAATCTCTCGTCCCCAAAACGGTGCTATCTGAATTTTTTAAAAAATTTGGTGGTCTTTTGAAATCCTAGCTCCAATTGTGGTAGTTCTTTTTTGTAATTTTCTCTCTGGACTCGGATCCACCGGGTTCTTGCAAAATTTCGAATATATTTCTCATCTGAAGGGTATGTGTTCAGACGACTCGATTCAGTTCATTTCTTTCAGTTCGTGATGGATTATAGCTCAATTGCTGGCTCCACCTCGATTCAGTTCATTTCAAAAAAAAAAATCTTTCAAGGAGATGTATCGGATTCATTGAAGAAGAGGCGAAGGTGGTCGATACAACGCCAAAAGGCTACACGATGCAAACACAACGCCACACGGCTACAACACAACCACACCAACCACGTGACAAAGACCCTCCTTGAACCATCTCCAACCAAGTGTGGCGAGGAGACTACACATCGGGCTCCTAGGCCGCGTCACAACCGAAGAAAGGAACTACACAAGACCGATCCAACTCAAGGAAGACACAAGCCAACACACCGTTCGCCCATAGCGCCTAAGAGTTGCCGAGCGAACAACGGGACCGAGCCCGACTGGAGGAGGCATCGACGAGGAAGCGCCATCGACGATGTACATAGCGCCCCGGAAGCCCAAGCTCTAGGCAGTAGCCAAGACCAAACTCCAACTAGCACACCGAGGACTCCACGAACCACAAAGGCGACACCCCCAAGGAGGGAACAACACAGCTGTGCCGCCGCCACCCGATCCTTAAGTCGGGTCTAGGGATTCCCCCGAGTTCGAGGCGGGGAAGCACAGGCAGCGCCATCACGACGCCTCCAAGAAGGTAACGGTGCCCACGGGCGTCGCCAGCATCACGCAAGGACTCCCCGACCCTGCCGCCAACCCCAACATCACTGGACACGTAACAAGTAGCCGTCGTGGACTCACTGCCCGCGAGAGAAGAGCCACAAATGTTGTCGGTGGAGCGGGGGGGAGGGGGGGGGGGGGGTTATCGCCGTCTTATGATACGTCGTAAACGTATCTATAATTTTTTATGTTCCATGCTTTTTTGGTATCCACTTTGCTATGTTTTGTCTACACTTTGAGGTATTTTTATACATTTTCTAGGACTAACCTATTAACAAGATGCTGCAGTGCCAGTTGCCTGTTTTCTACTATTTTTGGTTTTAGAAAAGCTAGTAAGAAAATATTCTCGGAATTGGACGGGACTAAAGCCAAAGTTAATATTTCACCGAGGAGAACACAGAGTCTAGAGGAGAGACGGAGGGGAGCCACAGGGCAGCCGCACCCCCAGGCGTGGGCCCACCCTAGGCCACGCCTGGGCAGGGTGTGGGCCCCTTGGCCGCCCTCCTGCCTCGCCTCTTCACCTATAAAAGCCCCCCGATGCCAAAACCCTAAGTACCCGACCAAATCTCCACAAAACAGTCCGTAGCTGCCGCCACCATCGTCCCTAGATCGGGGGGATCTAAAGCTCTTCCCGGCACCTTGCCAGAGGGGAGAGTGAAGGGAATATGCCCTGAGAGGCAATAATAAATTGTTTATTATGTGTATTCCAAGTATATGATAGATGTTTATTTTGCATGCTATAATTGTATTAATACGTAAACGTTAATACATGTGTGTTTAATAAACAAACAACAAGTTCCTAGTTAAGCCTCTCTCATAAACTAGCTCGTTGATTAACAAGATGATCAAGGTTTCCTGATCATAGACATTGGATGTTGTTAATAACGGGATCACAACATTAGTGTAATGATGTGATGAACATTCATCCGAAGTATAGCATTACGATCAAAGTCATTGAGTTTATATTGCTATAACAACTTACGAAGTGATCCTAATCCTTAGACCATGAGATCATGTCAATCACTAACACCGGAAGAGTTTCTTGATAACATCAAACGTCACACCGTAACAGGGTGATTATAAAGATGGGTTCAGAACTAATAAAGTGTTATGTTGAGGCCCATGGATCGAGAGTGGAATTTTTTCATCCCGATGACGGATAGATATACTCTGGGCCCTCTCGGTGATATCACATTGATTAGCTTGCAAGCAAGTGATTTGATCACTAGAATGTTATATCACGAGCGAAAAGAGTGCATGTCGTGCGAGATCAAACTAGGTATGGAGATACCGATGATCGAATCTCGGACATGTAATATATCGTGTGACAAAGGGATTAAGATACTAGCGTAAAAGGTTCCGACGATCACGAAAGTCATCGTTGAATGTGTGGGAGTATGGGTCTCGGATCCGCTTCGATTATTGATCCGAGAGGGTCTCGATCATGTCCGCATTATTCACGAACCGTAGGGTGACACACTTAAGAGACACCGACATCCAATTGGAGCAAAAGTTTCATGCCGAAAAGAATAAACAAGCGCAGGAATTTATTTCACTAGATACCAAACAGGTTTTCGGGTGAAATTGCATAAAGTGGTTATGCATGTGAAATAGAATTCTAGCAAGGGTTATTGTGAATGTTTGTCATTAAAGTAATTGACAAAATTCTGAATAAAATAAAGAGTTTTATTTAATGAGAGATTGCATTAAATTTGGTGGAAATTTAATGGGATTTTGAGTGGACTTTTGAGTGGAGGGAATTTGGAGGTTTTGTGAGTGGAGTGTCCACCCACATGAAGAGGGAGGGCAAGGGGCAGCCCCATGCGCCTGCCACCCCTTGGGGTTCCCCTCCTCCTATAAAAGGAGCCCCTCCTCACTTCTCACTCACACCTCCTCGTGAAGGATCTCTCTCCCCTCTAGAATTTATCCCCATGGTCTCGGACTAGCGAGATACATGTTCCGGTGGCTATTCGGCAAGAAAGAGTTGTGCTTCCGCTGCATCGCTGGGCGAGGAGGCGGATGTTGCTCGGTGCCTCGAGCGTGTGTGCGAGCCGGATGCGGCTGATTTGCGGCGCTAGGACTTCCTCTCGATCTTGAGATCGGCAGAGATCGTCTACATCAACCACGAGTTTGGACTCGTTAAGCTTTGTCGGTCTTCAAGGGTATGTTCTCTACGGATATACATCCGCCCGTTGTTTGTATCTAGTATAAATAGATCTTGGTATATAGTTCACATCGTAGGAAATTTTTGTTTTCTATGCTGCGAACCCTTCAGTGGTATCAGAGCCGGATCTATGCGTAGATACTTTACACGGGTAGTACACATATGAGTATGTGGGCGATGATGATCATGTTGTTGCTCCTTTCTTGTGATTTTGGATATTGGTGGCATAGTGGGATGAAGCGGCCCGGACAAACTTTACATGTCCTCGCACATGAGACCTGTTCCACGCTTGACATGCAACTAGTTTGCATAAGTGGCTAGCGGGTGTCTGTCTCTCCTACTATAGTCAATATCTATTTTGCAAGCGAGTTTTCAACAATTTGATTATCCTCGTTGTGGTTCATGTTCGTAGGTATGAACAGTTCTATCTCGAAAGCCCTAAGCCACGTAAAACTTGCAATGGATAAATTAGAGGCGTCTAGTTTAGATTGTTGCTGGGCTAGTGTTATGATATGGTAGTGTTGTAAGTAGAAGTATGAGATGATACTCTTACAACACACATAGCGTGTAAAATCCATAGACTGTGGATTTACACATATAGGTATGATAGTGATCATACCACGATGCACATGATAGAGATCATCTGCGGGAACCATATAATTTCACTAATAAACATATGATGTTTGATTGCATCTTATATTGCTTGTTTAGCGCTTTGTTAAGCATAATAAGATGATCCCTCATTTAAATATCAAGATAAGAATGTGTTCTTCCTTTAGTATGCACCGATTATGTTTTTCGCTCCAAGACATCACGTGATGATCGGGTGTTCTTGGATCCACGACCATACTTGGTGTAAAAGCAGTTACACGCAAATACTAAGGTTCTAACTTGGCGAGCCTAGCATGTGCAGACATGGCCTCGGAACACGCCGAAAGGTTAAGCATGAGTCATATAGTTGATATGATGCCCATTTGATGCTCGCCTTTGAAGCTATACCGACTCACGTGATGATCGGACTTGGTGTAGTGGATTTGGTTCATGTAATCACCAAAAGGACACGAGGATGTCGCTTGAGTGGGAGTTCATTCGTAATATAGATTAGTTGAACTCAATCTATCATACACTTAGTCTAAACTTTACAAATTCTGTTGTAGATGGCACCACCGCTTTTAATTTCAATGCGTTCATGGAGAAAGAGAAACTAGCAACGCGGTAGCAACTTTCTTGAATGGGCCATGAATTTGAGGATTCTCTCTCTTTGCACAAAAGCAATATGTGCTAGAAGCGCCGTTAGGCCCCCACCTTTGATGATGCCTGACGAGGAGAAGAATGTCTATCGACTCGTTAGGAGGACCACAACTTAGTTCATTGCGGCATATTGTATGGGCTAGAGCCGAACTTCAAAGCGTTTAACGGCAATGCATTTGATACAATGGGTGAGTTGAAAATGATTTTCGACACACATCTTTGCTGTGAGAGCTACAATGCTTCGTAAAAGTTCTTTAGTGCATGATGGAAGAGCACATCGTTAGTGAGCATGTACTCAAGATGTCGGGTTACGCCGATAAGCTTGTGTCCTTGGGAATAACGATTCCCATTGACTTAGGCATCCATCGTGTTCTCGGTCTCTACCACCTAGCTATAAGAGCTTCGTGATGAACTATAATATGCAAGGCATGAAGAAGTCTCTCCCGAGCTTCACAATGCTTAAAAGCTGAAGTGGAGATCAAAAGGAACATCAAGTGTTGATGATCAATAGGAACACTGGTTTCAAGAAAGACAAGAAGGAAAAGCGGAAGGAAGTAAGGGCGGCAAGCCTTTGTCGCACCTGAAAAGAAACCTCGAATTGGACCTAAGTCGATACCGAGTGCTACTATTGTAAGGGATGCCATCGAAGCGCAATCGCCCCAAGTATCTGGCGCATAAGAAGGCGGCAAGGCAAACAAAGGTATATATGATATACATGTTATTGATGTGTACTTGACTAGTGCTCAGAGCACCGGTATTTGATACCGTTCGTTGCTAATATTTGTAACTCGGATCGTGGGCATGCGGAGCGACCGCTAGCAAGGGTGAGGTCAAGATGCGTGTCGGCAATGGATCAAACGTTGATGTGATCGCCGTAACGCTACCTCTCCACTTACCGTCGGGATTAGTCATAAACTTAAATAATCGTTATCCGTGCTGCACCGAGCATGAACATTGTATCCGGATCATGTTTGATGCAAAGTGGTTATTCATTCAAATCTGAGAACAATGGTTGTTCCATCTATATGAATGAAATCTTTTATGGTCATGCACCAATGATGAATGGTTTATTTCTGTTGGATCTCGATGATAATGTTACACACATTCATAATGTTGATGCTAAAAGGATTAAACTTAATGATGATATATCCGCATATATGTGGCAATTGCTCTAGGTCATATTGGCATTAAACGCATGAAGAAACTCCATTCAGATGGACTTTTGGAATCACTTGATTATGAATCATTTGATACATGTGAGCCATGCCTTATGGGCAAGATGACTAGAACGCCGTTTTCCGGTTCAATGGAGCAGGCGGATTTATTGGAAATCATACATTCGATGTATGTGGTCCAATGAGTGTGTTTGCGAGGTGGATATCGTTATTTTGTTACTTTCACGGATGATTTGAGTAGATATGGTTATATCTACTTGATGAAACACGAGTCCGAAACCTTTGAAAAGTTCAAGGAATTTCGAATGAAGTGGAAAATCATCGTAATAGAAAGTTCAAATTTCTACGATCGACCGTGGAGGTGAGTATCTAAGTTACGAGTTTAGCACTCACATGAAAGAGTGTGGAATTGTTTCACAACTCACACCGAACACCACAATGAAATGGTGTGTCGAACGTCGAATCGTACTTTATTAGATATGGTTCGATCTATGATGTCTCTGACGGACTTGCCGTTGTCATTTTGGGGTTATGCACTAGAAAGCTGCATTCACTTTAAATCGGGCACCATCTAAATCCGTTGAAAAGACACCGTATGAATTGTGGTTTGGAAACAAACCTAAGCATCATTTCTTAAAGTTTGGGGTTGCGATGTTTATGTGAAGAAACTTCAACCGGATAAACTCGAACCCAAAGCGGAAAAATGCGTCTTCATAGGATACCCTAAAGAAACTATTGGGTATTCCTTCTATCACGATCCGAGGGCAAGGTTTTTGTTGCCAAGAATGGATCCTTTCTAGAGAAAGAGTTTCTCGCGAAAGGTGTGAGTAGTCGGAAGGTAGAACTCAAGAGGTTGTGGAACCTTCTCTTCAAAGTATGGCGAGTAGCGCACGGAAGTTGTTCGGAGTTGGCTCCACATTGAAGAGGGAACTAATGATAATGATCATGAAACTCCGAAGAGAGTACTCGAACCTCGCAGTCAAAGCAGACGCGGCTCAGCTGTCACGGAAATCTGTCATAAATTTCATGGTTGATGAAAACAATGACCTGCGACGTATGAAGAAGCGATGATGAGCCCGGATTCCAACAAATGGTTAGAAGCCATGAAATCCGAGATGGAATCCATGTATGAAAATCAAGTTTGGAACTTGGTGGAATTACCTCACGGCCAAAGGCCGTGGAGAACAAATGGATTTTCAAAGGAAAAGCGATGTTGATGGTAATGTGACCATCTATAAAGCTCGACTTGTCGCAAAGGGGTTTCGACAAATTCAAGGAGTTGACTACGATGAGACTTTCTCTCCGTAGCGATGCTAAAGTCAGTTAGGATTATGTTAGCAATTCTGCATATTTCGATTATGAAATATGGCGTATGGATGTCAAAACCGCGTTTCTCAATGGTAATATTGAAGAAGAGTTGTATATGATACAACCAAAGGGTTTTGTCGATCCTAAGGATGCTAACAAGGTGTGCAAGCTTCAGCGATCCATCTATGGATTGAAGCAAGCGTCACGGTTGGAATCTCCGCTTTGATGAGGTGATCAAAGAGTTTGGATTTATCCAAACTTATGGAGAAGCTTGTATTTACAAGAAAGTGAGTGGAGCAATGTGGCATTTCGATATTATATGTGGATGACATATTATTGATCGGAAATGATATAGAACTTTTAAACAGTGTTAAAAGTTATCTAAACAAAGAAATTTTCAATGAAGGACCTAGGTGAAGCGTCATACATATTAGGCATAAAGATCTATAGAGATAGATCTAGGCGCCTAATAGGGCTATCGCAAAGTACATACCTTGATAAGATTTTAAAGAAGTTTAAAATGGACGGAAGTAAGAAGGGTTCTTACCTATGCTGCAAGGCAAGACATTGAGTAAGACTCAAAGTCCGGCTTCGGAAGAAAGAGAGATAATGGACAAAGTCCCCTATGCTTCATCCATAGGCTCTATAATGTACGCCATGCTATGTACAAGACCGGATGTGGCACACGCTATTAGTTTGACTAGTAGGTACCAATCGAATCCAGTTCTAACACGGATAGCGGTCAAGAATATCCTTAAGTACTTGCGAAGAACTAAGGATATGTTTCTTGTGTACGGAGGTGAATAAGAGCTCGTCGCTAAGTGTTATGTCGACGCTAGCTTTGACACCGATCCGGATGACTCTAAGTCTCAATCCGCCACGTATTTCTCATGAATGGCGGAGCGGTTAGTTGGAGGAGCTCCAAACAACCTGTGGTAGCGGGATCAACAACGGAGGCGAATATGTTGCTTTGCTTGAGCGGCTCGAAGCGCTTTGGATGAAGGAGTTCATATCCGAACTAGGAGTTGTGCAAGCGCGTTGGACCCAATGGTGATCTATTGTGACAACAATGGTGCCATTGCCAATGCCAAAGAGCCAAGGTCTCACAAGCATTCCAAGCATATTAAGCGTTTAGGTTTCACTCCATCATGAGCATGTCAAGGATGGAGATATAAAGATTTGTAAAGTACATACGGATCTCAATGTAGCAGATCCATTGACTAAAACTCTCCTAGAGCAAAACATGATCAACACCGTAACTCAATGGGTGTTAGATATATCACTATGTAACTAGATTATTGTCTCTAGTGCAAGTGGGATCAAGGAATATGCCGAGAGGCAATAATAAATTGTTTATTATGTGTATTCCAAGTATATGATAGATGTTTATTTTGCATGCTATAATTGTATTAATACGGAACGTTAATACATGTGTGTTTAATAAACAACAGCAAGTTCCTAGTTAAGCCTCTCTCATAAACTAGCTCGTTGATTAACAAGATGATCAAGGTTTCACGATCATAGACATTGGATGTTGTTAATAACGGGATCACAACATTAGTGTAATGATGTGATGAACATTCATCCAGTATAGCATTACGATCAAAGTCATTGAGTTTATATTGCTATAACAACTTACGAAGTGATCCTAATCCTTAGACCATGAGATCATGTCAATCACTAACACCTAAGAGTTTCTTGATAACATCAAACGTCACACCGTAATGGTGATTATAAAGATGGGTTCGTAACTAATAAAGTGTTATGTTGAGGCTCATGGATCGAGAGTGGAATTTGTTCATCCCGATGACGGATAGATATACTGGGCCTCTCGGTGATATCACATTGATTAGCTTGCAAGCAAGTGATTTGATCACTAGAATGTTATATCACGGAACGAGAAAAGAGTGCATGTCGACGAGATCAAACTAGGTATGGAGATACCGATGATCGAATCTCGGACATGTAATATATCGTGTGACAAAGGGATTAAGATACTAGCGTAAAAGGTTCGACGATCACGAGAAAGTCATCGTTGAATGTGTGGGAGTCGAGATGGGTCTCCGGATCCCGCTTGATTATTGATCCGAGAGGGTCTCGATCATGTCCGCATTATTCACGAACCGTAGGGTGACACACTTAAGAGACACCGACATCCAATTGGAGCAAAAGTTTCATGCCGAAAGAATAAACAAGCGCAGGAATTTATTTCACTAGATACCAAAACAGGTTTTCGGGTGAAATTGCATAAAGTGGTTATGCATGTGAAATAGAATTCTAGCAAAGGGTTATTTGTGAATGTTTGTCATTAAAGTAATTGACAAAATTCTGAATAAAATAAAAGAGTTTTATTTAATGAGAGATTGCATTAAATTTGGTGGAAATTTAATGGGATTTTTGAGTGGACTTTTGAGTGGAGGGAATTTGGAGGAGTTTTGTGAGTGGAGTGTCCACCCACATGAAGAGGGGAGGGCAAGGGGGCAGCCCCATGCTGCCACCCCTTGGGGTTCCCTCCTCCTATAAAAGGAGCCCCTCCTCACTTCTCACTCACACCTCCTCGTGAAGGATCTCTCTCCCTCTAGAATTTATCCCCATGGTCTCGGACTAGCGAGATACATGTTCCGGTGGCTATTCGACAAGAAAGAGTTGTGCTTCACTGCATCTCTGGAGCGAGGAGGCGGAGGTTGCTCGGTGCCTCGAACGTGTGTGCGAGCACGGATGCGCTGCTGATTTGCGGCGCTAGGACTTCCTCTCGATCTTGAGATCGGCAAGAGATCGTCTACATCAACCACGAGTTTGGACTCGTTAAGCTTTGTCGGTCTTCAAGGGTATGTTCTCTACGGATATACATCCGCCCGTTGTTTGTATCTAGTATAAATAGATCTTGGTATATAGTTCACATCGTAGGAATTTTTTTGTTTTCTATGCTGCGAACCCTTCAGAGAGATCATCCCGAAGGCCTTCACCATCACCATGCCAGCCTCAGGTATGATGCGTGAGTAGTTCACCCTTGGACTATGGGTCCATACATTAGCTAGATGGTTGTTTCTCCTCCTTTGTGCTATCATGTTTAGATATTGTGAGCTCCGTTCATGATCAAGATCATCTATTTGTAATCATATATGTTGTGTTTGCAGGGATCTGATGTATATTGAGATTGCTATGTTAGATTGATTATTGATTCTATCATGTCTTATTGATTATTGATTTTATCATGTCTGTGTTGTTTAAGATCTTGCATGCTCTTCGTTTCTAGTAGCTATCTTGGCCAAGTAGATGCTAGTGACTCCAAGAGGGAGTACTTATACTTGATAGTGGGTTCATGCCTCTATTGAATCTGGGGAAGTGACAGGAATATCTAAGGTTATAGATGTGTTGTTGCTACTAGGGAAAAAACAACAATCTCTTGTTTATGAAACAATTGTATTGTTTACTTTACACGCATTTCTTAATGCAGTTATCCGTTGCTTGCAACTTAATACTGAAGGGGGTTTGGATGATAACCTGAAGGTGGATTACTAGTCATAGATGCAGTTGGATGGCGGTCTATGTATATTGTTGTAATGTCCAATCAAATCTCATAGGAATCATGATGTCTAGTATTTGCATTGTTATGCCTTGCTTAGTCCTGTCAATTGCCCCGCTGTAATTTGTTCACCCCAACATGTTATGTTATCTTTCTTAAGAAGATCACCTCTAGTGAATTGTGGACACCTGTCCAATCTTTACCATTGATACATCATCTACTATTACCGTTTACTCTCTATAAGCAACCATTACCTTCCACATTATACGTTTAATCCTTTGTTTTCAGCAAACCATTGAGATTGACAACCTCACTGTAAGTTGGGGCAAAGTCTTGAGTTTGTGTTGTGCAGGATTTCAAGTTGCTAGCAACACCTTGAAGTTGTTTCCTTCCTCCTACTGGTTCGATAACCTTGGTTTCGTAACTAAGGGAAAACTTATTGTTGTGCTCATCATACCTTCCTCTTGGGGTTTCCCAACGAAGCTCTACAGTGATCTGAGATCATCATCTTACCACCACTAAAAACAAGGAGTGGGCGGTGAGGACCCAACCGCCACTGCAGCCTGGTTGGCCGCCGACACTGCCAAGGGCGCCGGACACCACCGCGCATGCCACCAGCCAACATGGGCTCGGGGAGGGAGCCCCCCATGCCGGCCGACCATCCCTGCTACAGCATCCACGCAGCACGTCGGAGCAACAACTCCTCGCGCCGCCACCGCATCCCGAAGTCCCTGCACAGGGCCATATCGAGCCTTGCCTCCATGCGCGACCGCGGGCACGAGAGGCATCCCACCTGCTGCAGCCTCCAACACGTTCCGTACGCACCAAAATGACGCGCCCTCCCTGCGCCGCCACCCACCGCCATGTCGTTGAGGACCTCAGTTGTCGCCCAGGATGATTCCCCTCCCGACGAGGCTACACGGGAGAGAGAGAGGCATCGCTCCCATAATCGGAGGCGCGAGCTTTGCCTGACCGCGTCCTCCGATGGAGGCGGGGGAGAGAGGGGAGGGAGGGCCGACCCCCGGCGGCGGCTAGGGTTAGCCTCTGGTGCCGCCCGAGCAGGGACGGCATGAGAGGAAGCGGGCCAATCTCTATGTTAGTTCATTTCATTATGTTGAAATACTATCTTCGATCTAAATTCATAGACTCAAATTTATATAAATTCGAATATATTTAACACTAAAGTATAACTAGATACATTTAAATCTAGACAAATATGTATCCATTAGTTTGGATTGGAGAAAGCATCTCAGTTACTGGCCAAACAAATTTGATACGTTGGAAACGTATCTATAATTTTTTATGTTCCATGCTTGTTTAGTGTCTACTTTGCTTTACTTGTCCACACTTTGAGGTGTTTTTTACATGTTTTATGGTACTAACCTATTAAAAAGTTGCAACAGTGCCAGATGCCTGTTTTCTGCTGTTTTTGGTTTCAAAAAAGTTAGTACAGAAATATTATAGGAATTGGACGGGACAAACGTCAAAGTCAATTACTTTCCGTCGGGAACAAGAAGTCCATATGAGAGCCGAAGGGGGCGGCCAGGGGGGCCAGACCCACCCTAGGCGCGGGGTAAGGTGGGCCCGTGCCTGGCTAGGGTTTGGTGGCCCTGGCCGCCTCCCGGTCTCGCTCCTTCGCCTATAAGAAGCCCCCGATGCAGAAACCCTGAGTACCCGATCAGAAATCCACGAAACCGTTTGTAGCCGCTTCCACCATCGTCCCTAGATCGGGGATCAAGTTCTTCGGCACCGGGAGGGAGATCATCCCGGAGGCCTTCTCTCCGGTATGATTCGTGAGTAGTTCCACCTTGTACTATGGGTCCATGTAGTAGCTAGAAGGTTGTATCTCCTCCTTTGTGCTTTCATGTATAGATCTTGTGAGCTCCGTTCATGATCAAGATCTAATCTATTTGTAATCATGCATGTTGTGTTTGCGGGGATCCGATGGATATTGAGATTATTATGTTGGTTTGATTAATGGTTTTATCTTTATGATTCTATCATGTCTGTGTTGTTTGTGATCTTGCATGCTCTCCGTTGCTAGTGGTTATCTTGGCCAAGTAGTTGCTAGTGACTCCAAGAGGGGGTATTTATGCTCGATAGTGGGTTCACGCCTCTAGTTTTCAAGGGAAGTGACAATAATATCTTCGGTTGTAGATGTGTTGTTGCTACTAAGGAGAAAACAACGGTCTCTTGTTCATGGAACATGTGGACTTTTTACCTTACACACTTTGCTTAAAGCAGTTGTCTATTGCTTGCAACTTAATACTGGAGGGGGTTCGGATGATAACCTGAAGGTGGACTTCTAGTCATAGATGCAGTTGGATGACGGTCTATGTATATATTGTATTGCCCAATCAACCTCATAGGATCTTTCTGACTAGTAATTGCATTGTTTGCCTTGCTCAGTTCCTGTCAATTGCTCCGCTGTAATTTGTTTACCCTTCATGCCATGTTGTTTATTTAAGGAGAGAACCTCTAGTGAACTATGGACCCCGGTCCAATCTTTACCATTGATACGTCCTCCACTGTTATTGTTTACTTGTTGCAAACCACCATTACCTTTCACACCATACGTTTAATCCTTTGTTACAACAAACCGGTGAGCTTGACAACCTCACTGATTCGTTAGGACAAAGTCTTGAGTTTCTGTTGTGCAGGTCTCCATGTTGCTTCCAACACCTGTGTGACGTTTCCTTCCTCCTTCTGGTTCGATAACCTCGGTCTCTACTGAGGGAAGACTTGCTGCTTGCTGCTTCACACCTTGCTTTTGGGGTTTCCAACGAAGTGCTCCATGTTAGCACCATCAACAAGTTTTCTGGCGCCGTTGTCGGGGAACGAAGAATAAGAAACTCCCACGTCAACGTGCCAGCCAACACAAGTTTTCTGGCATCGTTGCCGGGGAACTACAGGACAGCTTCAACCTCTTCCTCCCTGTCAAGCACCAAGTTTTCTGGCGCCGTTGCCGGGGAGGCTAAGGATGTCTTCACTAGGGGAGTCCTTCACTTCCTTTCTTTTTACTTTGTTTTTAGTTTGCTTTGTTTCTTTTGCTTTGATTTGTTTGCCTCTTTTCAAAAAACACAAAAAATTAGTTCCTGCTCTAGCTATTGCTGCTGTTTTTGGCTTGCCCACCTTTGCCAAAATGAACTCTGCTGATAACACCAAGTTGTGTGACTTCACTAGCACCAATAACAATGATTTCCTTAGCACTCCTATTTCTCCACCTGCTCCTGATGCTAGCTTTTATGAAATTAAGCCTGCTTTGTTGAATCTTGTGATGAGAGATCAATTTTCTGGTGCTGGTTCTGATGATCCTGCTGCCCATCTCAATAGCTTTGTTGAACTTTGTGAGATGCAAAAATATAAGGATGTAGATGGAGATATTATTAAGCTCAACCTTTTTCCTTTCTCCTTGAGGGGAAAATCTAAAGAATGGTTGCTATCTTTGCCTAAAAATGAAGGGTTTCGCGGCATAGTAAATCAAAATTTTCTACGGATGCGAACAGAGAGAAAGCCAAGATCTAATCTAGGAGATGCAAACAACGAGAGAGATTGGATTAGATCTTCATACCCTTGAAGATTCGCACAACGGAACGTTCGTCGGAACGTGGGTGATGTAGTCGTACTCGCTTCTCCTCCTCGCGATCCGATCCGATCTAGCACCACAAATGGCGGTGCCTCCGTGAGATGCACACGTGCAGCACCTCGACGTCTCCTCCTTCCTCGGACCAGCAAGTATGGTGGAGAGACGGATTGGATCTACAACACGACGGCATGGTGTATATGGTGGAGAATTTCTGCAGCAGGGCTTCGCCTACAAGCGGGGGAGGAGAGAGGAGGCGCAGGCGGCTAGGGTTGGAGGAAGGTGTGTGGGGTTGGTGCCCCCACCCTCTTTATATAGAGGGGCGCAGCTAGCCCTCCCGCAAGACCAAACCGGCGGCCCCAAAGGATAAGGAGTGGGGGGCAAGGAAACCCCCCCTTCTAGAAGGTCTATCTCGAGTTTAAAACCCTCTTGGCCGGCTGGGCCCTATGGGGCCTTGTGCCCCTGGACCAATGCGCCCAGGGCACTCCCTCAGAGGCCCATGCCCCCTCCCGGAAGGTGGGGCCACGTTGGTCCCTTCCGAAGGTTCTAGAAGCTTCCTGCAACATCGATTAACCCAACAATTCCGAACTCCAAAACTGCCGCATTATATGAATCTTATTCTCCTGACCACTCGAACCTCTCGTGATGTCCGGATCCCATCCGAGACTCAACAAAAACTCATAAACCAATTATCCAATCTATCCTAGCCGAGACACGTTATGTGTGACCTGCGGGTTCAAGAATATGCGACATGATCTTCTATCAATAATCAGCTGGGTCTGAAACCCATATTGACTCCCACACATTCATCGATGATCATATCGGATGAACCACGATGCCGGATTCAATCAATCCCATATATATATTCCTTCGTCTCGCGAATTTTACTTGCCCGAGATTCGATCGCTTGCATCACCATACCTAGTTCAATCTCGCTCACAGAAGTACTTTACTCATTCCAGAATCCGATATCACTTTGTGATTAACTCAAGGGTTCGCATAGAAAACAAAAATTTTCCTACGGTGTGAACTAAATACCAAGATCTATTTATACTAGATACAAACAACGGGCGGATGTACATCCGTAGAGAACATACCTTGAAGACCGACAAAGTTTAACGAGTCCAAACTCGTGGTTGATGTAGACGATCTCTTGCCGATCTCAAGATCGAGAGGAAGTCCTAGCGCCGCAAATCAGCGCGATCCGTTCGCACACACGCTCGAGGCACCGAGCAACCTCCGCCTCCTCGCCCAGCGATGCAGCGAAGCACAACTCTTTCTTGCCGAAAAGCCACCGGGAACATGTATCTCGCTAGTCCGAGACCATGGGGAATAAATTCTAGAGGGGGAGAGAGATCCTTCACGAGGAGGTGTGAGTGAGAAGTGAGAGGAGGCTCCTTTATAGGAGGAGGGGGAACCCCAAGGGGTGGCATGGGGGCTGCCCCTTGCCCTCCCTCATCATGTGGGTGGACACTCCACTCACAAAATGACCCTTCAAAAGTCCACTCAAAATCCCACTCAAAATTCCCATTAAATTTCCACCAAATTTAATGCAAACTCTCATTAAATAAAACTCTTTTATTTTATTCAGAATTTTGTCAATTACTTTAATGACAAACATTCACAAATAACCCCTTGCTAGAATTCTATTTCACATGCATAACCACTTTATGCAATTTCACCAAAAACTGTTTGTATCTAGTGAAATAAATTCCTCGCTTGTTTATTCTTTCGGCATGAAACTTTTGCTCCAATTGGATGTCGGTGTCTCATAAGTGTGTCACCCTACGGTTCGTGAATAATGCGGACATGATCGAGACCCTCTCGCATCAATAATCGGCGGGATCGGAGACCCATCGACTCCACACATTCAACGATGACTTTCTTGTGATCGTCGGAACCTTTTACGCTAGTATCTTAATCCCTTTGTCTCACGATATATTACATGTCCGAGATTCGATCATCGGTATCTCCATACCTAGTTTGATCTCGTTATCGACATGCACTCTTTTCTCGCTCCGTGATATAACATTCTAGTGATCAAATCACTTGCTTGCAAGCTAATCAATGTGATATCACCGAGAGGGCCCAGTATATCTATCCGTCATCGGGATGAACAAATTCCACTCTTGATCCATGAGCCTCAACATAACACTTTATTAGTTCAACCCATCTTTATAATCACCCACATTACGGTGTGACGTTTGATGTTATCAAGAAACTCTTCCGTGTTAGTGATTGACATGATCTCATGGTCTAAGGATTAGGATCACTTCGTAAGTTGTTATAGCAATATAAACTCAATGACTTTGATCGTAATGCTATACTTGGATGAATGTTCATCACATCATTACACTAATGTTGTGATCCGTTATTAACAACATCCAATGTCCATGATCGAAACCTTGATCATCTTGTTAATCAACGAGCTAGTTTATGAGAGAGGCTTAACTAGGAACTTTCTGCTTGTTTATTAAACACACATGTATTAACGCTTCCGTATTAATACAATTATAGCATGCAAAATAAACATCTATCATATACTTGGAATACACATAATAAACAATTTATTATTGCCTCTCGGGGCATATTCCTTGATCTCCCACTTGCACTAGAGACAATAATCTAGTTACATAGTGATATATCTAACACCCATTGAGTTCGTGTTGATCATGTTTTGCTCTAGGAGAGTTTTAGTCAACGGATCGCTACATTGAGATCCGTATGTACTTCTAAATCTTTATATCTCCATCCTTGACATGCTCGCGGATGGAGTGAAACGCGCTTAATATGCTTGGAATGCTTGTGAGACCTTGGCTCTTTGGCATTGGCAATGGCACCATTGTTGTCACAATAGATCACCATTGGGTCCAACGCTTGCCACAACTCCTAGTTCGGATATGAACTCCTTCATCCAAATCGCTTCCCCGCCGCTCAAGCAAAGAACATATTCGCCTCCGTTGTTGATCCGCTACCACAGGTTGTTTGGAGCTCCTCCAACTAACGCTCCGCCATTCATGAGAAATACGATCCGGATTGAGACTTAGAGTCATCCGGATCGTGTCAAAGCTAGCGTCGACATAACACTTAGCGACGAGCTCTTCTTCACCTCAGATACAAGAAACATATCCTTAGTTCTTCTCAAGTACTTAAGGATATTCTTGACCGCTATCCAAAGGTTCAACTCGGATCCGATTGGTACCTACTAGTCAAACTAATAGCGTGTGCCACATCCGTCTTGTACATAGCATGGCGTACATTATAGAGCCTATGGTCAAGCATAGGGACTTTGTCCATTATCTCTCTTTCTTCCGTCAAGCCGGACTTTGAGTCTTACTCAATGTCTTGCCTTGCAACATAGGTAAGAACCCCTTCTTACTTCCGTCCATTTTAAACTTCTTTAAAATCTTATCAAGGTATGTACTGCGATAGCCCTATTAGGCGCCTAGATCTATCTCTATAGATCTTTATGCCTAATATGTAAGACGCTTCACCTAGGTCCTTCATTGAAAATTTGTCGCTTAGATAACTTTTAACACTGTTTAAAGTTCTATATCATTCCGATCAATAATATGTCATCCACATATAGTATCGTAAATGCCACATTGCTCCCACTCACTTTCTTGTAAATACAAGCTTCTCCATAAGTTTGGACAAATCCAAACTCTTTGATCACCTCATCAAAGCGGAGATTCCAACTTCGTGATGCTTGCTTCAATCCATAGATGGATCGTGAAGCTTGCACACCTTGTTAGCATCCTTAGGATCGACAAAACCCTTTGGTTGTATCATATACAACTCTTCTTCAATATTACCATTGAGAAACGCGGTTTTGACATCCATCCCATATTTCATAATCGAAATATGCAGCAATTGCTAACATAATCCTAATCGACTTTAGCATCGCTACGGAGAGAAAGTCTCATCGTAGTCAACTCCTTGAATTTGTCGAAACCCCTTTGCGACAAGTCGAGCTTTATAGATGGTCACATTACCATCAAGATCAGTTTCCTTTGAAAATCCATTTGTTCTCCACGGCCTTTCGGTGGTGAGGTAATTCCACCAAGTTCCAAACTTGATTTTCATACATGGATTCCATCTCGGATTTCATGGCTTCTAACCATTTGTTGGAATCCGGCTCATCATCGCTTCTTCATACGTCGCAGGTCATTATTTTCATCAACCATGAAATTTATGACAGATTTCCGTCAGTCGGGAGTACGCGTCTGCTTGACGACTGCGAGGTTCTAGTAGTACTCTCTTTCGGAGTTTCATGATCATTATCATTAGTTCCTTCTTCAACAGTGGAGCCAACTCGAACGACTTCCGGCTGCGCTACTCGCCATACTTTGAAGAGAAGGTTCCATAACCTCTTCGAGTTCTACCTTCCGACTACTCACACCTTTCGCGAAACTCTTTCTCTAGAAAGGATCCATTCTTAACAACAAAACCTTGCCCTCGGATCTGTGATAGAAGGAATACCCAATAGTTTCTTTAGGGTATCCTATGAAGACGCATTTTTCCGCTTTGGGTTCGAAGTTTATCCGGTTGAAGTTTCTTCACATAAACATCGCAACCCCAAACTTTAAGAAATGACACTTAGGTTTGTTTCCAAACCACAATTCATACGTGTCGTTTCAACGGATTTAGATGGTGCCCGATTTAAAGTGAATGCAGCAGTTTCTAGTGCATAACCCCAAAATGACAACGGCAAGTCCGTGAGACATCATAGATCGAACCATATCTAATAAAGTACGATTCGACGTTCCGACACACCATTTCATTGTGGTGTTCCTAAGGTGTGAGTTGTGAAACAATTCCACACTCTTTCATGTGAGTGCTAAACTCGTAACTTAGATACTCACCTCCACGGTCGCATCAGAAATTTGATCTTTCTATTACGATGATTTTCCACTTCATTCGAAATTCCTTGAACTTTTCAAAGGTTTCAGACTTGTGTTTCATCAAGTAGATATAACCGTATCTACTCAAATCATCCGTGAAAGTAACAAAATAACGATATCCACCTCGGCGACACACTCATTGGACCACATACATCCGAATGTATGATTTCCAATAAATCATCGCCTGCTCCATTGAACCGAAAACGGCGTTCTAGTCATCTTGCCCATAAGGCATGGCTCACATGTATCAAATGATTCATAATCAAGTGATTCTAAAAGTCCATCCGAATGGAGCTTCTTCATGCTTAATGCCAATATGACCTAGACGGCAAGTGCCACATATATGCGGATATATCATCACTAAGTTTAATCCTTTTAGCATCAATATTATGAATATGTGTAACATTATCATCGAGATCCAACGAAATAAACCATTCAACATTGGTGCATGACCATAAAAGATTTCATTCATATAAATGGAACAACCATTGTTCTCGATTTGAATGAAAACCACTTTGCATCAAACATGATCCGGATACAATGTTCATGCTCAGCGGGCACCAAATAACGATTATTTAAGTTTATAACTAATCCCGACGGTAAGTGGAGAGGTAGCGTTCGACGGCGATCACATCAACGTTTGATCCATTGCCGACACGCATCTTGACCTCACCCCTTGCTAGCGGTCGCTCATTCGCAGCCCGATTCGAGTTACAAATATTAGCAACCGGTATCAAATACCGGTGCTCATGAGCACTAGTCAAGTACACATCAATAACATGTATATCATATATACCTTTGTTTGCCTTGCCGCCTTCTTGTCTCGCCAGATACTTGGGGCGATTGCTTCGATGGCCATCCCCTTACAATAGTAGCACTCGGTATCGACTTAGGTCCAACTCGGGGTTTCTTTTCAGCGGCAACAGCTTGCCGCCTTACTTCCTTCCGCTTTCCCTTCTTGTCTTTCTTGAAACCAGTGTTCCTATTGATCATCAACACTTGATGTTCCTTTTGATCTCCACTTCTAGCTTTTAAGCATTGTAAGCTCGGGAGAGACTTCTTCATGCCTTGCATATTATAGTTCATCACGAAGCTCTTATAGCTAGGTGGTAGAGACGCAAACACGATGGATGCCTAAGTCAATGGGAATCGTTATTCCCAAGGACACAAGCTTATCGGCGTAACGACATCTTGAGTACATGCTCACTAACGAGCTGTTCTCTTCCATCATGCAACTAAAGAACTTTTACAAGCATTGTAGCTCTCATGCAGCATGTGTGTCGAAAATCATTTTCAACTCACCCATTGTATCAAAAGCATTGCCGTTTGAACGCTTTCAAGTTCGGCTCTAGCCCATACAATATGCCGCAATGAACTAAGTTGTGGTCCTCCGACGAGTAAGATAGACATTCTTCTCCTCGTGGGCATCACAAGGGTGGGGCCTAACGGCGCTTCTAGCACATATTGCTTTTGTGCAGAGAGGAGAATCCTCAAATTCATGGCCCATTCAAGAAAGTTGCTACCGCTCGTGCTAGTTTCTCTTTCTCCATGAACGCATTGAAATTAAAAGGTGTGGTGCCATCTACAACAGAATTTGTAAAGTTTAGACTAAGTGTATGATAGATTGAGTTCAACTAATCTATATTACGAATGAACTCCCACTCAAAAGCGACATCCTCGTGTCCTTTTGGTGATTACATGAACCAAATCCACTACACCAAGTCCGATCATCACGTGAGTCGGTATAGCTTCAAAGGCGAGCATCAAATGGGCATCATATCAACTATATGACTCATGCTTAACCTTTCGATTCAGGTTCCGAGGCCATGTCTGCATGCTAGGCTCGCCAAGTTAGAACCTTAGTATTTTTATGTAATCGCTCTTACACCAAGTATGGTCGAGGATCCAAGTACACCCGATCATCACGTGATGTCTTGGGGCGAAAACATAATCGGTGCATACTAAAGGGAGAACACATTCTTATCTTGATATTTAAAATGAGGGATCATCTTATTATGCTTAACAAAGCGCTAAACAAGCAATATAAGATGCAATCAAACATCATATGTTTAATAGTGAAATTATATGGTTCCCGCAGATGATCTCTATCATGTGCATCGTGGTATGATCACTATCATACCTATATGTGTAAATCCACAATCTATGGGTTTTACACGCTATGTGTTGTAAGAGTATCATCTCATACTTCTACTTACAACACTACCATATCATAACACTAGCCCAAAGAACAATCTAAACTAGACGCCTAATTTATCCATTGCAAGTTTTACGTGGTCGAGGGCTTTCGAGATAGAACCGTTCTTACCTACGAACATGAACCACAACGAGGATAATCAAATTGTTGACAACTCGCTTGCAAAATAGATATTGACTATAGTAGGAGAGACAGACACCGCTAGCCACTTATGCAAACTAGTTGCATGTCAAGCGTGAACAGGTCTCATGTGCGAGGACATGTAAAGTTTGTCCGGCCGCCCATCCCACTATGCCACCAATATCCAAAATCACAAGAAAGGAGCAACAACATGATCATCATCGCCCACATACTCATATGTGTACTACCCGTAAAGTATCTACGCAGATCCGGCTCGATACCATCAAGGGTTCGCAAGATAGAAAACAAAAATTTTCCTACTGTGAACTAAATACCAAGATCTATTTATACTAGATACAAACAACGGCGGATGTACATCCGTAGAGAACATACCCTTGAAGACCGACAAAGTTTAACGAGTCCAAACTCGTGGTTGATGTAGACGATCTCTTGCCGATCTCAAGATCGAGAGGAAGTCCTAGCGCCGCAAATCACGCGCATCCGTGCTCGCACACACGCTCGAGGCACCGAGCAACCTCCGCCTCCTCGCCTCCAGCGATGCAAGAAGCACAACTCTTTCTTGCCGAAAAGCCACCGGAACATGTATCTCGCTAGTCCGAGACCATGGGGAATAAATTCTAGAGGAGAGAGATCCTTCACGAGGAGGTGTGAGTGAGAAGTGAGAGGAGGGGCTCCTTTATAGGAGGAGGGGGAACCCCAAGGGGTGGCCGCGCATGGGGCTGCCCTTGCCCTCCCTCATCATGTGGGTGGACACTCCACTCACAAAATGACCCTTCAAAAGTCCACTCAAAATCCCACTCAAAATCCCATTAAATTTCCACCAAATTTAATGCAAACTCTCATTAAATAAAACTCTTTATTTTATTCAGAATTTTGTCAATTACTTTAATGACAAACATTCACAATAACCCCTTGCTAGAATTCTATTTCACATGCATAACCACTTTATGCAATTTCACCAAAACCTGCTTTCGTATCTAGTGAAATAAATTCCGCTTGTTTATTCTTTCGCATGAAACTTTTGCTCCAATTGGATGTCGGTGTCTCATAAGTGTGTCACCCTACGGTTCGTGAATAATGCGGACATGATCGAGACCCTCTCGATCAATAATCGAAGCGGATCCGAGACCCATACCGACTCCCACACATTCAACGATGACTTTCTTGTGATCGCGGAACCTTTTACGCTAGTATCTTAATCCCTTTGTCTCACGATATATTACATGTCCGAGATTCGATCATCGGTATCTCCATACCTAGTTTGATCTCGCATCGACATGCACTCTTTTCTCGTTCGTGATATAACATTCTAGTGATCAAATCACTTGCTTGCAAGCTAATCAATGTGATATCACCGAGAGGGCCCCAGTATATCTATCCGTCATCGGGATGAACAAATTCCTCTTGATCCATGAGCCTCAACATAACACTTTATTAGTTCGAACCCATCTTTATAATCACCTCATTACGGTGTGACGTTTGATGTTATCAAGAAACTCTTCCTGTTAGTGATTGACATGATCTCATGGTCTAAGGATTAGGATCACTTCGTAAGTTGTTATAGCAATATAAACTCAATGACTTTGATCGTAATGCTATACTTCGGATGAATGTTCATCACATCATTACACTAATGTTGTGATCCCGTTATTAACAACATCCAATGTCCATGATCAGGAAACCTTGATCATCTTGTTAATCAACGAGCTAGTTTATGAGAGAGGCTTAACTAGGAACTTTCTGTTTGTTTATTAAACACACATGTATTAACGTTTCCGTATTAATACAATTATAGCATGCAAAATAAACATCTATCATATACTTGGAATACACATAATAAACAATTTATTATTGCCTCTCAGGGCATATTCCCTTCAAACTCCTTAACCACATGCTTGCAAGCGGTGTTGATATCGATTACCGAGTGGGACCGAAGTATATCTCTCCGAATTGGGAGGGACAAATCCCATCTAGATACATATAACCCCGCAGATACTTTCCGATCACCTGAGAGACACCTTTATGATCACCCTCTCATAGGATGACGTTTGATGACCTCAAAGCTTTCTTCCGATACCAGGGAGTTGTATTATCTCATGGTCTAAGGAATACAATATTTGACATAAGAAAAAGCTTCGCAAAGACGAACACGATGACACGATCTAATTGCTTCGCTTAGTTTGGTCATCCACCATATCATTCTCCCAATGATATGATCTCATTATTAATCGACAACTCATGTCCATGGTTAGGAAACCTTAACCATCATTAATCAATGAGCTAGTCCATAGAGGCGTACTAGGGACACGGTGTTGTTCACAAACCACACAAGTATTAAAGTTTCCGCTTAATACAATTCTAGCATGGAATATAAACATTATCATGAACAAGAATTATAATAATAACAGCTTTATTATTGCCTCTAGGGCATAATTCCAGCCTCCCACTTGCACTAGAGTCAATAATCTAGTTTACATCCGCAACAATCTCACACCATGGCAATCGAGGTGATGATCATGGTTTACACGTGGAAGAGGTTTAGTCAATGGATCTGCGACATTCGGATCTGTATGTACTTTGCTAATCTTCGATCTCCATCGCTATATAATCTCGGATTATATGAAACTTATGTTGATATGCTTGGTCTTTGGATGATATCTTGGTTCCTTAGCGAGTGCTATGGCGCCGGTGTTGTCACACAATATCTCCGATGGGTCCAATGCACTTGAACCACGCCAAGCTCGATGATGAAGTTCTGATCCAAACTCCTTCACTTGACGCTTCGGCAGCCCATGTATTCCGCTTCTCGTAGATCCGCGATCACGCTTTGCTTGTAGCTTCTCCAGCTCACAGCTCCTCCATTCAAAATATACACGTATCCTGTCTAAGATTTAGAATCATCCTTGTCGGTTTAAACTAGCATCGACGTAACCTTTTCTGACGAAATTCATCACCCCATAGACTAAGAACATTTCTTTAGTTCTATTTAGGTACTTTAGGATGTTCTTCACGGTTGTCCGATGTTCCACTCGGATCACTTTGATACCTTTCGTCAAACTAAGAGCATTGGACACATCCGGTATAGTACACAAGATGGCATACATGATCGAACCTATGGCCGAGGCATAAGGCACTTTTCTCATAGCTTCCTATCATTTCGTAGTGGACACTGAGCCTTGCTCAATATCTTACCTGACAACATAGGCACTGAACCTTTCTTTGCCTTATCCATTCTGAACCTTTTCAGAACATTGTCTAGGTATGTACTCTGGCTTAAAGCTATCAGGCGTCTTTGTCTATCTCTTTAGATTTTGATGCCCAATATATAAGCAGCTTCACCTAGGTCCTTCATTGAAAAACATTTGTTCAAATAACTCTTCACATCGTTAAGCATGTTGATGTCATTTCCAATAATCAATATGTCATCCACATATAGTACCGTAAACGCCACCGAGCTCCCACTCACTTTCTTGTAGATACAAGCTTCGTAGCAATTTGGAACAAATCCAAAGCTCTTGATCACTTGATCAAAATGAAGGTTCCAACTCCGAGATGCTTGCTTCAGTCCATAAATGGAACGCTGAAGTTTGCATACTTTACTAGCATCCTTAGGATCGACAAAACCTTCGGGTTGCATCATATACAACTCTTCATCAATGTTGCCATTGAGGAAAGCAGTCTTGACATCCATCTGCCATATTTCATAATCATGAAACGCAACAATTGCTAATAAAATCTGAATGGACTTAAACATCGCTACGGGAGAGAAAGTCTCATCGTAGTCAACACCTTGAACTTGTCGAAAACCTTTCGCGACAAGCCGTGCTTTATAGACGGTAACATTACCATCCGCGTCCGTTTTCTTCTTGAAGATCCATTTGCACTCAACGGCCTTTCGGTCGCTAGGAGGGTCCACCAAAGTCCATACTTGGTTTTCGCTCATGGATCCCAATTCGGATTTCATGGCTTCTAGCCATTTCTCAGAGTCTGGGCTCATCATCGCTTCCTCATAGTTCGTAGGTTCACTGTCTTCTACTAACAAGACAGTCAAGACAGTTTGGCCGTACCACTCAGGAGGGCACGCGACCTTGTCGACTGCGACGTTCGATGGCAAGATCGTCCAAGCTTCATGATCCTTGTCATTAGCTTCCTCTATTGTTGGTGCGCAAAGGCACTCGAACAATTTCAGTCGCGCTACTCTCCAATTCAAGAAAATGTTCAATAACCTTGTCTAGCTCTACTTTCCTCCCACTCACTTCTTTCGAGAGAAACTCCTTCTCAAGAAAGGAACCGTTCTTTGCGACAAACACTTTGCCTTCGGTTCTGTGATAGAAGGTATACCCAATAGTTTCCTTAGGGTATCCTATGAAGACGCATTTCTCCGCTTTGGGTTCGAGCTTGTCCGGCGTCAACTTCTTGACGTAAGCTTCGCATCCCCAAACTTTAAGAAACGACAACTTAGGTTTAGCACCAAACCACAGTTCATACGGTGTCATCTCAACAGATTTAGATGGTGCCCTATTTAAAGTGAATGCAGCGGTTTCTAATGCATAACCCCAAAATGATAACGGCAAATCAGTAAGAGACATCATCGATCGGACCATATCTAATAGGGTTCGGTTCCGACGTTCAGACACACCATTGCGCTGTGGTGTTCCGGGTGGCGTGAGTTGTGAAACGATTCCACTTGCTTTAAGATGCTTGAGAAAATCATAACTCAAATATTCACCTCCACGATCGGATCGTAGAAACTTAATCTTTCTGTTAAGATGGTTCTCCACTTTATTCTGAAATTCTTTGAACTTTTCAAACGTTTCAGATTTATGTTTCATTAAATAGATATACCCATATCTACTTAAGTCATCGGTAAAAGTGAGAAAATAGCGATATCCACCGCGCGTCGAAACACTCATCGGTCTGCATACATCGGTATGTATGATTTCCAACAAGTCCGTTGCTCGCTCCATCATACCGGAGAACGGGGTTTTGATCATCTTGCCCATGAGGCATGATTCGCATGTGTCAAATGATTCAAAATCAAGAGACTCCAAAAGTCCATCAGAATGGAGTTTCTTCATGCGCTTTACACCAATATGACCTGAGCAGCGATTGCCACAAATAAGTAGTATTATCACTATCTACTTTGCATCTCTTAGCCTCAATGTTATGGATGTGTGTTTCATCCCTTTCGAGATTTAGAAGAAATAAACCATTCACAAGAGGTGCATGACCATAAAAGATGTTACTCATATAAATAGAACAACCATTATTCTCCGATTTAAATGAATAACCGTCTTGCAATAAACACGATCCGTAAATAATGTTCATGCTCAACGCAGCACATAATAACATTTATTAAGGTTTAAAACTAATCCGAAGGTAAAACTAAGGAGAGCGTGCGACGGCCATCACATCAACTCTTGATCCGCTGCCAGCGCATCGTCACCTCATCCCTCGCAACCGCTCTATTCCGTAGCTCTGCTTCGAGTTACAAATATTAGCAACCGAACCGTATCAAATACCCGGACACTACAACGAGGGCTAGTAAGGAAAACATCAATAACATGTATATCAAATATACCTTTGATGGTGCCGACCTTCTTGTCGCTAAGTACTTGGACGATTGCGCTTCGAGGACCCTTGTCCTTGCAATAGAAGCACTTTCGATTGGGCAGGACGGACTGAGCTTCTTCTCGCCAGGGCATTGCGCTTGCCGCCCTTCTTGAAGGGCTTTGCTCCTTACCTTTCTTAAAGGTGGGCTTGTTGACCATCAACACATGATTATCCTTTTGATGTCCACTTCGCGGCCTTGACTTTGCGAAGAGCTCGGTGATCGTATCAAAGGAACCAATCTGATTGTGAGTCACTACAAAACTTTTGTAGCTGGGAGGGATTGATTGCGAGAACCACATCAATCTTGATCTCCTCTCGAATCGTGCATTCCGCTTGCTCAAGGCGTTGAGTGTAGCCCGTCATCTTAATGGCGTGCTCACTAACGGAACTCCTTCCTCCATCTTGCGGTTAAAGAACTTCTCGGAGATCTCATATCTCTCGAGCGGCCCGAGTCTGAAACATGGTTTTCAGCTCTTGAGAATCTCAAACGTCCTAATAGTCTTCAAAACGATTTTGAAGTTCGGTTCCATAGCAAATAACATGGTGCTCTTAATCACACCATAATCATCTTTCTTGACCGATAGACAGCTTTCTCATCGGTAGCTTGCAGAGGGTCACCTAACGCTTTCCCAAGGACATAGTCCTTTTGACCGCCAGAGAGAATGATTCTTAGATTGCAGAACCAATTGGTGAAGTTAGACTCGTTGTTTCTAAGCTTTTCCTTCTCAGCAAAAACGTTGAAGTTGAAGTTGGACTTGGCCATGTGATCTACAGTATTGGCAAGTAAAATTTAGACTATGTTCATGATAACTAGTTCAACTTTTAATCAAATTACTAGATGAACTCCCACTAAATTCAACATCCCTCTAGTTGTTTAGTGAACACGATCCAAATTCACCACACCTAATCCGATCATCACGAGAAGAGATGTGGTTTCAATGGTGGACAACGAAGTGTCGATCATATCATTCATATGACTCATGCTTAACCTTTCGGTTCTTGTGTTCCGAGGCCATGTCTGTACATGCTAGGCTCGTCAAGTTAGACCCAAGTATTTCCGCGTGTGCAAAACTGGCTTGCACCCGTTGTATGTGAGCGTAGAGTCTATAGCACCCAATCATCACGTGATGCTTGGACACGACGAACTTTCGCAACGGTGCATACTCGGGGAGAACACAGTTTTATCTTGATCTTTAAGTGAGGAATCATCTTATAATGCTACCGTCGCGATCTAAGCATAATAAGATACATAAAAGGATAAACATCACATGCATATAACTTTATGTGACATGGTATAGCCAATCTTCGCACAATGATCTCCATCTTGTGCGTGCCGGCATGATCTCCATCACTTCCACCATGATTGCCTCCACCACGAATAGCAACTACAACTATTGCTAACTACTTAGCGATAAAGTGAAACTATTACATGGCGTATAATAAGTTGACACACATGTCATACACAATTATAAAGACAACCATATGGCTCAGCCGGTTGTGTACTCATCGACATGCAAGTCGTGAAACATTACAAAACATGATCATCGCATACATTATACACATCACATCTTGGGCCATACCATATCACAGAAAACACTCCCTGCAAAAACAAGTTAGACGCCTCTACTTTGTTGTTGCATGTTTTACGTGGCTTATGGGAGTAGATGCTAAGAATGATTCTTACCTACAGAAAGCCACAACGGTGATATTATGGTTGCCAAACTCCGGTGTTAATCCCATGACAACTATAGTGAGAGAAACTGACATCCACCAGCCGCATGTGTGGAACAAGCCACACGTCAAGTGCGGAGCCGGTCTCATGACGACGTCGCGTAAGGTTGGCCGGACCGCTTCAATCTCACTATCCTGCGTCATAAGAAGAACACAAACAAGAGGCTTGCAGCAGAAAACATCAACGCGCAACAACCATGTTGCGTTCTACTCGTGAAACACATCTACGCATAGATCTAGCTCTTATACCATCAAGGGTTTCGCGACATAGTAAATCAAAATTTTCTACGGATGCGAGCAGAGGAAAGCCAAGATCTAATCTAGGAGATGCAAACAACGAGAGATTGGATTAGATCATCATACCCTTGAAGATTCATGCGGTGAACGTTCGTCGGAACGTGGGTGATGTAGTCGTACTCGCTTCTCCTCCTCGCGATCCGATCCGATCTAGCACCACAAGTGGCGGTGCCTCCGTGAGATGCACACGTGCAGCACCTCGACGTCTCCTCCTTCCTCAGACCTGCAAGTATGGTGGAGAGACGGATTGGATTTACAACACGACGGCGTGGTGTATATGGTGGAGAATTTCTGCAGCAGGGCTTCGCCTACAAGTAGTCGGGAGGGAGAGAGGAGGGCAGCAGGGCGGCTAGGGTTGGAGGGGAAGGTGTGTGGGGGTTGGTGCGCCCCCACCCCTCTTTATATAGAGGGGGGCGCAGCCCTAGCCCCTCCCGCAAGACCAAACCGGCGGCCCCAAAGGATAAGGAGTGGGGGGCAAGGAAACCCCCCCTTCTAGAAGGTCTATCTCGAGTTTAAAACCCTCTTGGCCGGCTGGGCCCTATGGGGCCTTGTGCCCCTGGACCAATGCGCCCAGGGCACTCCCTCAGAGGCCCATGCCCCCTCCCGGAAGGTGGGGCCACGTTGGTCCCCTTCCGGAAGGTTCTAGAAGCTTCCGGATAATATCGATTAACGGAACAATTCGAACTCCAAAACTGCACCGCATTATATGAATCTTATTCTCTGACCACTCCGGAACCTCTCGTGATGTCCGGATCCCATCCGAGACTCAACAAAAACTCATAAACCAATTATCCAATCTATCCTAGCGTCGAGACATGTTAAGTGTGTGACCTGCGGGTTCGAGAATATGCGACATGATCTTATATCAATAATCAACAGTGTCTGAAACCCATATTGACTCCCACACATTCATCGATGATCATATCGGATGAACCACGATGCCAGGATTCAATCACTCCCATATATATATTCCCTTCGTCTCGCGATATTTTACTTGCCCGAGATTCGATCGTCGGTACCGTCATACCTAGTTCAATCTCGTTCACAGCAAGTACTTTACTCGTTCCGTAATTCGATATCACATTGTGATTAACTCCTTAACCACATGATTGCAAGCGGTGTTGATATCGATTACCGAGTGGGCCCGAAGTATATCTCTCCGATTTGGGAGGGACAAATCCCATCTCGATACATACAACCCAACAGATACTTTCCGATCACCTGAGAGACACCTTTATGATCACCCTCTCATAGGATGACGTTTGATGACCTCAAAGCTTTCTTCCGATACCAGGGAGTTGTATTATCTCATGGTCTAAGGAATACAATATTTGACATAAGAAAAAGCTTCGCAAAGACGAACACGATGACACGGTCTAATTGCTTCGCTTAGTTTGGGTCTGTCCACCATATCATTATCCCAATGATATGATCTCATTATTAATCGACAACTCATGTCCATGGTTAGGAAACCTTAACCATCATTAATCAATGAGCTAGTCCATAGAGGCGTACTAGGGACACAGTGTTGTTCACAAACCACACAAGTATTAAAGTTTCCGCTTAATACAATTCTAGCATGGAATATAAACATTATCATGAACAAG
Source organism: Avena longiglumis (assembly GCA_030063025.1). Taxonomy (NCBI): domain Eukaryota; kingdom Viridiplantae; phylum Streptophyta; class Magnoliopsida; order Poales; family Poaceae; genus Avena; species Avena longiglumis. The sequence continues at coordinate 519,452,417 of CP125975.1, forward strand.
AATTATAATAATAACAGCTTTATTATTGCCTCTAGGGCATAATTCCAACAAAAAAAGTATTGATTCTTAGACTAAGTGCAAAGATGCTTTTATTGGAAAGTACTATCCTCCTGCTAAGATTATTGCTATGAGAAGTGACATTATGAAAATTAAACAACTTGATAGTGAACATGCTGCTCCTGCTTGGGAAAGAATGAAATCTTTGGTTAAAAATTGCCCTACTCATGGACTCACTGCTTGGATGATTATCCAGACTTTTTGTGCAGGTTTGAACTTCTCCTCAAGAAACCTGCTGGATTCTGCTGCTGGAAGTACCTTCATGGGCCTCACTTTGGGTGCTACAACAAGGCTCCTCGATAATATGATGGTTAACTACTCTGAATGGCATGTTGAGAGATATCCACATGGTAAGAAGGTAAATTCTGTTGAGTAAACTTCCTCTTTGAGTGAAAAGATTGATGTTATTATGGCTATGCTTATTAATGGGAAAACTCCTCTATATCCTAATAGTGTTCCCTTAGCCTCTTTGGTTGCTCAAGAAGAGCAAGTTGATGTGAACTTCATTAGAAACAACAATTTCAACAACAATGCTTATGGTAATTATAGGCCTTATCCTCCTAGTGGAAATACTTATCATGGTAGATCCGGAATGCCTAGTGAAGAAAGGATTCTAGAAGTATAGAGATCCACTAAGAATTTTATGCAAATGCAATATGAGCAAAATAAGATTTTCACTAAAACTATGGAGGAGCAATCTATTATCTTGAAAAACATCAGTCATCAGCTTGAGAATTTGAATAGAGAAATCCCTAGTTTACAGTTAAAAAATTTGAGTGCTGAGAAAAATATATCCTCTTTGTCTAAGCTCAGTCCTCCTTGATTAATAAAATGGCTGCTAAACCTGAAACTATGGAAAACACATTTGCTACTGCTCATGCCATACAAGTTACTATTAATGAAAATGTTAGATTGTTAGCTCAACTTCATGCTAAGTGGGAAAGGGAAGCTGAAATTGATAGAAGCAATAGTGTGTGCACCATCACCACTATACCACAAGTAGCCCCTATTCCTACTCCTACTGAGCCTACTACTAGTGATGCCAAGTTTGACTTTGATATTGATGGTTGTAATATTTCTGAAGTGATTATGTTCTTACAAAATCTTGCTAAAAGTCCTGATGCTAGTGATATGCATGTTGCCTTTACCAAACACATTACAGATACTCTTGTTAAGATTAAGGAAGAGAAGCTAAAACACAAAGCTTCTATTCCTAGGAAAGTAGAAGATAGTTGGGAACCCATTATTAATATGCAAGTGAATGACTTTGATCTCAAGGCTTCATGTGATCTTGGTTCTAGCGTCTCTATTATGCCTAGGAATATTTATGAAATGCTTGATTTGTCACCATTAGAAGATTGTTATTTGGATGTCCCACTCAATAATAATGCTAAGAAGAAACTCATGGAGAGTGTTAATTATGTTCTTATTATGGTTAATAATGCTTATGTCCCTGTGGAATTCTATGTTTTGGATGTTGAATACAATGCGTTTTGTCCTATTACTTTGGGAAGACCTTTTCTCAGAACAGTTGGTGCCATCATTGATATGAAAGAAGACACCATTAAAAATCATTTTCCATTCAAGAAAGGTATTGAAAAATTCCCAATGAGGAGAGAAGTTGTTTTTTGCTCCTCCTTTGAAAGCAAGTTTTGATTTTAATGCTTCCTCATTTGAAAATACTTGATTCTTCTTGCTTCTTGTGTCTAACTTAAAGGCGTAAAAGAAAAGTACTTGTTGGAAGATAACCCAAGAGTTTCCTTGAGTCTTGGAAGTTATTACTTCTGTAGTGACCTCTCCTTATCCTTTTTGTTTGCTTTTTGTGCCAAGAATAACCTCTAATGAGAGGGAAGTAAGATTTGGGGAGTTGCGGTCCCGAAACAGATTTCTGTCCTCCACCAAAAAAAATCGTGAGGAGGATGTGTAACTCGGATTGAGCTCAAAATTTACGAATAAATCACCAAGTATGTTATATAACTTTCGTTAGATCAACACTTTTTGATTTGGGCAACAGAAGATGTTCGAAAAAAATAGTTTCTACCTGATGGTCTGTTTTGACAGATTTCTGCCATTATTTGCATTTGCTTCTTATTGATTCCTTTTTGAGCTCTCTTTAAGTAAATTGAGTTTCTTTGAAGAAGTTACTAAAGTAGCTTGTGTTTTTAGTGAAAAGCCTTGATGTTCCAAAGCTTTGCCCGCGGTCTAATATCTTTTGAATAAGCTAATGTTGCTAATGAAGATTGTGTGAAGTTTTGTATGAAGGAAAAATTTCAGGTGTAGAGAGAGAATGATGCAATGATATGAAGAATGGACAAAATCTCAAGCTTGTGGATGCCACCATGGTGTCACCCCAAGAAATATACAAGAGGTACAAGCATCCTCTTCTTCATCAATAAAAAGCTCAGGTCTGTCTAGACACTTCCATTTTATTGTTTCATGCACTGTTGTGTTGTTCTTGGAGCGTCTTAGTTTTCATTTGCTTTGCTTAGTTTGTTTAGTTTGCTTTAGTAGTTTGGACCCCCGCTCTCGCTGTGTTGTTTTACAAATAAGTTTGCTTGGTGTTTTGAAAGGAGTAGTAAGTTCTTGCTTGAAGTGTAAGAGGAGCTTGCATTGACTATGACTAAGATTTTAGCATGACATGCTAGGTGTTGTTTTTGCATTATGATTAGTGATTATTGTTGTAGCATATCTTGTTCCAAATAATTGGGATTGCTTAGTGTGCCTTGAAGAAATTATGTGTTGTCTTAGCATGCAAAAGCATAGTATTGTGGTATTCTCCTTTGATGTTTTGCTTGGGTTGACTTGGTACATGCTCACACCATGTTATGAATATGACAAGTCACCATTAGCCTCTATGATCATTTAGTCCTTGACTTGTAGTACCACTCTTTGCTTTGATTAGTTTGCTTTGTTGCATTGCATAATTATGGCCATTATTGCTCTCTTAGTTGGTTGCTCCCAGTCTTTTGCTAGCCTCCACTTGTATGAGTAAGTTCTACTCATGCTTCCAACTCCCAAGAAACCAAGTTATTACAAAGTGTCCACTATAAACTCCTATGCATGGTGTGTTACACCATTCCAAGTGTATTCTTGTTTTCATCTATCTTCCAATTAAAAACTATTTTGTTATGTGAAAACATAGTGATTAAAGCCCTCACGAACTTGATGCACACTTTATATTCTTTGACCCTAATAAACTTGAACCATTGTGACAACTTTTTTGTATATGCTTGCACTTATAAGTTGGAATTAGCAGAAACGTGATGTCACGGGGAACGTTTTCAACATTGCACTTGTACCTTGTTGTACTTAGTTGATATCATGTTCTTTTGTCTATGGATGTCACCGGTGTGAAATAAAGAGGGGACTTGTAAGTCCAAGGAATTTGTATCCTGTGTTAGAGAAACGTCTGGGCCGCTAGCCTAAGCCATGCCTAATCATGGTGGAAACTTGCAGCATCACCATAATGAGCTATCTATGAAGCATCCTTAATAAAAAAAGCTATGCATATGGTAAATAGAAAGATTGCTGGGATGCTCATTATCTGCTTGCCTTGTCATTTTGGTTATGGGAAAAGATCCTCTACCATGTGCAAGGGGTACCCCATTGGCGGTTCTCAATGATATGCAAATACTTACAGTGACAAGAACTTACCTGAACCCAAAGTTGAGTATGCATGAGGTGTGACCCTCGTATTCAAGGGGCATGAGATTGCCAACTTATACTTTGTTAAGCATATACTCCAGCTTTGCCACTTTAACCTTAACCACTTCAAGATGCTTATGATAGGGGCAATGAGGGCTGAAAGCTAACAAGTACCATAATTTTTGGAAGCTCTTTTTGAAACTTGTAATCCCTGCTTCCTTTACAAAAAGGCCTTTCTTCCACCATTATTCAGTCTCCACCTTCTACCTTTAGGCACCATTAAGAGAGTATAGTTGTCATTCTGTGTGCAGTGTTCCAAAGCTTATTAATTGATGTATATTGATACGTTGGAAACATATCTATAATTTTTGATGCTCCATGCTTGTTTAGTATCTACTTTGCTTTACTTGTCCACACTTTGAGGTGCTTTTTACATGTTTTCTGGTACTAACCTATTAACAAGTTGCAACAGTGTCAGATGCCTGTTTTCTACTGTTTTTGGTTTTAGAAAAGTTAGTAAAGAAATATTCTCGGAATTGGACGGGACAAACGCCAAAGTCAATAACTTTCCGTGGGGACTAAGAAGTCCAGAGGAGAGCCGGAGGGGCTGGTCAGGGGGGCCAGACCCAACCCAGGCGCGGGGTTAGGTGGACCCGCGCCTGGGTAGGGTTTGGCGATCCTGGTCGCCTCCCGGACTCACCCCTTCGCCTATAAGAAGCCCCCGATACAGAAACTCTCGTTACCCGATCAGAAATCCACGAAACCGTCTGTAACCGCCGCCACCATCGTCCCTAGATCGAGGGGATCTGAAGTTCTTCCCGGCACTCTGCCGGAGGGGAGATCATCCTGGAGGCCTTCTCTCCGGTATGATTTGTGAGTAGTTCCACCTTGGACTATGGGTCCATGTAGTAGCTAGATGATTATATCTCCTCCTTTGTGCTTTCATGTATAGATCTTGTGAGCTCCGTTCATGATCAAGATCTAATCTATTTGTAATCATGCATGTTGTGTTTGTGGGGATCCGATGGATATTGAGATTATTATGTTGGTTTGATTAATGGTTCTATCTTTATGATTCTATCATGTCTGTGTTGTTTGTGATCTTGCATGCTCTACGTTGCTAGTGGTTATCTTGGCCAAGTAGTTGCTAGTGACTCCAAGAGGGAGTATTTATGCTCGATAGTGGGTTCATGCCTCTAGTGTAACACCCTCAGAATCGGCCCTATGCAAGTTTCAGCGATTCCCGCCAAACCCGCATAGAAACGATTCAAAGGTGCCCACCAGGCACTTGCGTGCGGGTGGAAAACGAAGTAATAACATTACACAACAGTCCTCGATGGGACCCACAGAACAGATATATATACAACACGACTCCATGAGTCAAGAATACGAGATATCTAACAAAGATCCAAATCACCTTGAAAATGATAGCGTCCGACTACGGACAAGATGCAAATGGGGCTAAGAGCCCGAAGAATAACCAATGGCGTCCATAACCTGCCCGGCCAAGCGGGAAGGGTAACCACCGCTAACGTCATCTCAAAACCTTAAACAAAAAGGTGCCAACAAAGGGCAAAGGAAAAAGAGGAGGCGTCGATCGAGGCCGGTGCATGAGGCTAGAATTCGGTCCTCGCTACATAGGTATGGTGGATCAAGCGGCAAAGATGCACTAAACAACCTATGGAGACTCGATACAACTGGCGGATATCAGAGAGGGGTAATAAAGACCTAATCGGAACCAACCTAATACTACCATCAAACAAACCCATCCTGGCGTTTCCCCCTCGAGACCAAACGAGGAAGTCAACCGAGGAACTCACACAGTTGGCAGTTTTATTTATTCGGTTATCGTTGCAGCAATTACTAGTCAGGTATAGATAATCATCCTGATAAAATAAGCAGTGGGCCATTTTAGTTATCCATTCCGTTATAGTTGCGACACTTACTAGTCAAATACAATTAGCATGAGATAACCCAAAACCCAGCAGTTGTTGGTACTTTTATTTAGCTATTCCGTTGTAGTTGCAATACTTACTAGTCAGATACAAATTGTTGCAAGCGACCAACCAAACAAGCAGTTGTTGGCAGTTTTATTTAGCCATTCCATTATAGTGAAGCTGATTACTAGTCATTATAAAGTCAAATTTATAGCACTACTTTAGTTATAGTTGTCTATGATCGAGATACTGTGCTCCAAGTCGTCCATAACCGCGGACACGGCTTTGAAAGTTTTACCCGGCGGTGCACCAATAGCAACACACACTCGATCAACCTAAAACCAAATCAAAACCCAACGAGGCTTTCACGACAAAGCAATCACAGGATTCGAAATATTTCAGGCCACCCTTGAGTACACCCGCAACGGTTAGCTGACTTGAGACGGACCCGAGGTTTGTGGGGCGGTCAGAGCGGGAACCCAAAACTGGGCTTGTCGATACCGAAAATGGGTCACAATTCCTAAACAGTACAGTGTGCTCCTCGCACAATCGTAAATAAAGCAGTAGCATGGCATAAGTACAGGATCGTAAATAAAACCTCAAACTAGTTTGTGGCCCCAAGAAATAAGACTGAATCAAGCTCTGGCTCAGGGGGGTCCCATAATCCTCCCGGATGTGGATAGCGCGATAAAACAAGGAACAGGTATCAAGCACTCGGGGTCCTACGGGACACAAGTGGACGGTTAACAACCAAATAACATCTATTGCCCACCTGTGCCTCTGCTTACTTACTTCAATTTTAGTTGTTAAACAGTAATTAAAGTTATGAAAAGTAAAGCCATGATCATCTCCAACATCAACATGCGGCAATACACCAACAACTGTGGCACTTGACGACACGCAACAGCACTTGAGCAAGCGACTACGACACGCAAGTCCAACTATCTACCAAACAACAGGTAATAGGAGGTGTCCGAGGCAATATAAGGCTCCAAGGGATATCACGGGTACGAAAACTAGAGCAATGCAACACAGATAGCAATAGATCAACATGAGGGAAATAAATACTATAAAGGTAAGATAGGTAGAAAGGGGGAGATGCTCGCCTGAAAACATTGCCGAAGGTTTATCCGAAGATCGGGTCGACACTCGCATCAACTCAACGGCCTTATCCGCAAAGAAGCAAAACACTAGAACAAACACCGGATGCAATATTTAATACTACGGCAAAAGATCGGGCATGATGCATGTATGATGTATGACATGGCAAAGATGCGATGCAATTAGGTCATATTAAGCGGAACCGGGGTCCCGACAATTAATTAGATGGTTCATGTTATTTAACTACCCCGCAATTTAAATGTTGTAACAACATGGCAAAACAAGTTACCAGTTCGCTACACAAATTTAAATGAGGCCAATATGAGACTAGATTTGCCCGCATATGGGCCCCATAGTTAATTATACAGTGAATCGGCCTAAGGCCCCCAAACCACACGACAATATGCATGCAAGATGAACAATTTAATATGCAACAATTTTATATATAGCATTTATAAAATAGGGCTCGGAAAAAGGTTCACACATTAGGGTTTGATGATCTTGGGGTTCGAGGGGTTGGGACTCAGGGTTCGACGGAAATGTTCTCGGATAACAGAGGTAGGTCTTGTCGCATCCGGGAAGCAGGACTTGGTTTGGAGTCAGGGGCGCATCGGACCCGCTCTGGTCGGTGTCGTTCTTGTCGCATCCGTGGTCTTCGGGTCCGCGTAGACGGTCATGGCGTTCAAGGTGGAGAACTTGGCGTTCCGTGTAAGCGACCTTGGCGTCCTTGTCAGAGTTCTCGGATGACGATGTCGGTCTTAGGTTTGGCGCCGGTGGATCTTGGCGTTCCGGGAAGGAGACCTTGGTCCGATGTCGATCTCCGGGTACCGTGGTTTCTCGGTGTGGTTTCCTCGGGTGGTCGGCGAACTTGGGTCGAAGTCGAAGTTTCTCCCGAAGATCTTGGGGTTCCCTCTTGGTTTGCCGATGCCGATCTTGTATTGGACTCGGGCGTTTTGGGGAACATCGCACAAACACATAAATACACACGTGGCCCATAGGTGGGGACGCGCGGGCCGATTGCGAGCAGGACCGGCAGCACGCAGAGGCGGTGGAGCTTGTCAACAAAGGAGGACGCGGTGATGGCGGGGCTCGCCGGGAGGAGCCCTGCTTGGGGAGGGATCGCGGGGCAGCGTCTGGGTGGCGGGGCTGTCGGCCGGCGGGCGCTAGGGAGGATGGAGGCCATGCTCGCAGCGGGTGAGGAGGAAGAGGCCAAGGGCGGGCCTTGGCGGCATTTGGAGGAGGCAGGAGGAGACACCGCGAGCTCGGCGGAGCTTCGGGCGAAGGAGGCCGCGGCGGACGACGGAGAGCGACGCCGGGAGCCCACGCAGAGGCGGTGGCGCTGGGTCGGTGGCCGAGGCAGGCGGCGCGAGAGGAGCTCGAGGCGGATCTCGGGCGTGAGTGGCATCTGGCACGGGCGAGGAAGGGCACGGGAGGAGACCGTGGTGGCGGAGGCCGGAGAGGAGGCTGGCAGCGGTGGGCGGAGGCGGTTGGCGAGTGGGCCAATGGAGGCGGGTGGGGCCAGGTGGGGCGTGGGACCGGGGTGTAAGAGAGGGGGGGTAGAGAAACTGTGGGTGAGAGAGGAAGTGGAGGGAAAAAGTAGGGGATTGATGATGTGGCGGGGTGGGTAGAAAATTGGGGAAGGGGCGAGGTGGCACGCTGCGGTTGGAGGGTAGAATAGGATTGGGTGGGGATAGGTTTAGGGTTTGGGGCTTCGTGTTAGTTTGTAAATATTTACGGTGTTGTTTTTGTTTCAAATCTTTTTAGCAAATAACTTGTAGGCAAATAATTTGACAGGTAATTATAAGACTTATTTTGAAATAAGAGAAGGACATTTTTAGAAAACAAAAATAGGCTTATTGGAAAATAGTTTCAGACAAACAAATGCATGATGATGACGATGCAATGCACAAAAACAACGCGATTTTCTAGTAGTGATTTTTGCGGGATGCCACATCTAGTTTCCAAGGGAAGTGACAGAAATCTCTTCGGTTGTAGATGTGCTGTTGCTACTAGGGAGAAAACAACGGTCTCTTGTTCATAGAACATGTGGACTGTTTACCTTACACACTTTGCTTAAAGCAGTTGTCTGTTGCTTGCAACTTAATACTGGAGGGGGTTCGGATGATAACCTGAAGGTGGACTTCTAGTCATAGATGCAGTTGGATTACGGTCTATGTACATTGTTGTATTGCCCAATCAACATCATAGGATCTTTCTGGCTAGTAATTTCATTGTTATGCCTTGCTCAGTTCCTGTCAATTGCCCCGCTATAATTTGTTTACCCTTCATGCCATGTTGTTTATCTAAGGAGAGCACCTCTAGTGAACTATGGACCCCGGTCCAATCTTTACCATTGATACATATTCCACTGTTACCTGTTTACTTGTTGCAAACCATTACCTTCCACACCATATGTTTAATCCTTTGTTACAACAAACCGGTGAGCTTGACAACCTCACTGATTCATTGGGGGCAAAGTCTTGAGTTTGTGTCGTGCAAGTCTCCACGTTGCTTGCAACACATGTGTGACGTTTCCTTCCTCCTAATGGTTCGATAACCTCGGTCTCAACTAAGGGAAGACTTGTTGTTGTACTCTTCACACCTTGATCTTGGGGTTCCCAACAAGACTCCACATCAGCCAACAAGTTTTCTGGCGCCATCAAGGAGTCATCAACAAGTTTTCTGGCGCCGTTGCCGGGGAGGCTAAGGACGTCTTCACTAGGGGAGTCTTTCACTTCCTTTCTCTTTACTTTGTTTTTAGTTTGCTTTGTTTCTTTTGCTTGGTTTTGTTTGACTCTTTACAAAAAAAACCAAAAAAAATCTAGCTTGGTTTGCTTTCTTTATTCAAAAACACAAAAAAAATAGTTCCTACTCTAGTTGTTGGTTTGTTGCCTTGCTTAATCATGCTTTCTATCAATGGATGGTTTCTTTGAAACTAGTTCTTATTGATAAGGTGGGTTCACGGAAGAACAAAAGTATTATTATAAGGAACACCGTTTGTCACAAAAAGGGAAACACTTATGGGAACAAATTGATAAGTTGAATACTATTGCTAGAGACGTGTGCTCTACTTATAATGTTACTTATTGCTTTGATAAGTCTTGTTGATGTAGGAGGTATAAACACCTTCCTTTTCAATGTGAGTATAATGATAATGTTACCATATCTTATGTTAAAGGAAATTATGACTTTTATGATGTGGAACAAATTGAAGAGTTTATTGCCTTCAAGGGTGCATTTGAACTTGCCAGCTTGCTTGAAAATAGTGACGATGCACCTTTTGAACATGAGGTTTATGAGATACTTAAATTTTGCTTTGATAATTACAAGGAAGACAATGGATATATTCTTGAACATTTTAATAAGTTTTTTCCACAAATGGAAGAGACTAATGCCTTGTAGGAGCCTATGGAAGAAGAAATTGTTGAAACTGGAAGCTCATTAGATGAAAATGAAGGGAATATGCCCTGAGAGGCAATAATAAAGTGTTTATTATGTGTATTCCAAGTATATGATAGATGTTTATTTTGCATGCCATAATTGTATTAATACGGAAACATAATACATGTGTGTTTAATAAACAAACAGAAAGTTCCTAGTTATGCCTCTCTCATAAACTAGCTCGTTGATTAACAACATGATCAAGGTTTCCTGATCATGGACATTGGATGTTGTTAATAACGGGATCACAACATTAGTGTAATGGTGTGATGAACATTCATCCGAAGTATAGCATTACGATCAAAGTCATTGAGTTTATATTGCTATAACAACTTACGAAGTGATCCTAATCCTTAGACCATGAGATCATGTCAATCACTAACACCGGAAGAGTTTCTTGATAACATCAAACGTCACACCGTAACAGGGTGATTATAAAGATGGATTCAGAACTAATAAAGTGTTATGTTGAGGCTCATGGATCGAGAGTGGAATTTGTTCATCCCGATGACGGATATATATACTCTGGGCCCTCTCGGTGATATCACATTGATTAGCTTGCAAGCAAGTGATTTGTTCACTAGAATGTTATATCGCGGGAACGAGAAAAGAGTGCATGTCAGTAACAAGATCAAACTAGGTATGGAGATACCGATGATCGAATCTCGGACATATAATATATCGTGAAACAAAGGGATTAAGATACTAGCGTAATGTTAGACCCCTCCTTTGTAAAGGAAAGGATCCCTGTGATTGCAATGCTAGTCCCTGGATCAATGCTAGCATCCACAGTTTAAGATGAAGTACACATATACAAAGGTCGTTTATTACATTCATTCCAGAGATAAAACATAGTCTTTTACAACTCAGGGCCATAGGCCTAATACAAGAGTTTAAGGAATAAGTAAATAAACATAAGTCTTCATCTTCATGTGCCACAGGCAAGCATGTTGAGTGTAGACTCATGACTCCTACTCATCATCGGAGTAACCTACAACATCACAAGTTACAGCCACAGAGGGTCAATACTTTGGAATAGTATTGACAAGTGATACCTTAGTAAATTTTAAGTGGACTATATTACTATATGAATTTTGGCTAAGTGTAGCTTGGCTTGCTTTGCTTGAAAATAGGTTTTTTTCCCTATTAGTTGAAAACACTAAGTTTTTCTTTGTCAAAACATTCCCAAGAAACCACCAATAGACATTGGGGTCCTTCACCCTTGTTCACCCACCAATTTTTTACTTAGAAGTTGGAGTGATGAGATTCTTGTAGCTTCCATGTCTTGATGCTCAAGTTGTCCATTGCCTTGGACTAGGCTAAGTACTTAGGTTTTTCCATCTGCAGAGGTTGTGCACTTTCCCCACCAGACTTGGTTTCCCAAGACAGGACCTTTCAGAAGCCTTTCCTTAGTCAAATGGACGCGTTCCAACCTATCATCCCAACTACCACCAACTGTCCAAATGACCAAGTTCTAGCAACCTATATGATCAAGGCAGAGCCCATATTGCCAAGTGGTTGCACTATAAGCTTTCTCAACACTTGGCCTCCAAATCCCTTTGTGCCTGGGTGGCATACCACAAGTGAGATACACAACCCAAGTCCATGGCCTTGTGTAACCACTCAACATAACCCAATCCTTCCATTCCACCCAGGAGGTTCATTTGACTTAGTTGTTTTATTAGGAAAGCATAAGTCTCATGACTTAGAAATATTTCATCATAGTAAGTATAGATTTTCACCAACCCTTGTTTGCTAAATATCTAGGCTAAGCATGGTGGGATAACTTAACTTAGGAAAATTTCCTAGAAATTCTACAATTCTTCAACTACTTAGGATTTCCCAACTTAGCATTAGGCAAAAATAGCATGCAAGACTTAGCAAAATATCTAATGCTAGTACAAAACATAGGATAGAAATATTCATGAAAATATCACTTGCCTTGGTAGTGGGGAGAGTAGCACTCTTCACAATCACAATCACTAGCAAAATCTACACAAAATTATAGCATACAATTACAAACAATTATATACAATCAAAAATAATATGAATGCATGCATGCAAGAATTTACTAAATGGTGATTTTGAAAACTCTACCAAGCATGCACATGTTTACAGAAACTTAACAAGTCACAAGTTTGCCAACTAAACTTATTTGGCACTAATACAATTTACCAAAATAATTCTATACTTAAATTAGCCTTAAACATGTTTCTACAAATAAAGTCATTCTAATGGTTACTATTTGTTAAACACTTTGCATAAACAGAAAGGCCTTGATTCACTGAATCCAACGGTATAAAGTTTGCAAAATTGTAACGTGGCATTCAAAAGTTATAGCAGTTTGAAGTTTGGATCTAAATCTGATTCGAATTTCTGTTTTTGAATTCACCCTAGACACGTGTCGCAGTCTCACTGGCGCGTACCGATTCGCGCGGATCGGCAGCCGCAGATCGTAGGATCTAACTTAGATCTGGCGGCTCAGACGCGCGCGTACCTCTTCAATTAAGATCTATCCTAGCCCTACGATGCAGATCCAACGGACTAAATCAACAAGCCACCAACTGGCGGCGCTAGCGGCGTTGACTGGCGGTGGCGCGTCTGACTACGGCGGTGCCGGCGTTCTAGATCGCCCCAGGAAGCAAGAAGGTGCTTACCAGATCCGCAAAGGCGTGCTGATGCTCGACGTGGTACTGGTTTGCGGAGGGGCGCGCTGACACGGCGAGGATTGCTCATCGGAGTTATAGGCGGCGACAGTAGCTTGCAGACGTGGTCCTTGCCGAGGCTTGGCGTCGCCCTAGCACGAACGTGTGGCATCGGTATTTGCGCAAGACACAGGCGAACAGGCTCGTGTGAGGAAGAAGGCAAGGCGCCGATTTACCTTAATTGGTCGCCGAGGTTTGCCGGGCGCGCGCAGTGGTTTCGCTATGGATGGAGATGGCAACCTGGTCACGAAAGCGAAAACAAAAGTATCGGAGGGTGCGCAAGAACATTCGATCATTCCTGCTTGAACCAGAGAGGAGGGTGGTCGAGGCTCACCGTATTTGGCCGGAGTTCTCGCTCTGGAGCTTCAATGCACTGCGCCACTGGGCGGAGTGAGCGAGGTGTTTGGGGGGAAATGCTTGCGAGGCAGAGAGGGTTAAATAGACTCGGGTGCGACAGGAAACGCTCGCGGATTAATGCCCATTTATGCCGCGCCATTACCGGCCATGACTGCAGCTGCGACGTGGTCGCGGGGCGCGGTTTGGGGAAGACGGGGACAGCGTGGGCAGGGCCCGCTCGTCAGCGATGTGCGTGAAGTGAGGGTGGGGTCCGATCTTCTGTGACCGTCTGGGTGTGATGGCGCGTGTGAGAGGAAAAAAAAACCCGGGTGGGCTTGTTGGGCTCGATTCGATGCTGGGCCTAAAACCTGGCGCACGACCTTTTTCCTTTGTTTAATTCTTTTTCTTTTCAATTTCGATTTTCTGAATGGGTTTTCAAATGGTTTCAAAATCCATTTAAATTCAAATCCTCCTGAGGTTTTGCAGTGTTGATTTGGTCTCAGAAATGGGTCAAAAACTTATGGGCTACTTTGCATGGGCTTGGTCAACTTGGATTTCAAACAAACAGAGACTTTGCTTCTATTTTGCAAATGTTTGAAATAGGGGTTTTGAATTTATTCCCAAGTTGAAAACTTTGGTCAAACTTTTACACTTAAACTTGCCAACAATGGAGGAAGGCAAACATGTTCATAACATTCAAGTTTCCAAGGGTGATGGTTATTTGAGTTAATTTGCTCACATGAAATCATAGCACAAGCTTCTGTTTCTGAAATGATTTTGAGAAAACCCCTAAATAATGATGGATGCAAGAATGATATGAATGAGTTTTGGAATATGAATTTAGGGATGTTACACGTAAAAGGTTCCGACGATCACAAGAAAGTCATCGTTGAATGTGTGGGAGTCAGTATGGGTCTCCAGATCCCGCTTCTGATTATTGATCCGAGAGGGGTCTCGATCATGTCCGCGGTATTCACAAATCGTAGGGTGACACACTTAAGAGACACCGACATCCAATTGGAGCAAAAGTTTCATGCCGAAAGAATGAACAAGCGCAGGAATTTATTTCACAAGATACCGAAACAGGTTTTCGGGTGAAATTGCATAAAGTGGTTATGCATGTGAAATAGAATTCTAGAAGGGGTTATTTGTGAATGTTTGGCATTAAAGTAATTGACAAAATTCTGAATAAAATAAAAGAGTTTTATTTAATGAGGGTTTGCATTAAATTTGGTGGAAATTTAATGGCAAGTTTGAGTGGAGGCATATGAATGGATTTTTGTGAGTGGAGTGTCCACCCACATTAATGAAGGAGGGGACGGGGCATCCCCCATGGCCGGCGGACACCCCCTTGGGTGCCCTCCCCCCTCCTCCTATAAAAGGAGCCCCTCCTCTCACTTCTCACTCACACCTCCTCGTGAAGGATCTCTCTCCCCCTCTAGAATTTATCCCCCATGGTCTCGGACTAGCGAGATACATGTTCCCGGTGGCTATTCGGCAAGAAAGAGTTGTGCTTCACCGCATCGCTGGAGGCGAGGAGGTTGCTCGGTGCCTTGAACGTGTGTGCAAGCACGGATGCGCTGCTGATTTGCGGCGCTAGGACTTCCTCTCGATCTTGAGATCGGCAAGAGATCGTCTACATCAACCACGAGTTGAACTCGTTAAGCTTTGTCGGTCTTTAAGGGTATGTTCTCTAAGGATATACATCCGCCCGTTGTTTGTATCTAATAGATAGATCTTGGTACATAGTTCACATCGTAGGAAATTTTTTGTTTTCTATGCTACGAACCCTACAGTGGTATCAGAGCCGGATCTATGCGTAGATGCTTTACACGGGTAGTACACATATGAGTATGTGGGCGATGATGATCATGTTGTTGCTCCTTTGTTGTAATTTTGGATATTGGTGGCATAGTGGGATGAAGCGGCCCGGACAAACTTTACATGTCCTCGCACATGAGACCTGTTCCACGCTTGACATGCAACTAGTTTGCATAAGTGGCTAGCGGTGTCTCTCCTACTATAGTCAATATCTATTTTGCAACGAGTTGTCAACAATTTGGTTATCCTCGTTGTGGTTCATGTTCGTAGGTAAGAACGGTTCTATCTCGAAAGCCCTAAGCCACGTAAAACTTGCAATGGATAAATTAGAGGCGTCTAGTTTAGATTGTTGCTGGGCTAGTGTTATGATATGGTGATGTTGTAAGTAGAAGTATGAGATGATACTCTTACAACACACATAGCGTGTAAACTCGATAGACCTTGGATTTACACATATAGGTATGATAGTGATAATACCACGATGCACATGATAGAGATCATCTGCGGGAACCATAACATTTCACTAATAAACATGTGATGTTTGATAGCATCTTATATTGCTTGTTTAGCGCTTTGTTAGCATAATAAGATGATCCCTCATTTAAATATCAAGATAAGAATGTGTTCTTCCTTTAGTATGCATCGATTATGTTTCGTCGCTCCAAGACATCACGTGATGATCGGGTGTTCTTGGATCCACGACCATATTTCGGGTGTAAAACAGTTACACACGCAAATACTAAGGTTCTAACTTGGCGAGCCTAGCATGTACAGACATGGCCTCGAAACACGGACCGAAAGGTTAAGCATGAGTCATATAGTTGATATGATGCCCATTTGATGCTCGTCTTTGAAGCTATACCGACTCACGTGATGATCGGACTTGGTATAGTGGATTTGGTTCATGTAATCACCAAAAAGGCACGAGGGATGTCGTTTTTGAGTGGGAGTTCATTCGTAATATGGATTAGTTGAACTCAATCTATCATACACTTAGTCTAAACTTTAGAAATTCTGTTGTAGATGGAACCACCTGCTTTTAATTTCAATGTGTTCATGGAGAAAGAGAAACTAGCAACGAACGGTAGCAACTTTACCGAATGGGCCATGAATTTGAGGATTCTCCTCTCTGCTGCATAAAAGCAATACGTGCTAGAAGTGCCACTAGGACCCCCACCTTTTGAGGATGCCCCTGACGAGGAGAAGAATGTCTATCAGACTCGTCAGGAGGACCACAACTTAGTTCATTGCGGCATATTGTATGGGCTAGAGCCGGAACTTCGAAAGCGTTTCGAAAACGGCAATGCATTTGATACAATGGGTGAGTTGAAAATTATTTTTGACACACATGCTGCTATAGAGAGCTACAACGCTTCAGAAAAGTTCTTTAGCTGCATGATGGAAGAGCACAGCTCCGTTAGTGAGCATGTACTCAAGATGTCGGGTTATGCCGATAAGCTTGTGTCCTTGGGAATAATGTTTCCCATTGACTTAGGCATCCATCGTGTTTTGCAGTCTCTGCCACCTAGCTATAAGAGCTTTGTGATGAACTATAATATGCAAGGCATGAAGAAGTCTCTCCCCGAGCTTCTGTCAATGCTTAAAACTGCAGAAGTGGAGATCAAAAAGGAACATCAAGTGTTGATGATCAATAGGAACACTGGTTTCAAGAAAGACAAGAAGGGAAAACGGAAGGGAAGTAAGGGCGGCAAGCCCGTTGTCGTGCCTGAAAAGAAACCCCGAGTTGGACCTAAGTCTGATACCGAGTGCTACTATTGTAAGGGACCGCCATCTGGGCATCGCCCCAAGTATTTGGCGGACAAGAAGGCAAGAGGCAAACAAAGGTATATATGATATACATGTTATTGATGTGTACTTGACTAGTGCTCGCAGAGCACTGGTATTTGATACCGTTCGGTTACTAATATTTGTAACTCGAATCGGGGCATGAAAGCGACCTAGCAAGGGTGAGGTCAAGATGCGGTCGGCAATGGATCAAGCGTTGATGTGATCGCCGCTTAACGCCTCTCCATTTGCCGTCGGGATTAGTTATAAACTTGAATAATTGTTATCTGGTGCCTGCACTGAGCATGAACATTGTATCTGGATCGTGTTTGATGCGAAGTGGTTATTCATTTAAATCCGAGAATAATGGTTGTTCCATTTATATGAATGAAATCTTTTCTGGTCATGCACCAATGATGAATGGTTTATTTCTATTAGATCTCGACGATAATGTTACACATATTCATAATGTTGATGCTAAAAGGATTAAACTTAATGATGATATATCTGTATATATGTGGCACTGCCGTCTAGGTCATATTGGCGTTAAACGCATGAAGAAGCTCCATTCGGATGGACTTTTGGAATCACTTGATTTTGAATCATTTGATACATGTGAGACATGCCTTATGGGCAAGATGACTAGAACGCCGTTTTCCGGTTCAATGGAACGGGCGATAGATTTATTGGAAATCATACATTCTGATGTATGTGGTCCAATGAGTGTGTCGGCGCGAGGTGGATATCGTTATTTTGTTACTTTCACGGATGATTTGAGTAGGTATGGTTATATCTACTTGGTGAAACACAAGTCTGAAACCTTTGAAAAGTTCAAGGAATTTCAGAATGAAGTGGAAAATCATCGTAATAGAAAGATCAAATTTCTACGGTCCGACCGTGGAGGTGAGTATCTAAGTTACGAGTTTAGCACTCACATGAAATATTGTGGAATTGTTTCACAACTCACGCCTGCCGGAACACCACAGCGAAATGGTGTGTCGGAACATCGTAATCGTAATTTATTAGATATGGTTCGATCTATGATGTCTCTGACGGACTTGCCGTTGTCATTTTGGGGTTATGCACTAGAAAGTGCTGCATTCACTTTAAATCGGCACCATAAAAATCCGTTGAAAAGACACCGTATGAATTGTGGTTTGGAAACAAACCTAAGCTGTCATTTCTTAAAGTTTGGGGATGCGATGTTTATGTGAAGAAACTTCAACCGGATAAACTCGAACCCAAAGCGGAAAAATGCGTCTTCATAGGTTACCCTAAGGAAACTATTGGGTATTCCTTCTATCACGGATCCGAGGGCAAGGTTTTTGTTGCCAAGAATGGATCCTTTCTAGAGAAAGAGTTTCTCGCGAAAGGTGTGAGTAGTCGGAAGGTAGAACTCGAAGAGGTTATTAAACCTTCTCTTCAAAGTATGGCGAGTAGCGCAGCGCCGGAAGTTGTTCCGGAGTTGGCTCCACCTGTTGAAGAGGGAACTAATGATAATGATCATGAAACTCCGAAAGAGAGTACTACCGAACCTCGCAGGTCAAGCAGGACGCATGCAGCTCCCGAGCTATACGGAAATCCTGTCATGAATTTCATGGTTGATGAAAATGATGACCCCGCGACGTATGAAGAAGCGACGATGAGCCCGGATTCCAACAAATGGTTAGAAGCCATGAAATCCGAGATGGAGTCCATGTATGAAAATCAAGTTTGGAACTTGGTGGAATTACCTCACGACCGAAAGGTCGTGGAGAACAAATGGATTTTCAAAAAGAAAACTGATGCTGATGGTAATGTGACCATCTATAAAGCTCGACTTGTCGCAAAGGGGTTTCGAAAAATTCAAGGAGTTGACTACGATGAGACATTCTCTCCCGTAGCGATGCTAAAGTCAGTTAGGATTATGTTAGCAATTGCTGCATATTTCGATTATGAGATATGGCAGATGGATGTCAAAACCGCGTTTCTCAATGGTAATATTGAAGAAGAGTTGTATATGATACAACCAAAGGGTTTTGTCGATACTAAGGATGCTAACAAGGTGTGCAAGCTTCAGCGATCCATCTATGGATTGAAGCAAGCATCACGAAGTTGGAATCTCCGCTTTGATGAGGTGATCAAAGAGTTTGGATTTGTCCAAACTTATGGAGAAGCTTGTATTTACAAGAAAGTGAGTGGGAGCAATGTGGCATTTCTGATATTATATGTGGATGACATATTATTGATCGGAAATAATATAGATCTTTTAAACAGTGTTAAAAGTTATCTAAACAGCAAATTTTCAATGAAGGACCTAGTTGAAGCGTCATACATATTAGGCATAAAGATCTATAGAGATAGATCTAGGCGCCTAATAGGGCTATCGCAAAGTACATACCTTGATAAGATTTTAAAGAAGTTTAAAATGGACGGAAGTAAGAAGGGGTTCTTACCTATGTTGCAAGGCAAGACATTGAGTAAGACTCAAAGTCCGGCTTCGGTGGAAGAAAG
This sequence comes from Avena longiglumis, assembly GCA_030063025.1. Taxonomy (NCBI): domain Eukaryota; kingdom Viridiplantae; phylum Streptophyta; class Magnoliopsida; order Poales; family Poaceae; genus Avena; species Avena longiglumis. The sequence continues at coordinate 519,471,738 of CP125975.1, forward strand.
AGATAATGGACAAAGTCCCCTATGATTCAGCCATAGGCTCTATAATGTACGCCATGCTATGTACAAGACCAGATGTGGCACATGCTATTAGTTTGACTTGTAGGTACCAATCGGATCTAGGTTCGGAACACTGGATAGCGGTCAAGAATATCCTTAAGTACTTACGAAGAACTAAGGATATGTTTCTTGTATACAGAGGTGAAGAAGAGCTCGTCGCTAAGTGTTATGTTGATGCTAGATTTGACACCGATCCGGATGATTCTAAGTCTCAATCTGGATACGTATTTCTCATGAATGGCGGAGCGGTTAGTTGGAGGAGCTCCAAAGAACCTGTGGTAGCGGGATCAACAATGAAGGCCGAATATGTTGTTGCTTCAGAAGCGGCTCAGGAAGCAGTTTGGATGAAGGAGTTCATATCCGAACTAGGAGTGGTTGCAAACGCGTTGGACCCAATGGTGATCTATTGTGACAACAATGGTGCCATTGCCAATGCCAAAGAGCCAAGGTCTCACAAGTATTCCAAGCATATTATGTGCCGGTTTCACTCCATCCGCGAGCATGTCAAGGATGGAGATATAAAGATTTGTAAAGTACATACGGATCTCAATGTAGCAGATCCGTTGACTAAAACTCTGCCTAGAGCAAAACATGATCAACACCAGAACTCAATGGGTGTTAGATTTATCACTATGTAACTAGATTATTGTCTCTAGTGCAAGTGGGAGACTGAAGGGAATATGCCCCGAGAGGCAATAATAAAGTGTTTATTATGTGTATTCCAAGTATATGATAGATGTTTATTTTGCATGCTATAATTGTATTAATACGGAAACATTAATACATGTGTGTTTAATAAACAAACAGAAAGTTCCTAGTTATGCCTCTCTCATAAACTAGCTCGTTGATTAACAAGATGATCAAGGTTTCCTGATCATGGACATTGGATGTTGTTAATAACGAGATCACAACATTAGTGTAATGGTGTGATGAACATTCATACGAAGTATAGCATTACGATCAAAGTCATTGCGTTTATATTGCTATAACAACTTAAGAAGTGATCCTAATCCTTAGACCATGATATCATGTCAATCACTAATACCGGAAGAGTTTCTTGATAACATCAAACGTCACACCGTAATAGGGTGATTATAAAGATGGATTCGGAACTAATAAAGTGTTATGTTGAGGCCCATGGATCGAGAGTGGAATTTGTTCATCCCGATGACTGATAGATATACTCTAGGCCCTCTCGGTGATATCACATTGGTTAGCTTGCAAGCAAGTGATTTGATCACTAGAATGTTATATCACGGGAACGAGAAAAGAGTGCATGTCAGTAACGAGATCAAACTAGGTATGGAGATAACGATGATCGAATCTCGGACATGTAATATATCATGAAACAAAGGGATTAAGATACTAGCGTAAAAGGTTCCGACGATCACAAGAAAGTCATCGTTGAATGTGTGGAGTCGATGGGTCTCCAGATCCCGCTTCTGATTATTGATCCGAGAGGGGTCTCGATCATGTCTGCATTATTCACGAACCGTAGGGTGACACACTTAAGATACACCGACATCCAATTGGAGCAAAAGTTTCATGCCAAAAGAATGAACAAGCGCATGAATTTATTTCACTAGATACTGAAATAGGTTTTCGGGTGAAATTGCATAAAGTGGTTATGCATGTGAAATAGAATTCTAGCAAGGGGTTATTTGTGAATGTTTGTCATTAAAGTAATTGGCAAAATTCTGAATAAAATAAAAGAGTTTTATTTAATGAGAGTTTGCATTAAATTTGGTGGAAATTTAATGGCAAGTTTGAGTGTCCACCCACATGAATGAAGGAGGGGAGGGGGCAGCCCCCATGGCCGGCGGCCACCCCCTTGGGTGCCCCCCTCCTCCTATAAAAGGAGCCCCTCCTCTCACTTCTCGCTCACACCTCCTCGTGAAGGATCTCTCTCCCCCTCTAGAATTTATCCCCCATGGTCTCGGACTAGCGAGATAAATGTTCCTGGTGGCTATTCGGCAAGAAAGAGTTGTGCTTCCATTGCATCATTTGGGCGAGGAGGCGGAGGTTGCTCGGTGCCTCGAACGTGTGTGCGAAACGGATGCTTACTGATTTGCGGTGCTAGGACTTCCTCTCGATCTTGAGATCGGCAAGAGATCGTCTACATCAACCACGAGTTGAACTCGTTAAGCTTTGTCGGTCTTCAAGGGTATGTTCTCTACGGATATACATCCGCCCGTTGTTTGTATCTAATAGATAGATCTTGGTACATAGTTCACATCGTAGGATTTTTTTTGTTTTCTATGCTGCGAACCCTACAGAAAAAGAGGGGGAGAGTGATGAACAAAAGAAGGAAGAATGGATTATCTACCCATGCCTACCTTCTAATGAGAGTAACTCTTTATCTCTTACATTATTTGATTGTCCCCCATGCTTACCAAAGTAGGATGAGTTATGTTCCTGTGGATCCTTTTGAAATATCTACTTTGGGTAAAACCTGTGAAGGTTTTTATCCCACTATTTTTTAGCTTGATAGAAATTATGTGTTTGTAGATCATGAAAAGCATGCTTTATGTGATAGCTATATTTTTGAGTTTATTCATGATGCTAATGAAAATTATTATGAGAGAGGAGAATTTGGTTTTAGAAGTTTTGATGGTATTGAAACACCTCTCTTTGTGCTAAAAGTTTTGAAGTTACTCCTGTCTTACCTTCCTATGCATTTCACTTTGTTCTTCATAAATTCATTTGTGTACAAGATTCCTATGAATAGGAAGAGGTTTAGACTTAAATGTGTTTTGAATTTGCTTCTTGATGCTCTCTGTGACTTCAATTCATATGAGAGCACCTTCTCAAACTTTTCGAGCCTAACTTAAAGGCGTTAAAGAAAAGTACTTGTTGGGAGATAACCCAAGAGTTTCCTTGAGTCATGGAAGTTATTAATACTGTAATTACCTCTCCTTATACTTTTTTGTTTGCTTTTTTTTTGCCAAGAATGACCTCTAATGAGACGAAACTAAGATTTGGGGAGTTGCTGTCCCGAAACAGATTTCTGTCCTCCACCAAAAAAATCGTGAGGAAGCTCTATAACTCGGATTGAGATAAAAAATTATGAATAAATCCCCCAGTATGTTGGCTAACTTTCGTTATTTTAAAACTTTTTGATTTAAACAACATAAGATGTTCGAAAAAAATCGTTTCTACCTACTGGTCTGTTTTGACAGATTTCTGCCATTATTTGCATTTGCTTCTTATTGATTACTTTTTGAGCTCTCTTCATGTAAATTGAGTTTGTTTAAAGGAGTTACTTCAGTATCTTGTGTTTTTAGTGAAAATCCTTATTGTTCCAAAGCTTTGCCCGCGGTCTAATATCTTTCGAATAAGCTAATGTTGCTAATGAAGATTGTGTGAAGTTTTGTATGAAGGAAATATTTCAGGTGTAAAGAGAGAATGATGCAATGATATGAAGAATGGACAAAATCTCAAGCTTGGGGATGCCACCATGGTGTCACCCCAAGAAATATCCAAGAGGTACAAGCTTCAAAGCTTGGGGATGCCCAAGGCATCCCCTTCTTCATCAATAAAAAGCTCAGGTCTGTCTAGACACTTCAATTTTATTGTTTCATGCACAGTTGTGTTGTTCTTGGAGCATCTTAGTTTTTGTTTGCTTTGCTTAGTTTGTTTAGTTTGCTTTAGTAGTTTGGACCCCCGCTCTCGCTGTGTTGTTTTACAAATAAGTTTGCTTGGTGTTTGGAAAGGAGTAGTAAGTTCTTGCTTGAAGTGTAAGAGGAGCTTGCATTGACTGTGACTAAGATTTTAGCATGACATGCTAGGTGTTGTTTTTGCATTATGCTTAGTGATTATTGTTGTAGCATGTCTTGTTCCAAACAATTGGGATTGCTTAGTGTGCCTTGAAGAAATTATGCGTTGTCTTAGCATGCAAAAGCATAGTATTGTGGTATTCTCCTTTGATGTTTTGCTTGGGTTGACTTGGTACATGCTCACACCATGTTATGACTATGACAAGTCACCATTAGCCTCTATGATCATTTAGTCCTTGACTTGTAGTACCACTCTTTGCTTTGATTAGTTTGCTTTGTTGCATTGCATAATTATGGCCATTATTGCTCTCTTAGTTGGTTGCTCCTAGTCTTTTGCTAGCCTCCACTTGTATGAGTAAGTTCTACTCATGCTTCCAACTCCCAAGAAACCAAGTTATTACAAAGTGTCCACTATAAACTCCTATGCATCGTGTGTTACACCATTCCAAGTATATTCTTGTTTTCAACTATCTTCCAATTAAAAACTATTTTGTTATGTGAAAACTTAGTGATTAAAGCCCTCACGAACTTGATGGCACATTTTATTCTTTGCCCCTAATAAACTTGAACCATTGAGGCAACTTTGTTGTATATGCTTGCACTAATAAGTTGGGATTAGCAGAACCGTGCTGTCACGGGGAATGTTTTCAACATTACACTTGTACTTTTTTGTACTCCGCTGATATCATGCTCTTTTGTCCATGGATGTTACCGGTGTGAAATGAAGTGGGAACTTGTAAGTCCATGTGAAAGAACATGTTGGGACCCCATGTGTGGTTTTGGTAATTAATGACAATCTTTATGGACTAATGTGTGTATTAAGTTATACTTGTAGGATTTGTCCATTGGCATCGCTTGGAGCATGTGTTGGTTTCAAGGTCGATGAAATGCAAAGAAGATTTGTCGTGCAAGCTCAATATGCGAGGTCGATGATGAGGAATTAATAAAGGCGTTCCATCTTGAGAAGGGCAAGACCGTCTACATCGAGCTCAAGTGGAATGCTCAAGGCAAAGGTATAATCTTGATAGGTTTTCCATTTTGTCGGTCTCTTATTGTGTGTAGGAGACCGGGTTTAGGATAGATAACCGTACTATCAAGAGGGGCTCTCGTATGAGTAATTCGATCACATCGTTCGGAGAGAGCTCAAACCTTTGCATACTTACATCATCGCATTTGGTTGTTATTTGGTCTTATCCATGTGAGGATATAGAGCTTGTGGTAATCTCCATTACAAGCTCTCTTTTTTTGAGAATCTCCATTAAATCTCTTGTTCATCAAAATCGGATCTTCCGTTTGAATCTTGTTGCGATTTTGATTTATGCGGCTTTTCGGTTTCTCACCAAGTGAGGTATCTCACATTATATTACTTGATACATTCTCACTTGGTGATAACCAATATTTCCACTTTTTATATGGTAGCACTTGTCGTCCTCTATCCGACGCAATTGGAATCAGGTCAATCGGAGCTACCGTTTAAAAGTTATGAGCGTTTGAATATTCGCCGATTTGATTCTAAAAAGAAAAAAGCAAAAGCATTTCTTGGGCTATCTACCGGCCTAGTACCGACTCTTTCTTTTCGGCCAGTTCGCTCTCGGTTTGGTCCAGTAGTCTGCCGAGCACTACCGGCCCGTCTTGATTACTACCGCCGCCAGGTGCCTAATCCCTCACGCTTGTCCCGCATCGCTGTGCCAGATTCCACGCGTCGCCCGCTTGCGTTGATCATGCTTTGGCTCGACCACAGGCGTCTTGTGCCGCCATGCTGGCTGGCCGCCATACTGCTTTAGCTGACGCTCCCTGCTGCCGCGCTCGCGTGTGTCCCTGCGTCTTGTTCTTGGGCCCTGCAGCAGACTTCTCTCATGGCCTTTCAAGGCCACTGCTGCTTTCTGCTCCCATCGCCCCACTCGCCATCTATGCGCGCGTGCCCGCTGCGATGCCGCGCCTTCGGCTCATTGTGGACCCGCAAGATCTCTTTGCCGCTGCGTTTTTCTGGGCGTCTTGGTACTACCGGTTAAATCCGGTAGTACCGGACCGTTCCGAAAAATAGCCCCAACGGCCAGATTTTCTGGGCCCTCTATTTAAGACTTGCCCGTTTTCAGTTTAGTTAGCTCCTCTCTTATCCTCTCTTATCCATTAGGCTAAACTTTGTCCACACTTGTTCTAGATCTTGAAGCTTGCCTAATCTTTTCCCTCCGATGATTCTTGCCCATATTTGAGTGGAAGAGAAAGGAGATCTAGCCCCACATTTTGACCTAACCGATTCATCTATTTGTGAGTGCATCTTTGGGGATCTAGATTTTGGGGGATTTTGTGTCTCTCTTTGATTCCTCCTCTCTTGTTCCCCCAATAGCTTTAGTAGCTTTGTTGGAACTTGAGAGTGAGGGATTTGAGCATATTTGTGGTGTTCTTGCCATTTGCATTTGGTTCATCGGTTTGAGTTCTCCTCGGAGGATTTGGTTTGAGTTGCTCATTGGAGCTTGTCCCTCTTGGGTTCTTGGAACCCTAAACGGTTTTGTGGCCTTGGTGGCATTGTGGCCTTGGTGGCATTTGTTGAGGCCAATTAAGTTGTGGAGAAGTGCCCCAACCTTGTGAGAGGTTCCAGTTGCCACCGACAAGTGCACCGATAGTGGAAGCGTGGATCGATCCCGTTGGGGTGAGATTCACCGGAGAATAAGGGAGGCCTTTTGTGGCGTTGGTGGTTTGATACCACCCCCTCTCCAAACGAGACGTACTCCATGTTGGGAGGAACTCGGTAAAATATCGGTGTCCCCACGTGCCTCGGTTATCTCTATACCCGAGCTCTTTACTTATGCACTTTACATTGTGATAGCCTTCGTGCTTGAAGTATTATATATCTTGCTATCACTTTGTGTCTTGTATTGCTTAGCATAAGTTGTTGGTGCACATAGGTGAACCTTAGTTGTTCTAGGTTGTGCTTAACAAAGTAAACACTAGTTTTATTCCGCCTTTGTTGAGCCACTCTAGGAAAAGTTTTAATCGCCTATTCACCCCCCCCCTCTAGGCGACATCCGTATTCTTTCAATTGGTATCAGAGCCCGGTCTCTCATTTTAGGCTTCACCGCCTTGAGAGTAAAGATGTCGGCTAGAGGATTAGTGCACAATGACATGTTCACATTCGATGACACAAATTATGATATATGGAAAAATTGCATGCTCATTCATTTTCGGGACATGGACCCAAATTTGGAGCGTATTGTAGATATAGGTTTTTCTCCTCCAATGGATTTCAAAAATCTATCTGGTGAGGATGAGAAAAACTTATATCTCGATGCTCAAGCTTCTAATGTGCTTGTTAATGCTTTGAGCTATGTAGTTACATCTTCAATCATTCCTTTTTGGAGCGCTCATGAGTTATGGACAAAACTTCAAGATAAATATGTTGTGTCCAACATTATTGAGGATGATTGTGTTGCTTCCACTTCCGGTCGAGATGAGTTCTCATCCTCTACCACTTCACCAACATGTGACTTTTCACAAGGTAATGATATGGTGAGTGGTGATAGAAATTGCAATTTGGATAGTGTGCTTACTATTTGTAATCCGTCATCTCTATCTAGTTGCAATGATCTATCTTTGGACTTTAACACTTCTAGCACTACAAACTCCTTACATGCTTGTGTTAATAGTCCTTGCATATCTTGTAGAAATGACCTGAATAAATATCATGATGATATGCTTGTGTTGTCTTGTTGCCATGATAAAAATGCTTCCATTTCCTCTAGTGCTTGTGTTGCTAACCATGTAGAGGAAACCGAAGATTCTATGGGCCAAGACATGGTTTTTAATGATGCCACATATGCAATCTCATCTTCACCTTCTTCCGGTACCCACCTATGCCTTATGGCTAGGGATTCTAAGGTAACTCCTACTTTGTAACCCATTAGCTCTTGTGATGAGGAGGATGTGGATAATGGGGAAGAAGAGCTAGATATTGATGATTTATATGAAAAGGGTGAGATTGTTTATCGTGCCCTTGTTAACAAGGATATTGCTTGCTCTAACTTTTTTGAAATCTTGGACTTTGCTATTAAGAGCAAAGAACTTATTGATAAGTTATAAACACAAATTGCGGTGGCAAGTGATCTCAAACATAAAAATTATGAGACTCAAGTTGCTTATGCTAAACTCCTTGAGGATTTTGAGCACCTCAAAAATGGCTCTAGGGTCATAAAGGGTGAGCTCATCAAATTCACCGAGTCACATGAGCAACTTAAAGCCTCATATTCAAAAGAGCTTGCCAAGTTGCCCTCACCTCTTGCAAATAGTGATGATGCTTGTGCTACTAACTCTATTTCTTGTGAAGCATCTACTTTGAAGGAGAATGTTGAGCTAAAGGCTCAACTTGCGTTTCTAACTAGCAACTATGGGAAATTAGAAGAAAGTCATGTTAAGCTCTTGAGCTCGCATGAGGATCTTCTAGTCTCCCATGGTAGGCTAAAGATAGCTCATGAGGCCATCATGTCAAAGGTAACATCTAGTGGGACTCATGTGGACATCACTATATCTACTTCAAATGTTATATTGCCATGTGCTAGTCCTTGTAATTCATCCTCTCACAACCATGCTATATCTCGTGATGAATTACATTCCATGCCTTGTTTCTCTAACAATGTAGCATCTACTTCCTCTAGTACTTTTGTTGAAACTAACCATGTAGAGGAAATCAAAGAGCTCAAGGCTCAAGTCACTTCTTTGAAGAATGACTTGAAAAAGGGTGATCAAGGGAAGGCCGCACTCAACAAAATCTTGAGTGTGCAAAAATCCCCCAATGACAAGAGTGGGCTTGGATTCAACTCCAATGTCAAGAACAAGTCCACTATCAAGTTGAAGCACAAAGACAACAAGAAGAATGACCAAGATCAAGTCAAGAATCCGGCCAACATTGTTTGCTTCAAGTGCAAGGAAGAAGGGCATCATGTCAAACATTTCCCATTCAAGAAGAAGTCCCTTGGCAAGAAGCAACAAGGGAAGCGGCCTCAAGCTCTACATATTGTTAGAGATGGGCCTCCTCCTAAGAAGACTCAAGCTCTTCCTCAAGTTGTTTCTTCATCAAAAAAGAAAGATGGCAAGAGTAGAACTTGCTACATATGCCGCGAGAAGGGACACATTTCTTCCTCATGCACTATTGGTATCTCCTCATCCCATCCTATCTTGATTGATGATGCTTATTCACTTCGTAAGGATGAGGTTGGCAATGTGTTTGCCAAATTTGTTGGTGCTCAGTGTGGGTTCAAGAAAAGAACCATTTGGGTTGCCAAGCCTATTGTGACTAACCTCTTAGGACCCAACTTGGTTGGGGACCAACAAGCCAAAACTTGATCAATAGGTATTGTTGGAGGGCATTGGAGTCTTGGCTACATTATGAAGAATTGAGGGATATTCATCAATTTTTATTGCCAATCCAAGCATTTGGATTATCATGATTATATTATATTCCCAATGTTCCTCCTTGCGGTAACATATGCTTAACTCATTACATTGAAAGTTACTCGCCCCTTGTGCATGTGTTGGTTTTGTATTTTCCATGCTTTTGTACATGTTGTGCTTTCCACTTAATTATCTTGAGGTATCAAGTATATTTGTATATGATTAGGTGGCACACCATGTATGTGTGTTTCTTGTATTGAAGCCTTAATTGATTATATTTGATATCTTATTTGGCTCTTGTGAGAGATTAATGGATTATCCCATTTTGGGGTAGTGTTATGCTTGGGAATTCCACAATCCTAAAATTGTGTGTACATTAGGAACACCACCTAAGTATTTATATTGGATTATTGTCTAGTCTCTATGTGGTATAATTCTCATGAGAAATTTAAGTTTTATAATGTCCATTAATCATCTCTATTTGTATCATTTTGCCTTGGGTTGGCTTTATGGTAGTATCACATTATGGGGGAGTCATACGCTTAGTGCATATTACAATCCTAGAAAATGTGAATATTTGAGGTTGTGTCACTTAGAATTGATATTGATAATTATCTAGCACCTATGTGACACATTTGCTCATACAAGTTCCAATTTGCTTGAATGTCTTTATTGGTCTTATTTTGGATCTTGTATATGAGAATGGTTCTTGTTATGTGTTTCCTCATATTTAGATATATATATCCTCATGGAAACCATTTGCTTCAAGTTACTCTAATCACTAGTGAGTGTGTGACTATTGGAAGATACCAAGAATCTTGGTCGAAGCATCATGCTTAATTTCTTATATTTAGTTATATGCTTCTTGTTGTGAATATGATCTTGGATATCCATGCAAGCTACCTTGGGAAAATTATTCCCAATATTTCTTGTCCTTGGACAATGAGCACCCAACTTATGGTAGAATTTATTGATCATATTCACTTTGGCCCTTGCTTAATTTTATCCTATCTTTGGCCAAGAAAATGTTTTGTGTTGTCTCCCAAGCCTTCCTTGCTTATTGTGGATCTTCTTATTTTATTGATATCCTCTTGTGTTTTACTTATTGTAGGTACTAGTGATGATCCCATTTGTGTGCATTTTGCATTTAAAAGGAAAATCCTACATAATGCACTATCTATGGGGGAGCTCTCCTATATTATTTAGAACACTCATATTTATGCTTCTTTTGTTTGGTCCATATCGGGTTTTATGTGCTTGGAACCTCAATCTTTTCGTTTTGGTATTTTGTGCCATCATGAGAAGTTTGGGGAGTTTGGTTTCTTGTTGGAACCTTGCTCTTTTTGGGAGTTGGTTTTGTCTCATTCCTTGTTTCACACTTTGACCATTTTAGAATGAGATAAATCCTTGAGCATTTGTATTTTTATCTATCTTTTGCTCGTTGGCTTTTTCCTAGTTCATTTTTGAACTTATGCTCTTTGATGTGTTGAATTGGTTATTTGATACAATTTGGACACCGCTTGTCTTGTCACACTCTTGTGTGTGCCAACTCGGTTTACTTGGTGTTTTTGTTCAAATTGTATCTCATTTTTGGTTCTTGAAATCTTTATGCATGCATGTTTACTATATGTTTATATTAAGGAATGTTTGCTTTCTTTGATCCAATATATAGGGGAAACTCCACCGATTACCATCGGCTAAGTTGTGCATGAAATTCAATTTCATATCAATATGCACATAATTATGTGGAGTCTCTCATATGTATTGTAGTTGCACTAACTACTTTGGACCCAATATGTTTGGGGACCATTTTGTACTTAAATGTGTTTTAGGTAGAGATATATTGGACGCTTGTCTCTCAATTTTGAAGAAGTGATGCTTAGAAGAAAATTTGAGGCAAGCTATAGGATGATCAACGAATTCATATCCTCTACACCCTACCAATTATATCTCGGTAACAAGTATCTCTTTCTCATGCTCACATATCTTGATTCCAACCGTTTGTCGGTTGCTTTCTAGCATGAATTAATGTATTTGTAATTGTTGTAGTTCTAGCCATGGTTTTAAGAGGACTCTCTATTGTATATGTGTTTAAGTTGAGATGAGTGCATATAATTGGGACTATACAAATCATGCATATGATCCTCCAATCCCAAATATGTCAATCTAGCAATTTTATTGCCTATCATTTCATCAACTTCTCTCATGTGCAATAGTGAGATTTTTGCTAGCCTATTCTATCTTATGATACTTGTTGCCTTTATCCATATATTCCAACTTTCTCCTTTTCCCTTGGTGATAGTTGTAATATATGTAGTGTGTTGGTGTTTGAAGCTCATTAATGTACAATAAGATATATGTGAGCCTTTGGCCATGTTTTGAAGCTAAAATCTTATTGATATATGTTATGACTTCATTCTTGCCTTTCATGTGCGTTCTTTTATAATCTTATTTATGTGTGCATATTTCTTCTTTGGCATATGTCTTTGTGATGTTTTCCAATTAGAGACATATACACATATGAGAAGATAATTTTAGTTGAATCTTATTCCTTGGATACCACCTTTTATTCCTTTTGATTTTTCGGTGGCTTCCAAATTTATTTTCCTATGAGTGCTTGTTCCTCTTGTTTGCATCTTCGGGCACTCATACTTGTTCTCTCATGCCTTGTATTGTTAAATGAATTTGGATGAGTGAGGATTCCATGACTATGCACCTTGTTCCCAAATATAATTATCATAATTGGTGCATTATTTTTGGGGAGCTCATCTAATTCATTTAATAATGCTCATTTGTGTTCTTTCTCATTTGTTGTGCTTTAAATGCTTATGGGGGAGCAAGGATTCCATATTTGTGCATTATGTATTCCAATGCATTTATTTTACAATTGCGCCCAATCTTGGGGAGCTTCTCTATTTGTTATTTGAAGCACTCTTTTGCTCATATCATAACATCTTGTTGTTTACATTTGGACTCATTCGTTGTTTTCATTTGGTTTGTCGGATCTTGTAAATTTCTTGCATCATTTGAATTTATTTAGGCAGTTTTCGGATCCTCGATATAGTTCTACTCCCTCCCAAGTATTCATCATTGGATATGTGCGAAGGCACACCTTTGGAGGAATTATTACTATATTTGCCTTCTAGAACTTGTCACCCATTTCGGCAATCGATGCCAATGGGGGAGAAGTTTTAGAGGGTTTAAGGGAAGTTGGTTTATGCATTGAGTTGTTCTTGTGCATTTGCCTCTCATGCTCTTGCATCTTTGTTGTGGCTTAGCATGTGGCATATATAGAGGAAACTCCACCAATGATAATGATCAGCAATATATGCAATGAAATTCAAGTTCATCACACATGCATAGATTGTGGGGGAGTTTGCTCTATATATGGTGGTGGTACAAATATGTTAGACCCCTCCTTTATAAAGGAAAGGATCCCTGTGATTGCAATGCTAGTCCCTGGATCAATAGCTAGCATCCACAGTTAAGATGTAATATCAAGAAACAAAGGTCATAATACAACTTTATAACCAGGAATAACATAATTTTATTACATCTTACATAGCTCATTTGGCTATTACATTACATTGCAGCAGAAAATCTATAGCATGGGGTCCTTCATCTTCAAAGTGCCACAGGCAGACATGTTGGTTGTAGACTTTGTAATCCTAATCAACACACTTCACTAAATCAATCAAACCTGCAACATACAAGTTACAGCCACAAGGGTCAATACATTTGAATTGTATTGGCAAGTGATACTGTGGTAGTATAGTGGAGTCTATCATCTATATGCATTTGGCTAAGTGGAGTTGAGGCTTGCATTGCTCAAAATAGGTTTTTCCTTAACATTCGAAAACACTAAGTTTTTGCTTTGACAAAAACATTTTTCTCAATCAAAGATTTAAGAATCCTTTAACCCTTGTTCAAACCACAAGTTTTTATCTTAGAAATTTGAATGATGAGATTCTTGATTGCTTCCATGTCTTGATGCTCAAATTGTCATTTACCAGGGACATGGCTAAGTACTTAGATTTTACACTCTGCAGAGGTGGTGCACTTTCCCCACAAGACTTGGTTTCCCAAGACAAGATCTTTGAAGCCTTCCTTAGACCAAAATGGACGGCCCAACCTATCAAATTCTACCACCAACTGTCCATATGGCTAAGTTCTTGCAACCTATATGATCCAGGCAGAGCCCATAATGCCAAGTGGTTGCACTTGAAGCTTCTCAACATTTGACATCTCAAATCTCTTTGTTCCTGGGTGGCCATCCACAAGTGAGATACACAAGGTCAACCATAGACATGGGCCTTGTGAACCACTCAACCAAAATCCACCAAGCAATTACCATTCCACCCAGGTGATTCATTAACTTAGTTGTTTTATTAAACAAAACACAAGTCCTCAGACTTAGAAATTTTTCCATAGTATGAATATATTTCCACCCTTGTTTTCTATTAGATAAGCTAAGCAAGATAGTAGTAGGAGTATTAACTTAGGAAAATTTATACTAAGGATTCATCTACTAGGTTTTCCTATAGCAAGGTTTATACTTTAGCAAAATTCCATGCAAGTTTTACTTAGAGAAAATCACTAATGCATAGTGAAAGTAATGGGACAAAGGTATGAAGCATCACTTGCATTTTTGGTAGAGGGTATAGGTCCACTCCTTGTCCTTGCAATAATCACACTCTTCAAGTCACTACAATTCAATCAAGCAAGGCACAAACTCAAACTACCAATCAAGCAAAACAACACATAAAATGACAAAGTCAAAGTAATGCATGCAAGCATGCCAAGCTTTGTTTTATTTGAAAAAGTGGTTCCTAATGGGTCATAACATTTGAAAACATCTAATGGTCATTTTGTAATGTGGCAAAGTCATTTGCTAAAGGTTTCACTTCAAAAACCATTTTCAAAACAAAGTATCATTTTATGTGGTGTAGAAATGTTTTTACTAAGGCATTAATCTATAGGGTTCACCAAATAAGTTTTCAAACCATAAAACTTGGTGTTTGGGGTCAGAGAGTTTAAAACAAAACATTTTCCAAAGGTTTTCTTCCAAAACCATTTTAATAAATAAACCACATTTCTATTTGACTAGAAATGGTTTTAAATCAAAGAATCATTCTTTTGTTTCACCAAATACATTTTTGAAACCAAAAAGTGATTCCTATGGTCAGTAGGTTCAAATTACACCAATTGCAAAAGATTTTATCCCCAAATTCATTTTTAAACAATTTTTATAACCTAAACAAGCATACAAATGTTTCTGCAAAAACAAACATTTTAAAAGAAGCTTTTTGCTAAACAAAAGGCATGGTTGGCTAGGGCTTGTTCCACTGATTCCAATGATATAAAGTTTGCAAAATTTGGACGTGTGGATCAAAAGTTATAAGGTTTTCAAAATTGCATCTAATTCTGATTTCAAAATCATTTAAATGTAAACCGGCCAGCGTCATGATCCTATTGGGCGGTACCGGTTCGTCTGGATCACGTGCTGCAGGCCGTTGGATCTAACTGATATCGCACGGCGCAGGTTCACTCTTACCCCTTCGCTCTCTTTCTTTCCTAGCCGCTGGATGATGATCTAACGGCTCATAGGAGGTTGACCAAAAGTTTGGCGCGGGCGACGCCCAAGCACGCCTGCACTGAGGTGGTCTAGACGTTCTAGGAAGCGAGAGAAGAGAAGGAGAGGCTCACCTTGATCGCATGGTCGTGGGGAAGCTCAAGGTGGCACTGGCTGGCGAAGGGGCGCACAGAGGTGAGAGTAATGGCTCGCCGGAGTTCTCGCTGGCATCGGGCGGTTCTGGAGGTCGTCGAGGGCGAGGATGGGGGGCACCCTAGGACGAAAGGGAGACACCGTTAGGTTCGCAAGAGCATGGCGATCATTATCGTGTCCACGGGGAAGAGAGGGGTGGTCGGGTTTACCGGGGGGGACGTCGCCGCAATTGAGGCGCACGGCGGCTCTCGGAAGACGTTGCGAGCTTGCGAGCTCGCGTGGTGAGCGATGCGGAAGAGTCCGCCAGACGATGGGGATCACAGCTGCGTGCTCTAGGAGGCAAGTGGTGGCGTGGGGCTGCCGGAATCCTCGCCGGAGGGTCGTCGGACAGTGGCGGGGTTTGAGTGAAATTCGTCAGCCTGGGGGCGCACTTGGGGGAGGAGACAGAGGGGAAATGGAGAGGATGCCGGGGCGATTGAATGGGCGTGATCACTGCAAGTAATGGTGGCCGCATTAAGACGAATTAAGCCTGAGGAATCAACGGCAGGAGCGGGGAAGAACTGGTCGCAGTGGTGGAGACGATGAACAGTGTGTGGGTCCTGGCTGTCTGCGAGAGAGAGAGCGCGAGTGTGGGGTCCAGTCATCAGCGACTTAGCGGTTAAGTTCCTGAGTGAGAAAAATAACGGTTCGTTGGGAGGAGGTGGGTCTTGCTGGGATGGGCTTTAGCTGGGCTCGGTCGTTTTGCTCTATTTTTTTCTGTTTGAAACCTTTTTCTTTTTTCAAATCAATTTCTGTTTTGAATTTCAATCAACTATTCAAACAATCTCCACACGTGTAATGAGTTTTTGGTTCTGTTTATCAACATAAACCAAATCCCAAATAAAATAATAATATTTTTTATTTTAGAGTCCATTTATAATTAAATAAAATGGACATTAGTTATTATAGGATTTGTTTTATTAGAATCTTTATTTTGAAATCTAAAATAAAACCAAAAACACTTCAGTAGGTTTTATTTGAGAATATAAAATACTTGGAAAATCTTACTTAAAATAATTTAAATAAGTTTTAGTGTTTATTTAAAATGGGAAAAGCCTTTACTTAAATAAAATTGGATATTAAATCCTTATTATTTTATTTATATAAACCTTTATTATTTTTATCAAAATAGAAATATTTTATTTCAAAAGCTTGGCCAAGTTTTATTTTGGCTCCATAAAATAATCTTTATTTATAAAACCACCTTTTCTTTTGAAAACCAAATCTTTTATTTAAAGATCCAAAAATAGTATTTTTTTAAATATTTTGAAGTTTATTGTTTATTTAACTTTTTAAACCCCTTTAGGATTTTATTTGATCCAAATAGGTTTTGAAAGTTTCCAAATGGATTCAAAAAGTTTCTTCTCACCCTGAAAATCAACAAAGTTTTATTTTATTCATTTATTTTTCACATTACAAGATTTGGAAAATCTTGGGATGTGACAGGCTACCACCCTTAAAATAAATCTCGTCCCGAGATTTGGGGAGGCTAGGGTTACAAGTTGGCTCAAAAGCATCTAGGGTACTACCACCCTTAAAAAATTTCCTACTAGTTTACATCTTGGCTTGCTTGGGATCTTGAGGTAACTTTCCTGGACAGAAGTTTGCATAGTGGCCTAGATCCTTGCATTTGAAACATGTGACAAGGCTGAGATCCCTCATAGGCTTGTTTATCTTGTGTTTCATCTTTTCTGGACAGTTGCTTGCATAATGTCCTAGCTCTTTGCAGTTGTTGCACCACGCTTGGCTAATATCTTTCTTTTCCTTTGGTATCTTTTCCTCTTGTTTGTTTCCTTGGTTCTTCTTCTTTTCTGGGCAGTCACTGGCATAGTGTCCCTTCTCTTTGCAAGTGTAACATTGCAACTGGCTTATGTCCTTCTTCTTCTTTTTGGGTCTCTCCAAAGCTAGGAGTTCTTTTAGTTCATGCTCCTCAAAGGTGGAAAATCTTTCTCTCTTCTTGGGGCATTGATCTTCATGTTCCTTGGATGCATGATCCTTGTCTCCACAATTATTGCTAGCTTGGGTTTCTTCTATAATAAGATCTTTGTCCTCCTTGTTGTCATTAGATCTTTGGGAAAAGTTTTCTCTCATGTTGATCATTTGAGTAACCAATCCTTGCAACAATTGGGATTGAAGTTTCAAGATCCTTTGTATGGCTGGGTCTAGTCCATTGTTGTTGGATAAAAGCTGAGTTGTCTCTTGGCTCAACTGGTTTTGGGTTGCTATGAGTTCTCTCATGATGTCCTCTTGGTTGTTGTTGTTGTCATCAACCTTGATGTTGGAGTCTCTTGGAGTAGTCATCTGTGTGGGTTGGGTTGGGATTAGAATAGGCAGGATTTTTCTAAGGGAATAATTCTAATCACACACATCACAATTCATGCAAACAATGTGCAAGCAATCACAAACAAACATTCCACTCAAACAACAAGTTTCAAGCACATTTTTAGGCAACCAAAAATATTTTTGTTACACCACATAATTTGGTGTGTTTGACTTAAACTCAAATATGGTGGTCCATCTATATGGTTCACTTGTGATCTTCCATCTTTCTTGGTTGATTCTCCTTGAACAAATTCTTTGTATCCTTGGAGAAAAATTTTCTCATGTCTTGGTCACAAAGCTTCAAGTGAAGTGAATTCCTTCTAGTTTTTCATTTCCTCAGTTTCCACATCTTGAGCAAGATTCCCTTGTCTCACTTGTAGTCCTTAGGGGTATCCCAGTTGGAAGTCCTTGGTGATTATGCTGAAGATGTTGAAGTCATTAGAGTTGAAGATGTTGAAGTCATTAGAGTTGAAGATGTTGAAGTCATTAGAGTTGAAGAAGTCCTTTGCACATGGTGTAGTCTTTGGCCATGGGGTAGGTTTTTCCATCAAGTTGAAATACAAGAGATGTAGAGTCAAAACCAAAGTGGTTGAGGAAAGAGTTTACAAGATTGTTTGTAAATAAGTTTTTGGAACAAATACAACTCCTATTTTTCTAAGGGTTTTTGTCCAATCCTAGGGTTTACAAATCCTACAGGCAACACAATGCTCTGATACCATCTATTAGACCCCTCCTTTATAAAGGAAAGGATCTCTGTGATTGCAATGCTAGTCCCTGGATCAATAGCTAGCATCCACAGTTAAGATGTAATATCAAGAAACAAAGGTCATAATACAACTTTATAACCAGGAATAACATAATTTTATTACATCTTACATAGCTCATTTGGCTATTACATTACATTGCAGTAGAAAATCTAGAGCATGGGGTCCTTCATCTTCAAAGTGCCACAGGCAGACATGTTGGTTGTAGACTTTGTAATCCTAATCAACACACTTCACTAAATCAATCAAACCTGCAACATACAAGTTACAGCCACAAGGGTCAATACATTTGAATTGTATTGGCAAGTGATACTATGGTAGTATAGTGGAGTCTATCATCTATATGCATTTGGCTAAGTGGAGTTGAGGCTTGCATTGCTCAAAATAGGTTTTACCTTAACATTTGAAAACACTAAGTTTTTGCTTTGACAAAAACATTTTTCTCAATCAAAGATTTAAGAATCCTTTAACCCTTGTTCAAACCACAAGTTTTTATCTTAGAAATTTGAATGATGAGATTCTTGATTGCTTCCATGTTGATGCTCAAATTGTCATTTACCAGGGACATGGCTAAGTACTTAGATTTTACACTCTGCAGAGGTGGTGCACTTTCCCCACAAGACTTGGTTTCCCAAGACAAGATCTTTCAGAAGCCTTCCCTTAGACCAAAATGGACGCGCTCCAACCTATCAAATTCTACCACCAACTGTCCATATGGCTAAGTTCTTGCAACCTATATGATCCAGGCAGAGCCCATATGTAACACCCTCAGAATCGGCCCTATGCAAGTTTCAGCGATTCCCGCCAAAACCCGCATAGAAACGATTCAAAGGTGCCCACCAGGCACTTGCGTGCGGGTGGAAAACAAAGTAATAACATTACACAACAGTCCTCGATGGGACCCATGAAGGGTTCGCAGCATAGAAAACAAAAATTTTCCTACGATGTGAACTATATACCAAGATCTATTTATACTAGATACGAACAACGGGCGGATGTATATCCGTAGAGAACATACCCTTGAAGACCGACAAAGCTTAACGAGTCCAAACTCGTGGTTGATGTAGACGATCTCTTGCCGATCTCAAGATCGAGAGGAAGTCCTAGCGCAAAATCAGCGCATCCGTGCTCGCACACACGTTCGAGGCACCGAGCAACCTCCGCCTCCTCGCTCAGCGATGCAAATGAAGCACAACTCTTTCTTGCCGAAAGCCACCGGAACATGTATCTCGCTAGTCCGAGACCATGGGGAATAAATTCTAGGGGAGAGAGATCCTTCACGAGGAGGTGTGAGTGAGAAGTGAGAGGAGGGCTCCTTTTATAGGAGGAGGGGGAACCCCAAGGTGGTGGCATGGGGGCTGCCCCTTGCCCTCCCTCATCATGTGGTGGACACTCCACTCACAAAATGACCCTTCAAAAGTCCACTCAAAATCCCACTCAAAATCCCATTAAATTTCCACCAAATTTAATGCAAACTCTCATTAAATAAAACTCTTTTATTTTATTCAGAATTTTGTCAATTACTTTAATGACAAACATTCACAAATAACCCTTGCTAGAATTCTATTTCACATGCATAACCACTTTATGCAATTTCACCAAAACCTGTTTGGTATCTAGTGAAATAAATTCCTGCGCTTGTTTATTCTTTCGCATGAAACTTTTGCTCCAATTGGATGTCGGTGTCTCTAAGTGTGTCACCCTACGGTTCGTGAATAATGCGGACATGATCGAGACCCTCTCGATCAATAATCGAAGCGGGATCCGAGACCCATACGACTCCCACATATTCAACGATGACTTTCTTGTGATCGTCGGAACCTTTTACGCTAGTATCTTAATCCCTTTGTCTCACGATATATTACATGTCCGAGATTCGATCATCGGTATCTCCATACCTAGTTTGATCTCACATCGACATGCACTCTTTTCGCTTCGTGATATAACATTCTAGTGATCAAATCACTTGCTTGCAAGCTAATCAATGTGATATCACCGAGAGGGCCAGAGTATATCTATCCGTCATCGGGATGAACAAATTCCACTCTTGATCCATGAGCCTCAACATAACACTTTATTAGTTCGAACCCATCTTTATAATCACCACATTACGGTGTGACGTTTGATGTTATCAAGAAACTCTTCCGGTGTTAGTGATTGACATGATCTCATGGTCTAAGGATTAGGATCACTTGGTAATTTGTTATAGCAATATAAACTCAATGACTTTGATCGTAATGCTATACTTCGGATGAATGTTCATCACATCATTACACTAATGTTGTGATCCGTTATTAACAACATCCAATGTCCATGATCGAAACCTTGATCATCTTGTTAATCAACGAGCTAGTTTATGAGAGAGGATTAACTAGGAACTTTATGTTTGTTTATTAAACACACATGTATTAACTTTTCCGTATTAATACAATTATAGCATGCAAAATAAACATCTATCATATACTTGGAATACACATAATAAACAATTTATTATTGCCTCTCAGGGCATATTCCTTGAGTCTCCCACTTGCACTAGAGACAATAATCTAGTTACATAGTGATATATCTAACACCCATTGAGTTCGTGTTGATCATGTTTTGCTCTAGGGAGAGTTTTAGTCAACGGATCTGCTACATTGAGATCCGTATGTACTTTAAATCTTTATATCTCCATCCTTGACATGCTCATGGATGGAGTGAAACCGCGCTTAATATGCTTGGAATGCTTGTGAGACCTTGGCTCTTTGGCATTGGCAATGGCACCATTGTTGTCACAATAGATCACCATTGGGTCCAACGCTTGCCACAACTCCTAGTTTGGATATGAACTCCTTCATCCAAAGCGCTTCTGAGCCGCTCAAGCAAGAACATAATCGGCCTCCGTTGTTGATCCCGCTACCACAGGTTGTTTGAGCTCCTCCAACTAACCGCCATTCATGAGAAATACGTATCCGGATTGAGACTTAGAGTCATCCGGATCGGTGTCAAAGCTAGCGTCGACATAACACTTAGCGACGAGCTCTTCTTCACCTCAGATACAAGAAACATATCCTTAGTTCTTCTCAAGTACTTAAGGATATTCTTGACCGCTATCCGATGTTCAACTCGGATCCGATTGGTACCTACTAGTCAAACTAATAGCGTGTGCCACATCCGGTCTTGTACATAGCATGGCGTACATTATAGAGCCTATGGTGAAGCATAGGGACTTTGTCCATTATCTCTCTTTCTTCCGCCGGACTTTGAGTCTTACTCAATGTCTTGCCTTGCAACATAGGTAAGAACCCTTCTTACTCCGTCCATTTTAAACTTCTTTAAAATCTTATCAAGGTATGTACTTTATGATAGCCCTATTAGGCGCCTAGATCTATCTCTATAGATCTTTATGCCTAATATGTATGACGCTCACCTAGGTCCTTCATTGAAAATTCTTTGTTTAGATAACTTTTAACACTGTTTAAAAGTTCTATATCATTTCCGATCAATAATATGTCATCCACATATAGTATCAGAAATGCCACATTGCTCCCACTCACTTTCTTGTAAATACAAGCTTCTCCATAAGTTTGGACAAATCCAAACTCTTTGATCACCTCATCAAAGCGGAGATTCCAACTTCGTGATGCTTGCTTCAATCCATAGATGGATCGCTGAAGCTTGCACACCTTGTTAGCATCCTTAGGATCGACAAAACCCTTTGGTTGTATCATATACAACTCTTCTTCAATATTACCATTGAGAAACGCGGTTTTGACATCCATCGCCATATTTCATAATCGAAATATGCAGAATTGCTAACATAATCCTAATCGACTTTAGCATCGCTACGGAGAGAAAGTCTCATCGTAGTCAACTCCTTGAATTTGTCGAAACCCTTTGCGACAAGTCGAGCTTTATAGATGGTCACATTACCATCGATCGCTTTTCCTTTTGAAAATCCATTTGTTCTCCACGGCCTTTCGGTCGTGAGGTAATTCCACCAAGTTCCAAACTTGATTTTCATACATGGATTCCATCTCGATTTCATGGCTTCTAACCATTTGTTGGAACTGGCTCATCATCGCTTCTTCATACGTCGCAGGTCATTATTTTCATCAACCATGAAATTTATGACAGATTTCCGTCTGACTCGGAGCTGCACGCGTCTGTTGACCTGCGAGGTTCGTAGTGCTCTCTTCGGAGTTTCATGATCATTATCATTAGTTCCTTCTTCAAGGTGGAGCCAACTCCTAACGACTTCCACTGCGCTACTCGTCATACTTTGAAGAGAAGGTTCCATAACCTCTTCGAGTTCTACCTTCCGACTACTCACACCTTTCGCGAGAAACTCTTTCTCTAGAAAGGATCCATTCTTGGCAACAAAACCTTGCCCTCGGATCTGTGATAGAAGGAATACCCAATAGTTTCTTTAGGGTATCCTATGAAGACGCATTTTTCCGCTTTGGGTTCGAGTTTATCCGGTTGAAGTTTCTTCACATAAACATCGCAACCCCAAACTTTAAGAAATGACAGCTTAGGTTTGTTTCCAAACCACAATTCATACGGTGTCGTTTCAACGGATTTAGATGGTGCCCGATTTAAAGTGAATGCAGCTTCTAGTGCATAACCCCAAAATGACAACGGCAAGTCCGTCGAGACATCATAGATCGAACCATATCTAATAAAGTACGACACGACGTTCCGACACACCATTTCATTGTGGTGTTCGGCAGTGTGAGTTGTGAAACAATTCCACACTCTTTCATGTGAGTGCTAAACTCGTAACTTAGATACTCACCTCCGGTCAGCATCAGAAATTTGATCTTTCTATTACGATGATTTTCCACTTCATTTTGAAATTCCTTGAACTTTTCAAAGGTTTCAGACTTGTGTTTCATCAAGTAGATATAACCGTATCTACTCAAATCATCCGTGAAAGTAACAAAATAACGATATCCACCTCATGCCGACACACTCATTGGACCACATACATCAGAATGTATGATTTCCAATAAATCATCGCCTGCTCCATTGAACCGAAAACGGCGTTCTAGTCATCTTGCCCATAAGGCATGGCTCACATGTATCAAATGATTCATAATCAAGTGATTCTAAAAGTCCATCCGAATGGAGCTTCTTCATGCGTTTAATGCCAATATGACCTAGACGGCAGTGCCACATATATGCGGATATATCATCACTAAGTTTAATCCTTTTAGCATCAATATTATGAATATGTGTAACATTATCATCGAGATCCAACAGAAATAAACCATTCAACATTGGTGCATGACCATAAAAGATTTCATTCATATAAATGGAACAACCATTGTTCTCGATTTGAATGAAAACCACTTTGCATCAAACATGATCCAGATACAATGTTCATGCTCAAGGTCTGAGCACCAAATAATGCTTATTTAAGTTTATAACTAATCCCGACGGTAAGTGGAGAGGTAGCGTTAAACGGCGATCACATCAACGTTTGATCCATTGCCGACACGCATCTTGACCTCACCCTTGCTAGCGGTCGCTGTTCATGACCCACGATTCGAAAGTTACAAATATTAGCAACCGAACCGTATCAAATACCCGGTGCTATCTGAGCACTAGTCAAGTACACATCAATAACATGTATATCATATATACCTTTGTTTGCCTTGCCGCCTTCTTATGCCAGATACTTGGGGCGCTTCGATGGCGATCCCTTACAATAGTAGCACTTTCGGTATCGACTTAGGTCCAACTCGGTTTCTTTTCAGCGCAACAGCTTGCCGCCTTACTTCCTTCCGTTTTCCCTTCTTGTCTTTCTTGAAACCAGTGTTCCTATTGATCATCAACACTTGATGTTCCTTTTTATCTCCACTTCAGCTTTTAAGCATTGTGTAAGCTCGGGAGAGACTTCTTCATGCCTTGCATATTATAGTTCATCACGAAGCTCTTATAGCTAGGTGGCGAGACCGAACACGATGGATGCCTAAGTCAATGGGAATCGTTATTCCCAAGGACACAAGCTTATCGGCGTAACCGACATCTTGAGTACATGCTCACTAACGGAAATGTTCTCTTCCATCATGCAGCTAAAGAACTTTTCAAGCATTGTAGCTCTCTACAAAGCATGTGTGTCGAAAATCATTTTCAACTCACCCATTGTATCAAAAGCATTGCCGTTTCAAACGCTTTGAAGTTCGGCTCTAGCCCATACAATATGCCGCAATGAACTAAGTTGTGGTCCTCCGACGAGTCGATAGACATTCTTCTCCTCGTCGGGGCATCGTCAAAGGTGGGGGCCTAACGGCGCTTCTAGCACATATTGCTTTTGTGCGTGAGAGGAGAATCCTCAAATTCATGGCCCATTCAAGAAAGTTGCTACCGTCGTTGCTAGTTTCTCTTTCTCCATGAACGCATTGAAATTAAAAGCGTGTGGTGCCATCTACAACAGAATTTGTAAAGTTTAGACTAAGTGTATGATAGATTGAGTTCAACTAATCTATATTACGAATGAACTCCCACTCAAAAGCGACATCCCTCGTGTCCTTTTGGTGATTACATGAACCAAATCCACTACACCAAGTCCGATCATCACGTGAGTCGGTATAGCTTCAAAGGCGAGCATCAAATGGGCATCATATCAACTATATGACTCATGCTTAACCTTTCGATTACGTGTTCGAGGCCATGTCATACATGCTAGGCTCGCCAAGTTAGAACCTTAGTATTTTGCGTGTATAACTGTCTTACACCCGAAGTATGGTCAAGGATCCAAGTACACCCGATCATCACGTGATGTCATGGAGCGACGAAAACATAATCGGTGCATACTAAAGGAGAACACATTCTTATCT
This sequence comes from Avena longiglumis, assembly GCA_030063025.1. NCBI lineage: Eukaryota > Viridiplantae > Streptophyta > Magnoliopsida > Poales > Poaceae > Avena > Avena longiglumis. The sequence continues at coordinate 519,496,630 of CP125975.1, forward strand.
TGATATTTAAAATGAGGATCATCTTATTATGCTTAACAAAGCGCTAAACAAGCAATATAAGATGCAATCAAACATCATATGTTTAATAGTGAAATTATATGGTTCCGCAGATGATCTCTATCATGTGCATCGTGGTATGATCACTATCATACCTATGTGTAAATCCACAATCTATGGGTTTTACACGCTATGTGTTGTAAGAGTATCATCTCATACTTCTACTTACAACACTACCATATCATAACACTAGCCCAAAGAACAATCTAAACTAGACGCTTCTAATTTATCCATTGCAAGTTTTACGTGGCTGAGGGCTTTCGAGATAGAACCGTTCTTACCTACGAACATGAACCACAACGAGGATAATCAAATTGTTGACAACTCGCTTGCAAAATAGATATTGACTATAGTAGGAGAGACAGACACCCGCTAGCCACTTATGCAAACTAGTTGCATGTCAAGCGTGGAACAGGTCTCATGTGCGAGGACATGTAAAGTTTGTCCGGGCCGCTTCATCCCACTATGCCACCAATATCCAAAATCACAAGAAAGGAGCAACAACATGATCATCATCGCCCACATACTCATATGTGTACTACCCGTGTAAAGTATCTACGCATAGAACCTGGCTCTGATACCACTGAAGGGTTCGCAACATAGAAAACAAAAATTTTCCTACGATGTGAACTATATACCAAGATCTATTTATACTAGATACAAACAACGGGCGGATGTATATCCGTAGAGAACATACCCTTGAAGACCGACAAAGCTTAACGAGTCCAAACTCGTGGTTGATGTAGACGATCTCTTGCCGATCTCAAGATCGAGAGGAAGTCCTAGCGCCGCAAATCAGCAGATCCGTTTCGCACACGCTCGAGGCACCGAGCAACCTCCGCCTCCTCGCCCAGCGATGCAGCGGAAGCACAACTCTTTCTTGCCGAAAAGCCACCGGGAACATGTATCTCGCTAGTCCGAGACCATGGGGAATAAATTCTAGAGGGGGAGAGAGATCCTTCACGAGGAGGTGTGAGTGAGAAGTGAGAGGAGGTGCTCCTTTTATAGGAGGAGGGGGGAACCCCAAGGGGGTGGCTGCCCCTTGCCCTCCCTCATCATGTGGGTGGACACTCCACTCACAAAATGACCCTTCAAAAGTCCACACAAAATCCCAAAAATCCCATTAAATTTCCACCAAATTTAATGCAAACTCTCATTAAATAAAACTCTTTTATTTTATTCAGAATTTTGTCAATTACTTTAATGACAAACATTCAAATAACCCTTGCTAGAATTCTATTTCACATGCATAACCACTTTATGCAATTTCACCAAAACTTTGCTTTGGTATCTAGTGAAATAAATTCTGCGCTTGTTTATTCTTTCGGCATGAAACTTTTGCTCCAATTGGATGTCGGTGTCTCTTAAGTGTGTCACCCTACGGTTCGTGAATAATGCGGACATGATCGAGACCCCTCTCGATCAATAATCGAAGCGGGATCCGAGACCCATAACGACCTCCACATATTCAACGATGACTTTCTTGTGATCGTCGGAACCTTTTACGCTAGTATCTTAATCCCTTTGTCTCACGATATATTACATGTCCGAGATTCGATCATCGGTATCTCCATACCTAGTTTGATCTCGTTATCGACATGCACTCTTTTCTCGTTCGTGATATAACATTCTAGTGATCAAATCACTTGCTTGCAAGCTAATCAATGTGATATCACCGAGAGGGCCCAGAGTATATCTATCCGTCATCGGGATGAACAAATTCCACTCTTGATCCATGAGCCTCAACATAACACTTTATTAGTTCGAACCCATCTTTATAATCACCTCGTTACGGTGTGACGTTTGATGTTATCAAGAAACTCTTCCGGTGTTAGTGATTGACATGATCTCATGGTCTAAGGATTAGGATCACTGTAAGTTGTTATAGCAATATAAACTCAATGACTTTGATCGTAATGCTATACTTCGGATGAATGTTCATCACATCATTACACTAATGTTGTGATCCCGTTATTAACAACATCCAATGTCCATGATCAGGAAACCTTGATCATCTTGTTAATCAACGAGCTAGTTTATGAGAGAGGCTTAACTAGGAACTTTCTGTTTGTTTATTAAACACACATGTATTAACGTTTCCGTATTAATACAATTATAGCATGCAAAATAAACATCTATCATATACTTGGAATACACATAATAAACAATTTATTATTGCCTCTCAGGGCATATTCCCTTCAACCCACAGAACAGATATATATACAACACGACTCCATGAGTCCAGAATACAGATATACAGAACAAGATCCAAATCACCTTGAAAATTATAGAGCGTCCGACTACGGACAAGATGCAAATGGGGCTAAGAGCCCTGAAGAATAACCAATGGCGTCCATAACCCTGCCCAGGCCAAGCCGGAAGGGTAACCCTGCTAACGACGCCGAAACCTGCTAAAACAAAAAGGGGTGCCGACAAAGGGCAAAGGAAAAAGAGGATCGTCAGTACTGAGGCCAGTACACGGCGAGGCTAGAATTCGGCGGTCCTCGCCTACATAGGTATGGTGGACTGAAGCGGCAGCGGAAGCATGCACTAAACAACCTATAGAGACTCGATACAACTGTCGGCTATCAGAGAGGGATAAGAAAGGCCTATTCGGATCCAACCTGAAACTATCACCAAGCATACCCATCCTGGTATTTCCCCCTCGAGACCAAACGAGGAAGTCAACCGAGGAACTCACACAGTTGGCAGTTTTATTTATTCAGTTATCGTTGCAGCAATTACTAGTCAGGTATAGGTAGTCATCCTGATAAAATAAGCAGTGGGCACTTTTAGTTAACCATTCCGTTGTAGTTGCAACACTTACTAGTCAGATACATTTAGCATGAGATATCCCAAAACCCAGCAGTTGTTGGTACTTTTATTTAGCCATTCCGTTGTAGTTGCAATACTTACTAGTCAGGTACAATGGTCGCAAGCAACAACCCAAACAAGCAATTGTTGTCAGTTTTATTTAGCCATTCCATTATAGTGAAGCTGATTACTAGTAATTATAAAGTCAAATTTATAGCACTACTTTAGTTATAGTTGTCTATGATCGAGATATTGTGCTCCAAGTCGTCCATAACCGCGGACACGGCTTTCAGAAAGTTTTACCTGAGGGTGCACAAATAGCAACACACACTCGATCAACCTCGGAAAACCAAATCAAAACCCAATGAGGCCTTCACAAAGCAATCACAGATTCAGAAATATTTCGTGGGGCCACCCATTGAGTACACCAAGAACGGTTAGCCGACTCGAGACGGACTCAAGGTTTGCGCCATATCATGGAACGATCGGGAACCCAAAACTGGGCTTGTCGATACCGCAAAACACTCCGCTTACCTAAACAGACAGTGCTCCTCACAATCGTAAAAAGCGATAAGCATGGCATAAGTACAGATCGTAAATAAAACCTCAAACTAGTTTGTGGCCCCAAGAAATAAGAATGAATCAAGCTCGCTCGGGGTCCCATAATCCTCCGGATGTGGATAGCGCGAATATTCAAGGAACAGTATCAAGTACTCGGGTCCTACGGGACACAAGTGGACTTAACAACCAAATAACATCTATTGCCCACTGCCCTCTCGCTACCTACTTCAATTTTAGTTGTTAAACAAGAATTAAAGGTGTGATCATCTCCAACAATAAACATGCGGCAACACTCCAACAAGCGTGGTATTTGACGACACGCATAAAGACTTGAGCAAGCGACTACGACGCGCAAGTCCAACTATCTACCAAACAACAGGTAATAGGATGTGTCCAAGGCAATATAAGGCTGCAAGGGATATCACGGTACGAAAACTAGAGCATCGCGACACAGATAGCAATAGATCAACAGGAGGGAATAAATACTATAAAAGTAAGATAGGTAGAAAGGGGAAGATGCTCGCCTGAAAACATTGTCGAAGGTCCAACCGAAGATCGGGTCGACACTCGCATCAACTCAACGGCCTTATCCGCGAAGAAGCAAAACACTAGAAGAAACACCGGATGCACTATTTAATACTACAGCAGAAGATCGGGCATGATGCATGTATGATGTATGACATGGCGAAGGTGCGATGCAATTAGGCAAGATTAAGCGGAACCGGGGGTCCCGACAATTAAATATATGGTTCTAGTTTTTTAGATACCCCACAATTTAAATGTTGTCTTAACATGGCAAAAGATAGAACCGGTTCTCTACACAAATTTAAATGGGACCAATATACGACTAGATTTGCCCGCATATGGGCCCCATATTTAATTTAGGTGAATCGGCATAAGGCCCCCAAACCACATGACAATATGCATGCGAGTATGACAATTTAATATGCAACAAGTTTATATTTAGCATTTATAAAATAGGGGCTCGGGAAAAAGGTTCACACATGGAGGTTTGGCGAGCTTGGGGTTCCGGGGTTCGGGGTCGGGTCTCAGGGTTCGACGGGGATCAGGTGCGGATCAGGGCTACTGGGTCCGGGATGAAGAGCTTGGCGTCCGGCGTCCTTCGGTTTCATGTCGACGTGCTTGACGTCCAAGATGGAGAACTCGGCGTATCCGTGTTGGCGGCCTTGGCGGTTATCGGGTTCGGTCTTCGAATCCGTGAGGGAGAACTTGACGTGGCGTCGGGTTCAGGATCGGTCTTGGCATCCGAGATGAAGGGCTCGTCGTCCGGGGATCCTCCGAGTCCGTGTTGACGACCTTGGGGTTCCGACTTTGGTTGTTGGCCGTGAACTTGTTCCGCGAAGGTACGGTCTTCGGGTCCGGGAGGTAGATCTTGAGGTACCGGCGGGTTCGTTGCCGGTGGTCCTTTGGGTCCTCGTCTCGGCCTCTCGAAGGTCACCGGGGATCTTGTCTACCAAGGGGGCTCGAAGATCTTGTGGCAGCATCACCACCCGTCCTCATCACCACCACACCAACAGTTCAGAGCACACTGCCACCCACCGAACGACATACACCCGACGTGCATAGGCAGAGAAAACAGGGCGCACACGCACAAGCAGTAGATGCAGATGGCCTCGGGAGAAGCATGACAGAGGCGGTGCGCCACGCGGGCTTGGTAGAGAACGACGGAGGAGACGGCCGCGGTGGCTGCTAGGGAAAGGAGGGAGGCGCGCGGTCGGGTTCGCTGGAGGCGGCCGGAGGAGCTCGACGGGCCAAGGGCGGTTGGAGAAGGCGGCAGCCGAGGCGGAGGAGGCGGGCGAGCCGGCAGAGGAGGAGCGGCCGAGAGGAGGCAATGGCGGCGGACGGAGGACGGGGTGGTGGCTCGGGTCCGGCGGGGTGGGGCAGCGAGGAGGGAGGCCGGCGGGGAAAGCTTGCAGGGCCAGAGGCGGCGAGGTCGGGGAGGCGACGGACGCGGGCCGGCGAGGAGGAGGCGACCGGCGGCGCAGCTTGTGGAGGTGGGGCGACGCGGTGGGGAGGTCGGAGCCGACGAGCGGGCGGGTCGAGGGGGCCTCCCGTGGCGGCGGTTGGGATCGGGGGAGCGCGCCCAGGGGAGAGAGCGGGGCCGCGAGAGGAGAGGCGCTGAGGCGGTGGCGGCGTCCTGGCGACGACGGAGAGGAGCGGAGGAAGGAGGGCGCGGCGGAGAGGAGCCTCGGTGCCTGGCGGCGGGGAAGGAGGACGCGAGCAGGGTCGAGGGAGAGAAGACTGGGTCGCGGGCGCGTGAGAGCAGGTGGGGTCGGGTAGGTGGGTCCCGGGTGAGGAGCGGGGAGGTGCGAGGGAGCGTGCGGGGCTGGGAGTTGGGTGGGGCCAGGTGCCAAGGTCTTTGACCGCAGGGAGGAAGTGGGTTTGGTTGGGGGAAAAAGGAGGAGAGGTGAGGGGGTAGGATGAGGTGGCGGGCTGGGATAGGGTAGGGGGAAGAGGGAGGATGAGGTGGCAGCAGACTATTGGGTGGGGTGAGGTGGAGGGGGGCTGGGTAGATCGGGGTTGGGTAGTTTTAGGATTTTGGGTAGGCTGGTTGTACTAGGAGTGGACAACTGGGTCGGATCGGCCCGGTTCGGCTGTCCCCTAAAAATAATATAAGTTTTATTTATTTAAAACAGGTTTTTGCAAACTGTTGGCCGACAAAACAAAATAAATCCGGAGACCCGGGTTTTGTGTTTATACAAAGACAGGGCGTTTAGAAAACAAAATTAGGTTTTTCCGAAATAGTTTTATGCAAGCAAATGCAAGATGATGACGATGCTCAAATGCAATGTGGCATGATGATATGAGCATGCGGTCATGATGATGCAATGCACAAAAACAACGCGATTTTCTAGTAGTGGTTTTGCGGGGCGCCACACCATAATGCCAAGTGGTTGCACTTGAAGCTTCTCAACATTTGACATCTCAAATCTCTTTGTTCCTGGGTGGCCATCCACAAGTGAGATACACAAGGTCAACCATAGACATGGGCCTTGTGAACCACTCAACCAAAATCCACCAAGCAATTACCATTCCACCCAGGTGATTCATTAACTTAGTTGTTTTATTAAACAAAACACAAGTCCTCAGACTTAGAAATTTTTCCATAGTATGAATATATTTCCACCCTTGTTTTCTATTATCTAAGCTAAGCATGATAGTAGTAGGAGTCTTAACTTAGGAAAATTTCTACTAAGGATTCATCTTCTAGGTTTTCCTATAGCAAGGTTTATACTTTAGCAAAATTCCATGCAAGTTTTACTTAGAGAAAATCACTAATGCATATTGAAAGTAATGGGACAAAGGTATGAAGCATCACTTGCCTTTTTGGTAGAGGGTATAGGTACACTCCTTGTCCTTGCAATAATCACACTCTTCAAGTCACTACAATTCAATCAAGCAAGGCACAAACTCAAACTACCAATCAAGCAAAACAACACATAAAATGACAAAGTCAAAGTAATGCATGCAAGCATGCCAAGCTTTGTTTTATTTGAAAAAGTGGTTCCTAATGGGTCATAACATTTGAAAACATCTAATGGTCATTTTGTAAAGTGGCAAAGTCATTTGCTAAAGGTTTCACTTCAAAAACCATTTTCAAAACAAAGTATCATTTTATATGGTGTAGAAATGTTTTTACTAAGGCATTAATCTATAGGGTTCACCAAATAAGTTTTCAAACCATAAAACTTGGTGTTTGGGGTCAGAGAGTTTAAAACAAAACATTTTCCAAAGGTTTTCTTCCAAAACCATTTTAATAAATAAACCACCTTTCTATTTGACTAGAAATGGTTTTAAATCAAAGAATCATTCTTTTGTTTCACCAAATACATTTTTGAAACCACAAAGTGATTCCTATGGTCAGTAGGTTCAAATCACACCAATTGCAAAAGATTTTATCCCCAAATTCATTTTTAAACAATTTTTATAACCTAAACAAGCATACAAATGTTTCTGCAAAAACAAACATTTTAACAGAAGATTTTTGCTAAAAAAAGGCATGGTTGGCTAGGGCTTGTTCCACTGATTCCAATGATATAAAGTTTGCAAAATTTGGACGTGTGGATCAAAAGTTATAAGGTTTTCAAAATTGCATCTAATTCTAATTTCAAAATCTGTTTTAAACAGAAACTGGCCACGCGTCATGATCCTATTGGGCGGTACCGGTTCGTCTGGATCATGTGTTGCAGGCCGTTGGATCTAACTGATATCGCACGGCGCAGGTTCACTCTTACCCCTTCGCTCTCTTTCTTTCCTAGCCGCTGGATGATGATCTAACGGCTCACAGGAGGTTGACCAAAAGGCTGGCCAGCATGTGGCGCACGCTCTGTCCGAGGTGGTCTAGCCGTTCTAGGAAGCGAGAGAAGAGAAGGAGAGGCTCACCATGATCGCAGGGTCGTGGGGAAGCTCAAGGTGGCACTGGCTGGCGAAGGGGCGCACGGAGGTGAGAGTAATGGCTCGCCGGAGTTCTCGCTGGCGTCGGGCGGTTCTGGAGGTCGTCGAGGGCGAGTATGGGGGGCACCCTAGGACGAAAGGGAGACACCGTTAGGTTCGCAAGAGCATGGCGATCATTATCGTGTCCACGGGGAAGAGAGGGGTGGTCGGGTTTGCCTTGGGACGTCGCCAGCTTGAGGCAGACGGCTCGGGGAAGACGTTGCGAGCTTGCGAGCTTCACAATGGTGAGTCTGCGATGCGGAAGAGTCCGCCAGACGATGGGGATCACAATGCGTGCTCTAGGAGGCGAGTGGTGGCGTGGGTGGGAATCCTCGCCAGAGGTCGCCAGACGATGGCGGGGTTTGAGTGAAATTCGCCACTGGCGCCAGGGGAGGATCTGAGGGAAATGGAGGATTCCGGGGCGATTAAATGGGCGTGATCACTACAAGTAATGTGGCCGCATTAAGACGAATTAAGCCCGAGGAATCAACAGCGAGCGGGAAGAATTGGTCGCGATGGTGGACGATGAGCAGTGTGTGGGTCTGGCCGTAGAGAGAGAGAGAGAGAGTGTGGGGTCCACGTCGGTGACTTAGCGGTTAAGTTCTGAGTGAGAAAAATAACGTTCGTTGGGGAGGAGGTGAAATTTCAATGGGATGGGCTTTAAATCAATTTGGCTTCGTTTTGCTCTATTTTTTTCTGTTTGAAACCTTTTTCTTTTTCCAAATAAATTTCTGTTTTCAATTTCAATCAACTATTCAAACAATTCAAACAATCTCCACATTTGTAATGAGTTTTGGTTCTGTTTATCAACATAAACCAAATCCCAAATTAAATAATAATATTTTTTATTTTAGAGTCCATTTATAATTAAATAAAATGGACATTAGTTATTAAATAAAATAGGATTTGTTTTATTAGAATCTTTATTTTGAAATCTAAAATAAAACTAAAAACACTTAAGTAGGTTTTATTTGAGAATATAAAATATTTGGAAAATCTTATTTAAAATAATTTAAATAAGTTTTAGTGTTTATTTAAAATGGGAAAAGCCTTTACTTAAATAAAATTGGATATTAAATCCTTATTATTTTATTTAAATAAACCTTTATTATTTTTATCAAAATAGAAATATTTTATTTCAAAAGCTTGGCCAAGTTTTATTTTGGCTCCATAAAATAATCTTTATTTATAAAACCACCTTTTCTTTTGAAAACCAAATCTTTTATTTAAAGATCCAAAAATAGTATTTTTTTAAATATTTTGAAGTTTATTGTTTATTTAACTTTTTAAACCCCTTTAGGATTTTATTTGATCCAAATAGGTTTTGAAAGTTTCCAAATGGATTCAAAAAGTTTCTTCTCACCCTGAAAATCAACAAAGTTTTATTTTATTCATTTATTTTTCACATTACAAGATTTGGAAAATCTTGGTATGTGACAAAATATCACATACTTTTGTAGTATTTGTTATTGGTATTACCATTTTATTCATTAATATTCCTTATATAAACCCTCTTAAAGGGATTGCCATCAATTACCAAAATGGGGGAGATTGAAAGAACATGTTTGGCCCCCATGTGTGGTTTTGGTAATTAATGACAATCTTTATGGACTAATGTGTGTATTAAGTTATACTTGTAGGATTTGTCCATTGGCATCGCTTGGAGCATGTGTTGGCTTCAAGGTCGATGAAATGCAAAGAAGATTTGTCGTGCAAGCTCAATATGCGAGATCGATGATGAGGAATTAAGAAAGACATTCCATCTTGAGAAGGGAAAGATCGTCTACATCGAGCTCAAGTGGAATGCTCAAGGCAAAGGTATAATCTTGATAGGTTTTCCCTTTTGCCGGTCTCTTGTTGTGTGTAGGAAACCGGGTTTAGGATAGATAACCGTACTATCAAGAGGGGCTCTCGTATGATTAATTCGGTCGCATCGTTCGGAGAGAGCTCAAACCTTTGCATACTTGAATCATCGCATTTGGTTGTTATTTGGTCTTATCCATGTGAGGATATAGAGCTTCTGGTAATCTCCATTACAAGCTCTCTTTTTTTGAGAATCTCCATTAAATCTCTTGTTCATCAAAATCGGATCTTCCGTTTGTATCTTGTTGCGATTTTGATTTATGCGGCTTTTCGGTTTCTCACCAAGTGAGGTATCTCACATTATATTACTTGATACATTCTCACTTGGTGATAACCAATATTTCCACTTTTTATAGGGTAGCACTTGTCGTCCTCTATCCGACGCAATTGGAATCGGGTCAATCGGAGCTACCGTTTAAAAGTTATGAGCGTTTGAATATTCGCCGATTTGATTCTAAAAAGAAAAAAGCAAAACTGTTTTACTGGGCTATCTACCGGGCCTAGTACCGGACGCTACTGTTTCGGCCCGTTCGCTCTCAGTTTGGTCCGGTAGTCCTACCAGGCACTACCGGCCCGTGCGGTACTACCCGGGCCGCCAGCGTTGCCTAATCCCCGCTCCTGCTTGCTGCCCGCATCGCGTTGTGCCACTCGCGCTGCCCAGATTCCGCGCGCACATCGCCCGCTTGCGTTGACCGCGCTGCTGCTGGCTCGACCGCGTGCGCACGCGCTGCCGCCGCTCGCCTGGCTGGCCCGCCATGCCTGCCGCCTGGCAGTTGGCCCCGCGCAGGCGCCCCACTCCCTGGTTGTCGCGCTCGCGTGCATGTGCCCTGCGCGCGCGCCGTTGAGCCCTGCTACAGCTGCTTCTCTCGCACGCTCAGCTGCTGGGCCCCGCTCTGCTGCGCGCCTGCTCCCACTGGCCCCCACTCGCCAGCTGCGCGCGCGTGCCCGCGCGATGCCGCGCGCCTGCTCGGCTCGCTGTGGACCCGCAAGATCTGCTGCCGCTGCTGCGTTTTTCCTGGAGCGTGCGGTACTACCGGTTAAATCCGTTAGTACCGGACCGTTCCGAAAAATAGCCCCAATGGCCAGATTTTCTGCGTCCTCTATTTAAGCCTTGCCCGTTTCCAGTTTAGTTATCTCCTCTCTTATCCATTAGGCTAAACTTTGTCCACACTTGTTCTAGATCTTGAAGCTTGCCTAATCTTTTCCCTTCGATGATTCTTGCCCATATTTGAGTGGAAGAGAGAGGAGATCTAGCCCCACGTTTTGACCTAACCGATTCATCTCTTTGTGAGTGCATCTTTGGGGATCTAGATTTTGGGGGATTTTGTGTCTCTCTTTGATCCCTCCTCTCTTGTTCCCCAATAGCTTTAGTAGCTTTGTTGGAACTTGAGCATTCCTCTTTTGAGCATCTTTGTGGTGTTCTTGCCATTTGCATTTGGTGCATCAGTTTGAGTTCTCCTCGGAGGATTTGGTTTGAGTTGCTCATTGGAGCTTGTCCCTCTTGGGTTCTTGGAACCCTAGACGGTTTTGTGGCCTTGGTGGCATTGTGGACTTGGTGGCATTTGTTGAGGCCTTTTGTGGCGTTTGTTGGGAGCCTCCAATTAAGTTATGGAGAAGTGCCCCGACCTTGTGAGAGGTTCCGGTTGCCACCGACAAGTGCACCGATAGTGGAAGTGTGGATCGATCCCGTTGGGGTGAGATTCACCGGAGAATAAGGGAGGCCTTTTGTGGCGTTGGTGGTTTGATACCACCCCCTCTCCAAACGAGACGTACTCCATGTTGGGAGGAACTCGGTAAAATATCGGTGTCCCCATGTGCCTCGGTTATCTCTATACCCGAGCTCTTTACTTATGCATTTTACATTGTGATAGCCTTCGTGCTTGAAGTATTATATATCTTGCTATCACTTTGTTGCTTGTATTGCTTAGCATAAGTTGTTGGTGCACATAGGTGAACCTTAGTTGTTCTAAGTTGTGCTTAACAAAGTAAACACTAGTTTTATTCCGCCTTTGTTGAGCCACTCTAGGAAAAGTTTTAATCGCCTATTCACCCCCCTCTAGGCGACATCCGTATTCTTTCACCATGGATTTTGTATTATGTGTTAGAGAAACGCCTGGGCCACTAGCCTAAGCCATGCCTAATCATGGTGGAAACTTGCAGCATCACCATAGTGAGCTATCTATGAAGCATCCTCAATAAAAAGCTATGCATATGGTAAATAAAAAGATTGCTGAGATGCTCATTGTCTGCTTGCCTTATCATTTTGGTTATGGTAAAGCTCTTGTACCATGTGCAAGGGGTACCCCGTTGGCGGTTATCAATGATATGCAAATACTTACAATGACAAGAACTTGCATGGACCCTAAGTTGAGTATACATGAGGTGTAGCCCTCATAGTCAAGGGACTTGAGATTGCCAACTTATACTTTGTCAACCATATACTCCAGCTTTGCCACTTTAACCTTAACCACTTCAAGATGCTTATGATAGGGGAAATTCAAGGGAATATGCCCTGAGAGGCAATAATAAAATGTTTATTATGTGTATTCCAAGTATATGATAGATGTTTATTTTGCATGCTATAATTGTATTAATACGGAAATGTTAATACATGTGTGTTTAATAAACAAACAAAAAGTTCCTAGTTATGCCTCTCTCATAAACTAGTTCGTTGATTAACAAGATGATCACAGTTTCCTGATCATAGACATTGGATGTTGTTAATAACGAGATCACAACATTAGTGCAATGGTGTAATGAACATTCATCCGAAGTATAGCATTACAATCAAAGTCATTGAGTTTATATTGCTATAAACAAACTACGAAGTAATCCTAATCCTTAGACCATGAGATCATGCTAATCACTAACACCGGAAGAGTTTCTTGTTGACATCAAATGTCACTCCGTAACTGGGTGATTATAAAGATGGCTTCAAAGCTTCTAAAGTGTTAAGTTGAGAATCATGGATCAAGAGTGGAATTTGTTCATCCCGATGACGGATAGATATGCTCTGGGCCCTCTCGGTGATATCACATTGGTTAGCTTGCAAGCAAGTGATTTGATCACTAGAATGTTATATCACGGAAGAAAAGAGTGCATGTCGATGTGAGATCAAACTAGGTATGGAGATACCGATGATCGAATCTCGGACATGTAATATATCGTGAAACAAAGGGATTAAGATACAAGCGTAAAAGGTTCCACGATCACGGAAAAGTCATTGTTGAATGTGTGGGAGTCGAGATGGATCTCCGTGTCCGCTACGATTATTGATCGGAGAAGGGTCTCGATCATGTCCGCATTATTCGCGAACCGTAGGGTGACACACTTAAGGGACACCGGCATCCGATTAGAGCAAATGTTTCATCTTTGAAAGAATAAACAAGCGCAGGAATTTATTTCACTAGATACCAAAGCAGTTTTCGGGTGAAATTGCATAAAGTGGTTATGCATGTGAAATGGAATTCTAGCAAGGGGTTATTTGTGAATGTTTGTCATTAAAGTAATTGACAAAATTCTGAATAAAATAAAAGAGTTTTATTTAATGAGAGTTTCCATTAAATTTGGTGGAAATTTAATGGGAATTTGAGTGGACTTTTGAGTGGAGAAAATTGAAGGGCCATTTTGTGAGTGGAGTGTCCACCCACATGAATGAAGGAGGGGAGGGGGCAGCCCCCATGGCCGGCGGCCACCCCCTTGGTTGCCCCCTCCTCCTATAAAAGGAGCCCCCCTCCTCACTTGTCTCTCACACCTCCTCGTGAAGGATCTCTCTCCCCCTCTAGAATTTATTCCCCATGGTCTCGGACTAGCGAGATACATGTTCCCGGTGGCTATTCGGCAAGAAAGGTTTGTGCTTCACGCATCGCTGGAGCGAGGAGGCGGAGGTTGCCGTGTCTTGTGCGTGTGTGCGAAACGGATGCTACTTGCTGCTTGGCGCTAGGACTTCCTCTCGATCTTGAGATCGGCAGAGATCGTCTACATCAACCACGAGTTGAACTCGTTAAGCTTTGTCGGTCTTCAAGGGTATGTTCTCTCTGGATATACATCCGCCGTTGTTTGTATCTAGTAGATAGATCTTGGTACATAGTTCCCATCGTAGGAAATTTTTGTTTTCTATCTTGCGAACCCTTGATTAGTATCGAGCCGGATCTATGCGTAGATACTTTACACGGGTAGTACACATATGAGTATGTGGGCGATGATGATCATGTTGTTGCTCCTTTGTTGTAATTTTGGATATTGGTGGCATAGTGGGATGAAGCGGCCCGGACAAACTTTACATGTCCTCGCACATGAGACTTGTTCCACGCTTGACATGCAACTAGTTTGTATAAGTGGCTAGCGGGTGTATGTCTCTCCTACTATAGTCAATATTTATTTTGCAAGCGAGTTGTCAACAATTTGGTTATCCTCGTTGTGGTTTATGTTCGTAGGTAAGAACGGTTCTATCTCGAAAGCCCTAAGCCACGTAAAACTTGCAATGGATAAATATGAGGCGTGTAGTTTAGATTGTTGCTCGGCTAGTGTTATGATATGGTGATGTTGTAAGTAGAAGTATGAGATGATACTCTTACAACATACATAACGTGTAATCTCCATAGACCTTGGACTTACACATATAGGTATGATAGTGATCATACCACGGTGCACATGATAGAGATCATATGCGGGAACCATATCATTTCACTAATAAACATGTGATGTTTGATTAGCATCTTATATTGCTTGTTTAGCGCTTTGTTAGCATAATAAGATGATCCCTCTTTTAAATATCAAGATAAGAATGTGTTCTTCCTTTAGTATGCACCAATTATGTTTTCGTCGCTCCAAGACATCACGTGATGATCGGGTGTTCTTGGATACACGACCATATTTTGGGTGTAAAACAGTTACACACGCGAATACTAAGGTTCTAACTTGGCGAGCCTAGCATGTATAGACATGGCCTCGGAACACGGACCGAAAGGTTAAGCATGAGTCATATAGTTGATATGATGCCCATTTGATGCTCGCCTTTGAAGCTATACCGACTCACGTGATGATCGGACTTTGTATAGTGGATTTGGTTCATGTAATCACCAAAAAGGCACGAGGGATGTCGTTTTTGAGTGGGATTTCATTCGTAATATGGATTAGTTTAACTCAATCTATCATACACTTAGTCTAAACTTTAAAAATTCTGTTGTAGATGGCACCACCTGCTTTTAATTTCAATGTGTTCATGGAGAAAGAGAAACTTGCAACGAACGGTAGCAACTTTACCGAAGGGGCCATGAATTTGAGGATTCTCCTCTCTTCTGCACAAAAGCAATATGTGCTAGAAGCGCCGTTAGGCCCCCCACCTTTAGAGGATGCCCCTGACGAGGAGAAGAATGTCTATCAGACTCGTCAGGAGGACCACAACTTAGTTCATTGTGGCATATTGTATGGGCTAGAGCCGGAACTTCGAAAGCGTTTCGAAAACGGCAATGCTTTTGATACAATGGTTGAGTTGAAAATGATTTTCGACACACATGCTTTGAGAGAGCTACGCTGGCGAGAAAAGTTCTTTAGGCGCATGATGGAAGAGCACAACTCCGTTAGTGAGCATGTACTCAAGATGTCGGGTTACGCCGATAAGCTTGTGTCCTTGGGAATATCGATTCCCATTGACTTAGGCATCCATCGTGTTCTTGGTCTACGCCACCTAGCTATAAGAGCTTTGATGAACTATAATATGCAAGGCATGAAGAAGTCTCTCCCGAGCTTCACAATGCTTAAAAACCTGAAGTGGAGATCAAAAAGGAACATCAAGTGTTGATGATCAATAGGAACACTCGTTTCAAGAAAGACAAGAAGGGAAAAAGGAATGGAAGTAAGGGCGGCAAGCCGGTTGCCGCGCCTGAAAAGAAACCCCGAGTTGGACCTAAGTCTGATACAGAGTGCTACTATTGTAAGGGGATCCCTTCGGGCAATCGCCCCAAGTATCTGGCAGACAAGAAAGACGGCAAGGCAAACAAAGGTATATATGATATACATGTTATTGATGTGTACTTGACTAGTGCTTGCAGTAGCATCTGGGTATTTGATACTGGTTCAGTTGCTAATATTTGTAACTCGAATCAGGGGCTGCGGAACAAGCGACCGCTAGCAAGGGGTGAGGTCAAGATGCGTGTCGGCAATGGATCAAGCGTTGATGTGATCGCCGTCGGAACACTGCCTCTCCACTTGCTGTCGGGATTAGTTATAAACTTGAATAATTGTTATCTGGTGCCTGCACTGAGCATGAACATTGTATCTGGATCGTGTTTGCTGCGAAGTGGTTATTCATTTAAATCCGAGAACAATGGTTGTTCCATTTATATGAATGAAATCTTTTATGGTCATGCACTTATGACCAATGGTTTATTTCTTTTAGATCTCGATAATAATGTTACACATATTCATAATGTTGATGCTAAAAGGATTAAACTAAATGATGATATATCCGCATATATGTGGCACTGCCGTCTAGGTCATATTGGCGTTAAACGCATGAAGAAGCTCCATTCGGATGGACTTTTGGAATCACTTGATTTTGAATAATTTGATACATGTGAGCCATGCCTTATGGGCAAGATGACTAGAACGCCGTTTTCCGGTTCAATGGAGCAGGCGTGATTTATTGGAAATCATACATTCGATGTATGTGGTCCAATGAGTGTGTTTGCGAGGTGGATATCGTTATTTTGTTACTTTCACGGATGATTTGAGTAGATACGGTTATATCTACTCGATGAAACACAAGTCTGAAACCTTTGAAAAGTTCAAGGAATTTCAGAATGAAGTAGAAAATCATCGTAATAGAAAGATCAAATTTCTACGGTCCGACCGTGGAGGTGAGTATCTAAGTTACGAGTTTAGCACTCACATGAAAGAGTGTGGAATTGTTTCACAACTCACACCTGCCGGAACACCACAACGAAATGGTGTGTCCGAACGTCGTAATCGTACTTTATTAGATATGGTTCGATCTATGATGTCTCTGACGGACTTGCCGTTGTCATTTTGGGGCTATGCACTAGAAACTGCTGCATTCACTTTAAATCGGGCACCATCTAAATCCGTTGAAAAGACACCGTATGAATTTTGGTTTGGAAACAAACCTAAGCTGTCATTTCTTAGGGCTTGTTTGATTCATAGGTTTCACAAAACATAGGAATAGGAAAACCATAGGATTGGAGTGGCATGTCCACTTGAATCCTATAGGATTATGTAACTATAGGATTTTAGATCAAGTGGTGTTTGATTGCACAGGAAAATCAAAGGAATTGTACAAAGAGGTTGGAGTGGATGGAAATTTTCCTTCAAAATAGAGTGCACAGGAATCCTTTGAAGGATTTCCTAAGGATTGTAATCCTTTGAATCAAACATCAGTTATAGGAAAAATTCCTAAGGATCCAAATCCTACAAAAATCCTACACAATTCCTAGAATCAAACAAGCCCTTAAAGTTTGGGGATGCGATGTTTATGTGAAGAAACTTCAACCGGATAAACTCGAACCCAAAGCGGAAAAATGCGTCTTCATAGGATACCCTAAGGAAACTATTGGGTATTCCTTCTATCATAGATCCGAGGGCAAGGTTTTTGTTGCCAAGAATGGATCCTTTCTAGAGAAAGAGTTTCTCGCGAAAGGTGTGAGTAGTCGGAAGGTGGAACTCAAAGAGGTTATTGAACCTTCTCTTCAAAGTATGGTGAGTAGCGCAGCGCCGGAAGTTGTTCCGGAGTTGGCTCCACCTGTTGAAGAGGGAACTAATGATAATGATCATGAAACTCCGAAAGAGAGTACTACCGAACCTCGCAAGTCTAGCAGGACGTGCGACTCAGTCACGGAAATCATCATGAATTTCATGGTTGATGAAAATGATGACCTGCGACGTATGAAGAAGCGATGATGAGCGGATTCCAACAAATGGTTAGAAGCCATGAAATCGAGATGGAATCCATGTATGAAAATCAAGTTTGGAACTTGGTGGACTTACCTCACGGACCAAAGGCCGTGGAGAACAAATGGATTTTCAAAGGAAAAGCGATCTTGATGGTAATGTGACCGTCTATAAAGCTCTACTTGTCGCAAAGGGGTTTCGACAAATTCAAGGAGTTGACTACGATGAGACATTCTCTCCCGTAGAGATGCTAAAGTCAGTTAGGATTATGTTAGCAATTGCTGCATATTTCGATTATGAGATATGGTAGATGGATGTCAAAACCGTATTTCTCAATGGTAATATTGAAGAAGAGTTGTATATGATACAACCAAAGGGTTTTGTCGATCCTGAGGATGCTAACAAGGTGTGCAAGCTTCAGCGATCCATCTATGGATTGAAGCAAGCATCACGAAGTTGGAATCTCCGCTTTGATGAGGTGATCAAAGAGTTTGGATTTGTGCAAACTTATGGAGAAGCTTGTATTTACAAGAAAGTGAGTGGGAGCAATGTGGCATTTCTGATATTATATGTGGATGACATATTATTGATCGGAAATGATATAGAGCTTTTAAACAGTGTTAAAAGTTATCTAAACAACAAATTTTCAATGAAGGACCTAGGTGAAGTGTCATACATATTAGGCATAAAGATCTATAGAGATAGATCTAGGCGCCTAATAGGGCTATCGCAAAGTACATACCTTGATAAGATTTTAAAGAAGTTTAAAATGGAAAATAGTAAGAAGGGGTTCTTACCTATGACACAAGGCACGCCATTGAGTAAGACTCAAAGTCCGGCTTCGGCGGAAGAAAGAGAGATAATGGACAAGGTCCCCTATGCTTCAGCCATAGGCTCTATAATGTACGCCATGCTATGTACAAGACCGGATGTGGCACATGCTATTAGTTTGACTAGTAGGTACCAATCGGATCGAGTTGAGAACATCGAAAGCAGTCAAGAATATCCTTAAGTACTTGCGAAGAACTAAGGATATGTTTCTTGTATATGGAGGTGAAGAAGAGCTCATCGCTAAGTGTTATGTCGATGCTAGCTTTGACACCGATCCGGATGACTCTAAGTCTCAATCCGGATACGTATTTCTCATGAATGGCGGAGCGGTTAGTTGGAGGAGCTCCAAACAACCTGTGGTGGCGGGATCAACAACAGAGGCCGAATATGTTGCTGCTTCAGAAGCGGCTCAGGAAGCAGTTTGGATGAAGGAGTTCATATCCGAACTAGGTGTGGTTGCAAACGCGTTGGACCCAATGGTGATCTATTGTGACAACAATGGTGCCATTGCCAATGCCAAAGATCCAAGGTCTCACAAGCATTCCAAGCATATTAAGCGCCGGTTTCACTCCATCCGCGAGCATGTCAAGGATGGAGATATAAAGATTTGTCAAGTACATACGGATCTCAATGTAGCAGATCCGTTGACTAAAACTCTCCCTAGAGCAAAGCATGATCTACACCAGAACTCCATGGGTGTTAGATACATCACTATGTAACTAGATTATTGTCTCTAGTGCAAGTGGGAGACTGAAGGGAATATGCCCTGAGAGGCAATAATAAAATGTTTATTATGTGTATTCCAAGTATATGATAGATGTTTATTTTGCATGCTATAATTGTATTAATACGGAAACATTAATACATGTGTGTTTAATAAACAAACAGAAAGTTCCTAGTTATGCCTCTCTCATAAACTAGTTCGTTGATTAACAAGATGATCACGGTTTCCTGATCATGGACATTGGATGTTGTTAATAACGAGATCACAACATTAGTGTAATGGTGTGATGAACATTCATCCGAAGTATATCATTACGATCAAAGTCATTGAGTTTATATTGCTATAAACAAACTACGAAGTAATCCTAATCCTTAGACCACGAGATCATGCCAATCACTAACACCGGAAGAGTTTCTTGTTGACATCAAACGTCACTCCGTAACTGGGTGATTATAAAGATGGCTTCAAAGCTTCTAAAGTGTTATGTTGAGAATCATGGATCAAGAGTGGAATTTGTTCTTCCCGATGACGGATAGATATGCTCTGGGCCCTCTCGGTGATATCACATTGGTTAGCTTGCAAGCAAGTGATTTGATCACTAGAATGTTATATCACGAACGAGAAAGAGTGCATGTCGATGCGAGATCAAACTAGGTATGGAGATACCGATGATCGAATCTCGGACATGTAATATATCGTGAAACAAAGGGATTAAGATACAAGTGTAAAAGGTTCCGACGATCACAGGAAAAGTCATCGTTGAATGTGTTGGAGTCAGTATGGATCTCCAGGTCCCGCTACTGATTATTGATCGGAGAAGGGTCTCGATCATGTCCGCATTATTAGCGAACCGTAGGGTGACACACTTAAGGGACACCGGCATCCAGTTGGAGCAAATGTTTCATGCCAAAGAATAAATAAGCAGGAATTTATTTCACTAGATACCGAAACAAAGTTTTGGTGAAATTGCATAAAGTGGTTATGTATGTGAAATGGAATTCTAGCAAGGGGTTATTTGTGAATGTTTGTCATTAAAGTAATTGACAAAATTCTGAATAAAATAAAAGAGTTTTATTTAACGAGAGTTTGCATTAAATTTGGTGGAAATTTAATGGGAATTTGAGTGGACTTTTGAGTGGAGAAAATTGAAGGGCCATTTTGTGAGTGGAGTGTCCACCCACATGAATGAAGGAGGGGAGGGGGCAGCCCCCATGGCCGGCGGCCACCCCCTTGGGTGCCCCCTCCTCCTATAAAAGGAGCCCCCCTCCTCACTTGTCTCTCACACCTCCTCGTGAAGGATCTCTCTCCCCCTCTAGAATTTATTCCCCATGGTCTCGGACTAGCGAGATACATGTTCCCGGTGGCTATTCGGCAAGAAAGGTTTGTGCTTCCGCTGCATCGCTGGAGCGAGGAGGCGGAGGTTGCCCGGTGTCTTGTACGTGTGCGAGCACGGATCTTGCGCTTCTTTGCTTTGCGGCGCTAGGACTTCCTCTCGATCTTGAGATCGGCAAGAGATCGTCTACATCAACCACGAGTTGAACTCGTTAAGCTTTGTCGGTCTTCAAGGGTATGTTCTCTACGGATATACATCCGCCCGTTGTTTGTATCTAGTAGATAGATCTTGGTACATAGTTCCCATCGTAGGAAATTTTTTGTTTTCTATGCTGCGAACCCTTCAGCAATGAGGGATGAAAGCTAACAAGTACCATAATTTTTGAAAGCTCTTTTTGAAACTTGTAATCCCTGCTTCCTTTACAAAAAGGCTTTTCTTCCACCATTATTGAGTCTCCACCTTCTACCTTTAGGCACCATTAAGAGAGCATACTTGTCATTATGTGTGCAATGTTCCAAAGCTTATTAATTGATGCATATTGTGTTATTACTTGTTCATGTGCTATTTGTTTCTAGTCACCCTTGTGAACTTTGCAGGTGTCCTATGCATTATATTGCTACTCTATGAGCTACAAGTTGATTGCCACTATGAGCTATTTTCTGCATGTGAAACAAACAAACGTTTTTCAATGCATATTATTCATGATGTTTGTTTGTAGCTTGCCATGTTGCATGCATAATTACTATGTCCTATTGTTAGAATTCCATCTTTCATGCACATGTTTAGAGTTCTTTGATCCCAGCTTTCAATGTTTGCAAATGGTTGGATCTTTATTGTGAGGGTGCATGTCACCTCAAAAACTATTCTTTCATCACTTACCTACTCTAGGACGAGCAGGAGTTAAGCTTGGGGATGCTGATACGTTGGAAACGTATCTATAATTTTTTTGATGCTCCATGCTTGTTTAGTATCTACTTTGCTTTACTTGTCCACACTTTGAGGTGCTTTTTACATGTTTTATGGTACTAACCTATTAACAAGTTGCAACAGTGCCAGAAGTCTGTTTTCTGTTGTTTTTGGTTTCAGAAAAGTTAGTAAAGAAATATTCTCGAAATTGGATGGGACAAACGCCAAAGTCAATAACTTTCCGTGGGGAACAAGAAGTCCAGAGGAGAGCCGGAGGGGCTGGCCAGGGGAGCCAGACCCACCCTAGGCGCAGGGTCAGGTGGACCCGCGCCTGGGTAGGGTTTGGCGACCCTGGTCGCCTCCCGGACTCGCCCCTTCGCCTATAAGAAGCCCCCGATACAGAAACTCTTGGTACCCGATCAGAAATCCATGAAACGGTCTGTATCTGCCGCCACCATCGTCCCTAGATCGGCGGGATCTGAAGTTCTTCTCGGCACCCTGCCAGAGGGGAGATCATCCAGGAGGCCTTCTCTTCGGTATGATTTGTGAGTAGTTCCACCTTGGACTATGGGTCCATGTAGTAGCTAGATGGTTGTATCTCCTCCTTTGTGCTTTCATGTATAGATCTTGTGGGCTCCATTCATGATCAAGATCTAATCTATTTGTAATCATGCATGTTGTGTTTGCGGAGATCCGATGGATATTGAGATTATTATGCTGGTTTGATTAATGGTTCTATCTTTATGATTCTATCATGTCTGTGTTGTTTGTGATCTTGCATGCTCTTCGTTTCTAGTGGTTATCTTGGCCAAGTAGTTGCTAGTGACTCCAAGAGGGATTATTTATGCTCGATGGTGGGTTCATGCCTCTAGTTTCCAAGGGAAGTGACAGAATTCTCTTCGGTTGTAGATGTGTTGTTGCTACTAGGGAGAAAACAACGGTCTCTTGTTCATAGAACATGTGGACTATTTACCTTACACACTTTGCTTAAATCAGTTGTTTGTTGCTTCCAACTTAATACTGGACGGGGTTCGGATGATAACCCGAAGGTGGACTTCTAGTCATAGATGCATTTGGATTATGGTCTATCTATATTGTTGTATTGCCCAATCAACTTCATAGGATCTTTCTGGCTAGTAATTGCATTGTTATGCCTTGCTCAGTTCCTGTCAATTGCCTCACTGTAATTTGTTTACCCTTCATGCCATGTTGTTTATCTAAGGAGAGCACCTCTTGTGAACTATGGACCCCGGTCCAATCTTTACCATTGATACATCTTCCACTGTTACCTGTTTACTTGCTGCAAACCATTACCTTCCACACCATACGTTTAATCCTTTGTTACAGCAAAACGGTGAGCTTGACAACCTCACTGATTCGTAGGGGCAAAGTCTTGAGTTCATGTTGTGCAGGTCTCTGCGGTGCTTGCAACACATGTGTGACATTTCCTTCCTCCTACTCGTTTGATAACCTCGGTCTCAACCAAGGGAAGACTTACTGTTGTACTCTTCACACCTTGCTCTTGGGGTTCCCAACAAGACTCCACATCAGCCAACAAGTTTTCTGGCGCCATCAAGGAGTCATCACATATTGTGTTATTACTTTCTCTTGTGTTATTTATTTCTAGTCACCCTTGTGAACTTTGCAGGCGTCCTATGCATTATATTGCTACTCTATGAAGGACAAGCTGATTGCCACTATACTATGTTTTCTGCATGTGAAACAAACAAACGTTTTTCAATGCATATTATTCATGATCTTTGTTTGTAGCTTTCCATGTTGCATGCATAGTTACTATGTCCTATTGTTAGAACTTCATCTTTCATGCACATGTTTAGAGTTCTTTGATCCCAGCTTTCAATGTTTGAAAATGGTTGGATCTTTATTGTGAGGGTGCATGTCACCTCAAAAATTATTCTGTTTATCACTTACCTACTCGAGGACGAGCAGGAGTTAAGCTTGGGGATATTTATAATTTTTGATGTTCCATGCTTGTTTAGTACCTACTTTGATTTACTTGTCCACACTTTGAGGTGCTTTTTACATGTTTTCTGGTACTAACCTATTAACAAGTTGCAACAGTGTCAGATGCCTGTTTTCTACTTGTTTTGGTTTCAGAAAAGTTAGTAAAGAAATATTCTCGGAATTGTACGGGACAAACGTCAAAGTCAGTTACTTTCTGTGGGGTACAAGAAGTCCAGAGGAGAGCCGGAGGGGCCGGCCAGGGGTGCCAGACCCACCCCAGGCGCGCTGGGGCAGGTGAGCCCGCGCCTGGCTAGGGTTTGGTGGTCGCGGCCACCTCCTGGTCTTGCCTCTTCGCCTATAAGAAGCCCCCAATGCAGAAACCCTGAGTACCCGATCAGAAATCCACGAAACCGTCTATAGTCGCCGCCACCATCATGCCTAGATGGGGGGATCTGAAGTTCTTCCCGGCACCCTGTCGGAGGGGAGATCATCCCGAAGGCCTTCTCTCCGGTATGATTCGTTAGTAGTTCTACCTTGGACTATGGGTCCATGTAGTTGCTAGATGGTTGTATCTCCTCCTTTGTGCTTTCATGTATACATCTTGTGAGCTCCGTTCATGATCAAGATCTAATCTATTTGTAATCATGCATGTTGTGTTTGCGTGGATCCGATGGATATTGAGATTATTATGTTGGTTTGATTAATGGTTTTATCTTTATGATTATATCATGTCTGTGTTGTTTGTGATCTTGCATGCTATCCGTTGCTAGTGGTTATCTTGGCCAAGTAGTTGCTAGTGACTCCAAGAGAGGGTATTGATACGTTGGAAACGTATCTATAATTTTTGATGCTCCATGCTTGTTTTGTATCTAATTTGCTTTACTTGTCCACACTTTGAGGTGCTTTTTACATATTTTCTGGTACTAGCCTATTAACAAGTTGCAACAGTGCTAGATGCTTGTTTTCTGCTGTTTTTGGTTTCAGAAAAGTTAGTAAAGAAATATTCTTGGAATTGGACGGGACGAAGAATAAAGTCAATTACTTTCCGTGGGGAACAAGAAGTCGAGGAGGCCGGGAGGCCGAGGAGGGGCCACCCAGTGGGCCTGCGCACAGCTGGGGTTTGGTGGCCCTAGCCGCCTCCCGGTATAGCCCCTTCGCCTATAAGAAGCCCCCAATGAGAAACCCTGAGTACCCGATCAGAAATCCACGAAACCGTCTGTAGCCGCCACCACCATCGTCCCTAGATCGGGGGGATCTGAAGTTCTTCCCGGCACCCTGCCGGAGGGGAGATCATCCCGGAGGCCTTCTCTCCTATATGATGCGTGAGTAGTTCCACCTTGGACTATGGGTCCATGTAGTAGCTAGATGGTTGTATCTCCTCCTTTATGCTTTCATGTATAGATCTTGTGAGCTCCGTTCATGATCAAGATCTAATTTATTTGTAATCATGCATGTTGTGTTTGCGGGGATCCGATGGATATTGAGATTATTATGTTGGTTTGATTAATGGTTTTATCTTTATAATTCTATCATGTCTGTGTTGTTTGTGATCTTGCATGCTCTCTGTTGCTAGTGGTTATCTTGGCCAAGTAGTTGCTAGTGACTCCCAGAGGGGGTATTTATGCTCGATAGTGGGTTCATGCCTCTAGTTTCCAAGGGAAGTGACAATAATCTCTTCGGTTGTAGATGTGTTGTTGCTACTATGGAGAAAACAACGGTCTCTTGTTCATGGAACATGTGGACTGTTTACCTTACACACTTTGCTTAAAAGCGATTGTCCGTTGCTTGCAACTTATCTTTGAGGGGGTTCGTATGATAACCTGAAGGTGGACTTCTAGTCATAGATGCAGTTGGATGACGGTCTATGTATATTGTTGTATTTCCCAATCAACTTCATAGGATCTTTATGGCTAGTAATTGCATTGTTATGCCTTGCTCAGTTCCTGTCAATTGCCTCACTGTAATTTGTTTACCCTTCATGCCATGTTGTTTATCTAAGGAGAGAACCTCTTGTGAACTATTGACCCCGGTCCAATCTTTACCATTGATACATATTCCACTGTTACCTGTTTACTTGCTGCAAACCATTACCTTCCACACCATACGTTTAATCCTTTGTTACAGCAAACCGGTGAGCTTGAAAACCTCACTGATTCGTTGGGGCGAAGTCTTGAGTTTGTGTTGTGCATGTCTCTGCGTTGCTTGCAACACCTGTGTGACATTTTCTTCCTCCTTCTGGTTCGATAACCTCGGTCTCTACTGAGGGAAGACTTGTTGTTGTGCTCATCACACCTTGCTCTTGGGGTTTCCAACGAAGTGCTCCACACCAGCGCATTAGGTATTTATGCTCGATAGTGGGTTCATGTCTCTAGTTTCCAAGGGAAGTGACAATAATCTCTTCGGTTGTAGATGTGTTATTGCTACTAGGGAGAAAACAACGGTCTCTTGTTCATGGAACATGTGGACTGTTTACCTTACACACTTTTCTTAATTAAAGCAGTTGTCTGTTGCTTGCAACTTAATACTGGAGGGGGTTCGGATGATAACCTGAAGGTGGTATTGCCCAATCAACCTCGTAGGATCTTTATGACTAGTAATTGCATTGTATGCCTTGCTCAGTTCCTGTCAATTGCCCCGCTGTAATTTGTTTACCTTCATGCCATGTTGTTTATTTAAGGAGATCACCTCTAGTGAACAATGGACCATGGTCCAATCTTTACCATTGATACATCCTCCACTGTTACTGTTTATTTGCTGCAAACCACCATTACCTTTCACACCATACGTTTAATCCTTTGTTACAGCAAACCGGTGATCTTGACAACCTCACTGATTCGTTGGGACAAAGTCTTGAGTTTGTGTTGTGCAGGTCTCCACGTTGCTTCCAACACCTGTGTGACGTTTCCTTCCTCCTTATGGTTCGATAACCTCGGTCTCTACTGAGGGAAGACTTGCTGCTTGCTGCTTCACACCTTGCTCTTGGGGTTTCCAACGAAGTGCTCCACGTCAGCACCATTAAAATTACATTAGCAATAATATATAATACTAACTCTGTCCCAAACTTAAGCCTTAAGCTTTGGGATGGAGGTAGTACACCTTTAAAGGAAACAACTACATCTTTTTGATTGATATGGGTAGTAATATGGAAAAGCTTATTTATTGCTTTATAGACTTATTGTTCATTGGTGAGTATTGTGTTACGGTAATATATTATATTACTCTAACTACTTGCCACATCAACTTTTTTGTCTAGTTGGTATGCATATTACTACTCAGCTTACTTTCACCATGAGTAGTCAAACAAAATCAGTGAGAGTACAAAGATGAGGTAAATAATCTCCTCCGTATTCGATGAATCCCATCTATAATTTTACTGAGGCATCTTACGTAGCTATGTTCAGGCATCCCTATTCGCCAAAAAAAACTCTCTTAAAACGTCCACAAGGTTTTTTGATAATTGTTTTGGTCAGATTAACCAATAGGAGAAAAAGGTAAACATTGCAACTTGCTTGGTTGCTCATGGAGGCTCTTCTTCTTTGAGCGGGATAAAAAACACTTGTTTGGTCTCCTGGGCTACACCGGTTTCTTGCATCACACGAACTTTAAACCAGACCAACAGTTGACCCGCTAGGAACTTTCGAATTGGACGTTTCCACTAGTTCCAGCGTGTGTCGCATACCTCGCGTCTGCATACATTGGAAAGTATGGTAGACGGGACGTTTCAGCATAACTTTTGATTCCACTACTCTCACCGCCCAAGCCACACTCTGTCATCCCATGTCAGCGTTGCGCTCCATGGTAGGTGATCCTTCCTCCTCGTCGCCCGAATCTTCCCATCGTCGAGCAGTTGACGCACTAGCGATGGCTCATCACTTAACTGGCCAAGTTAGCCACTGGCAATCAGGTGGATTTCATGTGGGTGCTCAAGTATGCTTCTCTTGTCTGCTCGGGTCCTCGCACAACCAGGGTAGAGACAACGACCACATCAGAGGTCGTATCGATGTCGAGAACGTGCCTAAGTTCTTAAGGCTAACCCTCACTGGTTTGGAGGGGGGTTTCCGCCTAGCCCGGTGGCCACAAACCTAGCATCTTGCGCATCATCTTTGGCTCCGGCGGCTCCAGGCACTTTGTCTTAGGTTCCGGGTCCATATTCTTCGACTCTGGCGGTTGCGTTCTCCGCTCTAAGTATTTCGAGCATGTAGATTGATTTGTGGTTAGGTTTTTTAAGATGATTAACACCTTTTCATTACAGAACTCTAGCGAGCGGAGGAGTTCACATATGTGCTTGAGTGTAAACTAAGATAATTTAGATTCCTAAAGTTTTTGTTGATTCGATGTAGATTCGATGTATTTGGGCATTGCCCAATTTGGGAAATGTGTGCTAATTTGGGTAATGCGATGATGCCATGATTTTTCAATTCCTACTTGTGCATTACCCAATTTAGGAATGATCTATGCTATGATGTAGTGCATTGTCCAATTTGGAAATGATCATGATGCTATGATGTAGTGAATTTTCCAATTTAAAAATGATCTTGATGCCATGATGAAGTGCATTGCCTAATTTGGGAATGATATTTAGTTCTACTTAGAATTGTCATGCTCTTTTAGTGATGTAGTTCTACTTTCTTCTACATGGTTTTACTTTATTCTTGTATATTTGTGCACTATCGTCATGATCAACTAGTTACGTCCATGTCTATGTACTAATAAGTTTGTGAAGCTGGGCTAAGACACGATAGGGAGGGGTTGGCATTTCCCGCATGGGTTCCTGGACGTGCTCTCCATGAACCACTAGGCTCGGCGGTGAAGCCGGTGGTGCCTGAAAGGGTAAAGGAAGCGACTCAACCTCTACAAAGTCATGGTCATCAGCCAAAGCTAGGGCACTGGTTCCTCGTCGGTGCATTGTCCAACTGGATCTAAATGACTTTCACATGCTTGTCATTTCGTCGGTGTTCTAGAAAGGTTCGAAGGAGTGAATCAGGATCCCTCTGCCCGCATCATTCCGGTGCCTGCCCATCGCTGGTGGAACAAATGGGTGTAGTTGGACTACTTCGGTGGCTGGATGGTGCTGAAGAAGAATTGGTTCGAATCTTCTACAAGTACGACCTCAAGCATGATGACGTCCTAAAGTTCAAGATTCAGCCTTTGGCTTGAAGACGACGATCTACAAGGCCAACAACTCCATTGCTAGGTAGTACACATGCCTTGACCATGGCTAGGCGGCAAGCATATGAGGGGCCCTACACCCTAGACCACATGTGGGGCATTGTCCCTTTGCAATTTGTATTTTGTTAGAGGTTATCACTCTCTTCGTTGAGATGAGCACGAAGCTAAGGAGTCCGACTCTAGGGAGTAGAAAGCCCCGAATGAAGGCCATGTGGGAGTCATACCTCCAGCGACACATTACCTTTGGGAACCCGTTTTCTTGAGCGACACATCGCCTTCAAAAGCCAACACCATAAGCCCCATAATGCCTCCACCAAACTAGATGAAGGAATAGCTAGGAGCCGCTCGTCATATTCAGAAGAGTACGAAGGACCGTGAAGCAGCAAAGAAGCAACGAAGTGTATGGACCCGCCATAAGAAACTATTTTCCCACTCGGAGGAACTAACCTTCTAAACCAGGGTACAACCGAATTTACTATCTAGGGTACCCATCAACACTATCCGAAGGAAAAAATTAACTTTTCTAAATAAATGCAGAGCCCAATGTCTATGACTCTTCGTCGTAGCTCATGGAGTCGTATCGAGCCACTCAGTGTTAGCAACAAGTGACATGAATATACCCTACGGGTGCCTCACATTGGTATAGGTTCAGCCCAGGGAAGGCCCACGTGGAGACTTGTTGTCCAAGAAGATTCCGGGTGGCCCAAGCCCATTACAAGTTTGACTCCTTGAAGGACACGACTAGTTGTAGATAGAATTTCAAAGGGTTCAACCCTAGCTTGTAACCGACTCGACCTACCCTTAAGACCTGGTCTATCTATATAAGGTCCAGGAGGGCACGACGAGGAGGATCATCTAACTCATACACACACCTCATGCCAGATTGCATTTGCGCATCCCTGTAACCTTCGGTTCCGCCATAATCAAGAGCAGACAAGCAGGAGTAGAGTTTTTCCTCCGGGGGCCTAAACCTCGGTAAACCCCGTGTCCCCGTGTTGCTTGCCTGTTAACCGTCTCGCGACTTCCAGCATCCTCATCTTCTCTAAAACCCAAGTACATAACAATAGACATTAACAAGTCGAACCGTTGTCAACAAGCTTGAGTCGAGCTAAGTTCAGCCCAAAGATATGCGAGCTTCTAGCAGGCTTGGGTCAAACTTGGCTCAAGCGGGCTCGTGTCTAACTCAATAATCTTATATGTTGACATCATGGAAAAAAGTAACACGCTATTTTGACGCTTATACCGTGCTACAGCATATCCGTAGAGGCCGCATCAAACTTTAATAATATTGCTCGCTATGTCATTATTTGATAAATAGCATACTACCGCGCTATTTTGTTTTGGCCTATTGGTCAAAAGGCTCGAGTTTTCCTCCTTACAAAGAAAAATAAGTTGCTTCCTATTTATCGTGATGATGGACTGCAAATTGTTGGTTGCTCTTTTGAATCGGAAAATGATATCGCTAATGCTGAGGTTTTTTTAGTAAGTAACTTATGCTACCTTTTTTCCATGTGGAATGTTGATGTTAGACTTCTAGATAATTGGAGAACTATTTTTGTATGTGGTTATGCATGTATTGGAATTTTTTGGACTACACACTTTATTCTTGCTGAAATCATTTTTTTGGATTATATATGGTTTTTAAAAACACTATTTAAAATATAACACAACATAGCGTGTATAGCATATAGAGGAGGCCACGGCTATTTCTTTTAGCACACTATTTTAAACATCTGTCGATATGCAGTGAAGCATCGGTGTTCGATATTGGTAGCAGGTCTCATTTGTAGTAACGTTATTCCTACAGCTGATGGCGAGACAACTTATTAGTACATACCACAATGCTATCAGCAGTTGAGTGGCGGACATGGTTCATTTCTGGTAGAGGTGATCTGGCAGGCAGGGGTAATTCTTTCGCTCAATACCACTAAATGTTAACTATGCGGACATGTTCAAATTACACCAGCGAGTCGTCACCCCAACACTTGTAATCCTGTCTCTCTAAAAAAACACTTGTAATCCTGTCTCACTTACCTTAGGTGAAAATTAGAGCCACCACTCACTTGGCGATGATAATGGTCGTTAGGTAGTCCAAAAATCTTGATATGATTTTTTGTTATATTTAGAATGTTTTGTACTTCTTGTGAATTTTTATAATATATCTAGATCCTTTTGGAAAAAGTTTGGGCATAAGAGTGCATCAACTTCACAAAAATGAACAAAATGAGAGCTGGATAATATAACTACATTAGAGCAACTCCGGCAGAACAAAAAAAAGCCATACTTCGTAATACCAGATTCCTGAAAATTCATCCACTGGTAGAAAAGGGCCCATGCGTCCCGGTTGGTAAGGGCCATTAGTCCCGGTTGCCAAACCGGGACGGGGCAATCGGGACTAAAGCTCTAACCTTTAGTCCCGGTTGCCCAACAACCGGGACAAATGGGGCACACGTGGCGGCATCGGAGCGCGAGGGGGGGGTGGAGCATTAGTCCCGGTTCGTAACACGAACCGGGACTAATAACCTGCCGCCTGCGAGATTTAGCTCATTTTCTGCCATGCGGAGAATTCATTTGGCACATTTTTGTTGCCACAAGATTTTCGCTTTTTTGTGCCGCGAAGAATTCATTTAGGTTGTTTTATTGTTTATTTAGTGTTTTGCACTTATCAACGAAGGAACCTTATATTACACAAGATCATCATGACAACATTACATTCAATACACGGATCGAGTTCATGCACTACATACAAAAGTTGCTATTCGATGCTACCGGCCAATTTCTTGAAAGTTGCTATTTTTACAATTCCTATTGTCTATACACAGCCGAGTAGTTTTCCTCTTGTGTGTTTAGGACTTCTGCATCCAAGAATCCCGCCAATTCCTCCTGAATTGCTCGTACGCGATCCTTTGGCAGAAGACCGTCCCGTAGACGTTCGATCTGATTTAAAAAAGGAGTCAGCCTATATGAATATGAAACTAAATACAATTTGATTGTAATTAAAAACTATAGAAATTGTTTACGTACGTGGAGTTGCTCTAAATTTCTGTCCTTCTCATCGCACGTCTGTCGGATGAACTCGCATACATAGTATCCACATAGATTGTTACCTGGTCCCTGCGTCAGGCACTTTACGAGAACAGAGTTCAATCAAAATAATAATCAAGCATGATAATAACTGTATCAAAACTAGAATCAAAGAGATGCGCGGATATAGCTAGTGGTGCTTACATTTAGTGGTTGAAATGTAAGCTCCTCTTTCCAAACACCCCTGGCCTTCTTGGTGAACCGTTTCCAAGCGCTGCCCGGCATAGAAAACGAATAAAATAAGTTATTAAGTACTTGATATCATAAAATTCACGAACATTGCCGATATAGTGTCGTAATGATTAGAATTACCGTTGGAGAAGTATCTGCATGTCCTTCCATGTCTCAAGGGGTTTATGTTTCGAGTCCATGACTAGTACACGCCCTTTGTCAAGTTGAATGATTAACAGAATATAGTGGTACCTGCGAATGCAGAACTAATCAATTATATACTTAACATCGAGTAAGCGAAATACGAAGTGTATACAATACAATAACACTCACTGGAAGTTGTAAGGAAATAGTATTTCCCTTTTGGTTTCTTGAAACCTTAACGCGTGTACTATATTATCCTCCGTATCCTGGGGCCTTATTTTGAGATTAGCTTCATGAACCCAATATGGGTCAATGAAGCCAATGTCATAGATTTGTCCTCTGCTGTATTCGAGAATCTTCATTCTGCATATTACAGTATGATTATATACATGCAATAAACAAAATAATATAGCTGGAGACTAAATTAATTACAGAATTAGTACTTACAGACAATCGTGTAGAATGTATTCTCATTTATTTCGTGGATGCGGACACCACTATTTTGGTTGGTGCTCTTTTTATCTTGGGCGATCGTGTAGAATGTATTCCCATTTATTTCGTACCCTTGGAAATTCAATACAGTAGAAGATGGTGACGCGGCCAACAAGTATAGCTGATCTCCAACAGTGGTGTCATTCAAGAGATGTGTCCGCATCCAACCACCGAAAGACTTCATGTGTTCATCTGTAATCCATGATTCAGGCTTCCCCGGATTTTTGGAGCGTACAATATTCTTGTGTTCCTCGATATACTGCCAAGGTGGAATTATGTAGAAGCGTAGTGTGTTTTATTGAAAGAATCCCGTCCCTACATATCATTGCTTTCTTTCCCAACGTGCCTTTTCCACTTAGTCTTCCCTCATGCGAGTCGAAACACCAATCGGCTTAAGGTCGTGAATAAAGTCAACACAAAACTCAATGACCTCCTCATTTCCATATCCCTTGGAGATGCTTCCTTCCAGTCTAGCACGGTTATGAACATATTTCTTTAAGACTCCCATGAACCTCTCAAAGGGAACATATTGTGCGAAATACCGGACCGAGAATGGCAATCTCTTCCACTAGATGAACCAGAGATGCGTCATAATATTGAAGAAGGATGGTGGGAACACCAATTCAAAACTAACAAGACATTGTATCACATCCTTCAGTAACCTTGGCGTAATATCTGGATTGATTACCTTCGAGATATTGCATTGAGGAATGCACAGCTTCACAATGGGTACTCGAACATTTTTTGGTGAAGCCCTCAATGCAATCGGAAGCAAATGCGTCATAATCACGTGATACCATGAGACTTGAGGTTTTGGAACTTTTTCTCGCCATATTTATTATCCCTTTATATTAGATGAGAAGCCCGACGGAACCTTGATACGTAAAGGACTTCAAAAAGATGTCCTTCTGCTTTGGTAAGAGCATAGTCGGCACGACTTAAGTGACGCCCTTTATCCGTCTTGTTATCTCAGATGCATGTTCTTTGGGTCTTTCATAATTTGTTGGTCCTCCGTGCTTGGTGTATCTTTTGTCTTCCCATACACGCCTAGGAATCCTAGCGAGTTCACGCAGAGATTCTTAAATCACGTGCATCACGTCGATTGAAGAGCGGACACGCAGGACTTTCCAATATGGCAGCTCCCAAAATATAGATTTCTTCTTCCACATGGGTGCGTGTCCTGTAGCGACATCGTTCGAACTGATTGACACGGACCCTTTCCAAATATCACTTCTATGTCCTTGACCATACCAAATACATCATCACCGGGGGAGTTCAGCTTCTTCCGTGATCTGCCTCACCTTTGAAATGCTTGCCTTTCTTTCTTACGGATGATTGGTGGAAGAAATCGTCGATTCGCCAGTACACAACCTTCTTGCATTTATGCAAATATGTACCTTCGGTCTTATCTAAACAATGGGTGCATGCCTTATATCCTTTGTTTATGCATCACGAAGGTTACTAAGAGCAGCCAATCATTGATGGTTACGAATAACAACCCTCGTAGATTAAATGGCTCTGTTTGTTCTCATCCCACGCACGTACACCTGGTTTGCCCCACAACCGTAAGAGTTCTTCAACTAATGGCCTAAGGTACACATCAATGTCGTTGCCGGTTGCTTGGGCCTTGGATGAGCACTGGCATCATAATGAACTTACGCTTCATGCACAACCAAGGAGGCGGTTATAGATACATAGAGTCACGGGCAGTGTTGTGACTGCAGCTTTGCTCCCCAAAAGGATTAATGCCATCCGTACTTAGACCAAACCATAAGTTCCTTGCGCCACCGCAAAGTCCGGAAAGTCTCTCGATTTTCTCCACCGTGACCCATCGCAGGTGTCTCAACTTCTTGTCTTTCTTACGGTCTTCTTTGTGCCATCGCAACAACTGGCATGCTCTTTGTTTGAACATGCGTTTCAACCTTGGTATTATAGGAGCATACCACATAACCTTAGCAGAACCCTCTTCCGAGGGCTCTCCTCAACATCACCGTGGTCATCTCGTCGATCTTATACCATAGCGTTGCATACCGGCATTTATCTAAATTCTCATACTCCTTACATGGTAGAGGATGCGATCATTAATGCATGCATGTATCTTTTGCACATCTAATCCCGGAGGAGAGAGTCTTCTTTGCTTCGTAGGTACTCTCGGGAAGTTCGTTATGTTTTGGAAACTTGGCTTCATTATTTTCAACATCTTTTCAAATGAGGAGTCGGTTAGACCACACGCCTTCCATCGCAACAATTCCGATGTGGTACCGAGCTTTGTCTTGCCATCTTCACAATTTGGGTACAACAATTTTTGTGATCTTCTAACATGCCCTCTAACTTCAACTTCTCATTTTATGTTTCAGTCTCGCTTTGCATCGAAATGACCCTACCAAGTTCATCACCGGCTCATCTATTGCCGTTCTTCACCTCTTTCCTCTCCATTGTCTTCCATTGCGGTATCAGATTGTATTGAAACATATGATGATAGTTGTTATCATCATCTTCTTCTTCACCATCTTCCATCATAACCCCTCTTTCCCGTGCTTGGTCCAGAATTATAGTTGGGCATGAAACCTTTCATAATCGGTGGGCGAATGATTTTCGAGGAAGAGTACTCCTTGTTGTTCCGACATTGAACACATGGACAACATATAAATCCATTCTCTTTGTTTGCCGTAGCCACATCGATAAATTTATCCACGCCTTTGATATACCGCACGCGGTCACCGTACATCCATTCCCGACCGCTCATCTGCATCATATAAGTAAGTTTATCAAAAACAGGACATCATAAATAGTGAAATAACCAATTCACACCGACACATGAATTGTATCAATGACCTAGAAAAGATAAGATTGCTAACCTCGATCGAGGAAAATAAAGAGGAGAAAGCTCAAGTGCGTCTGGACACCTTCTATATTTATGTTCTATGAGAAATTCAACGAATTATTCACTCAAACATTTCATCAAACACCTTCAATGCATGCATGATAAAAACTAGCACACACCCTCACACCTTCCACCATTCAAAAAAGCAGTGGAGGCGGAGTGGGGCATGCATTTATAGAGGCGGGGTCTTTAGTCGGTTGGAGCCAGAACCGGACTAAAGGCGTCTGCGCCACGCTGTGGCCAAACCTTTAGTCCCGGTTGGTGGCTCCAACCGGACGATGCCCTCGGCCCGTGCCCGCCCAACCGGATCGTGCAGATTAGTCCCGGTTGGTGGCGCAACCGGGACTAATGCTCCGAGGAGTCGCTAACGGATAGCCCTTTTTTCTCTAGTGATCCAATCCTTTTTGGTGGATATGAAATCCTCTCCCGTATTACATCCCCTAAGATTTCACCCTATAAATCTCTTACATGTGAGATCCACTTGTTATCGAGAAGGGTTTTATTTTACTTTTGTTTCCAAATCGCTCCTTGTGCCCTTTGGATCCCGATAGGATGCACACCGTTGCCCTCCTGGGTGGCCGCATCCTAGGGCAGTAGGGGGAGAGGCCTCGAGCAAGCCCCAGAACAAGAAGGTGAGTGGGACGATGATCATGGAAGCGGTGAACAATGCGAGTAGGAAGCCAACGAGACAAGCAACCAAATAGGGAGGCAGTGTCTCCAGTCGTGCCAACCACGCACGAGCCGAAGTGGCGGTAGGCTAGTACGGGAAGCAACACAACGGGCAGGGGAGAAACGGAGTGGCCGACGACGACGAGGAAGTAGGTCGTTGGGGGACGACGAGGAAGTAGGTCCTTCAATAATGCTACACTTACGTAAACTTTCTTACGGGATGTTTTTACGGGATGATGTGGGGCAATCTGGTTGGCCCAAAAACTTTCCCTCTCGTGATTTAAGGAACTGACAACCACCCCATGATCTCCACGTCTGCGCGTAAACTAGATCCCGTAAAAAATATCCTGTAAGTGTAGCATTGTTGGCCATGACTTCGTTGTCGGCGTGGCCAATGTTGCGTGTGGGAGGGGAAAACTGAGCCGGAAATTTCCTAGGCGCCAAAAATTTCGTGGATAGAGGAGAAAAAAAGGCAATTAAAAGCTATATATATGAAGTAATAGATGTGATATAGTGAAATTCTTGACTCGGTACTCTACTCTAGATATATTTTAGGATTGGGTAGAGTTGCTCTTACTATCTCTCAACATCGAACATCTTCAAGCGCATCTGGCCGCCAGAAAAGCCAATTCAGTAACTGATGAAAAAGAAAGGCAATTATTATTTTCTCAACCTATTTTTGGTGCAGTTGATCTATGACCGTATTTTTCTGATCCAGGTTCAGCATCGTCTCACAGTCACCGCTCAAACTCAGGTTAACCGGCGTGCGCTATTGCGGAGGCCGTCACCGTCACGACGCACCCCCTCCACCAGCGGCAAGCCGGCGGCGATGCTCCCGACGCACGCCGTGATATAGTTCCGTTCCGTCCCGACCA
Source organism: Avena longiglumis (assembly GCA_030063025.1). NCBI lineage: Eukaryota > Viridiplantae > Streptophyta > Magnoliopsida > Poales > Poaceae > Avena > Avena longiglumis. The sequence continues at coordinate 519,533,535 of CP125975.1, forward strand.
GAACGACACGACCGAGCCCCAAATCCACGCGTACACAAAGCAAAAGAAATCCCGAGCCCACCACCGCCGCCACGATACTCCCCTCCCTCATCGCCACCGTCGGCTCCCTCGCCACAGGCACCGTCGCGGCCCTCGCGGCGGCTGCGGCGGGGGCGGCGGCGCACGCAGGATCCCTCCCCCGCGCCCGCTCGGCAGGGGTGGCCGCAGCGGCCGCGGCCATGTCGACGGCCCGCGTCTACGCCGACGTGAACGTACACCGCCCCAAGGAGTACTGGGACTACGAGGCCCTCTCCGTCCAATGGGGGTAAAAATCAAACTTACGCCTTACCCTGCTCCCAATTTTTTCTCCTACCGTGATCTAGAGTAGCGTGATCATGTCAGAGGGTCGCATCTAGAATTCACCAAACGACAATGTGTTACTGCTGGAGCGTTGGGGATAGATTGTAGATGCTGTGCTCGAAGGATTTATGGTCAATTTTCTAGGGGGATGCCTTATGTGATCTTTGTGGAGTTGTGGAGATTGGAGCGAGCTGTATGGAGTATTGCATTGCTTGGTCCGTGTATTTTATAATTGGGGAGTTGCAAGACTGAAACTCTAGTTTGTACTTTGTTGGATTATATCTATCTTGAAACCTTCAGTCATTGGGCTATGATCATATGTTTGGGTCTGTCCGAGGTTAGATAAGAGCTGATTTTGACTACTACTACTAACAAGCATATCGCAGTTTTGGGTCGTCTGACTATATTTATTGTGTGTGCTGTTGTGCTTGTAATAAGGGGAATAACATATACACGTTTCTGTTGATTGGGGCTGCATTGAGAGCACTGCATGCTAAAAGAGTAAAATAAAAAAGTGTTGACCAACGGGGGATGTATCCCTTGCTTGGCTATACGTTGTTAGGTAGATGAGACTTCTCCACGGGATAGCACCCCGTTGGTCAACGAGTGCTTCTGCGACTCGAACCCGGGTGGGCTGGCTCGGAACCCCGAGCTCTAGCCACCAAGCCAGCGTTTGGTTCTCAATTAAAATGAGATCACGAAGGACTAGCCCATGTTGATTTTGTTTATAGAAGAGCAACCATGAGCACCATGGGGGAGTGTCCAGGGACTCGAACCTTGGTGGGCTGGCGCGCACCCGCTGCCACTACCAACTGGTCGACGCCCAGTTCTCCACTAAAAGAGTAAAATCACCTGTAAAATGGCTCATTCAGTGAGACCATTTAAATCATAGAACCGTATACTATAAGACTAAAGTACCAGCAAAAATTGGATCAGGGTAGACCATTTAATATCTCTTTATGGACGGAGGTTAGTTTTAGTAAAAAAAATAATGGACTTGCACCAGCCAAAATGCCTAATTGGACAAATTATTCAAATGTGTAAACAGTAGTTATGTGATTCAACTGTTTTTATATGGTAGTGAATCCTCTTCTTCCTACCCTGTTTTAAAATTTTGATCCTTGAATCATAACATATTATTTGGTAAATTTGTAGTAAAAGTCACTTACTAGTCAGTTCCTTTTAGCTATGCACTATTATTAACTGATGATGATTCTTCCCTGTTCAGTGAGCAGGATGACTACGAAGTCGTAAGGAAAGTAGGCAGAGGTAAATACAGTGAAGTATTTGAAGGAGTGAACGTAACAAATGATGAGCGCTGTGTCATTAAAATCCTCAAGCCTGTTAAGAAAAAGAAGGTACCCTTGCTTACGTTGAAGATTAGGACCTTTTGATGGTTTGCTACTATATTCCGTTTAATTACAACAATGCTTGGTTTAGTTTGATGGGAGTCTGCATTTCTTACTTCTCTAACTGTGGTTTCCTCCTTGGTTAATCTACTGAAAAGTACCCTGATTCTGCTTAATTATATTTCGACCATGTTCAATTTTGTAGCTGATGGGTTTAAGTAAGAAGCAGTTCAAGGGATGTTATGTCTGCTTTTAAATCCACAACTTATTGTGCACCACACCATGTGACTAATCAGTTTGCATATTTCTAAAAACAATTACTGTTAGAGACCATTTCAGCATCAGTTCTACTATTTAGTCTTAGTGACCTTTTCTGCTGACAAGTTTCCTCTGTTTATGGAAGTGCACGATGTTACTTTTGCTCATTTATTGGCTAGTCATCTCTGCTGCATTCAACTATATTTACTCATGCAATTACCGGACTACTGTGTATATCCAAATATGTCAATTGTTTGTTTTTGCAGATAAAGAGGGAAATAAAGATTCTTCAGAATCTTTGTGGTGGTCCAAATATAATTAAGCTTCTCAATATCGTCCGAGATCAGCAATCAAAGACTCCAAGTTTGGTATTTGAATATGTAAACAGCACAGATTTCAAAGTTCTCTATCCAACATTTACAGACTATGATATCCGGTTCTATATCTATGAACTTCTTAAGGTACTACCTTCTGATTTTTTTAAATCATTGGATGACGCATTGAACCTGTATCACTTTTAGTGATTAGTGCTGTCAGTATTTGTGTGGCTGTACACATCTAACACTGCTTTGAGCTAAATCCCCCTCAATGCATTTTTCTGCAATGACTTTGTAGTCGCAGTGTTTGTTTTTTCAGTACCACATTGAATGTTTCAAATGTTTGGCATGCATACCACATTGAATGTTCCAAATGTACCACACTGAGTTTTTTTAGTATGTTGTGCTACCTTTTTTAGTTGGTGATTCATTGCATACTCTGGGCTTCGTTCCTCCTAGGATTTTCAATATATTACTGAAACTATAAAAGGATTTCTTACCTAGAAAACTATATTTTTAATATAGTACTGATTGCCAGCCTGCTATATTCCAGGCACTAGATTACTGCCATTCCCAAGGAATTATGCATCGCGATGTCAAGCCTCACAATGTTATGATTGACCATGAGCTCCGCAAGCTTCGCTTGATTGACTGGGGACTTGCTGAGTTTTACTTTCCCGAGAAGGAGTACAATGTTCGTGTTGCTTCGAGGCAAGTTGATAGAATATTACATTCTCTAGCTCAGGTCATTTATGACGAGAAGAGAACCAAATTTCCAGTGTAACTATATTTATGCATTGCTTTGTTTTATCATCAATTCCTCTGTGTCAGTTTCTTCTATTCGAGGATGTTCGTTGCATTTTTTCTAATTAATACTCCCTCCGTCTTGTAATATAAGATGTTATTACAACCTGCTAAACTCATATATTGGTGTAATTACTTCTTATATTATGGGAAGGAGGGAGTATATCTTAAACAACAAATCGTTATGTCACCCGGCATTTTGTTGTTTCCGGGCGATTTGTTCTACTTTAATATCGCAGAATTGTTCTTTGTTTCCAAATTTTGAATACTTTCATAGAAAAATTATGGTGTCAAATTTGTTGTTTTGATTGATTAGAGCTTCGTATTTCTGTACTAAGGTTACAGGAACTTATGAGACTCAGGGCTGCATGAACCCTACATTGTACATGTGGATATTTTAAATGTGAGTTTTTTCTCCATTCAGGTATTTTAAAGGGCCTGAGTTACTTGTTGACTTCCAAGCGTATGATTACTCTTTGGACATGTGGAGCCTTGGCTGTATGTTTGCTGGAATGGTGTGTTTCCTTTCTGTGATTTGTGAACATTGTGATGAAATACACAAAGGCTTTGCTTCTGTAAATTACTACTTAGTGTGTAATTAAGCATCAGTTTGGATTTATTTTTGTTTCACATGCAGATATTCCGCAAGGAACCATTCTTCTATGGCCATGACAACCATGACCAGCTTCTCAAAATAACCAAGGTTTGCCATTGTCAGTGTTACAGTTCTCTTTGTTTTTGCTCGCATAGGCATGCACACGTGTGTTCATGTAAATATCATTTTTCCCTTTTTTTTTGTTGGTTTAAGGTATTGCAGTAATTTAACAATTGCATCTGTTATATTGCTGGGCAGGTGCTAGGTACTGATCAGCTTAATGCTTATTTGAACAAATACAGAATTGTGCTTGATCCTCAGATAGAGGCTCTGATTGGGAGGTAGCTCTCAGTACCCTGAACATCTTATTCTTATGGTGTCGCATTATAGCACATTTTTCATCAGGAAATGACAATTTTCTTCCTTCACGTGTATTGCTGAACACAGCCACAGCACGAAACCCTGGTCTAAGTTTGTCACACCTGAGAATAGGCATCTGGTCTCCGAAGAGGTTACCTGTTCCCTTCTTTTCATACAGGTTTTCCATTCATCTGTCAATTTTTTTCTTGCCCGGTCTAATTGCCGCAATAACCTCATGCAGGCAATTGATTTTCTCGATAAACTTCTTCGCTTTGACCACCAAGATAGGCTCACAGCCGAAGAAGCTATGGTATGTTTCTGTCAGCTATTCATTTATAATGTAAATTGCTATTAACCTAGCATGTCTTACAAATAGTGCACGCCAACTTGTTTACCTGGAGTTAGCTCATGGAATGGTGTGTCCACAAGTATCATCCTTGGAAAAGTATAACAGGTTTCTTTTGCAGGCGCATGCCTACTTTGAGCAGGTGAGGGCAGCAGAAAACAACAGAGGGAGAACATAGCCAAGAGAACCAAGAGAATGGACCCGAACTGCTTCTATTGAGCCGCACTATGGGCAGGGCATTGCGGGATTGGATCCTTCTAGCATGAGGAGTCGATGTAAATGTTGATTGCCGGATTATATAGTTGTCACATGCATCTCAGATATGCTGAGCCCTGAAATTCTCTTTTGAATTTTGTACTGTACTAACTTTTTAAAAGGTTATAAACTGCGAGCCTACAAAAACATGTTGGCTATCCATTGTCATGCCTGATAAGTTTTGACGCAGTTAAACTGTTCATCAAGTGGAAGTTCTCGATGTTGTGTTTAGCTGGGCATCTGTGTGTGTGTGACTCTTTTTGAACCATGTGTTATCTTCTTTACGTAGCCCTGCACTGCATACTCCAAACGGCAAACTCTTTTTCTTTTTTTTTTTGACAATGGCAGACATGTTAGTTTGTGTTAAGCTCCTCTACCTCACTATTCTGAACATTGACAGAGCAAAGTGTCATTGTTTTGTTCGATGCAAGTCACACCGTATATAATCGACCACACAAAAATTACACTAATACTCCCTCCGATTTTAAAATATAAGATGTTTTAGGTTTGTGAAGAAAATGTATCTAGACTTGTTTTAGTTTATAGATTTATTCCAAACTTGAGTGAACCTATATACTAAAAATAGTCTAGATACATTTGTTTTACAAAGCTAAAACATCTTATATTTTAAAACGGAGGGAGTATTTCACTAAACTTATACATCTTCAAATTGTGCAATTTTAAGGGCTGAGCCTTTTCCTTTTTTTTTTTAGAATATAAGAGGCGTTTAGAAAAAGAAGATGGGAGTATTTATTGCTAATGTATATGAGCATCCAGGACTTCCTCCGGTTCATATTAATAGTCTCAACTTTATCTACTCCCTCCGTCTTAAAATGGATGTCTTGGATTTATTAAAATTTAGATGAACCTATATAGTAAATAGTGTCTAGATTTATTTAAATTTTGATAAATCTGAGACATCTATTTTAAGACAGAGGAAGTAGATTCGTGTGTACCTAGTTAAGTATTTAGATTAGATGCATTTGTATCTAGACAAATTGAGGTCCCTCCGTTCCAAAATAAATAACTTGAGTTTGTCTAGATTCTAATAGATCTATATACTAAAATATATTTAGATACATACGAATCTAGTAGTACATAAATTCATAGGTTTGTGGAGATTTAAATTTGCGTCAACCGAACTCCTTTGCATAACCTTAGGAACCAGAACCAGCACGGGCCAGGCCGCGAAACCGCTGGCTAATGGGTATTATGGGCCTGATGTTGGCGTACCTTGCCTCCATCCGTTGGGCTAAACCCTAACCAGTGCGTCTTCCTCTCCAGCCCCACGCCGGACTCCGCCTCCTCGCTCCCCTTCTGCTCCGCCCTTGCTGATTTGGGTCCGCGCCGGCCTCCCCTCTCCTCCGCCCGTTCCTCCTCCCTCCAGCCGCGGACCTTGCTGGTCTGGGTTGATCCTGAGCGCGGCGGGATGGCGCTGAGGGGCGTTTGGCAGCTGCAGAAGCTCGTGGTGAACTTCTGCGATTGGGGAGGGAGCAGCAGGGGGATCAGGTATTGCTCATGATGCCGATACGAGGCTATAAATATTTACTATTACTAAGCAGGTTTTAGAGATTTGATCTGTTCTTCTTTGAATTGATGCGGTCATAAGTTTAGCTTCTGGAGATCCGACTTACTCGTTGTGCTGAGTGAGTTGGAGCTCTATGTTCGCTGTGTGCATGGAGAAATGTGGCGAGCCTCGCCTGTAATTATGTGTTTTGGGCTGTAACTAAGGAAGATCTGTTATTCTTATGAAGCCACTGAAAAAATAGTTCATCAGTTGAACAGAAAGTCGTGTTGTTTGTCATTATTAGTTCATCCACTGAAAACAAAATCAGTGTTGATTTGTAAGTATTACTGAAAATTTGAAGAGTTCACTTATGAGAACAGTTCAGTCACAGTTTGAGCCAATTGTACAATTTGCTGGTGACATTGTGATCCTTAACACAAGTTTATTCACATGATAGCTTCTCTCGTGGATTGCTAGGTTAAGGATCAGTTCTGTGACTGTGGTTTAAAAGTTTCTTGTCCCTATATCTTTGCCGTTGGATTTCAGTGTCTGAACAACTAGATCTTTCGATTTGCTCGCTCCTTCACAATTAGCACTCCTGGGAATTGCAGGGCTTTCATGGAGTCACACCTTCCAGCTTTGAAGGAAAAGAATCCCCAGCTAGAGGTGGTGACACAGCTTGTCCGTGGTCAGCATCCCAACTTGAAGGGCATTTACAGTAAGTTCTTCCTTTCCTTTTGACCATTGTAGTGTTATCAGGAACTTGTAATGATGTGGCCTTCCTCTCTGGCAGCGTCTTGGACCATTGTGTAGGTACTGACCAAACACATAGAATTAGTACATTTTCAGTCTATCGCAGTCAACCACTGTAGTTTAAACTTGCCATATTTAGTTTAAAATTCCACTACGGTGTAATTTGTCACTTTTGTCTTGCATGTGCTTGAAATACTTGCGATGAATTTGACATGCTCAACTGCCCAAAGGGTTTAAGCATGAGATGGTTGACTGTCTGCCCCTTTGTATGAATAAATCTTCTTAAGGGAACTGTTGGCTTGTTTTGGTTGAGGCCTTGAGGGGTGCACTTGCTCTAGGACAAGTAAATCCATATTGGATGGAATATAGACATGCAACTGATTTTGTGGGAGAACAGGCTCATTTAAAAAATACTTCGGAATGCATTTCACAAAATTTAATTAAATTTATCTCTTTCAGTGTTTAGTGCAAGGATAATTCCATTCCATTGCACTAACCAAACCAATCTTATAGCATCTGGTAATTGCAGGAGTTTGCTCAAACCAAACCAATCTTATAGCATCTGGTAATTGCAGGAGTTTGCTCAAACCAAACCAACATCTGTCTAGATTCTTTTTTCCTGTTGCTATTAGGAGAATTTTCACAAAATGCCACCCCAAAAGATTGGCATGACTGTAAATACCACACCGTCTCACTGACAGGACCAACCGATATGTCAGCGAGACAAGGATTCATGTCAAAACACCGTAGTTGTTATTTTTCATTAACTCATGTCTACATGTGCTTGCTTTTTGAGTAATATTTTTGTGCAATGTTATTCTTGTGCAGAGAATCACAACGAGAGAGTGGTCTGTGTCAGAAACTTAGCACCTGAGGACATCATGTTGCAAGCTAGTAGGCTAAGGTGTTCTCTGGGCAGGAAAGTCGTGAAGCTGAGAACCAGACACGTGACGAAACGGCCAAGCGTCCAGGGAACGTGGACGACGGAACTGAAGATGTGAGTCGAAGTTCTCAGACAAGCTGTTACAGTGCTCCTGATGGTGCACTCACAAGAGGTGTTTCAGATCTATCTCAAGAACTTTCTGCTGCTATTAGACCTACTTGTCAGTAGCTACAATCTTATAATTGTATCCTTCTGATTGAGCCATAATCTGATAATAACATGTAAACTTGGGAGCTTCTTGTTAGGGACGGCAGTCTGCCAGAAAAATTGTTCCAAAAAGAAGGCTCTGCATGTCATAACCAGATTTTTCACTGCATTAGTGATTTTGCAATGCATGTTTTCAGTTCTAAAACTGTCATGAGGTATACATTGCGCGGTCGAACTTTCAGAAACACTTAAAATTGCCTGAACCCTATGGGAACTAAGTCTTAATTTTTTTTTTGAAAGCACCATTCCCTTGATGTCGATACAATTCCATAGAAAAAATCCCAGAAGGACTGGACCGAGAGAAGTAGTGCCACATCAAACCTTTTTGCTCCCCCTATCTGCCGCATCATCTCTTTCTCTCCTAACCATACTGGTCACAGAATTATGGTTGTTTACGTAAGTTTTTTCATTTTTTTTTGCTGTGACGTTTGAATTCTGTATCCAATATTTTAACTTGAAGATCGAACAACAAGTTTCTGTCAAATGAATGGCTGATATGAGTTTAAATTATGTTAGGTTGGTCACCGTTTTTTCTGCCTCACTTCAGGGTTTTCAAATTTTCTGTGCATTTTGATTTTATAATAACAGATTTTAATTTGCAACACAAACAAGTTTTGTCTCAAATCATATGAAAATTTGAGTACAAATTTAACCAAATTGGTCACTGAATTAATCTTGATTTACTAGAAAGTTTTAACTTTTGCGTGGGGCGGTCACAAAACAGCTTGCTATTTTAGTTTCAAAGTTCAAAATTAAATTGCATAAAAGTTGGGCAGTGCTACCCGGCAAGCGTTCGATATATTGCAAAACCTGGCGGGCAACGCTCAGCGCGTGAGCGTACTTTGCATGCGTCACCGTTCTAAAAAAAATTAGGAAAGCTAGACGTGCCGCTGCGTTCATGACTGTGTGCTGCTGCGTTCGGAAGCCAAATACGTTTTGGACTCAAAACAAGAGCCGTCTCGTATGCATGTGGCACTAGACGACAAAACCCATTATAATCAGCTAAACTCAAATCCGAAAATTGAAAATGTATCGTAGATCAAATTGCTCGTTCATTTAGAATCCGTTTTTGCTGTTGGTCTAGTCGCGTCAAGATCTTTGAAACTAGATCATATGTTAATATGTTTTGACGAAATTTTTCGGACCCAAAAATTATCCACCCGTAACACGTGAGTATATAAGAGCGAATCTAAATACCTTTTTAGTTTGCAGATGCATCACCACGAACAGATACTGAATTACGAAACTAAACTTTTGAAAATTCGGACAGCGCTGCCTTCACGGTAAAATTAAACAGAACACGATCAGATCAAACTTCGGATCATCACGTACAGTCGATCATATATACATTGGATCATCCTAAAAGAAGCTGCAACCCTAACCCTAACCAAAACGCGATGCTGGGAATCCTCACCGGAGCCCGTGAGTTGCGTCGACAACACGGTCCTGAAGGGTTTCGCAGTATAGTAAATCAAAAAAAAATTACGGATGCGAACGGAAAAGCCAAGATCTAATCTAGGAGATGCAAACAACGAGAGAGATTAGATGAGATCTTCATACCCTTGAAGATTCGCACAGCGAAACATTCGTCGGAACGTGGGTGATGTAGTCGTACTCACTTCTCCTCCTCGCGATCCGCTCCGATCTAACACCGCAAGTGGCGATGCCTCCAAGAGATGCACTCGTGCGGCACCTCGACGTCTCCTCCTTCCTTGGTCCAGCAAGTATGGTGGAGAGACGGATTGGATCTACAACGCGACGGCGCGGTGCAAGTGGTGGAGAGTTTCTGCAGCAGGGCTTCGCCTACGTGTAGTCGGGAGGGAGAGAGAGAGGAGGGCAGCAGGGCGGCTAGGGCTTGAGGAGGAGGTTTAGGGGGGGGGTGCGCCCCCAGCCCTCTTTATATAGAGGGGTGGGCGCCAACCCTAGCCCCTCCCCCAAGCCTAGGCCGGCGGCCAAGGAGGGAAGAGTGGGGGGCAAGTTTCCCCCCTTCCTTCTAGAAGCTTCCCTAGGGTTTCCCCTAGGTTTGGCCGGCTGGGCCCTATGGGGCCTTGTGCCCCTGGACCAATGCGGCCAGGGCACTCCCTCATAGGCCCATGCCCCTCCCGACAGGTGGGGCCACGTTGGTCTCCCTCCGGAAGGTTCTAGAAGCTTCCGGTACAATACCGATTAACCCGAAACAATTCTGAACTCCAAAACTGCATTGCCTTATATGAATCTTATTCTCCGGACCATTCCGGAACCTCTCGTGATGTCCCGGATCCCATCCGAGACTCCGAACAAAAACTCATAAACCAATTATCCAATCTATCCTAGCGTCGATACACGTTAAGTGTGTGACCCTTCGGGTTCGAGAACATGCAAACATGATCTTCTATCAATAATCAATAGCGGGGTCTGGAAACCCATATTCACTCCCACACATTCATCTATGATCATATCGGATGAACCACGATGCCAGGATTCATTCAATCCCATATATATATTTCCTTCGTCTCGCGATATTTTACTTGCCCGAGATTTGATCGTCGGTACCGTCATACCTAGTTCAATCTCGTTCACAGCAAGTACTTTACTCGTTCCGTAATCCGATATCACTTTGTGATTAAATCCTTAACCACGTGCTTGCAAGCGGTGTTGATATCGATTACCGAGTGGGCCCGAAGTATATCTCTCCGACTTGGGAGGGACAAATCCCATCTCGACACATACAACCCAACACGTACTTTCCGATCACCTGAGAGACACCTTTATGATCACTCTCTCATAGGATGACGTTTGATGACCTCAAAGCTTTCTTCCGATACCAGGGAGTTGTATTATCTCATGGTCTAAGGAATACAATATTTGACATAAAAAAAGCTTCGCAAAGATGAACACGATGACACGATCTAATTGCTCCGCTTAGTTTGGTTACATCACCATATCATTCTCCCAATGATATGATCTCATTATTAATCGACAACTCATGTCTATGGTTAGGAAACCTTAACCATCATTAATCAATGAGCTAGTCCATAGAGGCGTACTAGGGACACGGTGTTGTTCACAAACCACACAAGTATTAAAGTTTTTGCTTAATATAATTCTAGCATGGAATATAAACATTATCATGAACAAGAATTATAATAATAACATCTTTATTATTGCCTCTAGGGCATAATTCCAACAGGTCGGTGGTCACTCGGAGTCGGGCGCGATATGTTGACGATTTCCTGCTTGACGCGGTGTGGCATGAGCTCCTTCTCGCTGGCCTGTTGCGCCATGTAGGGGTTCGTAGCATGGAAAACAAAAAAATTCTATCGCATACAAACAAACAAGCCAAGATCTATCTACTAGATTGTAGCAACGAGTCGATGGAATAACTTACCCTTGAAGATTCCAAAGCGGTTAACGAGAGCAGATTCTCGTGGGTGATGTAGTCGTACTCTTTTCGATCTCAAGATCGCGTAGACGATCCTTTCGACGCTGCGTTCCGGCAGCGCTTCCGTAGTAGGTCACACGTTCGGTACTCGACGAAGACCTTCCTCTCCCTTGTTCCAGCAGGCAGCGGAGGTTGTAGCACTCTCCTCGCGATTCCGGCCTGTGGCGTGGTACCAGGAAGTAGAGGGAGATCCCTGAGCCTCGCCTTAAGCCGAGCGAGTATGGTGGAGTATGAGAGAGCTATTAGTGGTCTAGGGTTTAGACACACCAATTAGAAGGCTCTAAACCAAGGCTAGAGCAATTAGAAGCTCTAAACCAAAAGCGGCTCTAAACGGAGATTAGAGGATAGGAACTTGTGTGTCTAGAGGAGGCCTGCCCTCCTTTTATAGGTGGGAGGCGGACAAGGGAGGGAGTCCCTCCCAAGTCGGCCTTGGGTGGCGTGCCGGCTTGGAGAGGAGGACTCCTCCTCCAAGTTGGTTTCAACCTCCTCTTGCTTGTTTCCCAGTTTCTGTTTTAGCCGTTTGACTTTCAAAGCGGCCATTTGACTTTTCAGTTTTAGGATTCAATTTAATCCTTTATTTGGAACAACAAGAACACTTAGTACATGATGCAATCATTCCAATATGTAATGACACATTCATGTACCCTTCCCCAGTGCCGGACATTCGAACCTTCTAGAACATTCCGATGAAAACACGTAATCATTCCCGAACTCAAAGCGGGACTTTCCTTATATGAATCTTATTCTCCGGACCATTACGGATCACCTCGTGATATCCGGATCCCATCCGAGACTCGAACAACATTCGGTCTCTTTCTCATAATACCATAACTACTCAAACAACGTCGAATCCTTAAGTGTGTCTCCCTACGGTTCGTGAATTATGCGGACATGATCGAGACACTTCTCCGATCAATAACCAATAGAGGAATCTGGAAATTCATATGGCTCCCACATATTTCTACGATTACTTTGCGATCGAATGAACCACTTACATACGATACCAATTTCCCTTTGTCTCACGATAGTTTACTTATCCGAGGTTATGATCGTCGGTATCTCTGCACACCTAGTTCAACCTCGTTACCGATAAGTACTCTTTTATCGTTCCCGTGATATGTGAGCCCTTGTGAGCCAGTCACATGCTTGCAAGCTAATTGGATGACATTTCACCGAGAGGGCCCAAAGTATATCTATCCGTCATATAGATGGACAAATCCCACTCTTGATCCATGTGTTTCAACCAATACTTTCTGAACACTCAATGCCACCTTTATAGCCACCCAGTTACGGTGTGGTGTTTGATGTCATCAAAGCATCCATCCGGTAAAGGTGATATGCATGATCTCATGGTCGAAGGAATTAGGTTACTATGTATCAGAAAGCATATAGCAATTGAACTATTGAAATGACTTGATCTTTATGCTACGCTTATCTATAGGAGTATGTCCATCACATCATTCTCCTAATGATATGATCCTGTTTTTAATAACATCTCAATGTTCATGATCAGGAAACCATGATCATATATTAACCAACAAGCTAGTTTGACAAGAGGCTTTACTAGGGACTCTTATTTTAGTTTACAAATCACACAAGTATTAATGTTTCCGGTTAATACAATTATAGCATGGTATGTAAACATTTATCATAAGTGTGAAGATATGATAATAACCACTTTATTATTGCCTCTTGGGCATATCTCCAACAGTCTCCCACTTGCACTAGAGTCAATAATCTAGTTTCAAACCTTTGTGTATTCAACACCTATGGCTTTCCGGTGTTGTATGTACATGATTGCTAGTGGTCAACTGATCTCCGGATCTGACACTTCCAGGTCCGTGTGTAATTGCATGTCTTTGCGTCTCTACGCATCACTCATTCTCTAATGAGATGGCTTCGTACAAATTTGGTCATTTGGTGTGACCTTTAGTTCTTCGGGGTTAAAACATGTTGATAATATTGTCGCACAATATATCTTCATAGTATTATCCCACTGTGAACTACACCTAGTTTGATAACAAACTACTTGACACAAATGCCCTCTTTAGCTGCTATTATAGCAGTCATATACTTAGCCTTTTGTTGTAGTATCTGTCACAATGTCTTTAACTTTGGAACTCATCCAAATCTATTATGGAACTCACTTTCCATTATATTGTGCCACCCTTAGTTTAGATTGAGATAAACTTAATTTGTACTTTGTGACAAAACTAGTATCAATGTAGTACTTTTACAATGAACTAACCATCTATTTGTCACTTCTACAAATATTATACTCTTAGTTCTTCCAAAAGATCATAAGAATATCCTTACTATTGTCCAATGATCATCTTACGAATCATTCTGGTATATGCTCACAACATTTAGAGCATAGGACATATCTGGATTTGTACATATCACAGTATGATTGATATAAATATTCTTTGTGATTACATCAAGTATCAATCTATACTTGAATCTTTCTTTCACTTACCAAATGTCAATACACTTGAATATATCATCAATATTGAACTCATTCAATCCTTTCTGTGCGACAAGAACCTTTCTTGTAGTTTCTATATTGAACTCATTCAATATCTCGTCTATGTACTTCTGGCACAACCATATTAGCATCTATTGATGCCAAATATTTGGGTTTTGCCTAAGTCTTTCATCGAGATGAAATTCTTAATATGTGTTAATAAAAGATACATCATTTCCAATCAACAATATGTCTTCCACATAATGTATTAGAAATATGTCTTAGCGCTCCCACTTAATTTCTTGCAAATGCAAGTATCTTCATCGTCTCCGACGAATTTAAACTCCTTTAACAGTTTCATCATGGTGAAGATTCCAACTCCGCAATGCTTACTTCAACCATTGAGGTTCGCATATGCTTTTAGCATCCCTTGAATAAAAAACCCTTTGGACCATGTTATGCACATGTCCTAGGTAACAATTCTATTAGAAGAACTTGTTTTGTTTATTCAACTACCACATAACAAAATTATATGTACTGGTTGCTATATTAATCCGTCTAGACTAAATATCGCTAATGAAAGATCAAATCTTGTCATAGTCAACCTTTGAACATTTTGTGAACTCTTTCCCAACATGTAGACTATTTCATAGATGTAAAACATCCATGTCTATTTCTTTATAGATCCAGACACAACTATAAGGTCTTACACCTTTCTCGAGGGTCCTTCAAGTTCAAAACTTGATTTCTCGTGTATGGAACTATCACGGATTTTATGGCTTCAAGCCATTTGACGGAGTCAGGGCTCATCATCGCTTCTTTGCACGTAGTCGGATCATTATTGTCAAATAATGATTTAACTCTCAAATCTTGGTATTTGATTGTTCATCCGACCTACTTGTTTCAATAGGAACTTGGATCTCCGTGACCACAACCTTTGAGGTACGTGAGCCATGAGCATTGTTGCTAACTCCAGAACACTTTTCGGCGCTGCGCAACTTTGCACATATAGCTAAGTTCCTTTAACCTTATCAAAGTTCTATTATCCTCCCACTTTTCTTTTCACGAAAAATTCCTTCCCAAAGAAACTTGATGTTCTAAGCGACAAACACTTTTGTCTCTGGTGTTATGGAGGAATACTCAACAGTTATACAAAGACAGGTTCATCCGACTTTGGTTGCAAACATCTTTCTTATGCATAGCAAACCATTGTTTAAGAAAGGACAACTTGGGTTTTATCCCAAACCATAACTTTATATGGTGTCATTTCAACGGATTATGATGGAGCTCTTTTCGGTGGAAAAACGGTAATCTCTAAAGCTTTTAATCTTTAAAATATAATGGCAGTTTTATGAATTATACCTTTGATCTTACCATGTCAAACAAGGTTTAATTACATATCTCGAACGCTCCATACCCTTATGGTGTTTCGGGAAATGCAAATCCACGGAACGATTCCTTAAATCTTAGGTATTATGCTAAACTCTGTAACTCAAATATCTTCCTTTATGATCTTTATCATAAACTGTTTATATTCTTGTTACAATGATTTTGCACTTCATCTTGAAAGTCTTTGAACTTTTCAAATGTTTTATACTTCATCCTTATTAAGTAAATATTCATATATTCACTCAAAATTTCGGAAAAAGCAAATGAAGTTAAAATCCATCACTCTTGACTACACATAATGGACTTCGTACAACAATATGTACAAATTCCAATAAGCTAGTCTTTCGTTCCCTTTTGGCCTATGAACGAAGTTTCAATTATCTCTAGGAAAGTTTCACAAGTGTCATTTGATCAAAAATCAAAAGACTCCAAAATTCCATCCACATGGAGTTTCTTCATGTTTTCTTTTCAGTATAATTTAAACAGCGATGTCACTTCCTAAGTGATCTTTGAATCAATTTGTCTTTCGACATCTTTAGCACTAGTTTTATGGATGTGATGTCTCCAACGAGATTTGCGAATCCATATTTTATGGATTACGGCAATTATTTGAACAACCCTTTTGTTCTCATAATACCTGATAAAACAAATCTTTGAAGGCAAGCTTTGATGTTTAACGAGCAACACAATAACCCTTTATTTGTTCTCGATGAACATCATCACATACTCTTTTGCTAGTTACTTAGGCCATTGTAGTTCATGAATTGTGTTGTTTCGTATGATGATTCACACCAACAAATTCAGTATCAAATACTTGAGAACCACATTGTTTAATAAGCAAAGAATATAGCCATAACATGTATATCATCTATATACTTAAGCTAAACAATTCTAGTCTTTTCCTTTCTGCCATATATTTATGAGATTCTCTTTCAGTATTTCCTTTTACATTTGAAAGAATCTATCAACATCAATAGTGGAGTCATACATATGACATATAGTCCAAAGCGTGTATAATTAAATACCAATGTCTTTGGACTTGCACTTTGAAGTAGATCACCATCATCAAATATTTGGTGTTCTTTCAAATTCCTTTCTTTAGTAATCTCTTGGTGTAGTAAACATTTTACCTACATCAAATATTCACCCTTATCATGGAATCGTCCATGATCAAGCTATTGTTAGCTTATAACGATGAATTATGAGTATAATGTTGCTATCCAAAACCTTTTGGAGGATTAGGACAACAAGTGTCTCCAACCTTTTGCAAATTCTCATCAAATATGAGAACATGACTTTAGCCATATTATACTCTATCATGTTGCAACTAAAACTTCGTTTGAGATATCACAATATCTTCCACACATCATCGTTTCTGAAACAACTCTTTCAGATCCTAGATAACCTTGATATTAAGACAATCCTTTGAATATCAAGAATCATGGAAACAAACATGATACTAACACTTGGAATTGTTACTCTTGATTTAATACTAATTATTAAACTTCATGGAGTAACCGGAACTTACTGAAAGTTTGCAATAGGACTTTTAAACTTTAGATTAACACTTCAAAACAATACGATACCAGTTCGTAAAGTAACTAACCAGAATTCTATAGTTCTATTATCTCAATTATAACTAAGCACAAGGTGGTAAACGGATGCCAATGACTACAACAACTATGCAATTTCACTTTGATTTAGTTTATGATAAATTGAGTTCTAATTAATAATTAAATTAATCTAGGTGAACTCCCACTCAAAACAATATCCCTCACATTGTTTTAGTGATCACACGAACCAAATCCACCACATCAAAACCGATCATCACGAGAGTTGATATAGCTTCAATGGCGAACAATCAACATGTTCATCATATCTACTATATGACTCATGCTCTACCTTTCGGTAATCCGTGTTCCTGAGGCCATGTCTGTACATGCTAGGCTCGTCAAGATCAAACCTTAGTTTCTGCATGAGCAAATCTGGCTTGCTCACGTTGTATACACTTGCAGAATCTAACACACCGATCATCACGTGGTGCTTCGAAACAACAAGCTTTAGCAACGGTGCTAACTAAGGGTGAACACTTTATGACTTGAAATTCATGTGCATGAGGGATCATCTTATAATGCTACCGTCGTCTACTAAGCAATACAAGATGCATAAAGGATTAACATCACATGCAATTCAATAATATGTGATATGATATGGCCTTTCTTCTTTGTGCTTCCGATCTCCATCTTCAAGCACGAACATGATCTCCATCATCGTCGGCATTGCATCAAGGTCA
Organism: Avena longiglumis; assembly: GCA_030063025.1. NCBI lineage: Eukaryota > Viridiplantae > Streptophyta > Magnoliopsida > Poales > Poaceae > Avena > Avena longiglumis. Next base: position 519,551,135 of record CP125975.1, read on the forward strand.
ATGACGCTTCTCCATGGTTGTCGTCCACCAGCTTCAACTATTACAACTATTTTGAATAGACACGCGGGTCTTAACATAAATTAAAGACAACCATATGGCTCCTGCCGGTTGCCAACTTACAATAAGGAACATTGCATACATCATATATAATCACAATCATGGCCATATCACATCACAGCACACCCCTGTAAAACAAAGTTAGACGCCTCTACTTTCTTTGCATGTTTTATGTGGTTTGGGGCTGTTAATAAGTGTCGTTCTAACTTACGAACATGAACCACAACATTGATACTAGTATTGTTAATTACCCGTTATAAATTGGATCTTAACTATGCTAGGAGAAAGCAGCACCATAAAGCCACTTATGCAATACAAGTTGCATGTCAAGCGTGGAGCAAGTCTCATGAACGATGTCATGTAAGGTTAGCCGGCCGCTTCATCCCAACATACCAAGATGCAAAGTACACAAGAAGCAATCGACAATAAAGCATCAATGCCCACAATGACCATTGTGTTCTACTCGTCTGTGAGATCTACATATAGACACGGCTCGATACCTTTGAGGGGTTCGTAGCATGGAAAACAAAAAATTTCTATCGCATACAAACAAACAAGCCAAGATCTATCTACTAGATTGTAGCAACGAGTCGATGGAATAACTTACCCTTGAAGATTACAAAGCGGTTAACGAGAGCGATTCGTGGGTGATGTAGTCGTACTCTTTCCGATCTCAAGATCGTGAGCGATCCTTTCGCTGCGTTAAAGCGCTTCCGTAGTCGGTCACACTTTCGGTACTCGGAAGACCATCCTCTCCTTGTTCCAGTGAGCGGAGGTTGTAGCACTCTCCTCGCGATTCCGGCAGCACAACGGCGTGGTACCGGAAGTAGAGGGGAGATCCCGCAGGGCCTCGCCTTAAGCCGGAGCGAGTATGGTGGAGTATGAGAGAGAGCTATTAGTGGTCTAGGGTTTAGACACACCAATTATAAGGCTCTAAACCGAAGGCTAGAGCAATTAGAAGCTCTAAACCAAAACGACTCTAAACCGGAGATTAGAGGATAGGAACTTGTGTGTCTAGAGGAGGAGGCCCTGCCCCTCCTTTTATAGGTGGGAGGGGCGGCCAAGGGGAGGGAGTCCCTCCCCAAGTCGGCCTTGGGTGGCGTGCCGGCTTGGAGAGGAGGGACTCCTCCTCCAAGTTGGTTTCAACCTCCTCTTGCTTATTTCCCACAGTTTCTTGTTTTAGCCGTTTGACTTTCAAACTGGCCATTTGACTTTTCAGTTTTAGGATTCAATTTAATCCTTTATTTAACTTTATTTGGAACAAGAACACTTAGTACATGATTTAATCATTCCAATATGTAATGACACATTCATGTACCCTTCCCCAGTCTGGGACATTCCGGAACCTTCTAGAACATTCCCGATGAAAACACCGTAATCATTCCCGAACTCCGAAACGGGACTTTCCTTATATGAATCTTATTCTCCGGACCATTACGGATCACCTCGTGATATCCCGGATCCCATCCGAAACTCCGAACAACATTCGGTCTCTTTCTCATAATACCATAACTACTCAAACAACGTCGAATCCTTAAGTGTGTCTCCCTACGGTTCGTGAATTATGCGGACATGATCGAGACACTTCTCCGATCAATAACCAATAGAGGAATCTGGAAATTCATATGGCTCCCACATATTTCTATGATTACTTTGCGATCGAATGAACCACTTACATACGATACCAATTTCCCTTTGTCTCACGATAGTTTACTTATCCGAGGTTATGATCGTCGGTATCTCTGCATACCTAGTTCAACCTCGTTACCGATAAGTACTCTTTTCTCGTTCCCGTGATATGTGATCCCTTGTGAGCCAGTCACATGCTTGCAAGCTAATTGGATGACATTTCACCGAGAGGGCCCAAAGTATATCTATCCGTCATATGGATGGACAAACCCCACTCTTGATCCATGTGTTTCAACCAATACTTTCTGAACACTCAATGCCACCTTTATAGCCACCCAGTTACGGTGTGGTGTTTGATGTCATCAAAGCATCCATCCGGTAAAGGTGATATGCATGATCTCATGGTCGAAGGAATTAGGTTACTATGTATCAGAAAGCATATAGCAATTGAACTATTGAAATGACTTGATCTTTATGCTACGCTTATCTATAGGAGTATGTCCATCACATCATTCTCCTAATGATATGACCCTGTTTTTAATAACATCTCTATGTTCATGATCAGGAAACCATGATCATATATTAACCAACAAGCTAGTTTAACAAGAGGCTTTACTAGGGACTCTTATTTTAGTTTACAAATCACACAAGTATTAATGTATCCGGTTAATACAATTATAGCATGGTATGTAAACATTTATCATAAGTGTGAAGATATGATAATAACCACTTTATTATTGCCTCTTGGGCATATCTCCAACACGCCACCACTTCCATGATCGCCTCGTGCCGCTCCGCTGCTTCGCATGTCAGCTATAACCTCGGAGTAGCGGCCCGCTCGGTGTCTTCCTTGTATTATTACTAAATTGGCATCCTATTATTGCTACCTAAATTCTTGACATGTTGCATATTTTGGTTTATAGTGGAGACACCATGGATATCGACTTTAATGCCGAACCAGACAAGAAATAGAATAAAAGGAACATGTTGATGTTTTGCACATAGTTTATGCAAGTTATGAATAGAGGTATGCTGCTCATACACAATCAAAGATAGAAAATCACATGGGGGTATAATCATCAAGTTATCCACCGGTTTATACAGTAGGTATCCAGGCATATGAGTACAAGTTATCCATCAGCTAATACATCAGTTATCTAGGAATATGAGTACAAGTTATCCACCAGCTAACGCTAAAGTTATTGTTGGGGAGATAACCCCAGATAGGGTAAAGACGGGGAAAGACGGAAGGATGTTCCCCGTATAGTTTCCGAGTTACAGTCTGAGTCGGCCGAATCATGTAGAGGTCGGCCAAGATAGGAAAGGGCAGGACCCTTATAGTAATGGCAGGGCATTACCCGGCCGAGATACTTCGTAAGTCGGCTGGGTTAGCCCGAGTAATCTTAATGCAGATAAAGGACAAGACGAGCTACGGGAGGCAGGGCCGAATGATACGAAGCTTGCAGGAGAAGGAGAAGCCTGAAGTCAAACCCTAGCCGCAGGCTAGGGAGAATCTGAGCGAAGCCAAGCACTACGGACAAAGACGCAGAGCGACAGAGAGGCAGAAGGAGGTCACGGAGGTGACAGTCCTAAAGCCCGAGGCGCGCAGGAGGGGCCCTCTGGAACCTTGCCGTCATTAGGGGAGCGACAGGGAAAGGGGGGCGCCGAACTACTATATTGGGACAAGCATATTCCTCGAATATGCTTGCCACATCATCCCTAAAGGAACCCAAGGCTCTCCTTTATAAGGAGAGGCTTGGACCCTGAAGAAGGGATCGACTCATTCATAGTACCGTTAGGATGGTAAAGTTCTTCCTTCTTGTATACAGCTCAAGGAGCACTTGTAGCCCAAAGAAGGAGAAATAAAGATCTTTGTCTTGGTCTCCTGTGTGTAGAATCAACTGCATCTTCCCTCCCCAGATCCCACTAGCATCCATTGGCCCCATACTTTAGCCTACCCATGGCATCTGCCGTGCCACCACCACGACAGTTGGCGCCCATCAGGGGCCAGCGGTGATGGAGTTATGATCCGGACGGGAAACTTCATCAACACTGGCGAGCGCGTTGTTTCTGGCTTGGTCCAGAGGTTTGATCTCTGTGACTACATCAGCGACAATGCGGGCAGCTTCAGGGGAAAAACTCCCCCGCGCAACGGGGTCTTCATCAGCCTGGGCGGGCACAGGGTATGTGTCGGCGTCGACATCTCCGGGATTTATCCTCACCAAGTTGTTGTTGCAGGAGAGCCACCTCTTAGCGCTGCGAGCCGTCCACGCGGAGCGTGTCCTGTAGGCAGCGTCGAGGTGATGGTCGTGGCCGGAGTGCAAGCGGGAGTAGCGGCTTCCGGATCGACCAGAGACCCCGCCACAGGCGTACAGGGCGCACCCAGGCAGACATCACCACTACCCACCGAGGTAATCCCTCCAGTGACCAACCATACCGAGGTGCATGACACTACCCCAAAGGCACCAAGAGTAAGAGGGCCACCTCTGGAAAGGCCAGAGAACATTCTTCAGGCAACCATAGAAAACTTGACTACACCTGTAGCGCCGATACTTGATCCGGCGAATGCTCAGGCAGAGTTAGAAGAAACCAGGCAAAAGGTGCTGGTAGAGGCCAAAAAGGTGTCGGCCTTGCGGGAGTCCTTAAACAGGACCCTGCGAGAGTATGCCAAAGCTAATAAGCTTGACGTCGCGCCCGAACGGGTGGACGAGTTAAGATTGAGAGGGAAAAACCTCATGGATGATATCAACAAGGAGCATGATGCTCATAAGGCGGAATCAATTGATTTGGACTTGCCGAGGTACAGTACCCTGGCAAAGAACCTAAGAGCGGCAAATGCCGCAACATTAGAGTTAGAGGGGTTGACCGGTGAAGCCCGACAGAAACAGCAAGAAAGAGTGAATGAGCTGGTGCGCATCGCGAACCAGCAAAACAAAGAAATGCTCAGAGAAGACCCGGCGAGGCCGGGGGGCTCGCGAATGGTTCACTCAGCGGGAGCAACACCTGCCTTGTCTGTGGCAGCAGCATCTTCACCCGGAAATAATGCACGAAAGGACAAAGCAGTAACCTCAGGAAAGAGAAACAAGAAAATTGTTACGTATGATCCGGCAATAGCCGGGAAGGCAAACGAGAACAGAGGCAATGGAAGCCGAGGTAACAGTGGTGAGAGGAATCCCGACCGTATTGAGAAAGACGGCGGAAGCCAAGGCAATTGAGACCTCGACAGAAGAGAACTCGGAAGAGGCAATCATGAGAACAATACCGCGGTCGAAGTAAGGAGAGAACCGCCGCTCAACCCGCAACCAAGACATGAACCCCGGCAGGAAAGAGAAGCGAGGCCAGCTCGCCACAATCAAGTGAATGAAAGGTACAATGATGGTTATTCCGAGATGGAATATGCGATCCATGGTGGAAATAACCACTATGGAATGCAAGACAGAGTTCTGTACAGAGATTTGCCATCAAAATATGCAAGAGTGAAGCTGGACCGGCTATATCGGTCCGAGTTGTTGGAAGAACAGGGTCCACCAGGTCCGACATGCTTTGGACCACGGATCATGGGCGAACCACCTGTGCCGAACTTTCAGCTAGCGAGAGGCACAAAAACATATAATGGGAGTACCAAGCCACAAGACTGGTTGATTGACTATGCCACTGCTGTGAAAATAGCGGGTGGGAACTTACGATGGGCAGTACGGTATGTCCCACAAATGTTGGAAGGACCAGCTAGGGTATGGCTGAATAATCTACCAGCGGGAAGTATCAACTGTTGGTTGGATTTTGAAGAAATGTTCGTCAGCAACTTTACCAGCACATACAAGAGGCCAAACAGGCCGCAACAGTTAGCCATGTGCAAGAAGAGGCCGAATGAAACAGATAGAGAGTTTTTAACTCGATGGTGTAACCTGAGAAACTCATGTGAAGGAGTCATAGAGTCGCAAGCAATAGCTTGGTTCGCTCAAGGATGTCGTTATGCCAGTGTGTTGTGGCAACGTCTGCAAAGAGATATGCCGACCACATTGGCAGAAACTATCAGAATAGCGGACTCCTACGCATTAGGAGATCCAACGCAACCAGAATTAATGTCGGCAGATCATCAGGAGCAACAAGACCAATATGCAAGAGATTTGGCCGGGTCATCCAGGCGCAGTGACTTCAGAGGAAGAAGGAGAGAAGAAAGGCCGGATTATAGATATAATTCGGCCCAAGTGGCAGCAGTAGCGCAGGATCCGCCGAGTCACGGAGCGACTCAACGGCAGAAGAATGGTCCTCAGCAGTGGACACCAAGGAATGAGGGAAAAAGACAGTGGACCCCAGAACAAAAGAAGCAGTGGAAGGAGAGGCCGAAGTACACATTCGAATCCATGTTAGATCAGCCATGTAAATTTCACACATCAAACCCATCCAGGCCAGCCAACCATACGACCCGCCAATGTGCATGGATGAAAAATGCAATGGGAAACCCCGTAGGCATTCAGGCAGTGCCCCATCAAATACATCAACAGCATCAACCAGTTGATCGAGCAATGCACAAGAATCGATAGTTACCGCCTCCCCGAGGTACGATAACTCGGATCGGAGAGATGCGGTACATCAAGTGATGAACCAAGTCCAGGATGGAAGGACAAATCTAGCGAATACTGGACGCAGTGATTACAGAGAACATCATCAGTCTTATTGTGTGTTCACAACGGAACAGCAAGACAAGCAGAGTGTGCAAACGGCATATGGAAGTAAATGCGCTTATGCTTGGCAGTACCAAGATATGTGCCTTGGTCAGATCAGGAGGTAACTTGGAGCATAAAGGATCACCCCAAGATAATGCCGAATCCAGGGTCGTATGCACTCGTGTTGGATCCGACATTTGTTGGACCAAGCATCAATGTGAAATTTTCAAAAGTACTCATTGACAATGGAAGCGGTATCAACATCATGTACAAAGATACCATGCATAAACTCGGAATATCGCAGAACATGTTGCAGTCCACGAGGACCACTTTCCATGGGATAGTGCCAGGACTTTCATGCGAACCCATTGGTAAAGTCCGAGTGGATGTGTTATTCGGCACAAGAGATAACTGCAGAGCAGAAAACTTAGAGTTTGAAGTGGTGGATCTAGAAAGTTGTTATCATGCTCTACTTGACTACTACCGCCAAATTCATGGGCAGCTGTCATGTAAGTTATCTCAAATGAAGCTACCCGACCACAAGGAGTGATAACAAGAAAGGTGGGATTACAAGAAGTCAATGGAATGTGCTTCACCGGGTCAAATTTGGCGAATCATTGGTTATAGCAAGAGAAAAAGAAGGATTCAGAGGTAGCACCCTCGCAAGACAATGAATATGCCAAGACTGCCAATCCACATGGAAGTGTCTCCTTTCAGCCGACTAAAGAAACGAAGAAGTTTCAGATAGACGAGCAATTCACAGAACGCACCGTTACTATTGGTGTAGGCCTAGACGCTAAATAGGAAAGCGAGCTCACCAACTTCCTCCGTGAGAATCGAGACATCTTTGCATGGTCAACTCAAGATTTGCAAGGTGTTCCGAGGGAGTTGGCTGAGCACTCTCTAAATGTAAGGCCAGGAGCAAGGCCGGTGAAGCAACCTCTCCGCCGTCAAGACAGAAAAATAATAGGGGATGAAATAGCTCGGCTCCTCGCAGCCGGGTTCATCATGGAGGTGCTATATCCGGATTGGTTGTCAAACCCGGTGCTAGTAGAAAAGAAGAAAGATGATCCGAATGTAGCCATTGTATGGCGAATGTGTATCGATTACACGAACCTGAACAAGGCGTGTCCAAAAGATCCTTTTCCCTTACCTAGAATATACCAAGTCATTGATTCGACCGCTGGTTGTGAGTTATTGTCATTTGTAGACGCATATTCTGGTTTTCACCAGATACCGTTGAATCCGGCCGATCAAATAAAGACTGCGTTTATTACCCCGTATGGGGCTTATTGCTATCGCACAATGTCATTCGGCCTGCGAAACGCAGGAGCAACGACGTAGATGCATGCAAAAATGTCTACACGACCAGATAGGAAAAAATGTACAAGTATATGTAGATGACGTGGTCATCAAAACCAAGGAAAGCAAAACGCTATTGGATGATATACGGCAGACCTTCGCGAACCTGAGAAGGTTCCGAATGAAGCTTAATCCGGAAAAATGCACATTTGGCGTGCCGGCAGGAAAATTACTCGGCTTCCTCGTATCTAGCCGAGGTATAGAGGCCAACCCAACAAAGATAAAGGCAGTAGAAAGAATGGAGTTGCCAAAGTGTCTAAATGATGTACAAAAGTTCACGGGATGTCTAGCCTCGCTCAGCCGGTTTGTATGTCGGCTGGGAGAAAAGGCACTACCACTCTATCAACTAATGAAGAAATCAGATAGGTTCATTTGGACTCCACAAGCACACAGTGCGTTTCATGAGTTGAAAAAGATGTTGGTCACAACACCCATTTTGGCTTCTCCATTGTCAAAAGAGCCTATGTTACTCTATATAGCGGCTACCAACAGAGTGGTGAGTGCTGTAGTCGTCGTAGAACGACTCGAAGATGATAAGTCAGTACAGAGGCCGGTGTATTATTTGAGCGAGGTGTTATCCGCTTCAAAGCAGAATTACCCACATTATCAGAAGATGGCTTATGGAGTGTACATGTCGGCAAAGAAGCTTAAACATTACTTCGAAGAGCATCCCATCAAAGTGATCTGTGAAGAGCCCATAGCCGACATATTGAGCAACAAAGATGCAAGTGGCCGAATAGAAAAATGGGCAATCGAGTTGTCACCGTACGCTCCACAATTCGATAGGAGAGATGCAATCAAATCTCAGGCGGTCGCCGACTTCTTCGTAGATTGGGCCGAGGTGTAGTATGAGCCACCATCACCAGACCCAAATTATTGGACGATGCATTTCGATGGTTCCAAACTAAGAAATGGTTTGGGGACAGGAATAGTGTTAACCTCGCCCAAAAGAGATCAGCTGAAGTATGTGCTACAAATACATTTTGCAGCATCAAACAACGTAGCCGAATACGAAGCACTGGTCCATGGATTGAAAGTAGCAAAAGAGATTGGCATACGCCGAATCTTATGCTATGGGGACTCGTATTTAGTAGTACAGCAAGTCTCGGGCAATTGGGATGCATTAGATGATAATATGGCTTTGTACAGATTTCATGTGCAAAAGATCAGTGGATACTTCGAAGGGTGTGAATTTCACCACATACCTCGAGCAGAAAATGATGCCGCAGACACGTTGTCAAAACTAGGATCAACCAGGCAGTCAATTCCCCCGGGCATTGCCCTGGAACACCTCAGAAAACCATCAATAACCCCATCACCAGAATCCGAATCTATATTTATTCCGGCAAATTCAGCAGAAGATAATGTGCCGATGGAAGTAGACCAGCAACATAACTCGGAACTCCCCAAGAGAAGGACAACAGAGGTAAGCATAATTACGGAGAAGGCCGAGGTAGTTATGTCGGCGGAAAACATGGAAATAGATAGTGAGACCACACCAGAAAAAATCACACCGGTGTGGGCGCAACCCATATTCTCTTTCCTTAAAGATGCGATGTTGCCGAATAATGAAGTGTTGGCAAGACAGACTATAAGGAGAGCAAAAGCTTATAAAATCATAAACAATGAGCTATATAAAAGAAGCGTCACAAGTGTATTGCAAAGGTGTGTGAGTTCGCCAGAAGGCCAGGAGATCCTCCTAGACATACATCAAGGAGAATGTGGACACCATGCCTCATCTCGTGCCTTGGTAGCCAAAGCATTCAGGCATGGGTTTTATTGGCCAACGGCGTTGAAATAAGCCAAGGAGTTGGTGGAAAAATGCAATGGTTGTCAGAGATATGCAACCAAGATACACACGCCGTCGTCCGAGTTAAAAACGATACCCATTACTTGGCCATTTTCTGTGTGGTGCTTAGACATGGTGGGACCATTTAAGCCGGCCCGAGGGGGGATGACCCACATATTGGTTATGGTCGACAAGTTCACAAAATGGATTGAAGTGAAACCAATAAAAAAATGCGATGGGCCCTACCAGCAGGAAATTCCTCAAAGATATTATTTTAAGATATGGGTACCCACACAGTGTTATTACAGATAACGGCACAAACTTTGCAGAAGGAGCTTTCGCTAGGTTCTGCCAAGAGAAACACATAAGATTAGATGTTGCCTCTGTGGCTCACCCAACATCTAATGGGCAAGTGGAAAGGTCTAATGGACTAGTATTGTCAGGAATAAAACCACGACTAGTCGAACCATTGCAAAGGTTGGCAGGATGTTGGATTGAGGAATTACCAGCAGTATTATGGAGCCTCAGAACTACTCCGAACAGATCAACAGGTTATACACCATTCTTTTTGGTATATGGGGCAGAGGTCGTGCTTCCAGCCGACATAATACATGACTCGCCAAGAGTTACTCAATATACAACTTCAGAGGTAAATGAAGTAGCTTCAAGATATCGTTGACTTGCTAGAAGAAGCCAGAGTCAGCGCTATCACGATCGCTATTTATCAGAGAACTTGCACGATATCACAGCAAGAAGGTGAATCCAAGAGTGTTCAAAGAAGGATTTAGTTCTCCGACCGGTGCAACGACTACCGGGATGCACAAGCTATCACCTCCATGGGAAGGACCATTCGTCGTGAGCAAAGCATTGCACAATGATGCCTATTACCTAATCGATGCTCAGTCCCCTGGAAAGAACAGAGCAGACAAAGCTGGAGAAGAAACGAAAAGACCATGGAATGTAGCTTTACTTCGTCCATTTTACTCGTAGTATGCTATCTCAAGATCAAGTGTCAATTATGTATTAAACCTCGGCATCCAGAGCAGTGACTCGGGGACTGCCATATGTTATTTCAATTTCATCTTATGTATTAAACCTCGGCATCCAGAGCAGTGACTCGGGGACTTCCATATGTTATTTCAATTTCATCTTATGTATTAAACCTCGGCATCCAGAGCAGTGACTCGGGGACTGCCATATGTTATTTCAATTTCATCTTATGTATTAAACCTCGGCATCCGTAGCGTTGACTGGGACGCCAAATGTTATTTCGATTTCATCTTATGTCTTAAACCTCGGCATCCAGAGCAAAGGACTGGAGACGCCATGTGTTATTCAATTTTGGGTTATGCATTAAACCTCAAGGCCCGTCGAAGCGATGACTGGGACTGCCATATGATATTCCAATTTTAGTGTACTAAACCTCGACACCTTGAGCAGCGACTCGCCAACCGTTGTACATTATTTCCGAAGTTTGGTTTACACATTAGACTTTGGCGTCATAGGCAGTAACTCGGGAACTGCCATATATTGTTCCGAAGTTGTGGTTAACCTTTGATACAAAGAAGGTATCAAACTTCGACATTTAAAGTGAGAACAACTCAAACTCATATGATATTCGGAACTCACACTTAGATTAATTGGCTAAACCACGGGAGTGCGGAGGTAAAGATACATCCCGAAATTAAGAAATCGCAGGCCAACACAGCAAGGATTCGGACAAACAAGACCACTTAAACAACACAATTACAAACATGCGTGTCTCAGCAGCACACGGCAAAATAAATTCATGCCATACAGAAAATGGACAAATGTTTCGCGTACATCATATGCCCGGCATACCAGGGATAAGAAATGACTTAAACGTTTTTAGCTGGAGAGGCAGCAACTTAGTCAGGGGCTGGGCACTCCGAGGTAGGAGGCACTTCGGCCGAGGTTGCCTCGCCCTCCATAGACCCAAGTGTGACTTCGGAGGAAGCCCGAGGATGCTGAGGAGCATCAGTTTGCGCAGTTGAATACCCAGTACCTTTGGAGGAGGATCGCGCATCGCCGTTGCCATCCGAGCTTGAACTGGAGTCACCAGAAGTAGCCGAGTCATCCTCATCTTCCCTTTGCTCAGCTGAATCGTTATCCGATGCATCCTCGACTACGACCTCGTCGTCCGAGTTTGGAAGAAAACTCGGACCTTCATTCCAGGTATGCACGTCGGCATACTCAACAAGCTGGAAGGCGCGAGCTTGCCGAAGAGCGACGAAGGTGGTATCCTCAACCCAACGGGAACCAGTGCGCAAATTTCTCAGGATATCAAGAGAAATGTCTTCATACCATGACATGATAACAGTGAGGGCCATATCAGCGCCAGCTCGCCCGGCTGATTCCCTCCAGAGACTTAGTTGCTTCTCAGATGCCATCAATCTTTTCACCAGCAATTAGACCTCATTGATATCAGGAGTCCCAGAAGTATTCGGCCAGAGAACATGGTAAGCTTGGGTAGCTGCCTGCACCAAATCCCTGCCCATAATCTTCATCGGACCAACTGCAGCACCGACAGCAACCAGGAAATATTCCATCGAATACTCCGAGTCAGCGTTAACAGGGACACCTCGGCGCACTCGAGCTGCAAGAACCGCTTTAGAACTCACGGGCTTAGCTTCTGGAAAGTGACCTGCGCAAAACGCGAATGCGTCAGGAGGCAGCAGGGACAAAGAGAAAAATATAATCCGGCCGTGCTAAGAAGCTTACGATGAATATAATTCATCATTATCTGAAGGTCTTTAGCCCAGTCGATCTTGCTCTTCTCAAAGCGAGCGATCTCCTCGCTCATTCCACGAGTTTTCAGTTCGACAGCCTCGAGGAGCTCTTTATCCTTCTGCAGTTGCAGAGCTAGCCGATTTTTCTCCTCGGAGAATTCCTGATCGACCTCTAGTTCGGATTTCTGAGAAAGCTTAAGGGCCTCCACCTCGGCGCGCAGGCGAGCTATTTCATCATCCTTTTCTTTTAGCTGCGCCGAATGAGTAGCGCTTTGTTCTAAAAAATGCAGCATCACATCAGGCATGGGCGTGCAATCTTGGTGAGATGCTGCAAAGGTTTGTAACTCGGCTTTACCAAAGCCAAACGAAATAAAAGAAGCTTAGCTCACATTTTAAAGAGGGGAAGGTGTAAGGTAAAAGGGAAACTAACCTTCCAGGCTCTTGACTTTCTTCTCAAGACGAATGTTGAGATTATTGATATTACCTATTCACCAAAAATGTGAGCCGACATCTCGCATACAAAACAATAAGAATGTCGAAAATGATGAAAAGAATTATCGACTTACCAGCCTTTTTCACCACAGGGAGAACTTTCTCATATTTTTCTTCCAATTTTCGGTGCGAAAAAAGCAATCTTTGAAATTCGGCAGTCCGCCGATCATGTGCAACCTGAACAATGGAGCAAACGATTAATGGATATTCGAAGCTAAAACAGATCCGAGTTAAGTGAAGCTTAACCCGGATCTAGGTGGCTGGATATTCTAAGCCAAAACATATCTGAGTCAAGCGAAACTTAACCCGGATCTAGGTGGCTGGATATTCCAAGATCAACTAAACGAAAGTTAAGCAAGGTTTAAGGCAGATCTAGTCGAATATAGATTCGAACCCTAAAGTTAAAATTAAATTATGTAGAGCATTATTAAACTTCCAAGCAAATAACAAGTTATTTCCCTGCAAGTTTCGGGGACTAGAATATATAGTAGCATCTGAAGAATTAATCAAAACTCCGCAAAATAGCAATTACCTCATTCATCTTGTTAGTATCAAGGATGATCTTGGCAGCTTGATCCAAGCGGCCGCCAATGTCGGAAAGCTGAAATGGCCGACTGATTGGATTACCCTCAAACTGATCGGCAGCATTCCAATTATTGGCATATTCCACCAGCGATCCGAGGCTGTTCCCACTAGCCGTCCGAGTTAGGACTTTACCCCGGACATGCTGTGTAACCACCACGGCCGCAGGGCTTTTATGAAGAGAAAGCTGGGTACCGGTGGCCGAAGTAACGGAGGCTTTGGTGGGCGCAGCTCCTTTGCGCAGCACATCGACAATACTCGGCTGAGAAGAGCCGACAAGACCTTTCTGGGAAGTGGAAGCCTTGGTGGCAACAACTTTTCTTGCTTTAGAGGAAGCATTAGTGGGAGCCGATACCTCGGCAATAGGAACAGTGCTTTTAGGAGCCGGAGGGGTCACGGTCGCAGAGGGCGCCGAGATAATGACGTCCTCGGCCGGGGCTGGAGTTACTATAGAAACTGCGAGGGTAGAAATAGGCTCGGTAGAGACGCTCGGATCCACAGAGGGGGAAACTGGTTCGGTGGATATCTCGGAGGGCCGAGTGGAATCGATGTAAACAAAAGGAGTCTCAGGCACATCGTGACGAGGGGGCGACTGATTCGGAGCCGAAGGAGATGCAACACGAGCAGGACTGGGAATCCTGGTATCTTCAACAAGGAGGAGACGGTCACGAGTCAAGCGGCTAGTCATGCTAGGACCGCCGGGCTTAACAGAAAGCGGAGCACTGCAAAAATAAGAAAGAAAGAAGGGCGTCAGGATGAAAAGCAGAAAGAGAGAAACAAGAAATACGAGCAAAAGGAACTTACCCTGCAACTCCAGGCATGGTCTTGCGCCTGGGAGGATTCAGAGCAGATTTCTTCATTCGCTTCTTGGGGGCCGCCTCTGAGGCACTAGGAGGAGCCCCACGTTTCCCCGAGGTAATAGGGGGCCGGGAAGCAATAGGCTCGGCGTCGTGAACCTGACCGGCCAGATTAGCTGGGAAAGTAGAAGCCGGAAATGCATAAGAAATGGGCATTGCGGCAACTACCTCAAGAACTTGGACCTCGTCCGAATCACCTTCCTCCTCGTGGGCCGAGTTCTTGCCAAGAGCACGAGCCGGGGCAGGATCCGACTTAGGGACGAACTCTTCCGATTCCGGCTCCCCAGTGTCCGGGGTATTCCGGTCCGCGGGCCACGGAAGCGACAAAACTTCGGCATCCTCGTTCTTCTGCTCTGCGAACCTCTGTAAGACAGGAAAAAGGAAAATTAGCAGAATGCGATTTAAAACAATTGGAAAATGTAACGTCCGCTGGCTTACTTGAGGAGGGACGTGTGAACGGCTTCAATCCCCAAGCCCAGTTGAAAGTACAAAGGAAGTCGCCTAGAGGGGGGTGAATAGGCTTTTAAAAATATTACGGTTTAGGCTCAAGTAAATGCGGAATAAAACTAACGTTTAATTTATTGAGCACAAAACCTAGCCACTAAGTTCACCTAGGTGCACCAACAACCTATGCTAAGCAATACAAGCAACAAGGTGATATCAAGGTATAAGTACTTCAAGCACGATGGCTAACACAATGTAAAGTGCATAAGTAAAGGGTTCGGTTGAGAGATAACCGATGGACGCGGAGACGAAGATTTGTTTCCCGAAGTTCACTTCCAAAGAAGCTACGTCTCCGTTGGAGAGGTGCGATGGCGCAATGCTCTCCGAACGCCACAAATGGCTCACCTCGAGGTGTGGTGGCTCGATGCTCACCCAACGCCACACAAGTCCTCACCCCGGATGCGGAAGCACGCAACTCACCGACGCCACAAAAGGCTCACCCTATTCTCCCAAGTGCGCACCACAAAAGGCGGGCACTTGCTCCACTATGGGACGCTTGAGGGCGGTCACCGAACCCATAAGATTAGGGCTAACTCCACAACTCAATTGGAGGCTCCCAACAACAAAGCCACAAAAGGCCAACAATGCCACAAAGGCCAACAACGCCAGAAAAGGCTACAAGACCACAAAGGTCAACAAGACCACAAAAGGTCAACAATCCAACCATTAACTGCCTAGGGTTCCAAGGAACCCAAGAGAAACAAGCTCACAAGCTTGAACTCACGAATCTCCGAGGAGAACTCAAACCTATGCACCAAATGCAAGGGCAGTCCTTCTCCCAAATTCCAACAAAGCTACAAAAGCTATTGGGGAATAAGGAGGAAGAACACAAGAGGAGAACTCAAACCTATGCACCAAATGTAAGGGCAAGTCCTTCTCTCCCAAATTCCAACAAAGCTACAAAAGCTATTGGGGAATAAGGAGGAAGAACACAAGACTCTCCAAGATCTAGATCCCAATGATTCCTTCACAAAGAAGGGATTTGACTTGGGGGATTGTAGATCTAGATCTCTCTCTCAAATCCCTCAAAAGATGCAAGAATCATAGGAGGGAAGGGAGAGGGAAAGCTTCTTCAAGGTTGACAATGGAGGAGAGAGAAAAAGCCAAGAACCAAGAAGAAAAGCTAGTAGCCACGAAGGAAGAGGAGCCCTTTAAAGGGCTCCCAGATCTGCTATGGGCATTCATGACACTGGCCGGAACTTCCGGTGGGAAGTTCGGTGGCACCCACCAATCTGACGAAAACGCAGAGCGAAACTGAAAACGAAACATGGCCGGAACTTCGGCTGGGCGGAAGTTCCGCCTGGCTCCAACGGTCATCGACCGCTGACGCCGCCTTCGAGCGCAACCGGAAGTTCCGGGCAAAACAGACCGGAAGTTCCGGTGAACTTTCGAGCAAGTTCCGACAAAGTTCCGGCAAATAGAACGCTTCAAAACAGAAGGTTACTGAGCGTGAGCGGAAGAAGACCCGGAACTTCACCGGAACTTTCGGCGGCAAAGATGCCCTAGTGGAACTTCCGGTGGGAAGCCGGAACTTCCGGTCAGAGAAATTCCAGAAACCAGAAAACCAGAAACGCAATAACTTTTGCATCCGAACTCCAAATGGGATGAAACCAATTTTGTTGGAAAGATAACGACGAAATATTGGGTATCACCTTGGGAGAAAATATCACAAATATATATGTGAAGTATCCCCCAAGGTGTGGAGCCGGAAAACTCGCAAGATCAAAAACCGCAATAAGATATGCAAGTGAAATCCTTAGATGATGAACTAGAGCTTGTTATGATGATGACCATAAGCTCTAGATCCTCTCATGGACAAGAACCAAATAACAACCAAGAAAGATGATGCTATGAATGCAAAGGTTTGAGCTCTCTCCGAACGATGTAAACGAGACACCCGCTTGAGAGCCCCTCTTGATAGTACGGCTATCTATCCTAAACCCGGTCTCCCAACTAACAACACGAGACCGACAAAAGAGAAGCCCTATCAACATACCTTTGCCTTGAGCGTCCCACTTGAACTTGATGTAGACCGTCTTGTTCTTCTATAGTGGGAACACCTTTCTTGTTTGCTCTTGCTCGCTCTTGCTTGATGAAGACTTGCAAAATGCTCCCCCATATTCCATGGGGAAACCTCTTCTTTGAACTTGTCTTCATCATTCCATGAGCACGAGGATGGCAAGCTTCAAGCATGAGATCTTCTAGAGATGGAACATCTTGAGCTCATCCTTCTTCATCCTTACTTGAGGTTGATCCATCTTGATGCAACTCTTTGCACATGCCTTGATCGACCTTCAAGATCCTTCTTTCTTCATGATTCCAATGGGCACAAAGCCCTTGGACATTTCTTCATCTTCCAACCTTGAGACCAACACATGGCCCAAGCGATGCCAATGGACAAACCTACAAGTGAAACTCAATTTACACATTAGTCCATAGAGATTGTCATTAATTACCAAAACCACACATGGGGGCATACATGCCCTTTCACCAGTCCTCAGGCATCTCTGTCTTGAAGATAGCTCGGACACGCTTAAAAATGAGATAGTTGTCCAGCTCCACGGTCGAGACTCGGTTGGGGTCAAGAGGACCGCTCATGTAGCAGAGTTTGTGCGTCCGTTTCTGGAATGGGCAGATTCGGCTACTAATAAAGGTAGCCATCAAGTCCTCGCCGCGTAACCCCACGCGGATCAGCTCTTTAAGCCGAATCTCAAAAGCCTCAGCCAAGGCGTGACTCTTCCTCGGATTATAAGTCCAATTCACCTTGGAGGGCGTGCCAATGGAAAATGCGGGAAGCCGAATCTTGTCCTCCGTTCCCGTGTTCTTGACATAGAAGAAGGATTTGTGCCACTTCTTGCACGACTCTAGCCCTGTGACACGAGGAAATACAGACTTCCTGCGAGGTGTAATGGACGTTGCTCCACATTGAGTAAGCAGTTTCTCGGAAGGGTGCAGAGACTTGTCAGGGACTACGTTAGAACGAATCTGGAAGAACTTCGACCAGACATGCACGGACGGCCATAGGCCGAAGTATCCCTCCGAGGCAGAGATAAAAGCAGAAAGAGAAGCGATGGCATTTGCAGGAAGATGGTGCGGATGAAGGCCGAAGTAGTAGAGAAACTCTCTAGCAAAGTCGCTAAGAGGGATACCAAAGCCGCACGAGAAATGCGACATAAAAACTACATACTCGCCCTCTCTAAGATCCGGAGAGGACTCGCTGCCGGGTAAGCGACAGGAGACCTCGGCGGGAATCCTCCGAGTTCGGATAAGCCACTCGATCTCGCGGCGAGTAATGGAGGAGCCCTGCCACGAGCCTCGCTCGGGCCCAGAGCCAGCATCGTCATCCTCTATCAGGGCACCGCCAAAGGAGCTAGACATGAGCTTGACGAAAAAATCAACGGAGGAAGAACTAGCGGCAGAGGAGAGTTTAGAACTACAGGGCCCCGTCGTAATTTTGCACAGGAACGACGGCGGTAGAGCAGAGGAACCACCGCACGAATATGAAATGGAGACAGAGAAATCTAGGGAAAATCCTAGGCGACGCGGCCGGAAAGAACTCACCGACGACGACGTCGAAGCTAGCGAACGCGGACGAGGCAGACGGAGCAACGCAGCGGATTCCTCACCGTCGGAGGTTCAGATGAACGCGCGGCAGCGGAGCTGCGAACGGTCGCGGAAGCGAGAGGAAGAAGAAGGGCGCAGGGCGAGCGAAAAGGGGAAAGTGAATCCTCCAACGCCGCACCCCTCTTTATAACCGAGCCGCTAGCAAGATAGTGGGATCGTGGGTGTGGCGGTTGGCCGTGTAGATCGTGTGCACCGCACGACCACACGTCGTTGAGCGGAACCACACCGAGGGCCACACGGTAGCAAAGAAGGTCACGATCCCCAACGGAAACGGCACACGAGGCGTCGCAGCGCCGGCGCAACAGGCGCAGTGGTAACTGTGGCCTGTCAGTAAATACTGTAGAGGAACAAAAAACTAGAGAAACAATGATGGGGATGACACGTAGGACGAGGCGTACGCGAGAAGATACGATGATACCTCGAACGAGAAAGGAATAACTCGGAAACAATACAGGACGTGTATCATGAAACTGATACGACCCGGCCGAGGTTATCGGCGGGGCCATACCAGCTTCGGGGACTAATGTTGGGGAGATAACCCCGGATAGGGTAAAGACGGGGAAAGGAGAAAGGATGTTCCCCATCTAGTTTCCGAGTTATAGTCTGAGTCGGCCGAATCATGTAGAGTTCGGCCAAGATAGGAAAGGGCAGGACCCTTATAGTAATGGCAGGGCATTACCCGGCCGAGATACTTCGTAAGTCGGCTGGGTTAGCCCGAGTAATCTTAATGCAGATAAAGGACAAGCCGAGCTATGGGAGGCAGGGCCGAATGATACGAAGCTTGCAGGAGAAGGATAAGCCTGAAGTCAAACCCTAGCCGCATGCTAGGGAGAATCTGAGCGAAGCCAAGCACTACGGACAAAGACGCAGAGCGACAGAGAGGCAGAAGGAGGTCACGGAGGTGACAGTCCTGAAGCCCGAGGCGCGCAGGAGGGGCCCTCTGGAACCTTGCCGTCATTAGGGGAGCGACAGGGAAAGGGGGGCACCGAACTACTATATTGGGACAAGCATATTCCTCGAATATGCTTGCCACATCAGCCCTAAAGGAACCCAAGGCTCTCCTTTATAAGGAGAGGCTTGGACCCTGAAGAAGGGATCGGCTCATTCATAGTACCGTTAGGCTGGTAAAGTTCTCCCTTCTTGTATACAGCTCAAGGAGCACTTGTATCCCAAAGAAGGAGAAATAAAGATCTTTGCCTTGGTCTCCTATGTGTAGAATCAACTGCATCTTCCCTCCCCAGATCCCACTAGCATCCATTGGCCCCATACTTTAGCCTACCCATGGCATCTGCCATGCCACCACCACGACAATTATCCATGCTTATATGTAAAAGTTACCCCATAAAATTATCACTAGACATATATCCAGCAGTTTTGTGTGTGATTAGCCAACTATATTAAAAACTTGACAGTAGGAAGAAATTACAAAAGCAAAATCATAGATACAAAAATCACACATGGGATATAAAAATAAAGTTATCCTCCAGTTTATATAGCAGTTATCCGGGCATATGAGTACAAGTTATCCAGCATCTAACACCTCAGTTATCCAGAAATATGAGTACAAGTTATCCACCAACTAACACTATAGTTATCCATGTTAATATGTAGAAGTTATACCACAAATTATCACTAGACATATATCCAACAGTGTTATGTGTTACTAGACAAGTACACTAAAAATTTGACAGTAGAAAGAAAGTAAAAGAACAATATAAGAAATCACACGAGGTATAAAAATCAAGTTATTCAACAGTTTATGCATCGGTTATCTAGATATATGTATACAAGTTATCCACTAGTTTATGCAGTAGTTATCTAGGCATATGTATACAAGTTATCAGTTATCCAGGCATATATATACAAGTTATTCACCAGTTTATGCGGCAGTTATCCACACATATGTATAAAAGTTATCCATAAGTTTATGCGGCAGTTATCGAGACATATGTATACAAGTTATCCACTAGTTTATGCGGCAATTATCCCACTAAAGAATATTCCTTTTTTTTATCAGACACCTAAACGTCAAATGGGTCTGAACTCTGTTGGGCTAGGATACCACTGGCCTTCTAAATATCCAATCCAATCACAGGTTCGTTCTCCACAACGATGGAGATTTTGGCCCACAAATTAACATATTAAACAAAGACTTCATGACGAGCGGGGAGTATAAAAGCTACCCCTTGAAAATTAAGTAGTTATCATGGCTATATACTCTAGTTACCCGGAGTAAGAAACTAAAGTTATCCGGACCAAAAAACGGATGTGTAACTTTTTAAGTAATGAGTGGATAACGATTACATAGAGAGTTAACTACATCGATTTGGTGATGATATTATATCTAGACATCTGGATAAGTCCATAAGTAATGAGTGGATAACTATTACCTATATAGGATGGTAACTGCATCGATTTGGTGACCATAGCTATACCTCAAAAGATCCGGATAACCCTATCATGAACATCTGGATAACCCCAGGTGCAATTGGTTGGTAACTATGCTCTAAATACATGGGTAAATCTATTAGTACTAGGTTGATAACTGTACCTTAAATACCTGGATAACTCCATTAGCACTGGCTTGGTAACTATTAACTATAAGGCAGGATAACGACATTGACTTCTCAGTGATCACTTACCCTAAAACCAGGATAACTTCTTAAATCATGGGTGGATAACTATTTGCTAGAGTAGTAATGTAACTATGTCAATATTGTGGTGATAAATATATCAGGTAACTCCATGAGTAATTCATATATTAAATTTAGCATGAGAGTATGATAACTATATTGATATAGTGGTGATAACTATACAATAAGCAGTAGGAAGTATGTTTCCGACAAGCTCACCAAGTTGATCTCAATGCCGGTGAGTTCAACAGTCGGAGCTACCAAAGTACTGGTGCGAAAGTTTCATGGCCATCAAGTGTCACAACACCCTGTTGACACAATGTCGATTGTCGCCTCCGCTCAAAACCTCCCCACGATGAGCGGTAGCGTGACAACAGGGAACTTGAATAGAAACAACATGAGCGACCACACGATGCATTGGAAAAGACGAGCTGCACCATGAGATTGCATCATGCAACTTGCATGCCGTTCATACGTTGGAACGATTTTTCTACTAACAAATTGGTCAGTATTTGCTTGAAGTATCAAGTTAATACCTTGATAAGTTGGTCTATACAAACAACATCTAAATGTATACATTTACAGCGAGGGCCCTCTTCCACCGAACTAAATAAAAACGACTCTATCCATTTGACTGCGCCTTGATAACGATTCTGCCATCACTTGCAAAATGTATGGAGGAGACATGCCATCGTTTCACCTTATAATCAATCTGCTAAAATGGTCAGCTTACTCATGTCTGTACCTTGATGACATCAAATCGACTTCTCTCCACAGCCTGCAACATCGCTGTGTGCAGCCCCGCTGATGAAGTAACACACAACATCAGATTTGGCTTTGTCCTGTGTTGCTCCCATGAATCTCGACCCAGCTGTTGCAGTTGAGCCCCACGACCAGGCTGGCGGCTCTCGCCTTGGCGCTCGCTACTACCCAATGGCTACAGATCTTTATAGAAGACATACTTGACGACCTGCTCAGTTGCCGTCAGAGGCGACATGGCCTTGTCCCTAGGCACCAATTTCCCGTCGTTTCGGCCGACGACAGAGCTGCTGGCAGTCATGGTCCCATTGCGGAGCAGCAGGGAGAGGGTGAGCGCACGAAGGCCTAGCGAGCGTTGCACGGCGGCTGGTCTCAATAGGGGAGAAAGAAGTAGGCGTGTGTATCGGGCAGTAGGTATGGAGGCGGCGTTGGCAGGGAATCGACAGAGAAGGGCGAGACGAGCTCAGGCGTCTCGATGCGGCATCCGACCCGGCCCTATCGTCGGCGGCTCGATGCGGCGTCGGTCGGAGCTTTGGCTAGAGCTCGGGGATGCCGGGGCGGCGGCTCCGGAAGGCGGTCTGCGCGGGTGTCTCTTCGGCGAGCGCCGTGTCAGTGGTGGTGGCTCCTCCCCCCGGTCATGTGGATGGCGAGGAGAGGGCGACGGGAGGTTTCGGTGTTGGCGGCGCTTCGGCTAAGGCAACTCCCAGATCGCGTGTCGGCAGCCTTTCTTGGGGTCAACGAGCGTGGCAGTTGCCGGGGAGCGGTTGGAGGTTTTTCCGGGCGAAAGCTCTGTGCTTCGGCACCATCGGCGGCGGTGCCTGCGGGTATCGTTACCTCCTTGGGGGCGTTGGTGCGGCTACCTCTCAGCGTCTTTCTTGTTTATTTTGATCGGGTGTAAAGGGTCTTCCTTGACTTTTGGTCTCGGCATTTCGGCGACGCAGAGTTGGGACGGCGCCAGAATCCGCTGGATCTGCCGGGTCCGTGGAAAGAGGGGAGAACGAGAAAGATGACCAAAACGGGAGGACGAGGAACTGGATTACCAAAACGGGAGGACGAGGAAACTGGATCGGGGGAGGGAGCGGGACGCACTATATCCATCCGACGGCCAGTATGAGGCCGCCAGGTTTGGTCTTTTTAAGTCCGTTTTAAGAATAGATTTGCTCTAAAAGTTTTTGAGAATATTTCAGTAAATGTTTTGCTTGAAAAGTGACACTTTGGGCAAAACCAAAGTGAAAACCAAACGGTTCCGCAAGTAGACTCGTGGCAAAACTCCGTCTCACCTCCGGATTCCAGTTTCATAAAAAAAGTTCAGAAGAAAAAAAACAGGATTCCACAAGAAAAAAACGTTTCCTCACCCGACCCACGTAAGACTCCCCTCGTCTCTCGTACTGCGGCTAGCAGGCAGGCGGCGGAGGAGGTCGAGTAGGCGGCCGCGGCGAGGGAACGCAAGCAGGCGGCGGCGGCGGCGGCAGGGACTGAAGCAGAGGAGAAGCAGTGGTAGGGAAGAGGAGCGCCGGCGGTAGCGCCCGCGGAAGGGAAGGAGAAGAATCAGGGAAGAGGAGCTGCAAAAATCAAGGTTCGTCTCACAAATTCCCTGAGCACAATTCTCGTTGTCTCTCTCTCCCCCACCTGATTCTTTACCATAATCCAAAGCTCAGCTGAGACCGCAAACACGATTTCGCTGCTAAACTTTAGTCAGGTTTGACTCAAGACAAAATTAAGAGTATTTATAGCTTTTATATATAGCTAAAAAAGTTAAGCTCCTATAGGTTAGTATTTAAATAGCAGGCAAGAAAGTTGGATAGAAGAAAACTTGTGATGGGTGGTCCTGGACTCTGGTATTAACTTGTGATGCTCCGTACACACAAGAGTACATGGCAGAATGTTGCTATGCTTGCCGTTTATAGGATCATTATTCCTTTTGGTACTTTTCCTTGCGTGGTTATGTTGATGATGAACTTAGCAGGGTCATTGTACTTGGTTGAGTTGAAATATTTTTGAAGTGATTGAAAATTTAAAATAAAAGGATAAGATTGCGTTATAATGCTGCATAGGTAACTAGCCATATCTTTTGGCAGCGCTGGTGACAAATACCTGGACAGAATTGTGGGTAAGGTTGAGTTCTCTTGGTGAAAGAGTGTTAATTCCTGTTGTTAGTGTTTGAACTAAAGTAACTGGTGGATATGTAGTTTGATGACCGTTTGCAGCTAATGAAACTGGTTGAGTTACCTTCCATCATATGTTATCTGCTCTTTGGTAGCAATATGCATTTCAGTGATCGATATTTTTTGTTCTGTCAAAGTGTTTTATTTGCACTGTGTTAACGAGTATTTGTACCTATATTTATCAGTTTCTTTACATCCACCCCCACCTGTCAGTGAAATCATTGCAGATATGCCGTCATTCTTCTTCCGTAAGTACCGAAGGACTTCAAATCAATTCAAGGCATGATCCCGTTTCCTTTGCTCTGTTGCTAGCTACCACCTGATTTTGGGTATCCTTCGCATCTACAGGTCGGAAGTTTTGCAGTAGGCGGCGGTGCCGCCGCCCTAGTGTTTTCAAGAGGAAGCAGAAGGCCATGGTCCAGATTGACCACCTCCCTCAGGTGCGCTAAGTCAGTCAAGTTGTCTCCCCCACCATTGTAGAATTATAGCATTTCATACTCTCTGCTCACATGCTGCTCTAAAAGAGAACAAGGTATTCGCCAATCACTACGAACTTGTTTTTACCAGGGTAATGGAGAATTTCTGCAACAACTTATTATATTTTATATGTATAGTTTATCTCCAAAAATTGTGAAACCCCCTTATAATATGTATAGTTAATCTCCAAATCAACTCAAATTGACCCTAATCTCGAAACAGGCTTTCGCCCAGCTTTATAAATAAAGCACATCGGTGAGACCGCTGCTGGGCCAGACAGCACAACGCCCAAGAACAAACACACAACACGATACACGATCTTTGGCAGCAAGACACACGCCGAACTAAAACAAGGAAAACAAAAAGAACCGGAGATGAGACAGATTCGACTAGACGCGAACCGCAACTCATGCTACCGAAAAATGCCCACCACGCCCAAGCCCCGACTCGTCAAGCACCAAGCACCCTCAAGAGGAAAGCGACGCACTGCCGGACCGTACAGCCTAGGATTTCCCGCACGATGGGAATGGATGAAGGGAAGCCACGACGCCCTCCAGGAAGGAAGATGCCACCCGCGGGCGACACCGCGTCGGTGTCGGTCGAGCCGACAAGGATTTCTCCCGAGAACCCTATCCCTAACCCTCGGACGAGCCGTCGCGCCACCACCAAACCTTGCCGCCCACGAGCATGCGCCACTCCGGTTCGACCGTCATCGCCGTCTCGAAAGCAAGCCGACGAGGGACCGCAAATCGCAACACGAGATAGAAATGGAACGGGGCCAGAGTACCGCGGCCGCGAGAGAACTTCCTCCGCCTCGGTGATGATCGACGGACGGTTGCGGACAAACCAGTCGGCCATAGGTCGGTCGGGCCTAGAGCCGTAAAGCCTCCGCTGGGCAAACCGTCCCATGGCGGTCGGTCGGGCCGACAGCCCGTAAAGTCCGCCACCACGCCGCAACAGCAGCCGAGGACGCCGAGGATCCCGCCCCTAACCTGCCAAGATCTATAGCAGCCAAAGCAAAGCGGTCGACCCGCCAGACCGATCCAGTCCAAATGGGCCCGATCTAGCCGCCATGGCCACACCGGGCTTTACTGGCCATGAAGCTTTGCTCGCCGCCCATGGGTCCGCTGCGCTGGCTTGCTCCCTGTCGACGCAGACCCACTCAGAGACGAGCCGAGGTCAAGAGGCAGATCGGGCCCGGATGGGCCGTCCGAGCCGTCTGCCGCCAGCCTCCGTCACGAGCCCGCCACAGCCACCACAGTCGCGCCGCCGCCCGGAGGCCAGCACCCAGGCTGCCGCCGAGGCTGCAGGCCGTGCCATGAGCCAAGCGAGGGGGCCCCGCCGCCGCCAGCGCCCGACCTTCGGCCGGCGACGCCCTTCGGCGGCGGCGAGGGGAGGGAGGGAGAAGGGGGAGAGGACCTAGCGGCGGCGGAACGGGAGCCCTCCCGTCGCCCACGGGAGCGACGAGGAGGGGCGAGTTTTCTTGATTCGCAAAAGGCTTTCCTGTACTGAGAATTTCTCGCTTCTCAAATTGACCCTAATGGCCCCCTCCAAGTTGCTTAATATTCGTTTCGCCCCCTTGTTCATTTTTCCTGGCTCCGTCCCCGAACCTTCCGTATGAGGTAACATTCTGGCAGTAGATGGTGGCGGTAGATGGTTGATGGTTTCTTATTATCGGTTCAGAATGATGATCTTCTCAAATATCTGCACAAATCCTTCAAGAGACATGACACCCCATGGGTTCATCTCATGTGGAATCACTACAAATTTCATGGTGCCTCCACCTTTGGACTCCTGGTGGTCAGGCGTCTTTAAGCTGTGCGGCAAAATTCAGACAATTAGCTTTATGTCCCATTCTTAATGGTGATACATCGCTCTTCTGGGGCGACAGATGGACGAATGTGAGAATCAAATTCACCATGGTCCATTCTTTCGCTCTTGACAATCTTGCCAGAGTTAATGGCCTTCTCATCTGTCCTGAGCCCTTGGACCTCTTCCACCTTCCTCAGTCTCAGGTTCTTATACGAGTTCATTGAGTTCAGACGGCTACTTCATCAGCAGAATCCAAACAATGCTTGCGTTGATTTTCTGGACTACTCATGGGGCCTCAATTTCTCTGCGACCAAAATCTACAAAATAACCACGTTCAAAATCCAACCCAGTCATCTCGGATTTGGAAATCCAAATTTACAGCCAACCTTAATACATTTGGTTGGCTCCTTTTGAATGATAGGATTAACACAAAAGGCACACTCCAAAGGCGTAACATACAGATCAATTAGACAAACTGCATACTGTGCAATTCTGACGAGCCTGAAACTTGTGATCTTCTATTCTGGAGGTGCAACTTCAGCACAGCTTGTCGGGCTACATTGGTGGCTAATATGTTTCTTCAGGCTTGATCAAGTTTCTATTAACCTTTCTTCATGGTCACCTTCATGGTCATTGCTTGGAAACATCTGGTGGTAGAGGGATGTGAAGATTCTCGACAACGTCAGCCCTAGTATATCATCTTGATCTTTTCTCTTTAAGAGAGATCTTCTCCTCTGCTTCGGAACGAAAGAGTTGCTTGTTTAGGCTCTGCGTTCCTTCGCTGACCTCCTTCCTTGCCTCCTCTCGCACCCTGTACAACTCTAATGTATGTGGTATACCCCTCATGTAAATATCTCCTTCAGTTAAAAAGGTTCCATATTCTTCATTGCACAGCGCACAGCTGGTGACTAGGCAGCCCAGAAGCCGCAGTCTCTCAGTAGTCCAGCAAATATCCTGAAGCGCGAGCCAACCAAAAGAATATATGTCAGTTTGATGAGAATCTTAATCTACTAGCATTGGCATGGGAAAAGAGAATTTTTTTTGTAGCAGTCTAATTTTTTTTTGCTTTAAAACCTTGAGTTTAGAATGCTTAGTTTTACTGCTTTTAATTCATATGTCATAATGCCATCTTATTTGTTGTTGTACAAAAATTCGAACTTGCAGGAAATTGTGGAGATGGTGGTCTCATTTTGCCAATGAAGGATGCTGCGAGAACTAGTGTGGTGTCGAGTAAATGGAGACAAGGATGGGCAAACTACCCCAGGTTAACATTCAACTCCGAAACAATGCTCGGCACCAGAAAAGGAAAGGTTGACTGTGCTAGCGAGGTTGAACAAAACAAGTACAAGATGAAATTTATCGAGAATGTTCATGCTGTCATGCAACAGCACCAGGGTTTTGGAGTGGATGAGTTTCTACTGGAGTTCGGACTCGATGAGAAGGATGCACCTCATATTGATAACTGGGTTGCCCTTGCTGCCTCCATGAGAATGAAACGGCTTGTCATCGACTTGAGTGGGCTGTCACGGGAACGCAAGATTGCCCCAGGGAAATATGCGTTGCCTTTGCAGCTCCTAGATGACATCGGCACAATAAAGCATCTCCGCACTCTTCAACTAAGTAATCTCTCTTTGAAGCCGCTGGGTGATTTCAGAGGGTTTGTGAACCTTACAATGCTTGAGCTGCAACTTGTGGATGTCGCAGAGGGTGATCTCGAATCATTGCTTTGCAAATGCCCTGCTCTTGAGCGATTAGCACTAAACGCATGCGGACCTTTCATGTCCTTGCGGATTGGCCATGAACTAAGCAGGCTGGAGCATTTGTGCCTTGGCGATGGCACCCTGGTGGAAAAATTACAGATTGAGGCCATGAACCTGAGGACAATTTCGCACAGTTACAACGTCGGAGAAATAATAGTTAGAAAAGATTCGCAAATCAGCGAGGTCACAGCTGACATGAATATCCCACCAAGGACCCAAGTAGGCAATGGTTATAAAGACACACTGCAATACATGTTCACCGGCCTTCCCAGTGCTTTGCCCTGTATACAGAAGGTCTCCTTGAATATCTGGGAAGACATACAGGTTTGTTCAAGCGATGTAGTGTTTTTATTTTGCTTTTAATTCTGCCATTGTGGGGTTCTATTGCATTTGAATTTGGCAAGCTACATGCCTTCTTGAAACCATTGGTTTCGCATTGCAATTCATTTTGGCTAACTGCACGTGTTGTTTGCATTCATTGACTTTGAGCAGACGATGGAGGTACCAAAATGTGTGAGCAGATTCATGAATCTAAGGCATCTGACCTTGAGCATGTACCTCAGCGTGCATTGGAAATTTGATATCCTCCGCCTTGTTCATTTGCTACAAGCTGCCCCATTTCTGGAATATTTTGAGCTAACTGTAAGTTTATGGCGTTGCATATTGGCATGTTATGATGTTGCTGATGTCTTGTGCCTATACCATTCATTCACCTAGGAGAGTTGGAGATCACTGTTGCTTTTGTCATTGTTTCAGATCGATGAACTCTTGTTGCCTCTATATGACGAAGATTTGATACCATCCTTTCCTAGATGGCCACATGATCACCTCAAGACGGCTTCGTTCCAAGGGTTTGTAGGCAACAATGACTTAATCGCGTTGGCCATATATATTCTTAAGAATGCTGAATTACTCGAGCTCATGACCGTACAAACAACACATGAATGCCACCTGATGGTCGCGGAAGAGCTTCTTCGCGGAGAGGACCCGCGAAGTGTGCTGAATATTTTGTAACCGGCAGGGCGAAGACCGCCAGCATTCTGTTAGCTCATATTTGTGTTTTTTTGTGAAGAGTATTCTACTTACATTGTAGTAGAAGGGGTGTTACAGGATTCTAGACTTTCTTGCTGAAGTTTTGAATAAGTCGGATGCTAGCGATGTTGGGAGCTGGGACACCACCAGTTCGTCTCTGAAACTAAAGGGGCACCTGTTATTCGGATGGAGAGGCTTGTGCGGGCAGACTACCACACCCGCCAAGGTGCCTGCTATGTAGGGTGTCAAGTGATATCCCACCAAAATCCCGCTTCTAATTCATTTGCTGAAATCTAGTGTAAATTTTTGCTTAAAATTTGAACTAGATTTCGGCAAATGAACTAAAGATGGAATTTTGGATTCCACTTGACACCCTACTGCTATGCGACCAAATGGAGCCTATCCTCACCGGATGCTTGCTCTCAAGGACGACGTGGCATGGGGGTGCTGTCGTGGATTTGATCCGCAGCTAGCCCTCCTGTTGTTGAAGACGACTTCATGGATTGGTGGACGCAAGCGCTAGGAGCCACCCTCGACAACTGCGCAAAGACACTTTGTAGATGATTTTTCTCACGGCTTTGGTGGCAATGGAAGCATCGGAACATGGTAGTCTTCGACAATGTTAGCTCTTTGGTTTCTTCGCTGCTCGACACGATCAAGACCGGGGTGAAATCGTGGGCGTTAGCGGGAGCCCAGGGGCTTCGCCAACTTCTCCCCTTGTTAGCTTACGGGTTGAGTTGTATGGTGGGGTGTTGGTCCTGTCCTGGAGGGGTGTTGGTCCTGTCCTAGACTTGTATGTAAAACTTCTTTTTTTTTACCAATGAATCCAAAAAAAATGTCAAACTTTTGGGAGCTAGATAGCGCCTTGTTAGCACGGTAATCACTACCCTGTCGCCAATAGGCAACCGGCCACAGTTCCCACTACGGGAATAACATTCTACGCCGACGGCAAAATGTTGGGACCATCGGCGTAGCTTGATAGGGATGTCATATTTGAA
The DNA here is from genome assembly GCA_030063025.1 of Avena longiglumis. Taxonomy (NCBI): domain Eukaryota; kingdom Viridiplantae; phylum Streptophyta; class Magnoliopsida; order Poales; family Poaceae; genus Avena; species Avena longiglumis. The sequence continues at coordinate 519,581,084 of CP125975.1, forward strand.
TTTCTCTCATTCTTTTGATCGATTTGGATATACTGTTTGTCGAATTACGATTTACGGATTTGTAGATGTGAATTATTCAATTTTATAAATAGAAAAAAGGCAAAATAAATAAAATTTATATTATTTTTATTTGAATTCAAGATTATTATTACTTATTCATTGTTATTTACTCAAATAATTGTATGAAATGTAAAAAAATAAATACGTCTAACATTATAGTCCAATGGTTAATAGGATTGATATGATAATATTTACAACAAGTTCTAATTTCTTTGTCGAAAGCTCATGTGGAAGGAATGAAGAAGTTAAGCATGTTGGGGCTGGAGTAATATTAGGATGGATGACCGATTTAGAAGTTTTTTTTTGTTGCGTGGAACCGATTTAGAAGTTTGACTACTTGCATAATTTAACTTGAGACTAAGTGTACTTAGAATTAAAAATGTCCATATGAGCTTAACGAGTTAAACAATTCAAAAATATTAAAAAAAGTTGATTTTTTTTTTTGGAAAAATCTAGACCAAAGGCAACGGCCGTTAGTCATCTAGATAAGACCCATACGATCTATGTCAGCGTAGCTATATACACCGACGACTTTTCTATGCCGACGAAAAAAAAAACTACACCTACTAGATTATACGCCGACGGCAACCCTCGATACATCTACGCCAACAGAATTTTGGGGCTACACCGATGAAACCCGGCCCGTCAGAGTATCTGTCTGTCCCTCGAGGTCGTCGGTGAGGCGCGCAGTCGGGCGAGCCCAACCCATGGGCAATCTCTCTGTGCGTGCGACATCCAGCAACTTCTTACCAAAGGACAACATGCATGTAAACTAAGATGCCTTACCAGAAGACAGCATGCCGCCAAGCTACGAGTAACTGAGTACTTACGATATGAACGTGCAGTAGCATCTTGTTAACTCCTTCTCTATTAACTAGAGTATAGCACGTCTTGATATATAAAATTTAGCTAGGGGTGTTTCGAGCCAAAAAAGATCTCTAATCATAATTAAGGAGGCTCGCTTTGGTATTATTATGTTCCATATATAATAAATTAAATTTATTTGTAAAGTACCCTTCACAATGAACTGACATTAGTAGTTAGTCGCTTGATTTTAAGGTCAAGTTGGTTTTCTGTTTCAGCTTTATAGATTTTGAATTAGTTTAAAACTTAATCTTTAGATTTCAGAAGATAAATATAGCAGTATCATCTAGTGGATCGGAGGTCATCAATCAATGTTATGAAGTATATTTTTTCACCTTTTGTCAAAACATCATTCATCTCACAAAGATCCAAATGTATCTCTAGCGATGCTAAGTTCATCGGTTCTATAGCCGTATAAGACTTGCGAGGTTGCTTTGCTTGTACGCAAACTTGGCACTAGGTCTAACACAAATAAGTGGAACAAGTCTCCGTACTCATAACCTTTACCAATAAATTACTCATACATAGATACTACAACTTTATTAGACTCAAAAATCAACTTTAAACTATCTCGACATAAAAGCGAACCGTCAATAAGATTCTCATTAATGAAGGGAACGAGCTACACATTTTTCAGCTATACAGTTTTCTTCGAAGTGAACTTCTAATTTACCGTACCAACTGTAGGGGTTCGTAGCATGAAAAACAAAAAAAATTCTACCGCATGCACACAAACAAGCCAAGATCTATCTACTAGATTGTAGCAACGAGTCGATAGAAGAACTCACCCTCGAAGATTCCAAAATGGTTAACGAGAGCAGATTCTCGTGGGTGATGTAGTCGTGCACTTGCCGACCTCAAGATCGCGTAGACGATCCTTCCGGCGCTGCATTTCGGCAGCGCTTCCGCAGTCGGTCACACGTTCGGTACTCGATGAAGACCTTCATCTCCCTTGTTCCAGCAGGCAGCGGAGGTTGTAGCACTTTCCTCGTGATTCCGGCAGCACGACGGCGTGGTGTCGGAAGTAGAGGGGAGATCTCGCAGGGCTTCGCCTTAAGCCGGAGCGAGTATGGTGGAGTAAGAGAGGGCCTTGGGGATCTACGGATTAGAAGCACCAAGGGGGTGGTGTGGCCGACGGCTAGAGTTTGGGGAAACCCGAACTCGGCGAGTTGGAGGAAGCCTAGGCGGCGTCACTTGGAGGTGGTGGCGCTTGGGGCTAGGGTTTTTGTGTGTGAGGGGTAGGGGGCGCCCTACCCCTCCTTATATAGGTGGGAGGGGGCGGTTGGGAGGAGGGAGTCCTCCTCCAACTCCTCCTCCTTGGCCGACGGGTGGAGGGAGTGGGACTCCTACCCTAGGTAGGTTTCCTACTCTCCCTCCACCAAGCAAACTTCGAATTTGACTTTTCAAATTGGCGTTTGACTTTTAAACTTGGATTTGATTTCTCTCTCAATATTGCCCATCCAAGTGACCTAGTACATCATGCAACCATTCCACATTGTCATGACACATTCATGTACCCTTCCCCTCCGGAGTGCCGGACCTTCCAGACCCTTCTAGAACATTTCTGGTGAAAACACCGGAATCATTTCCGAACTCCGAAACAGGACTTTCCTTATATGAATCTTATTCTCCGGACCATTCTGGATCTCCTCGTGATATCCCGGATCCCATTCGAGACTCCGAACAACATTCGGTCTCTTACTCATCATTCCATAACTATACAACAACATCGAATCCTTAAGTGTGTCTCCCTACGGTTCGTGAATTATGCGGACATGACCGAGACACTTCTCCGATCAATAACCAATAGAGTAATCTAGAAATTCATATGGCTCCCACATATTTCTATGATTACTTTGTGATCGAATGAACCACTTACATACGATACCAATTTCCATTTGTCTCACGATAGTTTACTTATCCGAGGTTTTGATCGTCGGTATCTCTGCATACCTAGTTCAACCTCGTTACCGATAAGTACTCTTTTCTCGTTCCCGTGATATGTGATCCCTTGTGAGCCAGTCACATGCTTGCAAGCCAATTGGATGACATTCTACCGAGAGGGCCCAGAGTATATCTATCTGTCATATGGATGGACAAATCTCACTCTTGATCCATGTGCCTCAACCCATACTTTCCAAACACTCAATGACACCTTTATAGCCACCCAGTTACGGTGTGGTGTTTGATGTCATCAAAGCATCCTTCCGGTGATGGTGATTAACATGATCCCATGGTCGAAGGAATTAGGTTACTATGTATCAGAAAGCTTATAGCAAACGAACTATTAAAATGACTTGATCTTTATGCTACGCTTATCTTATAGGAGTATGTCCATCATATCATTCTCCTAATGATATGATCTTGTTATTAACAACATCTCAATGTTCATGATCGAGAAACTACGATCATCTATTAATCAACAAGCTATTATTACAAAGAGGCTTTATCAAGGATTCTAATTTAGTTTACAAATCACACAAGTATTAATGTTTCCGGTTAATACTATTATAGCATGAATGTAAACATTTATCATAAACACAAAGATATAATAATAACTACTTTTATTATTGCCTCTAGGGCATATCTCCAACACCAACATCATAAACAGAAGAATAAGAATATGAGCCGTTTCCCCTCAACACAGAAGAAATCCTTATGGCCTGACGAGAAAAATATGAAATATAAGAATATGTACATGTGTATTGGCATCCATGTCTATCCACCATTCAGAAGAATGATATACTAAAAGGATAATACGTAAAATACCGTACCCAACATCCTTTATCTTTTTTATAAATGAATACTATTCATCTCAGTATCACTATAACAACATTAGCGGGCTTGTCGTTGTTCCCATGCCGATGCTTGTGGAAGTAATTAGGACAGCTAAAATCCCATTGATCAGGGTCACTATAAATATAGCAAGAGCCTTTTTTATCATCCTTCTTTTGAATTTGGTAAACTGTGTGGCCTTATTCTTGCCATCAATTTTTTATTTGCTTTTATATTTGTTCTTATCCTTGAACTTGTGGGATGATACATTTTTTTCCGTACCAAGTTGGCACTAAAATCTCCCTCAAAACCTCGAGCAGGTGTGTCCTTTGCTCTCACATTTTTCCACATGAAAAGACTCAATGGGATCCGTAACGGTAAACTCTTGTTTCTTATGTTTTCAGAAAAGTAGTAAAATTCCTTCACGAGGGAGAAAACTTGGCAATGGTGCCAATGACAACAAACTTGTTCGATAACACACACTTGAACTGCCCAAATTGTTTGGCAAGTGAATGTATCTCATGAGCTTGCTTAATGATGAAGCGCTCATCCGCCGTTTTGTACTCATAGAACCGCTCCGTGACATATAATTCGGTGTCACTGTCCGAGACCCTAGACTTGGCCTAGAGCGCAACCCACACATCTTTGCTATTATCAAATGACATATACAGGTTAACAATATTATCTGTAAAACACCGAATAGAGTCGCCTTAAACATGATATTGGCTTTCTGAAAAAAGCTTCCTCCTGAGCGGTAGAAAGATTTCCCTCGGGTTTGTCAAAAGTGGCGTTATAACAGTTTAGGTTTTAAAAAAAAATCAAAAATGCTCTCGTGCGCCATCTCTTATAATGTATACCATCAAATAGATGCGGCCTAGTAGCTGCAACAATGGCACTAGAATTCGGTTGCCTATAATCAGGTTTTTGGATTATTGAAAATATATGCAATAGTCCATATGATTTAAACCTGAATAATAAATTGATATATCATGATAATAGAAATAATAATTAAACTAATCATGCATACTAATAGAGTAGATGAACATATTGCATCTAAATAGGATAAACTGATCACATCTACTCCAAACCCTCGAACAAGAAACTCTAGCAAAATTTGAGAGAGAAAGTTCAAGGTCACATGCAACGTGAGAAGTAGCAGCGGCGGTGGCAGCACCACCAGCGGTAGCAACACTGTTCGTGTTGTCGCCCATGTTGAGGTTGCCGAAAAGATGGCTGACGTTTGTGAAGGAGTGGCCGATAGAAAACTTGTCGTCAGACGATGTTGTGGTTGCCAGTAGTCACACTAGAGCTATACAGGTTCACGAGAGGTGGAGTTTCGGAGGTCTATTGTCTTGATATGTAGTCCCGCAAGCCGAGATAAGAAAGACGAAGACGGCAGCGCAAGGTTCTAGGGACGGATGCGTACCAACTAGGGTTCGTGTATATGTTTATATAATGTAAGTCGGGAGGTGGTGGGCGCATCCCACGTCTGCGTCAACAACAACCCACGATCTAGAAAATTCGAAGACGATTGATTGATTAACGCGGTCGTTAATGTCTTGTATAATTAATTTAAAGAATAATAAAATATAAAAATCATGCAAAACATAAGCTTGGCTTGGCTCGTTCTTGTAACCTGTGTAACGTGACAAGACAAGGTTTGGCGGTGTCAAAGTAGGCAAGAGCTGCTCTTTTTATCACACCTTAGTGGAATGATAGAACAACTCTACTCGCTCCGATCCGGAAAGAGATAAAAGAAAATTCCTGCTAATTTTTTTAAATAATACATTTTTTTATTGAATTTTATAAATAATACACAAACGCAAGAATTGCAAAAATCGGCCGCTTAATGCATTTAAACACGGCCTTTGTCCGTCCAACGGACGACACACAGGCTTCGTCCGTTGAACGGACGACACGTAGCCTTCGTCCGTTGAACGGACGACATGTCAGCTGCCGCCGCGCGCTCGCTTGCCGTGCAGCTGCCGCCTGCTGCTCTGCGTGCTGCGCCGCGCGAGCTGCTGCTGCGCGCCCCGCGACTGCATGCGCGCTGGTCCGCTGCGCTGCTAGCTGCTAGCTGCTTGCATGCTGCTTGCTGCGCAGCTGCTCTGCATGTGCCGCGCGGTATGTGAGCTTTGGCCTCTGCTTGCTGCTAGCTGCTTGCATGCTGTTTGCTTCCGTACCTGCTGTGTTTCCCTTCAACGTGTGCTGCGCTGCATCTGCACGTGTCGTCCCTTCAACGGACGAAGCCTGCGTGTCGTCCGTTGAATGGACGAAGGCCGTGTTTCTTCCGTTCAACGGACGACACGCAGCCTTCGTCCGTTGAAGGGACGACCTACCAACAGATCTGTAATTTGTCTGTTTTATGTATTATTTGTGCGATTCAATTAAAAAAATGTATTATTTAAAAAAAATTAGCAAAATTTCTGCATTTGTATCCTGGACCAATGGGCCAACTCCAAATTCCAACAAACATCTTATAATTTCGGAAGGAAGGAGTATTAATTTACTAGTAGATAATTTGGACATCTGGGCTACTACCTGGCTGGAGCAACTGATACGTAAGGAGACGAGCACTACTGTGTAGTCGCCAATGGGCATGCCGCCGAGCGACCAGGCAGGCGCCAGCGTCCGTCGGCGACGAGGCGAGGCCAATCATGGCCAGCCGATCGAGGAAGCATCCGCGACAGCCAGCACCTCCTTGCTCAGAGACAGCATGTATACCTAATCCGCTAAACAAAACGAACCAGGCTAGGCTGATCAATAATAGCGGGCAGGCCAGGCCAGGCCAGGCTGCCACCACCGGGAAATAGCAGCGCCAGCGCCGAAGCAAACCCAAGGGCAAGGGCAAGGGCAAGGCAAACACAGGGGCTCGCCATTTCCCCCACCCCACCCCACCCTTCTTTCTCTCTCTACTTTCCCCTCCCGGGCAAAAGGTTTTCTCAATCCGAGGTTTCCCTTCTCCGGCCACACCCCAACCCCAAGCTCCCCGATGGCCACGTCGTTCGACCGCTGGGAGAAGGACCCCTTCTTCCTCGCCGCCGAGGAGGTCCAGGAATCCGCCGACAGGTACGCGCTTTGCCCCCCGTTCCATTCTGCCGCTCCGTTCCCGTTCCGGTTCCGGTTCTTACGGATCTCGCTTTTTCTTTCGGGGGCATTCCCCGCAGGATGGAATCCGTGTACAAGATATGGGTGCAGGAGAGGAGCGGGGCCGGCGGCCCGGAGGCGGCGGCGGCCCTCGGCGGGGAGGTCAGCGCCGTCGAGCTGCGCCGCGAGCTGCACACCGCGCTCGGCACCGCCAAGTGGCAGGTGAATTCCCGTCCCTCTGTTCTCTGTATCCAGGCCATACGCTGGCCCCTTTTTTTTATATAATCTGGGTCGTTGACTTTGTAGTTCTGCACAACGTTTAGTAGTACTATCACGGTGAATTCGTCAATGCTTTCTAAATCGGCGTGGTACTACATGGATAGCTAGATGTGTATGATAACTCCAAGAATTGCTTACGGATGAGTTTGTCCTTTTGTTCTATCAACTAGTACTGCTTGTCATGGCATATCTTTTGACTGTTGATGAACCATTTGTGTTTTTATACGTGGTCTAAAACATACAGTATAATTTAATTCATCTCTTCTGCTAAAGAGTCATTATACAGATATGCTGCTAAAAGTTTCATATATGTTAGTGTGATTAAGACCATACATGTCTGATGTTGAATCAGTATCCATCCTGTGTATGCCGCAACCCAAAATTCTCCCCAAGATATGCTACAGTACTTCGAATTCCAGAACAAAAACTTCAAGACTTAATGGTACAAGTATCTTCGTCTCAAAAGCTAATTCTTCTGTCCATTTCTGCTTGTAGCTTGATGAATTAGAGCGGGCGATCAGATCAAACGACGAGGTTGTCTCAGCAGGGAAGGATACCAGAGCACGGCATCGTAGCTTCGTTGCGGCAATTGGCGGTCGCATTTTAGAGGTTGAGAACAACTTGAATGAATCCAGTGTTGCAGAGGGGAGGGGCAGACTGAGCTGGATTCAGCTGGATGACGATGAACGCGATGACCTTGCAGCCTTCCTGCTTGCAAGCCCTCTTCAGCAGCGAGATAAAGTGGTCACGATCCCGTCTGCTGGCGATATCCAAGTGGGCAACAATTCGACGAGGGCGAGGAAGAACATTTCAGCTGACAGCTCCAATGATTCATCCGGCTCTGCGGAGTTAAGTTCAGCGAGAGCAAAAGAAGACGCGCACCGTGGGCACAGAAGGTCAGTAAGTGCCAGTGCTGATATCGGATTGTCGACTATGTCATTTCCAAATGAACGAGAGGGTGCTGCTGAACAATCATCTAATGGCCCACACTTGCTGAACATGGTGAAAGAGTGCGCATTGACGAGTGCCCTGAAACCTAATCCTGCAATTAAGTACAAAAAAGGGTCTGTCAGGTGGGCAAGTGCAGACAAGCATGATGTTGAAGAGGCAATCCCTCTCAGAAGTCCACAGTTTGATCAGGTAGAGGGATCTTACATTCTTACTTGAATATCCATTTCTTGAATATGATTCAGCTGGAAGCTTTATTTTATATATCCTTATGCTACAATTCTTTGTTGTAGGGCTTAGATGGATACTCTGAAAGAAGCAAGAGTTGCTTAAATACCGGCATTGAGGTTACATGCAATAAGAAATTTTATGGTTGGCTTGGACCACTTCGTAGGAAACTTCAGAGATCGCAGAATCAAATACGACATGGGCGTCCTGTTCAATGGATTGTGCTTGTACTTGCTCTTCTTATAATATGTAAGCTCTCTCATTTTATCTGATGTTTGTTTTGTTCCTTGGTCTAGTAAACACGAATACATGCTAGAACTGTTAGTTGCAGCTTAAATCTATATCATGCTGTAATAATCGGTTATTGATCGATAACTTATTTATCACAACCTAAGTTGGTTTAACTACTGTTCAAGGTTTGGTTATGAAGATTTTTCTCTTGCGTTCAACCAGATTTGTTGGTGAATCTTGAGTAGAAACTTGCATTTCATATCTTGATGCGTGATGACTTAATCCAGTGACCAATTTCTTAGGATTGTCACTTATTATTCAAAGTTGTACACTCATTCCTTATGTTTTCTTCTACTTTCTTTCCAGTTGTGTGTGTAATCAAGGCAATATGGTGAGAAGTTTGCACGGGCTCATGATTGGGCTAGAAGCCTCACCAGTCACCAGGCCAGCAGCTCATAAGGCACCATATATTTCATGTCAGTATAACTTGGTGAACAGGAGCTTGAAGCATGCACATATGGAAAATATGGCGGACCGTTTTCGGTATTCATGATTGAAATGAATTAAGAATGGCTGAACCGGAGCAATTCGCCTTGCTATGTCTTAGGGGTAGCGGGCTTCGCCATTGGATATGCACCAGAGGTGTTTGCGCATAATGCCCTCAAGGTCAGTTGACGTCTAAGCAGTTAGTGATGTCGCTGGTGATCATGCAGATGCAAGGTCGCAGGTGCAGCTAGCAACAGAAATGTGCCCATGGACTGATTACGCTGTTGCCTATGGGGGGCTTAGTTGGGAAATTGAGGTGGACATTAATTTTCTCTATGGGTTTTGAACCTGAACCAGTTGGTTCCAGACACCGTAGAGCTTGGTTAAGTGATACATGTAAGATGCCAGAATAATTCTACCGGAATCTTCTCAATATGTGTAAGATGATAGTAGAATAATTCTACCGGAATCCTCTTGAACTGTAATAATTGATGGGTGACCGAGCTAGGATAGTAGAATAATTCTACCGGAATCCTCTTGACTGTAATAATTGATGGGCGACCGAGCTTCTAGCTCTGTCGCCCTTTTGGTTCGGTTGCTTAACTTAGAACCTGAAGTTGAGCTGTTGCATGTGTTATAAGGCTTTTGTCGATGCAGTGTTGCATAGTTGAAATCTTATACCACACATAAAGATATTTTATACTGGTTGTAACTGGTATTTCTAGCTCCTGCTTAGTTCATCTCAGCCTTCCTCCAGTTAACAAATTAGCTTTCCCCCTGTTAATTCCATGAAGCATTTATCTTTTACTATTTTGTTAGGATTCTAAAAGTAGGAGCAGATGTCAAACCCTTAGAGAAGCCAAGCACATCCAGAAAAAAGGAAACGCCTGAGCTTGCACTTCAGCTATGCGGCAAACGCTGCTGGGCAAACGTCGAAGGAGCAGCATTCTGATGCAACAGAAGCGATGAATCTCTGCAGGTTCTCCCCTACTGGGTTAAGAGAAACGTCTCTGAGCATCCGTGCATTCTGCTTCACTTTGTTGCAGCTCGGCGATCATTGCGCCTGAAAGAACACTTTGAACCGTTCCAGCTTACGGCCCTCAGGTTGCCCACCTCCAGAGTTTCAGAAAACTACAGAAGGATATCGAGAACCTTACCTGAATCCCAGTGATATATCTGGACCCTTGGGATGAAGAATCCGCTTTTTTTATACAACTGGATTGGTACCGCATAATCTAGCTACAAAAGTTCAACTAAAAACATAACACGTGAAAATAAGCAAGAAAAAGAATTCTGTATCAAATAGCACCTTCATTATTTCTCTCTCCAGGGCATCCTGGCTTGTCTCATTTTCTGTTCAGATGAATCGGAATTTGAAGGCATGGTAGAGGTGTCAATTTTTAGGCACTGTGTCAATTTCTCATAGATGTGCAGGCACTGTGCATCAATTTCTCATAGATGTGCAGGCAACGGTGCTTGACCTCTCTGACTGAAAGATCCAAACTTGGGCCGCCTCGGTGTCAAATCTGCATGCAAATTGCTCAACACAAGTTGGTATTCAAACTGCCACGGCAACTCCAAGAGTCCAAGTCTCCAAGCCAATCTCTATCCGTTTGTAATTGCAAAGAGAGAAAAGCTGCTCCAGTTGAGTTCAGATGCGATCCTCACTTGAGTTCGTGTTCATACGCCAAGAAGGAACCGGGGCACTGGCTAGAATCGTCTACTGTCCTTCTGCAAGTAATCGGTTCAGACTAAATCCTTGGAGTTCAATCGACTAGTCTATCTATAGTAGCTGGCTTATCTGCTATATATATACCTGTGTAAACCAAACAAACAAAGCAAGCTAGTTTTTCATGCAAGATTGCCAAGACTAATACTAGTAGCATCCAGAGAAAGCTTATTTCACTCTTAAGAAATTATGCGTTGCAACTCGTATTTTGTTGCATCGCCGCTGCTTGTCCTTAAAATGGTTTTGGTTAATTTTGTGCCTTCATTTGTTCAGCTGGGGTTCATGTTCTATTGACCGTAAGCTGCATCTATCTGGTAAAATCATGATATGTATTAGTCCATCAGTACATGATTAGAAAGTAGAAGCCACGAGAGGTTTTGATCTTTACAGAAGTTAACATTTTGTGCAAACGTTTTATGAACTTTACTTTGATTGCCAGTTTGTTCACAATGAAATAATGTGAATGCTCAAATAAATTCATACAGGAGAAGAATCCAAAGGCTCCATTTGAGTCGAAGCAGATCTACATACAATGGACCAAAGTAACCATACATCCTACATACTACTAGAGGAGAAAGTTTTCCTTAGCCTTCAGTTTGTTGCTTGCTTTCATTTCATTGGCTCATGGCGTTTCTGAACACTGCACATCTTCACATGGAGTTACTGGATAATAGTACCATAAACAGCAGAAAGCTGCAAAGCGCCACGAGTCTGCAGATAATGATCATAGGAGACAACTGACCAACATGAAGGTCTTATGGACTGGGTAGCTGAGCTTCCATCAATCTCATCTGAACCTTAGCATGAATTATGCGCCAAAAAATATCTCAAGGACCGAATGCAACTCTCTGCACCACATCTGGCCTTCTCTTGCTTGGCATCCGAAGAAGTCCAGTAATTTGGAGCTCAGTGACAGCCCTGCAGAACCGTGCTCTGGGAAGAAATACGTGTCAAGGATTACCTGGACTGAAATGTGACCACAAAATTATGGACTAGTATTTGATAAATGAAAAGACATGAGCTTATTTTGTTAAATCTATGGTCAAGGATACTGGATCATAGCTCCACTCTCTTGAGTTGTAGCTTTTGATTTCTTTTTTGAGGGAGAACAGGCCAGTTTTCTTTTCCCTTTTGAACTTGTGCTGTTGATAATTCCATCAAAAGACAGGTACCAGTCATGGAGGTTAATTACGTCGCCATATTCTTGAGCTAGGTTGCACCTGAGTAAAAGGGATTCACGTCAGCTTAAAACCATTGTCCATCTCACTTGAGTAAGCTTCGTAGCTAGTTTAATAATCTCTTTTCTTTACTGAAAACTTCAACTGGACACCCCTTCTTGTATTTTTGTAAATAGGCTCTCATCTTGACATTCATTGGGCCGTCTACTAAATCATACTATAATGGAGCCGGTGACCTGAACTCTTGTCAAGCAAAAGATAGCTAACATGACATGCCACACCACGATATAAGTTGCAGTATGATCCAGCATCGCATGAGAGGTCATCAAATCAAGTACAGGGCTTAGCAGAGGTGACTCAAATTAAAGGTGGATCAGTGTCCTAAATGTTTGCCAAAGGTTATGCTAAAAGCCTAGCCTATCTACTTCCCTATTATGGTGGTGGCATTCAGACTCCAATCATTACATCTACTATATATCAGTAAGAATATCCATATGTTACTGCATTGACTTACATAATTGATGTGTCATGCAAGGATGCTGACACAGCGATTCCATTTCTACTGCAGCAAGAGCATTTAAGACGGCTCTGTGACTTGAGCAGATCAAGCTGAACCATTCTTCTTGGGTTTCCAATTAGTGCCTAGATTGAAATGCAAGGGAAATCGGAATTGTTATTGGTATATGTGTTAGACAACGCAATAACAGTTCTCTTTATCTGAAGAGAAACTTACAGATTGAAGAACGCCAACATTCTTGAAGCAAATGATTTCATGAAAAGGTAAACACTCAACAGGCACCAAAAATTTCCTGTTGAATAGCTAGACATTAGAAACTGAAACTTCAAGTGACTTGAAATATATAGATGATTTCTCAGTTCACAGCATTTATTAAACAATCTCTCATATCAGGAAATTACTATTTCTCATGGTGTATCACACTTATACCTAAAATGTCTTGTGGATAAGTACATCTAGGCTCATTTGGTATTGCGGTATATTACCATTAATTGATAATCAACCTCCTATAAATAATATATTGGGGTATTTGGTCCAACAGCTACATTAAAATGTCTGAAACTGAGACGAAATGTGAGGGAACAAACACTAGATGACAAAATTTAACTTGACATTAATCTGATTTGCCAAACACAAAATGTAATATCAAAATGATGGAGTTGATATATCCCACTATAACCTTTACCTTGTAATATCATCCAATAGCATGATAGCTTTATCGTTTAATGGTACTGCTCCATTTGCAGTACTATTTGTTGATTTCCTGATACATCATGTTGTCATGGTCAGCCAGTTTCAGACTTTCAGCTAGTAAAAACTGATAATATTATGTTAACGTTTCAACCATAAGAAACTCGGTCCTATCTTGCCAGTTGCCGCTACAGCATTGAAAAAAATTTACTACAAAGTGTGTGGCGTATGTAGAATAAACATCCCTGCTAATGAAGAATCGGTATTAACATCATGGTCCTGATTTGGTATCACAAGTCTTTGCATAACCATTAGTTATAATTATTTATAAATAACAATAACTGCATGAATTTTTTCACAGTCAATATTTGTTTGATCAATAAAATTTCACACAAGATAAACTAAAGCAGGCTCGAACCTAGGCCACTTATCCTTTGTAATCCTCACACAATCTGCACTGGTTGTAGTTGACTGAAGCTCTTTCACCTTGCCATTAAACTATAAAAGAACGAGGCAGAAATTCATAATTAGCATCTCAGTGCACTCAATCCAAATATTACATTTATTGTGTTTGATTTTGTCCTACAAGCCCATAATTAGGTTGTAAAACTGACAAATTCTACTTCATTTTGTAAAAAAGAAGAACATCAGCAATGGCAAGTAATCTGAAGCTAATTTAAAATAGTGATTTGTGAACCAAAATAACATGTCCTATATTCAGAGTATCTATCCACATTCCATACAAACAAACAAGTGAATGAAAACTGGTGATCAGAAACTGGAATCTGACATTTAGAAAGTGAATAATCTTGACCAAAATGACTTGATGAGACATAATATAATTTCTTGTTACATGACTTATGCTTCTTTCACCAAACTGTTTGTCATTACGAAATCAGCAGTGGCAATACCTCATTCATTCCTTCTAAATGGATGCTCCAAACTTCAAGAACGCGAAATAATGTTTCCATCGGCATGTATCTGATCCAACAGATCAGAGTTCAATAATTTATATGCTCATTTGTCACAATCTGAAGACATAATCTCTTTGGTAATAAAAAGCTACAGGAAATGGCATTGCCCATGAAAAAATAGCCTGTACTAGTAGGTTAACTGCCACAAAAAAATTGTCCGTGTTACTTCAGAATACAACCATGACCTACTAACTCTATTAGTTAATCTAGAGCTCTCATGAATTGTAACAAATTAGAGACTTTGTCCATTCAAAATTTTGAAAGCAACTTCGACCATCATACCTTACTGTATCCAATGCCTGAGCTATAAATCTTCTACCAGCACCTGAGTTTCCACTTGACAGATTCCCACTTGTCACTTTAGACATAAGCAGTTCAATATTTGAATCCTTCTGAGTACACAGATCTGGGTTGATTGCCTCACAGAAAATATCTAAAAGTTGCACTTTGCCATGTCTTCCAGCTTCATACAAGCACTGAATAATCATATTGTTGTAGAAGATACAAATTCAGTATTATGTAACTAGAATATTTCCAATAAAATCAACTAAAGATGCTTTTGTAATTTCAGAACTGGAAAGAATTTGTATCCTAAAAAATTACACAGAAACTTAGGATTTTCATTATCTTTTAAGCATCCTTGACATGAAGTTAGACATGTGAACATGCAATATCTGAAGTGTTTAGCACAAATTTCATTGTTTGTGCAAGGATAGAAAACTGTCATTGTCTAAAAACCAGCCAATTTTGGGTAGCAAGACGAGCCTACCGAGAGAACAGAACTCCAATCCCTTTGCGACTTCATCAGCTCAGACAACCCTTCTACCAAATTATTGCCAGAATTGACTGGGTTATTTTCCCTGCCATATAAAGCGTTAAAACTATGCTATGGGTGAAAACCATTACAGACAAGTCTTATACCTTGTGCATGAAGGTAAACAAAAAGCTTGTTTCTGTATTGATTCAGGGAGTGCACCAAATTTATCACGCCAGAAGTTCTGGAGGGTAGCAAATCAGAAGCAACTCAAACAGAGATATTATACTCCCTCGTCCTAAAATAGATGTCTCAAGTTTTTCAAAATTTAGATGAATCTATATACTAAATAGTGTCTAGATTCATCCAAATTTAATAAATCTGAGACATCTATTTTGGGACGGAGGGAGTATTAAAATTGAAGGGGAAATAAGGAATAGATTATAGCTGGTAGTAGTAATATAAAATTAGCAATCATGGTACTATGTTGGAAATAGGAAGTAGCAGCAACCTCACAATCCTCTTCAAGCATTCCCATGCACAAGAAGCTCAAAGGTTCGACAGAGAAGTGCTTACTGCATGCAAGCTATGTAAAATTTGATTAGTTTTTCCAAGAAAGATGGAGAAAACATATTCAATAGTATTTCCAACATGAATACAGCTTAAGTGAAACAATAACCTTTAGAGCACTAATAAAAGATGTTATCGTCCCATCATGTCTGAAAAAGTAATTTCTGAGGAAGACTGCAACTTCGTGACTTATGCAGAAACCGGCGCATGGTTTAACAAGAATGGCCTCAACAAGTGCATTCATTCTATCAGAGGGAGAGCCCATGGTGAGCTGACAGGGATCTAAATGTTGAAGAGCTTCTGATGAGAGCAGTTTCCTTGGTGCATCAAGGGTAGTTGCTATCCCCATTACAAAGAAGATTGGAATCTTAATTACCCACTCACTGCAACAGAGAGACCAGTATTAGGCATTTCCACAATTCTCTGTCAAACCAAGCACACAAATGAAGCTTCTTAAGAAATTATCACGGAAAGAAAGAAAAACTACCAAGTTACGTTTAATAACTGTAAAAAGTTTTCTTCTTAACAGGCGCGAAACAAGTGGCGTGGAGCATGAAGCTACGAGAGGAAGTTACTGAACAAACCAAACAATATGCTTCTTGCCATAATTGATATAGAAATTAATTTGTGTTAAGCAATCTAGATTAAAAGAGCGAGTTAAAAGTTGAATCTAGTTTATGTAGTTGGTACCAAAATCAGTGTTCATTTCAAAGATTGCTTTTAGTTTTCACCAGGCTTGGCTTAGAAATGTCCACAAGATAAGCGGGAAGTGCATGAAGCGACGAAACATAAAGTTTACCTCAAAGTCATCACAAGCTCCCCCAAAATATCACCAGAACATTGCTCTAAATCATCAATTATGATAATGATGGGTTGATCATAATTCTCGACTTCGCAGTACCAAGATGCAAGTGCAGATATATCTGCCACCTATTGTTGAAAAGCAGCAACACATGAAGCCACAGAGCCTATAAACTCCAGTTTGAATCGACAGTGCAGGTTTATAGTATTTGAGCCATGGTCATGTTACCCACATCTGGAACATCTGAAAGCAGCTGCCTCAACAAGCTCCTTAAGCAGCCAGCAACTCCATGCTTTGCTGACAACTCAGTTGACGACAGCTTGGCCAGGTGAGATCCATTGGACTCCAGATGATCGGTTAGATCCCGAAACGTCGTGACGTCGTCGACAAATTCCGCATTCTCTGCAAAAGTGAGAAACCCAATCCCAACAAATCAGCCGATTCATCACCAGTCGAAATCAAATCAGTTAAACGATTGATGGCGGTGCTGTGCTCACTAGTGAGAACAAATGCCGTAGGTATCTTTCTGCAAATCACATCGGTTAGGAGAGGGTACGGCTGCTGGATTTCAGCAGGGCAAGGTCTCTTGACAGAGCGGACCGTGGAGAAGGATTCCTGGACCCATCGAAGCACTTGGTCGAACAGCTTGAGGTTGATGCCTCTGAGGACCTCCTGGGAGCAAAACAGAGCAATAATACCAAGATGAGATATCACCCATCATCAAGCATTAGCGTGACGAGGAACGAGACTGGTTGGTCTAGTGATCGGGCGAAGAGGGGCAGACATTGATGGTGGATTGGATCTTGGACCAGGTGCGGTGGAAAGCCTCCAGGCGGAGCTGCTCGTACAGCCCCATGTCGCCCTCATCGTAGTCGTCCTCGTCCCGCTGTCTCTTTGAAGATTTGGGGTTGGGAGATGACGGCTGGGAAATGTTGATCTGCCGCCGGGCCCGGGAAGCTGTTAGCGACGAAGCGGAGGCGGAGGCGCCAGCGGCCGGCTTGTGGAGGACGAAGAACGGCTGCAAGAAGACGGGAGTGAGAGGGGAAGAGATGCGGATTGCAAGCAGCCAGCGACATCTGAGAAGAAACATGCCTGGATATTGTTAGCCGCTGTGAGCGGATCTTCCCGGGACGGTGAAGCCATGGCTCCGGCAGTCGGAGTTGGCGCGGCAGCAAGGGACGCGGGCACACGGCAGTTGCTGGTCCAGCGCGGCGGTTGCTCACCCACGAGAGGCGGCGCGGATCTCCTCGAGGGGAAAATGGAAAGGAGACTGACGGGATCTGACGGTCGGGGCGGCCTGAGGGGGCGGATCTTGCGGCTGCAAATGGCTTGCTTGTACGGAAGGAGGTTGGCGCTTAGGGTAGACAGTGAGAGGTTTTGCTTGGCGGGAAATATGCGCGCCAAAATTGGGTGAGTTGCTGAGTTTCAAGGGCCGTTGCGCCTGTGATAGTTAGCCCACTATGTACTCACAACGTTTAAACTTGGATAGAGGCCCATATTACATGAAAACAATTTTCTTTTGCAGCGATTAACCTTTTGTGCAGAGAGGTAGTAGCTATTCTCCAAAAAAAAAAAAAGAGGTAGTAGCTACAGCCTGGTTGGAAGTGAGCCAAGATCCAATTCTCGAGGCCAAGTAAAAGGGCAAAGACTATTGGAGGATGGTTCATGAGTTCTTTCATGAGTTCAAGAACACAATCATCCTTGGAATTTCGAAAGTGATGGGAATGAGAATTCACTTTCCTGTAGGTGGGCTACTATCCAGGAACCATGCAACAAGTTTTGTTGTGCCTATGAGCAAATCAATAATAGGTCGCAAGCTGGGCATTGGAACTAAAGTTCACGTTACTATGCCTCCTATGTTAGAACATGATGGCATAACATATTTCTCACTTTCTAGGTTGATTGGGCTTTGAGTTGTACTTGTGCAATGAAAAAAAAGGCATCTGGGTTGATTCATTGTTGCACGGTGTTGACCACGTCCCAAAATAAGTGCATGGATCTTGTAGCCGCACTAAAGATCAATGGTGGCACGTCACTAAAATAGAAAAAAAAATGATGCACAAGCTCGCAAACTTGTTACATGGATGATGATGGTGAGGGATTTGCAAGTGTGACACCGCCAGCGGAGAAATTGCAACAACCGAGGAGGAAGTTTGAGAAGGCAAGGGTAAGTGGGAGCACATTGAGAGAATCATGGATTGATAGTATGTCAACCAAAGAGCAAACAAATGATAGGAGGGAAGAAAAGAAAGACAAGGGGGAAGAAACAGATCAAATGAAGAAGAGTGAGAGGAGGGAAGAAAAGAGAGAAGAAGAAAAAAGGAAAAATATAGGGCACTCATGATGATGGTATAATTTGAGAAGGTCATTGAGAAGGAGAGGGTGGCGGTTTACAAGAAGGTGACCATCAATGCAACGACAGGCTGAACAGATTTCACGGAGGAGTCCAAGTTGATTGTCGCAGATAGGACCACCATGGCTGCGTTTCTAGTTTGTAGTCATGATGCAGGATAAGATGACATTTGAGATGTTGGCAGTGTTTCTAGTTTGTAGTCAATCTGCCTCAATATTTCAGATTTACTGGCAAGTTTCTATATAGTACTATCAGCCTCCATCCACACATGATATCCACACACAAGTAAAATGTAATACATGACGCCATAGCAGGCCTGGTGCAGTAGACATGCACAAAACAGTGAATTACAACAACACATATTACTGTCTGGTTATAGTCCTACTCAAGGTGACTGATTCCGAACTGATGGTTTGATGTCAGGACCGCGACCGTATGTTTGTTCGACAATATGGGCAATCTGCGCATTTCCGTACCCATGGCTCCAGGCAAGTTGAGTGGAACCTGTGCCCGCAGCGCAGCCTTATCAGCTCATCTCCGTCGTAGAAGCCATCGAGGCAAATCGAGCATTCAGGCGATGCCTCCCTGTTATCATCTTTCTTAGCCTCAAATATCTCTATCTGTAGCCGAAGGAAGGACCTCTTGCTCAGACCACGTGTCCTGCTCAGGGCACTAGAACCGACTGACGAGGTCTCTTCATCCGACCCGCTGCTGGGCTGCACAGACGATGAGCTAGGCCAGTTCGCCTCGTATGGGGCTTCCCTGCTTCCGAAGTCGATGATTCTAAACACATCCGTAGCTGCAAATTCATCTAATGTGATCGATGGCCTGGAGGCAGATGAACCGATAGAAACACCTCTCAGTCTCTCTAGAACACGTGCTTGTGCCTGCAGTACAGCACCAGGAAGCCGCTCATTTGTCCTGAACATCAGCCTGTCAAGTCGATTCCTTGTAGCTGCAGAGTCCCCCAGGTTACTATTGTCTATGTATGATAATATACGGTCCTGTAAACAACAGAAATGACCCAAAGATTACATTTCCTGATACATGATCACAAAAAGGGGAGAAAACATGCATGGTAGGAGTACAATTTTAGTTTTTGTTCTCTCACAGAGCAGGAATACTGCCATTCAGTTACAAGATACGAAAAAAAGGGTGAACTGAAATTAAATTATGAAAATGGCAGTAACAGCTGAAGCTCCGTTTGGGATTGTGGTGGATTATGATAGTCCCATCAATCTAACCAGCTTTCATGTATTTTACATGTCTGTTTAACATACTGTAGTTTTCCCTACTTTCGTGGCTATTATGCAGCAGAGAGCAGACTGTAAAGTAATTTCAACACAACACAATTCAACAACCACAGACTGAGGCTGAATTGTGGAATCAATTTGGTACTAACATGAAGGTTAATCCACCCATGTCTCAAATTATATGTCTGGGCATTCTATTCGAGTAAACAATGTTGGGTGTAGAAAACTGAAGCAGTGGCGAGCTTCTTCAATGGCTCACAGAGATGGAGAATGTAGTTTGCTCCATAGTAATCATGGACTAGTTTGTTTGTTTAGCTCGGTAATCATTGTACAATACTTTCAGTCTGCCGCTTGAGCAAACTGCGGTATGCAAATCTGCTAGCGATGATTTCGCCAGAACAGAACGAGGAGAGGGTTAACCTCCTGCCGGCGAGGTCCTCCCATACTAATTTTACTTTTACGAATGATTATTGCCCATTTCCTGAGCTACAAGAATAGAGGCTGTAAATCAGAGTTTCCTCCCTTCATAATCACCACAGCATCCTGCCCAGCGTCAAATCAGCAATCCTAATCCCTATCATAATTCAACGAGCTAACAACCGAAATGCTCCGATCTAACCACTGCACAGAAATTACAACGACCCAGCGGTAAGGGAATGAGTAGGTGAAGAGGAGAGGCTCTCACCGTGTAGGAGCTGCGTCGGCGCGAGGGCGGGGCCCCGGTGTGGAGGTGCTGGCGCACGTCCCCGGCGGCGTCGAGCGGGCGGCGCGAGCGGCACCCCCGTCGGCGCCGGCGCCCGCCGAGGCCGTGCGGGTCCTGTGGCCCCTCGGCGTGCGGATCCGGGTCCGGGTCCGGGTCGGAGAGGCGTGGCGCGCGGGCGCGGCGGGCGGTGAAGAGCTCGGAGGCGCTCGTCATGGCCGGCCGGCCGGATCCCCCGTCGAGCGAGAGCGAGGGCCCGGCGTACTGGATTAGGCGCGCGTGAGGCGTGGCGTGCGCGGCGATACAGACAATGATCCTGAGCTCGGTTCCCTTTTTTTCTGCCGGTTTAATTAAGGCTCCGTGCTGCCTTATTTTATGCTTTGGGGTTGGATGGATCCGGTTCTCTGGATAGGGTACGTGTAGGACAGGACGGAAGGAGGGGACGAAGGTGCCGAGCCTGGCATGCCATGCCAGTGAAGGTACCCACACGGACATTGACCAGTGGACTGGACGGTGCTGCGTTGGCGGGTTCGCTCGGGAATTTTCCATGGTCACGGTCACGGACACGGGGAAGCCACTTGCTAGATTTTGATTGCGAAGTCGCCGGGAAGACGACGGTGTCAGTAACCGTGGTCCAGTATCAGGACCGAGTCTACACTTTCTAAGAGCTATTCTTGCAAATCGCTATGGAGTCTACTTTGGATCTCCGAATTGTCAAAAGTCCAGATATTCTCATATTGCTCGTTAGACTGGTCCATTTAGGGTTTAAGCTTTCGAAACCGCATTTATGTGTTTGGCGAGGCAATTACTCTTACTCAAGGACGCATTATCGTTTTCGGACTAGTTTTGCAATTACTCGGTACGTATTGTCGTTGAGTAGTTGTTAGATGTAATAGTGATATTCTGGTCCACCGGGGCGATGGCAGCGCCACGGTGTCGTTATATTCTTGAAGACGTCGTCTAGGCTATATGGGGAGAGGCATAATTGGGCGCTAGGGACAATTTAATGGGTTGTCGTTATTGGCTAGTGTCGGGCATGGGCTCCGAGGCGCAATGTACAACATGGGACACAACTTCGTCGACATCTTCTCCAAATCCCTCGGGATCTTGCCTTCTATTCGCCGATTCCTATAGGCGCAAGAGGAGAGGTACATTGGTCGGGGTTGGATTGAAGTTGAGGTCGAGCTTTGGGGGCGACACGGTCCTGAAACCATGTAAGTTGTTTGGCCATGTATCATTTTGGACACGTGGAGTTGTAGCCTTATAAGGATGTATCGGCCATCAATCTTTCTTCTATGTGATTGATGTATCTTCCTAGAGGTGTCCTTGATAAAAATATTTTGATCCATGTACAACAAATTACAACATATGTAGTCCTGAAGATAGTCGACGGCCTCTCAACTCACTGTAGTGGCATATTTAACCAGTGCAATGAACAAATCGTGGAAGTCAATATTTGGAATTTGTAACCACCAACTGCTATGTTTAGAACCTGATCAATTTTATTGGTTTATACTAACAGGTGTCATCACGTTGTCTCCAGTTTATCCTAATCTTATCACTCGAGCTTTCACTCACCTTTTAGCTTGTAGTGAAGGCACAACCGTTTCCCCGATAATAATCACAAGTATAAAACTGAGCCGGCTGTCGGAGTCGATTTTCGATGGAAAATAAGCCAACGGTGGAGGAGTTACTTGTGGTGGTTATAAAGTGGAAACAATCTATAAGGAAAACAACCGGCTACACTAATAGAAAATTAGAGTTTGTTTTACTTACTAAACCACCACTCCTCGAAGCTTAGAGCATCTCTAATCCATCCAAAAAAAACTAGGAAGACTAAAATCCTCCTTATAATAGATGAGCAAACAAAATTCCTCCTCTGAAACGGTGGCCGTCGGAAACAATCCCCCAAAACTTAAAGGACTAAATAAACTTAACATCATTTTGGAACCTACATCAACCATTGTTGGGGGGATGACCCCAAGTAGGGTCAAGGTAAGTAAAAGGATAGGAAGATTCATGGTCAAGGCTCGATCTAGATATGATCCGGCCGAGTCATGTAAGAGTCGGCCGAATAAGGTCCTTCTAACCCCGAATCAAGTGGTTAAGACTTGACTCGACCGACATATGATATATGTCGAAGTAACGTGGTCACGCATCTTAAGTACAGGGTGAGGTCAAGTCGAGTCATGCGAGGCGAGGTCGGTTCAAGGGAAGCTTGTACAAGAAGGAGGAGGCAAGCCCCGAAGTCAAACCCTAGCCACTGTCTCTCTCTGGAATCTGCACAGTGCCAAGCGCTAGGGACAAGGAGCAGAGCAGCAGAGGAGTAGAAGGAGGTCACGGAGGTGAAAGTCCTCAGGCCCGAGGCTCACATGTGGTGGACTCTGGGTCTTTGCCATCGCTAGAAGGGGACACGAAAAGAGGTCCGCCAAGTTACCACTTTGGGACAAGCATATTCCACGAATATGCTGATCCACGCCAGCCCTAGAAGGCACTAGGTCATTCCTTTATAAGGAGCGGTTGGGCGTCTGCAGGAGGGGGTCGATTCATTTTTCTCTTCAGGCACAAGTTGTAGCTTCTTCTTCCTCTCGCTCATACAGCTCGAGGAGCAAGTGTAGCTCCATTGGTGTTGAATAAAGATTGAGTTATAGCATTCTGTCTGTAGAAACCACTACATCTTCCCTCCATGGATCCCACTAGCATCCATTGGCCCCCAACTTAAGCCTACCCATGGCATCTGCTGTGCCACCACCATGACAGTTGGCGCCCACCATGGGGCCAGCAGCGGTGCTAGCTGGAGTCAAGATCCGGATGGGAAGCTTCATTGACACAGGCGAGCGCGTCGTCTCCGGCTTAGTCTAGAGATTCGATATCTGGGACTACGGCAGCGACAACGCTGGCAGCTTCGGCGCCAGACCACCCCCGTGCAACGGCGTATTCATCAACTTGGGCGCTCACAAGATCTATGTCGGCGTCGACACGTCTCGCATCTACCCGCGCCGAGTCTTCCTCATGGAGAGCCTCCCTCAGTGAGCGGTCGGTAACGCTTCGCCCGCAGGCGTTGAGGTGATGATGGCACCCGGCGCTGCAGCGGCGGGGCTGGACCAAGCAAGAACCCGACGACAACAGACCAGGCGACGCTTAAGCCGGTAGCCACAAAGCCGGCAACAGCAGATACCTCGGCAGCTAAAGCACCCGAGGTGCAAGAGGTAACCCCCAAGGCACCAAGAGTAGGATGGCCACATCTGAAGAGGCCGGAGAATATCTTGCAAGCAGCCATAGGCAACCTAACAACACCTGTAGCACCAATAGTTAATCCGGCAAATGCACAGGAAGAACTAGAAGAGACTAAGTTGAAGATGTTGGAAGAGGCTAGGAAAGTATCTGCACTGCATGAGTCCTTTAATAGGACCTTGCGAGAGTATGCTAGGGAAAACAAACTAGATACGGCTCCTACGCGGATAGATGACCTGAGAATGAAAGGAAAGAATCTCCTTAGTGATATTAACAAGGAACACGGGTCTCAGCTGGGTGATCCGGCTAACCCGAGGCTGCTGAGGTATAATACCCGACAAAGAACCTCAGGGCGGCGAATGCAGCCGCCTCAGAGTTGGAGGGGTTAACCGGGGAAGCCCGGCAAAGGCAACAAGAAAGAGTAAATGAGTTGGTACGCATCGCGAACCAGCAAAATGAGGAGATACTCAGAGCTAACCTGGTGAAGCCAGGAGCTTCGTGCATGGTTCATTCGGCTGGGGCTGCCCCGGCATTAGCAGCTGTCGTGGCATCCTCGCCCGGAAATGGTACACGAAAAGATAAAGCAGTAACTTCAGGAAAAAGAAACAAACAGATTGTCCCATATGACCCGCCGGTGGCCGGAAAAATTAATGAGAATAAAGGCAACGGAAGCCGAGGTAATAGCGATGAAAGAAACCCCGGCCACGGAAATAGAGAGCATGGGAATCTCGGAAGGGGAAACCTTGAGAATAATAATCCGGTTGAAGGGAGACGGTATCACCCGCAATACCATTAGCCAAGTGATACGTTGGAAACGTATCTATATTCTTTGATGTTCCATGCTTGTTTAGTATCTACTTTGCTTTGCTTTGTCCACACTTTGAGGTACTTTTCATATATTTTCTGGTACTAACCTATTAACAAGCTGCCACAGTGCCAGTTGCCTGTTTTATTCTGATTTTGGTTCCAAAAAGGCAGAAAATCAATATTCTTGGAATTGGACGGGACAAAAGCCAAAGTCAATATTTTGTCGTGGGGAACACGAAGCCAGAGTACGAGACGGAGGAGACCCACCAGGGGGCCACACCCCTGGCCGCGTGGGTGGGCCCACCCCGCGCATGGGGGGGTGCAGCCGCCCTGGTGGCCCTCCAGCCTCACCTATAAGAAGCCCCCGATTCCTAAACCCTAAGTACCCGATCAAAATTCCACGAAACCGTATGTAGTCGCCACCACCATCGTCCCTAGATCGGGGGATCTGAAGCTCTTCCCGGCACCCTGTTGGAGGGGAGATCATCCTGGAGGCCTTCTTCTTCATCATGCCAGCCTCCGGTATGAAGCGTGAGTAGTTACGCCTTGGACTACGGGTCCATGTAGTAGCTAGATGGTTGTATCTCCTCCCTTATGATTTCATGTCTAGATCTTGTGAGCTCCATTCATGATTAAGATCTCATCTATTTGTAATCATGCATGTTGTGTTTGCGGGGATCCGATGGATATTGAGATTACTATGTCAGATTGATTAATGGTTTTGTCTTATTGATTCTACCATGTCTGTGTTGTATGTGATCTTGCATGCTCTCTATTGTTAGTAGTTATCTTGGCCAAGTAGTTTCTAGTGACTCCAAGATGGGGTATTTATGCTCGATAGTGGGTTCATGCCTCTACTTAATCAAGGGAAGTGACAAAAATCTCTACGGTTGTAGATGTGCTGTTGCCACTAGGGAGAAAACAATGGTCTCTTGTTCATGGAACAAGTGGATTGTTTACCTTACACACTTTGCTTAAAATAGTTGTACGTTGCTTGCAACTTAATACTGGAGGGGGGGTCAGATCATAACCCAAAGGTGGACTTCTAGTCATAGATGTAGTTGGATGGCGGTCTATGTATCTTGTTGTATTGCCCAATCGAATATCATATGATCTTTATATCTAGTATTACATGTTATGCCTTGCTCAGTCCTGTCAATTGCCCTGCTGTAATTTGTTTACCCAGCATGCCATGTTTGTTTATCTAAGGAGAACACCTCTAGTGAACTATGGACCCCGGTCCAATCTTCACCATCGATACATCTTCCACGGTTACTGTTTACTTGCTGCAAACCATCATCACCTTCCATGCCATATAGTTAATCCTTTGTTACAGCAACCGGTGAGATTTACAACCTCACTGTTAGTTGGGGAAAAGTCTTGAGTTTGTGTTGTGCGGGTTTCCACGTTGCTTGCAACACCTTTGAGACGTTTCCTTTCTTCTACTGGTTTGATAACCTCGGTTTCTTACTGAGGGAAAACTTGTTGTTGTGCTGCATCATACCTTGCTCTTGGGGTTTCCCAATGGGGCGTCAACACGCATCACCGAGGCATGAATCTCGACAGGGGAGAGATGCAGGACATGTTCCACATAACCCGACACATGACAGGTATAATGATGGTTACTCGGAAATGGAAAATGTTGGATTCGTTGGGCAAAACCACTTTGGGATGGAAGAAAGAGTTGTGTACATAAATTTGTCGTCGAATGACGCAAGGTTAAAACTTGATAGGATATATCGGTCCGAGTTATTGGAAGAGCAAGGCCCTCCTGGTCCGGCGTGTTTTGGACCTCGTATTATGGGTGATCCACCTGTCCCAAACTTCCAGTTGGCAAGAGGCACAAAAACAGATAATGGAAGTACTAAACCACAATATTGGTTGATTTATTATGCCATTACGGTGAAAATAGCAGGGGGGATTTGAGATGGGCTGTGAGGTATGTGCCCTAGATGTTGGAAGGGTCGGCCAGGGTCTGGTTGAATAACTTACCAGCCGGCAGTATCAATTGATGGTTGGACTTTGAGGAGGTGTTTGTAAGCAATTTCACTGGTACTTACAAGAGGCCGAATAGGCCTCAGCAACTAGCAATGTGCAAACAGAGACCAAATGAGATTGATAGAGAATTCCTGACTCGATGGTGCAACCTCAGAAACTCATGCGAAGGGGTAATTGAATCACAAGCGATTGCTTGGTTTGCACAAGGGTGTAGATATGGAAGTGTGTTATGGCAAAGGTAACAAAGAGACATGCCAACTACGTTGGCAGAGACAATCAGAATAGCAGATTCATATGCATTGGGAGATCCAACTCAACCCGAACTTATGTCGGAAGAACACCTTGAGCAACAAGACCATTACACTCGTGATGGTGCGGGATCCTCCCGGCGGAATGAGTTCCGAGGTAGGAGAAGAGATGACAGGCCGAATTACAGATACAATTTGAATTAGGTTGCTGCAGTTGTCCAGGACCAGCCGGGTGCAGGAAGCAATCAGTGCCAGAAGAACGGTCCTCAACAATGGACGCCGAGGAATGATGGGAAGAAACAATGGACTCCAGAACAGAAGAAACAATGGCAAGAGAGGCCGAAGTACACATTTGAGTCAATGCTGGATCAACCGTGTAAGTTTCACACGCCTAACCCAGCAAAACCAGCTAACCACACAACCCGTCAATGTGCTTGGATGAAGAGTGCAATGGGAAGCCCGACAGTAATGCAGGCGCCACAACAACAACCACACCACCCACAACAGCCAAAACTTACATGAGGAAATGCACAACAATTGATGTTACCTCCACCACCTCCGAGGTATGAGAATCAGGACCAGAGGGATGCAGTTCACCATGTGGTGAATCAAAGCCAAGATGGCATAGGAAACCCCAGAAATAACGGACGCAATGATTATAGGGAGCACCATCAGTCATACTGTGTATTCACCACGAAACAACAAGATAGGCGGAGCATACAGCGCCGTCACATGGAAGTAAATGCATTTATGCCAGCAATTCTGAGGTATATGCCATGGTCTGATCAAGAGATAACTTGGAGCATTAGAGATCATCCCAAGATCATGCCGAATCCCGGGTCATATGCCCTGGTGCTAGACCCAACTTTTGTCGGGCCCAGTATCAACATGAAATTCTCAAAGGTGTTGATATATAATGGAAGCAGCATCAACATTATGTACAAGGATACAATGCATAAGCTCGACATATCTCCGAATATGCTGCAGTCGACCAAGACAACTTTCCATGGGATAGTGCCAGGACTGTCCTGTGAACCCATTGGAAAGGTCCGAGTAGACGTCTTATTCGGCACGAGGGAAAATTGTAGGGCAGAGAATTTGGAATTTGAGGTGGTGGATCTAGAAAGTTTCTATCACGCATTACTCGGATGGCCGGCATTGGCTAAGTTTATGAGCAGTTGTCACATTACTTACTTGAAAATGAAGATGCCAGGACCACAGGGGTAATAACAATAATAAGAGACTACAGGAAGTCGATGGAATGTGCTTCGGCCGGATCAAATCTGGCCAAATCTTTAGTAATCGCAAGGGAGAAAAGGAAAATTCAGGAGGTAGCAACTTTAGCTCAGTCGGCACAGCTTAACATGCCGGCACTTGCTAACCCGCATGGAAGTGTGTCTTTCCAAGCGACTAAGGAGACAGAGAAAATTCAGATTGATGATCAGTTCCCAGAGCGCCCCATCACCATTGGTGTCGGCCTGAGTGATAAATAGGAAAGCGAGCTCACCAACTTCCTCCGTGAGAATCGAGATATCTTTGCAGGGTCTACACAAGATCTGCAAGGAGTACCGAGGGAGTTGACTGAGCACTCTTTGCATGTAAGGCCAGGAGCAAGGCCGGTGAAGCAACCTCTCCGCCGCTTTGCCGAAGACAGGATAAAAATCATAGGGGACGAGATAACTCGGCTACTTGAGGTCGGGTTTATTATGGAAGTACTTCATCTGGATTGGCTATCTAACCTGGTGCTGGTAGAAAAGAAAAAGGATGACCCAAACATAGTTTTCGTTTGGCGCATGTGTAATGATTACACGAACCTTAACAAGGCGTGTCCCAAAGATCCTTTTCCTTTACCTAGGATAGACCAGGTTATTGATTCAACCACAGGTTGTGAACTATTATCATTTGTAGACGCATATTCTGGTTTCCACCAGATACCATTAAACCCGGCTGATCAAATAAAAATTGCATTTATTACCCCGTATGGGGCTTATTGCTATCGAACCATGTCATTCGGCATGCGCAATGCAGGGGCCACGTACCAAAGGTGTATGCAATTTTTTTTGCATGATCAAATTGGAAAAAATGTTCAAGTATACGTCGATGATGTGGTTATAAAGACCAAAGGGAGTCATACGCTCCTAGAAGATATCCGACAGACGTTCGCAAATCTGAGAAGATTCCGAATGAAACTTAACCCGGAAAAATGCACCTTCGGTGTACCGGCAGGAAAATTACTCGGTTTCCTTGTGTCTACCCGAGGCATAGAGGCAAATCCAAATAAAATTCGGGCAGTTGAAAGGATGAAACTGCCAAAATGCATAAATGATGTTCAGAAATTTACAGAATGCTTAGCATCTTTAAGTCGGTTTATGAGTTGGCTAGGTGAAAAGGCATTGCCTCTATATCATTTGATGAAAAAATCTGATAAATTTACCTGGACACCTCAGGCTGATAATGCTTTTCATGAGTTAAAAAAGATGCTGGCCACATCGCCAATTTTAGGCTCGCCGCTCTCAAAAGAGCCCATGCTGCTCTATGTAGCAGCAATAAACCGAGTTGTGAGTGCGGTGATAGTTGTAGAGCATGATGAGGAAGGGAAGTCGGTACAAAGGCCGGTGTACTACCTAAGCGAGGTATTGTCAGCCTCAAAGCAAAATTAATCCTCATTACCAGAAAATGGCTTATGGAGTGTATATGTCGGCAAAAAAGCTCAAGCATTATTTTGAGGAACACCCCATAAAGGTATTTTGTGAGGCACCAATAGCCGATATAATGAGCAACAAAGATGCAAGTGGCCGAATATAAAAATGGGCAATTGAGTTATCCCCTTATTCCCCACAATTTGATAGACGGGATGCAATCAAATCTCAGTCAGTGGCCGACTTTTTTGTCGATTGGGCCGAGATACAATATGAACCCCCATTGCCTGATCTGAACTATTGGACGATGCATTTTGATGGGTCCAAATTAAGAAATGGATTAGGAGCAGGAATAGTATTAACCTCGCCAAAGAAATATCAACTGGAATATGTGTTACAAATACATTTTGCTGCATCAAACAATGTAGCCGAGTATGAGGCACTTGTCCATGGCCTAAAGATGGCAAAAGCGAGCGACATACGTCGGATTCTATGTTTTGGAGATTCGGACCTTGTAGTGTAGCGAGTATCAGGAAATTGGGACTCATTAGATGCAAGCATGGCCTTATATCGGTTTCATGTACAAAAAATTAGTGGATATTTCGACGGATGTGAATTTCATCACATACCTCGGGCGGAAAACGACGCTGTAGATACCATGTCAAAGCTTGGATCGACCAGACAGTCAATTCCACTTGGTATCGCCTTAGAACACCTGAGAAAGCCATCGATCATACCTTCCCCAGAGTCCGAATCAATTCGCCTCTCGTCAGATCAGAAAGCTGAATGTGTCCCAATGGAAATTGATACGGCACATGAGCCGAATAACCCGGGGACTGATTCAGCAAACTGGAGAGATGATTGGGAAAGTTTGGCGAACATTACGTCGGGAAAAGTAATGGAAATTGATAAAACAGTTACCCCGGAGCAGGACATACCGGAATGGGCACAACCAATATTCTTATTCCTTGGAAATGAGACCCTGCCGAATAATGAAGTCCTTGCTAGGCAGAAAATAAAAAGGGCGAAAGCTAATAATGAGCTTTATAAGAGAAGCGTAACAAACGTGCTGCAACGATGTGTTGACCCGACAAAGGGACAAGAAATCCCCTTGGACATACATCAAGGAGAATGTGGGCACCATGCCTCGTCCAGAGCCCTTATGGACAAAGCATTCCGACACGGGTTTTATTGTCCAAGTGCGCTAAAGAAGCAAAAGAATTGGTAGCAAGGTGCAATGGCTGCCAAAGATATGCCAGTAAAATACATATGCCTTCATCCGAGTTAAAAACAATACCAATCACTTGGCCATTCTCAGTATGGTGTTTGGATATGGCAGGTCCATTTAAGCCGGCTCGCGGAGGCATGACTCACATTTTTTTCATGGTGGATAAACTCACAAAATGGATAGAGGTAAAGCCAATAAAAATGTGACGGGCCCACACCAGTAAAATTTCTCAAGGATATCATTTTGAGATATGGTTACCCACACAGTATCATTACGGATAATGGCACGAATTTTGCTGAAGGAGCCTTTGCTCGATTCTGCCAAAAAAGCACATAAGACTCGATGTTGCTTCGGTATCACACGCAGCATCAAATGGGCAAGTGGAAAGATCGAACGGACTCGTGTTGTCTGGAATAAAACCTCGGCTGGTAGAACCACTCCAGAGGTCGGCAGGTTGTTGCATTGAGGAACTCCCGGCGGTGCTATGGAGTTTAAGAACTACCCCGAATAGGTAAACGGGGGTACACCCTATTCTTTCTCGTATATGGGGCAGAAGCTGTGCTCCCAGCCGATATAGTGCATGAGTCGCCTAGATTCACCCAATACACGAACGCCAAGTAAATGAAGTATCTTGGCAAGATGATATGGATCTACTAGAGGAAGCAAGAGAATTAGCATTGTCCAGATCAGCTGTTTATCAACAAGACCTCAGACAGTATCATAGCAAGAAGGTAAATCCCAGAGTCTGCAAGGAAGGAGATCTGGTACTTCGGCTAGTGCAATGCACGGCCGACATGCATAAGCTATCTCCCCCATGGGAAGGCCCATTCATCGTGAGGAAAGCACTGCACAATGATACATATTATCTCATAGATGCTCAAGCACCAGAAAGGAACAAGGCGGATAAATCCGGAGACGAATCAAAAAGACCATGGAATGTAGCATTACTTCGTCCATTTTACACTTAGAGGAAGTGTAATGTATCTAGTATTATTATGTATCGGTTTATTGTGCTAGTAATGAATCAATGAAACCTCGGCAACTCGAGCAGTGACTCGGGGACTGCCCCATGTTGTTTATCACTATGATTATATATTTGATATGAATGAGAGTTCGGCAACTCGAGCGGTGACTCGGGGACTGCTCCATGTTGTTTATCACTATGATTATATATTTGATATGAATGAGACTTCGGCAACTCGAGCGGTGACTCGGGGACTGCCCCATGTCGTTTATCATTATAATTATGTATTTGATATGAATGAGACTTCGGCAACTCGAGCGGTAACTCGGGAACTGCCCCATGTTGTTTATCATTGTAATTACGTATTTGATTTTCAAAACTAAATCGGCAAAAGAAACCTCAGCAACACGAGCGATAACTCGGGGAGTGCCCTATGTTATCTATCCTGCTACTGTATGTTTGATATGGCGGATGATTTATATGTCCATCAATTCGAATTAGTAACTCATGGGCATCAGAAGCAACGTCCCCGACCCTTCACGGTCTGAAGAGAGGTCTTATGGTAAATAAGACAAAAGCTAATCAAGAATCGACACACGAAAAGCGACTAAGAACTGAACTATACACAAGTTGGCGCACGTTATATTATCTTTCTTGTGACCACTGCGGTATGCTAACCAAAGCGCGCGTCTTCAAACATAGCTCATAATCTCTAAGAAAGCACACGAATAATTCGATTCAAACTTATGGATTGAAGTTCACGAACGATAATATACGCAGAATAACTCTACCAGCACGGTAACAACTTAACGATTACCACAGCATATGAAAGATTCCAGACTTATACAGATTAACCAGTACCAAAAGAGGCAAATTGTCTTAAAACATCATACGCCCGGCATACCGGGGACTTAGCAAATGAAAGTTTTATAGCTCAGGCATTAACCGCAGCCGAATCATCGGCAGGAGGCGTGATGGCAGTGGTAGGTGTTTCCGAAGTAGGTACCTCGGCTACCACCGAAGGCACCTCGGCTTCGGTAGAAGCAATAGTTTCAGGAGCAGGAATCTCTGAAGTTGCCTAAGCCTCCGCGGAAGTTACCTCGGCATCGACCGAAGTAACCGGAGCATCTTGAGCAGTGGCTATTTGACGTGAGGTTCCACCTTGGGCTTGGGAAGCTTCAGTTCCCTTGGAGGAAGACCGGGCTTCAGTATTTCCTCTCGAACTGCCACTTGACTCATCAGAACTTCTAGGGTCTTCATCCGAATCATGTTCATCACCAGAATCCCCAGAAAACTCCTCGTCATTAGTAGCCTCAACATTCTATTCAACCTCATATGGGAGAAAACTCGGCCCCTCATTCCATTGATGCACATTGGCATACTCGATGAGTTGATATGCACGGGCTTGGCGGCGTGCAACGAAATCCGGATTCTCAACCCAAGGAGAGCCGGTACGCAAATTCATTAATGTGTTGAGGGAGATATCCTCGTACCATGATAGAACGATAGAAGCGCCATGTCAGCCCCGGCTCGCCCGACGGATTCTCTCCAGAGGTTCAACTGAGTTTGAGAATCCATTAATTTTGCCACAAGTACCTCCACCTTACTAATTTTCGGTTCATTCGTCCAGAGCACATTGAAGGCTCGAATTGCTGCTTTCACCAAGTCTCTTCCCATGATTTTCATCGGCTCAATGGCGGCAACAACAACAACAACCAGGAGATCCTCAATGGAATATTCTTGATCCGGGAGATTGGGGACACCTCGGCGGGCACGGGAAGCAACCACGGCTTTAGTACTTACAGAATCGGCTTCTGGAAAGTGATCTGTAAAGCAAAACATCACATAAATCAAGAGGAGCAACGAGCAAAGAATGACTCGGCCAGGGACCAAGAGGAAAAAACCTGACAAATAAGCTTACGATGGATATATCACAACATCTTCTGAAGATCCATGGCCCAGCCAACCCGTTTCTTTTCAAACCGAGTAATATCCTCAGTCATCATGATGGGGATATGCCTATCGGGGCATACCCAGCAGGACGTTTCCGACTGGCCCAGGTGCCTGCGAGTGGGCCTATGGAACGACGACTGGATCAAGACCTGGCGTGGACTCAAGCGACTGGAAACTGAAGGCCCAGAATTGTAGATAGGCCCAGTTGGATTAGGTTAAACGATTGTTGAAACCTTAAC
Source organism: Avena longiglumis (assembly GCA_030063025.1). Lineage (NCBI taxonomy): Eukaryota > Viridiplantae > Streptophyta > Magnoliopsida > Poales > Poaceae > Avena > Avena longiglumis. The sequence continues at coordinate 519,614,872 of CP125975.1, forward strand.
TGATTCGGTTGAGATCTGTAAACCCTAGGGGGTGAGTCTATATAAACCTCCCTAGCGGTGCGTAGAGGATACGTTCCATCATACACCCAAGCGACTCGCTGCCTAGCCGCCGAGCTCGCCCCATTGTACTTCCACCATAATACAATCTAGTAGGAGTAGGTCTTTACCCTCCGGGGGGCCGAACCTGGGTAAGTCCTTGTGTCTCCGCCCTCATCTCGCACCGCAGATAGCTGGCCGCCCTTGCCCCATGTTCTACTACTCGCTGCCGATTGCAGCATCTGCCGTGGTCATTCCCACGACAGTGGCGCCCACCGTGGGGCCTGGCCGGTCTGGCCGGTGTTCTGCGGCGAGATCCAATCTACCCATCAACGAGTCAATTGCCACCGGCTGCATGATAGCGATCGGCGAGATGGTCCAAATTTTGCCGAGCAGCTACGTCCCGGCGGCGCGACCCGTCACGCATAGCATGATCCTGCCGGTCGGCACGATCAGTCTCTTCGTCGACCTCACCGACTTCATCGTCTCGGAGGACTCGGCTCGCATCCGCGAGTCGCCGCCACGCGACCGGCTCTCTGACATTCAGGTCCGCACGATCCACCGCCTCGCCTCCGAGTATGACTCAGCCCACAACGACGTGGATAAAACCACCGCGGAAGACGCGGCCCTCAACGAGGACGCCGACTCGGCGACCCCGGCGTCACTCGCCGAATCCATCGTCGCCGCGTCGCCCGCGGGCTCCATCACCCAGGTATCCAACGTCGGAGACTTCGAGGATCCCTCCATCCTTGGGATCTTCGACTTCGACTCCGGGTCGGAGAATTCCGCCGATCTCCGCGACGGGACTGGCCGCCACGCCGTGACCTACATGGCGACTGGCGCCGACCCGCCGGAGGATCCATTCTCCACTCCGATCCCTCCCAACGCAACGGAAACGGAGGTCGAGGAACTCCGCTGGTGGCGGAAGCGATCGCAGGAGCAAGTCGGCGAAAAATTTCGCCTCGGCGGTGTGGCGCAGAGCTATCGCGCTACCACCAACAACGAATCAGGTCGCGCGTGAATCCCACCATCCAGGGGCGCGCCCTGAATTTCGACGACGAGCGACGGCCCGCTGCGGCGGCGCGATCTGCGAGAATGCGCCACCAGGAGGAAGCGCCCGACCCCCATCAGGGTCGACGACGAATGGCGCCCCACCACCACCAACCGCGCACCCCCCAGGGACTAGCCGCGGATCGTGGTCTCCTCACGGGAGCGAGACGCGAACGACCTACCACTGTTCACCCCGATGGACAACCTCGTCGCGGGCCGAGCAGCAGTCGACAACATCGCGGCCACCGGTGACGGCTCCCTACAGATCCAGTACGTCAAGGCCTTGCTCGCAAAGGCGGTCGAGCAACAAAACGCAGGCGTCGACTCACAGGGTCGGATGTACTCGCATTCATCGGGCAGCAGAGCAGCCTCAAGCGGCCGCCCCATGGTGGCAAACACCCTCAACCGCCCGCCACCCGAACCACTACAGCTCCAACACCGACCCGCTAACGCGGCATTCTCCACCAACGACCCTCGGCCGGCGACCAACTTCGTCGCCGCCAATGGTCAGCCCGTCGACGCCCGCACCAACATCATCAACAACCAGAGCTGGCATACAACACGGTCGGTATCCACCCAGACACCGCAATCCACTGCTTCAAGACCTCGTGCCGCTACGAGCCCCTGGTCGCCAAGCTCAAACGAGCATACCGCACACTCGACAACATACCGGATCTCCTAGAGATCGCCAAAAGATACGCGGAGGAAGACCCAAACCAAGAAACCGATGACGAGTCGGGAGGACAACACCGCACGAGCGGCAACGACAACGGACGACGATCCGATCTACGCTACAGCAACACTCGCCTCACCGGCAAGCGCCGTAGTGACGGGCGAGTCGACTTCGTCGCCAACGCTGGGTATGCGCAGCGCGAGCCCAAGAGCTTCCGCCGCGACATGGGGCAACGCCACGACGGCGGCAACTACAAGGCGAAGCCAAGGTTCGACCCCGCGGCCCTCCTTAACCAACCTTGTGTATTTCACTGCAGGGAAGGAAAGCCCGCTACGCACACGACCGCCGACTGCCACTCTCTCAAGGAGATCGAGAAGGCACGACGAGCACGGGAAGACCCCGAAAACAACCCGCCAAACCGCGGAAAATTCGGCAGCCTGGCCGGCTCGCTCCACACCTTCACAGGCTTCAAAACGAAGCGCGATAAGAAGGTCATCGCCCGCACCGTCGCCGTCAAAGCGGTGGCCCAGGTGGACGTTCCCCAGTTCCTCAACTGGTCGGAGCAACCAATCACCTGGAGCCGCCAGGACCACTCGCCACGAATCGAGTACCCAGGCCTAGTCGCCCTGGTGGTCAATACCAAGGTGGGAGACTACTGGCTCCCCAAGACATTGATGGACGGCGGCAGCTCCGTCAAGATCCTGTACCTGGACACCTTCAGGCGACTGCGACTCCCGCAATCGATGGTCGAGATGACCTACACCATGTTCCACGCCATCGTCCCCGGTCGGAAGGCGTACCCGATCGGCAAGGTCACGCTGCCAGTCACCTTTGGCACACCGGCAAACTTCCGCACCGAGCGGATCGTCTTCGAACTGGAGCCCTTCGACAGCCCCTACCACTGCGTCCTGGTGCGCCAGGCGTTCGCCAAGTTCATGGCGGCGCCCCACTACGCGTACAACGCGATGAAGATCCCCGGACCGCGTGGCGTCATCACCATCCACGGCGATCCCTACATGGCCAAAGGAGCCGTACTCGCCGACGCCGTCATCGCGGCAGAGGCCAACCACGCCGACGAGCTCGCCAAATACGCGAGCGGGGTCAACAACGACAACCCCACTATACTAAAGAAGCCCAACTCGGAGGGCAGCAACATCTCGGCCTTCGAGGCAACGACACACACCCGCACAGTCGAGCTGGTCCTAGGCGACTCCAGCCAGACGGTGACGATCGGGACGGGCATGAGCCCAGCATAGGAAGGCGCGCTCATCGAGTTCCTCCGTGAGAACAGGGACATCTTCGCATGGAAGCCCTCTGACATGCCTGGTGCCCCTAGGGAACTCGCTGAGCACAAACTCAACGCCGACCCCAAAGTGCGACCTGTCAAACAGTCGCTGCGGCCCTTCAATGAAGAGCGCCGCCGAGCAATCGCCAAGGAGGTGCAGCGTCTACTCGCTGCAGGCTTCATCCGGCCAATCAAATACTCCAAGTGGCTGGCAAACCCAGTCCTGGTCGAGAAGAAAAATGGGACCTGGAGGATGTGTATCGATTACACAAACTTAAACAGCGCCTGGCCGAAGGAACAATTCGTCCTCCCGCTGATCGACCAAATAATCGATTCCACTTCGGGCTCGGAGTCGCTATGCTTCCTCGACGCCTACTCTGGGTACAACCAGATCAAAATGGCCGTTGAGGACGAAGAGAAGATGGCGTTCATCACGCCATTCGGAGCCTTCTGCTACACTGCCATGACCTTCGGCCTCAAGAACGCCGGGACGACCTACCAACGGTGTATGTAGGAGTGCCTTGCGAGCCAAATTGGCCGAAATATCCACGTCTACATCGATGACGTGGTAGTGAAGTCCGCTCGCCAGAGCGACCTACTCACCGACCTGGCGGAAACATTCGCCAACCTGCGGAAATACAAGATAAAGCTAAACCTAGGCAAATGCACCTTCGGTGTACCAGCAGGGCAACTACTGGGATACGCCGTCTCCAAGCGCGGGATCGAGGCGAATCCCACCAAGATCGACACGATCGCTCGGCTCGGCAAACCCGAGTGCCTGCGCGACGTCCAGAAGCTGGTCAGGCGAGTCGCGGCTCTCAGTCGCTTCACCCCCCGATTGGGCGAAAAGGCGATGCCCCTATACCGCCTGATGCGCAAGAACCCCACCTTCCAGTGGGACAAGGAGGCGGACGATGCGCTCCGCGACCTCAAGAAGGTGCTACTCGCAGCTCTGCTACTCGCCTCCCTCGTCGACAAGGAACCCATGCTGGTCTACGTCGCGGATTTCGAGCGCGTCGTCAGCGCCGTCATGGTCGTCGAACGACCAGAGGAGGGAAAGGAGCGCCCAGTGCAGCGACCAGTGTACTATATCAGCGAGTTCCTCACCGAGTCGTGCCAGCGCTACCCGCAGTACCAGAAACTGGTATACGCGGTCTTCAGAGCACAGCGGCGACTGCCACACTACTTCCAGGAGCACCCGATAACGGTCATCTCCTCAGCACCGTTGCAGGACATCATCCGCAACCGTGAGGCGACCGGGCGAGTCGCCAAGTGGGCCGTCGAGATCGGCGTCCATAACATCAAGTACGAGCCGCGCAAAGCAATCAAGTCGCAGGCTCTCGCGGACTTCATCGCAGACTGGGAGGAGGCCCAGCAGCCAGAAAAGCTGCCATACCTCCACTACTGGAGTTTACACTTCGACGGCTCCAAGAATGCGGACGGCGCAAGAGCAGGGATCGTGCTAACCTCTTCGAAGGGCGACAAGCTACGCTACGTCCTCTGTCTCGACTTCACCCCCTGCACCAACAACATGGCCGAGTACGAGGCACTACTCCACGGCATGCGAGCCGCCAAGGAGATGAATGTCAACCGACTACGTTGCTACGGAGACTCCGACCTCGTCGCTGGGCAAGTCGCTGGCACCTGCGACGCCGTCTCCCCCACCATGGCGGCATACCGCTAAGAAGTGGACAAGGTGGGCAGACACTTCGCAGGCTACTCCGTCGAGTGGATCAACATGCGGAAGAACGAGGAGGCCGACGCACTCTCTCGTATCGGCTCAGCTCGACTCGCACCACCCGCCGGCGTCTTCCTCGACACCATCACCAAGCCTTCCGTCTCTCCCCCAAGGGAGATCGACATCGGAGTCCCGCTGCAACCAGAGGTAGCCGTGGTCGCACTCATCGCCGAGCTAGAGGACTGGACCACGCCGTACATCGCCTACCTAGAGGGAGGCACCTTGATAGCAGACGAAACAGACTCCCGGATGATAGCACGCCGCTGCAAATCCTTCGTCATCATCGACGGCGAGCTCCACAAGCGTAGGGTGCCGACGTGTTCCAACGCTGCGTCCAACCCGCTGAAGGACGCAAAATCCTCCACGACATCCACTCCGGCGACTGCGGCCACCATGCCGGCGCGCGCTCTCTGGTCTCAAAGGCTATGCGACACGATTTCTACTGGCCCACCGCACACGCAGACGCTGTCGACATTGTCCAGCGGTGCGCCGGGTGCCAGAAGTACGCCAACCATACCCACGTGCCGAGCTCGGCGCTCAAGACAATCCCCATCACCTGGCCGTTCGCCGTGTGGGGTATGGACATGGTAGGCCCTTTCAAAAAGGCCCCTCCGGCTTCACCCACCTCCTGGTCGCAGTTGACAAATACACAAAATGGGTGGAGGCCAAGCCATTCCGGAAATGCGACGGGAAGACCGCCACCATGTTCCTACGCGAGCTCATCTATCGCTATGGGTTCCCAAACAACATCATCACGGACAACGGCACCAACTTTGCCAAAGGAGCCATGGCCGAGTTCTACGAGGAACATCACATCCGACTCGACCTCGCCTCAGTCGCTCACCCGGAGTCCAATGGCCAGGCAGAACGAGCCAACCAGAGCATCCTCCATGGACTGAAGCCACGACTCCAAGTACCACTCGAGCGCACTGCCGAGTGCTGGGACGAGGAGCTACCCTCCGTCATCTAGGGCATCTGCACCTCTGTCAACAGGTTGACAGGGTTCACCCCCTTCTTCATGGTGTATGGCGCCGAGGCAGTCATGCTCACCGACCTAGAGCACGACTCGTCCAGGGTTGTCAACTACACGGAGGTTGCAAACGAACTCGCACGCCATGATGGAGTTGACCAACTCGACGAAGCACGCGACCTAGCTCGCTCCCGCACCGCCATCTACCAACAAGGGCTCCACCGCTACCATACGCGGCGAGTAAGGACCCGCACGTTCCAGTAAGGCGATCTGGTGCTACGCCTCATCCAGGACAAGAAGGGCATGCACAAGCTATCCCCCCCTTGGGAGGGACCATTCGCCATCGGGTAGGTCCTCGGCAACGATGCCTACTACCTCATCGACGTCCGAGGAGACGGGAAACTCGACGTCAAGCGACCGTGGAATGTAAACCTCCTACAGAAATTCTACTCCTAGAACTCCATACATGTACTCTCCACCTGCTATGAAATAAAATAGATTGTTTACCGCAAATTGCGTCTACTCTCCGTATCTTGTGCCACTCGCACTCGTAATAACAGCGTCAAGCTAACCGCAGAAGTCAACCTCTGGTACAACGACCGGCACGGCCAAGTAGTGCGTTTTGAGGGCACTGGGTTACCCCAGGACTCGTAACGTCCACGAAAAACGCCAACCCGGAGCCCCATTGGAGTCGCCTAGCTCGACTGGATTAACGAGCCAAGACAACTGCCCTCGTTCCTCACAGCGACCAAGGTCCTCCGCATCCTCGGCACAGCGACTCGAACGGCCAAGTACCACGCTCGGGGACTGACGACCAGTCAAGCACGAGCGACTAGGGAAAAACGCTAAGTATGAGAGCGTGCCCAGGACTCGCCATGCGACTGATCCTTCGGATCAGGCAGGAGGGACGCGCTTACTCTAACGCGCTCAGTCCTCACCCACCCTAGAGCTGCGACTAGAACCACCAAGTACCACGCTCGGGGACTCGGCCACCCGACCTTGTACGCACAAGGGAAAACGACCAAGTAAAGAGCACCCACGGGAGTCGCCCTGCGACTAGCTCTCCGAGCTCGGTCGAGTCGACCTCAATAGCAAAACAACTGACCAAAACATTCAAAATCACAAACACATAACAAACGAGGTAAACCCCATAAAAAGGGCGGACGCGCTCGGGGACTCGTCCAATCAGCATTCAAAATCACGAAACAATTCACAAAATAACACGAAGTTTCATTACAGCATAAAAAAGTCGTTCCAAAATACAAGTTGAGTCCAATGGCCAATTGCTACTAATGCCCCAGGGCACAATGTTTCTACTCCGCAGGTTTCGACGGCGACTCGCCGCCACCCCTGCGGTTGCGAATGAAGGGCGTGTACGGGTTTGACGGGTACGTCGTCAACTCACCCGCCATCTCCACATGGAATGGCTGCTCGACCTTGAAGTCCCGATGCTTCGGCTCAGGATGGTTGGGGGCAACAGTCGTCTCCTGATAGGGGAGGAGGTCGCCCATCGCCCAGACGCGATCGGAGTACACCGCGGCCCGGTCCGTCAGCTTCAACACCTCGGCGATCTTCACAGAGCCCATCGACAAGGGGTAGCCACTCGTCACATCGTCAAGGTCGAAGTCCTCCAGGAAGTGGGCAAGCCCAAGGCTGAGAGCCGTCTCCGCCCCGCGCCGGAAGGCCGACCGCGTCATGAACTCGACGACTGACGGCGCCTTCTCCAGATACCGCCATACTTCGACGAGGTCGCTGGGAATCACTTCCGTGGGCAATATCTCCTGAAGATATGCTCGAATGCAAGTCGTGGAAAACATGGCCGAGTCGACCAGAGTGGTCATACACTGTCGTGCGTCGTACGACTACGCCTCCTCCGAGCTGTCAATAATCCGACCTGCGGATAGAGGTCGGCAGTGAGTACAACAACGACTTCACAATGCAGCTACTACAGGTAGAGGAAGAAAAGATTACCAATTAAATGACGGCAGAGGCCCGTGATGAAGCTTTGAAGCGAGGAGAAGTCGTTCTGCAGCCCAACAACGAGGGCGTCAGAAACCTTTCGCTCTTCAGCGGCAGCCGTAACAATAGCTTTTGCTCGCCCATCCGCCGAGCTCGCCTCCGCCTTCGCTTCCTTGATCTCGTGCTCCAGATCAGCGATCCACTTCTCAGCCGTACTCAAAGCAGATTGAGCCGCCGTCAGCTCACCTGCCGGGACAAGGCCCTGGCGGACCTCCTCTGCCTTGGCAGCGATTGCCTGGAGTCCCTTGTTCGTTTCTTGAACGGCAACAAGTTCCTTCTCCACGCGACACTTTGCAGCAAGCCGATCGGCCGATTCACGCTGCAAGCCCTCCGCACAAATCAAACTGTCAACAACAATAGAATCCTAAGTGCCCACCCGCTGAAATTCAGTGACTAGGCACTCGGGGACTAGAGGTCAAAAATCCTAAGTGCCCACCCGCTGAGATTCAGCGACTAGGCACTCGGGGACTGGAGATCAAAAATCCTAAGTGCCCACCCGCTGAAATTCAGCGACTAGGCACTCGGGGACTGGAGGTCAAAAATCCTAAGTTCCCACCTGATGAGATTCAGCGACTAGGCACTCGGGTACTGGAGATCAAAAATCCTAAGTGCCCACCCGCTGAAATCCAGCGACTAGGCACTCGGGGACTGTACGCTACAAAAACACTAAAAGAATCCGACCACTGAAATTCAGTGGCCCAATCCTCGGGGACTGGACATATCTGGATGGCTGCGCCCATCATGCCGTGGAGCTGTAGCGCGTCCACAGACGCAAGCAGAGCTGGAGTGTGTCCGCGACGCTGCTCGACCTCCGTCTCGACGACCCCAGGCGTCTGGCTCGTTAGTATTGCGCCACTCGCTGTGGCCGCTTTGGCCATGAAACGGGGGAAGGTCGCGGCGGATGCCCCAGCGCCACTAGGAGTCGGCTCGATCACTCCGGGCGAGGAAACAGCCTCCTTGTTCTTCAAAGCCACCTCCGCCGCAGTCGGAAGATCGCTTGGAGAAACTGCCGTGTCTTTAGAGACCGTGACGACATTGTCGCCCTTCGCCCTCTTAGCGCTGTCTGCGGGAGCAGCGACTTCATCAGCTTTCCTCTTCCGCGAGGGGTCCTCCTCGGCGACGACTGGCGGAACCTTGGCCACGGAAGGGTGGCCGATCTTTTTAACACCAGTCCTGTGAAACAACGATATGAGCAAAATTGTCCGATTACAACGGAAGGCAATCAGACGAACAAGACTTACTTGGCGACTGGTATGAACCGCAGTCCCGTGCGGATGCTGGCCGGCTTCTCCAGCTCGGGGCCTAGTTTCCGACTGAGGCCCATCTCGAACACGTTGTGTGCCCAAGATACAGAGGGCCTCTTCGAAGACGAGGCCGCGGCAGGAGCCTCCGTGATGACGTCTGCGGGAGCTCTGCTGGGAGGCGAAGCTGCTGTCGCTGGAATAGCCCCCAACCCAGAGACCGGGGCGAATGGGGGTGGAAGCGAGGCTAGAGGTACCTCATCCAGGAGGGAGGCGGCGTCCGGTGCTGCTGTCGTATGCGCCGCTTCACCCTTAGCCGAGCCGGTGGCGTCGGAACTAGTCGCAGAACGAGGCGGATACGCCTGCTTCGTCGGCTTCGTATTCCTCCTTGGTGGAGCCTTCACCTCCTTGTTCTTCGACGGCGTAGCCTCACGACGCGAGGTGTGCTCGGGGAGCTCGTCGTCATCGTCATCGTGAGGTCCGAGGCTCCTACTCGCCTCGATCTCGCGCTGATGTTGCCCGCGAGTTTTGCGAACCATCGGGGCGGCGTCTTCCACGGGATCGTCTTCGTCATCATCGTTGTCATCACCCGCGTCGCTCCCAATGTCGCCTTTGGCGGGTGGCGACTCGCTCCCGTCCTGAACGGACGAGCTCGAGTTTTCATCGTCTGCGGGTGGGAGCCATCCTTCCACCACTTGGAACAACTACAATAAAAATGAAACAACGTCAACATAACCGCGACTACATCATCTGCGACTGCGAATGGTGACAAAGATGGCGACTTACCGTCGGAGCTGGGCGCCTTGCGGTATAGGGGCGACCCCGGCCTTCGTGTCCAGGTACGCCGCCTGGGTGATCTTCTTCAGGGCCAGGAGGTAGTCTTCGAGTTTCCACTCGACAAGGCAGGATTTTGTTGGGTCGTCCCTACCCGCATACTCGTACATATAATGGTCGCGGCGGGCCAAAGGCACGAGCCACCGCTCGAGCCAGCAGTTGTAAAGATTGATGGTTTGGAGGCCCTTCTTCTTCAGGCCGCGGATGGTTTGCAACATTTTGTCGACAACCATCCGCTGGTCTAGCGGGAGCTTGCCGACCTGGAGTCGACGCGGTTCGGGCCAGTTGGCGGAGTACCTTGGAAGCGCCACCTCGTCGTCTGGGGTCGCCTCGGTGACGTAGAACCAGGATTTCTTCCACTCGTTTGCCGCTTTGGCCGGCAGCATCAGGTCGAAGAACGACGCCTTCGACTTCAACTGAAACGTCAGGCCACCCGCAGCCAGCATCGGGCCGCCTGATTCTTCGCGACTAATCCTCCCATGGAATAGATCTTGCCACAAAGGGAAGTAAGTCCTGCAGCCCAGATAACACTCGCAGAACGCCACGAAAATGGCGAGCTGCTCGATGCTATGCGGGCCCAGGTCCGACGGCTGGATCCCGTAGAAGGCGCAGAAGCGCCGGAAGAAGAGAGAAGTGGGAAACCCCAGCCCCTACTCCAGGTGGCTGGTGAAGCAAATGAATTCTCCCTTGTGCGGGTCCGGAGTCACCTCTCCGGCCGCGGGGATGTGCCATCTGCCGGCGCGCAGAATCCCGGCCTCCTCGAAGGACGCCAGTAGCGCCCTAGTGCACTTGGATGTGCCCCATGGTTCGGTGGAGGGGGCCATTGGTTGGAAGATTCGTGGAGGTCGGGGGTCTCTGGATCGGTCGGATCGCGATGCGGAGTGGAAACGAAGATGGGCGAGATCGGAGGAAAGATGAAGGAGTGTTTCCCTGCTCGCCCGTCATTCTCCTTATATAGTGGTTGTTACCCGCCAATTTCGGGAGCCGTTACTACGCGGTGATTACGCCAAAAGTTACCGTTGGATTACCCCAACGGCTAGTTTTGACCCCACTTGACGGTACAACTTCATCCACTCGACTCGTATCTCCGTGCGACTTGATGATTCGCCGACCCGATCACTACAACAGTGACTGAATATTCGCCGACCCGTTCGCCGAGCCGTGACCCGATCGGTCGCCATTAGCGCGACTAGAATAACTAGTTTTTCCTTTAATCAGGAGTCCACCGCTGATTCGACTGGGCGTCCGCATTGGACCCGTATACGCCGACTGCCAGCGACCACCTGCGACCAATCAACAACGGCCTCGGGGACTACTGATGGGTATATGCCTACCCGGGTACACCCAGCATGACGTTTCCGACTGGCCCAGGTGCCTGCGAGTGGGCCTATGGAACGGCGACTGGATCAAGACCTGGCGTGGACTCAAGCGACTGGAAGCTGAAGGCCCAGAAGTGTAGATAGGCCTAGTCGGATTAGGTTAAACGATTGCTGAAACCTTAACTGATTCGGTTGAGATCTGTAAACCCTAGGGGGTGAGTCTATATAAACCTCCCTAGAGGGTGCGTAGAGGATACGTTCCATCATACACCTAAGCGACTCGCTGCCTAGCCGCCGAGCTCGCCCCATTGTACTTCCACCATAATACAATCTAGCAGGAGTAGGTCTTTACCCTCCGGGGGCCAAACCTGGGTAAATCCTTGTGTCTCCGCCCTCATCTCGCACCGCAGATGGCTGGCCGCCCTTGCCCTATGTTCTACTACTCGCTGCCGATTGCAGCATCTGTCGTGGTCATTCCCACGACACATCATCTGATTTTTCAGCTCGGCTGCATCAAGGAGTTCTTTGTCCTTATGAAGTTGGAGACTTAACCGATTCTTTTCCTAAGAACATTCTTGGTCAATTTTCTCCAGCTCGAACTTCTGAGACGATTTCAAGCACTCAACCTTGGCACAAAGACGATCTATCTCATCATCCTTCTCCTTCAACTGCGCTGAGTGAGTCCCTGCTTGCTCTAAGAAATGCAACATCATATCAGGCATGGGTATGCACTCTTGATGCGACACTGCAAATGTAATTTGGCTGAGCCGAAGATGGATCACTATAAGATACTCGGAATTTGTCTAGAAGAGAAATAGAAGAGTACAAAGAGGATGGACAACTAACCTTCGAGGCTGGCAACCTTTTTCGTCAGCCGAGTATTTTGATTATTAATGCTAGCTGAGTAAGGATAAATCGCAAATTAGTTAGGAAGCAAATACTTGTACAGAGGACTTGAATGCAAATGCCGAATAATTTACCTGTCTTCTTCAGAATGGGAACCATCTTCTCATACGTGACCTGAAGCTTCCTATGCGAAAAGAGTAGCTTTTGGAATTCGGTTGTACGTCGATTGTGAGCAACCTAAAATAATAGCGAATTATACAGGGAAACATACGCAAAAGATCTGAATAAAGTAAAACTTGACTTGAGTCTAGGTGACTGGATATTCAAAGCTAAAACTTAAATATTCGAATCAAGTAAAACTTGACTCGAATCTAGGTGGCTGGATATTCAAAGATGAAACTTAGAAATATCTGAATCAAGTAAAACTTGACTCGGATCTAGGTGGCTGGATATTCAATGCTGAAACTTAAAAAGATCTGAATCAAGTAAAACTTGACTCGGATCTAGGTGGCTGGAGAAGCGAAAACTTAAAAAGATCCAAATCAAGTAAATCTTGACTCAAATCTAAGTGGCTGTATATTCAAAGCTAAAACTTAAAAAGATCTGAATCAAATAAAAATTGACTCGGATCTAGGTGGCTGGATATTCAAAGCTAAAACTAAAAAAGATCCGACTCAAGAAAAACTTGACTCAGATCTAGATAGCTGGATGTTGAAACCAAGAAATCAAAAAGACCCGAATCCAGCAAAAAATGATTCCAAGCTAGGTGGCTAGATGTGTTTTAAGCCGAAACATGCATGTCAAAAATTATCTACTAGACACACAGGTAATTATATTCTAAACATTGGAAGCTTCCAAATGAATAACAAGTTATTCGGTTGCAAGCTCTGGGACTAGTGGGCATATAGTACACTGTACGCAAAAGATAAAGTATAGAGCGAAGCACATACCTCTTTCATCTTGTCACTCTCAAGCACAACTTTGGTAGCCAAATGCAAACGGCTGCTAATGTCGAAGAGCTGGAGGGGTTGGTTACTTGGGTTAACCTTACTTTGATCAGCAACATTCCAATTATTGGCATACTCTACCAACGACCCGAGGCTTCCTCCGCTCTTTGTGCGCGTCAAAACCTTGCCATTGGCCTCTCGCGCCTGTTGTGCAGCTATCTCAGCCACCGGGCTCTTATGAAGCACGAGTTGTGTGTTGGCGGCAGAGGCAGACCCAGGCTTAGCCACAGAAGCTCCTTTGTGGAGCATGTCAGCGACGCTCGGCTGAGAGGAACCGGGTTTTCCTTTCTGAGCTGGTGTGGATTTTGCAGCGCCATCTTTCTTGGTCTTGGTAGGAACCTCGGTAACAGGCAAGGACTTAGGGCGGTGAACCATACTTGGAGCAATAACCTTACGGCAGAAGGGGCGATGGCCTCCAAAGGAGCCTAGGTAGCGGCGACTTCGGCAATAACTGAAGCAGCAGGAACTTCGGCAGAGGAAGGCTCGGCGGGAGCAACTTCGGGGACCTTGGAAGAAGTTACCGGATCAGTTGAGTGGTCCGGCATAATGACATCAGCGCCAACACCAGGGGGAACCTTGCGCCACGACGATGGCTATTGGTCTATTAGTCAAGATGATCGCGAAGAGGGATCGAAACTCGAACATCCCCTTGAGGAGGTGGCCGAGTAATATGCGAGGTCATGCTCGGACCGCTGGGTTTAGTAGAAAGGGGAGCACTGCCAGGATGAAGGTAAAGACCAATTCCGAAAGAGAAAGATAAAAACAAGAAATACAAATTAAAAGAAGCAAGGAAACTTATCCAGAGACTCCGGGCATAGTTTTGCGCTTTGGAACATGCTAGGAGGATTTCTTGGTTACCTTGGGATCCGAAGGATCGGCCAGATGCTTCTTCGACGAAGGAAGACCCCTAACACCTTGGCGTCGAACTTTGTTCACCTTCTGCAGAAAGAGCAGACAAAAGTTAGCAGAGTAATCGACAGAAAATAACTCGGATGGGGCAAATCAAGTTTTAATTACCTGAGAAGGGGGATTATCACGGGAAAAGGGCTTCATTCCCCACACCCATTCCTCAGGCATGTCGGTTTTGAAGATAGCTCGGACACGTTTCTGAATCTGAACATCGTCAAGCTCAACCGTAGAGACTCGGTTGGGATCTAAAGGACCGCTCATGTAGCAAAGCTTATGAGAGCGAAGTTGGAAAGGGCAGATCCGGCTACTGATGAACGCGGCCATCAAATCTTCGCCATGAAGCCCCGCCCGAATCAACTCCTTCAGTCGAAGCTCGAACGCTTCGGCAAGAGCATTAGTCTTCTTCGGATTGTAAATCCAATTCTACTTAGAAGGAGGACCAATAGAGAAGGCAGGGAGCTGAATCTTGTCCTCCTTGCCAGTGTTCTTGACATAGAAAAATGACCTATGCCACTTCGTGCAGGACTCTAGGCCTGTGACTCGGGGGGAACAAATAATTCTTCCGAGGTGTAATAGAAGCGGCCCCACACTGAGTAAGAGATTTCTCGGAGGGATGGAGGATTTATCCGGCACAACGTTAGCTCAGATCTGGAAAAACTTCGACCAGACATCTAGAGAAGGCCAGAGGCCGAAGTATCCCTCTGAGGCCGAGATAAAAGCCGATAGAGAAGCGATGGCGTTAGCCGGCAGGTGATGAGGCTGAAGGCCTAAGAATTCAAGGAAGCTCTTGGTGAAGTCCCTAAGAGGGAGGCCGAATCCTCTAGAAAAATGTGACATGAAAACTACATACTCGCCATCCTCAACTACGGGGGCAGTCTCCTTGCCGGGTAAGCGACACCTTACCTCGGCAGGAACACGGCGAGTCTTGAGGATCCACACAATTTATCGACGAGTGACAGTGGACCCTTACCATGAGCCATGCTCTGTACCCACCATGAGATCTTCTTCTCCCACGATGGCGCCGTTGTGCGAGCTCGACATGGGCTCGCCGTAGGAGCTAATAGAGGAGGAATCGCTAGCGGCAGGAAGCGGCCTCGAAATCCAAGGCCGCGTCGCAACGACGATGAGCACGATGGCGACGGAAGAGGAGAACCACCACATAAGCCTAATGCGGAGGCGAAGCGCGGTGAGGAAGGACCAAACAGCGGCGCCGCGTTGCATGAGGAGGAGTGCGGCGGCAAGGTCGTGGGAACATAAGCATAGCGGCGGCGGTGCAGGAAGGAAGACGGGGAGAGTGAGAATGGGAAAGTGAACCAACCCCTTCCCCAGTCCCCATATTCATAACCGCGCGTGGTAAGAGTTAGTGGGATTGCAAGTGCGCCGCGGTAACCGCAAAAAGGCGTGTATCGTGCGTTCTCGATCGGTGATTGGAGCCACAGCTAAGATCACACGGCGCATGAGGAGATACGGCCGCCATGACCGTTGCGGTGATCGAAGAGTCACTGTGCCGATAAGACTGCCACAGTAATTACTGTAGCAATGTCAGGATACACTGTAGCGGTACAAAAAATGAGACAAAAGGTAATGATTCGTACACGTAGGATGAAGCTTACTAGAGAAGCTAAGAGGATACCTCGGACAAAGGAGAATGACTCGAAAAATGAGTCACACCTTGGAAAAGGAGGGTGAGCAAAGAGGAGAAAAATGAGAGAGGCGCCGACTAAATAATAAGTCGGAGAGAAAAGTATAAAAAACTGAGTATCTGGAAACTGATGTGGTCCGGTTGAGGTATTCGGCAAGACCGCACCAGCTTCGGGGACTAATGTTGGGGGGATGACCCCAGGTAGGGTCAAGGTAAGTAAAAGGATAGTAAGATTCATGGTCAAGGCTGGATCTAGATATGATCCGGCCGAGTCATGTAAGAGTCGGCCGAATAAGGTCCGACTAACCCCGAATCAAGTGGTTAAGACTTGACTCGACCAACATATGATATATGTTGGAGTAACACGGTCACGCATCTTAAGTACAGGGTGAGGTCAAGTCGAGTCATGCGAGGAGAGGCCGGGTCAAGAGAAGCTTGTACAAGAAGGAGGAGGCAAGCCCCAAAGTCAAACCCTAGCCATTTTCTCTCTCTGGAATCTGCACAGTGCCAAGCGCTAGGGACAAGGAGCAGAGAAGCAGAGGATCAGAAGGAGGTCACGAAGGTGACAGTCCTCAGGCCCGAGGACTGGGTTGGGCGTCTGCAGGAGGGGGTCGATTCATTTTTCTCTTCAGGCACAAGTTGTAGCTTCTTCTTCCTCTCGCTCATACAGCTCGAGGAGCAAGTTTAGCTCCATTGGTGTTGAATAAAGATTGATTTATAGCATTCCATGTGTATAAACCACTATATCTTCCCTCCCTGGATCCCACTAGCATCCATTGGCCCTCAACTTAAGCCTACCCATGGCATCTGCCGTGCCGCCACCACGACAACCATATCAACTACACATAATTCAAACATGCATAAATATTATCCAAAATACATCACATCGATCATCTAGGACACCTCAAACACCATCTTGGCCACCCCCAACATCACCACGACCACCACTCTCTAGGGCCAAGATCTTCACATGAGCGATCTCCCAATATGCCCTAACTTTATCATCCAAGGTGCTTGGGTTAATAAAAATGATGGCATGGTCGGCGTCCTCCTTCTCCTTGGCTAACTTCTCCACCTCAAGTGCAAGACGTTCCTCTTCTATCTTCATCTCTGTCCACATTCTTTATTCTTCTCCATTGCCTGCGAATGGGATATCATGAACTCCATCGGCTTCCGTGCCCATGATCCTCTCAACACCGACGCAAGTGGAGGCCATCCCACCTTCCCCATTGTTGTTGATGACTTGCCAGTGGGCCTGGCGGCCGCTCCCATCGCCCGCACCACGCGGGGGTGCCCAACCACTTACATGGCATCGGAGGCATTGCTGGGGTCAATTCCGATGGAGTCGCATCGATGGAAAACTCTAGCAGGGCTATAGAACCGAGCTCCGGTGACATTCTGGTCGGGGGAGGGGAGAACATGGCGCCGGCGAGGACTGGTGGCGAGATTGGGCAGGAGCATTGGTGGCTCGGCGGGAGAAAAGTGGAGGGGGTATTTTAGTCATTGCTTTGGTCACCAAGCAAAAATAGGAGGGGAGATTTTAGGGGGAGGTCTAGCATATTTTTTCCTCAAACCAGTTTCACGGTTTCAATTAGGTGCGGCTTCAGCAATTTAATCCTCTAACCAAATTTTGGGGATGGGTTAGAGATGCCCTTAGTCGGTTTATGCACAAAACCGACTCCAATGTTGTAATATGAGAGTTGGTTCTCCATTAGAAAACGACTCTCGTATTAACAACCCGATATAAATCCCCTCCTCTGCAACTCATCATTATCGCCTCCTTCATGCACCCATCACCCGCAGTTGAAGTGGAGAACTATAAGATTAAATCTAACTATTTAAATTTGGTTCAACAAAGTTAGTTTGGTGGTTTGACTTATGACGATGTAGGTATAGACTTGAATACCTTTATTGAGATATGTAATATGATGCGTATAAAAAATATTTGACCGCGATGTAATCAAGTTGTGTTTGTTTCCCTTCTAGATAATGGTTGCTAGCATTTCCTAGAGGAACCACTATCAATAAGAATACAAGATATTGTCCAAGTCGTGACATAGGGATCTGGCGTTAACCGGAGTGACTATGGTTTCTCGCCCCCTCTGCCGGTGATCGCGCAGGTGTGGGATTCTCTCTGTCTCTGATCTAACCTCCCCCTCCATCCTGCGTAGGGGTATTTCCTCTCCCGGACCGCTCGTGGTTCCTCTACGCCGCGGTTAGGGTTCTTGGAGTTGATCGGGAGTTTCTCTGGCTCCGAGGTTTCATGGTGCTCGCTCCCATGACGATCCCTACAACGTCATCAAATCTGGCTGGGGGATTAGGGAGTACTAAGGATGTAGCGATTGGGGATATGCTACAGCGCCGTGGGCTGGAAGAAGATGAACTTGATGATATGGTTTTTGAGGATGAGGAATCTGCCCCCAAGAAAGGTATGAAGTGGATGGCCCTCTTGAGGGTTCATACGACAAATCAGTTTAGCCCCATTACGTTTGAACAACACATGAGGAACGCATGGTCTCCTACGCAGCATATGGATTTTCAGCACCTAGAAGGAAATATGTTTACCGTCCAATGCAATTGTCTTTGAGATTGGTTAAAGGTTACCGATGGTGGCCCTTGGTTATTCAGACAAAACGCCATTTGCATCGAGGAGTATGATGGTCTATCCTCTCCTGATACAATCGATTTGAACTTTTTTGATACGTGGATCCAAATTCATAAACTTCCAGTGGGCTACAGGCAAGTTACCTTAATCAAGAATCTGGTAGAGAAGAAGGTTGGAAAGGCTCTGAAAGTTGATACAGATGTGAACGGGCTGGGTAACTTTGTCCGTGTTAGGGTTAAGCTAGATGTAAGGAAGGTTCTGGCCTAAGTGGTCACCATATCTAGGGATAAAAAGAGGGAATTCTACCAAATTCAATACAAGAAAATTCCCAAATTATGTGGTGCTTGCGGATACTTTGGGCATTCCCACTTGGAGTGTGGTACCGGAGAGCACGACGAAGAGACACTTAAATGTGGTGAATTCTTAAAGGCTGGCAGTGAGACATGGCATGGACGTGGCTTTCGTATGGCGCATGGTGGAGGGCGAGGTTCCAATGGCTCACGTGGTGGTGGTAGGGATGGTGATCGTGGTCGTGGTAGAGACCTCTAACAACCGGTGCAAGTCGAACTTCACTTGGGCGTGGAAGAGGTGATGTCAAAGTCTGGAAATACAATGCCTTAGCATATGTTGAAGGACAAGAATCTGATGCTGATCTGAGAGATACGGCTTCAAGTCCTTCAAAGGATATGGATACTGCGGTGACCCAGCATACCACTACATGTGTAGTACACTATAAGTTGTTGACATGACATCCACAGAACACCGTTCCGTAAATATCACATCCCTCGGAGTGGTACAACAGAAACATTGCGGGTCCATATTACAAAAGTACACACATTATTATTATTACAATACCGGAAGTTCAAGACTTCCAAAAGATCCAACTTACAAACCAAAATATAAAGCGTTCAACGGAAATTTAAAAGTAACAACTCCGACTAGGAGTGGGGCTCAACAACTTATTCTATAAAGTTCATGTTGCTCGGCTCCGTTAGTTACTACTAACTAGATACTTAAGTGGACTCGTTCTCATCAACACCGTAACGGATCTCGTAGTCCACGCCTTCAACTCCTCCGGATAGATCAGGTTCCTCGTAGAACACGTCTTCTTGGCATTCGGCTGCATACATTGGTACATCTTCGGGATCCTCAGAGTCTAAGCAAGGGATCAAAGGAAAGAATGAGTAACAGCATTACCCAACAATTTCATTATATGCAAGGTGGGAAGTTTGATGCTCTAACTACCACCTCGGATTATAAATCCTTGGCACTATGCAGTTTTTGTAAATCTTTCTTCAAAGATTGATTTTATTCCGAAAAACTATGACAATCATCCTTCATAGGTGCCAGAACTTTCATGGAGTTCCTTTCCTGCCGCGTTCGTAGCTCCTTCCCAGAACAGGGAGTAACAAGTTACAGTTCTTATACTCTACAGAGGTGCGTTACTTTACCCATGAGAGATCAACTCCTTGTTGCACAACCAGGCGTACTTTCCCATCCACAATTCCATGATGTGGGGCCCAGTAGTTGGTCCAAGCCAATCACCGCCCCCTTCGCGACCCCGCATGCCTCCTTGGTGTACACCATGCCCACATAATGAATTACGATAATGGTTTGTACAAACCGTTAGATGCCAGAACTATCGTGGGACGATGAGGGTTCCCACCCATATGCTGCATATCCTCTACGAATTACCAATTAATATGCACGCTACGAGGATAACAGCCACGACATGCACATCCGGCTTCATGCGAGAGGAAGAAGATATAGCTGACTTCTCTGTCCCATTCCAAATCTCATGGCTAACGCGTAATATACGACGCTAGAATCACTGATGTCAGGGGTTATTAAGTCCCTACTTGATCATCATTGTTGCAAATAGAACCCTAAGTTCTATTGCCCCATTATATCACCACTTAGGATGATATCTACAATTTCTTTATTTATGAAAATATTATTTTATTTCTTTTATAGCATAAATGATAACACACAATTTGCAAATACTTTGATAAAGACTCTTCAAAGGACATGATCAAGTGATGAACTTGCCTTGTGATGGCAAGATAGTGAAGTATGATGCTTGCGCCGGACCTTGAGCTTCTAGTTCTATAAAAACATCATTATTGCCCGGTAAGGATAATATTTAAAGAAGCAAAATGCTTATGCAAGTAATGTAATGCATTATTTAATTCTATATGCATTTTCCCTATATAAGGTGCTTTTTAAAAAAGCATTTATAAATAATAATAATAATTTCTTTTATATTTATTGCATATATTGAATTATTTTATTTCCCTTCTAATTGACTTTTATTGATTTAATAATTCTTTTAGGAATTTATTAATTATACATTAAATTTATTACTAAATATTTATTTAGTATTTTCAAAAATACTATAATATTAATAAAGAATGAAAGTGATTTTTATTTACTTTTATCATCTTTCAATAATTTTGTAAAATTCCATAAAGAATATATAAATTACAAAATTCTTATAAAAATTTAAATGTCCAAAATTTTATATCTTATTTTATTTGGATAGAGTGGATCATTATGAATCCAAAAATATTTATTTATAATTTTTGGACTTTTATTTTATTTTCTAGAATTTTATTGAGGTCAGGAGCATTTTGGTCTTTTCCAATTGATCAAAGGATTTATTAAACAACTTGGGTTGGCCCCTTGGGCTTATTGGGCCAGGGTGGCCCAATAGGGTAGGGTCAAAATATTATCCCGAAGGGTTTTGGCCCATCCAGCCCACACTCTTTGCCTCCCTCTCTCCCTCGACCTTATCCTCTCCTCCTCTGACCCGACCCTATGGCCGGCGATGCCGCCACCGTCGATTCCCGCCACCGTCGGCCATTCTGGCCGCCGCCGTGGTGCGAGTTGGGGTTGTCGACGATGCCCGTTCGTTCTATCCAACTGGATTTGACTCCGGGGCTTCCCCGTGGCCAGGTCCACCCCATTCCCGAACCCTAGGGTTAGGAAAAGGTGTTGTCGCCGCCGCCGCGGTCCCGCCTGCGGTAGTGTGCTAGGCTCGTGTGCTGCTGTGGCCGCCGCCGTGGCAGGTGCAGGTTGTAGCACCCCCCTAGGTGCTCCCTGTGCCGCCGCGGTTCGTCGGCCCATCTGCTTCCTCTTCGATTCGTCAGCGAGGACCTCGGGTAAGTTGCTTCTGTGGTCCTAGTTCATGCTATTACCATGAACCCCTCTGTGTGTTTCTAGTGGCTTCTCATGCCTAGTGACTATATGTTGATTGGGTTCATCTCTGTATTAGGGCTCTTTCTCTGATTAGGGTTCATAACCCGTTGTTGATCATATCCATGATGCTTTAGAATTTCTAATGATCATACTTGAGCATGAAGAATGATTGTCTGTTGTGGTTAATGATTTGTAGTGGCTTTGATGATGCTAGTTGCCTGTCAGATTTATTCTAGTGATGATTCACTATAATCCTATGCTTGTGTTTCTATGGAATCCCTGATTGGATTATGCTTGTTAATATGAGAAGTTACTCTACTGTCAGAATGCTTGTACCGACAGTAGCTTTCTCTCAGTAGTTGCTTACTATAATTATAATGATAAGCTTGTATGAGATTATACACACTGAATCAAATCATTACATGTAATGATTTCTCTGGATGTATAGACGAATTTAATGTTGATTCCTGGCACTTGGCTTCAGGAAAATGATATTTATTGGTTGTCCCTTTTATATGTGGAATCTAAACAAAGATTGGTTTTAGTCCATATACAACCTGTCCTTGTGATACCATTATGATCTGGCACACAAGTGATTGGGTTTTATTTCTGGACTTAGCTTGATAATGCTTGTGATTAATACTGACAAGTTGACATGAAAGCTTGTATTAACTTTCCTGCCTATGATGTTGGTCTGAGGCTCTAGGATTTAATTCCTAGTTAGTGGAGTATTAGTTTGTTTGAAACTTGTAAGATTTAGAGGTGCTACTCTTTCTGAGAGATGTGCCCTGATCTGATAAGATCAAATGAAAATGATCTAAGTTGCAAAAATAACACTGAACCCAGTGATGCTGGTCAGAGGGTTTAGTGCTTTTGGCTGAGTTTGATTTCTTATCTTATACTTGAAATCTCTAGGATAGATTCACCCGTCTTGGGTGATTATTGAGATATCATTTCATAAAGCAACACATGCTTTTATTTAGATAATATGATGAAATCATGTGATGGTTTTATGAGGCTCACCATAAATTCTGATGTAGTAGATTGATGATGATCTTGATCTTGATCTTGATCTTCTTTTGCTGGGCTCCTGAGCTTGCTCTTGAGCTTGCCTGCTCCTCCTAGCTTCTGGGCTTGACCTTGCTGTCCTCCGGATTCATCCCCCTCCTTATGTCACCATCTTGGTGATGTTTGGGTTGATCTGGGTGGTTGGGTTTGGCTGCTGCTTACCCTGGCTGTGCTGGTGTGTTGTGTAGTGGAGAGACGCACTGATGTGCTCCTCCACGGCCGTGCTGTGGTTTTGTGTTATTTGGCTGTGCTTGTGAGGTCGACAACACACCCTTTGCATGCTGGTGTGTGTCCATCTTGTGTGCCTGCTATGCACATGTGGATAAGTTCAGAATTTTTGAACTTACCATTACCAAACTACTTTTACATGGCTGGTGAATTGGTCCCTCTTGGCTGTCATTTGAATTCTGGCCTTGAATTTATGAAAGATGAAATCTTTCAGATTGGTGAAACTTGCCCCTTTTACAACTTTTCTCAATGATGAGTTTGTCAAGTGCACTTCACTGACATATCTGAGAGAAATATACTAACACTAATCTTATTTTGTTTCTTTTTTAGTCTTTGTTTTGCAGGTACCAAGATAAAGATGAAGATTTAGTGTAGATTTAGTTGTAGGCTAGTTAGTAAATATACAAATGTAATTTTCTTATTCTTTTGTAATTTTTCTTTTATAATTCTTGTAATCTTTATTTTATTCATTTGTAATAAAGATTATATATTTATTAATAAACAATATTCTTATTCTTTATTCTTTTTGTAAATTGTGAAGTTTTCAATAACTTCAGTAGGTTACATTCTTTGTAACTTGTTTATGTATATGAAATGAATTTCATATTCAATATTGTTTTTAGATAAGATTTAAGTTATAATACTTTTCTCTTAATTAATTTAAGATTCAAATCTTATATCAAAATCATTTAAATTATAAAACACTTAAGTTTTAAAATCCAAACTTATTTCAAAACACACATAATTCCTTTAAGATCATATCAAAGTTTATAGCAATCCTCCTTTAGGACTAAACCTAATCTCAAAGTAAGAAAGAAACTTTGATCACTCAAGGTTTTATTTGGCGAAAATTTTACCCACATTTTTACAAATGAATGCATGCAACAATTCATATTCCTAAATCTACCATTCGTTAGGTACTATATACTGGGATGTTACAGATACTAACAAGGTTGCGCTAGGCGACCCCATTGTCAAGCGCATGTTGGAGCTGGGTATGATGGAAGTAACAAGCGAATCCGGTACTCTTGCTGAGGTATCTAATAAGCTAGAAGACATGGTAACTGATGGGGATATAACACCTCTTCCTGGTTTTGTTGTGGTGAATGACCGGGCTAAGCGCTCGAAGAAGGACGGAGCTAACTCCACTTCACAAGGATCTGTGAGCTCCCTCGAGGAGTTCGTCCGGTCCCAATGAAAATCATAAGTTGGAACTGTCGCGGGTTTCGTAAGTCCGACAGTTCGTGCGCTCCTGGAACTCGAGGCGCAGTTAAAACCAGATGTTATTTTCCTGTCCGAGACACATCTGAGTAAAGCTAGGGCAGAAAACCTGAAGCGTAAGATGTTCTTTGACCATATGATCATGTTAGAGAGCGATGGTAGGAGTGGAGGTCTCTTACTACTTTGCCGCAATGACCTAAATGTCATTTCTAGTCGGGTTCACAACAATTACCTTGATATCCGTATTAATGAAGGTAGTGATGATGCCTGGCGAATTTCTGGTATCTATAGTGTTGTGGTATTATGAAATAGTATGTCATGGAGGGGTCCTCATAGAGCATGTTTACATATGTGGGGTAAGTAGGAAGGTTGGTCGATACAAGGTAACACATCTTACCCAGGTTCATGTTCCACGATGGTGGCGGAACCCTAATCCTACTATAAATCACTATAGTGGCAATACGTCGAGTTACATGGATTGGTTCGTTGTGCATGATATGAGAGTCCATTGTGCCCTAAGGTTCGCATAGGCCCGAATTATAAAGAAGCCAGGTCCTAGGGTTACAGAGAAGAGTCCTAGCCGGACAGGTTACAGAGTCCTACACAGAATACAACTAGTCTACGTGTCTTGCACTCCAAGGCTCTGAGTATGTCGGTGACTCAGTCGTATCCTTCCTTTATCCAGCATGGGCCTCCCTTCTGGATCCATCTAATTGGGCCGCCCAGCAGGCCATGGGCCTTGCTACCAACGGTGGGCCACCCGGGTTACCCGGATTAGAGACATGCAATGGTGATACCCATTTAGCATATCCTCAATAGTAGCCCCCGGAGAACTCCGAGATCTTGCGCCGTCTTGCCTCTTTAGGTTGAATGCTTTGTCTAGGTGATGTTGGCAAATCATCAAGTAATATCTTGTAGTCCTCCAAAGAACCCTGCAACATTATCCGCCTTCGATACGTAAGTCTGAGAATCATTGAGTCTTCCATCGTAATCTTCTCGTAGCCGGAGTGCCAGACAGGATCCGTCCATGACGGAATCTTCAGATGGGTTTGTTCATCTGTACGTGTCAGTGAGGTAACGTAGCCCTTAGATCAGCGACGCCTCGTATCTCACACATGCAGAGAATGCAATCATAACAGTTTTCCTGCGCGAAGGATCCGAAACATTGGCGGCGACAGTGGGAACATGGAAAAATTTCTACGCATGTTCTCACACACGCTGTCCACACATCAACCTATAGATCGTCTTGCACGAATCTTGACGCCAGAGCTATATATTTTAACCGCAACGGTAATTTTATTTTTCACCTCATTCGTTCCTGAGTCATTGTCTTCCTCCAGCCTAAGCCTCTCCTCGAGCACATCGCGTGCACGTAGAGGAAAAACCCTAACTTCCCCCAATCCCCAGTCCACCTTCTCAACTCTCAATGGCGAGTAGCAGCATACCGGCGATGATGACGTCTAGCGACGCTTCCGCCAAGCCATCCAACACCGTCCATGTCATGTCGGAGGGTGTGGTGGTGCCGCGATGTGCGGTGGTCAAATCCACTGGTGACAACCATATTAAAGCGGCGCTGGAGCCCTTGGAGGAGGAGGCTGACTCCCACAAGGGAGAATGGAGAGGTTCGAACATCTCCGATAGTGACATCAAAGAGATGTTTGCTGAGGGGTACCTCCCTGCGATGGAGGGACTGGTCTGGTGGGTGGCTCCGGACGGCGAGGTCATCCCTTCTCCCCAACTCGGAGAAAAGGTATACCTCAAAGCTCAGTTTATACGCAGCATCTCCCTGTCGTTGTCCGACTTCTGCATCCAATACCTTGAGCACTTCCGGGTTCAACCTCAGAACCTGTCCCCCAATAGTATTCTTGCACTTAGAAACTAAGCGGATCTATGCGAGGGATACCTAGGGATTAGGCCTAGGTTAGATATATTCATATACTTCTTAACCATGAAGAGGGAAGCCTGAGTGAGCACAGAGGAGCTCAAAAATTGTGGTACCATTAGCTTCAAGATCCAGCCTACCGGCGATTCCCCGATATTGTAGGACACGAGTCCTGCAAGAACTGGCAACGTACATACTTCTATGGCCTCGACATTCCTCGGGCCGGTCGAGAAGCATCATACCCAGACTTCATTGACGGGGCCACCGCTGAAAGCCCGACATGGCGATCACAAGCGCTCCTTCCCTTCGACAATGAAGCCTCCTGCGCCGTAAGGCGGATCGACTGGTTCGTAGAGTCGGGTATGACCGGCTTGGACCTGGACATGTGCTAGTTCGTCAGGCAGATCCAGCCTCTGCAGCACCGCGAGAAGCTGATGTGTCAATACACGAAGGACAGAAAAGATAGCCTCTGGATTTCCGAGGATAACTTTTCCAGTGACTCCATCAATATCCGCCTCAAGGACATCGTCAAGGTGAAGGATCGCAAGCGTGGCTTCACCATCACCTATGACAAGTTCGAGGACGACAAGTGCCCAAAGGTAACTTTTATTTATTTTCTTTGACATATTGTCCAGTTCTTCTGACTTGAATATGTACTTCTATCTAACACACCGAATTAAATTAATAGCTGGGGTACTTGGAGGTGACCTGCATGTCTCCCCAAGTATATGACCCCCAAGATGAAGGAAGTCACTGTCGTGTCCAACGACGAAGTCCCATTGGCGCGAAAGCGGAAGGGCTCCACCTCTGGCGCTGCCGGCGGAGGCAAGAAGAAGAAGATGGATGGTGAAGCCTCCAAGAAGTACACATCCTCCCTGGAGGCGGAGAAAGGGAGATTAACCAGCATCCCTTTGACCAAGGCACCCAGTGTTGTGTAAGCTTCTCATCATCCGACATTGTCGTGTTGGAGACATTCCCTAGAGGCAATAATAAAAGTGATTATTGTTATATCTTTGTGTTTATGATAAATGTTTACATTCATGCTATAATAGTATTAACGGGAAACATTAATGCTTGTGTGATTTTTCAACTAAATTAGAGTCCCTGGTAAAGCCTCTTTGTAATACTAGCTTGTTGGTTAATAGATGATCATGGTTTCTAGATCATAAACGTAGAGATGTTGTTAACAACAAGATCATATCATTAGGGGAATGGTATGATGGACATACTCCTATAGATAAGCGTAGCATAAAGATCAAGTCATTTCAATAGTTTGTTTTCTATAAGTTTTCTGATACATAGTAACCTGATTCCTTCGACCATGAGATCATGCTAATCACCATCACCGGAAGGATGCTTTGGTGACATCAAACACCACACCGTAACTGGGTGGCTATAAAGGTGGCATTGAGTGTTCGGAAAGTATGTGTTAAAGCACATGGATCAAGAGTGGGATTTGTCCATCCATATGAAAGATAGATATACTCTGGGCCCTCTCGGTGGAATGTCATCCAATTAGCTTGCAAGCATGTGACTGGATCACAAGGGATCAAATATCACGAGAACGAGAAAATAGTACTTATCGGTAACGAGGTTGAACTAGGTATGCAGAGATACCGACGATCAAACCTTGGATAAGTAAACTATCGCGAGACAAAGGGGAATTGGTATCGTATGTAAGTGGTTCATTCGATCGCAAAGTAATCATAGAAATATGTGGGAGCCATATGAATTTTCAGATTTCTCTATTGGTTATTGATTGGAGAAGTGTCTCGGTCATGTCCGCGTAATTCACGAACCGTAGGGAGACACACTTAAGGATTCGATGTTGTTTAGTAGATATGGATGTAAATAGGGAGACCGAATGTTGTTCGGAGTCTCGGATGGGATCCGAGATATCACGAGGAGATCCGGAATGGTCCGGAGAATAAGATTCATATAAGGAAAGTCCAAATCCCGAGTTCGGGAATGATTCTGTTGATTTCATCTGAGAGGTTCTAGAAGGGTCTAGAAGGTTCACCGGACCTGAAGGGATATGGGTAGGCTACACTAGCGCAAATCAAAATTTTCTACCGCGTAAACCAGGATTACTATTGTCATAGATCACGGGATTACCACTAGATGAGCAGTTGCGGAACTTGATGAAGCGCGTTGAGGCAGTGCAGACGATTTACGTCTCCTCCTTGTTCTCGTCCCACGAGCAGCTCCCCTTGCGCGGCTCGACCAAGCGCTACAGATGCAGCGCTCCGAGGTATCCACACGTACAGGGTGGAAGCGTCAAACGCCGAACTGCTAGGTCCGTGCGTGCAACATAGGCGTGAGGAGTGGCGGCTGGGTGGAATGGTCTAACCCTGGTCAGCTCTCCCCACCCTATTTTATATAGGCGTCCCTAGTGGGCTTCTACATTAGCAGCCCATTAGTAGCCTAAGCCTGGTCTAATTCGGATCCAATCCTCGTTATTCTTCCAGCCCCTTAAGTGTGTGACCCTATAGGTTCATATACGTATAGACATGACACGAATACACTTATTCTATCAATAGTTGGTAGCGGCCTCTAGTAAGATGTGCCAACTCCTAAACGCATACAAAGATCATACCAGACGACCATCACAAGGTTTAGTACATGTCTTTCCCTTTGCCTCACGATATTTGGTCTAGCTCCAAGCTGACATCCCTTTCTGGATACTGTGATTCGGAATCCCTTTACTAGGTTAAATCTTAACCATATGTAGCACGACCATGAATTTTCTGGATCCGATCACTTGAGGGGCCGAGAGATATCTCTCTCAAGTAGAGAGGGGCAAATCCCATCTTGATTGACCATGCCTTGTAGCATGCTTCAGGACAAACCCGAAAGCTACCTTTATAAC
This sequence comes from Avena longiglumis, assembly GCA_030063025.1. Classification (NCBI taxonomy): domain Eukaryota; kingdom Viridiplantae; phylum Streptophyta; class Magnoliopsida; order Poales; family Poaceae; genus Avena; species Avena longiglumis. The sequence continues at coordinate 519,643,512 of CP125975.1, forward strand.
TACCCAGTTACGGAGCAGCGTTTGATAGCCCCAAAGTAGGTCGATCCACATCTCAAGTACATGCGACAATCTCAGGTCTAAGGACAAAACGTACACGATGTGTAGAGAGAGAGCTGCAACTAATTGCCAGTCTCAAGTTGGGTCAGTCCAATCCCATGTTCATAACATGTGTCCACATCATTGGTTTGACATATCCATGTCTATGACTTGCAAAACATAGTCATCAACCAATCGATGTGCTAGTCTAATATTCACATGTGTCGTCACATGAACTCCGACTAGGGACAAATATTAAATAACCATACAAGTAAAGAGTTTCACAAACAATTCACATAATTGTCAATCAATACAAGTTGCCTGATATGGATATTCAAGGAAAATTACAATAACTCATGGATACATAAGAAATATAATCATCTCTATGATTGCCTCTAGGGCATATTTCCTTCAGTCTCTCACTTGCACTAGAGTCAATCTAGATTGTATCTAATACCTATTGCTCTTGTGTGCGCCTCATGCGTAGGCTGCGGGAGTGGCTTTGTAAAAGGATGAGCAACATTTGAGTCCGTATGAATTTTGCATATCATGACACTACCATCGTCAACGAACTCTCGAATCTGATGGTAACGCATGCGAATATGTTTGTTCTTCTGGTGCTGTCTAGGTTCCTTGGCTTGTGCAATAGAACCATTGTTGTCACAATAAACATCCATGGGATTGGACGCGCCCTGAACCACACCGAGAGTGATCAGGAAATTCCTAGTCCGAACAGCTTCCTTAGCAGCCTCCGAGGCAGCAATATATTCAGCTTCTATTGAAGAGGAGGCCACCGTATCTTGCTTGGAACTTTTCCAACTCACAGCACCACCATTCATGACAAACACATGACCAGATTGCGATCTGGAGTCACCTGAGTCATTAAGGTAACTCGCATCTGTGTAACCCCTTACACTAAGTTCACCCTCACCTCCATAAACTAGGAACACATCCTTAGTCCTTCTCAAGTACTTAAGGATATTATTTACTGCTGTCCAGTGACAGGATCAGCCTGATATCTGCTCGTAACACTTAGAGCATAGGAAACATCTGGGCGAGTACATATCATTGCATACATGATGGATACAATAGCCGAAGCATATGGAATCCTGCTCATGCGCTCACGCTCATGAGTAGTTGAAGGACACTGAGTCTTGCTGAGTTTTATGCCATGAGACATGGGCAAGAACCCCTTCTTAGTCTCTTCCATGCTGAACCGTTTCAACACTTTGTCAATGTATGTACTCTGGCTTAGTCCAATTAGCCTCCTTGATCTATCTCTATATATCTTGATTCCCAGAATATATGCTGCTTCTCCTAAGTCCTTCATCGAAAAACTATTTTTCAACGAGGTCTTAACAAACTCGAGCATAGGAATGTCATTTCCAATCAGTAATATGTCAACTACATATAAGATTAGAAATACCAGCGCTCTCCCACTTTCCTTCTTGTAAACACAAGGTTCTTGTTCGTTTTTTATGAAGCCAAACTCCTTTACAACTTCATCAAATCGAATGTTCCAACTCTGAGATGCTTGCTTCAGCCCATAGATAGACTTAAGAAGTTTGCATACATTTCCAGCATTGTTTGGATCGACAAAACCTTCGGGCTGCATCATATACATGTCCTCAGTTAGGATTCCATTTAGGAAAGCCGTCTTGACATCCATCTACTATATTTCATAGTCGAAATGTGCAGAAATGGCTAGAATGATCTGTATAAATTTAAGCATCGGTACAGGCGAGAAAGTCTCGTTGTAGTCAACTCCTTGAACTTGTCGAAAACCTTTTGCAACAAGTCGAGCTTTATGGATGTGAACATTTCCATACATATCAATCTTCTTCTTATAGATCCATTTGCACTCGATGGCTTTAAAACCATCAGGCAGGTCAACCAAGTTCCAAACTTGATTGTCACCCATGGACTCTATCTTGGATCTCATGGCGATCAGCCATTTCTCAGAGTATGGGTCCACCATTGCTTCTGCATAGGTCACAGGCTCATCATTGTCTAACAATAATAATTCCCGCGTTTTGCGGAGCCTCACCGACCTTCGTGGTTGTGGTGCTTCTATTGCCACGGGTTCCTCTACTTGTTCTGCTACAATAGCATCACTTGTAGAAGCATCCCTGACTGGATCATCTTGAACTTCTTCAAGTTGCACCGACCTTCCACTTGTTCCCTTTGTGAGAAACTCTTTCTCTAGGAAAACACCGCTACGAGCGACAAACACTTTGCCCTCTTCTCGGTTGTAGAAGTAATACCCCAAGGTTTCCCTCGGATATCCCACGAAAATGCACTTATCTGATTTGGGTGTTAGCTTGTCCGACTGAAGTCGCTTGACAAATGCATCACATCCCCAAATCTTTAGAAAAGACAAACTAGGATTCTTTCCAGTCCACATCTCATATGGTGTCTTAACAACGGATTTAGATGGTACTCTATTAAGTGTGAAAGCTGCCGTTTCTAGAGCGTAACCCCAAAATGATAATGGTAAATCCAACTAGCTCATCATCAATCGAACCATGTCCAAAAAAGTTCGATTGTGACGTTCGGAGACCCCGTTCCTTTGAGGCGTTCCGGGCGGCATGAGCTATGGAACAATTCTGCAACTCTTAAGATGATTGCTAAATTCATGACTCAAATATTCTCCTCCACGATCAGATCGCAAGGCCTTTATTTTCTTGCGACATTGATTCTCTACCTCACTCTGAAACTCCTTGAACCTTTCAAAAGTTTCAGACTTATGCCTCATTAAGTAGACATAACCATATCTACTGAAATCATCAGTGAAAGTAATGAATAGTGATATCGTCCTCTGGTGTTGTGCTCATTTGTCCACACACATCAGTATGTATGAGTTCCAACATGTCTGTCACTCTCTCGGGTAAACCCGATAAAGGCGATTTGGTCATCTTTCCAAGTAAACAAGCCTGCCATGTCTCGTATGATTCAAAATAAAACGAAGTTAGAAGATCATCACCATGGAGCTTCTTCATGCGCTTTTCACTTATATGCCCCAAACGACAATGCCATAAATAGGTGGGACTCAAATCATTAGACCGAAGCCTTTTAGCACTAACATTGTAAACAGATGCATCATCAAGATTTAAAATAAATAACCCAATCACAATGGGAGAATTAGCCATAAACATATCATTCTTAGAGATTACACAACTATTGTTCATACTCGCAAATGAATATCTATCCCTCATCAAACATGAAGGTGATAAAATGTTTCGATCCATACTTGGAATGTAATAATAATTATTCAACTCCATAATAAATCCTAACGGAAGGTGAAGTTGCATGACGCCGACGAACAATGCAGCAACCCTTGCTTTATTTCCGACGCGAAAATCCACTTCGCCTTTCTGCACTTCTCTAGTCCTTATTAGCCCATGCATCGAATTGCAAATATGAGCAACCGATACGATATCAAATTCCCAAGAGTTAACATAGGAATTAGCGAGAAGAATGTCCACAACATTTACAACAAGCGTACCTAAGTGGGAAGTACTCTTACTTCCACTCTTCTTCAAATAAGCCTCGTACTTGCTACAGTTTCTCTTCCAGTGGCCATGTTCATGACAAAAGAAGCACTCAGTGTCTTCTATAGGTCCAGCCTTTTGCTTGGGTGCAGGATTAGGGATCGTATCCTTAGCCTTGCCCTTCTTCTTCCAAGAAGTACCTTTTTTCTTGAAGCTAGGCTTGTTCTGCACAGCCATCACATGGCTATGCCCTGCACACTTCTTCATGTCACTTCCTGCTATTTTTAGCATCCCGTATAACTCATTAAGGCCCTTCTCCACACCATGCATATGGTAGTTCGAAATGAACTGCCCATAGCTGGATGGAAGATACGCCAAAATGAAGTCAGTGGACAACTCTTGGCCTAGTGCAAAACCAAGCTTTTCCAAAGTCTGACTGTAACCAACCATTTTGATCACATTGGGGCCTACAGCTGCTCCCTCTGCTAGCTTGCATTCAACAAAGGACTTGGCAACAGTGTACCTCTCAGTCCTTGCCTGATCTTGGAACATGTACTTAAGCGCAATGATCATATCGTACGCATCCTGATCCTCAAACTTATTTTGGAGTTCAGGTTCCATGCATGCAAGCATAAGACAACTAACCTCAAGAGAATCATCACATGCTCTCTTGTAGGCATTCTTTAGGGTAGCAGATGCATTATCAACAGGTTCATCGGGGATTGGGGTATCCAGAACCGTTTCCTTTTTATCAGACCTGAAAACAATTCTCAGGTTACGGACCTAGTCCGTATAGTTTGTTCCATTAAGTTTATCTTTGTCAAGAATCGAACGCAAAGAAAAAGGTGATGCAGTGTTTGGTGCCATTGATCTACAACAGAAAACATGCAAAATACTAAGCCATGTAACCATGAAAGAGTAAAACATATTAAACAATTTAATAGCATATACTCCCACTTAAATCAATATCCCTCTATTGATACTAAGTGATTCAAGATCCACAATTAACAAGTCGACTAGTGAGCTTTAGCATCACTGCTAGAAGACAAGGTAAATCGGTAAGCAAGACTTGCTAATCATATCTCATATGACTCTTGTTGTTGGGTGACATCTCTATGTCAGAACTAGGTGCCCAACCTTTATGACCCAAGGTCCTTAACTGTTAAGATGACCTTGTCAAGCTCACCAACCCTTATGCGTGTAGGTATCCGATACAAACCCATCCAACCAAGGAAAACCCCGGCACCCTAATTTCATAGGCCCACCAACGATTGTACAGGGCATAGGATGGTGCAAGGTTTGGTTGGGAGGGCATGGTTTAACTTAAACTTTGTGAGGGATCATTCTACTTCTATCATCTAAGCATGCATAGTAGTAAAACGCATAAGAACAGAATTCACATAGTTGTGACACGGTATGGCCCATTTTCTCATGGTGATCTCTATCGCCATAGAACCTGTCCACCATGATGATCTCCATCTTCATGTTCCATGCGAGCCATCCTCCAAGTGATGAGTCCTCCAAGAACTAATACAAGCTATTACCCCTAACAGCTAGTAATCAAAATTACATATAATTGGGATCATCACAAGTTGGCACGCATGCCATTACAATAATTGACAACACACATGGCTCTAGCCATGTTGCCCTACTCACGACACGCAGGTCATGATAAATTTCATACATGCATCACATACATATATGGGCAATACTGATCACATACATCCTGCAAAAACAAGTTATGCATAGAATCACATTCTACCGGATCATGTGACCTCGCAGCACCTAGTTACCTTAACGAGATACAAAAGGGGCTACAACTAGGGGGGTCTAGGGGGTATCCCCCTGCGGGTATTTGATACCGGATCTATAGAGATAGATCAAGGAGGCTAATTGTATTAAGCCAGAGTACATACATTGACAAAGTGTTGAAACGGTTCAGCATGGAAGAGGCTACGGAGGGGTTCTTGCCCATGTCTCACGACATTAAACTCAGCAAGGCTCAGTGTCCTTCGACTACTGATGAGCGTGACTGCATGAGCAGGGTTCCATATTCTTCGGCTATTGGATCCATCATTTATGCAATGATATGTACTCGCCCAGATGTTTCCTATGATCTAAGTGTTACGAGCAGATATCAGGCTGATCCCGGTGAAGGTCACTGGACAGCGGTAAAGAATATCCTTAAGTACTTGAGAAGGACTAAGGATGTGTTCCTAGTTTATGGAGGTGAGGATGAACTCAGTGTAAGGGGTTACACATATGCGAGTTACCTTAACAACTCAGATGATTCCAGATCGCAATCTGGTTATGTGTTTGTCATGAATAGTGGTGTTGTGAGTTGGAAAAGTTCCAAGCAAGATACGGTGGCCTCCTCTTCAACAAAAGCTGAATATATTGCCGCCTCGGAGGCTGCAAAGGAAGTTGTTTGGATTAGGAATTTCCTGATCGCTCTTGGTGTAGTTCAGGGTGCGTCCAATCCCATGGACGTTTATTGTGACAACAATGGTGCTATTGCACAAGCCAAGTAACCTAGACAGCACCAGAAGAACAAACATATTCGCATGTGTTACCATCAGATTCGTGAGTTTGTTGAGGATGGTAGTGTCATGATATGCAAAATACATACGAACTCAAATGTTGCTGATCCTTTTACAAAGCCACTCCCGCAACCTGCGCATGAGGCGCACGCAAGAGCAATAGGTATTAGATACAATCTAGATTGACTCTAGTGCAAGTGGGAGACTGAAGGAAATATGCCCTAGAGGCAATCATAGAGATGATTATATTTGTTATCTATCCATGAGTTATTGTAATGTTCCTTGAATATCCATATTAGGCAACTTGTATTGATTGGCAATTATGTGAATTTTTTGTGAAACGCTTTACTTGTATGGTTATTTAATAGTTGTCCCTAGTCGGAGTTCATGTGAGGAGACATGTGAATATTAGAGTAACACATCGATTGGTTGATGAATATGTTTCGCAAGTCATAGACATGGAGATGTCAAACCAATGATGTGGACACATTTTATAAACATGGGGTTGGACTAACCCAACTTGAGACTGGCAATTAGTTTCAGCTCTCTCTCTCTCTGCACATCGTGTACGTTTTGTCCTTAGACCTGAGATTGTCGCATGTACTTGAGATGTGGATCGACATACTTTTGGGCTATCAGACGCTACTCCGTAACTGGGTAGTTATAAAGGTAGCTTTCGGGTTTGTCCTGAAGCATGCTGCAAGGCATGGTCAATCAAGATGGGATTTGCCCCTCTCTACTTGAGAGAGATATCTCTGGGCCCCTCGAGTGATCGGATCCATAAATGCATGGCAGTGCTGCATATGGTTAAGAGTTAACCTAGTAAAGGGATTCCGAATCACAGTATCAAGAAAGGGAGGTAAGCTTGGAGCTAGACCAAATATCATGAGGCAAAAGGAAAGACATGTACTAAACCTTGTGATGGTTCGTCCGATATGATCTTTGGATGTGTTTAGGAGTTGGCACGTCTTGCTAGAGGCCGCTACCAACTATTGACAGAATAAGTGTATTCGTGTCATGTCTATGCGTATATGAACCTATAGGGTCACACACTTAAGGGGCTGGAAGCCTAATGAGGATTGGATCCAAATTAGGCCAGGCTTAGGCTACTAATGGGCTGCTAATGTAGAAGCCCACTAGGTACGTCTATATAAGAGAGGGTGGGGCGTGCTGACCAGGGGTAGACCATTCCACCCAGCCGCCACTCCTCACGCCTGTGTTACACGCGCGGACCTAGCAGTCTGGCGTCTGACGCTTCCACCCTGTACGTGTGGATACCTCGGAGGCGATGCATCTGTAGCGCTTGGACGAGCCACGCAAGGGGAGCTGCTCGTGGGACGAGAACGAGGAGGAGACGTAGATCGTCTGCACTGCTTCGACGCGCAATAATCCTGGTTTACGCGGTAGAAAATTTTGATTTGCGCTAGTGTAGCCTACCCATATCCCTTCAGCTGAAGCATATCAAGCTACATTTTCACGCTATTCGAGAGCATGTTCAAGATGGTGACATAAAGATTTGCAAAGTACAGACAAATCTGAATGTGGCGGATCCGTTGACTAAACCTCTCCCGAGGGCAAAACATGACCAACACCAAACCGCCATGGGTGTTCGGTATATTACCATGTAAATTAGTTGACTCTAGTGCAAGTGGGAGACTATTGGAGATATTCCCTAGAGGCAATAATAAAAGTGGTTATTCTTATATCTTTGTGTTTATGATAAATGTTTACATTCATGCTATAATAGTATTAACCGGAAACATTAATGCTTGTGTGATTTGTAAACTAAATTAGTCCCTGGTAAAGCCTCTTTGTAATACTAGCTTGTTGGTTAATAGATGATCATGGTTTCTGGATCATGAACATAGAGATGTTGTTAACAACAAGATCATATCATTAGGATAATGGTATGATGGACATACTCCTATAGATAAGCATAGCATAAAGATCAAGTCATTTCAATAGTTCGTTTGCTATAAGCTTTCTGATACATAGTAACATGATTCCTTCGACCATGAGATCATGCTAATCACCATCACCGGAAGGATGCTTTGGTGACATCAAACACCACACCGTAACTGGGTGGCTATAAAGGTGGCATTGAGCGTTCAGAAAGTATGTGTTGATGCACATGGATCAAGAATGGGTTGTCCATGCATATGACAGATAGATATACTCTGGGCCCTCTCGGTGGAATGTCATCCAATTAGCTTGCAAGCATGTGACTGGCTCACAAGGGATCACATATCACGGGAACGAGAAAAGAGTACTTATCGGTAACGATGTTGAACTAGGTATGCAGAGATACCGACGATCAAACCTCGGATAAGTAAACTATCGCGAGACAAAGGGAAATTGGTATCGTATGTAAGTGGTTCATTCGATCGCAAAGTAATCGTAGAAATATGTGGGAGCCATATGAATTTCCAGATTCCTCTATTGGTTATTGATTGGAGAAGTATCTCGGTCATGTCCACGTAATTCACGAACCGTAGGGAGACACACTTAAGGATTCGATGTTGTTTAGTAGATATGGAATGTAAATAGGGAGACTGAATGTTGTTCGGAGTATCGGCTGGGATCCGAGATATCACGAGGGGATCCAGAATGGTCCAGAGAATAAGATTCATATAAGGAAAGTCCAATTCTGGAGTTCGGGAATAATTCCGATGATTTCATCGGAGAGGTTCTAGAAGGGTCTAGAAGGTTCACCGGACCGGAAGGGTAAGGGTACATAAATGTGTCATGAATAAGTGGAATGATTGGATCATGTCCTAGGTCACTTGGTTGGGCATTTGCAAGAAAGAAATAAAGCCCCAAATTGAAAGTCAAAAGGCAAGTTTGAAAAGTCAAATTGGGACAATGTTTCCTAGTGGAGGAAGGAAAGAATCCTTCTTTCCCTCCACCACAATCCAAATAGGAGAGGGAGTTGGGGAAGGATTCAAACTCCCCTCTCCCAAGCTTCCCTCCCTCTCATAAATAGAGAGGAGGGACAAACAACCAGTCCTCCCCACCAAGCCGTCGCACCGCCGCCGCCCCCAGCACCGCTGCTGGATCATCGCCGCCGCCCTAGACACCGCTGACTCCACCTCCTCCTCTCCGACCCTCTAAACCTAGATCTCCGAAAACCCTAAATCCACCATAGCTTGTTCCGGCTTAGGCGAAGCCCTGCAGGATTTTCCCTCTACTTCCGACACCACGCCGTCGTGCTGCCGGAATCGCGAGGGGAGAACTACAACCTCCGCTGCCTGTTGGAACAAGGGAGAGGAAGGTCTTCATGAAAGTACCGAACATGTGACCGACTTTGGAAGCGCTGCCAGAACGCAACAGCGGAAGGATCGTCTACGCGATCTTGAGATTGGCAAGTGTACGACTACATCACCCACGAGAATCTGCTCTTGTTAACTACTTTGGAATCTTCGAGGGTGAGTACTCTAATCGACTTGTTGCTACAATCGTAGATAGATCTTGGCTTGTTTGTGTGCATGCGGTAGATTTTTTTTGTTTTCCATGCTACGAACCCCTACATGTCGTTGTATTCCACTTATTCATGTACTTATACATTGTATGTCTCAGGAAAAAGTCTATCTTGAGTTTGAAGAAGACCTCCAAGTCATCGAGGGCTTCTAAAAACATTAGAGATATGTTTGTCCAAGCTTCTCCCGCCATTTCTCCTCCTACCCCTCTCGTCCAACCATCTGCCGCGCTCGTCGGATCTCCGACTACGATAGCATATGATCACTCCTTCATGGAAATGGACAACACTCTGATACGTCGGAAACTATAATTTTTGATGTTCCATGCTTGTTTAGTATCTACTTTGCTTTGCTTTGTCTACACTTTGAGGTGTTTTTATATGTTTTCTGGTACTAACCTATTAACAAGATGCCACAGTGTCAGTTGCCTGTTTTCTTCTGTTTTTGGTTCCAGAAAGGCAGAAAATCAATATTCTCGGAATTGGACGGGGCAAAAGCCAAAGTCAATATTTTACCGTGGGGAACACGAAGCCTGAATACGAGACAGAGGAGAGCCACCAGGGGGCCACACCCCTAGCCGCGCGGCTGGGCCCAGCCCGTTCCTGGGGGTGCGGCCGCCCTGGCGACCCCCTTGCCTCGCCTCTTCGCCTATAAATACCCCGCGATGCCTAAACCCTAAGGACCCGATAAATATTCCACGAAACCGTATGTAGCCGCCGCCACCATTGTCCCTAGATTGGGGGGTATGAAGATCTTCCCGGCACCCTGCCGGAGGGGAGATCATCCTGGAGGCCTTCTTCTTCATCATGTCAGCCTCCGGTATGAAGCGTGAGCAGTTCCACCTTGGACTACGGGTTCATGTAGTAGATAGATGGTTGTATCTCCTCCTTTGTGCTTTCATGTTTAGATCTTGTGAGCTCCGTTCATGATCAAGATCTTATCTATTTCTAATCATGCATTTGTGTTTGCAGAGATCCGATGGATATTGAGAATACTATGTCAGACTGATTAATGGTTTTGTCTTATTGATTCTATCATGTCTGTGTCGTTTGAGATCTTGCATGCTCTCTGTTTCTAGTAGCTATCTTGGCCAAGTAGATGCTAGTGACTCCAAGAGGGGGTATTTATGCTCGATAGTGGGTTCATGCCTCTATTTAATCTAAGGGAAGTGACAGAAATCTCTAAGGTTGTAGATGTGTTGTTGCCACTAGGGAGAAAACAACGGTCTCTTGTTCATGGAACAAGTGGATTGTTTACCTTACACACTTTGCTTAAAGCAGTTATCTGTTGCTTGCAACTTAATACTGGAGGGGGTTCGGATGATAACCCGAAGGTGGATTCTAGTCATAGATGCAGTTGGATGGCGGTCTATGTATCTTGTTGTATTGCCCAATCGAATCTCATAGGATCATGATGATTAATATTGCATTGTTATGCCTTGCTTAGTCCTGTCAATTGCCCTGTTGTAATTTGTTTACCCAGCATGCCATGTTTGTTTATCTAAGTTGAACACCTCTAGTGAACTATGGACCCCGGTCCAATCTTTACCATTGATACATCTTCCACTGTTACTTGTTGCAAACCACTATTACCTTCCACACCATACAGTTAATCCTTTGTTACAGCAAACCGGTGAGATTGACAACCTCAATATTCGTTGGGTCAAAGTCTTGAGTTTGTGTTATGAAGGTCTCTAAGTTGCTAGCAACACCTTTGAGTCGTTTCCTTCCTCCTACTGGTTCGATAACCTCAGTTTCTTACTGAGGGAAAACTTGATGTTGTGCTCAACACGCCCATCATCACACTCCTTCACAGGTGGTCCCAGATGTTGTCGCGGTGATCGCAGTTGCCGATGAGCAGGCGACGCAGGAAAGCACATCCTCCAAAGTGGCTGAAGCTCTGACTAAGGATGCCACTGAAAGCGATAAGGTATTGATGGTGGGAGGCGGACCTGTGGCGACCACGAGCCAAGCGGAGGCTCCTAAGTTTATATTTCCAGTGCTCACTCCAAGCACCTCTGTCGTGGCTCCTGGTACATCGCCGAATTCTCGTACATGCGGTCTTGAGGAGCTGCTCAAACAGGCGGAAATCCTCCAAGTTAACACAATTGCCTTTGGCAAACTGTGTGATGAGAGCGCCAGCAACCTCAAGATCATTGCATATGTAAGTTTTCTATGCCTTTGCATTTCATGTATAATATCCCACTGTAGCCCCCGAGGATTTAGACGGAAAACCATAGGTCATTCGGTCTGAATGCTCTAAGAGTAACTAAGTAAGAAACTTAGTGTTGTAGCCCCCCAAGTATGTAGTTTGAATGATTATTCCGACTAGATACTTTTAGAGTAGCATACACATTGCTTGTAAATTTTCAATACTGTAGCCCCCAAGCCTCTAGTTGAAACAAAAATAGTTGAGACTAGATGCTCAAAGAAAGACTAAGTATAGCTTTGAGTTGAAAACTTGTACTGTAGCCCTCGAGCTTATAAGTGGAACCAAATAATTCCGGCTAGATGCTCTAAGTAGACTAAGTAATATTTTTCCTCGTGTAGAATGAGAATGCTCGGAGGGTCACCGCCAACGATAAGTTTCACAAGATGCACAAGGATCTTGAAGCTAAAAAGGGTAAAACTGCCTTATTGAAGGAACAGATCGCCAAGGGAAAGAGTCTGTTATCTTTTTAGTTTCATTCTCAACTTGATCTTATGTCATTATCTTCTGACTACTCATTGTGTTATGTCATTTCTCTGACTTGCAGAAGCTATCGCCAAGGCCAAATATATTGTCGAGCAGTCCAAGCACATCCAAGATCTAGACAGCGAAAACAAAATCTTGAAGCAGGAGAGGGGTGATTCTCTGAAGATGCATCAAGAAGCGCTTGTTGCCGTGAAAGAATATGCAAACATGGAGATCAACCGCCTTAAGGAGGACATTGTGATCCTCAAGGAGGAGAAAAAAGTTGTCGACGAGCAGAATGCTCGGAACCTTGAGGCGTACAAGACTCTCCAAAAGGAACGGGACTCCATGGCGAAGGTTCTCCAGTAGGCTGAGAGCAGCATCTTTGGTAAGCTCTCTCTGTCTTGCAATTCTGTAAGTCAGGTACTTTTGATCTGATATGGTGAACTCATACCTTCAAATGTCCTTGTCAGAAATGCAACACCCATAGGCCTAGCCAACAATGCTCCTCGCCAAAAGAATGCATTGTTCTTGCCAGCAAGTTCATCGACACTGCGATCACCTAGGACAAGGAAATTGCCAATCCCTTGGACATCAACATCAAGGCGGTGGATTCCGTCATGAAGTTCTCGGAGATCCTTTGTTGAACCCCCGAGCGTATCGTAAGCTGGAAGGCTTCATGTACCCGAGTTGGCGCTAGGATGCCCTAGCCATGGTCAAGGCCCACTACAACGATGCCGACATCGAGATGGTGACCTCTAGACTCCCTGACCTGAACGAAGACAGAGAAAAGATTGACAACAATGTAATCTGGTCTTCTCTCGCCGGATACGACGCCAGGGTCACCCAACTGGTCAAGGTGGACGTCTTTGTGCCCCTCGAGGCTATCTATGTTGACCAGGCTAGCTCCGAGTCCTTGAAGACCACCGACTTTGTTGAAGACCAAGATGGTTCTCCTGCCGCCGACGACACAGCTTCAAAGTCCCATGCGCCAGAATAATGAGAACATTTTGTAATGCTTGTTTCTTCTGGTAATTTATTTATGCAAAAAACATTGTGGTTCACTTAAGGCGAAAAACTTGGCTATGGGCTTCCAGCTACCCAGGAACTAGTTCCAGCATGTATATCTGTATATATTTTTAAGCAAGTGCTGGGTTATCCATTACTTTGGTTTGTATGCTTGAAATTTCATGAGTCGGAAGACCCTCAGTCAGAACCATGCGCTCAGGTGATGATGTCCAATGGCACTGTCAAAAACCTAAGCACAAAATCGCTGACTTCGAGTGCCAAAAGTCACTACTCTAGAATCCACATAAAAACAACGAAGAACTTGTAGACCAGAAAACTTAAGCTAACGCCCGTAGGCAGAATTTTCACAGGTGCAAATGCAACTTGTGCATAAAGGTTTTATATGATCCAAAAATGAACACTAAAGGAGGTAAAAGACTCAGGCATATAAGTGAACCAAATGCTTTATTTCATTGATCATATAAGAGGTACACAGTAGATAATAAAATATGCTAAGTGTAGAAAGGACGTAGCTGTGCTATGTTCCATGGCCGATCAAGCTCCGGGTAGTCATCATCCGGGTCATGTCGCTTACGCTTATGATCCTCGTTTGGCCTATCTTCCAACTCACGATTATCGATGAGGTAATTGGAACCATTGAGTAGAGCCTTGCTTATGATGAACGGTCCTTACCATGGAGGGGATAATTTGTGTGACTTTTTCTGCTTAAGTCAGAGCACCAGATCCCCCTCTTTAAATGAGCGATTCCGAATGCGGCGACTATGGTAGCTGCGTAGATTCTGCCGGTAGATGGCGGATCTCTGGCATGCCAGCATGTGCTCCTCTTTGAGAAGGTCCACATATAAGCATCTGGATTCTTTAGCATCATCTTCGTCGTAGGCGGCAACTCTTGGTCAATCGTGGAGGATGTCGGAAGGTAGGACAGCTTCTGCTCCATATACCATGAAGAAAGGGGTGTAGCCGGTGGATCTGTTAGGAGTAGTTCGTAAACTCCACAAAACATATGGCAATTCCTGCGCCCAGGCTCCAGCTGCTCTATGCAGCGGTGCTTCTAAGCGTGGATTTATTCCCTGCAGGATTAGTCCATTGGCCCGTTCAACTTGACCATTAGACTGTGGATGAGACATAGATGCTAGATCAAGGTGGATGCCTTTCTCCCAACAATAAACCTCTACTTCTCCGAGTGATAAATTGCCGTCGTTGTCGATGATGATGCTATGTGGGAGACCAAATCTCACCACCAAATCCCGGACGAATGTAAGGGCAGTTTCCCCATCGAGCTTTCTAATGGGTTTAGCTTATATCCATTGTGTGAATTTGCCAACTGCTACTAGCATATGCGTAAACCCACAAGGTGTAGTCTGCAACGGTCCAACCATGCCAAGCCCCCAGACTGCAAATGGCCAAGTTATTGGTATGTTTCGGCCTTCGCCTTCGCGGTCAGCCAATAGAATCCTTGCCGGAAGGCTTTGGAGACCAAAGATCAAGGAGCGGCGTGATGCCCGCAATCTTCGAGATGAATCTCACAAAGGATAGCAATGCCTTCCTGCTAGGAAACACATTTTAGGTATACACCTGTGGTGCTTCTTTTGTAGAGTTGCCCATTAATTATGGTATAGCCCTTTTCTTGACGTACTATTGGCCGACTTTCGACCTCGTCAATGGGAAAAGTTCCGTGTACGAGATACTCCATGAACGGTTTTGTCCAAGTCGGAGGGACTATTATTACTGCATTAACAAATGAGTCGACTCTATCCAGGTTCTCGGGGTCCGCTCCCTTCACGGATGGGGTCCGTAGATGCTCTAGAAAAGCTTGACAGAATTGGTTTACGCCCTGATACAAGCTTTGACGGCAGATCAGTCGCCTCCTTTTCCTTCCTCTTTACGTACTTGACTTCATAGCCTTCGAAGCACTTGTCTACCTCGTCTACTTCGTCTCGATATGCCGCCATCATAGGGTTCCGCGTGTTCCAGGTGCCAGCCACCTACTGGACAACCAAGTCGGAATCTCCACAGCAAACTATGTGCTTGATGCCAATATCCTTAGCTACACGAAGTCCGTGAATGAGTGCTTCATATTCCGCCATGTTGTTCGTAGCCTCAAAGTGAATTTGCAGGACATAGTGCAGTTTTTCCTGTTGGTGATTGTAGCAATACACCACCCCCGAGCCATTGAGCAGCTTTGATATGTCAAAGTGCATTACCCAATACTCTGGTTCCGGTATCGGAGTATCATCTAACATCTCTGTCCAATATGCAATAAAATCTGCCAAGGCTTGAGATTTGATAGCGCCGCGTCTCTTGTAGGTGATCTCGAAGGCGACAAGCTCAATGCCCCACTTCACAACCCTTCCTATAGCGTTGCTGTTGTTGATGATGTTGGATAGTGGAGCCTTGATTGCTACTGTAATAGGGTGCTCCTGGAAGTAGTGCCTTAGCTTCCGAGAAGCAAGGAACACTCCATGGGACTATGCCGTGGAACGTCGTGTCTGATTGCTCCAGGCTACACAGCAGGATCCGCATCGCTGCGAGTGTGCTGGCGAACATCAAAGTGATCTGGGCCTCGAGCACCAGGGCAACATGACCTGGGCGAGGGATCTGACGTGGGTGATCCAAACGATCAAACGTGATGCAGGACTCCGAGCCTCTGAGGTACTTAGGTATGGCTGGTGGAGAGGTCACGGCCAGTCTGACTTGGTGGGTGATCTTCTTCTGCACCCTGTTAGTTGGGCATCCCTTCTGGATCATCAGGGACCCTTTTGGTGACGGGTACCCTCCCGCACTGTTATTTGGTGCTGGTGCGATTGTCGCCTGCGACGGTCCGACGGGTGGTGGTGGAGGAGCTCCATGGACGATGTCACCTAGTGCGGCTGCGGGCCCAAACCCAGGGTTCACGGTATGACGCCGCATTTGGGTGAGGCCCTCGCTGAGTTTCTGGAACTCGCGGCAGTCCTTGAGCATGTGGATGGCCTTCATCTTACCATCTTGTTTGTCGATGTAGAAGTGTATAGTGCAAGGACCAGACAATTTGTCGTATGCCGAAGGCTTGTCGTCGCTGATGCGATGTTGCCACGTTTGCGTGGGTCGCCCGCCATCGCGGTAGTTGCCTCCGCGATATCTGCTATTACGGTTGTTGTCATTGTGTCGGTCGGCGTATCCAGCCGCGACCATGTTGACTCCATCACGATCATCATAGACACGCGATATCCTCTTGCTGCGGCGCTCGCGCATGCGGTCGTAGTCGTCTTTATCATCCGAATGCGCTCGGTTGACGGAATCCTCGCCACCTGCCCACCGGTTGGCGATGTCCATGAGGTGGTCGAGCGTCTTGGGCTTGACACGCCCGAGCTCCTCCTTGAAATCCGGGCGCCTGACGCCATCCTTGAAGGCGTCGATTGCTCTTTCCTCGGAGATATGCGCTGCGGAGTTCTTGATGTGGGACCAGCGGAGTATGTACGAGCGGATGGACTCGATGGCCTCTTGATGGTGCCCTTGAAGTTACGGATGAAGCTGTACGCCAGCTCTTCCCAGCTTCGTATGGATCCGGAAGATAGGCCGCTAATCCATACCCTGGCCGCGCCTGTCAGCTGCAGCTGAAGGCATTGTAAGGCGGTGTTCTTATTTCCGCCGTGCAGTTTGACCGATGATAGGTGATCATCGATCCAAGCCTTTGGCTCCTACATGCCATTGAACTTCGGGTTGTCCAAAGGTAGCTTAAATTTTTTTGGCATCCGCGTTCGGCGAACAGATCTGCTGACGCATCTGGCTCCGCACAGTTCTCCGTCGTCCTCCTCTTCAGACTCAGTTGAGCACGCGCATTTGGCGCATGCCTTGTCGATCTTGCGCTGAGTGAGCTTGTTGCGAACGTCGTAGTTGCTGCTGCAGCGCCATGGGCTCTTGCGGTGCTGGGGCAGGTCATGCTCGTCCTCCTCGGATGAGGGCGTAGGGCTGCGGGTGAACTTGACCGCAGCTTTTTTCTTCGGCTCTGTAGGAGCATCACCGTGGAGCGCAACTCCGACGAGTCCGAGGCCAGCTAGCGCGAACTTGTGCATGGCGTTCTTTGGGTCGCCCACCGGAGGTGGATGGGACGCGAGATATGTAGTGGCTGCCATGATTGCAGCCTGCGGCATTTTCGGCATGACGTTGCCGTGCGAGTCCATCGTCATGAAGGACGTGTTGAGGGCCCTAGTGACCTTGCGTCGTGCGTCGGGGTCCATGTGCTCCGTGCGGGAGTGGTATTTGTTGGCGTTGTTGCCGTGTGAACTGGAGCCACCAGCGGCGGCGAGCGCAGCTTGCCTTGCACTGGATTCTGTAGCTGCTTTCTTTTGCTTCTCGAGCTCCTCCATCAGCTTCACCTGCCGGTTGTGCTCATCGATGAGGAGGAGGTGGTAGGCCATCAGTAGATACCGTGAAGCATTCATAGGTAGGATTATGTTGCCTGCCACGGCCTCGTGTGCTTGGTGCCAGCCTTCCTCATTGATGTTGATCCAGTTGTAGGCGTGAGCGTTGCCTTCGTTGGGCCTATTTGGCGGATCTCCCCCGTTTCCTCCGTTCTCAGCTTGCAGGTTGAGAGGGGGGTTGGGTGTTTGCTACGCACTTGAACCCAGTGGCGGGTCCATTATGTTGTTGATGACGACGACACATAGGTAACGCCCGCCGATTGGATCGCTGCTGCCACAGCTTTCGGATCCAGAACCGTAGGTTCCTTCATTTGAGGGAGGGCCGCACATATCTGAGTTGCAGCTGCTGATGTCATTCGAGACGTCTGTCAGCGTCGACGCGTGTAACGCGCCGATGGGTGGGGACCATGAAGCGGGCTTGATGGATGGTGGTGTGTGGCATCCCGCAAAACCACTACTAGAAAATCGCGTTGTTTTTGTGCATTGCATTTGAGCATCGTCATCATCATGCATTTGTTTGCCTGAAACTATTTTCAACAAGCCTAATTTTTGTTTTCTAAAATTAACCTTCTTCTATTTCGAAACAAAGTTTAATAATTATCTGCTAAATTATTTAACTAAAAATTATTTGCTAAAAGATTTCCGACAAAACAAAACCAATAAGTATCTTACAAAATAATAAAACCTAAAACCTAGACCCTTTTCTACCTAGTCCTAATCTACCCAGCCCCCTCCACATCCTCCCCACCAATCCCCTCCCTCCACCTCACTTTTCCCTCCACCTCATCACACCCACCGCCACCTCACCAATCCACCAGCCACCACCTCCTGCACCCGGTCCCACCCGCGGCCCCACTCCCTCGGCCCCAAAGACACACACCCTCTCTCCCTTCCTGGCCCCACTTGCCAGCCCCCACTCCTCTCTCCTCTGGCCCCACCCTGCCCCACCACCTCTTCCCGTCCTCCGACCCTCCTTCTCCCCGCCTCCTCGCAGCCCTACCCTCTTCCCCGCCTCCTCCTTCCTCCCAAGGCCGCCTTTCTCCCGGGCGCTGGCCTCGCCGCCCTACGAACTCCTCTCCTTGCCGGCACCGCCTGCCTCCCATGACCCGCTGGCCGTGGCGTCCTCCGGCCTTCCCCTTGCGGCCCTCCTCCGAGCCCCACTGCCCGCCGCCACCGACCAGTGTGCCGCCTCTCGGGTGCTAGTCGACGCCGCCTCGCCGGCCGCCTCCACCCGTCCTCCGCCCACCGCCACTGGCCTCTCCCGAGCCGCCGGCGCCTCTCTGCAGGGCGCCTCCTCTCGCTGCGCCTCCTTGGCGCCACGTGGCCCGGCTCCATGCCGGCAATGACCACAGCCATGGCGCCCTCTGCGTGTTCCGCCAGCCGGGCCTCCATCCGTGCGACCCTTCAAGCTTCCTCCGCGCGCTGCCCGACCACCTCGCCGCCACCCTGCAGCCGCCGGGCCCGCCCATCAACGAGCCACGCGGGCTGCCCCTGGTTCTCTGTAGCAGGCAGTGGGTCCCTGCCTTGTTTTATTTTGGGTCAGCAGAAGCCGTTTCTAGAAGGAATATGGTAGCCGGAGGCTACCTAATCAAGTTCTACACCGACATTAAAGCCGAGACGAGATCTATGTTACCTATCCGGCGATGATGCACTGAGGTGAATCGCAACCCCCACAAGGATTTCGTGCCGCCGTCAAGGCCTTCGTCCTGGAATCGCCATGACCGCCGACATGGAACCCTGAAGACCGCCGGTGCTGAATTCCGAGGACTCCGACCTGGAACATCAAGATCTACCACACGGACGCACCACGAACTCGGAGAAACCCTCGGACGCCAAGTTCGCCGAGAACCTAGATGCCAAGCTCTTCTCATCGATAGGATCGATCCGATCCGGAACGCCAAGCACTTCCCTCGGATGCCGAAACCTGAACCTGAAGAACGCCAAGATCGCCACGAGGACGACAAGTTCTTCTTCCCGAACGCCAAGACACCCCCGAACCCGAAGACCGATCCCGTAACCGGCGCCACGCCAAGTGCTCCTTCCCGGACCCGAAGACCATCGGTCAAGTTCACCACCGACAAAAGACGGACGACAAGTTCTACTTCACGGGCACCGAGCGTCAGGATCACCCTTACGGGAAACCGCAAGACATCCTTCCCGGGTTTTGAAGACCGAACCCTCGGCACGCCAAGATCTTCTCCTCGGAACGCCATGATCTCATTCATAGATCCGAAGACCCTAAATCCCGGAGTCCGAACCTCGTTTCCGCCGAACCCTACCTTCCCGTCGAACCCTGTCGAACCCCGGAACCCCAAGATCTGCCGAACACTAATGTGTGACCCCTTTTTCCGAGCCCCTATTTTATAAATTGCCAACTATATAAATTGTCGCATATTTAATTGTTCATGCATGCATACTTGTCATGTGGGTTGGGGGCCTTATGCCGATTCACCTCATAATTAAACATGGGGCCCATATGCGGGCAAATCTAGTCTTATATTGGCCTCATTTAAATTTGTATAGCGAACCGGTGCTATCTTTTGCCATGTTAAAACAACATCTAAATTGTGGGGTATCTAAACAACTTGAACCATATATTTAAATGTCGGGACCCCGGTTCCGCTTAATATGGCCTAATTCCACCGCATATTACCATGCCATGCATCATACATGCATCATGCCCGATCTTTTGTCGTAGTATTAAATATTGCATCTGGTGTTTATTCTAGTGTTTTGGTTCTTCGCGGATAAGGCCGTTGAGTTGATGCGAGTATCGACCCGATCTTCGGATGAACCTTCGGCAATGTTTTCAAAGCAGCATCTCCCTTTCTACCTATCTTACTTTTATAGTATTTATTCCCTCCTGTTGATCTATTGCTATCTGTGTTGCATTGCTCTAGTTTTCGTACCCGTGATATCCCTTGCAGCCCTATATTGCCTTGGACACATCCTATTACCTGTTGTTTGGTAGCTAGTTGGACCTGCGCGTCGTAGTCGCTTGCTCAAGTGCTGTTGCGTGTCGTCATGTACCACAGTTGTTGGAGTGTTGCCGTGTGTTTATTGTTGGAGATGATCAGGACTTTAATTACTGTTTAACAACTAAAATTGAAGTAGGTAAGCAGAGGCACAGGTGGGCAATAGATGTTATTTGGTTGTTAACCGTCCACTTGTGTCCCGTAGGACCCCGAGTGCTTGATACCTGTTCCTTGATTTTTCGCGCTATCCACATCCGGGAGGATTATGGGACCCACCTGAGCCAGAGCTTGATTCATTCTTATTTCTTGGGGCCACAAACTAGTTTGAGGTTTTATTTACTATTCTGTACTTATGCCATGCTTTACTGCTTTATTTACGATTGTGCGAGGAGCACCTGTACTGTTTAGGTAAGCGGAGTGTTTTCGCGGTATCGACAAGCCCAGTTTTGGGTTCCCAATTCTGACCATTGACGCAAACCTTGAGTCCGTCTCGAGTCACTAACTTCGCTATGGTGTACTCAATGGGTGGCCCTAAATATTTCTCAACTCGTGATTGCTTTGTCGTGAAGGCCTCGTTGGGTTTTGATTTGGTTTTTCCGAGGTTGATCGAGTGTGTGTTGCTATTTGTGCACCCTGCAGGTCAAACTTTCTCAAAGCCATGTCCGCGTTATGGACGACTTGGAGCACAGATCTCGATCATAGACAACTATAACTAAAGTAGTGCTATAAATTTGACTTTATAATGACTAGTAATCAGCTTTACTATAATGGAATGGCTAAATAAAACTGCCAACAATTGCTTGTTTGGGTTGTCGCCATACCATTGTATCCGACTAGTAAGTATTGCAACTATAACGGAATGGCTAAATAAAAGTACCAACAACCGCTGGGTTTTGGGTTATCTCATGCTAATTGTATTCGACTAGTAAGTGTTGTAACTACAACGGAATGGTTAAATAAAATTGCCCACCGCTTATTATATCGTGATGATTATCTATACTTGACTAGTAATTGCTGCAACGATAATCGAATAAATAAACCGCCAACTGTGAGTTCTCGGTTGACTTCCTCGTTTGGTCTCGAGGGGAAATACTGTGATGGTTATGTTTGGTGGTAGTATCAGGTTGGATTCGGATAGGTCTTTCTTATCCCTCTCTGGTAGCCGACAGTTATATCGAGTCTCTATAGGTTGTTTAGTGCATGCCGCGCTGCCGCTCAGTCCACCATACCTATGTAGGCGAGGACCACCAAATTCTAGTCTCGCTGTCTTGGCCTCGATCGACCGCTCTCTTTTTCCTTTGCCCTTTGCCGCACCCCTTTGTTTAAGGTGTTTTAGATCGACGTTAGCGTGGTTACCCTTCCGCTTGGCGGCAGGGTTATGGACGCCATTGGTTATTCTTCGTGGCTCTTAGCCCCATTTGCATCTTGTCCGTAGTCGGACGCCACCGCTTTCAAGGTGATTTGGATCTTTGTTCGTATATCGTATTCTTGACTCATGGAGTCGTGTTGTATATATATATACGTTACGTGGGTCCCATCGAGGACTGTTGTGTAATGTTATTACTTCGTTTTCCACCCGCACGAAAGTGCCTGGTGGGCACCTTTGAATCGTTTCTATGCGGGTTTGGCGGGAAGCGCTGAAACTTGCATAGGGTCGATTCTGAGGGTGTTACATGGTGGCACCCTCTATGGGAGACGGAGGGTGCCGGTCTGCCCCACCTAGAAGCAGAAGCTCCCAAACAGCATCTCGAGTCCGTCGCTGGCATACTCGAAATCCCTTAGGGTGACCGGAGAGTGGGCGGTGAAGTCGAAGGCACCGAAGAGGAGGTGACTCTCCGTTGCCGATGAGTTGTAGATTGCTCCAGACGGAACCGTCACGACCGCACGATCAGCATCCCCGCTTCCCACAGACGGCGCCAATTGACAAGGGCTGATTTCGTCAATGCCCATTGTAATGGACTTAGGTTTTGGAGAAGATGGGGATGCTGGAAGTCGCAGAACGGTTAACACACAAGCAACATGGGACACGAAATTTACCCCGGTTCAGGATCCTGGAGGGAAAACCCTACTCCTGCTTGTCTGCTCTTGATTACGGCGGAAACGAAAGTTACAGGGGTGCGCAAATGCAATCTGGCGTGAGGTGCGTATGCGGTGGTGGAAGAGATCCTTCTCGCCGTACCCACCTAGACTTTATATAGATAGGCAGGTCCTGGGCTTAGGTCGAGTCGATTACAGATTAGGGTTGGTACCCTTTGAAATTCTATCTAATCTAGACTTGTCCTCCAAGGAGTCGACAACGTCATGGGCTTGGGCCACCCGAAGTCTTCATGGGCCGCATGTCTTGACGTGGGCCTTCCTTGGGCTGGACCAGGTATACCAATGTCTTGTACCCGTTGGGTATATCCATGTCACCTCCCCTTATATTTCTGACGTGGGTGTGAAGGGGCTTGTGATCACTGCATGTTGGTATATATGGTGGCAGCTCACGGTGGGCAGAAAACCCGATACCCGAACCCCGAACCCGAAATATCCAAACCTGAACCCGAATAGCCTAAACCCGAAACAACCGAGCACTTAATCGGGTGGCAGTTTCTAAAACCCGAAATAATTTCAGGTAATACGGGTTTCAAGTTACAGTACCCGATTTGCCCGAACTACCCGAAATAGTAGATGGCCCAGTAAAATTTTTCCTCCGTTTGGCAAGGCCCAACCCAAGTCCTCACGTAACCAAGTCCTCACGTAACCTAGTATAGTCCCCACGTTTCCACGATCCCATCCCCATCTCGTTTTCTCATCCAGCTGCCAGTGCGAGTAGAGAGATCTTGACGGGGACGCTGCAGCCCCATCCACCTCGTCATTGTCCAGCAGCCACGCCAGCGAGGAGGAAGATCGCGTCCGCACCAAGGGATGATCCTTCGCTCCTCCGAGATCAGGCGGTGAAAGCGATCATCATGATTCTGCAGCACTACTGGCCGCTGGTCGCAGATCGTCGGCGTGGGTCATTACTTTCCTGGTTGCCGACGCCTCCGGGTGTAGGGGTTCGTAGCATGGAAAACAAAAAAATTCTACCGCATGCAAACAAACAAGCCAAGATCTATCTACTAGATTGTAGCAATGAGTCGATAGAGAAACTCACCCTCGAAGATTCCAAAGTGTTTAACGAGAGCAGATTCTCGTGGGTGATGTATTCGTACTCTTGCCGATCTCAAGATCGCGTAGACGATCCTTCCGGCCAAGCTTCGGCGGTGCTTCCAGTCGATGACACGCTCGATACTCGATGAAGACCTTCCTCTCCTTGTTCCATCAGCAATGGAGGTTGTAGCACTCTTCGCGATTCCCAAGACGACGGCGTGGTACCTAAGTAGAGGAGATCTCGCAGGCTTCCTTGCCGAGCGAGTATGGTGGGCTATGAGAGAGGCCTTAGTGATCTAGGGTTTAGAGGGAACCAAGGGAGGAAGCTTGGCCGGCGGCTAGGGCTTGGGGAGAGCCCCAACTCGGCGTCTAGGAGGAAACCCTAGGGCGGCGGCGACTGCAGGAGGCTGGCGGCTAGGGTTAGGGTTTTGGTGGAGAGAGGCTAGGGGCACCGCCTTCTTTTATAGGGGAGGGCGCCAAGGGAGGAGTCCTCCCAAGTCGGCCTCCTTGTCGGTGGGTGGAGAGGAACTCCTCCCCAAGTAGGTTTCCTACTCTCCCTCCACCAAGCAAAACTGTCGTTTGACTTTTCAAATTGGTGTTTGACTTTTCAAACTAGGATTTGATTTATCCCTTTATTTTGATCAGCCATGATACCTAGTACATGATGCAACCATTCCACATTGTCATGACACATTCATGTACCCTTCCCCTCCGGAGTGTCGGACCCTCCGGAACCTTCTAGAACATTCCCGATGAAAACACCGAAATCATTCCCCAACTCCGAAACAGGACTTTCCTTATATGAATCTTATTATCCAGACCATTCCGTATCTCCTCGTGATATCCCGGATCCCATCCGAGACTCCGAACAACATTCAATCTCTTACTCATCATTCCATAACTACTCAACAACATCGAATCCTTAAGTGGGTCTCCCTACGGTTCGTGAATTATGCGGACATGATCGAGACACTTCTACGAACAATAACCAATAGAGGAATCTAGAAATTCATATGGCTCCCACATATTTCTACGATTACTTTGCGATCGAGACACTTTCCTGGTCAATACTATTATAGCATGAATGTAAAAATTTATCATAAACACAAAGATATAATAATAACTACATTTATCATTGCCTCTAGGGCATATCTCCAACAGTCTCCCACTTGCACTAGAGTCAACTAATCTAGATTACATGGTAATATACCGAACACCCATGGAAGTTTGGTGTTGGTCATGTTTTGCCCTCGGGAGAGGTTTAGTCAACGGATCCGCCACATTCAGATCTGTGTGTACTTTGCAAATCTTTATGTCACCATCTTGGACATGTTCTCGAATAGCGTGAAAACGTAGCTTGATGTGCTTCAGCTTCTTGTGTGACCTTGGTTCTTGCGCATTGGCTATGGCGCCCATGTTATCACAGTAGATAGACATTGGGTCTAGCGCACTTGGAACCACACCGAGCTCTGTAATGAACTCCTTCATCCATATCGCTTCTTGTGAAGCCTCTGAAGCAGCTATGTATTCCGATTCAGTTGAAGATCTCGCCACAACGCTTTGCTTTGCATTCCTCCAGCTAACTGCCGCACCATTCAAAGTAAATACGTATCCAGATTGTGATTTAGAATCATCCGGATCGGTGTTCCAACTAGCATCGGTGTAACTATTAACAACGAGTTGTTCATCTCCTCCATAAGAAAGAACCATATCCTTAGTTCTTCTCAAGTACTTAAGGATGTTTTTGACCGATGTCCAATGATCCACTCCTGGATCACTTTGATATCTGCTAGTCAAACTAACAGCATATGCAATGTCGGGTCTAGTACATAGCATGGCATACATTAGAGATCCTATGGCTGACGCATAGGGAGTCTTACTCATCCTTTCTCTATCTTCTGCCGTTGCTGGACTTTGAGTTTTACTCAAGGTTGTATTGGGCAACATGGGCAAGAAACCTTTCTTGCTATCTTCCATTCCAAACCTCTTTAGAACTTTGTCCAAATATGTACTTTGTGACAATGATATTAGGCGTCTCGATTATCTCTATAAATCTTTATGCCTAATATGTAAGCTGCTTCGCCAAGATCTTTCATTGAAAAACTATTATTCAAATATTCCTTGACACTATTAAGAAGGTCTACATCATTCCCAATCAACAATATGTCATCTACATATAGTATTAAGAATGCTACAGAGCTCCCACTCACTTTATTGTAAATACAAGCTTCTCCATAAGTTTGTATAAAACCAAAAAATTTGATTACCTTATCAAAACGTTGATTCCAACTTCGGGATGCTTGCTTCAACCCATATATGGACCGTTGAAGTTTGCATACCTTGTTAGCATCTTTAGGACCGACAAAACCTTTGGGTTGCATCATATACAACTCTTCATCAATGTCCCCATTGAGGAACGCTGTTTTGACATCCATCTGACATATCTCATAATCATAATATGCAGCGATTGCTAACATAATTCTCACAGACTTTAGCTTCGCTACTGGTGAGAAAGTCTCATCGTAGTCAACTCCTTTAATTTGTCGAAACCCTTTTGCGACAAGTCGAGCTTTATAGATAGTAACATTACCATCAGCATCCATTTTCTTCTTGAAAATCCATTTGTTCTCGACAGCCTTCCGGCCATCCGGTAAGTCCACCAAAGTCCATACTTGATTTTCGTACATGGATCCAATCTCGGATTTCATGGTATCTTGCCATTTATTGGAATCTGGGATCATCATCGCTTCCTCATATGTCACAGGGTCATCGGTGTTGTCTTCCAACATGACACTCATAATGGGATCATACCAATCAGGAGTGGTACGAGTTCTTGTTGACCTGTGAGGTTTTGTAGCAACTTCAACCGAAGTTTCATGATCATCATCGTTAGCTTCCTCTCTTATTGGTGTATGCGCCACATGAACTACTTCCGGTGCTGCGCTACTCGCAAGTTTGAGAGAAGGTTCAACAACCTCGTCGAGTTTTAGTTTCCTTCCAGTCACTTCTTTCGAGAGAAATTCCTTCTCTAGAAAGGATCCATTCTTGGCAACGAAGATTTTGCCTTCGGATCTATGATAGAAGGTATACCCAATAGTTTCCTTCGGGTATCCTATGAAGACGCATTTTTCCGCTTTGGGTTCAAGCTTGTCCGGTTGTAACTTCTTTACATAGGCTTCACAACCCCAAACTTTAAGGAACGAAAATTTAGGTTTCTTCCCAAACCATAATTCATACGGTGTCGTTTCAATGGATTTAGATGGTGCGTTATTTGAAGTGAATGCGGCTGTTTCTAATGCATAACCCCAAAATGATAGCGGTAAATCTGTAAGTGACATCATAGAACGAACCATATCTAAGAGAGTTTGATTACGACATTAGGACACACCATTACGCTGTGGTGTTACCGACGGTGTCAATTGTGAAAGTATTCCGCATTTCTTTAAATGCTCGTCAAACTCGTAACTTAGATATTCACCTCCACGATCAGAACGTAGAAATTTAATCTTCTTGCTACGTTGATTCTCTACCTCACTTTGAAATTACTTAAACTTCTCGAAAGTTTCGGACTTATGTTTCATGAAATAGATATACCCATATCTACTCAAGTCATCCGTGAAGGTAAGAACATAACGATGACCACCGCGCGATGCTACACTCATTGGACCACACACATTGGTATGTATGATTTCCAATAAGTCTGTAGCTCGCTCCATCATACCAGAAAATGGAGTCTTAGTCATTTTACCCATCAGACATGCTTCGCATCTTTCAAGTGATTCGAAATCAAGTGATTCAAGAAGTCCATCGGAATGGAGTTTCTTCATACGCTTCACTCCAATATGACCAAGACGACAGTGCCACATATAGGTCGAGTTATCGCTCAATTTCAAACGTTTAGCTTCAATGTTATTTATATGTGTATTTCCACTACCGAGATTCAATAATAATAGACAATCTATCAAAGGTGCATGTGCATAAAACATATTACTCATATAAATCGAACAACCATTATTCTCGGACTTAAACAAGTAATCGTCTCGCAATAAACAAGATCCCGATATAATGTGCATGCTTAACGCAGACACCAAATAACAATTATTTAAGTATAAAACTAATCCTGATGGTAGATGAAGAGGTAGCGTGCCGACCGCGATCACATCAACCTTTGATCCATTTCCAACACGCATCGTCACCTCGTTCTTCGCTAGCTTCCGTTTATTCTGCAAAGACCGCTTTGAGTTACAAATATGAGCAACCGAACCAAGATTAAATACCAGCACTACTACAGTACTAGTGAGATACACATCAATAACATGTATATCGGATATACCTTTCTTGTTGATGTTGCTTCTTCAAATCCGCCAAGTACTTTGGGCAATTCCGCTCAAAGGACCTTCTCCTTGCAGTAAAGCATTCAAGATCGTGCTTAGGTCCAGCCTTGGTCTTCGCCGCATGCAACTTTCTTACCACCCTTCTTGAAGTTTCCCTTTTGCTTAGACTTGCCTTTCTTGAATTTGGTGGTCTTATTGACCATCAACACTTGGTGCTCTTTCTTGATCTCCACTTCTGCAGATTTCAACATGGAGAAGAGTTATGGCAACTGCTTGTTCATGCTTTGCATATTGTAGTTCATCACAAAGTTCTTGTAACTTGGTGGCAGTGATTGGAGGACACGGTAAATCCCCAAAGCATTAGGAATCACTATACCCATGCTTTGGAGTTTGTTTGCGTGCCCAGACATCTTAAGCACATGCTCACTGACGGAGCTGCCCTCTTCCATCTTGTAGTTAAAGAACTTTTCAGAAGCATCATAACTCTCACTGCCGCATGCGTCTCAAATATCAATTTGAGTTCACGGACAATATCATGTGGGTAATGGTTCTCAAACCTTTTCTAAAGCTCCGATTCCAAACCATACAAGATAGCACACTGAACTGTGGAGTACTGATTCTTCCGAGCGAGGTAAACGTTCTTTACTTCATCGGAAGCATCACCAAGTGGTCACCCAGTGGTGCATCCAGCACATAGGTAAAATTACCAGCATTGAGGACAATCCTCAAATTGCGGAACCAATCCGCGAAGTTGCTTCCATTGTTTTTCAACTTTTCTTTCTCTAGGAACGCATTAAAATTGATGGTAGGGGCCGCCATTGATCTACATCATATTTGCAATAGTTTAGACTAAGTTTATGACAAATTGAGTTATAATTAATATTTAAATTAATCTAGGTGAACTCCCACTCAAAACAATATCCCTCACATTGTTTTAGTGATCACACGAACCAAATCCACCACATGAAAACCGATCATCACGAGAGTTGATGTAGCTTCAATGGCGAACAATCGACATGTTCATCATATCTACTATATGATTCATGCTTTACCTTTCGGTGATCCGTGTTCCGAGACCATATCTGTACATGCTAGGCTCATCAAGATCAAACCTTAGCTTCCGCATGAGCAAATCTGGCTTGCTCACGTTGTATACACTTGCATAATCTAACACACCCGATCATCACGTGGTGCTTCGAAACAACAAGCTTTAGCAACGGTGCTTACTAAGGATGAACACTTTAAAACTTAAAATTAATGTGCATGAGGGATCATCTTATAATGTTACCGTCATTAACTAAGCAATACAAGATGCATAAAGGATTAACATCACATGCAATTCATAATATGTGATATGATATGGCCTTTCTTCTTGTGCTTCCGATCTCCATCTTCAAGCACGAACATGATCTCCATCATCACCGGTATGGCGTCAAGGTCAATGGCGCCGCTTCATGGTTGTCGTCCACCAGCTTCAACTATTACAACTACTTTGAATAGACACGCGGGTCTTAACATAAATTAAAAACAACCATATGGCTCCTGTCGGTTGCCAACTTACAATAAGGATCATTGCATACATCAAATGTAATCACAATCATAGCCATATCACATCACAGCACACCCCTGCAAAACAAAGTTACACGCCTCTAATTAATTTGCATATTTTACGTGGTTTGGGGCTTTCAATAAGTGTCGATCTAACTTACGAACAAGAACCACAACATTGATGTTTGAACTATCAAGTGCCCGTTGTAAATTGGATCTATACTATAATGGGAGAGACAGACACCCGCAAAGCCACTTATGCAATACAAGTTGCATGTTTAGCGTGGAGCAAGCCTCATGAACGATGTCATGTAAGGTTAGCCCAGGTCGCTTCATCCCATCATACCGCAAGATGCAAAGTACACAAGAAGCAATTGATAATAAAAGCACCACCGTCCACAATGACCATTGTGTTCTACTCGTGCAACAGATCTACATATAGACACGGCTCTGATACCACTTTAGGGGTTCGTAGCATGGAAAACAAAAAATTTCTACCGCATGCAAACAAACAAGCCAAGATCTATATACTAGATTGTAGCAACGAGTCGATAGAGAAACTCACCCTCGAAGATTCCAAAGTGTTTAACGAGAGCAGATTCTCGTGGGTGATGTAGTCGTAATCTTGCCGATCTCAAGATCGCGTAGACGATCCTTCCGGCTATAGCTCAAGCGCTCATGATCGGTCACACGCTCGTACTGATGAATACCTTCCTCTCCCTTGTTCCAAAGAAAATGGAGGTTGTAGCACTTTCTCGCGATTCCGGTAGCACGGCAAGTGGTACCTAAGTAGAGGAGATCTCAGGCTTCGCCTTAAGCCGGAGCGAGTATGGTGGACTATGAGAGAGGCCTTGGTTATCTAGGGTTTATAGGGCACCAAGGGAGGAATCTTGGCCGACGTCTAGGGCTTGGGGAGAGCCCCAACTCGGCGGCTAGGAGGAAACCCTAGGGCGGCGGCGACTGCAGGAGGCTGGCGGCTAGGGTTAGGGTTTTGGTGGAGAGAGGTGTAGGCTAGAGGGGGCACCCCTGCCCCTTATTTTATAGGTGGGAGGGCGCGGGCCAAGGGGAGGGAGTCCTCCCCCAAGTCGGCCTCCTTGGCCGGCGGGTGGAGGGAGAGGAACTCCTCCCCAAGTAGGTTTCCTACTCTCCCTCCACCAAGCAAAACTGTCGTTTGACTTTTCAAATTGGCGTTTGACTTTTCAAACTAGGATTTGATTTATCCCTTTATTTTGCTCAGCCATGATACCTAGTACATGATGCAACCATTACTCATTGTCATGACACATTCATGTACCCTTCCCCTCCGGAGTGCCGGACCCTCCGGAACCTTCTAGAACATTCCCGATGAAAACACCGGAATCATTCCCCAACTCCGAAACATGACTTTCCTTATATGAATCTTATTCTCCGGACCATTCCAGATCTCCTCGTGATATCCCAGATCCCATCCGAGACTCCGAACAACATTCAGTCTCTTACTCATCATTCCATAACTACTCAACAACATCGAATCCTTAAGTGTGTCTCCCTACGGTTCGTGAATTATGCGGACATGATCGAGACACTTCTCCGAACAATAACCAATAGAGGAATCTGGAAATTCATATGGCTCCCACATATTTCTACGATTACTTTGCGATCTAATGAACCACTTACATACGATACCAATTTCCCTTTGTCTCACGATAGTTTACTTATCCGAGGTTTTGATCGTCGGTATCTCTGCATACCTAGTTCAACCTTGTTGCTGATAAGTACTCTTTTATCGTTCCCGTGGTATGTGATCCCTTGTGAGCCAGCCACATGCTTGCATGCTAATTGGATGACATTCCACCGAGAGGGCCCATAGTATATCTATCCGTCATATGGATGGACAAATCCCACTCTTGATCCATGTGTCTCAACCCATACTTTCCGAACACTCAATGCCACCTTTATAGCCACCCAGTTACGGTGTGGTGTTTGATGTCATCAAAGCATCCTTCCGGTGATGGTGATAAGCATGATCTCATGGTCGAAGGAATTAGGTTACTATGTATCAGAAAGCTTATAGCAATTGAACTATTAAAATGACTTGATCTTTATGCTACGCTTATCTATAGGAGTATGTCCATCATACCATTATCCTAATGATATGATCTTGTTGTTAATAACATCTCAATGTTCATGATAGGGAAACCACAATCATATATTAACCAACAAGCTAGAATTATGAAGAGGCTTTACTAGGGACTCTAATTTAGTTTACAAATCACACAAGTATTAATGTTTCCTGGTCAATACTATTATAGCATGAATGTAAACATTTATCATAAACACAAAGATATAATAATAACTAAATTTATTATTGCCTCTAGGGCATATCTCCAACACCGAGCTCCTCCATCTTCCTGCTCTCCAGCTCAAGGCGATAGATCTCAAGACCAGCATGGCATATTTTGGGCAATTCGGGATCACCCGAACCCGAATTTTTGGGGACCCGAATCATCGGGTATCATATTTTTTGGATAATTTTCGGGTGTTATTTTTGTAAACCCGAAATTCCCATACATTACCCGACCCGATTTTTTCGGGTAACCCGAACGCCCAACATGAGTGGCAACGTAGACAGATTGTCCATCATGAACCGGTCTCCTCGCCAGCGAAGTCTACTCTTACAATCCAGGAAATCATTACAAATTACTATAGAGCCCATAAGAAAAATGGTCGTTCCTGTGTATATGATTGGGAGAAACCCAAGGAAGGGTACTGCAAATTAAACGTGGATGCATCCTTCATTGCTGAATCTTTTGACGGGGCCACAAGTGCAGTCATCCGTGATGATCATGATAGCTTTGTCGCTGGTAGCAACAATGGTATTCCATCAGTCTCTGACGCGGTGTCTGCTGAGGCTCAGGCCCTTCGCGGCGGTCTTCTTCTAGCTCGGCAGGTTGGATGTATGAAGATTATTGTTAACGGTGATTGCATGGATATGATTTCAACAATGCTTGATGGAGGAAATTCTCTTAGAGCTGCGGTGGCTATATATGAGGAGTGCTCTTTCCTTGCTAGAGGCTTCACCCATGTTTCTTTTGCTCACTATGATAGGGATAGTTATAGAATAGCTGACACGCTTGCTTGTAAGGCGAAGGTACCCCATACCACTTGGTTGGAGGATCCGTAAGATTTTATTCATGAGCTTCTCACAAATGATGTAACTATTTACTGATCCTAAAGCAGCAGGTTCCAGACGCACCATTTTCCTCATCAGGATACCTAAGAGGACTGAGAGGTTTTTAATAAGGCGGCCTGCTAACTTAATATATAATGCTTTAAAAAAATAAAGGAACCACTATCATGGGAAAAATGCTGCAATCTCTTTATGACTAAATTTCCACCTACTACGACTACGCAACTATATTCTAATATTACTGATTTCATATGAGAAGATTGTGAGCCATTAGCACTTGCGTGGGAAAGGATGAAGGAAGCTGTAAGTTGTCCTAATCACGAGATGGAAGAGTGGCTAATTCTCCTCTTATTTTATCATGCTCTTAATCCTATATCTAAACCAAAGCTTGACACTTTGAAAGGAGGAACATGCATGGGAAAGAAATGGAAGTTACTAAGAAACTCCTAAATGATATACAAGATAACAATGCTCAATGACATGTGGAAAGATCCCCCTTAAGAAAGGTGAACTCTATCTTCAAGGAGAAGAATGAAGAACTTACTTCAAAAGTAGATGAGCTTATAAGTATGTTCCCAGGTAAGGAAGAGATTAAAATCAATTCCACCACCGATGCTAAGATTGAAGAAGTAGATTTTATTGCTAGCAATACTTTAATCATGCATGAAAGAATCAAAATTGTGGCTCAAAATTCCAAAACATATCCAAATCCTATAGCTGTTCCAACCAATTACAATGGAGCAAATAATGCCAACCGCCTGCCGACTGAAGATTCTCTCAAAACCTTTATACAAGCTCAAACTGAGAAAAATGATATTCTTATAGCAACTATTGAGAATGATGCTACACTTGGACAACTTTCTAAACAAGTTGTTTATATGAAAATTGATATACACTCAGCAAAGAACAAAAACCATGGAGGCGTGCATCGGACGGCTCTGCAGACGGCTGATGTTTTGCAATTTTCTGACGGCTGATTCCTAGCACTCGCCAACGGTGAACACGTTTTAGTGCATTCACTACAAGCCACATGGCACATATAGTGAGCAATAAAAAAAATCGATTCACTACAAGTCTAAGCTGGTCTTGGGCCATACAACAGCCAGTGGCCCATGTTGTACGGGTCTACCTAATTGCTGCTTGCGTCCAGTGCCAGCCCAATAAAACCCAGACCATTAGACGTCCCTTAAGACAAAGATCGCAGTGCTAGAATAGAAAAGACAAGATCGCAAAGATTTGCATCGCCGCCACAAGCTTCCAACAAAGCGGGGCGCATCTCACTCGCTCACACCCAAAAACCACCAAAAAGGAAGGCCGTGACAAGTCGCCGGAGAAGAAAAGGACGGCAGCAGCTAAGGTCCGAGCAAGCAGCCAACCAGACGATTTCTTCCAATTTTCTGTTTTCAGACAAGGATTTTCTCCCAGCATCTATCCACGAGGAGCCGGCGTGCCGTGCTGACCGTGTGTGGCTTCCAGGCTCCAGCCGCCGGCACAGCAGTACAGTCCATTGGCAGACAGACGGGCTCAATCCGCGAGTGTTGCACCTGCTTCACTCGATGCGCCGATGTGGACGCTGGATGAGATAAAGATGAGGAGAAGGTAGAGAGAGGAAGAAGGGAGGAGGGACAGAGGAGCGGTGAACCTTGCGACTGCGAGTAGGGGGAGTTTCAGGATGCAGACCGAGACTGCTCCCCAGTTCTCTTCGGCGGCGATGAAGAGAACCAGCGACTGGTACGTACCTCTGCCCTGCTGCTTGCTACTAGTATATCAGTGTCAGCGAGCTCATCTTTTCTCTGCCGCCTGACGCTGTGTGTGTTACGTGTTGAGAACTCGAGATCATCCCTGGTTGTTGCTGCTCTTGTCTCTCAGTTTGTTCTTTCACTGTTTTTCTTCCTTTCTTCTTCCAACGTACTACAACAAAAAGTACTGTGAACATGAATGTTCATCATAAAAGATTTTGTTGTTCATGGGCTCGAAAAATTCTTTGAACTCATTGGTGCGCAGGATCCGGTCACAAGAATTCCCAAGCGATATTACCATCCAAGTAGGGGAGAGCACCTTCAACCTGCACAAGGTAATTACATGATCAACCCCAACCTCAATTCTCGCCGCGTGTTCTACAGATCGATCACAAGAACCACAGCAAAACCCAGAGTTCGATCTGACGACAAGCATGTGATTGATGCAGCTGCCATTGGCGTCCAAATGTGGCTACATAAGGAAGCTGGTGGCAGGGGCCAACGGGTCCAGGGTCAACCACCTCGAGATCACGGGCATGCCCGGCGACGCCAAGGCGTTCGACCTCGTCATCAAGTTCTGCTACGGCGTCAACTTCGAGATCACGGCCGACAACGTCGCCATGCTGCGGTGCGCGGCCGAGCACCTGGAGATGACGGAGGAGTGCAAGCCGGGGAACCTGGTCGGCAGGGCGGAGGCGTACCTGGAGGAGGTGGCGCTGGGGAGCCTCGCCGGCGCGGTCACCGCGCTCCGCGGGGCCGAGGAGCTCCTCCCGGCGTCCGACAAGGTGCGGCTCGTCGGCAGGTGCATCGACGCCGTCGCGTCCATGACGTGCGGCGACGGCGACGGCAACGGTGGAGGCCTGAAGCCCGTGGACGAGTACTGGTGGGCGGACGAGCTGACGGCGCTGCGGATCGACACGTTCCAGAGGGTCATGATCGCGATGAAGGCCAGAGGGTTCAAGGGCATCGCCATGGGGACTATGATCATGCTCTACGCCCAGAAGTCTCTGCGAAGACTGGTGCGTCCAACACACCGTGGCACAGAGCACAGTACATGCTCATACATCTGACATGGTGGACTTGTTTGTTCTTTCCAGGACATGAACGGGA
Source organism: Avena longiglumis (assembly GCA_030063025.1). Classification (NCBI taxonomy): domain Eukaryota; kingdom Viridiplantae; phylum Streptophyta; class Magnoliopsida; order Poales; family Poaceae; genus Avena; species Avena longiglumis. The sequence goes on from CP125975.1 coordinate 519,679,164, forward strand.
GAGACAGGAAGAAGATGGAGCCGAGGCAGGAGCACGAGAAGCGTGTGGTCCTCGAGACGATCGTGAGCCTGCTGCCGAGGGAGAAGAACACCATGTCCGTGAGCTTCCTGTCGATGCTGCTCCGGGCGGCGATCTACCTCGACACGTCGCTGGCGTGCCGGCTCGACCTGGAGGGCCGGATGGCCGCGCAGCTCGGCCAGGCCGTGCTCGACGACCTCCTCATCCAGTCCTCCTCGCCGGACGGCGCCAGCGCCACCGCGTTTGACGTGGACGCCGTGCAGAGGATCCTGGCCGGCTACCTGGAGCACGAGGGCGAGGTGACCCGGCTGGACTACAACACCGACGACGACTTCGTCTCGGCGGCGTCGCCAACCAACGACGTCGGGCCGGTCGGCAGGCTCATGGAGAGCTATCTCGCCGAGATCTCCTCGGACGTGAACCTGCCCGTCGACAAGTTCACCGGCCTCGCCGAGCTCATCCCGGAGCGCGCCAGGTTCAACGAGGACGGCATGTACCGCGCCATCGACATCTACTTGAAGGTTCGTTAATCGATCTTGCTTCATTTTACTTGTTTATTATTTATGTGCTAAACTGCGATGGTTTCGGCAGGCGCATCCGTCTCTGGGCGAGGGCGAGAGGAAGAAGGTGTGCAGCGTGATGGACTGCCAGAAGCTGTCGCGGGAGGCGTGCGCGCACGCGGCGCAGAACGACCGGCTGCCGGTGCAGACGGTGGTGCAGGTGCTGTACCACGAGCAGCGGCGCCTCCGCGGGCCGCCCTCGCAGCCGCCGAGCGGCGCGCCGTCGTACGCCGGAGGGGAGTCCCCCGCGCTGTCGTACAGGCCGGCGCCGAGCTTCAACGGGCGGGACCGGAGCGCGCCCTCCAGCGAGGTGTCGCGGCTGCAGCGGGAGAACGACGAGCTGAGGATGGAGCTAATGCAGTTGAAGATGCGCCTCAGGGACCCCTCCGCAGCGCCGCCGCCACCGCCGCCAGTCGCGGCGGCGCCGGGCGGAGGCCGGAGCTTCCCGCCGTCGGGGAAGCCGCCTCTGCCGAAGAAGCCGGGCGGCGGCAGCGGCGGTGGCGGGTTCATGAAGAAGCTCGGGCGGCTCAACCCTTTCAACCCTGTGGCCGCCGGCAAGGGCCGCACGAAGCCGCCCAAGGATCGGAGGCACTCCATTTCTTGATATTATCCTTAATTAGTGGAGTGATCCTTGCTCGAAAGATCAATCACATGTTAGTAGTATGTAATGTAGTGTACAGACTGTAATTTGAGCCACCATTCTGTGACCGACACGTATGAAGAAGCTCAACCCATTGTAAAATTTTGGACAGTGTACAGTGCAGTCCCGTCTCACTGGAGAGCTGGCTGATCGGATCACTACACACCATGGAAGTATCTGACGTGATCGCGACCGTTCTCTCCCATCTCTTCCTGGGAGATTAGGACGATAACGTTGTTGTGGCTAGCAATGCATCTCCAGCACCGGCAGGACAAGTAACAATTGACATTGAGACCATGACCCAGAATTTGGCTGACAGTACATCAATACGCCATACGCCATACGGACACGCGACAACATCCTAAGAACAAACCACAACGTGAGAAGGAAAGGAGATCAGTGCATCTTGCATCCGAAGGTGACAACATTTGGGCCTACTTACCATGAATTATTGATCAGCGCCGCTTGCTCTCTCTATGCACAATACACGATTCATTCAGGGGCAAAACTCGACCAGTTTGATCTCAGGACATCAGGCGTGTTACAGAGCACGTTGCCTGGGCCAAAACAATTCTAAGAGTTCCATAGCAAAACACGATCGTAGACAAGCCATTAACTATCGCTTTTTTTACATAGGCGTAGAACTATATATGTGAGTTCCCATGGGCGTACAACATCAGCTTCCGGTACCATTAGCTATGCCACTCTATCCACTTGTCACTAACCCACAACAGGGTGCACAAAACCGTTCACAAGTCAAGCTATATCTCCCTTCCGCGTTGGTTTTCATCGGGAAGCCATCGACCAGAAGTTCAGCAGGAAGGACGGGGTAAGAGCAAACCAGCTCATGAATGCCATTGCCGTTGCCGTCTCGAAACTCCCACAGTGGTTTTCGCCACATATGTTCAGATCATTGTCGATTAGGACGGTGATGCCCGCTGACGAGCATGCTGCACCGAAGGTTAGTGCCGCCGTGATCTACCAAGAGACATATGAATATGATCACTACATTAGATCTCACGCAGTCAAAGCCAATGCATTTACACTTTCCAGGGTGAACATAAAATGCAGGTAAACAAATGTAATTTCATTCAGTTGACATAATCTAAGCACATATTTTATCTCATTGCAAGATTCCTTACCTAATAATACCACACAACTAATATTCTGAAAACGCTGTTGGAGCAGCGTCAATTTTTACAAAGATATCATGAACAAGTTCACTACAGGTAGCACATTTCATATATATCCAACACCTATCTTTTAAATCATATAAGAAACATAAAGAAGTAGATTGACCAAAGCAATTCCACAAGCATCAGAAACATGATCATCGATATACATTGACTTACCCCATCTCCAATAGCGAACAGACAAACAGCACGACGGTTCCGTAAACAACGCTTAACAAGTAATGCATATATATCCACGATGGCAAGAGAAAGGCTCCACAGGCATTGCAATATGGTTGCTGCAACGAGATAGCTGCCCAAAACAGTAACCCATCAGTTTGGTATTGTGTAAAATGTACAAAACTTGAGGTTCGAGGATGTCCAATCTTTAATACTCCCTCCGATCCATAATAAGTGTCGCTGATTTAATACAACTTTGTACTAAATCAACGACACTTATTATGGATCGGCGGGAGTAGAGAACTAGAAATACAGATGAGCACTGCCAGCAAAACTCGACTGCAGCAGAAACAAATACAAGAAACTAGATACATTTCCTTTTATAATTCCAAAGCATAAGCACTATCTATGTTGCTTGCTATAAACTGTGGCCAACAAAGAATTGCTCACATGTGTCTAACATGATCAATATTCCATATTGGAGTATGATCCAAGGGGTAAATTTTCATCTAAAATCCTTCAGAAATAACTACATAAATAACTTGAAAGGTTCAGCCTCCATCGTTCTATACAAAACCAACATCCTAGTACTAAGAATTGATAAGGTAAAGCAGCGCCACAAGCCCACAAGCCTTCGGTTTGGCAAAGTTACTAAGTATATACATTAGCAGGGTTTTCAGTTTTCAATCTTCAGTTTGTTGTTTCTTTGGTTCTTTTTCATTTCCTGATTTCTATTCCCTAGCTTCAGTTTTCGCTCTATTGTGTGCCTTTCCTTGTCTATGTTGTTTCTTTGTGCATTTGAACATTATCAGGCTTTAGCCTGTTTGGGATATAAGGTAGATTTTGCACTGCTAATACCCCGGACTTCACCAAAAAGGAAATTTTGCACCGCAAGTCATAAAAATCAATAATATGGATGAGACATACGGGGTCTCTGTTTTACTCTAGTAGATAATGTCAAAATCTACTGTCCCGCCCATGGAAAGTTCATTAATTGTGAACATAAATGCAGGTAAGTAACTGAGGATAAGTAGAAAAGAGAACATGCCGATGGGAAAATGAATTCCAATAACAATAGGGTTTTCCTCGAAACAAAATGATTATAGGCTTGCTTATACTTGTTAGTGAGGCTCTTGTGTTCTGGCATGCATAAAACATAACTTCAGACATCTTTAAGGCCGTTCAGTACATGCATAATATAGCGTATTTTTGTTGGTAGAAAAACATAAGAAAATCATTTGAAAACTATTGCCACAAACAGGATAATAATTTTTGACGGTTTTGCATTGTAGTTCAATGTGTAATTGTCTACTCAGTGGTACAATCGCAATGCCACAGACTAATGAACTAGAAAAGGAAGAGAACGATGACATATTTTTTGCACAAGGCAGTAGCGCTGTCAAAATAACCAGGTGCGTTTTAGCCCTCGTCTTCTCATCAGTGAGGCAATCCGTTACATTCAAAATGGAGAAAGTTGCGCAAAAGGATCAGAAATTAAGAGTAACGAGTGATCTTGCTACCCAACCACCTAGAGTTTAGTTCACTTTAAGGCGAGGCAGGAGTGATCTGACCATAGGCACAGAAATAGGTTCCCACAAGTTGCATTGCGAACAGCATTCTTCAGATGCTTTGGGAACGTACTGCCGAAATGAGCTAAAGTTCCAACAGAGGAGCACACGGGGGAGTGCCTAGAGTTATTTGCCCCAACAAAGGGCTCCCCACGGTCCCCAATTCCGAAAGTGTGCACGCACACACAAGCTTCACAGATCAGAACGTGATTCCTTTCTTGAGCAACCCAGAGACGTAAAGCGAACGATGCTAAGTCCTACACGACCCAGTTCGGTAGAGGGAATACTACCAACGCCCATGGAAGTTTCATGAATTGTGAACAGAAATGCAGTTAAGTAACTGAGGATAAGTAGAACATGCCGATGTGATAATGAATTCCAATAACAATACTTCCTCCGGTCCATATTAATGGTCTCAAGTTTATGTAGATTCGTATGTATATAGTTAAGTATCTAGACTAGATGCATCCGTATCTGGACAAAGTTGAGGCTATTAATATGGACCGGAGGAAGTAGAAGAATTTTCCTCAAAACAAAATGACAATAGACTTGCTTATACTTGTTAGTGAGGCTCTTGCGTTCTGGCATGCATAAAACATAACTTCAGACATCTATAAGGCCGTTCAGTAGTCAGTACATGCATAATACAACATATTTTTGTAGGTGAAAAAACATAAGAAAATCATGTGAAAACTATTGTCATAAACAGGATAATAATTATTTTTTGACAGTTTTGCATTGTGGGCATGTGGCTCAATATCTTGGTGGTACAATCCCAATTCCACAGACTGGTGAACTAGAGTTTAGCTCACTTTCATGCGAGGCAGGAGTGACCTGACCACAGGCACAGCCATAGTTTCACAGAACTTGCATTGCAAACAGCACTGGTCAGAAGCTCTTGGAACCTATTGCCGAAATGAGCTAAGGTTCCAACAGAGGAGTGCACAGGGGAGTGTCTAGAGTTATTTGCCCCAACAACGGGCTCCCCACGGTCCCCAATTCCAAAAGTGTGCAAACACACACAAGCTTCACAGATCAGAACTTGATTCCTTTCTTGAGCAAACTAGACACGTAAAGCGAACGAAGGATGCTCAAGTCCTGCACGTCCAGTTCGGTAGAGGGGGAATACTACTAGGCAACGCGGAAGACTAGGGAGTAGGAGCAGGAGTAGGGGGCGTTACCAGAAGGCGGTGACGGAGGGGAAGTCGTTGGTGGAGGCCATGACGGCGAGGGCGACGGCGGCGAAGGCGAACTGCGCGAGGCGGAGGCCGAGGCCGCCGGCGGTGCCGGGCATCCCGGGCAGGTCCTTCATGAGCACCCCGGTGGGCTGCCCCACCGGATCCGTCGGCGGCGGCGCCTCCACCGGGTGCACCGACGGCCGGCTCGCGAACATCTCGACCGACCGGCCGGGCTCAGCTCCCTCCGCAGACGAGCTCCTCGGCGCCGGGGAAATCGGTGGGTGGGGTGGGGCGAAGGGGTTCTTCACCTCGGAGGGGGGCTGGATTCGGGTGGAGTCGAGGAGCGAGCGGGCCACGCGCGTCGGGCTCGATCGGTGAAAGGGACGGGAGGAGAGGGGGGGTGTTTGCCGTTGGCTGCTGCTCTGCTCCCTCTGCTTTTGGCCGGCGGAAAAAGAGAGACGGTGGCTTCTGGGGAGCTGCAGCCGCGACGGCGTGCAGTGCCGTGGGGGTGGGGGTGGGGGTGGGTCCTCTCTCGAATCCCGTCCGTGTGGTGGAGGGAAATGGACCTGCTGCCGCTGTGCATGTGGGGCGCGGCCTTCACCCACGGCCCCACCTGTCTGTATGTCAGTAGGATTTGTTTCGCGGGAGCACTAGCAGGGGCGGACACGCAGCTAGTGAGATTCGAGTTAAATGCAGCAGCAGTCACTCTCCTCTTCCGGCCGTCTCGATTTAGTTCTTTTATTCGGAATTTATACAATTTAACCCATATATTTGTTAATTAGAGTTGATTTAGCTTAAAGTTATGTCTGGCGTTGAATTTGAGCTGGCGTGTGTGACACGTAGAGTTCCACTTGCACGAGAGGAGAGTAGCTGACTTGGAAACTTGTAGTAACCCCCTCCTGCATCTACTTTCCCGACCCATATTAGTGGACTTGGATTTGTCTAAATTTAGAGTATCTACGCATGTTTTAGTGCTACATACATCTAAATCTAGACAAATCCAAATCAACTAATATGGATCGGAGGGAGTATAACATTCCGCTTGTAGATATTTGCACATACCGTGCTCTATCTCATCCATAATCTAGTGCCCCACGCCGTTACAGTGCCCTTCGGTCCGAGATTGCTCTAGAGGTTCTAGGAGAGATGAAAAAAAAGGAGTCGATAGAGAGGTAGGCGATGACGACGACGATCACTAGACCAAAACCTGTAGCATGTGCTCGTGGAAGGCACACGACAACGGGGCGACACCAGCAATGCACGTTCTAGATGTTGGAGGGTTTTCTGCATGTTTTCTAGTGCGGCATGTGTCCACATGTCGTTTGTGTCAATTTAAATTGAACGATAAACATGCTTTTAATCTAAATCGCGTCCAGTTGACAAATACACGGATTAAATTGTTAAATTACGAGTGCCGTAACAAATCGAGCCACTTCGGACAAATACATGACTACTGTTGTATTTAACCGCTGAGATTCTTCTATCACCAATTCGGGAGGGAGTGCGCACTGGTCCAAACGGTGGATGATCGCGCGGGGATCACGAGCGTGGTGCCCGGTTTGGCAAGGGACGTACACGCAGGGCGCCGGGACGGAAACGCTGTAACGATCCCAAGCAAAGCGTTACCATGAACGCATCCCCGACCAGGCGACCACGCTCACGCGACGTGCACACATTATTATGGCCGCTCTCCGACCACTTGCCTGGGGCCCCGCCGTAACGCGTGACGAATCTGGCGCCTCCAAACGTACTGAGAGCATGCAGGAGTGTGCCGGACGAGCTAGCTGCGAGTGAACACCAGATTCGGCGGTCGGTATCCACTCTCCATTGGTGGCCATCCATCCAGATCCAGCGTTTCCGACCCATACCTCCGTCGGCGGGTTGCTTTGCTTGTGTGGCAGCAGATCGATGCCACGTCTCTCGTCCGTAGCAGGATCGGAGTCTGTATATGTGGGATTATTGCAGCAGAAGCTAGCCGAACGCAATCTGAGCTCGCATGTTCGTCCTTGACAGGATTGCGTCCGGGTCCGGCACGAGGAGGTTCGTTCTCGCGTCACGATCGTCACGATGCGAGGAAGATCCATGTGCGTGTGCGAAGATATTTAGCTAAGACCGACAAGCGTGCGGACACTGACCAGCCAGGTCGGCCCAAAGGATCTCGATCGGCCGGCCTGCCTAACACGAGGCTATTTCGTACGTGGCACTACTACAATATTCCTATACCCGTCATGTTTTCAATGGCTCGAAACTTGACTATCACCGTTATATAATTCCGTTTTTTGGTGCATTTTCTTCGATTTGTCATCGTTCACTCTCAGCCTTTGACCACCCTACGGAAATTCTAGAAGGAGGAGAAGAAAACGCATTACGACATTTCTATGATCAACCAACTGTCCAGCTAGCCATTTGATAAACACGTGGCGATCAGATTCAGTCGATCATTTCCTGCAAAAACATGTACGGGAGCTGTGTATATTATGTCATCTGTATTGGTTTTGTTGGTTGGTGAAAAATGAACTTAAACACAGCGTTAAACCTTCGTGTAAACCCATCTTTCGCTTTTATCTCATTTTCCTCCATGCAAAAGTTGTTTTTGTTTAATCTATAGTTTCCTTCGGTTACTCGGGCCCATCTAATTCCTCCGTTCTACCATTGCAGCAATGATTTATCTATAACCGTCAATAAGAACAGAATCTAATATACATGACTCATATAAAGCTTTTTGTTTGTCTTTCTCCTCCTGCCTCGGTATTTGGCATAGTAACTTTTATATTATCCAGTTAGATATAAGAACCTTAAGTAAGAATGGGCTATAGTTTTGGAATTCAAACCATAATACTTAGAGAGTTTTTTTATTCATGCCTTGTCCGCATGTTTCATTGTCAATTGGTAATTAAATACCAAAAGAAACACATCATGAACATTCTATTATTTTGAAGATCTTTTGGCCCATATCTAGCTTATATCTAAACCTTGTGATTTAAATATAAATATTTATGGTATGTATCTAGACGTTATCTTAGCAACATTATAGTTTGTGTAATTCGACCACTGCAATGCCATGCATCAAGATTCAAAACGCTTCCGCCCACAACCATCATTTATCAGTCACTCTTGTTATATAGTTCATATTCTTTATCGTGTCAACTTATTTTCCTTTTTAGTATAACTATAAGTACTTACTCCTATATAATTTACAAGATGTGTTATTTCTGACCTTTTACTGATGCATTTAAAACTTTATTTTACTTTCCTAAAACAAAACACATAGTTCCATACATATTATATTTGTGTAATTAATGCATCCCTATGTGGGATCTTAACTGCTCTGATGCATCCCTATGTGTATATTATTCAATTTGTGTTATTAATACATATTATATTTAGGCATTTCATAATGGAGTGTATCTTAGCACATTACTATCATAGGAGAAATAAATTGTTAAGAGACAGCCTCTCCAATGCATTGTTTCTTAAGTGATGTCACTACTTTTAATGATTCAAAGGACATGCATGCATGTGATGCGCCTAACAATGTTTTTTTCCGCAAGAGGTGTTTTGTAGCTATCCAAGTTCAATATATTTCCTCATTAACTATAGTGTCACACAAGTAAAATGCCTAAGATACAAGGCTAAGAAACCCCATTGTGAAAGGCCTTAGACTAGCCCCAATAGAGGTATCATAGGTGGTATGTAACATGCACTACATGCATGCAAAGTGCTTATGTGTCACTGTAATTAATGATAAAAGAGATTGTGATGGTATCATAGCACATAGAACTAGAAAAACTAATCTCGAATAAATCTTATACACAATTTTACATTGAAATTTTACAAAACAATAAATACACTAAGATTATGGTACTACTATATGATACTATATATTGTGGATATGGTGATACGAAGAGAACCACGGCGACCCTGACCACGAGTCTGCTGGTGCTGACTCTGACCCTGATACTGCTGGTGCTGACTCTGACCCTGACCTAGAGGAGTGGGTAGTATCGGCGGCGGCACAGAGGACCACGGCTGAGTCGAGGGAGCAGAAGGCATAGGAGGACCACGAGTAGCAAGCATAGATAGAACCGCAAGAAGACCATCACCACGGAGACGAGTCTCCTCAGCCCGAAGCTCATACAACACCTCAGAGAGCGGAACACGACCACGAGCATTCAGCTGAGCACGCCGGGGCTCAATCTCCTGGCGGAGCCGAGACAAAAACTCATAGATGCGGTGAAACTCCAAATCCGAGCGCACAATCTGTCAGCACGAGCATGTGCCACAAACAGCAGTACGGAGAGAATCAAGCTGACGCCAGATAGCAGCACTCTGAGTATAGAACTCATCAATAGTGGAATCACCCTGCTGAAGAGCATGGTCCTAGCAAACCACAAATAGGTAAAGAGCATCCCCAGACGGCTGATAGCGCTGACGAAGATGTGCCCACTGAGCGGCAACAGTAGGGAGACTCATGAACTCAGCAGCATACTAGGGAAGAACACTGGAGGTGAGAACGGCAGCAGCACGAGCATCCTCATCGACCCATTGAGTGTAGGCAGTCAAACCGTGGCGATAGGACTCGAGATCAGCAGAGTACGGCAGACAGGGGACCTCGCCGGAGAGCAGACCCAAAAGACGGAGACCGTGCATGTGAACGCGCATAAAGGCAGCGAAATCGGGATAATTCGCGCCATCGAAGATCACCGGGCAGCGAGGAATCGCAACATAGCCCGATACAGAAGACATCTCTCTCTTTCTCAATTTTTTTTGAAGTCAACTCTCAGATCTAGATCTGAGCGGGTGAAAGGATACGGATGTCGCCTAGAGGGGGAGGGGGGTGAATAGGCGATTAAAACTTTTCCTAGAGTGGCTCAACAAAGGCGGAATAAAACTAGTGTTTACTTTGTAAAACACAACCTAGAAACAACTAAGGTTTACCTATGTGCACCAACAACTTATGCTAAGCAATACAAGCAACAAAGTGATAGCAAGATATATAGTACTTCAAGCACGAAGGCTATCACAATGTAAAGTGAATAAGTAAAGAGATCGGGTATAGAGATAACCAAGGCACGCGGGGACACCGATATTTTACCGAGTTCCTCCCAACATGGAGTATGTCTCGTTTGGAGAGGGGGTGGTATCAAACCACCAACGCCACAAAAGGCCTCCCTTATTCTCCGGTGAATCTCACCCCAATGGGATCGATCCACGCTTCCACTATCGGTGCACTTGTCGGTGGCAACCTGTTATCGCCATATTTTGGCCAGAGGAGGAGATGGGCCGTAATCAAGATGGGCTTGGAAGATACGTATATGCGACGTGTTGTTGGATCGGCCTTGTGCGTGGATTTGGGCTAAATTGCCCGTGTATCTGTGTATCGTAGTAGGTTCCGTTTCAGTTTAGGTAAAGATAGAGTTGTAGAGTTATTCCAAAGATAGAAAGTCTCCGGACTATAAATATGTACCTAGGATTATCGAAAAAGGAGGACAATCACGTTCACAACAAACACAATCTCGGCGCGCCAACCCCTTGTTTCTAGGGTTTCTTTCGGGTAAGTGTCATCTTTGCCTAGATCGCATCTTGCGATCTAGGCGATTTTTTATCGTTATTTGGTGTTACTCGTCATCAAGCCTTGTTGATGGCGAGTAATACTATTATCGTAGATTTGTTTAGGTTAGCATCGGTACTTTTCGCTATGATTGTTGAAGTTATGCTACCTCTAGTTACCTCGCTACCTTTGCACCTTTTCCCAAGTGCAAGGGTAGCATCTTATGATCTTTATTTAGCTGATTCGATCCGTTATGGTTATGCCTTGTTCTCCAAGGTTTAGTTTGATATCCACGTAGTCAGGCCTTGTAAACGGGTTGAAGGGTCCAGTAGTACGTAAGGACGTGGTTTGCTAGTTCGAGAGGAGTTTTTCCGGTAATTGATTTTACTTCGATTGTTAGGCCTCCTCTAGGGTTAGTTTTCTATCATCTTTTGTATCTACCAGGCTCAATCACGTGCAGGATGTTCCAATTACGTGGTGAAAACATTAACTGTCGTAGATCGATTTAACTTATAATGATGAAGCAAAACCCCATGTTATCATAAATCTAATATAGAACCATGGGATAATCGGCTCTAGGAGCCGATTCACAGGGAAACCTGGGAGCCGGTCACGACTCGAATTTTACGTATACTTGTTTACCATGCAGGAAATCAATCGAAGCAATCTTTCACCTTCCTAACCAGGTATAGGTCAGGTGGCACGCCCTCGAACCAAGCCAGGACGTGTGCCGGAGTTTTGCGGGCCGTTGCCCGAGGGACCAGGGCCCACCGGCGATTAGGAGCCTCCGGCTCTTCGTGTTGCTCGTCTGCTCGCCGTGGGTTTTGACAGCAACACATTCGCACGCCGGTGGGACAATCAACATCTGCATCAACATCCGACCGAGATGGACGGACCAGTCACGTCTGACGAGCCTGAGGAGCACAAGGCGGCGTATGATGACATCAAAGCTCTCTTGAAGCCGATCTCATCGGCTCTTTTGAGAGGACCGTAAGCATGGCATCGGTGGAAAGGTTTCTCACCGAAGGTGCTCTTGATGAGGTGGATCTGCATTCCTTCGAGGAGCGCACTGAGCTCGCGACAGAAGTCAACTACATGGTGGCTCATTCTCTTCACCGCCATTACGAGAGCACAGTGAACGCTTTCGAGCGGATCGCAGTCGCGTAGTTCGGAGATCATGAAACATCGATTACTCTCCGTCGGGGCCTACTCGGGATTCACAGGAGAAAGACCGCTCTAGGCCGGCCACCGCCATTCACACTTGCAGCTCCGGAGCTGCCAGGCGATGGCGTCGTCGTCTACAAGGTCGGAGGCGACCAGCGATTGCCGTTCTGTTTGAACCACCTAAAGAAATCCCACATGGATATGTGTGCACTTACGTCGGACCGCAATAACGACACGCACCACCAGATTGCAACCGCAGGGATTTACTGCGGGGAGTTCTGGGCGGGGGTTTCGATGGGTTTCGAGCAGCGATATGCAGGATGGACGCCGACAAACAAGCGTGGCTAGCCAAGTATGCAATCGAACGAGTCATGAGAATCTAGCCCTACGCTCAAACAAAGGAGCAAATCCGTACCATCTTGAGAGACCAGTTCGGCCGTCGTCAAGAGAAGGACAATCGGCTATTCAAAGCCGTACTTCAACGAAGTTTGATCGATTCGCCGCCACCCAAGTATCGGCTCCCGAAGTTTTCAAGGTTTAGCGGTTCGAAGGGTCGAGCTCGATCGAGCACGTGAGCCGATACACAGCCTAGGTATGATTTCAAGATCGGATCGATTCGCGTAAGGTTCTTTGCGCAATCTCGACAGACCAGCTTTTGGGTGGTACACTTCACGCCACGATTCTATTCGGACACTGAAGCAACCGGAAGCGGTTCCACATTCGTATCATTCGGAGGCTACCGAGGTGGCATTGCGACTGCACAGTGCAAAGCGGGAGAAATCAGAGCAGTACATCCGGTAACCGGGACTGTCAAGAACCGATGTTACTCACTCGTTTAATCGAAAAAAGCGGTCGGTGGCGGTGTTGGGTCTCAAAGCACCATCAAGGATCGCTTTCAAGTAGAGTACAACTCATTGGCGCACATGGCCCGAAAGTGATGATGTATGAACAGCGCCACCGAGTTGTACCAAGACAAGTTCAAACGTCCGATAGGCACGGTCGTCTGAAGAAGAAGATCCTACACAAGACCGAGGAGGTGGCCGTGGCTGAATGGGCTCGGGCGGATCTCAGTATCCGCAAATGGGTGAAACAAGGGGCCTGCAAAGGGTTCGACTTGACGTGAGCAAAGCGGCAGATATTTGATTTCTTCTGAAGAAAGCGGTGAAGTTGCGAAGGCCACAAAATCCCTGGCTCGAGAGATAAGCGGAGACCATACTGCAAGTGGCATCACTCGTTCACCCACACCACCAATGACCGCAAAGAGCTACGTCGCCAGATCCAAACAGCAATAGAGCAAGGCCGTCTGATCCTGGGGCAGTTCGCCATGAAAGTAGACACAAACCCATTTCCCGGCGTCAACATGGTAGAACACAGTCACTCCACGAGGCGTCAGCTGGATTTCTCGTTCGATGTTAATATGGCAGGATCTGGGTACCACCATGGCACATACAAGGAGGAAGGCGCTCTCGGGGCAAAGAAAGAGAAGGCTGGTCCATGCGACCGCCAATACGATGACAAAGGTACTTAATCGAAACAGCAGTCGAGCGTGCGATATCGAAGCCACTCCACGCACCTCCAATAAGTATGAGCGTCAAGATGATCGGCGTCGCCGGCGATAGAGATGATGAAGGATATGAGCACCCGCTAGGGGCCGCAAAAGAAAAGGAAGGCGGCACAAACATTGGGGTTGTCCTTTCTTCAAGTATTCTTTGGGATGCGGGGATGAGCCGATTGCCTACAATCGATAACTGCCCGGAATGTGGACAGCAGAAGGAGGACACGGGGCCAGTTTCAGTGTTCAAGCGTCTAGGGCCTCTTCCACCTCGGAGCCGATACAGGCAGTCCGCTCGAGCAAAAGATCTCGAGGAGCCAATGGATGACGAAGAAGAAGACAGATATCACCGTCCAAGGTGGTGTCCTGACGGACTCAGACACTCCCAAAAGCGTAGAGTGCAGCGGTTGCGTAACTTGGAAGAAGCCGAAGCGCAGTATCTCCACGCTTTAAAGAAAGCACGTCCCGATCTGGCCGTTAAAATTCGGCAGACCTTGGAAACGGAAGATCGCCCGAAAAGGAAAGAGTGGCGCCCCAAACCGGTAAAAGCCGATCCAAAGACATCGGCTGGCACAAACATGGTGTTCGTACTTCCGTCAGAGTTCTGCGCTCCAAGAACCAGCGAGCTACCAGGTGCTGTTTGATCGCGCCCACGGCCGGTTATCTTTGAAAAGCCACGTGAGAAGGGCTACAAACATCCGAAAGCCACGTACCTACGAGGTTACATCAATGGGCAACTGTCGCCAAGATGTTGGTGGACACCGAGCGGCGATCAATATAATGCCATACTCCATGCTACGGCGTTTGGGGCGCCCACTGCAGATCGATCAAAACCAACGTCATTAAGCGACTTCAACGACCAAACTTGAAGCATAAGGCGTCTTGAACGTGGATCGACGTGGGCGTAAAACCATCCCTACGTCATTCTTCGTCATGGATAGCAAAAGCACCTACGCTGTGTTGCTTGAGAGAGATTGGATTCATGCCAACTGCTGCATTCCATCCACGATGCACCAGTGCCTAATACAGTGGGATGGAGATGAGGTGGAGGTCATTCATGCAGATGATTCTATCGAGATCTCCATAGCTGGCATGAACGTCTGGGAAGCAGAAGACTAAGAGCCGATCTCTGGAATCAGTCTAGACGGTACTGGCGCATTGAAGCTACAAAAAGCGGGGTGAGGCTGGTCTTATCCACCGGCCAGAGTAGCAAAGTCCACGATCAGATGGTATGCGGCGATCCCTGCGATCGGCCACAAAAAAAAAAGCAATCTTACGACAAGCAGATCATGTAGTCGTAGCAGGGAGATTCCCTGCCATTGTAAAACAATAAGGTGTAAACCGTCCTTGACTAATGCAATCAAAAAGGGGGCCGATTCAGGCAATCAGCCCAAATTATTTTTGTTATCCTCACCCACTGTTTGCCCTGTGTTTAGCATCGATTTGACAGGTGACGGAAAGCTAGGGTATGGGTTTACATCCGCTGATGAACTAGAAGAGATTGACATCGGTCCTGGGGATAAGCCACGACCAACATTTATCAGCAAAAAGTTAGATCCGAGTCTGCGGGGTCCGATGATATACTGTTGAAAAATATCCGCATCGCTTCGGGACTATACAGAGATGTCCGGGTTAGACAGAGCATCATTGAGCATCGACTCCGCTTAAAAGGATTTCGCCATTCCAAAGGCGAGCACGATGATGAAGGCGAAATTCGAAGAAGTCAAGAAGGAGGTCGAGAAAATGTTGTGACCAAGTTAATTAGGGCCATGCGGTATCCGAGTGGATTTCCAAGATCGCACTGTAGAGAAAAAGGGCGTAGAGGAGCCGATGTTCGCTACAGTTCTGAAGCGGGCGAATGATCTTGCACAAATGGCTTGTGCTACAAAGACGTAGCGAGAGGAGCCGATGTTCGTACAGTTCACGAAGCAGACGATCGAGAGCCGATATCTTCAATTACTTGAAGGATTCGGGGGCACCTAAACGGATAAGGTACAAGGCCATGAAGTACGTGCTTATTGGAGCGACATGTTTTACAGGACTGGAGGGTTATTACTCAAATGTCTCTGGGGACACCGAGGCCAATCGTCTCCTACGAGGTACACGGCGCTGTGGAACTCACCAATCGGCTCACAAGATGAAATGGTTGATCGGCGATCGGGGTTTTATTGGCCCACCATGCTTGAGGAATGTTTCAAGTACTACAAAGGGTGTCAAGCATGTCAGAAATTTGGGAAGATTCGGATGGTACCCGCGTCAGCAATGAACCCCATCATCAAGCCTTGGCCATTCCGAGGTTGGGGCATGGATATGATCGGCAAGATCAATCCTCCTTCAAGCAAAGGCCACATGTGGATTTTGGCCATTCGATTATTTCACTAAATGGGTGGAAGCTGTCCCGATGAAGTCGATAAACTCAAAGGATGTTATCAACTTTGTGAAAGAACATGTCATCCATAGATTCGGATTCCCAAACTATCACGACCGATGGAGGTTGGTCTTCATTTCTCACGAGTTTAGAAAGTTACTGAGGACACGGGATTAAGTCGATCGGATCATCTCCATACTATGCTCAAGCAAATGGGCAAGGTGCGTCAACGAGCCTCATCAAGGCGATCAAGAGAAAAGTCGATGAGCACCCTAGGCGTTAGCACGAGGTTTTGTCGAGGCGTTATGGGCTTATCGCATGTCATGCCATGGGGCGATAAAACCTCGCCATACCATCTAGTCTATGGACAGAAGCCGTATTGCCACAGGAAATTACGGCTGGATCGAGACGTGTCACTTTTCGGGACAATCTAACAATCAAGAATATGCAACCACGATGAGTGACGATGTCGAGGATTTAACCGAGCTCAGCCGTGGTCGCTGAGAAAATCAAAGAGAACAAGGCCAAGGTAGCTCGTGCATATAACAAGAAAGTGAGGCCAAAGGAGTTCCACGTCGGTGATTTGGTATGGGAAGCTGTGTTGCCATTAGGGACTAAGGATGCAACATATGGTAAATGGTCTCCAAATTGGCACGGGCCATACAGGGTCGATCAGGTTTTAAGAGGGAACGCGTACATGCTTGAGGAGCTGGACGGTGTAAAATTCCCAGTGGCCGTCAACGGCCAACATCTCAAGAAATATTTCCCAAGCGTGTGGGATGATGGACAGTGAAATGTGGGGGCCGATACATGAAATCAGCCAAATAAAAGAAAATATATAGCCGATGCACAGTCATCGACTCTAGAGGTTCAAACTGTTACAAGCAGATGCCAGTTTACATGAACGAACTACTGAAGAAATGCCTCGAAGGCGTGGAGGGCGTCAGCACGGACACGATCCACCTCGGCGATCTCGGCTTCGTCATCTTCGTCCTTGCCCGTCACTAGCTGCTTGTTCAGTGGCGATTTGCGGATCGGTCTTCATTTGAGCTTTGAGGCTTCGCTTCGTCTTGGGCGGCGATGGATTCTTCCTTGTCGCGAATGAGTCATTTAGTTGCCGGGACGAGCTCGGGATGCAGACAGAGGTGTCACTCTTGGTATCCAGACGCCTTTTCTCGTTGAAAGCTGGCATCATGTCGCGATATTGGCCTTGATGGAAGTTGGGCGCAGCGACGATCCTCTCACGAGCTAACTTCACCTTGGCCCGTAGAAAGACAGAGTTACAACGGCCAAAGCTTCACCGCAATGCTCGGGAGTTGGTCTTTTGTTTCAGTAACGCTCTTCACCTCCTAACCCTCGATCAACTCTTCGATCGGGGAGGACAACAGGCTTTAAGACGCTGGAATTGAGGTGGAACAGCCCGCTCGTGGTTCATCATCGACAGAGGGAGTTGGTTCGATGGATTCGAGTCGAAAGAAACCTAAAATATCACAACTCGCAGCCCCAAAAAGCGTCGATGTCGTCAAACGTAAGGATGAGCGAAAAAGGAGCTAACCTCTCCAAGATCGAGGGATAGCGATGAGGAGGCAATCGGTTTGTGTGTGGTTCTTTGGGGGCTTGGCCAAAGTAGTAGCCGTTTCATCGCACCTTCGGGATTGCTAGATCCGCTTGGCTAAAGGCATCGACATCGCTGACCTTCCCACTAGAAACGCTCGTCTGCATGAAAGGTGTTTAGCCGATGTAAATGATGTTGAATCGGCGATAAAAAAGTAAGTGGTAAGAGCATGAAGGGTGATGATTTTGAAACCTCCGGCTCGACGAAGAAGCTGCGATCCTTTGAGCTCTCTTGGGACCACAATGGCCCGCCTTGACGGTGCTCGGGGCGAGGTTCGAGAACCGACCTTTTCGGAAGCCGATGGTGATGAATCTGGTGGCTCGATGTGATGGTCCTCTCGTCTGTTGGGCCGTTCTCCTCGATTGGTCCGAGTGTTCTCACGGAGGTGTCTTCGGGAAGCCGTAAAAAGGAGAAACAGTGAGCACAAGCATGTCTGCAAGGATGGAAGAATTAGAAGGATCGACCAAGGCATGGATCACCCTACATGCGAGCTTTCTGGAGAAGGGCTCCGGCGCCTCAAGGTCTTCCTGGCAGCTACCTTCCTCGCCATCGTTCTTGTTTTGGTTGGAACTCGAGGCGGTGACTTAGAGGTTCTTGGGTTCTTGGAAGCCGATTGTGGTGATATCGGTCTTTACGCATTATGACCTTTTTCGAGGTGGCGAGTTTTTGCGAGAAAAGAACCACGGAGTGGCGGAAAGAACTCAAGGGGAGCCATCATGCGTGGGTTCAGGCCATCTTGTTGCCGCAAAGAGGAAGAATGGATTAATAGAAGAATTATTTGTGAGTCGCATCAAGAAAATGTGCAAGTAGTGGTACTGCTCCA
Organism: Avena longiglumis; assembly: GCA_030063025.1. Lineage (NCBI taxonomy): Eukaryota > Viridiplantae > Streptophyta > Magnoliopsida > Poales > Poaceae > Avena > Avena longiglumis. The sequence continues at coordinate 519,697,553 of CP125975.1, forward strand.
CGGGATGTCATAGTCGACAAGCTTTCAAAGAACGGTCCCTGTGGCTCTCTGAGGCGTGAGTCTTCCACATCGACCACCGCCTTCAAAGCCATCGGTTGATGAGGAAGGTGAGGTCGTTGGGAATTGGTATGGTCGAGCATCAAAGAAGGAATAACACTTTTGGTGGTGAGAGGATCAAGGCGGTCGGCTCTGCTCTCGTAAGGTGGTGGAGAAAGAAATGGGAGGTACTTGTCCAAGGCCAAATTGCCGAGCCACTACGACCGGTGATAGAATTCATACCTGCTTGATTATTCGTTGGATGTACTCATGCCAACCGGAAGGAAACAGGACGAATCACGGTGGAAAAGAGCTGCCAGTCTTTGGTGTCATCGGCAAAATTGTCTAACTCAAGGAGAGTGGGTTTTCAAAATGTTCGATTCTTCCATGTAAGGAAAGAAGATAGGATTGTCCGATCCTTGAAAGAAAATATGAACCATTTAGACGCTTCACGAGGGTCACTTCTCACAGCCTATACAAAGCTTGGCCATAGCTGGTGCATCGGATCTGCTTCCCTTTTACATCTGGGAAGGTGCAACTTTCCAAAAGGGGGAAGTTTGGGATGTGGTTTTGGAAATACAGCTGAGACCATAGCTGAATGAACCACCAAGGAAGGGCCACAAAATATGAAATGTTCCAGCCAGAAGTTGAGAAAGGCTGTGTGTTCTTTCTCTGTGACAGGGCCCTTTGTTTTCATATGGCGTTGGAGGTAGGCACCCGATTGGCGATGCTTTAGAAGACAGTTTGTAGGGGACCTTGGTCAGTTTAAAAGCAGAGGGGCTGGGTGATGTGACGTCCAGACCAGTAATCATTACCACGTCTAACAGAGTTGGTGACATAGGGCCATGACCGAACATAAAGCAGTTCAGAGCGTCAGACCAGAAGTAGCCGATGGTTTTTAGGAGGTTCTCGTGCTTCTCAAGAGGAGACAATGAAAAATGCAGGGCATCGGCTATTCCCGTGGTTTCCCATTGGGATTGGTAAGCTCTAGCTACCCTACTGAACCAAGAGACCCAATGTTCAGGGGGATTAGGCCAGGCTCGCAGACAGTCGGCCCAAGAGTTCAGATCTAGGTCTTGGCTTACGAAGGGGATTCTGTTGGCTTCGCAAGAAATCAGATGGGCAGGACTAGATTCATGACGAGGCCAAGGCGGAGAACTTGGGAGAGAAGGATGCGGCGAGAATGTCGAAACCTAAAAATTTAATGGTGGAAGAAGACATTAATTCGGTGTTCGCCATTAATTTTGATCGCGTTCATACTACGAGGTAGGCGTACCTTGACCGGAGACCTGGGTTGATGTTGGACGATTCCGCCATCTAGTTTGCCGGAGATGGATCTATGCAGATTGGGGGGTTCTTGTCACTGTGAGCTCAATCTAGTTGGTGGGTAATTGGAGATCTGGGTCCTTTTTGAAGAGGGTCGCAGGTTACCATTTGAAACAAAAGTGGCGCTTAGATTTGCCTAAATGCGACCAAGTTTTGACCTTTTCAACGTTTTGGGAAAGCCGATGTGTTGCCATCGGCTCTTTGAGCTTGGTTGGTGAATGAGTGCAGTGGTGAAAGCCGATCTGACGTTATCGCTCGAGCATCGACCTATTTTGACTATCGGCGATTGGGTCGAACAAAGCAATCTTGATTAGAAAAGCAAATCTTCATTCATTCAAAAGCGATTGCTTACAAAGGCTGATTGATTACAAAGGAAGCCTACTACTACTACTACTACTCTGGTTCCTAATCTAGAGGCCGAGGTCGCCACTGCTGTCGCCGTCTTGTTCATTGTCCTCAATTCTTGCTGGTCGTCTTGGCTTCTTCTTCATTGAAGAAGCCATTGGGGCCTCGTCCTCGTCATCGTCTTCGTGTCCTCGGACCCGCGGAAGCTTCACGTGGGTACTCATTGGAGGTGTCCTCCTCGATTCCTCCTCCTCGTCGGAGGATTCGGCGCCCCGTGACCAAAGGCGTCGTCGGCCTCCGCCTCGGTTCCCGTCGGCGAGGCTGCAGACCTCGCCGTCAAGGACGCGTCGTCCTCGGACCAGTGGCGAAATCCCAATCCTCGTCCCACCATTGTGGGAGGCGTTCTGCCGCCATCGGCGGGTGCTCTGGCGTCGGCTCCCGGTCGCTCATTGTGTTGGAGGCTTGGGAGGACAGGCCAGATGAAGCAGAGGAGGCCATGGCGGAGAAAGAGGGTTTTTTCGGCGGAGGAAGAGGGTTTTTTGGTTGCTGGAGGAAGATGGGGACTGCGAACTGCTCATATGAATTTAAATAAGGAGAATAGTGGAGGCGGTTCAATGCCATAGCGGTTTCCCAGAATGTGCTGCCAAAATCGTCAAATCATGCACTGCGAAGGAGTTGAGAAGACAGGGCATCATGATGAGGGGGTGGCGTGACGATTCTACTCTGCGACGCGTGACCCGATGTGAAAGAAAAAAAAAGGGAGAAGGGAAGAAAAAACATCAACAGAGTGGTTTTGGAATTATTATTGCCAAAACCAGGGGGGCATGTGTTATCGCCATATTTTGGCCAGAGGAGGAGATGGGCCGTAATCAAGATGGGCTTGAAAGATACGTATATGCGACGTGTTGTTGGATCGGCCTTGTGCGTGGATTTGGGCTAAATTGCCCGTGTATCTGTGTATCGTAGTAGGTTCCGTTTCAGTTTAGGTAAAGATAGAGTTGTAGAGTTATTCCAAAGATAGAAAGTCTCCGGACTATAAATATGTACCTAGGATTATCGAAAAAGGAGGACAATCACGTTCACAACAAACACAATCTCGGCGCATCGCCACCCCTTGTTTCTAGGGTTTCTTTCGGGTAAGTGTCATGCTGCCTAGATCGCATCTTGCGATCTAGGCGATTTTTCTTATCGTTATTTGGTGTTACTCGTCTTGAAGCCTTGTTGATGGCGAGTAATACTATTATCGTGATTTGTTTAGGTTAGCATCGGTACTTTTCGCTATGATTGTTGAAGTTATGCTACCTCTAGTTACCTCGCTACCTTTGCACCTTTTCCCAAGTGCAAGGGTAGCATCTTATGATCTTTATTTAGATGATTCGATCCGTTATGGTTATGCCTTGTTCTCCAAGGTTTAGTTTGATATCCACGTAGTCGAGGCCTTGTAAACGGGTTGAAGGGTCCGATGTAATGCGTAAGGGCGTGGTTTGCTAGTTCGAGAGGAGTTGTTCCGTAATTGATTTTACGTCGATTGTTAGGCCTCCTCTAGGGTTAGTTTTCTATCATCTTTTATATCTACCAGCTCAATCACGTGCGGGATGTTCCAATTACGTGGTGAAAACATTAACCGTCGAGATCGATTTAACTTGTAATGATGAAGCAAAACCCCATGTTATCATAAATCTAATCTGAGAACCATGGGATAATCGGCTCTAGGAGCCGATTCACGTGAAAACAGGAGCCGTCACGGCTCGAATTTTATATACTTGTTTACCATGCAGAAATCAATCGAAGCAATCTTTCACCTTCGACCAGGTATAGGTCGTGGCACTCGAACCAAGCCAGGACGTGTGCCGGAGTTTTGCGGGCCGTTGCCCGAGGGACCAGGGCCCACCAGCAGTTCTGGGAGCCTCCCGGCTCTTCGTGTTGCTCGTCGCTGCTCGCCGGTGGGTTTTGACAGGCAACACAACCGGAACCTCTCACAAGGTTGGGGCACAACTCCACAACTTAATTGGAGGCTCCCAACAAATGCCACAAAAGGCCACAATGCCACCAAGACCGCAAAACCGTCTAGGGTTCCAAGAACCCAAGAGGGACAAGCTCCAATGAGCAATTCAAACAAATCCTCCAAAGAGAACTCACACCGATGCACCAAATGCAAATGGCAAGAACATCACAAAGATGCTCAAATCCCTCACTCTCAAGTTCCAACAAAGCTACTAAAGCTAATGGGGGAACAAGAGAGGAGGAATCAAAGAGAGACACAAAATCCCCCAAAATCTAGATCCTCAAAGATGCACTCACAAAGAGATGAATCGGTTAGGTCAAAACTTGGGGCTAGATCTCCTCTATCTTCCACTCAAATATGGGCAAGAATCATCGGAGGGAAAAGATTAGGCAAGGTTCAAGATCTAGAGCAAGTGTGGACAAAAGTTTAGCCTAATAGATAAGAGAGGAGTTAACTAAACTCAAAACGGGCAAAGCCTTAAATAGGGCCCCAAAAAATCTGGCCGTTGGACAATTTTTCTGTATGGTCCGGTAGTACCAGAATTGTCCGGTACTACCGGACCCAAACAACAAATCGGTCAAGGTACCAGACGAGCGAGCGAGCCAGAGAGAGAGGAAAGCGGCAGCAACAAGATGCAGCATGGCAGCAGGGCCAGCAGTGCATGCAAAGAAGCGGCGCAAACAACAAGTGAGTAAGCAGACGGCGGCACACGCGCAAGACGGCCGTCATAGCAAATGCGGCTGGCGACGCAGCTGCCAGCAAGAATGCTGCGGCAACAACGCATGAAGATGCGCGTAGCGGCATGGCGGAAGCAGAGCCACGCAGCGAAGCCGCAGAGCGAAAGGCGAGAGGCGCAAAGCAGCAGTCAACGCAGCTGCTGGCGCGCAGATTGGATCTGAAATAAATGGGCCAAATAAATCAGATCGCCCATTTCTGACCAGCGGTACTACCGGGCCGGCCGGTAGTACCGGATTTAGGTACCTAGCGGGACAGAAAGAAAATAGGCTGTTTTTAGGCCCGGGCGGTAGTACCGGCCCGTCTGGGCGGTACTACCGTTTGGCTCAGAAAACAGCCCGATAGGCAAATATTAAAAGGCAATAACTTTTGACACGAAGCTCCGATTGACCCGATTCAAATTACGTTGGATAGAGGGCGACAAGGGCTTCCCAATAAAAAGTGTAAATATTGATTATCACCAAGTGAGAAAGTATCAAGTAGAATAATGTGATATACCTCACTTGGTGAGAAACCGGAAAAGCCGCATAAATCAAAATCGCAACAAGATACAAATGGGAGATCCGATTTAGATGAACAAGAGCTTGTTATGGAGATTACCACAAGCTCTATATCATCACATGGATAAAACCAAAATATCAACCAAATACGATGATGCAAGTATGCAAAGGTTTGAGCTCTCTCCGAACGATGTGACCGAATTACTCATATGAGAGCCCCTCTTGATAGTACGGTTATCTATCCTAAACCCGGTCTCACACACACGACGTGAGACCGGCAAAAGGAAAACCTATCAAGATTATACCTTTGCCTTGAGCATTCCACTTGAGCTCGATGTAGACGATCTTGCCCTTCTCAAGATGGAACGCCTTCCTTAATTCCTCATCATCGACCTCGCATATTGAGCTTGCCCAACATATCTTCTTTGCATTTCATCGAACTTGAAGCCAACACATGCTCCAAGCGATGCCAATGGACAAATCCTACAAGTATAACTTAATACACACATTAGTCCATAAAGATTGTCATTAATTACCAAAACCACACATGGGGGCCCAACATATTCTTTCAGCGGGGCCTAACGAGGAACATCAGATCGAATCGGGCGGCAAGCGGGCGACACGGAGAGGCGGAGGAGGCGGCAGGTGGCAGTGTGGTGGCCGGCCCCCGACGTGGAGGAGGGCAGGCGGGCGGCGGCCCGTGGGCTGGCCGCGGCGAGCCTCTGCGAGATGGTAGAGGCGGCTGCAGTGGTGGAGGCAGCGACGAGCTGGAGGCGGTGGCGGCGGTCCGTAGATTGGCGGCGAGCTTCGGACGGAGAACAGGACAGGCGGCGTCGGTTGGTGAGCAGATGGCCGGAGACGGCGGCAACCAGCGGCGGCGACGTCGGAAAACCGACGACGACAGGGACGGTGGCGGCTGTGATGATGTTGCAGAAAAACGGTCTAACCTAACTCTAATACCATGTCAGGAATATGCAACATGTATTCCTCTGGGGGCCAAAGGCCACAATATATAGTACATGTATATGTGGAAATATGCAGGAAAACCCCCTAACAAGTGGGAACATAAAATATACAAATATACATCTAACATATACTACTATATGATACTCCCCACCGTGACTAGTCTTTTACAAGTATTCACTGTTAGGTCTTGTCAATTTATCACTTGTTGGTGAAGACCTATTAATGTTGTCCTTTGTTTTTGTTATACGCATTTCTCTGTTTTCATACCATAAAACTCATTCAACCCTTTAAGAGACACTTACTGACACAAATGCATAATGTTGGAACTTGATAAATATACCACTCTATTTTCCTATTCCATGTATAATGAGATTTAGATTTGTCAATGTTGTCCTATAAACCGTGGTAGTTTAAACAAAAGCACCAAATACTCTAAAAAGAGCATTTAATAAGTTTTCAAAATGTTGTTTTAGAGTTCATGTTGTGAGGGATTATCGAGTTGGTTGAAACATGCATATGGTTTTCCGATTTTGATATCCAGAGAAGAAATCGTGAAAGAAAAAAAAAAGGTGAAAGCTAACATGTTGATTTACTAACATGATGATGACAAACAAAAATCCGAGACACCAGTCCTTAGATTATCTTCCAGTTCTGTCGTAGCCATTTCGAACACGGATCAATTGCCCTATTATATTTTTACTTTATACCTTGAACTGCCATAATTAGGACGTGCGGCACGATCAATTGGCCAAATAATTTAGCCTGATTGTGGAGTGGTACCGAGCATGCCATGTTTGGTTGGAACTATTCGTACAACCAATTCCCAAAATATCCTACTGCAATTTTCTTGTTTGGTTTGAGAAATATGGAATGTGTTGATTCTATCTTTTTTTTCTTGTTTGGTTTGAGAAGAGAATAATCTGGTTGATCCATCTGGCATATGCGGTTTTCACAAGTTTGCTTGGTGCTGTTGATTTCGGGTGTCTCGCCTTGATGTTTTCTTGGTAGACAAAATATAAGTTGACAACGACATAATTGGCAACTGAAGTACTGTAGTAGTAGTAGTGAAAGTCTGCTGTGACAAGGAGATAACTGGATCAACACATGTTTCCCGAGTGTGAGGTAGGAGTAGCACATTTCACTACTCCAATATCACCGCGACAGATCAACGGGGGCGGAAGCCGTTCGGCGCTCCGACCTGTCGCCTGCCACGGCCCACCCGACGAGCTGACGATCACCGCCGCCCCCACAACGCCGTCAGACGAGCGTCGGCTAGCACGAGTTGTCTCGGCAGTGAAACGACTAGATCCATCCGGCACAGGCGCACCTTCACCTTGACTAGCCACCTTGCTAATCGAGGTTTTAAAATAACCACCCTAGTTCATCTCAGCCATCAACGGTGGCCCTGCTTCGCCTCACGCTCCGCCACGGCGGAAGAGTGACGAGGTACGCGAGCAGTGACTGACGTCTTCAAAAACCACTCGCCGCTGGCCGCTGCAGATCACTGCTGCTAGCAGCAGTAGCAGCTGACGAGGAAGGACCCAACAGCTCGCTCGCGCGGGCGACCTAACTCGATCCGTGCACCGACACGGCTCGTAACCACCACTCAACCGCCACATACACGCGTGGCGAACGGATCCAGCGGCGGGGCCCGCTTTATCGTGACCCCGCGCATACGTGTGGCGAGTGCTGCCGCCTACGGCGTTCCGGCACGTGCCTGCCGCCCCGGCCCCGGCCCCGTTAACAAACTCCCCGCACCCACCCTTCGGTACCCTGTCACACGGCACCGCGGGCCCATGAGAGGTCACCACGTCGGCCCCGCGTGTCAGCGGACTGGGAAAATGGAAGCATCGGTGGGTGCGTGCGTAAGGTTCTTTCCGGCCTCTCGTGTACAAATACGAGCTCTCGGGAGCGGAGCAGGACCCCGGTGTCATAACCGGGAGGGGAGAGAAGAGGAAACTACTACTACTAGTGAGAGGAGGAGGAGGAGGCTCGTCGGAAACTCGAGCTCTGGTGTGATTCTGGTGTCTGGTCTCCGGCGAGAAAGATTCGACGTCGACCGCCGTCCGTCGGCGATGGGTTCCTGGTGGGAGCGCGTCGTGCTGCCGGTGCGGCGGGTCTGGCTCGGCGTCGCCGCCCGCTTCGGGGTTCGCCAGTCAGGTAACTAAAGCTCCGGTGTCCTCAAGGCTACATGTGATGGGACGGCGCCTAACTGCGGCGCGGCTGGCTGCTTCTGATTTTGCAGGTCTGTGGAGGCTCCGGCAGGAGGTGAGCACGTGCGAGTACGAGGACGTGCGGGTGATGTGGGAGATGCTGAGCCGCACCGCGTCGGCGCCGCCACCGCCGGCGCCCAGGCGCCACAGCAGGTTCCGGCAGCCGCGGCCGTGGGCCGACAGGCTCCGCCTCTGCCGGGACATCTAGCCAGGCCCGACCGACCGGCCGCGCGCGGCTTCGCCTTCTTCTTCGATCGTGGCCCCGCCTAATTAGCTTCTTCTCCATGGTCTCTCTTGTCTTGTGCCACCACCGTCTGTTGCTGTGCTCTGAGTTGTGTAGTCCATTCCTCCCCGTGTATCACTCGATCCGCATGTGTAGAACATTGATACCTGGGGTATGTGAATGAAACAGAGCTGTCTGCTGTTCGATCGTCTCCCTGTTTGCCGTTCCAGTACATATTACATGTCCGCAGAATTTGATCCGCACAAGTATATTTATCATCATGGGATGGAACTTTCAGTGAAATCTTTGTGTTCGTTCTGCAGCCTGTCTGTTCAGTCTCCTCAGACAAAAATCCTCTTTCAGAGCACATGTGCCCTTGGGTTCAGGGAACTCACCAGCTCCGGACCTAGTAGAATATCTAATCAGCGAGCCACTCGTCGCTTCAAAAGTTTTTTTCTGTGCCGACCAGCAAATTGATTAGTATTTAGTAGTGGTACCAAGATTTGACATCTCAGTCCTGACCTGTCTCAATACAACCCCGACGCGCCGTGCCGTAGTTTTCGACCTTTGATTGCATATCAAAAGCAGATCGCCCCACCCCCTTTGCCTCTCGACTCAAAGCAGCGAAACCGATCACCACACACTATCCTCTACTGGTGACTGGGCGCGCGCTATACCAAATAATTGCCCCTCTTTTCCCCTAGACAATATCACCTTCCTTCAGTCACACTTCAGCTAACCAACCAAAGGTGATTACCACTGCTGCTAATCTGCTACGCACCAACCAGGCAGTCTGGTTAACGTCTTTAAATCGGTAGCTTAAGCCGTAAGTATTCATTCGTGTTAAAAAAAAGGAGAAGAGAAAAGGCAGAGCTTTCGGTCGATCGTTGGACTGACTTTTTATTTGGCATCACTGGAGGGGAAAAAAGTAGAGGCCATTCTTGCCTCTTGATGCTAAACCACCCTATCCGACCAGTGGCAACCACGAGAGTTGTCTGTCGGTCTTGCGATTCTGCTCGGATGCTGCTGTCTCTTGAGGGAATATACCTTAGCCACACGACTTTCTTTCCCTCGGATTGGAATAACTAGTGGAGTGTTATGCTTCGTGTGCACCCCTGAACTAATAAATATTCCTAGACATCAACTGTCTTTAAAGCCTTGTAAATATACTACCGTGGAAAAATAGTAGTACTTCCTCCGTCTAGAAATAGTAATTTGGATTTGTCTAAATCTACATGTATTTAGACCTATTTTAATATATATAGGTACATGCGAATCTAGATAAATCCAAGTCACTTATTTTTTTGAACGGAGGGAGTATGAAATGTTGTATTTATACAGTATTTAAGAAAATGTGGTGGAGAGGAAGTGCTCAAGAGGCAACCTAATCCTCCACCTGCTAGAGACTAACACGCTGCGGATTTGCCAGTAGCTCGTCGATATCCATCTCATTAGTCTGTTTCGTGACATCTTAACCTTTTGGAGGGGAAAAAAGAGTCATGACATCTTAGGTACAGTATAGAAGAAAAGGGAAACCGGTGCAAGGTGACACGTTTTCCCTCATATATTGTTCTTTTTCTGATAAAACGGCCCAGTGGATGCGATGATTAAGGTTGCTTTATCGGTTTATGAGGCTATTCTTGGTTGGAGAGACCACTACTGCTAACTGTTGGTGGCGCTGCTGCCCTATAAAAAACAACAAAATACCAAATCCATGTGTAGTATATTCTACTAGTGACTCCCTCCGTATAGACATAACTGACTTGATTTTTTCTAAATTTGCATTTATCTAGATACGTTTGATATATAGATATATATATATAAATCTAGACAAATTTAAATCAGTTGTTTCTGGGCAGAGTGAGTATATATGATTGCCTGTCTTTGAACTTGACAAGATGTTTTCCTGAATAATTGTACAAGGATGATGTGTACAGATGACCTTATTTTATTTTTCGAATTATTAACTATGAAACAGTTTGTTAATACGGACGGCCGACAGAGAGCACTTGGCAATTGTTTTTCTTTTAGCGGGCATGCTAGATTTTAGGATAAATAAATATGCTGGGACTGTGCCTTTTGTTTCAGTGTGCGTGGCCTCTTCTTTTCAGATTTTCAAGTGGTATGGCGCGAGCTGCATGCCCACCATCTACTGGTGAGAAAGCGAGTGATCCCGTATCAATACTCATACATGGTCATGAGAAATAACATTCTGTATACTGAATGAAACATCGACGACTCACTGCATTTCTTAAGAGTTTCACACTTGGAAAATATTACACCGCTAACACGATCCGAATATTCACAGTTTAGCTGAAAAGTGCCGCGAGATACGTTAAAAGAGCTTTCCTTGGGTACGGTGAAATACGTTAAAACCGCTATCACTTGACAAGTCCATTCTTGGCTGGACGACTAAGATGCTTCTCGTGTTTAAATATTCTCACGCTCGTAAGCAAACAGCGCTCGAACATTCCAATCAGCATACGCATAGCGTAGGCTGCATAGCGCCATATAGCCACTACGGCTGCATAGCGCCATATAGCCACAGTCCCGAGCCACTACGGCCGTCCGGGCTCCGGGGCTGACAGAGACGTCACAACCGTCAGGTATGTATGTATTTTTGTTCTGTGTGCTAGGGATCCAGTACATGTCACCGATATTTATACTCGAGCCATCGTGTGTGTCGGCAGATTATTCAAATCAGATGCTGCAAAACTCCAAAGAGAGCAGGACACTGACGACGGTCTCGTCTCTCGGCTACTCCCTCCGTTTGGAAATATAAGATGATTTAGATTTATAAAAAAAATGTATCGAGACACCTTTAGTGTATAGGTTCAAATGAATCTAAACACTAAAAGGTGTCTAGATACATCTCCTTTACAATTGTATTCACAATCGGTTATAGATACATCTTCTTCACAATCTAGACACTAAAAGGTCTCGTCTCTCGGCTATCTCACAAGGCCTCTTTTGTCCAAAGGATTCACAAAAGAACTTTGAAGGATTCCAATCCGTACATACTTTCCTACAGAATCCATCTGGTTCAAAGTAATGGTCTATAACCGGTTTCCTACACTACACAATTGTATAGAATTTCTAGCAAGAGGTTAGACTCTTAGAAAACTTTCTTTGTGTCGATTACATGTACTCAATCCCTACAAAAGTGTTATGTGTTTTTCCTTCAATGCAAACAAACATACTTCTTAGTCTCATTCGTTCTAGCGTTTTCGATTTAATGCGTTCCTGCCTGTGATATTTAATGTGTTCCTGAGTTTTTCTTATTCATGTGTTCTTCAAATCTTGCGAACCAAAGAGGCCCTGAAGTCCAGGTTATGCGTGGCTTCAAAAGTACACAATGGATATATGACCCCGCTTACGGTATACAGTTAAGAGTGAATAAGATATCTTCGACCATTCCGTTAACCTATGTTTGATTTGATTTGTTATGCATGTTTCCTCCTGCACATGGATGGGCATCTATCGATGGTGTTTCGTGTCAGGAATATGCAACTTGTATTTGTGTGGGGGCCAAAGGCCATAATATATAGTACAGGTACAGAGCAAATATGCAGGAAGCCCCCTAACATATGGGAGAAATACAATATACAGATATATACATCGAACATCCCCCTCCTCAAACTCATGGTGGATCCACAACACTGAGTTTGGAGAGTAAGAAATCATCTCAAGGCTTCGTCTGCTTCAGAAGAAATCATCAGAATCAAGGCAAATCAAGGCACATCTTGAGCTCGCACTGAGCACGTGTATAGAAAGCATCAACACCAATATGTTTGGTAAGCTCATGCTTGACCGGATCACGTGCAACCCTAATAGCACATGTACTGTCAGACAAAACCAGAGTGAGTGTGGTAATAGAGACCCCAAAATCCGCAAGTAACCACCGTAACCAGGTCACCTCAGCAGTCAACAAGGCCATAGCACGCAACTCAGCCTCAACACTCGAACGGGAAACCGTTGTCTGTTTCTTCGTCTTCCAAGCAATGAGCGAACCACCAAAAAACACACAGTAAGCAGAGAGTAAACGACGATCCGAAGGAAACTCGCCCACGTAGCGTCCGAATAGCACTGGAGCTAGAGAGAGCTGGAATGAGGAAAGAAAAGGCGACGAGTGATCGTACCATGAAGATTACGAAGAACACGGAGAATATGACTATAGTGAGCAGTGGTAGGAGCAGAGACAAACTGACTCAGAATATGAACAGGATAAGAGATGTCAGGACGAGTGACAACAAGATAAACTAGACTCCCAACAAGATGACGATAACGCGTCGGATCAGAAAGAGGATCACCATTAGTAGGTTGAAGCTTAACATTAAGCTCTATAGGGGTCTCAACAGTGCGCTCATCCCCAAGAGCAGCACGAGCAAGACGATCCTAAATATACTTTTCCTGAGAGATGTAAAAGCCAGCAGAAGTGGAAGAAACCTCAATCCCAAGAAAGTATCGAAGAGGACCAAGGTCAGTCATAAGAAACTGATCACGAAGACGAGCCTTAACAAAGGCAATATACTCAGGATCATCACTAGTAATGATCATATCATCAACATAGAGAAGAAGAAGAGTGCGTCCACGAGGAGAAGTTTGAACAAACAGTGCTGGATCATGAGCACTAGGGGAGAAATCAGCAGCAGTCACTACAGAAGCAAAGCGCTCAAACCAGGCACGAGGGTCCTGTTTGAGGCCATAAAAAGACCGTCGAAGACGACAAACCATCCCCTCGGGAACAGAATACCCAGGAGGAGGCTGCATATAGACCTCCTCACTCAACTCACCATTGAGAAAGGCGTTCTGAATATCAAGATGAGACACAGACCAGTGACAAACAGAAGCAACAGCAAGAAGAGTACGCACAGTGGTCATATGAGCCACAGGAGCAAAGGTCTCATCATAGTCACGACCATGCTCCTACTGAAAACCACGAGCTACAAGACGCGCTTTATAGCGCTCAAGAGATCCATCAGAGCGGGTCTTAATCTTATAGACCCACTTACACGTGATAGGACGAACACCGGAAGGGGGAGAAACAAGATCCCAGGTGCCAGTGCGCTCAAGCGCAGCAATCTCCTCAGCCATGGCCAGCTGCCATTCAGGATGATGCTCAGCATCCCGATAAGAAGTCGGCTCGGAGGCAACAGAAACACCATACTGACTAGGAGAGTAACGATCGGGGGCACGACGCTGACGAACATGACGAGTAGAGGGAAGCTCGTCAGAGGAAGACGAACCAGGAGCCGACGATGAAGAAGAAGGAATAGCAGAGGAAGACTCCGGAGAACTAGGAGAACTAGGAGAACTAGACGAAACAGAGGAGGACGGTGTAGAAGAAGAGACATCAGGGGTAGGAGATCCTGAAGAAGACACAATAGGAGTAGAAGGAGTAGACAGAGGGGGTGTATCAGGAAAGAGAAGAAACGAGATATCTTCCACCGGGTAGGTACCAGCGGTGGGATGAGGATAGAAAGGACGCGTCTCATCAAAAGTAACATCACGAGAGATACGCATCCGACGACCAATGGGGTCCCAACAACGATAGCCCTTATGCTCATCACTGTATCCAAGGAAAACACACTCAACAGACTGAGCGGTCAGTTTGGTGCGTTCGCGAGGAGCAAGGAGAACATAGCAAACACAACCAAACAAGCGAAGCATGAAATAGTCTGGAGACTGTACAGATAGGCGCTCAAGAGGGATGCCACCCTGCATAGCGGCAGAAGGCTGAATATTGATGAGGTAAGCCGAAGCGTGGCAGCGGCCTCAAAAATGCGGCGGAAGAGAAGAAGCAATCATCATGGCACGAGTGGTCTCAAGAAGATGGCGATGCTTACGCTCAGCAACACTATTCTGAGCATGTGCGCCAGGACAGGAGAACTGAGCAAGGGTGCCCTGCTTAGCAAGAACACCTCGCAACATCTGGGAGATATACTCACCAGCATAATCAGCATAAAACACACGAATGGGGGTAGAATATTGAGTACGGACCATAGCCGCAAAACGCTGATATATGGAGAGCACTTCACTACGAGAGTGCATAAAATACAACCAAGTGTACCGGGAAAATCATCGATGAATAAAATATAGTAGCGATGGCCCCCTTTCGAAGCGAAAGGAGCCGGACCCCAAACATCAGAATGAACTAAATCAAAAGGTCGCTGAGATACAGACGCGCTAGTAGGATAGGGAAGCTGAATCTGTTTACCCAACCTACAGCCCAGACAATGTAAAGACCCATCTCCTGAGACAGACCCCGGAAGACCACGATGAACTAATGACGATAGGCGAGAGTCATAAAGGTGACCAAGACGATGATGCCACTGCTGAAAGGATCTTGTATCAGAAACAACGACCGGAGAAGAACTGGCAGATGAAGTGGCAGCGGAAGGAACACGAAGCCAGTCTAACTCCCAAAGTCCTGAAGAGTCACGGCTGCGAGGGCCAGCTCCAACCAGGGTGTAACACCCTCAGAATCGAACCTATGCAAGTTTTAGCGAAACCCGCCAAACCCGCATAGAAACGATTCAAAGGTGCCCACCAGGCACTTTCGTGCGGGTGGAAAACGAAGTAATAACATTACACAACAGTCCTCGATGGGACCCACAGAACAGACATATATACAACAACGACTCAAAGAGTCAAGAATACAGATATAATATACAAAGATCCAAATCACCTTGAGAACGATATAGCGTCCAGCTACGGACAAGATGCAAATGGGGCTAAGAGCCCTAAAGAATAACCAATGGCGTCCATAACCCGCCGAGCCAAGCGGAAGGGTAACCGCTAACGTCGATCTCAAAACCCTTAAACAAAGGGGTGCCGACAAAGGGCAAAGGAAAAAGAAGGAGTGTCCGTCCTGAGGCCAGTACACGGCGAGGCTAGAATTCGGTGGTCCTCGCCTACATAGGTATGGTGGACTGAAGCGGCAGCGGCAGCATGCACTAAACAACCTATAGAGACTCGATACAACTGGCGGCAATCAGAGGGGGTAAGAAAGACATATCCGTATCACGATATTAACACCAAACAAACCCATCTGGCGTTTCCTCGAGACCGCATTTAGGAAGTCAACCGAGGAACTCACAGTTAGCGCTTTACTTATTCAGTTATCGTTGCAGCAATTACTAGTCAGGTTTAGATAATCATCCTGATAAAGTAAGCAGTGGGTACTTTTAGTTAACCATTCCGTTATAGTTACAACACTTACTAATCAGATACAAATAACGTGAGATAAACCCAAAACCCAGCAGTTGTTGGTACTTTTATTCAGCCATTCCGTTGTAGTTGCAATACTTACTAGTCAGGTACAATGGTCGCAAGCGGCACTCCAAACAAGCAATTGTGGGCAGTATTAATTAGCCATTCCGTTATAGTGAAGCTGATTACTAGTCATTATAAAGTCAAATTTATAGCAATAAACTTTAGTTATGCTTGTCTATGGTCGAGATACTGTGCTCCAAGTCGTCCATATCCGCGGACACGGTTTTCAGAAAGTTTTACCCGGCGGGGCACCAATAGCAACACACGCCGATCAACCTCGGAAAAACCAAATCAAAACCCAACGAGGCTTTCACGAACAATCACGAGATTCAAAAATATTTCAGGGGCCACCCCATTGAGTAGACCATAGCGAAGCTTACTCGAGACGGACTCAAGGTTTGCGTCGGTGGTAAACGACGGGAACCCGAAAGTGTGGCTGGGCTTGTCGATACCGCGAAAACACTCCGCTTACCTAAGATGCAGTGTGCTCCTCGCAATCGTAAATACATAAGTAGCATGGCATAAGTACAGATAGTAAATAAAACCTCAAACTAGTTTGTGGCCCAAGAAATAAGACTGAATCAAGCTCGCTCAGGGGTCCCATATACCTCCCGGATGTGGATAGCGATAAATCAAGGAACAGTATCAAGTACTCGGGGTCCTACGACACAAGTGGGCGTTCGAAACCAAATATTATCTATCACCCACCGATGCCTCGCTTACTTCAATTTTAGTTGTTAAACAGAATTAAAGTGAACGATAAGTAAAACTATGATCATCTCCAACACCAACATGCGGCAATACATCAACAATCGTGGCACTTGACGACACGCATACACTTGAGCAAGCGACTACGACGCGCAAGTCCAGCTATCTACCAAACAACAGGTAATAGGATGTGTCCAAGGCAATATAGGGCTGCACGGTATATCACAGGTACGGAAACTAAAGCATCGCAACACAGATAGCAATAGATCAATAGGAAGGAGTAAAACACTATAAAAGTAAGATAGGTAGAAAGGGGGAGATGCTCGCCTGAAAACATTGTCGAAGGGTTCAACCGAAGATCGGGTCGGTACTCGCATCAACTCAAAGGCCTTATCCGCGAAGAACCAAACACTAGAAGAAACACCGGCTGCAATATTTAATACACGGCAGAAGATCGGGCATGATGCATGTATGATGCATGGCATGGCAAGGGTGCAATGCAATTAGGTCATATTAAGCGGAACCGGGGTCCCGAAAATTAGTTGGATGGTTCCAGTTGTTTAGCTACCCCGCAATTTAAATGTTGTTATAACATGGCAATATAAGATACCGGTTCGCTACACAAATTTAAATAGGGCCAATATGAGACTAGATTTGCCCGCATATGGGCCCCATATTTATTTATTAGGTGAATCGGCATAAGGCCCCCAAACCACAGACAATATGCATGGATGAACAATTAATATGCAACAATTTATATAGTTGGCAAATTATAAAATAGGGTTCTCGGGTAAGGGTCACACATTAGGGGGTTCTCGACGATCTTGGGGTTCCGGGGTTCGGGGTCGGTCTCAGGGTCCAGGGTTCGACGGATCGGTCTCGACGGGATCGTTCTCGGATATCGGGGGTAGTTCTTGTCGCGTCTGGGAAGCAGGACTTGGGTCGGTGTCGGGGCGCATCGGGTGCTTCCGGGTCGGTGTCGTTCTTGTCGTCGTGCCGATCTTGTCGGGTCCCACAGGGTCGATCTTGTCGTTGCAAGGGTCTTGTCGGGCCCGCGCCATCGAGTCGGTCTTGGCGTCCGGGGGTGAAGAACTTGTCGCGTCTGCGGTCTCCGGGTCGAAGAACTTGGTACGTCTGGTTCGGTCTTGAGGTCCGGGTCATCTTATTCATGTTGAAGATCTTGGGGTTCCGATTGATGGTGTCGTACTCTAGTTCGACGCAGTGATCTTGGTATCTCCACTCGGAGATCTGCACCATTGAATCCTCAAGAAGATCTTGAAGCCCATCTCTTCACCGATGTCCTTCGGGTGGCCCCACAAGGACATGGGCGGGAGGAGCTCACGGCAACCGGGCACACCCACCGCTCACCACCAAAACAAGGAGAAGCTGCACCGAGACGAGATGTTGTTGCATGCGCACACCTGAGGTGGAGACAACACCTTAGGCGTGCAGAGGACCTCGGTAGTGGGTCAGCGACAGAGCGAGCAGGCTCGCCTCCACAGGGGCCTCGTAGCCACGGACAGCGGCGACTGGTTGGCGAAGCGAGGCGCATGAGGCCGGACGGCGAGGAGGACGAAACCCGCGATGTGGGGTGGGGCAGACGAGCCAGCCCATGGGCGCTAACGCGAAGCGAAGCGGCCGACGACAGCTTCCGAGGCAGGAGAAAGACGAGCGCATGCGGCGTGTGGCCGAAGGCAGAGGGAGGCGGAGGCCGGGAGAGGAAGGTCGGGCTGGCAGCGGGGACGTCAGCCAGGAGCGGGGCAGGGCCGTCGCCAGTGGAAGGAGGTTAGAGGCAGCGGCCGGGGAGAGGCGGTCGGAGGGGGAGGCAGCGAGGAAGGTGAGGGGGAGAGCGAGGCGATGGCGGAAAGAGGAGGTGGCGAAGCGTGAGAGGCGAGGAGGCGGCTCAGCGGAGGGAGATGGGCGGCGGTGGGGTTGGTGGGAGGAAGCGCGGGGTGGAAGACGGGAGGATCGGGGCCGGGCTGGTCGGGTTAGGGGCGTGCCTGTGTGGTGAAGTGTCGGTGGAGTGGGTTGGCTGGGGATCGGGTGCGTGAGTGTGGGCTGCGTGTGTGGTGTGTGTGTTGTGTGGGGTGAGTTGGGAGAGAGAGGAAAAGGAGAGGGTGGATTGGTCTAGGTGGCAAGATAGGATTGGTTGGGGCTTTGGGGAGAGGTGAGGTGGCGTTCAGGATTGGGTGGGGTGATGTGGGGAGGGTGGTAGGTTAGTTGGTAGCCGAGGATTAATGGGGTGGGCGTTTGTATTTTTTTCCGGGTGGTCGTTGGTCATTCGCCGTTCGACTGCCCCACTAAAATAATTAATTAAATTATTTATTTTTAAACAGCGCGTTTGCAATCCGACAGCGGACAAAACAAAATAATCCGGGGACCCGGGTTTCGGTGTTTGAATAAGATGGGGCGTTTAGAAAACAAAGACAGGTTTTTCTGAAAATAGTTTTATACAAGCACATGCAAGATGATGACGATGCACAAATGCAATGTGGCATGATGACATGAGCATGCGGTCATGATGATGCAATGCACAAAACAACGCGATTTTCTAGTAGTGGTTTTGCGGGATGCCACAATTCGACACCACTAACAATGGATCTCGCCCTCGAGATCCTCCTCATAGTACCGGAAGGATGGTCGGAGATCTGCGTCTTCTCGCATCGTGTAGATCCTTGCGACACCACTAACGAGGGTTCATCCTCGATCTTGAAATCGGCGACACCACCAACAAAGGTTCGTTGTTCCTGATCGTCGAGAGAGCACTCCGGAGAAACAAAGGACGAAGGTAGAGGTATCAACAAATAAAGCCACCTCTAGCTTCCATGGACGGAGTAAAATCGCTGGATCCACTGATTCGATGTACAAGAGCGAATGATAAGAGTAGTCAGATGGTGATCAGTCCATCGCGCACCCAAACCATTACTCTGCACACGAATAGGCGGATTATGCAACCAACTCTCGGACTTAGACTGAAGATCTCGACAAACGAGGTTCAGGAACAAAGGCGTGATCACACTGCGCATCGGATCCGCGTAGATGATGTCGTCGTCGGAAAACACGGAAGGCACAATCAAGGAACAAAGAATGGTAACCGTGACGGATTCATCGTGCAGCTTGAACACCGGATGGTAGAACACCGTTACTAAAAGGAGGCGAGACCACAAGGTACGACGGAAAGCCCAACCACGAGAATTCGGACTCAAGAAAGAGAAGAGAGCGATTCAAAACGCGTGAGATAAGAGGAGAATAGCGAGGGTAAGGACTAAAATCAGACCTAATCGTAACTATCCAACCGATTTTGCAAAATAGTTTTGACACTCTACTTGGCCGTTAGCTAGGTTATCCTACAGTGGACTTGTGGGGGTATCGCAAGCTGAGCTCGATACTCTGTAACACCCTCGAATCGGACCTATGCAAGTTTTAGCGAAACCCAAACCCACATAGAAACGACATAAAGGTGCCCCAGCACTTTTCGTGGTGGAAAACGAAGTAATAACATTACAGTCCTCGATGGGACCCACGAGCAGATATATATACAACGACTCAAAGAGTCAAGAATACAGATATAATATACAAAGATCCAAATCACCTTGAGAACGATATAGCGTCCAGCTCTGACAAGATGCAAATGGGGCTAAGAGCCTCAAGAATAACCAATGGCGTCCATAACCTGCCAGGCCAAGCGGAAGGGTAACCCCCGCTAACGACGCCGATCTCAAAACCCGCTTAAACAAAGGGTGCCGAAAGGGCAAAGGAAAAGAAGGAGCGTCGATCGAGGCCAAGACACGGCGAGGCTAGAATTGGCGGTCCCGCCTACATAGGTATGGTGGTGAGCGGCGGCGGCATGCACTAAACAACCTATAGAGACTCGATACAAGCGGCAATCGAGGGTAAGAAAGACCTATCTGGTATCACCGACATACTAACACCAAACAAACCCATCCTGGCGTTTCCCCCTCGAGACCAGACGAGGAAATCAACCGAGGAACTCACACAGTTGGCAGTTTTACTTATTCAGTTATCGTTGCAGCAATTACTAGTCAGGTTTAGATAATCATCCTGATAAAGTAAGCAGTGGGTACTTTTAGTTAACCATTCCGTTATAGTTACAACACTTACTAATCAGATACAAATAGCGTGAGATAAACCCAAAACCCAGCAGTTGTTGGTACTTTTATTCAGCCATTCCGTTGTAGTTGCAATACTTACTAGTCAGGTACAATGGTCGCAAGCGACACTCCAAACAAGCAATTGTGGGAAGTATTAATTAGCCATTCCGTTATAGTGAAGCTGATTACTAGTCATTATAAAGTCAAATTTATAGCAATAAACTTTAGTTATGCTTGTCTATGGTCGAGATACTGTGCTCCAAGTCGTCCATATCCGCGGACACGGTTTCGTAAAGTTTTACCGGCGGTGCACCAATAGCAACACACGCCGATCAACCTCGGAAAAACCAAATCAAAACCAACGAGGCTTTCACGTGAACAATCACGGATTCAGAAATATTTGGGGCCACCCATTGAGTAGACCAATAGCGGCTAGCCGACTCAGACGGACTCAAGGTTTGCGTCTGGTCGAAACGACTGGAACCCGAAAGTGTGGCTGGGCTTGTCGACATACCGAAAACACTCCGCTTACCTAAACATTACAAGGTGCTCCTCGCACAATCGTAAATACATAAGTAGCATGGCATAAGTACAGATAGTAAATAAAACCTCAAACTAGTTTGTGGCCCCAAGAAATAAGATCAATCAAGCTCGCCTCAGGGGTCCCATATACCTCCGGATGTGGATAGCGATAAATCAAGGAACAGTATCAAGTACTCGGGGTCCTACGGGACACAAGTGGGCGTTCGGAAACCAAATATTATCTATCACCCACCGATGCCTCTGCTTACTTCAATTTTAGTTGTTAAACAGGAATTAAAGTGAACGATAAGTAAAACTATGATCATCTCCAACACCAACATGCGGCAATACATCAACAACTGTGGCACTGGACGACACGCAACAGCACTTGAGCAAGCGACTACGACGCGCAAGTCCAACTATCTACCAAACAACAGGTAATAGGATGTGTCCAAGGCAATATAGGGCTGCACGGTATATCACAGGTGCGGAAACTAAAGCATCGCAAATACGTATAGCAATAGATCAACAGGAAGTAAAACACTATAAAAGTAAGATAGGTAGAAAGGGAGATGCTGGAAAACATTGTCGAAGGTTCAACGAAGATCGAATTCGATCGCATCAACTCAACGGCCTTATCGCGAAGAACCAAACACTAGAAGAAACACCGCTGCAATATTTAATACACGGAAGATCGGGCATGATGCATGTATGATGCATGGCAAGGTGCAATGCAATTAGGTCATATTAAGCGGAACCGGGGTCCCGAAAATTAGTTGGATGGTTCCAGTTGTTTAGCTACCCCGCAATTTAAATGTTGTTATAACATGGCAATATAAGATACCGGTTCGCTACACAAATTTAAATAGGGCCAATATGAGACTAGATTTGCCCGCATATGGGCCCCATATTTATTTATCAGGTGAATCGGCATAAGGCCCCCAAACCACAGACAATATGCATGCATGAACAATTAATATGCAACAATTTATATAGTTGGCAAATTATAAAATAGGGTTCTCGGGTAAGGGTCACACATTAGGGGGTTCTCGACGATCTTGGGGTTCCGGGGTTCGGGGTCGGTCTCAGGGTCCAGGGTTCGACGGATCGGTCTCGACGGGATCGTTCTCGGATATCGGGGGTAGTTCTTGTCGCATCCGGGAAGCAGGACTTGGGTCGGTGTCGGGGCGCATCGGGTGCTTCCGGGTCGGTGTCGTTCTTGTCGTCGTGCCGATCTTGTCGGGTCCCATAGGGTCGATCTTGTCGTTGCGAGGGTCTTGTCGGGCCCGCGCCATCGAGTCGGTCTTGGCGTCCGGGGGTGAAGAACTTGTCGCGTCTGCGGTCTCCGGGTCGAAGAACTTGGTACGTCTGGGTTCGGTCTTCGGGGTCCGGTCATCTTATTCATGTTGAAGATCTTGGGGTTCGGCTCGATTGATGGTGTCGTACTCTAGTTCGACGCAGGTGATCTTGGTATCTCCACTCGGAGATCTACAGACCATTGAATCCCTGAAGAAGATCTTGAAGCCCATCTCTTCACCGATGTCCTTCGGGTGGCCCCACAAGGACATGGGCAGGAGGAGCTCACGCAGCGCACACCCACCGCCACCACCAAAACAAGGAGAAGCTGCACCGAGACGAGATGTTGTTGCATGCGCACACGCGAGGTGGAGACAACACCTTAGGCAGAGGACCTCCAGGTGGGTCAACGAGCAGAGCAGCAGCTGCCTCCTGGAATCGCCAGTAGCCACGGACAGCGACAACGGTTGGCGGCGAGGGCGGCACTGGCGCGCGGCTCGGAGGCCGCGTCGGCTGGGAGTGAGGACGAACACCCGATGACGGGGTGGGGCGGGCCCAGGCCAGCCGAAGGAGGGCGCCCGCGGCGAAGCGGCAGAAAGACGAGCGCATGCGGAGCGGCATCTGGCCGAGGCCGGCGCAGGAGGCGGAGGCCGGGAGAGAAGAGGTCGGGCGGCCGGCGCGTCGGACGGACGCCAGGAGGTCTTGGGCGGGGCGCTGGGTGGAGAGGAGGTTAGGCGGCGAGCAGAGCAGGGGAGCAGTCGGCAGGGAGGCGGAGCGAGAAGGTGAGGGGAGAGGCGAGGAAGAGGCGATGGCCGGGCGAAAGGAGGGTCGGTGGCGGAGGTGGGGCGAGGCAGCGAGGCGGCTCATGGCGTCTTGAACGGAGGTGGGGAGATGGGCGGCCGGCGGTAGGGTTGGTGGGAGGAAGGGCGCGGGGTGGAAGACGGGGAGGGCGGGTCGCTGGTCCGTTGGGGCGCGTGCCAGTGGTGGGCAGGCTGTGGGTGGAGGGGGTTGGCTGTGGGGATCGGGTGCGTGAGTGTGGGGCTGCGTGTGTGGTGTGTGTGTGTGTGGCCAGGGGTGAGTTGGGAGAGAGAGAGAGGAAAAAGGAGAGGGGGTGGATTGGTCTAGGTGTCAGCATAGGATTGGTTGGGGCTGTGGGGAGAGGTGAGGGGGCGTTCAGGGATTGGGTGGGGGGAGGTGGAGGGAGGTGGGTAGGTTAGTTGGTAGTCAGGATTAATGGGGTGGGCGTTTGTATTTTTTCGGGGTGGTCGTTGGTCATTCGGCCGATTCATGCCCCACTAAAATAATTAATTAAATTATTTATTTTTAAACATAGTTTGCAATCGACACGGACAAAACAAAATAATCCGGGGACCCGGGTTTCGGTGTTTGAATAAGATGGGGCGTTTAGAAAACAAAGACAGGTTTTTCTGAAAATAGTTTTATACAAGCACATGCAAGATGATGACGATGCACAAATGCAATGTGGCATGATGACATGAGCATGCGGTCATGATGATGCAATGCACAAAACAACGCGATTTTCTAGTAATGGTTTTGCAGGATGCCACACAGGGCCTGTGTGCGACGGTCCTAGACAACACAAGAATCAGCATCAAGAATGACGCGACAACCAGCGTCAGTAAGCTGGCTAGCAGAGAACAGATTCATCTTAAGAAGAGTGACATGAGAAATATCAGGAACAAAAAACGAAGAAGTAGAAAGGGTGCCCCGACTAGAAACAGGAAGAGAGGTACCATCAGCCGTGAAAACACGGACAGGGGAAGGGAGAGAACGAAGAGCGGACAGAAAAGAAGACTCAGAGGTCATATGAAAGGAAGCTCCAGAATCCAGATACCACGAGGACGTACCTGACTGTGTAGAAGATGGTGTCCGCGCAGGGCCGGAAGAATCAGTCACAGAACCAGCAGTGCCCGTCGAAGGAGAGCATGTAGCAGCAAGCAGACCACGAAGACTCCTGATAATGTCCTGATCAGAGAGAGCAACTGCTGAATACCCGGAAGGAGCCGAATGCCCACGAGCCTGGTGCTGCTGACGTAAACTGGGATCCTGTGTATAGCAGGTGACCCAAGTGTGGCCATCCCTGTTGCAATAAGAGCAGTGACGAAGAGAACCACGGCGACCCTGACCACGAGCCTACTGGTGCTGACTCGACCACGAGGCTGGTGCCGACTCGGACCACAGGCTGGCCGACTCGACCACGACTGGAGGTGGTATCGGCGGCGGCGGCACAGAAGACCGCAGCTGAGTCGAGGGAGCCGACGGCATGGGAGGACCACGAGTAGCAAGCACAGATGGAACCGCAAGAAGACCAGCACCACGGAGACGGGTCTCCTCGGCCCGAAGCTCAGTCAACACCTTAGAGAGCGGAACACGACCACGAGCATTCAGCTGAGCACGCCGGGGCTCAAACTCCTGGCGGAGCCGAGACAGAAACTCATAGATGCGGTGAAACTCCAAATCCGAGCGCACAATCTGGCAGCACGAGCATGTGCCACAAACAGCAGTACGAAGAGAATCAAGCTGACGCCAGATAACAGCACTCTGAGTATAGAACTCATCAATAGTGGAATCACCCTGCTGAAGTGTTGGAGATATGCCCTAGAGGCAATAATAAATGTAGTTATTATTATATCTTTGTGTTTATGATAAATGTTTACATTCATGCTATAATAGTATTAACAAGGAAACATTGATACTTGTGTGATTTGTAAACTTAAATTGAAGTCCCTAGTATAGCCTCTATACATCACTAGCTTGTTGGTTGATAAATGATTGTGGTTTCCCTATCATGAACATTGAGATGTTATCAACAACAAGATCATATCGTTAGGAGAATGATATGGTGGACATACTCCTATAGATAAGCGTAGCATAAAGATCAAGTCATTTTAATAGTTCAATTGCTATATGCTTTCTGATACATAGTAACCTAATTCCTTAGACCATGAGATCATGCATATCACCTTTACCGATGGATGCTTTGATGACATCAAACACCACACCGTGAATCGGGTGGCTATAAAGGTGGCGTTGAGTGTTCGGAAAGTATTGGTTGAGACACATGGATCAAGAGTGGGATTTGTCCATCCATATGATGATAGATATACTGGGCCCTCTCGGTGGAATGTCATCCAATTATCTTGCAAGCATGTGACCTCTCACAAGGGATCACATATCACGAACAAGAAAAGAGTACTTATCTTAACGAGGTTGAACTAGGTATGCAGAGATACCGCGATCATAACCTCGGATAAGTAAACTATCGTGAGACAAAGGGAAATTGGTATCGTATGTAAGTGGTTCATTCGATCGCAAAGTAATCGTAGAAATATGTGGAGCCATATGAATTTCCAGATTCCTCTATTGGTTATTGTTCGGAAGTGTCTCGATCATGTCCGCATAATTCACGAACCGTAGGGAGACACACTTAAGGATTCGACGTTGTTTGAGTAGTTGTGGTATTATGAGAAAGAGACCGAATGTTGTTGAGTCTCGGATGGGATCCGAGATATCACGAGGTGATCCGAATGGTCCGGAGAATAAGATTCATATAAGGAAAGTCCCGCTTTGAGTTCGGGAATGATTCCTGTTTTCATCAGAATGTTCTAGAAGGTTCTGGAATGTCCCAAGACCGAGGGGAAGGTACATGAATGTGTCATTACAAGTTGGAATGATTGCATCATGTACTAAGTGTCATCGCTGTCCAAAATAAAGGGATTATTCAAATCCTAGTTTGAAAAGTCAAACGGCTAGTTTGAAAAGTCAAACGGCAATTTTGGAAAGAGGAGAGGTGGAAACCGAGTTGGGAGGAGTTCCCTCCAACCGGGCCCACCTCCAAGCCGAGTTGGAGGGACTCTCCTCCCTTGGCCGGCCCCTCCACCTATATAAGGAGGGCTCCCCTCCTGACACACAACCTACTCCTCCAAACCCTAGCCCCAAGCCGCCCAAGCCACCTAGGGCATCAACTCGCGCCGCCTAGCTAAACCCTAGCCACGGCTTGTCCCTCCTTGGTGTGTCTAAACCCTAGAACACCGAGGACTCTCTCATACTCCACCATACTCGCCCGCTTAAGGCAAAGCCTCGAGATCTCCTCTACTTCCGGTACCACGCCAGGTCTTTACGAATCGCGAAGAGTGCTACAACCTCCGCTGCCTTTGGAACAAGGAGAGGAAGGTCTTCGTCGAGTACCGAACGGTGACCGATCAAGGAGCGCCGGAACGCAACGAAGGATCGCCTACGATCTTGAGATCGGAAGAGTACGACTACATCACCCACGAATCCGCTCTTGTTAAACACTTTGGAATCTTCGAGGGTAAGTTATTCCATCGACTCGTTGCTACAATCTAGTAGATAGATCTTGGCTTGTTTGTTTGTATGAGATAGAAATTGTTTGTTTTCCATGCTACGAAACCCTACAAAGGGTATCGAGCCGTGTCTATATGTAGATCTGTTGCACGAGTAGAACACAATGGTCATTGTGGGCGTTGATGCTTTATTGTCGATTGCTTCTTGTGTACTTTGCATCTTGCGGTATGTTGGGATGAAGCGGCCGGGCTAACCTTACATGACATCGCTCATGAGACTTGCTCCACGCTTGACATGCAACTTGTATTGCATAAGTGGCTTTATGGTGCTGTTTCTCCTAGCATAGTTAAGATCCAATTTACAACGGGTGATTAACAATACTAGTATCAATGTTGTGGTTCATGTTCGTAAGTTAGAACGACACTTATTGAAAACCCCAAGCCACGTAAAACATGCAAAGAAAGTAGGCGTCTAACTTTGTTTTGCAGGTGTGCGATGATGTGATATGGTCATGATTGTGATTATATTTGATGTATGCAATGTTCATTATTGTAAGTTGGCAACCCGGGAGCCATATGGTTGTCTTTAATTTATGTTAAGACCGCGTGTCTATTCAAAGTAGTTGTAATAGTTGAAGCCGTGGGCGAAAACCATGGAGAAGCGTCATTGACCTTGATGCAATGCGGTGATGATGGAGATCATGTTCGTGCTTGAAGATGGAGATCGGAAGCACAAAGAAGAAAGGCCATATCATATCACATATTTTGAATTGCATGTGATGTTAATCCTTTATGCATCTTGTATTGCTTAGTAGACGACGGTAGCATTATAAGATGATCCCTCATGCACATGAATTTCAAGTCATAAAGTGTTCACCCTTAGTTAGCACCGTTGCTAAAGCTTGTTGTTTCGAAGCACCACGTGATGATCGGGTGTGTTAGATTCTGCAAGTGTATACAACGTGAGCAAGCCAGATTTGCTCATGCGGAAACTAAGGTTTGATCTTGACGAGCCTAGCATGTACAGAGATGGTCTCGGAACACGGATCACCGAAAGGTAAAGCATGAATCATATAGTATATATGATGAAAATGACGATTGTTCGCCATTGAAACTATATCAACTCTCGTGATGATCGGTGTTGATGTAGTGGATTTGGTTCGTGTGATCACTAAAACAATGTGAGGGATGTTGTTTTGAGTGGGAGTTCACCTATATTAACTTTATTATTAATTTGAACTCAATTTGTCATAAACTTAGTCTAAACTATTGCAAATATGTTGTAGATCAATGGCAGCCCCTACCATCAATTTTAATGCGTTCCTAGAGAAAGAAAAGTTGAAAAACAATGGAAGCAACTTTGCGGATTGGTTCCACAATTTTAGGATTATCCTCACAGCTGGTAATTTGACCTATGTGCTGGATGCACCGCTGGGTGACCCACCTGCAGCTGATGCTTCCGATGAAGTAAAGAATGTTTACCTCGCTCGAAAGAATCAGTACTCCATAGTTCAGTGTGCTATCTTGTATGGTTTGGAATCGGAGCTTCAGAAAAGGTTTGAGAATTCAGACCCATATGATATTGTCGAGGATCTCAAATTGATCTTTGAGACTCATGCGACAATTGAAAGTTATGAGGCTTCTGAAAAGTTCTTTAACTTCAAGATGGAAGAGGGCAGCGTCACAAGTGAGCATGTGCTTAAGATGTCCGGGCATAAACAAACTTCAAAGCTTGGGTATAGTGATTCCTAATACTTTGGGGATTTACCGTGTCCTCCAATCACTACCACCAAGTTACAAGAACTTTGTGATGAACTACAACATGCGTAACATGAACAAGCGTTGCCGTAAGTGTTTGCTATGTTAAAGTCTGCGAAGTGGAGATCAAGAAAGAGCACCAAGTGTTGTTGGTCAATAAGACCACCAAATTCAAGAAAGGCAAGTCTAAGCGAAGGGACACTTCAAGAAGGGTGGTAAGAAAGTTACCACGCCGAAGAAAACCAAGGCTGGACCTAAGCCCTAAACCGAGTGTTTTCTTGCAAGGAGAAGGTCCTTTGGGCGGAATTGCCCAAAGTACTTGGCGGATCGAAGAACGGCAACATCAAGAAGAAAGGTATATCGATATACATGTTATTGATGTGTATCTCACTAGTACTGTAGTAGTGCAGGTATTTGATCTTGGTTCGGTTGCTCATATTTGTAACTCAAACAGTCTTTGCGAATAAACGGAATCTAGCGAAGAATGAGGTGACGATGCGCGTGGGAAGCGGATCAAAGGTTGATGTGATCGCGGCACGCTACCCCTTCATCTACCATCGGGATTAGTTTTATACTTAAATAATTGTCATTTGGTGCCTGCGTTGAGCATGAACATTATATCGGGATCTTGTTTATTGCGAGACGGTTACTTGTTTAAGTCCGAGAATAATGGTTGTTCGATTTATATGAGTAATATGTTTTATGCACATGCACCTTTGATAGATGGTCTATTCTTATTGAATCTCGATAGTGGAAATACACATATCAACAACATTGAGGCTAAACGTTTGAAATCAAGCGATAATTCGACCTATATGTGGCACTGTCGTCTTGGTCACATTGGAGTGAAACGTACGAAGAAACTCCATTCCGATGGACTTCTTGAATCACTTGATTTTGAATCACTTGAAAGATGCGAAGCATGTCTGATGGGTAAAATGACAAAGACTCCATTTTCTGGTATGATGGAGCGAGCTACGGACTTATTGGAAATCATACATAACGATGTGTGTGGTCCGATGAGTGTAGCATCGCGTGGTGGTTATCGTTATGTTCTTAACTTCACGGATGACTTGAGTAGATATGGGTATATCTATTTCATGAAACATAAGTCCGAAACTTTCGAGAAGTTTAAGGAGTTTTAAAGTGAGGTAGAGAATCAACGTAACAAGAAGATTAAATTTCTACGTTCTGATCGTGGAGGTGAATATCTAAGTTACGAGTTTGGCTAGCATTTGAAGAAATGCGGAATACTTTCACAGTTGACACCGCCGGGAACACCACAGCGTAATGGTGTGTCCGAACGTCGTAATCGAACTATCTTAGATATGGTTCGTTCTATGATGTCACTTACAGATTTACCGCTATCATTTTGGGGTTATGCATTAGAAACAGCCGCATTCACTTTAAATAGGGCACCATCTAATTCCGTTGAAACGACACCGTATGAATTATGGTTTGGGAAGAAACCTAGATTGTCGTTCCTTAAAGTTTGGGGTTGCGAAGCCTATGTAAAGAAGTTACAGCCGGACAAGCTTGAACCCAAAGCGGAAAAATGCGTCTTCATAGGATACCCAAAGGAAACTATTGGGTATACCTTCTATCATAGATCCGAAGGCAAAATCTTCGTTAAGAATGGATCCTTTCTAGAGAAGGAATTTCTCTCGAAAGAAGTGACTGGAAGGAAAGTAGAACTCGACGAGGTTGTCAACCTTCTCTCAAAATTGCGAGTAGCGCAAGACCTGGAAGAAGTTCTGTGGTGCACCAATTAGAGAGGAAGCTAATGATGATGATCATGAAACTTTGGTTGAAGTTGCTCTGAGCCTCGGAGGTCAACGAGAACTCGTACCACTCCATTGGTATGATCCGTTATGAGTGTCATGTTGGTGGACAACACCGATGACCGAGACATATGAAGAAGCGATGATGAGCCAGATTCCAATAAATGGCAAGAATCCATGAAATCCGAGATTGGATCCATGTACGAAAACCAAGTATGGACTTTGGTGGACTTACCGGATGGCGGAAGGTCACGAGAACAAATGGATCTTCAAGAAGAAAACATATCTTGATGGTAATATTCGCCTATAAAGCTCGACTTGTCGCAAAAGGGTTTTGACAAATTCAAGGAGTTGACTACGATGAGACTTTCTCACCAAAGTAGCAAAGCTAAAGTCATGAGGATTATGTTAGCGATCACTGCATATTATGATTATGAGATATGGCAGATGGATGTCAAAACAGCATTCCTCAATGGAGATATTGATGAAGAGTTGTATATGATGCAACCCAAAGGTTTTGTCGATCCTAAAGATGCTAACAAGGTATGCAAACTTCAACGGTCCATCTATGGATTGAAGCAAGCATCCCGAAGTTGGAATCAATGTTTTGATAAGGTGATCAAAAGTTTTGGTTTTATACAAACTTATGGAGAAGCTTGTATTTACAAGAAAGTGAGTGGGAGCTCTGTAGCATTCTTAATACTATATGTGGATGACATATTATTGATTGGGAATGATGTAGACCTTCTTAATAGTGTCAAGGAATATTTGAATAATAGTTTTTCAATGAAGGATCTTGGCGAAGCATCTTACATACTAGGCATAAAGATTTATAGAGATAGATCGAAACGCCAAATATCATTGTCACAGAGTACATATTTGGACAAAGTTCTAAAGAGGTTTGGAATGGAAGAAAGCAAGAAAGGGTTCTTGCCCATGTTGCTTATCGACCTTGAGT
This sequence comes from Avena longiglumis, assembly GCA_030063025.1. Lineage (NCBI taxonomy): Eukaryota > Viridiplantae > Streptophyta > Magnoliopsida > Poales > Poaceae > Avena > Avena longiglumis. Next base: position 519,728,637 of record CP125975.1, read on the forward strand.
AAAACTCAAAGTCCGACATCGGCAGAAGATAGAGAAAGGATGAGTAAGACTCCCTATGCCCCAGCCATAGGATCTCTAATGTATGCCATGCTATGTACTAGACCCGATATTGCATATGTTGTTAGTTTAACTAGCAGATATCAAAGTGATCCAGGAGTGGATCATTGGACAGCGGTCAAAAACAGTACTTGAGAAGAACTAAGGATATGGTTCTTTCTTATGGAGGTGATGAACAACTCGTTGTTAATGGTTACACCGATGCTAGTTGGAACACCGATCCGGATGATTCTAAATCACAATCTGGATACGTATTTATTTTGAATGGTGCAGCAGTTAGCTGGAGGAGTGCAAAGAAAAGCGTTGTGGCGAGATCTTCAACTGAATCGGAATACATGGCTGCCGAGGCTTCACAAGAAGCGATATGGATGAAAGAGTTCATTACAGAGCTGGGTGTGGTTCCTAGTGCGCTGGACCCAATGTCTATCTACTGTGATAACATGGGCGCCATAGCCAATGCGCAAGAACCAAGGTCACACAAGAAGCTGAAGCACATCAAGCTACGTTTTCATGCTATTCGAGAACATATCCAAGATGGGGATATAAATATTTGCAAAGTACACACAGATCTGAATGTGGCGGATCCGTTGACTAAGCCTCTCCCGAGGGCAAAACATGACCAGCACCAAACTGCCATGGGTGTTCGGTATATTACCATGTAATCTAGATTAGATGACTCTAGTGCAAGTGGTAGACTGTTGGAGATATGCCCTAGAGGCAATAATATATGTAGTTATTATTATATCTTTGTGTTTATGATAAATGTTTACATTCATGCTATAATAGTATTAACAAGGAAACATTGATACTTGTGTAATTTGTAAACTTAAATTGAAGTCCCTAGTATAGCCTCTATACATCACTAGCTTGTTGGTTGATAAATGATTGTGGTTTCCCTATCATGAACATTGAGATGTTATCAACAACAAGATCATATTGTTAGGAGAATGATATGGTGGACATACTCCTATAGATAAGCGTATCATAAAGATCAAGTCATTTTAATAGTTCAATTGCTATATGCTTTCTGATACATAGTAACCTAATTCCTTAGACCATGAGATCATGCATATCACCTTTACCGGATGGATGCTTTGATGACATCAAACACCACACCGTAACTAGGTGGCTATAAAGGTGGCGTTGAGTGTTCGGAAAGTATTGGTTGAGACACATGGATCAAGAGTGGGATTTGTCCATCCATATGACGGATAGATATACTCTGGGCCCTCTCGGTGGAATGTCATCCAATTAGCTTGCAAGCATGTGACTGGCTCACAAGGGATCACATATCACGGGAACGAGAAAAGAGTACTTATCGGTAACGAGGTTGAACTAGGTATGCAGAGATACCGACGATCATAACCTCGGATAAGTAAACTATCGTGAGATAAAGGGAAATTGGTATCGTATGTAAGTGGTTCATTCGATCGCAAAGTAGTCGTAGAAATATGTGGGAGCCATATGAATTTCCAGATTCCTCTATTGGTTATTGTTTGGAGAAGTGTCTCGATCATGCCCGCATAATTCACGAACCATAGGGAGACACACTTAAGGATTCGACGTTGTTTGAGTAGTTATGGTATTATGAGAAAGAGACTGAATGTTGTTCGGAGTCTCGGATGGGATACGGTATATCATGAGGTGATCCGGAATGGTCCGGAGAATAAGATTCATATAAGGAAAGTCCCGTTTCGGAGTTCGGAAATGATTCCGGTGTTTTCATCGGAATGTTCTAGAAGGTTCCGGAATGTTCGGCACTCCGGAGGGGAAGGGGTACATGAATGTGTCATTACAAGTTGGAATGATTGCATCATGTACTAAGTGTCATCGCTGCCCAAAATAAAGGGATTATTCAAATCCTAGTTTGAAAAGTCAAACGACAATTTTTGGAAAGAGGAGGAGAGGTGGAAACCGAGTTGGGGAGGAGTTCCCTCCTCCAACCGGCGGCCCACCTCCAAGCCGAGTTGGGGAAGGACTCCTCTCCCTCCCCTTGGCCGGCCCCCTCCACCTATAAGGAGGCGGGGCTCCTCCTTGACACACAACTCCTCCTCCAAACCCTAGCCCCAAGCCGCCGCCTCCAAGCCACCGCCGTCCCTAGGGCATCAACTCGCCGCCTAGCTAAACCCTAGCCACGGCTTGTCCCTCCTTGGTGTGTCTAAACCCTAGAACACCGAGGACTCTCTCATACTCCACCATACTGCCCGGCTTAAGGCAAAGCCTGCGAGATCTCCTCTACTTCCGGTACCACCGTTGTGCTACGGAATCGCGAGAAGAGTGCTACAACCTCCATTTTCTTGGAACAAGGGAGAGGAAGGTCTTCGCCAAATCGAACGTCGACCGATCATTGCGCGGGGCTGCCGAACGCAGCGCCGGAAGGATCGCTCTGCGATCTTGAGATCGGGAAGAGTACGACTACATCACCCACGAGAATCCGCTCTCGTTAAACACTTTGGAATCTTCGAGGGTAAGTTATTCCATCGACTCGTTGCTACAATCTAGTAGATAGATCTTGGCTTGTTTGTTTGTATGCGATAGAAATTTTTTGTTTTCCATGCTACGAAACCCTACATGAAGAGCATACTCCTGGCGAACCACAGACAGGTAAAGAGCGTCCCCAGACGGCTGATAGCGCTGACGAAGATGTGCCCACTGAGCGGCAACAGTAGGAAGACTCATGAACTCAAAGACATCTTGGCGTAACACCGAGGTGAGAATAAAGAAGAAGACGAGCATCCTCATCGACCCACCGAGTGTAGGCGGTCGGGCGTGGCGATAGGACTCGAGATCGCAGAATCGCTTGAACTTCGTGTCATAGGCGAACAACACTATCATCGGCGCTCTGAAAAGCATCCTTGGCCTCTCGAGAAGCATCGGCAAGCACAATCGGGCGTCGAGGCGGAGGAGCCACAGAGGCGAGGCACAAGGACAGGGGACCTCGCTAGAGAGCACACCCCAAATACGGAGACCGCGCATGTGAACGCACATAAAGACAGCGAAATCAGGATAATTCGCGTCATCGAAGATCACCGGGCAGCGAGGAATCACAACGTAGCCCGATGCAGAAGACATCTCTCTCAATTTTTTTAGATCAACACTTAGATCCAATCGGGAACAAGGGCCCAGATCCAATAGAGGCGAGCTGGAGTCTCGACGTGGCCAGGCGGGCAGGAGGGCGCCAGGCGCGGTCAGGCGGGGAACCAGGGGGAGTTGGAGGAACGGACGAAGACATGCATGGGAATCGAGGTGGGGGCGAGGTACCGCGTGGTCAGCAGATTGAGGCGGGGGCGGTGTCCCGCGTTGTCGGGCTATCGGCGGTGTCGGGTGTAGCGTATCGAGGTCGAAGCCGAGCGGCACAACCAAGGCACCTGAGAGGACCGCATGCGCGCCAGCAGGCACCGCAGGCGGGCGCTAGGTGCCACGCCGCAGGCGCGAAGCGAGGCGGCGAGACCCGTCCCTGTTGATGGCGCGCATCACGCGCAGGGTAGGGGATGGTCTGCAGGCGCTGGAGTCTGCGTAGGTCATCGTGAGTCACGCCGAACAGGCGCCACCGTCCTCGTTGTGAGAAGACCCACGCGTCTGGAGATCGGAACGGATCTGAAAAGACCAACTCGTGGACTAGAAAACCAATCTGGATTGGATCTGGAGACGGAACGACAACGACGGAAACGGCCGAAATCTGGCGGCGGACGGCGGCAGCAAGGCCGTCGGCGGCGATGTGGCGGCTACATCGACGAAGTTGCGAGTAGGAGGAGGCTAACCTAGCTCTGATACCATGTCAGGAATATGCAACTTGTATTCCTCTGGGGGCCAAAGGCCACAATATATAGTATATGTACAGAACAAATATGCAGGAAGCCCCCTAACATATGGGGAAAATACAATATACAGATATATGCATCTAACATTTCGGATAGCAGGCTGATGTTCTATGGAGTAGGACAATATCAGATTTTATTCGACAAAACAATCAGGTGTGATTGGCATGTTACCTTTGGGATGCCGTGGTGCATACCTATACGTGGATCATTACACGATATAGGAAGATGGTTACAATGCATAGAGAGACTTGATAAGATCAAAGGGATGATTTTGATGGGGCTATATGGTGGGCAAACTAGGTTTTAAGACCCCAATATCACTTTTGCACTTGGACGATACTGTAGATGACAATGGAGACGACACTTGTGTGGATCTTGGATTGCGTGCGGATCTCCTTTATATAGGTTGATACTATAGGTGGAGCCTTCCTATATGCATGAGTCCCCATGTCACACAAGTTTAAGTTCGGTTTTACTACGAAGGTTTGTTGAGATCTTGTCTTCCACTCCAAGTCAATCCTTTTGAACCCGTGGTATGCCTTCTAGAGGGTGTTCAATAGGACGATTCTAGATGATATTTGACTTGTATTGTACCACATGACACTTGGTGGTATGGTGCCGGATATGTGCCTATCTATCAACTATGTGTTGACAATATAAACTCATGATTGCATGAACGAAGAGTATGTCACTTGTGGACAGTCGTGATGTTAGCGATTAAATTTTTTCAACTTTCTCATATGTATTCTTATTATTTTGTACAACCATGTTTCCGAAAGAGAGACCAAGTGACATGAACCCCGATCTATTTGTGTACATAAGAAACACCATTAACATGTTCACAAGGCATCATATTAGTCGCGAGGATAGAGAGATCGAGGGGACAACGTCGTCACGAGTATGGGTGGTAGGGGTCCAATGAGCGAAATAATGGCATGTAGATGGTTTCAAAGCCCAATTAACCACAAAAAATATGTTTGAGGCCCATAGGAGCGTCCAATAAGGGATAATTCGGCCTAGGAAGGATTTGAAGACCATCTGACATCTAGAAACATGCAGATGGCACGGTCCAACTGCCGAAAATGTCCAGATCATGAGAGGTCTCCTCTTTGGCTCAACTAAAATATCCCTAAGAAAAATATTTACATTATTATTTCTTGTTCGTTGTTCATTTTTTTATCGTATACTATTGTGGTAACCGACAACTACCTCGAGATAACAAGAGACTTTTAGATCTATTAGCAGGTTGCTAGATAGGTAGGGTTTATGGTTTAGAGTTTAGGGTAAATGATCATGTAATATACCTTCCTATTGTGCGTGTTATTTATCACTCGAGGGAAAATGCTTCTTCTAGTACATAACTCCACGTTGGGAGTCCCAACTAGTAAAAAATCAACACCTTGTTGCTCGAGATACCCCCAATATCATGTCGTGTCAATAAAAACAACACATATTGTACCAAAAATGCAAATGTGTGAATGTTGTTAGAAATTTCTGCAAGTTCTGTACAATTTTTAATTGAAAAGGTCTCTACTATGTGATGGTGTCATTATGTGATTCCTCGACAAAGAGATAAACTTTGATGCTTAATAGCTAGCACATGAGATGCTGTTCTACGCAACCAGAGTTCTAGACTCACCACAACCTTAATTAAATACAACATGGGTTCCTCCTCCTGTTGGTCCATATTATCTTCATGCAACCGGAAGCGAAGATCTTAACACCAAGTCTTCTGCCTTGATTGCCTAATCCGAAATAGAAAAATAAGAGGATGCATCAGATGTTGTTGTCCAAAGGAAAAATATCCGGGGATATACAAATTGCAAGTTCTTACTTCCTTTTCCCAGTTTATTGAAAATACAATCCACATGAGCAACAAGAGCTTTATGAGGCTGCCACAAACGATGCCGAGCCAAAGCCCCTATTGTTGAAAGCACAACAAATTCAACTCTTTCAGGCAGCGAAATGAGATGCTAATTAAACTAGTACTTAATTGTACACTAAGATGCTGAAATATCACGTACCAATCCATTCAGATGCAAGACAAATGCAAGCAACACGGACAAGGGGATGCCTGCCAAGTAGAACGCCGCGAGATTGACGCGTGCGCCAATCTTCTGCTCACCACATCCAGTTAGAACACCTGGAAAAGTACAAATAATGATCATACATGTCACCATGTTCCAGATTATATTTTTGTGGCTATTTTTGAAACACATAGTTTTTTGCTTATGCACCTGAAAGAGAAGTATGGATTCCATCTATAAAGAAGGACATCGCGAGTACTGGCATCATCCGGGCGATGTATGTGACAACTTCCTCCTCGTTGCTGTACAGATAGCCCCAGAACTTGCGTAGCAGAATCATGGCAATAGAGATCACTAATCCTTCAGACAAGGCCATGCATATGACTAGTCTGGTTGCCAGCTTTGCTGCCTGAGGCTTACCGGCGCCAAGTTCATTGGAAACTCGTGTACTGTTTATTTATGCAGGAAAAGACCAATCAGCATGCCGATGGAGAAAAGCCAAAACTGGCAGTGGCTCACTGGAGCTCTTTTTTGAAAAAAATACAAAAGGTATTTTTAGGATTCCAAAAGGAATATGAGAAAAAACACGCATAAATATTTTACACAAAAATTTATAGAAATATATATATATTTATAGTATATATATACAACTGGAAATTTTTTTTTATAGCCCAAAACAAAACGAGTTTTTTTACCGAAACTTGCCATGGCCATTTAGCCCACAAATATGTACTATTGCAGAAATAAATTTTAGATTTTTTGAACAAAAAATGAATTTAGATTTTTTTTTCAAATACCGAACTCACTAGAGCTCGGGAGCCACAAATCCTCATACCGGAGAAAGCATCCTTCATTATGTTTGTCAATCTCACTATACCTTATAGCCGTGTAAAGACCAGATGGCACCATGAACATGAGAGAGTCGGTATTAAGACTGCAGAATTCAATAATAATGCGCAAATTAGAAACAAGGAATGGACAAGAATTTGTTGAACTGTTGTACATTCAAACAAAAAATGTCTTAATTACCATATCGATAATACTGAGGTTTCAAGCTTAGGATTAGGAAGAAGACCAGAGAGAAGCACGAGCAGCTCAAACGACCACCACTCCAAGCTGCACATGTGTACAATTAATTTTACTTAGATTACTTTAATCATCATAGTACATGCATTTGATGACAGAGCAAGAAGACTAGTTTGATCATAGTACTCCCTCTTAGTGCAAACTGAGGAAATTGGGACGTGACATGTCGTGGTCGATAAATAAACAGAGTAGTTTGGGACTTCGAATATCCCAAACACACTGCAAATCACACTACAATACTGTATACTAATTAAAGGTCAAAGCAACGCAATGATTAACATAATATGTATACAAATAAGAATTCTGAAGTCGATCGATGCGAGACGGTGTGCGCAGGATCCACAATCACATGGAGCGACTACGTAGAGAGAGCATCTCTAGCGAATGCCCGCATATAATATGCTAAAACTCCGGCTATTTTTCGGTTTTGGGTTTTTTGTGTCTTCCACATATCCGCTAAACGACCCAGCCTAGAAATATTTATCCAAGGCACCCCATATCGGCATTGTCCTGCCGCTATATACCCAAGTCGAAGGTGTATTTCCGGTTCGATTCCATAAGCCCCTCCCCCGTAATCCATTCCTCCCATCGCACCACCCATCTCCCAACAAGCAATTGCTGCCGAATCCATGACGGGACACAACAGAGGTTGTTGGGGCTTCTCCGGGCGACCGTGGTCGCGAGGGAAGCTCCAGGCGCCCACTCGCGCCCACGACGCGGAAGTGGGGAGCGTGAGCTGGCACCGCCTAGCGGCTACAGAGGATTCGAGCACTAGTGTTCCATCCAGGCTCACAACGACAATGCCCTCTCTCGAAGCGGCGTAGCAGCGCATGGGGATTGGTGTATCCTCCCCCTGGCTATCCTGGAGAAGCGTGCCATCAAGGACCACCTCATACAGCAACATGAGGAGGCGGTAAGGTGCCCATAGGACACTGTCGAGCACCGCGCAGTCAACAAGGCACGGGAGAAGTTCGACCTCCTAGAGGTAGTCTCGGTCTTCTTGGAGTCGAACCCATTCGAATTTGCTATTCCAATTACCCAACATATGCTCCACCGCGTCTTAGTTCAAACTAGAAACACGTTTTTAACTTCACAGATCCGACATATCCTAGTCCATATTATGCCGCATCTGCTAGAGATGCTCTAGATGCATCACATTTAGTCGCATGTAGTTTGTTAGCACCTATTTTGGGCCCTTAGTCGACACACTGGTGAAAGCAGTAAAAAAAGTAAGTTGATGTGGATGTATTTTTCTATTTGTTGGGATCTAGCCAAAATCAAGGCGGAGACTAAGGTACAAGCACTACTAGGAAAAAGCTCATCAGTGGCGCACCATTTTTCAACTTCTCTGACGCATATGGGATGCACCACTGTTATCACGCCACTAAACTATAGTTTTGTGGCGCATTTAATAATGCGCCACAAAATTCTCAAAGTTTAGTGGCGCATATTGCCTATATGCGTCATAGAAGTTTTTTTTAAAATTTCAAAAAAAGGCGGGCTGGATCTAAAACTTCTCTGGCGCATATTGCCACTATGCGCCACAATTTTTTTTCTCAAATTTCATAAAAAAAACTGGCCAGATCTGGCAGAAGGTGGGGGTCGCCGGAGGTGGGGGTCGCTGGATGAGGGCTAGCTCGAAGGTGGGTGGAGAAGGGGGATCGCCGGAGGAGAAGGAGGGGGTCGCCGGAGGAGAAGGAGGCCACCGCTGGAGGAGAAGGAGAAGGGGGTCACCGGAGGAGGAGGTAGCTGGAGGTGGTCGTCGTTGTTGTCGGAGGAGGAGCTCACCGGGGTAGAGGAGGAGGAGGATCTCATCGGGGTGGAGGAGGAGGAAGGAGCTCACCGGGTGGAGGAGGAGGAAGGAGCTCACCGGGTGGAGGAGGAGGTGGTGGAGGAGGAGGAGGAAGAGGAGGAGGAGGAGGAGGAGGTGGTGGAGGAGAAGGAAGAGGGAGGATAAGGGAGGAGGAGCTCACCGGGGTGGAGGAGGAGGAAGAGGGAGGAGAAGGAGAGAAAAAGTAGAGGGAGGAGAAGTGTGGAGGAGAGGAAGAGGTAAAAAGGAGAGAGAGAGAGAGAGAGGGATTCAAATTTCGAATCCCGCCCAAGACTTCTGTGGCATGTATGATAGAAATGCGCCACAGAAGTTTCTCCCCCCTTTTTTTTTGGAAAAAATCGTATTTTTACCATAACTTGTTATTCTTTTCGAACTTGGGGAATCTGTAAATCAAGTAGGAAATTTCGAGACGATCATTTTGATATATTAAACTTTTTTTCCGATATCGTATGCAAAAGTTATGGCTGTTTTACTGTGCAATGACTTTTTTTTGCAAAATACATCGAAATTCATGTTTTTAAATTTTGTATACAACTATATCTCAAAATATAACTACATCTCAAAGGAATTGTTTTTTGAAGTTCTTACCATTTTCTTTTATTTTTTACAAAAGTTAAAAGGTGGCGCATATATAGGTATGTGCCACGGAACGTTGGTCAACCGAACTCTGTGGTGGGGCCTGCCCTCACTTTCTATGGCGCATATGGTCGTATGCGCCACGGAAGTTGGAACTTCTATGGCACATATGGACATATGTGCCACATAAAGTGAGGGAGCCCAATCCCGGTGGCGGGTCCAACCAAACTTCTGTGGCGCATTGTTTCCCTACATGCGCCACCGAAGTGTAAAGATTTCCGTGACACATTGCTTAAAATGCGCCACTGGAATTTATCTGTGGTGCATGGTCACACATATGCGCCACAAAAGATTCTTCTATCTATAGCTGGTTTCCTAGTAGTGAAGTAATAGCCGACTCCAAAGGAAGATTTCAAGTGCTGTTTGAGAAGTAGGCCCACAAGCAGGCAGATCGAAGCAAAGCAGGCTCAAGTAGAAGCATCTAGAATGAGTTGCACCTACTTATGCCAAAGAGACCATGACTTAGCCAAAGAAGATCAAAGATCATGGGATCTACGCCAACATGGAAGGAAAGACGACTCAACAAAGGAGTTGACTTGGACACCTGGGTCTAGATCTAGCATGAAGCCGACGATAGTTTCCTAGTTTAGAGTTTTTTCCTACTAAGAAATTTGCATTGTACTCTTGTAATAGTCTCCTAGGGTTTCGGGGAAAGACCAACCACCCATATAAATTATGAGGGTGATGGCCAATTTAACTTAAGCACACAATCGACAAAATCAATACAATCTACTTTTTACCCTCAAACCCTTGTTCATGCTTCCGTTTCTTCGGTAACTCCGTGTTCCGAAGGATCGATAACCAAGTAAGGTGATTAGTGTCAGGAATATACAACTTGTATTCCTTTGGGGAAGCCCCCTGACATATGGGGGAAATACAATATACAGATATATACATCTAACACCCCCTCAAACTCATGGTGGATCCACAACACTGAGTTTGGAGAGTAAGAAATCATGTTGCGCTCTGGTCTGGGCCTTCGTGAAGAAGTCCGCCAACTGTAAATCTGAAGGCACATACTGAAGCGCAACAACTGAAAGCGCACTGAGCACGTGTATAGAAAGCATCAACACCAATATGCTTGGTAAGCTCATGCTTGACCGGATCACGTGCAACACTAATAGCACCTGTACTGTCAGACAAAACCAGACTGGGTGTGGTAATAGAGACCCCAAAATCCGCAAGTAACCACCGTAACCAGGTCACCTCAGCAGTCAACAAGGCCATAGCACGCAACTCAGCCTCAACACTCAAACGGGAAACCGATGTCTGTTTCTTCTTCGTCTTCCAAGCAATGAGCGAACCATCAAGAAACACACAGTAAGCAAAAAGTGAACGACGATCCGAAGGATCACTCGCCCATGTAGCGTCCGAATAGCACTGGAGCTGGAGGGAGCTGGAACGAGGAAAGAAAAGGCGACGAGTGATCGTACCACGAAGATAACAAAGAACACGGAGAAGATGACTATAGTGAACAGTGGTAGGAGTAGAAACAAACTGACTCAGAATATGAACAGGATAAGAAATGTCAGGACGAGTGACAGCAAGATAGACAAGACTCCCAACAAGATGACGATAACGCGTCGGATCAGAAAGAGGATCACCATCAGTAAGTTGAAGCTTAACATTAAGCTCCATAGGGGTCTCAACAGTGCGCTCATCCCCAAGAGCAGCACGAGCAAGAAGATCCTGAATATACTTTTCCTGAGAGATGTAAAAGCCATCAGTAGTGGAGGAAACCTCAATCCCAAGAAAGTATCAAAGAGGACCAAGATCAGTCATAAGAAACTGATCACGAAGACGAGCCTTAACAAAGGCGATATACTCAGGATCATCACCAGTAATGATCATATCATCAACATAGAGAAGAAGAAGAGTGCGTCCACGAGGAGAAGTGTGAACAAATAGCGCTGGATCATGAGCACTAGGGGAGAAACCAGCAGCAGTCACTACAGAAGCAAAGCGCTCAAACCAGGCACGAGAGGCCTATTTGAGGCCATAAAGAGAACGTCGAAGACGACAAACCATCCCCTCGGGAACAGAATACCCAGGAGGAGGCTGCATATAAACCTCCTCACTCAACTCACCATTGAGAAAGACATTCTGAACATCAAGCTGGAACACATACCAGTGACGACAGTAAGCAAGAAGAAGAATGCACAGTGGTCATATGAGCCACAGGAGCAAAGGTCTCATCATAGTCACGACCATGCTCCTGCTGAAAACCACGAGCCACAAGACGCGCTTTATAGCGCTCAAGAGATCCATCAGAGCGAGTCTTAATCTTATAGACCCACTTACACATGATAGGACGAACACTGGGAGGGGGAGAAACAAGATCCCAGGTGTCAGTACGCTCAAGCGCAGCAATCTCCTCAGCCATGGCCAGCTGCCATTCAGGATGATGCTCAGCATCCTGATAAGAAGTCGGATCGGAGGCAACAGAAAAACCATACTGACTAGGAGAGTAACGGTTGGGGGAACGACGCTGACGAACAGGACGAGTAGAGGGAAGATCATCAGAGGAAGACGACGCAGGAGACGGCGAGGAAGAAGAGGGAATAGTAGAGGAAGACTCCGGAGAACAAGGAGAACTAGGAGAACTAGACGGAGCAGAGGAGGACAGTGTCGAAGAAGAGACATCAGGGGGAGGAGATCCTGAATAAGACACAATAGGTGTAGAAGGAGGTGTGTTAGGAAAGAGAAGAAAAGAGATACCTTCCACCGGGTAAGTACCAGCGGTGGGACGATGATAGAAAGGACGCGTCTCATCAAAAGTAACATCACGAGAGATACGCATCCGACGACCAACAGGGTCCCAACAGCGATAGCCCTTATGCTCATTACTGTATCCAAGGAAGACACACTCAACAGACTGAACGGTCAGTTTGGTGCGTTCGCGAGGAGCAAGGAGAACATAGCAAACACAACCAAACAAACGAAGCATGGAGTAGTCTGGAGACTGTCCAGATAGGCGCTCAAGAGGGATACCACCCTGCAAGGCAACAGAAGGCTGAATATTGATGAGGTAAGCCGACGTAGCAACAGCCTCAGCCCAGAAATGCGATGGAAGAGAAGAAGCAATCATCATAGCGCGAGTGGTCTCAAGAAGATGGCGATGCTTACGCTCAGCAACGCCATTCTGGGCATGTGCGCCAGGACAGGAGAACTGAGCAAGGGTGCCCTGCTCAGCAAGAACACCTCGCAACATCTAGGAGATATACTCACCGGCAGAATCAGCACGAAAAACACGGATGGGGGTAGAATACTGAGTACGGACCATGGCCGCAAAACGCTGATATATGGAAAGCACTTCACTGCGAGAGCGCATAAAATACAACCAAGTGTACCAAGAAAAATCATCGATGAATAAAATATAGTAGCGATGGCCCCCTTTCGAAGCAAAAGGAGCCTGACCCCAAACATCTGAATGAACTAAATCAAAAGGTCGCTGAGATACAGACGCGCTAGTAGGATAGGCAAGCTCAATCTGTTTACCCAACCTACAGCCCTGTCTGCGTGGTGCTGCTCCCTCGGCCTGCCTCCTGCTTGCCTTGCCGCGTGGTGATGCGTGCCGCTCCCTGCTACCGCAGAACTGCCCCACGCGACGCCCAACGCCCGCCGACGTGTGCTCCCCGCAGCCTCGACGCGTGCTCCGTGCCCGACGCGTGCTCCCCGCAGCCTCGACGCGCTCGGCCTGACGCGTGCTCTCCTCGGCCTCGACGCGTGCTGGACGCGTGCTCTTGATCCTGCTGCTCCAGATTGGCGTGGCCAGGCCCTGTCTGACCGCCACCGATCCCGTCTGGCCGGATTTCGTCTGCTTGCAATTAGATCTAGATCTGATCTGTAAAAAAAGAGACACGTCTTCTTTATCGGGTTATGTTGCGATTCCTCGCTGCCCGGTGGTCTTTGATGGCGCAAATTACCCTGATTTCGCTGCCTTTATGCGCGTTCACATGTGCGGTCTCCGTCTTTGGGGTGTGCTCTTCGGCGAGGTCTCCTGTCCGCCGTGTCCCCCTGCTCCTGTGGCTCCTATTCCGCCGACGCTGATTGCTCTCGGTGCTGATGCTTCTCAGGAGGCCAAGGATGCTGCTCAGAGTGCTGATGATAGTGCTGTTGCTGCTTATGACCTGAAGTTCAAGCAATAATCTTCTGATCCTGAGGCCTATCGATACGCTCTCACTGCTTACACTCAGTGGGTTGATGAGGATGCTCATGCTGCTGTTGTTCTCACCTCCAGTGTTCTGCCCCAGTATGCTGCTGAGTTCATGAGTCTCCATACTGTTGCCGCTCAGTGGGCTCATCTTCGTTAGCGCTATCAGCCGTCTGGGGATGCTCTTTACCTGTCTGTGGTTCGCCAGGAGCATGCTCTCCAGCAGGAGCATGGTCGAGGGAGCAGCACCACGCGGCAAGGCAAGCAGGAGGCAGGACGGGCCAGGCGGGATGCGGCGTCGAGGGAGGGGCCTGCAGCACCACGCAGGCTCGATTTGCAGATCTTCCTGCAGCACCACGCAGGGCCACGCCGATTTGGAGACGATCTGGAGGCTGAGTTCCAGGTGGGGATCGACGGGCCGATCTGAAGATGGATCTGGATCCGAGTTGGACCAGACGAAAACGCAGACGGAAACGCACATGAAACGAAATGGGCGACGACGGCAAGGCCGTCGGCGACAGGGACGGTGGCGGCTGACGTAGTTCCGAGAAGGAGGCTAACCTGGCTCTGATACCTTGTCAGGAATATGCAACTTGTATTCCTCTGGGGGCCAAAGGCCACAATATATAGTACAGGTACAGGGAAAATATGCAGGAAGCCCCCTAACATATGGGGGAAATACAATATACAGATATATACATCTAACAATTAGGTCTACTAGCTCAGCCAATAGTCGCTAGAATCTTAGACGGGATCACTCCTGAGAAACCCGTGCTTCTGGTTCTAAAAGCACTGGTTCACTGTCTTGCGTATCACGTTGCGGGATCGACTTTCTGAAAATGCATTGAGATGCATCACCCTTTAATCTTCCAAGTAAACCAACTAAGACATTATATGTTAGTTGGTAAACATATTGGTGAATCCTATTATCCGTTAAGGCGGATCCATCTTGCAAGTGTGCGACCGCGATTAAAGCGCAACACACTTTTTAGCGCCTCTGCTAGGGAAAACCTATCTTGCTCGTGTAGCAATCACCGTTCTGTTACCCCTTAGTCGGCGGAAATCATCTTGGGTAATATCATACAGCCGGCTTATGATGATATCCTAGAGGAGCAACGCTAAACCTTTGAAGCTATTCAAGACGAACGATAAGAGGAGATTGACCGGCTTTGAAACCAAAAGGAATATGAACTCTTGGAGAAGATCAGAAAGCTTTGAGAGGACAAGCTAGAGGAAGGTTGGCAGATATTCTTGGGGAACGATCAAGAAGGACCAATTGGGCAACATTGTTTCAACCGGCAAAGCATGGTTCAACCCGCTAGTCTATGAGGCAACTTAAAGTTTGAAAGATTTTTCCCTTTGATCAGTTAGCCGTTTTATATCCATGTATTAGCAATTCTAATCAACAATTGCTTAAAGTTGCATGTGAGTACACCGGTGCTACTAAAAACAGAGTTGCTAGCATGCCTAGTCATCAAGTAGGACCACCGTCTTACCCGGTGAATCCTCTTTTAGGTCAAGCTCTTTACAGCCCATCTTGTACTGATCCCATTAGTATTATTTTTGGCAAATCATCTGACTCCGTCCCTATATACTAATATGCCGAGTAGCATCCCAGTTTACAATCCTACAATAACTGCTATGCCTAATGCACCTGCTTTGACTCATAGGTATTCTTCTTACTTGATCCAGGTTTTAAGAAGTTTAGGGCAGAGATGCAAAATACGATATAAAAAAACTTCGGAATTAAACCGAAGCTGTAGCCGTAGCGCCTTGTAGGTGCACCCCACCATGGACCCTTCTAGAACCTTTCATCAACATAGAATATTCCGAACTTTCCTGAAACCCTAAAATAGGAAATGTCTTTTATAATTCTCTACCTCCGGACCATTCCAGAGCTCATAGTGATATCAAGGATTTGATATGAGACTCTGAAACAACATTTGATTCACACCATAAATATTCTCAATGAAGACTAGCGACAACGCAGGTTAAGCGTGTGACTCGACGAGTTCGAGAACATGCATACATGATCAAAACAACTCTCCGATCAATAACCATCAGCGAGACTAGATGCCCATAATGGTTTCCACATATTTAATGAAGTTTTTTGTCGGTTGAACCACAATGTCAAAGATTTAAACAATCCGATATACAATTCCTCTTGTATCGCGATATCATACTTGCCCGAGATTCGATCATCGGTATCACTATATCTAGTTCAATCTCGTTATCAGCAAGTCCTCTTTACTCGCGCCGTGGTATAGGACCATGTGTCCAACTACTTTAGTCATTGAGCTCTTGGAAACTATACTATCGAGAGGGCCCAGAGATATACTTACACCCAGTCATACGAAGAAACAAATCCCAATCTTTTGATTCATGCAACCCAACAAACACCATCAAAGATACCTGAAAGCCACTCTTATAATCACCAGTTATAGTGATGTTTGATGTCCACAAGGTATTCCCTCCTATGTCCGGGAGTAACATAATCTCATGTTCTGAGAAAACTATACTTGATATATTCATAAATCGGTAGCAAACAAACTATACACTATGATCCGAAGCTATGCTTATTATTAAGGGTCTTATACATCACATCGTTCACTAATAATGAAGTGATCCCATTATCAAGTAACATCTATGTTCATGGTATAGGAAACTAACAGCTGCCACCATCAGAGGATAAGTCAAAATGCGAGTGGCAGATGAACGGGCAATTCCAGGCCACCGCCAGTGACACCGGTAGATTTAACCAGAGGATTTAACTGGTTTTACGAGATGTGCCAGAGTTGCTATTTTTCTGAATCATAATATATTAGGTCTGCAAGTCGTCTTATTAAAACCTTCCAGTCCCCTTAGGTACCCTGGTAAGGAAAAAGAGTGTGTCTGGAACTTGCAACCTTCAAATCAAACAATTGTTACATCATTGAGGATAGAGCTAAGGAGGAAGCTAGGGGGATCATCGTCCCAATACACAATAGACTTTTGTTCGTAAGAAAACCTAGCTAAATTATGGGCCACTTGATTAGCCTCCCTTGGACAATGCTTAAAAACTATCTCCTTCATGAATCTAACTTTTAAAAAACACTCAGCCATGACTGCAACATAAGGACTCCAAACTTCATCAATTCTATTGCAAGCTTGGGTGAGTTCAAGAGAATCCGACTCAATATTCACCTTTTCACACCCAGTTTCTCAAGAAGTTTCAACCCCTTCAAAGAGCCATTGTTTCAGCCGAAGTAGAGTCAATAATGTTTTCCATTGGGCAAGCCATTACTGCTAATGCTTCTCCACGAGAGTTTCGAAGTACCACACCCGCGGCACCCGATCCATCTACATGAAATAATGCATCAATATTCATCTTAACTGTTCCACTCTCCGGGTTCACCCAAGTAATTTCCTTTAGCTTCGATGATTTGGTAGTTGCACAAAAATTTGATGTTAGATCATTAATAGCAAAAGCTGAGCTCGCCGCTGTCGCCACATGTGAACCATTTACAATTTCTCTTATTTGCCACCAGATGTACCAACAACCCACAACAATTGTTTTAGCTAATCCAAGTCTGTTAATTATCGGTGCTTCCTTGTTTGTATCACACATAAGAAACTCCAGTACCACAGAACCAGACCTGTCCATAGTCAAAGATCTATCAATTATATGAGTCAACCCAAGTTCATGTCAAACCTCTTTTGCTCTTAAGCACGAAAACAATAAATGATTGATATCTTCTGGGCCAAGTTTGCATATTGGGCATTGAAGGTGCACCTTAATATGTCTTGCCGCAAGTATTGCCATACCAGGAACCACTCCATGTAAAGATCTCCATATAATTTTTTTACCTTACTAGGAACATTTAGTTTCCATAACAGGTCCCATACTGGGTTTTTCTTTGATGACCCTTGTCCATCGGTTCTCCTAGACTTTGTGCCAAACTGATGTTTCCATTCAACATGGTATGCTAATCTGACTGTATATTTGTAAGTTTTTATTTTGTGCCATGCGATAAAATCGTCCGTAAGGTACTGATGGAATAGATAAGATCCTTCCAGCATCCGATTTTAAAAATATTTCTCTGATCATTACCTCATCCCAGTTGTTCGTATTTGGGTCTATTAGTTTATCAAATGTTTTCAATAGAACTTAGCCTCTCGTTGTTATCACCTTTCTTGTTGGACTATTAGGAATCCAGTGATCTTCCCAGATGTTTATAATTGTACCTGATCCCACTCGTCAAATTTGTCCACGTTTGAAAGTCTGAAGCTCGGCTATAATACTCTGCCACACAAAGGACGAGCCTTTCTTAGGACCGGCCCTTAGCAAATCACCATTGGGGTAGTATTTAGCCCTCATAACTTGAGCACATAAAGAATTTAGATTCTATAGTAATCTCCAACTTTGTTTGGCAAGCATCGCAAGATTAAAAGAATGGATATCACGAAAACCCATCCCACCCAATTTCTTAGGGATACACATCTTTCACCAAGCAAATCAGTGCATTTTCCTTTGTTCATCTGTATCTCCCCACCAGAATTCAGCCATTGCATCATTTATTTTCTTACATAGCGTCTTTGGAATTTTAAAGACTGCCATAGCATAAATAGGGATAGATTGGATTATAGCCTTCAACAAGATTTCCTTCACTCCCAGAGAAAGTAACTTTTCTTTCCACCCTTGAATTCGTTCAATCACCCGTTCAAGGAGATAGATGAAAGTGTCAGTTTGGTCTAATCCTACCATGGAGGGCAGACCCAAGTATTTGTCAGAGATGGCCTCTGTCGTGATATTTAGCTCATCATAAATTCCTGTTTTCACATCCATATTTATGTTAGGACTAAAAAAATACTACATTTTGATTCACTTACCAATTGTCCTGAGTTGCTCTTAGCAGCACGTAGAGTAAAAAAAAAAACCTCACGCTGAGACAGAAACTAAAAAATGACACAAGATAAATGGGCCAGGCCGTTCATCACATGGATAAATAGGATTTGCCAACTATCCAGCGCCGGAACAAAAGCGCCATCACATGTTTCCTGCCCGTCAACCTGCACGGACACAAACCAGGCCTACGGCCCGCCGTAAATCCCCTCCAAATCCATCGATTGCCCCACCGCCGGTTTTCCGTTCTCCTCCCTCTCCTCCGGCCGCGATGCCACCGTCGGGCTCGAACCCGCTGGAGCCCGTGTTCCAGACCGTCGCCGCTTTCTCTCGCCGCCTCCTCATCGCCCCCGACACCGCTCCCGACGACCACCGCCTCCGCCCCCTCCTCTCCCTCTCCCTCTGTCCTCCTCCGCCTCTGCCCCCGCCGTCGGAGGTTCTCAAGGCAAGTTTCTCTCTCCCCGTCTCTTCTCCGTTTCTCTGGATGGAGCGACCGGTCGTAAGGTGTTCGAGTGAATGCGCAGGAGAAGGATGCGAAGGTCGCGCCCCTGACGCAGAAGGAGGAGGTCGGCCGTGCCACGTGGATGCTGCTCCACACCATCGCAGCGCAGGTGCTTCATCTTTTCTGGCTCCGTGAGTTGCATACAGAAGTTCAGCGCTTGTCTTTTGTCTTAATGGTATAGCAACGGAGCATTGGTGGTGAACTCGTGATTCGCGAATGTCCATGGATCCCTATCCATTTCCGTACATCAATTGCTATACTTGTGGATAAGGCGACGAGTTTTTCCAAGCCCCGATGCTCTAAATCCATTTGATGCCAGCTTATTGTGTTCTCTTTACTCGTGTTTTCAGTTTCCTGATGAACCAACCAGGCAACAAAAACGGGATGCGAAAGAGTTGGTAAGCAGGACAGATAACTCAATTACTCCCTCTGATCCGTAATAAGTCTCCTGTACTAAATCAGCAACAGTTATACTTGTAAAGAAAGGCAGAAGACTTGCCTTAATTCATTGACTAAGACAGATTAGAATATAAGTGAAGGTTTTAGATTACAGTACAACTGCCACAATGACAACAAAAGCCTACTCTCCCGGTATCATGCGACCCAAATGTTTCGCTCCCGCGAGAACCCGAGATCTAGCTTCTAACTTGATGCGGCCAAAGTCGACAGAAGGCATGTTGCTCACATTCTTCAAAACCCTCGTGTTCTTCTCGTTCCAAAGGTCCCACGAGAATAGGACTTACAAGTACAAGTACAAGTATACTTGTAAAGTCCTATTTTGTGGAATTGTGGTTTTTAAATATGAATGAAGAATTTGAGAGCACTAGCTATCCGCTGTCCTGCCATGTACAGTAATATTGTGACTCAGGCATTGGCGCTTTTGTTATATGTTTAGCTTGTCCATGTGCATGCTTATAGTATTTGATAAAGTCTCTTGTAACAGATTTGTTGAAATCAATGCTTGTATTAGTGTTATTTAAAAATGGACTAAAAAACAAACAGAAATATGTTTTCTCTTCCTGCAGACTTTTCCCTGTTCCACATTTTTTTTCCCTTTTGCTTGGTTTTTCTTCATATAACAAATAACATTTCTGCCTGTTTGTATATCCAGATGGCTTTAATTTCTAGACTGTATCCTTGCAAAGAATGTGCTGATCACTTCAAGGAAGTTTTGAAGTAAGCAATGCCCTCTAAGCCTCTTGTATAAATTGTGTTGCCCATTTTAGTAGTTTGATTCCTGAGATATGTTTGCATGTCGCAGGCTTAGTTCCTGTTAAAAAATTGGTATTCATGAAGTATTACTGAATCTATCTCTGACCGTTGCTGCTTTACGACTTGCTAAGTTAATATCACACAAGGACATTCATGTTGCTTTTACAATATGAAACTGTGCATATGAATGCTTGATTATGAAGTTTTACATCCATGCATTTGTCTGTCACAATTTGCAACATGTTTACTTGTAGGTTATATGAGGGGCATTTAAGACAAACTTTTAGTATGTGCTCTAGGGTCTTGCTCGCAGAAACAGATGATAACTGACCAGGGGTGTTGATAAGACGACTCAGCATGATGATCCAATGGCTGTTTATCTGTCTTAAGCTCATTTTGTCAACAGCCAATGTGCGAAGTGAATTGTTCGTCACTTGGTTTCTGAAAAGCTTCCATAGAGTAAAACATTGCATCATCGCTGTGTAACATATGTTCCAACCGTGGTTGTCCCATTATTGTTATTGTTATTACTTCTGCCGGTCAACATGATAGTGATGGGCTGTTCTCTCTCACAACATTATGAAACTGACATGCTTTTTTTTCCAGAGCAAATCCTGTTCAAGCAGGATCTCAGGCTGAATTCTCTCAGTGGTTGTGCTATGTGCACAATGTAGTTAATCGAAGGTGAGTCCCTACGGACAACTTCAAATTGTTGATTCTGTGGTTCCTTAAAAACATCTGAAGGTATTATAGTGTTAAATGTTTTTCTATTTTCACTGGAAAGACAAGTTCTCAGGGCAAAAAGAGACAGCAGAGCACTATATCAGTGTTTTTTTAGGAATGCAGTAATATTGTTTGTGCTCCCTTTTTTTTTTACCATAAACTCAGATTTTATCATTCACAACATCATGGTTTTACAGAACAGTATGCCCTCCCCTGTTGAGACCATTCTTATGAGATTGCTCATGTGAGCGTTTTGTGGTTGTCTTTTGCAGCCTCGGAAAAACAATATTTCCCTGCCAGAGAGTAAATGCACGGTGGGGCAAGCTGGATTGCCCTGAACGCTTGTGTGACCTAGAAGGCGCCAACGACATCATGCCGAACCGATGACATTGCCCAGAGTCCTGATAAAATATCTCTGCACCAGTAACAAATTTAAACCACTATTGGATGGGCAATACTAGGAGGATAAGGAAAAGAAAATCGAGGACAATACCGATTTATTATTGTTTACCTCCTCCATCCTGCCCCCCTGGGAAATGTAATGCTAGTATATGTCATCTGAACTCGCCCCTTGATTTGTACAGTTTCACCATCTTTTACAGTGACGGTATTTCCTATGACCTATGAAGATTTTGGTGAAGTTCTGTTATTCATGTGGATTTACTACTCTGATGTCTGAAGTCTGTTGCTTTCAACTATCCCTATCTGACCAACGTTACAGGTTTCTGTGCAACCTGTATAACTGAAAACCCTGGAAATAGGACACGCTATGTTCATGTACGAAAGTTTGGAGGAAAAAGAGGCGGCAAATGAATGGATTAATACCATAGTATATTCAAGGCCAGCAAACATCTGCAAGAGCGAGGCAATCAATTGAGGACTGCAGCCTGCAGGCCTGGCGGAGGAATGCATGGAGGCCACCTTCCTCGCTTTGCCCGGCCATTTTCCTGCACCCATCTCTTCCTCCTCGGTGTTGACGAGACATAAATTCTGCCGTGTTATCACACCATTTCTTTAATCCCATAATACTGACATCGCACATGAAAGTTACATCATGGATTGCATGGACCCGTCTTTATCTATCTTTACAGGAAGGAGGCTGCCCTGAAGGAAGAAGCAAAACCAGAACGAACGCCTGCGCTGAAGCATCCTGAAACTTCTCAAGGAAGAGACGAAGATGAAGGGACGCACCATCCTGGTTCTGCTCGTCGTCGTGTTCGTCGGATGGAACCTGTTGCTCGGAGCATCGGTGAAGTCCCCAGGTACGCACGGAACAACGATGGCTCTGTTTGTTCTGTCCCTTTGCCCGTTTTTTGTGGTCTGTTGCCGTGTAGATTTGTTGAGGCGATTTCATGTTCTTTTTTCCGTCTGTGGCGTACGGTTTAGAGGGGAAAAGCGTATAGCTTTAGCATTTAGCTTTAGCAGCAGCTATCTCGTGTCGGTGCTTGGTTCTATGGTTTGGTTGATGCCGTGATGGATCTTTGAAAAGATTGCGGATGATACGGTGAGGCGATAATGACAGCTCAGCGTGATAATGTGAAGCTGATAATTATTCATTGATTTTTGTGTGTGCGTTCTGTTCTCTGCAACTGTGTCTGTGTACCACTTGGAGGATATATTTGGTCCCTCTTTGGTCGAAAAGAAAGCATGGTCTTCAAAGTTGTCTCCATAGGTCCAATATAGGCTGTACTGCCGTGAATTTTCCTGAGTTGATCATGGTTCCTTCAGTTTTCAGTGTGTAGGTTCAGTAGCTGTTTACTTTCAGTAGGAAATGAGAATATATGGTCCAGCCATGTCTTGACATCTTAACTGCAATAAACCAATGCAGACACCGCCCATGGAACCACTGAGCTAAACGCCAGGAAACTAAAGGTGTGCACTCTCAGAAAGGACCTGGAAAATGCACTGCCTTTCTCTTGTTCTGCTTCAGTATAGCTTATAGACCCTATCAGAAGAATTCCTAAGTTGTGTTCCTTGATATATTTTTCCCCAGGAAAGTAGATATACCCTTACTAAGACGAGGAGCTTGCAAGACGTAGGGACCGATGACTATCAACCTGTTGATCCAAGTCCGAGCTCCAAGGCAAGTATCAGGCCAGGGCCAATTGAGCATGGCGCTCCTCTCTTTCCTTATTTGCCAGGGAACCCGCCTCCTGCTCAGCCTCCTGCTGCTTAGCTGAAAACTGAAATGCTCGAAATGCAGTACTACGTGGAATTAGAGATCACAAAGTCTTCTGTGATGTTCTGTTATTCAGGTTCCGCAGTGTGTCAATCATATGTTTGTTTACTTGAATGGTGCGTGTGGTCTTTTAATGTGTGTCAGTGTGTGTGTGTAATCGCCTGGTGACAGGTAGTAGTGTTTCTTTTGTCGGTGGCCATTTAGGCAGATGCTTAAATCTTGAGTGTGTACTTCTAGTTTCGATTTGGTAACATCATTGTTCTGTTCTGTGCCACCTAGGTAAGCTGCACAGCTATTGTCATATGTAAGTGATATTGTATAAGTGTTATAACTACGGGTGCAATCGGAGCTGATTACTGAATTCTTGTGCGATCTTAGTGCTTGGTTGAATCAGTCATCTATAAGTATTGGAATGTCAGTCTCCAATAGCATGTCTGACTCACTAATCTATGCCTTTTTAGGTGGCCGTGTTTGGCACACAGAGTTTCCTTTGCGGATTCCAGTTGAGCTATTTCCTATATTCATTCGCTTCTTCCATCACCCGCCTGTAATGAAGAAGTGAATTTGACAACCTACTTATGATGGTGTCCTCAAATCCGGTTTCCTAATGGAGGAAATTTGATTCTTAAGCTCTAAGTATTTCTAGTATGGGTAGTATCACATATATACTCCAGAATCTTGGAATAAGGTTTTCTAGGTGGTTTAGGACTTAGGAGCCTTTTAGTTTTGGTCAGTGTGTTGAGAAGGACGTCTAGTTAGTAATGCTAGTCATTTGCAGAGACACTTCTTAAATACCATTGTCGGTCGAGTATACAAACATGTGTTGATTACACTTTGCACAATCACCTACCATTGGCATACCCTCGTGCGTATTATATGACATCCTGTTGAGCGCATGCTGATTCTTTTATTCTTGATTTGCCTTAGAAACTACGAATGGTGAGTCAATCAAAGCATAGTACCTTATCTCTACTGTCTTGGCAACTTCTTGTGCGCATGTGTTAAAATGTATACTAGCATACTTGACCAGGTGGTAGTACAGTACCATGAAGCTGCAGTTTAGTTGGTGTGCGTATGCAACTGCGAAAAAGCCATAAAAACTTAGTCTGTCAAATCAATTTTACATCTGTCTAAATACTTTCACACCTGGATATCACTTAGCCAACATCCGAGAGAAGGAATATAGCATGGTTAGCTTCTTCTTTTGTGAAATACACAGTACATAAGATACTTGACATGTTGCTGATGCTGAAGTATAGCCTATTTGAATTTCCTAGAGCTGGTTGTTGGGACTTCCAGGCTTTGCTTTCAACTTAAGATCAGACAAGCAGAACAAACTAATGGTGATAGATTTGATGATTCCCCATATACCAGTCTCTTCTTTTCAAGCTTCGTTCACTTGTCCCACTGAAACGTAGAGACGCCACACAATATTGTATGATCTATTCAATGATACATGTCACTGTTTTGTCTCTCAAAACTTATATTTTTCATAAGTAAATTTGACGACAAGTGTCTTCATGAAATGAGCTTGGTCGCCAAAGGCAAGTTCTGTTAGACTAAGAATGCGTAATCCACATCAAAAGCATGTAGAACTAAACATGCACATTACCTGCCAGGGCACATCCCCGTCTTAATCATATAAAAAACAAGTGTTGATTCACACGCAGAGAAAAGAATCAAAATACCATCAGCAACTTGGATAAGCTAGAGTGACATGAGACCTAATCACCAAGCATCACTGGCAACAACTTTGATTACCATCATGAGTCGTCATGACATGCATGTTCCTTCTGTTTCAAGGTATAATCCCATCAGCATTCTAGTTATAGTCTACATACCCAATGCATCCACCACTATGGATCTTTTCACCGTAAATTAGTCATGAATGCATGATGCATCCTGCTTTTTTATTCTACTAGGCAGTGAGCTTCAATTACCTCTCCACTGACAGTCTTCATCTTATGTAGTATCATGCTGCTTTGAGGCTGAGTGGCAAAATTATGCTCATTAGGTGACACTTACATTCAGTGATAGGCCTGTTACTACAAACAGCCTAGCTAACAAGCATCGTTAGTGGACAATCATTGTGGTTGAGTACCGGTGTTAAGACTCAGCAATCACGGTATCGCTCTTCGTTGACACCTTAGCTGCTAATGGTGACACATGGTTAGACTTGGAGCGAAAACTGATGATGTTGTTTCTCTCAACAGTATTCTACAGTAGCAGGGGTTGTTCAGAAGCTGTTGGGTTTGCACTTTGCAAATGACATTTTTCCAAACCATCTTTTTTATACCGTACAATTCTGTAAGTCGGAAACGGACGTTTGAAAGTGGCGTATATCTGAAGTTTTCTTTGGGAAATAGTCAGGCCATTTTATTCTCTTCAGTCCTCTGACATAACATTTCCTTAATCATCCTTCTAAATAAGTGACATGGTGCTGCTACCCAAGTCATATCACCTTTCATTTTCTAACCAGTTATGTTTTCATTTCTTATTTTCGTACTATATATCTTATATGACCACCTATATTCTTGCCGACTGAGAATTCCAATGTCCGTGAGAAAGTCTTGTTGCATTATGTTTCGACCATATATTTTTCAACAAGCTTATGGCAGATGAGACAAAAGATAACAAAAGATAATCTTGCAAAGAGGAATTGGCATGGAAGTACACAATGTGTTTTTTGTCATCAAGATGAGACAATTCGCCATTTATTCTTCCATTGCAAATTTGCTCGCTCTATATGGTCATTCATCCAAATAGCTTCTGGTTTATCTCCGCCACGTTCTGTAACCAATGTCTTTGGTAATTGGTTGCACGGAATTGTTGATAAGTACAGAAATTTGTTTAGGGTGGGAGCGCTTGCCATTATATGGTCGCTATGGCTTTGTAGAAACGACAAGATTTTTAATAATGTGTTCTCCTCTGCAGGTTATCTATCGAGCCACGGCTATCCTCCGATAATGGAATATTCTCCAACGTATGGAGTTTCGCGACTTATTTATGGAGGATGTACGCGATTGGAGGACACGAGGATATTTTCTCCAGACATGGATGGCCGCGTGATCTGAGGATTGATCTATCTTAGATTCTAGTCATTTATTTACATAGCACTTTTGTGTAATGCTTGTTTACTTTCTACCTTACTTCTGTCGTTCGTGTGGCTGTGTGCATCTTGGTTATGCAGAGGCCGGGTGTAAACATTAAACTTTAAAAATAAATGTGCCCATTTCCAAAAAAAAGCTTATGGCAGATGACTAATAAGGAACTAATTTTCCTTTCTTTGGTATGTACAACAAGAAGCACCTATCTCATGGAATTCCAGTGCACGTAAGGGTTTCATTACTCCACTCGTTTCCATGAGAGCTTTAAAAGCGGAAAGCAGATTCCGCTTTGACAAATTCCGAAGTTACAAACGAAAATAGATTAAAATAGATTCTGAAACAAGTCAATATACCGCTTTTCTTCAGCCGTATTTGAAGCAACTTTGCTTCTTTGAGTGTTTCATTCCCCCATATAAGCAAAGGTTATCCTGAAGACTAGAGAACGGAGACTTCCTTGCCATCAACTGAATCAATTGATCAAAATAATCTGCAGCACTGAACTGAAACTTCACTCTTATGTTATATTCCGTGCACGTACGCATGGATCCTTTCTAAGCATGGAATATGGCAACTGCAAGCAAAGTGCTACTTATCTGAGAATGGGACAAGAGCGATGACTTGCAAATCGATACAACTTATAGATAAATACAATTGGCTCAATTTGACAAAAAATTGGGACCATTTCAAATTCTGCAAGGAAACGTAAGCAGATCAAGCAGTCGGGTTCTCGGCACACGCTTAGCTGTCGCGTTGCACGCCGTGATTCCACTTATCTGAAATTCTGGATGGAGCAATCGTCCCAGTCACGCCGCGTTGATGCAAAGGCATAGGTATCATAGACAATTATGCCAGCCATGCCCAGGGTTTAGCGAGTTGAGCTGTTATGCCTTTTCGCAGTAGTCAGTGTTAAGTCATGTGCTCTTGATGAGAGATACTCATAATGCCTTCTTTACTTTTTCCTGGATGCTTCCTCTGCTCTGGCAGTGTAAACTTTTAGTTGTTCTTGTTTGTGCCTATGCTCCCATCAAACCACTCATCAAGATGACAGTACATCTTAAATGTTCCTCCCTAATTTCTCTCCAAGGCACTAAGGGTACTTATGCAGTGCAACTGTACCTTTTTTGCTGTACTCAGCAAGCAGCAACTGGTTAGCAGTACTAATTTCTCGTCTGTTAGCTGTATGTCCCCTAACCGCTTTGGTAATGCAAACTTGTAGTTCTTGCTTGTGCGTGCCTATGTTCCCAAATCACTCATCAAGATGACAGTACATCAGACTTAAACGTTCCTTCCTAATTTCTCTAGGGTACTTATGCAGTGCAATTGTACCATCTTTGTTTGTACTCAGTAAGCAGCAACTGGTTAGTATAGTACTTACATCAAAACGTAACTTACTGGCTGCTACTATTACTACTACTTTCTAGCAGTAGCATCAGATGAGCAAAGGCCAGACGCTAATGAATGCCGTAACGGGATGGTCCCGGAGTCGCATTTGGATTGTTTGGTATCCACTGTTCTTCTACGCTGCACTGCACCTGCCGCCACAGGTTAACAGCCAGTGAACAGTAGCACTGCCGTGCCGTGATCTCACATCCAGTGAACAGTAACGCTGCCCTATCCGCCAATCAGTAGCCGCTGCTCACTGCATCAAGAAACTGCGATTTACTACTAAGACCTTCTGAGCACGAGCTAGCCAGTACTAGTACAAGAGCTCCAGCTCTACTAAGATTCTGATGCCGCTTTATCTACACTGTCTGTCAGATACGATCGAGTGATGACCTTTGTACACACATGTGCACATGGATCAGCACATGGCCAATTGCTAATGTGATATGTATTGGCATACTCTAATTAGTTAACTAATCGGAGCAATACTGATCGAAGGAAGGAGAGAACATATGTCTTTGGGGAAAGTGGATACACTGTTCCAATCTGTAAATTAAAGAAGGCACACAGTGGGAACCCATGAGGCAGGCCATGACTGATTAAAAAGTAAGCGCGTGTATGTGTAGAAGAAAAAACGGAGTAGATCCTCCTTAGAAGCAAAGGGGGGGAGAGGACAGGGAAAGGTATTTGTGGAGGGAGGGAGGGAGGGGACTGTTGTGGCGTGGGGGCCTAACGACGCTTAATTTGCAAATAATATAGAGACCCTTTTAAGGGCCCTCGAGCCGCTGCCTGCTGGGTTTTGGAGCCTGTTTTCGTCAGGAATCGGCTGGAGAGCTGGTCTGGAAGGCAGGCAGGGTGGATCTCGTCGGCGAATCAAGCTTCTCGTCTCTATACTCTCTCTGCCGCATTGCAGGTAACTACTGAAACCTTCGCGTCTTTCAGAATTCAGTCTCGTTTTCTTGCTTAATGTAATAATGGCGGCTTTGATTAGTCTCGTTTTCGATCGGTTTTGCTTGGAAATTTTATGATTCTGTGTCTCGTTCGTCTTGTCTTCTATTGCATGCCGTTGGACAATTGCTGCACCTGTTATTCCTTTTTCCCCTGATCAGTGTTGCGCCGTATGTAGCTTCTGAATTGGGAGCATGCATTCCATTTCACCGGTTCTTCTACGGTTCAGTTGCAAGGATGTCTGGAAAGATCGGATTTGCTTGATCCTCTTTAGCTAAGTAAGACTGTCGAAGTTGGGGCTAATGTTCAGACTTCTGAACTTAATTGGTCGTCATTATTAAGCGCAAGGTCATTTGGGAAAGTGGAAGGAGATGAATTCTACTACTACTAGCTTTCGGCAAACATGGCTCACTTTTAGCAAAGTTGCTCCGTCAGAAGTCAGACGTGTGTAGTAATGAACACGTACCCTAGCTAGTACTACTAGTTGTAATCTTGGTAGACCGTCTTTTGGCCCGTGCAAAACGACGTCGGCGTCGTAGCTAGCAGCTTACTGACGTCACATAGTACGCAAACCAAATCTCAGGGTGTGACGGAACGGAAGTATTAGCTAGCTAGGCACCAAAGGCTAAAGCAAATACCGCACGGAATCTTTCCGAATCCAATTGTCCTCACATCCTTGACAGTGGAAACGCGTGTATGTATAGGTACTTCATGCCGTCATCTACTCGTCTAGGCCCTGACTCTGCATTACAGATCATTACCCTTCAACCGAGTTATTCTATTCCACTTCTACATAGAGAAAAAAACTAAAAAAGAATACTTAATAATATGGCGAAACATTTATACAAAACATCTATCCCTAGCACAGGCCATAGACAGGCAAGTGAAATCCAATCCATGAAATAATTTGATTCATGGACGGCGCCCAGCCGTTGTGGTAAAGGTCGTAATTTCAGAGGAATCATTACCTTAAGAATCGGCATCCACTTCTTCTTGTGAATAACAACCTCGGAACAAAAGCTCCGGTACTACCACGAGCAAACATGGATCAGAAACCTTATCCTTCTCCCAGTATATACGGCGCGAACTCCGTGCGTGCGTGTATGCATATATGCACACGATACGATTGACATGTACGCGCTGGGACGGGAGCACTTGGCCGTAGCGCAATGATGGGCACATGATGTCTCATCCCGTGTCCATCGTCGTCAAAACTGAACCTCCCTACCAATCAGGATGTACAGTGCTGCCGCTGTTCGGCCGGCGGGATGACCATCCTGATCATTGCGGTGGGTTTTCTTTTAGTCCCGCGTGCCCCCGGGATCTAGGAGAATGTGCGTGATGTTCATGCGGCTGCTGTAGTATATCCGTGGGAGAGGGAAACGGGATCTTCTTTGGATTCTTTCGCGTCTCTGAATTTAAAAACAGGCACGGCCGTTTGCTTTGACGGTGATCTGGTTCAGTGTTCTTGGACGGAAATATTACAGCTAGCCCAGTCCACGTGGTGGCATGGTTGGGGTGAACAGAGGCCGGTAGGGTTCAGTTTCCACGTAGTTTCCCGTCGCAGTAACACATTTGATGCGGATGTACGTGCAAGGACTTGCACGGCCCCGCAAAAAAAAAAAAGGACCTGCACGGCCGACGACGATAACGGACGCGACAGAGAGGCGGGGCAGTACCAGGACAGGGGCGGAGCTGCGTAAAAACGGCAAGGCGGCTTCCGGCCGTTGGAATTTAGTGGAGGCTGAAGCTGGAGGCCGGTGGTCCACCCCGAGATCGTTCCCTCGGCCCTCGCTCACTCCGTTTTCCATCTCATCTTCTTCCATTTGGTTCTTCCCTCCCTCGGTATGTGCCACGTACGGCTGGAGGAGGTACGTGGTGCTGCGTGCATGTGCGCCAGATCCTCGTTTCGTTGGTCCCCCGTTGTACACTTGTACTTCACTGTAGGGGCTGGATAACAGAACAGATCACCACCCACAACGAACCTACAATCATATGCTATTGCTACCCTCCCATCCCATCATTTCCGGTCACGGCGCAGTCCAAGGCGCCACGATGCCCGTCGTCGTCGTCGTCATGTCTCAGCCCCGTTCATCGCGGTAGACCCATGGACTCCGTCGCGGTTTTCCCCTCTGAACTGACATGTCACTCGCGAGTGTGGCCATTGCTAGCTAGAAATAGCTGCTTCTGCTGCAAACCTGGTCTGGTTGGTCCCTGCTCTACATAGTACGCTTCCATCCACATCCGCTCCCTGGTCCGTGGAGGAGGCAATGACAACGGAGATGGCAGGCAACAATTCATCGATCTCCCTCGAAAGAAGAGGATTCTCTTCTCTTCTCGGTGCCACCTTTACAGAGGAGGCAGCCTCCTTTTTTCGTCCAGCGAGCAAAGAGAGCGGAGCACACCGGTGCGGAACACGCCAGCGGGGACCAGCCCGGAGAGAACGGTCGCGGAGGCGAGGAAACACCGGTAGCGGTTGCGATAAGGATGGCCACCTGCGCGGGCTAGCTTTGCGCAAAGTGCGTGACAACCCGGGGCAGGGGTCAGGGGAGGGGAGGTTTTGGCTGGATCGATCCGCTTTACAGCCTCGCTCGGCACGGCAACACGGGAGGCCGTCCTATCCATCCAGTGCTCTGTGGTGCGCTGTGGGTGTGGGGATTCCATGACCGGTACCGCACAGCGTTGGGTTTTACAGCTCCAGACTCAAGCCAACGATGCGGTTAATTGTACTCGCCACTGTCATTGGTTTTTACGTACAGAATGTCGTACTAGTAGCCACTTGTGGTTGACCTAGCGAGAACCAGCGACGCATGCCATGTACTATGCGCTCAACTGCCTTCCCTCGCTAGCTCCTGGACTGGTTAGCTATCTTCAGACATTTTAACTAAGCCCACACGCACGGTTGGTCTGCACCCAACCAACTCCTTGCCCTGTCTATCTGGCTACTGACAAGCACTTGGCCGGGAGCCCTGATCAAATGCGACCATGAAACACTCGTTTATGAGTTCGCAATAGCGGCTCGATCAGTAACGTGACACTGACACATCACATTTCGGCGTGCGTAGGTGCATCAGTAGTGAGTAGGTGCCAACTAATGAGCCGCACGTATTGCACGTCCCACTTAATAAACCCTTTCCGGTGATCATGAGATCATTTATTTATGGCACCGGCGGACAGCAAACTAAGCTCGACTTTAGTTGTTCAAGCAACCGATTATTAGTTGTGTGTACACATCAATTGAAGATTGTTATCGCCACGGATAGCTTAGCTTATTACTGCACAAAAATACTCCTTTTTTTCCCTGCCAAATACAAAACCGTGTTATTCCCTCCTTTTGATGTCCAAAGAGGGGAAATATTCAGTCCATGGCCGGCCACTTCATCATAGAAATACATATATACCTCAGCGGTAGGAGCATCGACCACAGAGTATGTGCGGACTATCGTACGAGAGGAACAAGAGGGTAATATGGCCACATGTCAATGACACGAAAGAGAAGACACTATTGGGGCCGATTGTTAATGAAATCAACTTTTTCAACAAAGTGTGTGTCCGCTTATATCAAAGTGCAAAAGTTTGTCATTCTTATCAAAATCTTTAGTATGGTAAGCCCTACCTGCAACGAAAGACACAGACGTTATGACCGTGGTCGAAATCAGCCGTCGTGTGTTCCACCGATTAGGGTCTCCTGAGCGTGTCAGGTTGTTGTTTTCTGAATCATATGTTATGAATAGCCAGTCCTCAACGAAACATTCGAGAAAGAGGCACCCATCGCATATCACAATCTGCATAAACAATGCATTCAAGATTTTTGAGCCAAAATAATCATTACGAATCCACCACGCAAACCATCCTCGAGCATCAAAGGAGGGCACACCCCATCCCTTCAAGACCCCGAACCCGCCAAGTCCTAGAGTCCACTCCCAAGGAGAAATATTTTGTTTTCAGACGTCCACTACCAAATCACTGAAATTAATTGAACTCGTATGTTTCGTTTTGCCTTTCGGCCAAACAACCAATTTTTTCACTTGAGAATCACACAAGTATTCAACTTTTAAAGATATATTAAAAAATAAATAAATTCCTATGTGCTACTGAAATGTCTGAAATATTTTAAACAAGAGGTAATTATTTGTTTGACGTTCACCAAAATCATGAAATTGGAATAAATGATTTCCATAGTTCATACTCTCGGCCGGTCCTGGCCATTGGCCAGGTCATACTACTCCTAGTCACACGTTAGTCCGGCCTGTAGCGTCCAGTTAATACTGCACATGAACGCATCACGTGAAGAACGGGAGATCAAGGTACATAGTACGTAATTAACTAGAGGAAAAGTAACACGTACTTAGAGGTTTGGAAACTATAGACAGGAGGTGGTTAAAGTAAGAGAGATCGAAAAGGAGAACACTTCTGCATTAATCTAAAAAAAAAAACACTTCTGCATGCGCCAGTGTGTGTACCGTGTTCTCCTGCGCGCGTAAGTACGTACGGTTCGCCGTCTGCACGGTTGCCACGTCTCCGTTGGACGACGACGTGCCCGTCTCGGCGGGTAATACATACGGCCGGTCAGCGTCGTCGTCGGCGTGCTCCAGAGGCACGTACGTATGGTTGGTGTGACCGGCCGGCAGGTTGCTTCAATAAGATCCACTGAATGTATGCCCGTATGTACTACTACTATACAAAGAAGGGCACGCGCATAGCATTGGGCCACGTATGTTTGGTGAGCTAGCTATATACGTGTACACACACTTAATTTCTCAAATAGGATTAGTGGTGCTTAACTCAACTCATTTGCAGTATTGTTGGCTAAACACATTTTGGTGGGGATGGCACCCATCGGGTTCGGGTCCGCGTGAAGGCCCCCAATACTTGCCTCCACCCCATTTTTCGTGCCCCGTGACCCACCCCGATACGGTCGCCGGGTCTGGAAATCCACTAGACCCGTGACCCGGCCGGGTATTGGGACCCGCGAAATCATAGGCGATGGTGTCGATCCGGGCGGTGTCATTGGGACTTGAGTCGTTGGCGTCAAGGGCGAGGCCGACCATAGAGGTTGTGGTGGTGCGGTCATTGCTGGTGGGTGGAGGCGAGCGACGGTGCAGGGAGCTCGTGGAGGCCAGCGGTGGAGTGGGAAGCTCGTGGAGGTCAGGATCTAGCGAGGTCAGGATGGGCTTGCATGGTCGCGCCGAAGTTGGAGGACGAGCGCCGCGCAGGCAGAGGGAGTAGAGACGGGGCCGCCGACGCTAGAAGGAAATCATGACTCATGAGGGGATTTCCCCAAGCATGGCGACAGGGTGGTCGGATGGGTCGATGCGTGCGCCAGTGTCGTGTACGTGTGCGTGGAATGAGGGGTGTTGGAACTGTCGTGTGCGTTAGAGGTTAGTGGGTTCTTAGGTTTAGGATTCAGGAATATAATTATTGGGGTAGTCGGATCTGCGCGTATAGGTTTGCCACCTTCATACCGTTCCCGCTGGATCCGATGGGTATAGATTTTTACCGTTAAGCAGATCGATGAGTTTTTTTCTTTACCAATCCTTCCCGTTTAAGACTCATACCCGCCGGGCTAGCGAGTATAGGGTATCCATTGCCACCCTTAATTTACGAGAGATTAAGTATACTCTTCGACCGGAAATAAGTGTCTCGGATTACCTAATTTGCATGTATATAAACGTACATAATCAGAGTTATTTATTTTTGGAAAGAGAAAGAACAATGATGCGATAAGATTCTAGGATTTTTAGTGATTAAAAAACTAGCAAAAAACACACGCGGTTAATAGCCACATAGAGATGTAACATATAAATATTTTACACTTACCCTCTCAAGATAAGGCAAAGAAACTGGCACGTGATTAATTGACACTTACATCATGTGCCTTGTTTAGTTACAAAGCAAATGGTCACTGTGCTGAGCATTAGCAATCGTTTCTATTAACAGTGTGCCCAGTAAAGCCAACAGGAATGGTTGTACCAACAACCCATGTTTTGTACTCCTGGGTACTACTGGATCTCTACGTATGCATTGCGCATTGCAGGATCTTTGGTAGACGATAGGATCGTCTGCGCAGATTTGCAATGCTATTCGCCGTGCTTGCCATTTCTATATCAACCCATAGACACGGTGAATTGGTGACGCCTTTCACTAGTACTCCTTTCGTTTTAAAATATAAAATATTTTAGTTTTCTAAAGTTAATGAATCTAGATCTTTTTTAACATGTACTCCCTCCGTTTAGAAATATAAGATATTTTAGGTTTGTGAGACATCTTTTAGCGTATATGTTTAAATGAATCTAGAGGTGTCTAGATACATCTCATTCACAAACCTAAAACATCTTATATTTCCGAACGGAGGGAGTAGATTCACTTCAAACCTCTCTAAACTTGCATATTAAAAGAGCAGTCTATATACATTAGATTTATAAATCTAAAACATCTTATATTTCAAAACAGATGGAGTACAGAATTTCAGTTCCTGCTGTGAAGGGCTCTAAATTTATTATCTACACTTTTTTCCCTAGAAAAATATTGTTACTTGACACGGAAGCCGACATGTTAATTTCACTAGGCCATGTAGTGGCGCCTCCTGGTCCTGACAGGACGGCCGAAAACAACACACTCACGGAAAGCGTTGTTGCCTGCTGGGAAGGTTAGATGCTAAGCAACCACGCAATTAGGAAAAGAGAAAGCGGAAACATGAGAAGGACTGGTTAGCGAGACTGCTATATTTAGCATGAGATGATGCGTATATAACAGAGTGATTGGAGCGACCTATAGCTGCCGGCCATGCGAAGCGTAGCAAAGCTCTTAGGCCTTGGTGCGGTGTGAACAGGTACTGGTTACCTAGAACGGAAGAAAGGCTGGAAAATGACAGTGATTATTGTATCATCTTGTCGACTGTTGAAGTGCAGTGTGTGCAGCGTAGGACTGGTTCCATTTATGACTTCAAGCAAACCAAAAAGCAGAATTTGATACTAGTTTAAACCTAGAATAATGCAACTGAAAAAAAATATTGGATTTGTTTTACTAAAGTACTAGTTAAATGCCCGTGCGTTGCTACGGAATGACAATAAAAAATATGATATTTGATTTAAATTTGGCTATGTTTTATGCATACCTCTCGTTTGATATACATGCAAATAAGCTCATGTAAACATGAGTTCCCTTTGAACAATAGTAACATGAGTGGTACTCATTCATACCGTAGTTTATGTTTTTTCCACACATTCTGGCATATTGCTACAACATTCTATAACTACAGGTATGTTTTTCCATGTCAATCTAGATATAAATATCATGATATTTCATATTTTTAGGAGTTTAATTACCTAGTACCTACCATTTGCATATGTATCACACTCAGTAAATCATAGGCGCTACTTAGACCTAGCAAGAGCGCACAGAACTAATTGCTTAATACTACCTCTATTTCATAAATAAAGCGTATAAATTTTCTAAAAGTCAAGTAGTTCTAATCCCTTACCAAATTTATCAATAATTACAATAATATGTTGATACAATTTTTCACATATTTCTATTGATATAGATTTGACATTGCAAATGTTAATATCTTCTCAATAGTTTTGGTCAAACTTGACAATGTTTGACATTTTATAAAATTTATACACATCTTACTTGAACTGAGATAATATAACTTGCGCCATGTGGATGAATAAACTAAAGTTGAGAAGATTGCACGGATGACCAACAGAGTAACAGACCAAGGCTCGTATACAACACGTGAGGTCAATCAAGTAGTGCTACCTAGCTCAAAAAAAAATCAAGTAGTGCTATCCTGTTGGGCCCATGACCCCATCTTGGTCCTCGTCTTGTGCCTAGCCCCTATAGCCTCCAGCCATCCACCTGTGAGCCCATTCGATCCTATCGACACAGAGAAACCCCCCTATGCCCTTCTTCCTCACAGGCGCCACGCCGCCTTCCCTTCCGCCGAGCTCTGCGCCGTCCTTTTCTTCAATCGCAAGAAGCCGCCCATCTTGGCGTGGTGCGCGGCCGTCAACCGTCGTGGCGTCTTGCTCGGCAACATCCGGGACCACCTCTCCCCATGCTCGTCCTCCCGTCCATCCGCCGCTCGAGCTACGCCACGACATCGTCCAACACCACCGTTCTGGCGGCCAAGGCGACGCCCCCTGACCGACGCCTCTCCGCACCATGTTCCTCCCGCCACGCACGGCGAGAGCCGGATAGGGGCTGCATCGATAGTCTCGCCATGGAGGCTCGTCGCCTCCATGGGTATCGAGGCGTAGCTAGCACGGGAGGTACGGGCGTCTCGCGGTGGAGGCCCAAACCGCCCGTGGAGTGCGTGTGTGTTGCGTTGGATCTCCTTACCGTGGAGGTGTGCGGGATTTGCGAGCCATGCCGTGGAGTATCTTGATTGGATTTTGGAATTTAGTTGTGCGGGATATGTCGTTCCAGCTCCGCCCGCCCAAGCTCGAGCGCCGCCATACTCCATGCCGTCCTCGACCACTGAAGCACGTCGAGCTCGACTACCGGTGGCCATCTCGTTGCGCTGGCCGATAGTTTCCTTTCTAGCGCGGGCTACCTGTGTCATGAAAGGAGAAAGGCGTGGGCAGTCGCGCACGGAACAAACCAACCGGTTATTTTGACTCAGCGGTGGCACTCCTTGTGATATGTCCAAATTACCAGGGGCAAAATCGGAAAAAAAAAGGTGAACGGAAAAACTGGAAGGACTAACCTACCTGGGAAGAAACAGAGGGAAAAATTGATTTAGCAAGAAACCAACTAACAATCTGAATTTGTTTTTCTTTTCGTTTCTATGTACGGCACATTTTTCTTTTTATCGACTCATTTATGTATACACAGTTGTCAAATACGTACACAAGAGTCATGCATCCATCATGCTAATACTTTGCAGTTTTGATGCCATAAAGAAACCAACCAACTGTCCACTAGTGTAATATTCTGACTTTCTTCTGGGGAGATCTCCCTCATGGGTCACATAAGCAATCATTTTGCAAAAGACTTGGCATTTATATAATATCCACCCCCCATATTTAAAGGATGTCCATAGGTGTACCCATTTATTAAGAATTTTCATCTACGGGGTTAGTACAACAAAGTCCACCAAGAAAACATACATGGTACTATACGTTTTTTTAGCAAAAGAACAACTTTCCATGTGTTTAACTTGCCTTTCTATGTGTCATCCGTTAAAATTATTTTTACATTTGCCAAAAGAGAAGGATTATATTTTGCACTAGCATGACCGTGGGTCGGCCATCTATGTTAAATGTTTGTAGCTGGTCTTGTTTGGGACATCATCCCTTTCGGGGAAAATCGTTCAGATTATACCAAGCCTTTCTAGGGAGTTGTTTCGGTGGGTCACCCATGCCATGCATTATTATTTTTCCAGGATTGATTTAATAGAGTTTGTGGCTGTGATCAGTGATATATATATGCTCAATTATTGTTACGTTTAAGTGAAGAAAGCTTGCTAAATCTTTTCTCAAGAATTGAGATCGCAAGTGGCCATCACAGGTTCGCTCGCCACCACATCACCACATGGTGCATGCAGCGGCATGCGGTTAGAGCCTAGAGGTGGACTCGATGTTATCTCGGCCGTCAGTTCATATGATCCCTATCGGATCGGAGCCTCCAAACGGACCATACCCGCCCGGACATTGATCTCACGTGTCAAATCGTGAGCACAACCCAGCAAGCGCCTTGAGCAAAAGCTAGCTAACCAATTCATCTGCCGCCACTTGATTAGCACATGATTTTGGTTTAACTCACATGCATGGTGGGCTGCTAGTCTGCTACCGTGGGGTCAATTTCTTTACTCCATTCGGTTTATATTACTCCCTTCATCTCAAAACAGTTTGTATCTTTCTAGTTAAGTATTTAGACTAAATATATTCGTATCTAGACAAAATTGAGACTATTAATATGGACCGGAGGTGATCTACGCGCTAGCTTGGTGGCAAGACTAGCGAGTGCATAGTCAGTCTACCCGGGTTTGAGTTCGTATGGAAACCGAATTAAATGTGGTTTTATCCGAGCGCGTACAATCCGCTGCCGGAGAGGTATCATTTTCCGGGGTCAACGCTTTAAGCTTTAAGGGTGCCCTTCCATTCATGGAGCATCAACATTTTGGTGTGCACACATGAGTCGTTTTTTCCATTTCAGATACTAGGAACAAACTCATATCAATCATAAATCCGACATAGTGTGTTATAGATGAATTCCAATATGGGGAACGATATGCCACCAGCATTTGTGTGGGCATCTAGGAAGTCACCTCACATAAATAGAGGGAAAGTTGAATATCGTACTGTTGGTAGCATCTCGTGCAACACAGAATTGGTCCTTTATTACGAGTGAATAACTACATAAGCAAAGGAAAAGGAAGCAAAAGGAATCGGATAGGAACTCCCATCGCTTGAGGATACATCAACAAACAGACGCCCAATTAAACAATGTAACCCGGGGCACGAAATGTGCCTCCCCGTTCTTTGAGTAACATCCTAATTAAACTAGAGAAAGTACTAGTAGATCGATAGTGGCAGTTTAGCTAACCTACCCCAACACAACACAACACACTTCGGCTCCCGGTCTCCCACTTCCAACAAGAGGTAGCAGTACTTGCAATTCATCCCCAAAACGTCTCATTCATTTTATTTTTCTATTGCATCTTTTCTTATTTCTTTTTCGTTGTTGATGATCCTTCTTTTAGTTTTCGAAGGATTTCCTTTTATTTTAAGAGGAAGTTGTACTGCATTGTGTACAACATTTCTTGTGACACATCAAAGGAAAAAAAAAGGAACCGTTGCAATTTTATTGAGTAAAACTTCTCTTCTTACGTTCTTTTTTGCGGATCTCGATCATTTCTCGCCGTTGCACTCCACGCCCACCTAGCCTTGGAAATGTTTTGCCAGATTTCAAAAATCACAAGTGAAATGGTTGAAATATATGGTCCGGGAACACAAGGAATCTACATTCGTCAGCTGTTTCGACCATCCGCAGAAATGTCATCTTCCAGCACAAGTAACAAATTGACAAGATGAAGCACCTTTCTTTCAATTATTATTTTTATTCTCATCTAGCCTATAAAAGCATTATAGCTGCCAATTGCACACAGAAGCTGTCGTTCAACATGTAAAAACACTATTATTCAAACACCCATTTCAACTCAATTATCCTTTACAAGTCACCCCACTTAGAAGCATTTGTAAAAGCAATTATATTAAAGAAAGAAAATGTTGTCACGTACGTACACACTAGCAGCTTCTCCCTCTGGGATAGCTTGATGG
Source organism: Avena longiglumis (assembly GCA_030063025.1). NCBI lineage: Eukaryota > Viridiplantae > Streptophyta > Magnoliopsida > Poales > Poaceae > Avena > Avena longiglumis. The sequence goes on from CP125975.1 coordinate 519,768,472, forward strand.
GCACACTGAGCAGAGCAGAGAAGGAAAGCCACACGCTCGCACACAGCGACAAGGATTAGGAAGGGCAGTGAGCTGCACAAGCAAAGATCCCCAAAACTAAAGGCAGATACAAAACGAGTAAAACCAACAGCAGAGAGTCCAAAGGAGAAAGAAAAAAAAAAGAAGAAAAGAAAAGAAGCACAGAAAATCCCCCCACTTCACTATCTCTCCTCTTCCACCTCTCTCTCTCTCTCTCTCTCTGCGCTCCCCCAACTCCTCCCATGCTGTAACTACACTGCATCGCCAGTTCCCACCTCATCTTCCTCCTCCTCCTACTACTCGCAGGGAAGCAGCCGCGCCACGTCGATCCGGAGGGTGCGCCACCCGCGCGCGCCGCCGGCGGGAGGGGCAGCGGGCGCGGCGAATCTGGAGCCAGGGGGACCTGCATTGCTGGAGGAGCGCCGCGGGCCTGTAGCCAGATCTCCCCCACCTCGCGCTGCCGCGGCACGGCATGGTGGCTGCCGCAGCAGCGGCCAACGCGCCAGATCCGGCACGCACCTCGCGGCCCCCGCTCACGCCGGCGCTCGACAAGCCCAACTCCGGCGCGCCGCGCCGGCCCGCGCGCTCCAACAAGCCTGTCTCCTCGCGCTACCTCGCCTCCGCCGCGTCGCCGGCCTCCTCTACTTCGTCGACGTCGTCCTCGTCCTCCTCCAACTCCTCGACGAACTCGTCGCGCCGCTCCCTGTCGGCGCAGCGCGGCCGGTCCTCGACTCCCCCGCCGCAGCACACCACGTCGCCCACGCCAGCGGCGGCGGCGGCCGCCACGGTCACGGCCACCACGATGCGGAGCCTCTCGGTGTCGTTCCAGGGGGAGTCCTTCTTCTACCAGACGTCGCGCGCGCCGCGCGCTGCGTCGCCGTCCTCCCCCGGCGGTCGGCGAGGGCCCACGCCGGAGCGGCGGAAGAGCGTGTCATCGGTGCCGGAGGCCGAGAACGCGCGGCCACAGCACCGATGGCCCGCGGCGAAGCCCAAGGCGTCGGACCCGCTCGCTCGCAGCCTCGACTGCAATCTCGACCGCAAGGACTCCATCCTGGCTGCGGTTCAGCTCCTCCGCCGATCCATGGCATTCGACTCCACCACCTCCCTCTCCCCCTCGGACCCGGCCGTTGCTGGTGCTCCTGACCTCTCTGCCTCCGACACCGACAGCGTCTCCTCCGGTAGCAACTCTGGAGCTGGCGATCCGCCACGCCGTGGCATCAGCGTTCCAGCGAGGTTCTGGCAGGAAACAAACAGCCGCCTACGACGGCTCCCGGATGCTGGGTTGCCGCTACCGTCGTCTTCAGGAAGGAGATCGTTCTCGGACAGTCCAATGTCACCCAGGCTGCCTGGCCGGTCCCCTTCTCCAAGCCGAGGTAGCAAGGGGATGGCGAGTCCATCAAAAGGGCGAGGTGGGGAGGCATCACCAAATGGGCACATCGTTCAGACGGCAGCAAATGCGCCATCTATCATTAGCTTTGCTGCGGAGGTCAGGAGGGCCAAGAAAGGGGAGAACAGAATCGAGGAGGCACACAGGTTGCGAATGCTGGACAACCAGCATTTGCAGTGGCGGTGCATCAATGCTCGGACAGATGCAACACTTCTGGTACAGAGCTTCACTGCCGAGGTAAATCATATCCTATCAACTTTGAATTTATTACTTCCTAAATGTTTCATGTCCACATGTTGAAGCTTGTAATTAACCATATGTTCACTCTTTAAGTCTCACTCTTAAGACTAGCAATACCTGAAAATGCAATGATTCCATTTTTTTGTTTGTTGTCGTGGGGTTTAAGAATACCGTAATTAGTTGGACTAATAAGTTACTGGTTACCGATCACCAATGCAGTTAGGACTCTAGCCTCCTTTCCATGGTTCGGTTGCTCACAATCTACATTTATTAGCAGCTGGCTTGCAGAAGTAAACACAATCCTTTTGGGTCAAATGTAGCCTCCTTTGATAACTAGGTCCTGGTACAATCCCTTATTGCTATAGAGGAGAATCTTTGAACACACTGAATTTACACCTATAATGTATCCATCGTTAGTTGACAAATTTGCCACTGTTAAATCAAACCTTTTCTCTTCAATTCGATGGACATAGTTGAGGGCGCAGACAGAGTGGCATGCAATTGTGGGTGTACAGTTATAAATTTAGACTGGTTATTCATTAATATCTATGTTCTGTTTGAGAAGTATAAATCATAGCTCAACATGTGTTGTCATAAATAATTTGACCAAGCTCTTCAACTGTGATAAAATCACACAAAGGAGATATTCGTGCTTAAAGAATATTAAACTTGGATGAATTAAAGCTGATGCTATCTGATAGATCTTGTTTTTTCTTTTGAGTGGCAAGAAAATAGAAGGTACCATATCAGGTTACAAATCATGATCTGCAATTTTGCTATTCATACCTTGCTCATGTTTTTTTGTCAAGAAGATTTGACATATACCTGGATAAATTTGGAAAGAATAGCTCAAATGGATACCTTGTTCCCTTGAATCATCAAAATTTGGAAAGAATAGCTCAAATGGATACGTTGTCCCCTTGAATCATCGCTAGTAATACCCCCTCCCCCTTCCTTATATCTGTCCTTTCTAATTAGTAATCTAGATTATTCTGTAGTGATTGCTACAGAAATAGAGCGATGACAAAGGCTTCAGCTAAATCCTACATGTGTCTACATCCATGTATCGCTAGTAGTGAAAACTACAGTTTTTATTATGAGAAATCAAACAGATGAATATACATGCAAAAGGTTGGTAAATACAGAGATGCTTAATCACTTTGTACGTGCGAAGCTATTTTTTTACTGAAGCACACTATCACTTGAAACTTCTTATCTGAAATCAGAAAAAGACTCATCATGTTTTTGTTTTAGCTAACGTATCTTATGATTCCTTCAGAAAACCCTACACAGTGCATGGAAGGAAATATCAAAATTGCGTGACAATGTCAGTTCAAAAAGGTGCAAACTCCAGCTTCAAAAACAAAAACTGAAGCTGTTTGCTATTCTTAGGGGAGAGGTAAGTTTTATGAATCATATTACTTATATTTTCTTGTATCTATTGCTTTAACTGTTTTGTGGCCTGTTGTAGGATTTTTCTTGTTTTTTATTTATTTTGTCCAGCTTATGTATCTGATTGCTGCCACTTGACATATGCAGATATCCTTTCTAGAGGAGTGGTCTCATATTGAAAAACATCACTCAAGTTCTTTGTTAGCAGCGATTGAAGCACTGAAGGCTAGCACTCTCCGTCTTCCGGTTGTTGGTGGTGCAAAGGTGTGAATTTTATATCGAACTGTAGTTGTAGCCGACTTGTTTTTTTATGCACAACTTAATAGTTGCTTATCTCTGAACAGGTTGATGCCCAATGTGTGAAGGAAGCTGTTAACTCAGCAGTGGATGTAATGCATACAATGACATCCTCAATGTCTAATTTGTTAACAAAGGTGCATTCCAGATTCTTTCAAAGCTTCAATCAGTAATTCATTATTTCTTTTCCTTGGTCTAGTTTGTTATATTATGTGTCAAGTTTTGAGAATGATATCATCAATATTGGATTGCAACAACTTTGCAAATTGGTAAATAGATCCATAAGCTCCATTCCTGATGGATGGCTTTGTTATCATTCAGAATTTTGCATTTATTCTTGACTCATTGTATTATAAGAGATGAACTTGTGCACTATGCCTGGATATATGCACATGTTTGTGGTTATGGCTTTTGTTGGGCATTGCAGTGCATTATGATAATACTATTTGTTTAACCAGCTTTTGCCTACTTGACCATTTGTTCAACCAACCTTTTCCTACTTCCATGCCTATTGTTCCTCTGCGGATTACAAAATAAGTTTAGCACATCACAGTTTAGCAATCGCAAACTGAGCCTATGTCTGCTAGGTGTCTTTGTTTCATATGCTATTTTTTCTTTATACTCCTTACGGTTTCTGTTGATTTGTCTTGAGTATGAGCTCTGATTCCTGATCTTGATTGTGCGGCACTTACTTTCCGATGCCTGCAGTTTCTTTGTATGTATGAAATGGCAATAGTGTGGTTTAAATATCATATCATTTTCTTGTGGCTAATTATCTTACTCTGGTTGCCACTAGACAACTATTACGCAATTGTTTTGGTAATATATTGATCCTGCATACACGCAGATCAATTGAGACCAGCAATTTATGCTCTCGAAAACAGGCCTACTTTCTGTAATAGACTTGAAATTCTCTCGCCAACTCTGAATGCATTTCTTGAAAACTAAGCAGTCGAATGTAATCACACTTGGTTTTGTATGGCCTTGAAGAATAAGCTGATTTTCACTTATGATAATTTCAGGTGGAGGGGACAAGTTCCGTACTGTATGAGCTTGCGAAACTTGCAACACAAGAGCAAATGTTGTTGGATCAATCAAGAGACCTCTTATCCACTGTGGCAGCAATACATGTAGGGAGAAGTTCTATGACCTTTGCTTCAATTCTAAACATTGTTTCTTGTTGTTTAGACCAATGCTTTAATCTTACATATATATTGGCAACACAGGTGAAACAGTGTAGCTTGAAAACTCACATGCTACAACGAAAGCAAAGGCAGGGCCAAACACAGTGGTAGATCAGATTCTCACTAACATGACACGGCCTCATCTGTATCTCACTGGAGACTACTACTACAACAGGTAATAAAGCAGCAGCAGTAACCATTTGTTGGGTGTGAAGCGTGTTGTCCTAATCTGCTCGATCATCCCGCCGAGTGTAGCTGATTCATGTAATTTTTTTTTGAGTGCATATCTCCATAGAATGGCCCCCCCTCTTGCCCGCAGTTGTTTGCAGCGGGTGATGTATACAGAGAAAGAGAGAGAGAACCTAGTGTTGACCAAGGGTAAGCTTCCCGTGTAGATATGAAAAAGCTTGTTGTTTGCGTGCGAGTGCTGGAGTGTTGTTTGTATTCTGGAATGGGAACAACTGTCAAGTTTGATATAGCTGTTTCTCCATGGCGAATTAACGTGGCAGGTTGTTTTTGTATAACCTGCTCGATGTTACTGTTACTGCAATGTAGTTGTGTCTGATTATGTTCACCCTGGAACTAAATTGTGACCCGTACGTTGGTTACCCGGTCATCAGTGTTGTGTCTGTCTTGATTGTGGCCGTGCAATGCCGATCCAGTGACTGCGAAGAAACAAGAACCGTAAATGTCAGAAGCGTGGCATGTTGAATATTTGGTGGATCTGAGGTGTGTAGGACACGTACCGTAATGGGAGGCCCGGACGGCGTCCGCGTCGATACAGATTTGTAGGTGTTGGCGCCATGTCACATTCATAGGCTACCTCGAAACGGAGTACCTGTGGGTGGGGGGAAACCTACGCACCAGGCCAGCAGCCAGCGCCCTCCTGTTTGCCCACGCACGGGGGCACGGCGGGCGCACGTACGTACGAGCCTACCAACCGTCCTGTTCGGGTGCCTCCGCCGGAGAGCGACGGGCGTGGCGACAAGGGTACAGGGCAATTTAAGAGCGGCGGCCCGTTGCGCTGCGCACGAAAACTGTTCCAAGATATCGGGCGGATGGATCCAAGGCGCTTCCCCTGGTTGTTGCAGCATTTTACCAAACACAAGTCGTTGTTCAAAAAGGGTCTGGGCTAGGTCCCAATACAACGCACGATGCGTACTCACCTCCCAGCGTCAATATCGCTACTGGGCTAGGTCCAATTGCTTCCGGTTCCGCTTTCGGGACTTTTCTACAAGCTTTCGGCCTGGTTGTACCATGGTTTTCTCTGTTTTATGTTTGTTTTTCCGGTCCAGTTTCTCCATGTTTCTGGTTTTTCTTTTTTTCCCTTTCTGTTTCTTTATCCTGTTTTTTCTTTTAAAATTTTTATAATATTTTCAAATTTGAACAATTTTCAATTTAAACTATTTTCGATTTTGACAATTTTTAAACCCGAAGAAACTTTAAAGGTAAAAACAAAACTGCACAAATTTTAAATTTGAACAATTTCCATATATGAATAAAATGTAAATTTAAATAATTTTCGACTTTGAAACAAATTTTAAATTTAAAGAATTTTCAAATCTTAACAAATTTCAAATCTAAATAGTTTTTAAATCCGAACATTTTCTATTTTAAGAACATTCTTTAAATTTAAATAGTTTTAAAATTTGCATAATTTTCAAATGAATAGTTTTGATTTTTTTGAATAGTATTTTATTTGTGAATATTTTTATTTCATGAATATTAGTTTTGATTCGTGTAACGAGATGTCGTGGCATGACGCCAAGAGCTATGTATGATAACCTATACATAAATTTTAGCATTTTTATTAGTTCTTTGTTGTTGCTTACCTAGGTCCTCGCCTCCTCTTCCATCATTGTGTTTTCTTTTTTGCATCAGTGTTTATAGTTATATAAATAATGGTTTTATTTATTTTTTTCTATTTTATTTTGATAGCACTTTGTAAATAGTTATATACAAAATAAAATCTAGAAATTATAGGATATTAAATGAAATAAAAGGAGGAGAATAATGTAGAAACCAAACATAGGGTTTTAACAAACTAGTTTTAGGGGGATAACATACATGATGTCTTGATGATGCATAAAAAACAAAAACAACATCCTAAAGCTAACTTGGAATATTTTCCGGGTGTGACAATAATCTGTCGGGCAATACATGGGTCATTTTTCTTAGCGCAAAGCGGAGGCAGCTCGCAAGTGACGAACTGGAAGGACCCTTTCTCTACTCAAGAGAGGGTACGACATATGGATATACGTAGTGATACGAAATGATCAAGAGAGGCGTAAAGAGGGTCTTCCTGTCGGCATTAACTAATCTGCATGAACGTATGGCCAAAGAGCATTTCTCACTTCAAAAATAGTGTATTGGCATTCAGAAGACCAGATATGTGATGTTCATGAGGTATTACATATGGATGATAGTAATACTACAAACGAAGAGAAGACCACCAAAACAAAACATCACTTGGTATTTGATTTTTCTACTTAGTTTATTTATCATCTCTAGAGGGGAGGCACTCTAGCATGGTGCTTCACCCTCTTCCTGGACCCTTTGGAGGATGGTGGCGGTTGTTGGCACCGGGTGACGGGTAGTCATTCACCTCTGGACCCTTTGGAGGATGGTGGCGGTTGTTGGCACCGGGTGACGGGTAGTCATTCACCTCTGGACCCTTTGGAGGATGGTGGCGGTTGTTGGCACCGGGTGACGGGTAGTCATTCACCTCTGGACCCTTTGGAGGATGGTGGCGGTTGTTGGCACCGGGTGACGGGTAGTCATTCACCTCTGGACCCTTTGGAGGATGGTGGCGGTTGTTGGCACCGGGTGACGGGTAGTCATTCACCTCTGGACCCTTTGGAGGATGGTGGCGGTTGTTGGCACCGGGTGACGGGTAGTCATTCACCTCTGGACCCTTTGGAGGATGGTGGCGGTTGTTGGCACCGGGTGACGGGTAGTCATTCACCTCTGGACCCTTTGGAGGATGGTGGCGGTTGTTGGCACCGGGTGATGGGTAGTCATTCACCTCTGGACCCTTTGGAGGATGGTGGCAGTTGTTGGCACCGGGTGACGAGTAGTCATTCACCTCCGCGTCCATGCTTGTCGTCGCCCTGGCCTGCAGTTGCACCTTCCCCAATGCCACCACCATCTTCTACAAGAAGAGCACATTCAAATCGTCGTGTTGGTATTAGTTGTCACTTGTCAGCGTGTATTAGGGGAATTTCTCGCAACAGTTATAGAGATAAATTCAAGGGAAATATTACAAAGAAGCAAGCCAGATATACATGACAACCTGCATAGGATAAAGCTTCAAAGCTGGCGGATGATGCAGGTTCCTCAACTGAATGCTCCCTGCAAGCAATTCCCACCAGAATGATCATCGATTCATAAGCAAAGACAAAAACAAAATTGAATCTATCATATAAGTATATACATGAATGAGCTTGTGAAAAATCTTACTTGACGTGGGCACCGCGGATGCCAGATGCACAACGAGGAGGGAAAGCATGAGGAAGCATAGGAGTAGAGGCTTCACCTTATAGGAGCGGCACGGATCCATTGCTCAAAAAACTATGCGCGCTCTGATCTATCTCTGACTCACGGGTGGTGATAGGCAATGGGTGGTGTGGCGGTGTTACTGGCTAGCCCTTGGGATTTTATAGTTGGACCAGAGCTAGTTATCCAGTTGATGGCTATCCTTCTCCTCTTGACATGCTATAAAAGGTCAACTTTGCATTACATTGTCGTGTTTGGAAGGTAGAGGATGGTATGTGAGGTCGTCTTCCATGGATATGCTTGTGGTAATGGAGCAAGCCGGTAGTCAATGAAGGCAATTTTAGCTATACTAGGTTTGTTTAGGAATGCATTTAGGAATTGTTTAATGTGAAATTCTTAAGGAATTATCGTGACCCAAAAATGAACTCTTATCATTAGCAGACGTTAATGGTAATTCATGAATTATTTAGCACTTATTTTTATCCTTCCTAAATTTTAATTAATGTTAGGAAATTATTTATTACAAGATTATCATGTTTATAACTTTCTTGCTATTATGATGAGCATTTATGGTTTGGTTAATTCTCGCTTATCTTAGTTGTCGCAGATTATACTCCATAAAGCGTAAAGTGGAATGCATTTTAGTTAATGGAAATTGAAAATAACAAATAATATGTCTATGAATTCAAGAAATTATGTAGAAAATGATTTTGTAAGAAAATTCTAGTTTTATGAAACCGCAAATTTTATTTTGTTTAAAGTTCATGTTATAGGCCTCCTTTGATTAATAGGGAAGGAAAACTAAAGTATTATAAAATATAAAGGAATGGAATGCCCTGCCCAGTTGGTTCCTGCGGTTAAAGGAATTCTCATAGGAAATTTTCCATGAGGTTGAAGCTCATGCTATTTTTCCCTTGAAAACACACCGCCAAGTTCCTATAGGATTTGTTCCTACGGGTTTCAATCCCATGAATCAAATATGTTTGGAAGGAAAAAATCCACAAGGACTGAATCCTACAGAAATCCCAAGAAAATCCTTTGAATGAAATGAGGCCATAGTATTTTAATTCTAGAAAAAAGAACTATAAACTATTTTAAGGTGAATCTTTCTGCATTTGTAAGTAAACTAACTTAATTGTCTAACCAGAGGACCAAAATTCATAATTATCTAAGACAAATGTACCATAAGTTTAGAGTTACACTTTAAAACTCTATTTGGCAATATCTTTAAAACAAAAAATGTTATTAAATCATTTTTTCTGATAGTGAAAGATAATAAAATCATATATCAAATATCACTTCTGTATATTTTTTTGAACACTTTTACTTTAGGTGATTTCATATTTGAAATCATATTCCTTCTGTATCATATCTCACAATTCACAATTCCTTTTTGTTCTGTTCTTTTTTTCTATGGCTACATAATTAACAGAATTATCTAGTAGTACCATAGATGTTCTATCTCACATCCTTAAACGTGTATCCATTGGAATTTAATACTAGAACTCTCAAAATCATAAACCCAATGACAATGATTTTTCTAAATTAAATAATACAATCAACATTAATCAAATGGATAATAATATTAGATTGTTTCCTTATGATTTTGAAAATAAATCCAAACAAATTTTAAATTTCAATAATTTTCAAATCTGAATAAATTTTAAATTTGAGCAATTTTTGAATCTGATAAATTTAAAATTTAAAGAAATTTCAAATCTTACAAAAATCCAAATTCAAATAGTTTTTAAATTCGTATAGTTTATTTTTAATGAACAATCGTTAAATTTGAATAGCTTTAAAATTTGAACAGTTTTCAAATGAATAGTTTTAAATTCTCGAATGTTATTTTGTTTGTGAAGATTTTTTGTTTCGCGAGTATTCAAAATAACCAAACAAGCAGATGCTTTTTTGTTTACAAGAACATGCAGCAAAATACGAGACATGCCTAATATATTTCTCTACTACCAATATACATGTATGCCTAATATGTTTCTAACAAGGACAACCCATGGAAGGCTTCACGACCGGTAACCTGACACTCCCCCTCCCCTCCTACCGCTCTCCATTTCGTTGATAGTCGCTGAGGAAGAACCAGGCCGCCCCCGACTCATATCCGATAGTGTTGCCGGCCAAAGATGGAGAAGGGGGCGCCGTAGTAGTTAGGTTAGATGGTTGCGGGACGGTAGTGGGCTCTTTGCCCAGTAGTTGGAGGCGAGCGGAAGATCTTGGCACCCAGATCTTGCTTGTTGTAGGGCTTTTACTTCCATTGCTGTTTAATTGATTATTTTTCAGCACAAAACACACAATCCGCTGTTTTCCTTAGGTTTATTTTTAGAAGGTTGTCTCTTCTCATGAGTTTATATTGATCAAACAACCAAAGAAATATGTGGAGGTGGCACCACCAATTTACAAATGAATAGAATGTAGATGGGAACAACCCTTCTAAAACTAATAATGTTGTAGAGTGATTAAATGGAATGTTGCCCATTGGTAGTGTGTGATGACTGGGTTCCTGCACCAACAACAGGGTTATTGCAGTACTTGTAGCAGCAAATATTTAAAGAGTTTGTCCCGTAAGAGCTCGGTGAACAAAAACAACACGACCCCTCAGTCACGTTGTCAATGAGGCCACGTTCGCACGCAAATCGTGGTTTGGAAATAGTCTACTCTATAGGTTGCTAGAATAAATAAATTTAAGATAATTTGTAACAACTACTACTAGGACTACAAGAAAACTAGAACAAACCTAAAACTAGAAAGAGGTGAATGCAATGAGATGACATATTCATGCTACGATTCCTCAAGTAATGTCGTGTATACCGGTGTGTATGATAAGTGCTTATGGAATAGCTATAAACTATACTTGTGGCGGTCCCTCAAATACCGTTGTCTCTCACCGTTGGTAACTGGCAACCAGATAACTCAACTGTCTACACCCTCTTCGGACATGGGTCATCTCGTATTAAGGTAACAAGACAAATTAAGGTAATAAAACCAGAGCAAAGGCATTAAGTTCTATGGACAACCGTACTCCTAAGCAAGTGTGCTAGTCACAAGATATCCCGTCTATCACTTTGCGGTCAAGCAATTCGCAACACTATTTCTATCTATATCATGAGTGATCTTGGGGGAACTCTGGACGGTGCATCCTAAGCTGCTATTGCCTCTGCAAATCACTTATAGAAAATAGCCTATTAGTTCTACCCATGGAAGAGCAGAGACTAATGATAAGTTTTGTGACATATTGTGAATCCCTAGTAAATTCCTCAACAATGGATTGGACGTCTCCAATCACTAGAATAATATCATGAATAGAACAATATAAAGAGAAAGCACAAACACATTAATTAACAAGAACACACCACACTTCAGTTACTCAAATCATCATAACATTAATAAAAGGGGGTTCAAGCCATGTTACAACCCATCACGAAGACCATGTTGGTAAGAATGAAGGAATAGCAGCGATGGAGATGGTGATGACGACGCGGTGATGGTGTTGTCGGCATGGTGATGGCGGCGTCCTCCTTATCCTCCTCTTCTTGCTTGGATGCCTTGATGGTGTTGATGGAGATTTAGATCTTGGTGGAGCTGTAGAGGCTATGGAGGCGGCACGACGGCAGGGCGCTGCCGTGGAGGCGGTATATGGGATCTAGATCTTGTATATGGTGTATTATGGATTCCTCCCCTCTCCCTTGACTCCTCCCTCCTTTATATAGGCATTGGGGTGCCCTAGGATTCCCCCAATACCATCATATGACTTAGGGAAGGTTTTGGAGCTTCTGGGGGGCGAAATACTATCGTTGCCGACCTTCTTCGCAACTATACAGCAGGAACTATACGGCTGGAATTTTTGCTCGCTCTGTATAGTTGGTCGTTATACCTTCGAGCTCTTCAGTATTTTGGTCGTTATTTCTTCATACGAACTTCGTACTGGGTGTTCTCGGGCTCGTTGGATTCTTCTCGACGAGGGCTACAACTATATTGTCTTGGATATTTATTTTGAGAAGTTCAAAAAATTCACTTTTTCCAACACCTCAAATGGCTAAGTCCTGTATCCTCCATACTATGTTATCTTTGTTCCTTTTGCCTTACTTTTATCCATAATCATCATAAACACCTACACACATGTCAAAGATAAGGAAGAGGGATAAAATTATACCTAAACTACTAAATGTGCAAAGCTCATATGAAAATGAATGAATAACAGAAACCATGCATATTTGGCATAACTGCAGCTAGATAAAGCATGAGATGTGTGGTTGATATGCATAAAATACTTCTATAAAAGTGTACATAAATTCCACTCATCAACCTCCCCAATCTTAGACTCCGCACGTCCCGAGCAGTAACTGTCGATAAATAATATGAGGGGAATTTTGCTTGCCATTGAAAACCAGTATGCCTTGCATCCTTATTTCCTTGCAAGATCAAAGAGAGTAAATATGTACTCATACAAGGAAATACAAGCTCAGTTATAAAGACCACCAAAGATTCATCAAAACTTATATGCTCCATGTCAAGAGTGAATCTAACTTGCAAGCAAACTTGTGATCCTCTTATTGCCCCTTTTGTATAACTTTTCATATAATTATTTTTATGAGGCAAAACTTAGTCATAAATAGATTTCAAGCATAAATAGGAATAAAGTTTATCGATTCTACCCAATCATTTCATCTAGTTAAGTCTCTCAAGTGCAAACATCAGTTATTGAGCTCTTAGAAAAATTATCTCTTAGTAACGAGATTTATGCCAAAAGGAAATGCATGAGCATGTCAAAATAAGCATAGCATTAGATTGTCTCAATTGGTCGTGTCTCATTTGGTCATCCACATTAATTAATCATGGCTATCAAACACTCCTTTTCTATTCTTTGTCTTTCTAAAACTTCAGTTCATCAGCAAGGAGATCATGCCAAAACTTAGTGTGTTTAATCAGACTGTGCAGGCTAAGAATGGATACTCATGACCATTACCAAGGTTTACCTTTTTGTTATAATGATTTATATTAACGGTCAGAGGAGTATTCCCTCTTTTTCTTTGAATGCGGGCCCATGAGGAGGCCAAAACTCTTACCCATCATAACATTATTGTTATAGATGTTTAATCAACTCATAGTCAAAATCTGAGATTTATCTCTTGGTTGATCATTTATAGGCCATCGGAGTTGTTGGCCCTCCATGGAGTGCGACAGTGGTGCAGACACGCATAAAGCAATATCATACTTTAATCAACAGGTCCAGATTTGACATGCATCTCAATTACCGCTAAACATTAGTTTCTTCAAACAAATCCTTTCAAAGAGTACTATTAAGTCGATCATCACATCTATGGTGTTGAGTATCCTTAACGCTAAACTCTTAAGACAGTTAAACAACACCTTATTTGGCATATAACTCAAAACTTTGAAATATCATTTCCAATTGACAACTCCTTCCGTAAGCAAACTATCAAGTCTATTGTTTTGACACTATGGGGCCAAGCATAACTATTTATTTAAGACAAAACTATTAGGTGATAACTATCAAATTTCAAAAGATCTTGATCAAATTTTCATTCTTTCCAAGTATAGAGATTATGGCAATGTTTTCTAGAGGATCACAAATATTGTCACAAGCTTGATAAACAATTAGGTAAGATGCATACAAGATCTAATTCAACTCCTATGGTGCCTATCATGATTAAGTGTATCCCCATATAAATACAAAACTAAACTCATTTAATCAAGCATTCAAAAACAACGGGATACATAATTGCATTAAACCTTCATCGAATATGAACATTGCACAAGACTCTACACATGCAGAAGTAACCTCCCCAAGCTTAGAACTTTGCAAGAACCAAACTTGAGAAGATCATGAAAACAAAAGAGAAAATGCAGTTATCAAAAGAGAGTGTGATAAGTGGTTATCTCCCCAAGCTTAGTTGAAAGCAAGGGTGACACGTTTTACCTTTGAGGTACTAGTAACCTCTCTTTCGATGGACAAAGAACCTTTGCTTCAACATGTATTTCTTGATATGGCCCGTTGTGCCTTCCTTCAGAACCTGCTTAGAAACTAAAAAGAAAACGAAATATTTTGTGTTTCTGAAGACACGGGTTTAGCTCACAAGTGATAAAAACACAAGTCCCACTGAGTTGGTTCATCAACCTAAGCACCACGCTTAATTCAACAAACTAGTTCTAGAAGAGGCCTCTCCTAGATTGTTATGAGGTACAAGTGAAACAGGATACGAGGCACGAGTGTGCTGCACCTATGTGCTTATTAAAAGATGTTCAAGTTGGAAAGTTTTACCAGATATTAATAGGTAGGCATGTTGAATTGAAGCAACCAAGTGGCTCATGCGAGTGTTTGCACAGTTGACACTACCGTACACGTTGTCACACAAGGTTCAAGTCCCTACGAAAATAATACGCAAAATAAAATGCATCGTTTTGTTATACGAATATAGTTCGTTTACCCCACCGATAAAAGGAAAGTAAAATAAAATATGAACTACTAAAGAGAATTACAAATTAAGGAATTTTTGAGATAGAACTTTATTGCTTACATATGATTGGCTTCTCTAGAACATGGGAGAAGTTCTGAGGTGTTTTTTCGAATTTTTTAGAAGAAGAAGAAAGAAGAAAGAACAAAATTTTAAGCAATGGTTACCTTTCAGTTGGCATTTGAGGGGTTTGTACAATTATACGGGCGCAACTATACGACCAGACCAAAAAGGTCCCGTCGTATAGTTGGTCATTAAACTTACTGTAGCTTGAAAATAAATTTGACGAAGGCATCGATAACTATACGACCGCAACTATACGGTCGAAATTTTTATTCACGCCATATAGTTGGTCGATAAACTTTTGGTACCCTTTGGAAACTGAAGGGGTGATGTCGAAACAACTATACGACCGCAACTATACGGCCAGAATTTGTATTCCTGCCATATAGTTGGTCGTTAAACCTTCTGGAGTCGCCAAAATTTACATGTTTCTTCGAGGAGTCTTTATTGACCTCAAACTTAATGAAACACATGTTTTGACAGTAAAATAACAACTTTAATTTTTGGCCAACATATACATATAATTGAAGGATTCACCTGAAACTGATTTTCTCTTCCTTTTTACCGAGTTTATGCAACATAATGACAATAAATTCTACCTTTTGAAAACTACCACAAGATTACTCTAATAGCAAGACATGCGAAGAATAAAAGTGACAATGCAACATTAATGCAACTAGACTCAAGACACAAAACTAAGAAAGACGCCTAATGACTTCCGGGTTGCCTCCCGGCAAGCGCTCTATTTAAAGCCATAAAGCCGGGCAAGTATGCTCCATACATTACCCATCTGGATCCCAAGGGATATCGACTCGAGGTGTGGTTATACATGCCAGTTTGGAGAATCTTGGAGTAGAGTTTAGTCGGAGTCATACCTGCTTATGGTGCATCTACATCATGTAGATGAACAAGTTCTCGCTTTCAAGCGAGTGTTGATGCACCAAGCTTGGTGAACATGCCTCCGTGTATAGCTGCAATGAGAGGATTTGAGATTCATATAAAATTCTTAAATATTTACCTTGGTTACCTGTGTAGGAAAACACTTCATAGTACTCTTCCTTCATAGCAGGTGAAAGAACATTTCAGAATCCCTAGTGTTTTGTGTGTTAGAAAACAATATCAAGAATTATTTAATGTGTGTTGAAGTGCTGCAGATATCTACCTTAAAAAGGGAAAAAACTTCCTTTGGGTGGGGGGGGGGAGGATAATCCGCCCCTACCAGGGGCAGATAATCCTCCCCTCCCCATTTCCAGCAGGGTACAACACCCAGAGAGGGGGCGGATTTTTGGCCGGATTTTCCAGCCTGGCCACATAATACCCCACAAGATCAGCTTCAAGTTTACCAAGGCGCAACCCCCAGAGAGGGGGTGGAGTTTCCCCCGGACTTTCCGGCTCTGGGGCGGATTTTCTCCCCAGGGCGGATAGTCCGCCCCTTGAGGGGGGCGAATTATCGGCCCCCTCGAGGAATTTCACCAAGTCAAGACCTGCGTTGCTCTCTTTATGGGGGGGGGGGCGGAGTTTTTCCCGGAGTTCCCGTCCTGGGGGCGGATTTTTCCCTAGGGCGGATAGTCCGCCCCTAAGGGGGGCAGATAATCCGCCCCCAAATTTCTTCAACGACAAGATCTGGGCAGGGGTATTTAATCTTGTCTTCCCCCTCCTTCCAGAACTCTCGATTGATACGAAAAAGTCAGGATCTGTTCATCATCCTTCAACCAAGAGAGCTCCACATTCATCCATCCAAAGGCCCCGTCCCTTGGGGAATCGAAGGAGGAGAACTCGATCTTCAACTACTGCAATCAAGCGCTTCATCTCCTTTGCATTCATTTGGATAATCACCGATCTAGTATTTCTTGCAAATATCTAGATCCTTGCTTTTGTTTATATTGATGAACCTTGTTCTTGTGACAGCTTGTTGTCATTACGGGAGCCCCCAATTCAGTTGTGGGTGTGTGCCCTGGTAGAGTTGTGAAGGCACCGGTTCCCGCCTCGAAGGGTACCAATAGTGGAGAAGGTGGATCAGGCCTTTCGTGGCGAGATCCATCGAAGAATAGGGTGAGGCCTATTGTGGCGTGGTGGTCTTAGAACCGCCCACCCCTCCAACGCAGATGTACTTCCCTTAACAAGGAAGGAACTGCAGTAAAACAAATCCCTGTGTCTCCGCATGCTCCACTATGGTTTCCTCGCTCCTCTCTTTACGTGCTTAGTATCTAGGTTTGCATATACGGAAATTATCGTAGTTGTATATCTAGAGAATTTACTTTGTGTCAAGCCTAAAATTGAAAAACAACTAAAAAATTAGTAGCACCTATTCACCCCCTCTAGGTGCCCATACGATCCATTTCAATTGGTATCAGAGCCCTGGCTCTTAATTCGGGCTTAACCGCCTAAGAGAATTATGGGTTCCAAGGTAGATGGGAGTGATGCTCCGGAGGTAGTTACCATGAACGATCTCAAGATGTTGGAAACAACCTTGGTGAGTTCAATGGAGGCTAAGATGGAAGAGATGCGTCAATTGATAATGTGTCTCTCCACATCCGCATCATAACCTCCATCTAAATCCGAGGCTACCATTCCACAATCCAAGGAAATGCGTAAAACCGATTCCAAAGATAACAAAGTGGTTGGTGATGGCACTAGCAAGAGCTCCTCCTCAAAACAGGATAGTGGTAAGGAAGGATACAATGAGGTTTTCCATGTGTATTCTCCTGATCCACCTATCCCTCACCCACATATACATACTAGGGGTGATCCATCCAAACTTTCAGCATCTACTTTTATTCAATGACAATTTTTGATGAAGTCTCATGTGTGCGGTTCCTCCATTGAGTTGTGGAAAATCATCGAGAATGGTCTTTATGTTGGAAATCCCAACAATCTCACAAGAAGAGAGGTTGTCGATAGTCAACTCAACGCTACAACTCTACACATGATACAACTTGGTGTGGGTGACAAAGACTTGCCACACATTCAGCATCTTAGTACAGCTAAGGAAGCTTGGGATGCCCTCACCGAGCTCTTCATTGGAAATGAAAGTATGAGAAGGAATAGATATGATGCTTTGAGCAATGAAGCTGAAGGTTTTTATATGTTGGATGGAGAAGACCACGAGGACATGTATAGGAGGCTCAAGTCAATAGCCACCACTTTCAGGAATCATGGTGCCTATCATGTTGATGATGCGTGGATCAAGCGCAAGTATGTCAGTGCTCTTATGCCATTTGAGCCCACAGATTTGAAGAGTATCCAAGGAAGGCATAATTACCACCTTATGACATCCAATGAGGTAATGCAAGAAATGGCAGTTTTCAAAGTGGCTGCCAAGAATGCCGAAGATGCTCGTGCACGAGCTATGGGGATGCAAAAGGGGGTCAACGTGGCCTTGAAGACAAGTGTGGCTGATCATGATGAAGATGACATAGAAGGTATGGACTATCCCGAGTATGTAAAAAGAATTCATGGACAATACATGGCCTTCTATGCTATAAACTTTTTTAAGGATCCAGCCAAGGCCAAATCTAAAATGGAATGCAAGAGTGGAACTTATGGAAGAAAGGAAAACGGTCCCAAGCTGAGAACTTGTTTCAACTATGGAGACCGGATGCACTTTGTAGCCGAGTGTCCGTATCAAAGTAGGGAAGATAATGGAGGCTGACTCATTCTCAAGGAAAAGTCAAAGGCTCCACGCAAGAAACAGTTTGTAAAGAAAATGTTGATACGTCCAAAACGTATCTACTTTCTCGAACACTTTGCTATTGTTTCTCCTCTAAACTTGTGTGATTTGGATACAACTAACACGGACTGACGCTGTTTTTAGCAGAATTACCTTGGTGTATTGTTTTTGTGCACAAAATGAACTATCAGGAAAAATCCCGGAAAATAGGCCAAAAATTATATTTCACCAGAAGATCCACGGAGCCAGAAGATGAGACGGAGAGGAGCCCTGGGGGGCCCACACCCACCCTAGGCGCGGGCCCACCACTAGACGCGCCTGGAGGGGGTGCAGCCACCCCAGGCACCCCCTCGGACTCCCTCTGCGCCTATAAGTTGCCTTTCGAACTAAAAACGAGGGGGGTTCGATAGTTTTCCAGAAAGAGTTCCGCTCCGCTGTCGCCACCAGAAACCAAGATTCGGATCCAGAAACTCCTTTATGGCACCCTGCCGGGACGGGGAATTTGGGGAGGATCATCGCCATCGTCATCACCAACGCATCTCCATCAACCACCGAGGTTTCCCTCATCCATGAGTGAGTAATCCCCCATTGTAGACTTGGGGATGGTAGGGATTGGATGAGTTCTATCATGTAATCGAATAAGATCTATTAGGGCATAGTGCCTAGTATCTCTATTAGTGCTATTTGACTTTGTTGCAACTTGTTGTGCTTAATGCATGTCACTAGGGCCCGAGTGCCATGATCTTAGATCTGAACTTATTATTGAATCATTATGATGGTATTGTTTGTGATCTTATCTGCAAGTTGTGTACACATATCATTGTCCGGATCCAAAGGCCCCAAAGTGACAATAATTGGGATAACCAGAGGGGATGGCTGTGGTGTGAGGATCACATGTGTTCACGGAGTGTTAATGCTTTGCTCCGATGCTCTATTAAAAGGAGCACCTTAATTGACAGTAGTTCCCTAGAGGCCCCGTTGCCACGGGCTGGCTGGACAGAAGATGTTGTGCAAGTTCTCATTGTAAGCACGTATGACTATATTTGGAGCACATGCCTAGGATTGTTTAGTACTTGGATGCTTGTTATTATTTATCTGCAATGCCCTAGATCTTGAAGTTACATGTTTAGACTCGTCCATCCATCCCTATGCCTACCGCACTAGAATCCCACTATTACCATTACTATTACTATTGCTCATGTTTTACTGCTGCTATTGCTTTGTTGTTGCTACTACCAAACTGTTGCTACTGATAAACTTCTGTGAGCAAGAACTATTTCCAGGTGTAGTTGAACTGACAACTCAGTTGTTAAGGCTTGCAAGTATTCTTTGGATCCCCTTGTGCCAAATCAATAAATTGGGTAATACTACCCGCGAAGACTGTTGCGATCCCCTATACTTGTGGGTCATCAAGACTATTTTCTGGCGCCGTTGCCGGGGAGCATAGCTTTATTTGTAAGTTCACTTGGATCTACTATTGTTCACTTTTACTCCTTTCATCATGGGGAAGTCTCGTGATGGAAAGTTCCCTATTTTACCATCCACTCCAAGAAGAGGTACAGTCCTAAACACCTCTGATGCTCTTGATTCACCGTCTGTTATAAGTAAGCTTGTTACAACACTACCACATACACATGCTACACACACTGCTACTACTGCTGAGTCTGAAACTACTTTTGATACTCATGATGTTACTTCTACTGTGCTTGATGCGAGTGGTTCATTAGGTCCTTTTCTAAATGCTACTATGGCTAGTCTAGAAAATATCGAAACTCCTAGTGAAGACATTGTTACACCTGTTAGCTCACCTGAGGCTAGTGAGAGTTATGATATTAATGATGGTTACATTGAGTTCACTGATGATTTTGTTGAAGAATGCCGAAACACACATGGTACTAGTGCTATTAAGAGTCTCCTTGCTAGACGTACTATCATGCCTAAGTTGTCCTCTGATCCTAAGTTTGCCAATTATCCCATAGATATTAAAGACGAAGACTATGATTTCTCTCTTGATTTATCTTATTTAGATATTGTTGAGAAAGAAAATTTTTGTGGGACTAAAAATGGGAGTGCTGTGGCTCATATGAATAAGCTTTATACTATGAGTGCTTTATTCTCTGATGATTTTAAGATGCACAAGTACTTTGTTACTAAGATCTTCCCTTTTTCACTAAAACGATAAGCTAGGGCTTGGATTAATAGATTAACTCCTGGTTCCATTGATAGCCCTGATTGCTTGATTGCTTCTTTCTTCCAGAAATATTTTCCTCCTAGTGCTAGACATGTTGCTTTGCAAAGACTTTTTGATTTTAAACAGGGAGAAGAAGAGAAATTGCCTAAGTCATGGACAAGGTTTTATTCCTTGATTCATGCACATCCTAGATGTCCATTACCTAAGAATGAACTTCTTGATATTTATTATAATAGACTAACTGATGATTTTCGGACCTACCTAGATAGCTTTGCTGATTCTGTTTCAGGAAAAGGACTCCTACAGATGCTGAAGAATTAATGACTAAAATAAGCAAGAATTATGATGATTGGACTTCAACTGAGCTAAATACACCTGAGTCTATTACTCCTGAACCAGTTGTTCCTGAACCAATTCTAGCACCAACAACAAAGAAGAGGGGAGTTATTGCATTAAATGATGAAGTGATGAAGGAAGCTAAGAAGTGTCTAAAGGAGAAAGGTATCAGAGCTGAAGATGTGAAGAATCTACCTCCTATAGAAGAATTATGTAAGCCAATTCCCCACTCATCTACTATTGAGGTACACTCTCTCCAACACTTTGATGAAGGTGATATTCCTTATGGTATGCCTCCTGATCAATGTTTAGAGGAACTTGACACATTTATTGTTAAACAAGGGTATTTTAATAAACAAGTTCAGAATCATTTATTGGAAAACTCTAGAGCTATCAATTAGTTGAAAGATATTGTGGAAAGAACTTCTAATGATATTAAAATGCTTTGTAAACACTTTCAAATGGTTCAAACTCAACTTGATCAACTTGCTAAGGTGCAAAAGGATATGCTAGTTAATGCCTCAGGATATAAACATGCTTGGAATTAGAACAAGGAGTGGTATAGCCACTCAAGATCCTTTATATCCTGAAGGACACCCTAAAAGAATAGAGCAGGATTCCCAACAAGGTGAAGATAGTGGTAGTCCTTGTAAGAGGAAGAAAAAGGAACATAAGATAGTTGAGGAACCACTTGAACCTGCTGTAGATCCTAATAGTATATCTGTCTCTGATGCTGAAGCTGAGAGTGGTAATGATAAAAATGAGTCTCCTGATAAAGAGGAAGGTGAGGAAGAACCTGATAAGCACACTAAGAACACTAGGTACACAAAGGAAGATTTTATTGCTAATAAACATGGTAAAGAGAGAGAACCTTGGGTGCACAAACCTATGCCTTTTCCAGGTAAGAAACACAAGTCAAAGGAGGAGGAACACTACGACAAGTTTTGTGAGTGGATGAAACCTTTATTCTTGCAAATTCCTTTGACCGATGCTATTAAGTTGCCTCCTTATTCAAAGTTTATGAAGGACATTGTCTCTAATAAAAGGAAGATTCCTAATGAGGAGATTTCTACTTTGCTTGCTAATTACTCCTTCAATGGTAAGGTTCCAAAGAAACTTGGTGATCCAGGTGTACCAACTATTCCTTGCTCTATTAAGAATAATTATGTTAGAACTGCTTTATGTGACTTGGGAGCTGGAGATAGTGCTATGCCTTTTTCTCTCTATAAGAGACTCCAGCTAGAAAAGTTGATACCAACTGATATTTCTTTCCAAATGGCTGATAAGTCAACTACTATTCCTGTTGGTATATGTGAGGATGTTCCTGTTCAAGTTGCTCATAATTGCATGGACTTAATTGATTTTGTTGTGCTTGAAATGCCTGAAGATGATAATATGTCTATTATTCTTGGGAGACCTTTTCTTAATACTGCAAGTGCTGTCATCAATTGTAATCAAGGAAAAGTAACATTCAATATTAATGGCAAAGAGCACACTGTCTATTTCCCCAAGAATGTTGTTAAGAGCTATTGCCTGAATTCCATTGAAAATATTGAGAGCATCAAGGTTGGAGAAATATATTGTCCCATTCCACAAGAAAATTTTCTATCAAGTATGAGGTAACATAATCACCTTGTGGAATGCAAAGTTTTGCTTCATATAAGATTGTTTTGGTAACAAGATTTGATCAACCTTGTTAACAAAAGGATTTTTATGAACAAAATAATGTTTCCACTATGGTTATACTTGATTTCTTTTACTTTTCTCCTTCCTAGTCTCTGCTTTAGCTTTAGTTTATCTAGTTGTTTGCTTGTTTGAGTTTCTTAGAGCTCCTGTAGTTTAGCTTTTGGTTTGCTTTTGCTTAGAAACCTTGTTTTGATGCATGTGTAGTCCTCTAGCAAGTTCCTATAGTAGTTGCTCATCATCTATCAACTTAGAAATCACTTGGTTTGATGGTTGTTTAAAATTTCAGAAAAGTGAAGTCATGGACCACCACACATTTCGTGATATATTTGAGAGTGATGCACCTAGAAGGGCAAGGCGTCCAAGGTCATCTACCAGTACTAGACCCTCATACAATGAGGATCTCATCACTCCGCGATTTGGTGACGAGGGAGATGAAGGGGATGCGCACCCCTCCACCTTTCCTTGCCAAGCTTTCTTGCGAGCTGCTGGGATTCTTTACGATTTTATGACTTTGATTCAGAGGGCTGGACTAACAAGTTTCATGCAGGATGAGAGCGCACAATATGCTTTTCTTACTAAAACATTTGTGGAGAGTTTTTCCTTTACTAATAGTGTGTTCAAGCCTACTGTGTCTTTCAAAATTTATGGCAGGGCTTATTCTGTGACTTTGAAGCAATTTTGCAAGGCCCTGGGACTTGGTACAACTGGGTCATCAAAGAAGATTCTAGCTTTTCCCGCTGATTTGTTGGAGCTTTACCGAGGAATAACCAATGATGATGACCGCAAAGCTCAACGAGATAAGATAAAGAATATTCAACTTCCAGCCATCAGGTACTTTGCCTACTATCTTGCCACCAGTGTTCTTGGTAGGGAGAACACTAGTAATATTTCCAACTATCAATTGACATTCTTAGCTGCTGCACTCAACAATGAGGATAAGTATAATCTTGGTTCTCTCATTTCTTGTCGTTTAGCTCTAAGGGGCCCATTTATGGGGGAATTATTGCTACCCGTGTTGCTGCTGCCTTGAACATTGCTGTTGATACACATGATACAGTTTTGGCTCCTCAGAGGCTTGATCTTGATGCCATGAAGGCGCACCACTTTGTCACCACTAGCTCTACTCTTGAGAACTTGGTTTATAGAATGTTGTTTACTGACGGGGAAGAGAGAGAGAGATCCCTCTACCCCAAACCACTTTGTTTAGTATTTCTCAGGGACCTTGGTCACGCTCGAAGGCGGAGATGGATGACAAGCCGCGCTCTCTTAACTTCCACGGGCACTGTCAGGAGGAAGCACCATCATACGACCCCTCTGCGTATTACACAGGGGAGGCCTCGAGCTCATACCAGGACGAGGGAGCTTCCTCGACATACTATGGAGGTGCATCTACTTGGGCACCATGGGATTGAGCCCCACTTAGGCCAAAAGCCTAAGCTTGGGGGAAGGTATACCAACGTCACACTCATATATATATCATGTTCGGTCGGTTCTTTGTACATCCATTGTTTTCGCTTTCTTTTTGGTTTTTGTTGCTTCTTTCTAAAAACCCAAAAATACCAAAAATATCTTCATTGTTTCTCTTGGTTTGTTTCTTTGTTTATTTGCTCTGGTTTGCCTTAAAAGAAAAATCCAAAAATATTTTTGCTTTGTTTTTGTTTGGTTTTTCTTTGTTTGCTTGTTTATAAAAAATCAAAAACACCAAAAATATTTGTTGGTCTTCTTTGGTTTTGTGAGTTCGGTTCAGCCGTCCTTAGTGGATTTTGGTTTCATGTTATCATTCAAGTCACACAAGTTAAGAGCAATAATGAAGATTAAGACAACTTGTGGTGTGGTAAGAGGCTGGTAGCGAACTCTATTTGTTTCATTTTTGTACATATACTCATTATTGTGAGCATGCTTAGCATGTTTGTGTAAGGTGTATGTGTCATTATGGATGCTTAGTAGTTCTTGCTTGTATATGATTAGCTCCAGCTTGCTAATAGTTTGTAGCATGTCATATGAATGTTTGCTTGCATTGTTTTATTCATACTTTGGTATGACATTGTGGTATCCTCCTCTGACTGTTCATGTGAATCGACTTGGCACATGCTCACGCATGCATATGACTAATAAATAGTCAGTAAGCCTCGTTGATTTATTTTGCCTTAGAGTTCTTGTATCACTTTCATGCCATAATTAGTCCTGTTTTGTTGCAAGCATGATTATGACAGTTATTGCTCTCTCGTTTGTCGCTCCCTCTCTATTTCTAGCCTTCACTTGCACTGAGTATGTGCCCTACATGTGCTTCCAACTCCCCAAAACCAATATTGCCAGCTGTGTCCACCATACCTACATATTAGCATCATTTGCTACTTCAGTGCATATTTTATATATGCCATGTTTTCTTCCAAAATAAAATGTTTGTCTATTTTGAGAAAGTTAGTTAGTAAAGCTCTCACAAACTTGATGGCACACTTTATTCCTTGCGTTTAATAATCCCGAACCATTGTGACCTGTCCATGAAAGTTATATGCTTGCTAATTATATGCTGGGAGTCAGCAGAACCGTGATGTCACGCGGAACGCTTTCAACACTTTTTGGATATCTCATCCAGTTGATTCCTTGCTCTTTTGTTTACGGATGTCGACGATGTGAAATAAAAGGGGAGGTTGTGAGTTCATGGAGTTTATACATTGTGTTAGAGAAACGCCAAGGCCGCTAGCCTAAGCCATGCCTAATCATGGTGGAAACTTGCAGCATCACCATAATGAGCATCTATGAAGCATACTCAATAAAAAGCTATGCATATGGTAAATAAAAGATTGCTGAGATGCTCATTGTCTGCTTGCCTTGTCATTTTGGTTATGGGAAAACTCCTGTACCATGTGCAAGGGGTACCCCGTTGGCGGTTCTCGATGATATGCATGTATTTACAGTGACAAGAACTTTCAGGTGACCAAAGTTGAGTAGCATGCAGAGCGACCCTCGTACTCAAGGGACTTGGGATTTCTAGTTTATGGTCTGTCAAGCATATGATTCAGAGTGGACCTCACTTTCACCTTAACCACATGAAGATTCCTATGATAGGGGCAATGAGAGCTCAAAGCTAATGAGTACCTTCCTTTCAGCATTTGGAAGCCTTTCAAACCTTTCAAAACCATTTTCACAACTTTGTTGAGTCACCACTTATTCTATGAGCACCTTCTTGAGAGCATAGTTGTCATTCTTGTGTTTGTTCCAAAACTTGGTTAATTATGTCATGACTTTTATGCTTGTATCTCTGATATCTTTACTTCTAGTCTTCATATGAACTTCAGAGGTGCCTTGGCATTTATATTGTGCTCTTCAAACAAAGGCAAGCGAGATACCACTCTATCATACCTTATTATGAGCATTGCAATGTTGCTTATGTTTATGTTTCATGCTACTTATTATTATTGAGTTGGTTTATCTTCATAGCTTGCAATGACTATTGAGTAGACTTAGCTGCATACTTCTTATTATGAACTGTCTAAGCATCTACTCCTGTGCTGAGAATATTTACATCATATGAAGCAAAGTGTTCGTGAAAGTTCTTTTATCGCACTCAGTTTTCAACTGAATTGCTTAAGGATAAGCAATAAGCCAAGCTTGGGATGAGTTGATACGTCCAAAACGTATCTACTTTCTCGAACACTTTGTTATTGTTTCTCCTCTAAACTTGTGTGATTTGGATACAACTAACACAGACTGACGCTGTTTTCAGCAGAATTACCTTGGTGTCTTATTTTTGTGCAGAAAATGAACTATCAGGAAAAATCCCAGAAAGTATGCCAAAAATTATATTTCACCAGAAGATCCACGGAGCCAGAAGACGAGACAGAGAGGAGGCCTGGGGGGCCACACCTACCCGGTCGGGCCCACCACCGTCCGCTGGAGGTGCACCACCCAGGCACCCTCGGCCTCTGCACCTATAAGTTGCCTTTCGACCTAAAAACTGAGGGGGTTCGATAGTTTTCCAGAAAGAGTTCCGCTCTGCTGCCGCAACCAGAAACCAAGATTCGGATCCAAAAACTCCGTTCTGGCACTTTGCCGGGACGGGGAATTTGGAGAGGATCATCGCCATCATCATCACCAACGCATCTCCATCAACTACTGATGTTTCCCTCATCCATGAGTGAGTAATCCCCCGTTGTAGGCTTGGGGATGGTAGGGATTGGATGAGTTCTATCATGATGGGGGAATACCAATCGGGGTATACCCACGAAGCGGGTTCGCCAGCTGGATCGAGCCGACTGAAGCCAAGCCCGGCGGTCGAATCGTAACACGGGCGCGCGCGGCCGACCTGCATTTGGCGCCGCGAGGCCCAAGACGGTGACTCCAATACAAAGCCCATTAGTGCACTTGTAAACCCTAGGTGACTGCATATATAAAGCCACCAGGGGCACCCCCACGGGGTATCTTCTCTCATATTAGATTAGATCTATTCTCCCTCCGCCTACGGCGGCTCCCTTGTAAACCAATCTATGATCATATACTGGATTGATAGCAGGACGTAGCGATCCTCCATCGAGGGGACGTGAACCTGGGTACATCGTGTGCCAATCTCGCTCCCGGATTCTCCTACGTCGCCTTGCTCCCTCTACGTAAGCTACCCCCAGTAGCATCTGCCGTGCAATACCACGATAGTTGGCGCCCACCGTGGGGCAAGCGGTGCTTGGAGGGTGATGATCCGGGCGGGATCCCTTACCGTCAACGAGGATCAATTTCTGTGTGCATCGCGCGCCGCCTATGGAAATCATCCCCTAGAGGTCCATCCAGTCGCGTCACGTCATAGCCCATCGAGCCATCGAGCCGTCAAGATCACCAGCATCCCTTTCGGTGGCTTCGGGCCAGATCGATCTGGAGGCAACTGCATATAATAATTGCGGCTTGGCAAAGCCTAGATCGTACGGAAGCAGCAGCTGCCGCAGATCGAAGTTCCAAGATTGATGCTACTACGTGGCTGGGAGATCCGCTGCAAATAAGAAGTAAAAAAGATAGACCGTGTTCCAGATAGATACATGCACACCAATTCAGGTACGTACTACTGTTCAATCTAGTACAAGCTAATAGCGCCAATCTATTTTGTAATTGCAGCATCGTATCAAACTCAAACTCCTGACCGCATGCGTGTGTGTTTGAGTTTTCTTTTCTAATCTAGGATAATGCCGGACTAAATTATCAATGCTAATCATTGTTATTTTTACTCGTGAACTCGTGCGAGGAATAAATTCGGGGAACCTGATCGAGTCGACCTCGACGTTACGCGCGTCCGTCTGGAGGTGGTGACGCCCCCTCAGATCAAGAAGTCACGCGGCTGCAGACCAATTCCCAACGAGTCAACCCTGAAAGCAGCTGCGCTCATGTAATCAGAAGAGACGTCGGTTATGTTATTCAACGTGTGCGTGGCCATGGACTCGCCAAGCGCAGCGTGCGCTGCAATCTCAATCGAGGTTGAATCGTATCAAGCCTCGGCACAGCAATGTCTCATAGATGTTTCGTCAGATAAACATGATGACTTATTATTTTCCTTTATTCAATCCCATCTTTCTCTCCTTAATTAATATTTGCATTGATTAATTTACTTAGATGTAATTCCTCCATGCGATCACGCCTCTAGCGTAACAAGTGCAGATCGATCGCATATGGCAAGACTGATGTGATAATCACATAGGATTTAGTGATCATTCTCTCAATAAATTATTATTTGATTTAATCATAATCGTGTGTTTACTTGTGTAAGTATGACATCCCGTTTGAAACGATGGAGTCGTGAAGGAGCCAACTCAGTCGCTCGGCCGCCGCGGACTCGCACCATGCCGACTTTCCACCCTAGGCGACTCGTCTGTCGCGGACTCGCCTGCCGTGGGATCGCCATCACGACCTCGTCTTCGCAGCTTCACCGTCGTCGACTTCGCCATAGCGCGACCTCCGTCCGCCGCGTCGACCCCGTGTCCGTCGCGTCGACTTCGCCATAGCGCGACCTCCGTCCGCCGCGTCGACCCCGTGTCCGCCGCGTCGACTTCTCCATAGCGCGACCTCCGTCCGCCTCGTTGACTTCGCCATAGCGCGACCTCCGTCCGCCTCGTTGACTTCGCCATAGCGCGACCTCCATCCGCCGCGTCGACCCCGTGTCCGCCGCGTCGACTTTGCCATAGCGCGACCCCGTGTCCGACGCGTATACTCTTTCCGGCTACATCAAATGCGTACGCCGTGCCTGCTAAGGGACCTTCATCGTCCGAGTCGCCAGAGAGGGTCGCATGCCACGCTGCATGGACTCACTACTGGGCTTCTCTTTCCTCCGGGAAAAAATCAATTCGCCTTTGTCAACCTTTGAAAGAGTAATTCGCAATGGCCAAGTAGTGTGGATGAGGACTCGCAAACTGAGCTTCGGATCGTCCATGAAAAACGCTAACCGAGATCCATCATTGGAGTCGCCTTGCTCGACTGGCCTTCCGGGCCAAGAAAAATGGTAGTGCTACACAAACAGCACCATGTCCTCCTCAACCTTAGACAGCGCGACTCGCATGGCCAAGTACTGCGGACGAGGACTCGCAACCTGAGCCTCGGATCGTCCAAGAAGAACGCCAAGTCGAGAGCCATCTTTGGGGTCGCCATGCGACTGGCCCCCCGGGCCAAGACAAGAGACTCGCTAACAAAACAGCACAATCAACATCATCGCGGACTCGCAATCATCGCGGACTCGCCACACTCGGGGACTCGGCGCCCGTCGGTCGCTCAGCCTCATCACTCGCCGCGCTCGGGAACTCGGCGCTCGTCGGTCGCTCGACCTCGCCGCTCTCCGTGCTCGGGGACTCGTCACTCTCCGCGCTCGGGGCTCAACGCTCGCTGGTCGTTCGACCTCGCCCCTCGCCGCGCTCGGGGACTCAGCGCTCGCGGGTCGTTCGACCTCGTCCCTCGCCGCGCTCGGAGACCGGCAATCGCCGGTAACTCGACCTCGCCATTCGGCACGCTACAGACAACGTCGCTCGACCGCGCCACTCGCCGTGCTCCGAGACTCGGCAATCGCCGGTAACTCGACCTCGCCACTCGGCACGCTTCTGCATGGCGTCGCCGCGCCACTACGCGGCTTCGGGGACTCGGCAATCGCCGGTCGCTCAACCTCGCCACTCGCCGCGCTTGGCAGCAACCACTAATATTTTCAGAATATGCATCTCTAAAGAGCCTCAAGTCGCCTCTACAAGCCAACTCGAGCCTCGGGGACTACTCCTAGGCATGTAGTGTGTACACGTGGTTCCACGACCGCGGCTCGCCCTCGTCGACTCGCCACAGTGGATTCGCCCTAGCGTACTCAACATGCTCGGGGACTCGCCACCGCGGACTCGCCCTCACATACTCAACACGCTCGGGGACTCTCCACCGCGGACTTGCCCTCACGTACTCAACACGCTCGGGGACTCGCCACCGCGGACTCACCCTCGCGTACTCACGCTCCAGGACTCGCCGCCACGGACCCGCCCTCGCGTACTCAACACGCTCGGGGACTCGTCACCGCGGACTCGCCCTCACGTACTCAACACTCTCGGGGACTCGCCACCGCGGACTCGCCCTCACGTACTCAACACGCTCGGGGACTCGCCACCGCGGACTCGCCCTCGCGTACTCACGCTCGGGGACTCGCCGCCACGGACCCGCCCTCGCGTACTCAACACGCTCGGGGACTCGCCACCGCGGACTCGCCCTCGCATTTCACGCTGGGACTCGCCGCCACGACCCGCCGCGTACTCAACACGCTCGGGGACTCGTCACCGGACTCGCCCGCGTACTAACGCGCCGGGACTCCCATCGTGGATTCGCTCTCGCGTACTCAACACGCTCGGGGACTCGCCGCCACGGATTCGCCCTCGCGTACTCAACGCGTTCGGGGACTCGGTGCTCTACAGACAACGCCACTCGCCGGTCTCCCAACCTCGCCACTTGGTGCGCTTGGGGACTCGGCACTCGTCGGTCGCTCGACCTCGCCACTCTCCGCGCTCGGGGACTCACCGCAACTGGTGGCTTCACCGACACCCTACGTCTTTCGCCAACTGGCCATCATCGACTGGCTCATGCCGACTGCCTTCCACTTCACGGTCCTTTTCTCTGTTCAGGAGCTCGTCGCCGATTCGCCACGACCCATCGTCAAGACTCTCCGCGCTCTGCCTCAAGCCCACGTCGAATCAACAACGCGCTCGGGGACTATTGATGGGGGGATACCAATCGGGGTATACCCACGAAGCGGGTTCGCCAGCTGGATCGAGCCGACTGAAGCCAAGCCCAGAGCGGGTCGACTCGCCCAATACGGCGATCATGCGGTCGGACCAGACGAGTGGCGCCGACTGAGGCCCAAGAAGGCGACTCCAATACAAAGCCCATTAGTGCACTTGTAAACCCTAGGTGACTGCATATATAAAGCCACAAGGGGCACCCCCACGGGTTATCTTCTCTCATATTAGATTAGATCTATTATCCCTCCGCCTACGGCGGCTCCCTTGTAAACCAATCTATGATCATATACTGGATTGATAGCAGGACGTAGCGATCCTCCATCGAGGGGACGTGAACCTGGGTACATCGTGTGCCAATCTCGCTCCCGGATTCTCCTACGTCGCCTTGCTCCCTCTACGTAAGCTACCCCCAGTAGCATCTGCCGTGCAATACCACGACATATCACGTAATCGAATAAGATCTGTTAGGGCATAGTGCCTAGTATCTCTATTAGTGCTATTTGACTTTGTTGCACCTTGTTGTGCTTAATTATTGTCACTAGGGCCCGAGTGCCATGATCTTGGATCTAAACTTATTATTGAATCATTATGATAGTATTGTTTGTGATCTTATCTGCAAGTTGTGTACACATATCATTGTCCGGATCCAAAGGCCCCAAAGTGACAATAATTGGGACAACCGGAGGGGATGGTTGTAGTGTGAGGATAACATGTGTTCACGGAGTGTTAATACTTTGCTCCGGTGCTTTATTAAAAGGAGCACCTTAATTACCAATAGTTCCCTAGAGTCCCCGCTGCCACGGGCTGGCTGGACAGAAGATGTTGTGCAAGTTCTCATTACGAGCACGTATGACTATATTTGGAGCACATGCCTAGGATTGTTTAGTACTTGGATGCTTGTTATTATTTATCTGCAATGCCCTAGATCTTTAAGTTACATGTTTAGACTCGTCCATGCAACACTCGTCCATCCATCACTATGCCTACCACACTTGAATCCCACTGTTACCGTTACTGTTACTATTGCTCCTGTTTTACTGCTGCTGTTTCTACTACCAAACTGTTGCTACTGATAAACTTCTATGAGCAAGAACTATTTCCAGGTGCAGCTGAACTGGCAACTCAGTTGTTAAGGCTTGCAAGTATTCTTTGGCTCCCCTTGTGTCGAATCAATAAATTGGGTAATACTACCCACGAAGACTGTTGCGATCCCCTATACTTGCGGGTCATCACTTTCTACTATGAGTGCTTTATTCTCTGATGATTTTAAGATGCGCAATTACTTTGTTACTAAGATCTTACCTTTTTCACTAAAAGGAGAAGCTAGGGCTTGGTTTAATATATTACCTCCTAGTTCCATTGATAGCCCTGATTGCTTGATTGCTTCTTTCTTCCATAAATATTTTACTCCTAGTGCTAGACATACTGCTTTGTAGAGACCTTTTGATTTTGAACAGGGAGAAGAAGAGAAATTGCCTGAGTCATGGAGAAGGTTCTGTGCCTTGATTCATGCACATCCTGGATGTCCATTACCTAAGTATGAGCTTCTTGATATTTATTATAATGGACTAAGTGATGATTCTAGGACCTACCTAGATAGCTTTGCTGATTATGTTTTCAGGAAAAGGACTCCTACAGATGCTAAAGAATTAATGACTAAAATAAGCAAGAATTATGATGATTGGACTTCAACTGAGCTAAATACACCTGAGCCTATTACTCCCGAACCAGTTGTTCCTGAACCAATTCCAGCACCAACAACAAAGAAGAGGGGAGTTATTGCATTAAATGATGAAGTGATGAAGGAACCTAAGAAGTGTCTAAAGGAGAAAGGTATTAGAGATAAAGCTGTGAAGAATCTACCTCCTATAGAAGAATTATGTAAGCCAATTCCCCACTCATCTAATATTGAGGTACACTCTCTCCAACACTTCGATGAAGGTGATATTCCTTATGGTAATCCTCCTGATCAATGTTTAGAGGAACTTGACACATTTATTGTTAAGCAAGGGTATTTTAATAAACAAGTTCAGAATCATTTATTGGAAAACTCTAGAGCTATCCATGAGTTGAAAGATATTGTATAAAGAACTTCTAATGATATTAAAATGCTTTGTAAACACTTTCAAATGGTTCAAACTCAACTTGATCAACTTGCTAAGGTGCAAAAGGATATGCTAGTTAATGCTTCAGGAGATAAACATGCTTATGGAATTAGAACTAGGAGTGTTATAGCTACTCAAGATCATTTATATCCTAAAGGACACCCTGAAATAATAAAGCAGGATTCTCAACAAGGTGAAGATAGTGGTAGTCCTCGTAAGAGGAAGAAAAAGAAACATAAGATAGTTGAGGAACCACTTGAACCTGCTGTAGATCCTAATAGTATATCTGTCTCTGATGCTGAAGCTGAGAGTGGTAATGATAAAAATGAGTCTCCTGATAAGGAGGAAGGTGAGTAAGAACCTGAGAAGCACACTAAGAACACTAGGTACACAAAGGAAGATTTTATTGCTAATAAACATGGTAAAGCGAGAGAACCTTGGGTGTAGAAACCTATGCCTTTTCCAGGTAAGAAACACAAGTCAAACGAGGAGGAACACTACAACAAGTTTTGTGAGTGGATGAAACCTTTATTCTTGCAAATTCCTTGGACTGATGCTATTAAATTGCCTCCTTATTCAAAGTGTATGAAGGATATTGTCTCTAATAAAAGGAAGATTCCTAATGAGGAGATTTCTACTCTACTTTCTAATTACTCCTTCAATGGTAAGGTTCCAAAGAAACTTGGTGATCCAGGTATACCAACTATTCCTTGCTCCATTAAGAATAATTATGTTAGAACTGCTTTATGTGATTTGGGAGATGGAGTTAGTGTTATGCCTTTTTCTCTCTATAAGAGACTCCAGCTAGAAAATTTGATACCAACTGATATTTCTTTGCAAATGGCTGATAAGTCAACTACTATTCCTGTTGGTATATGTGAGGATGTTCCTGTTCAAATTGCTCATAATTGCATGGTCTTAACTGATTTTGTTGTGCTTGAAATGCCTGAAGATGATAATATGTCTATTATTCTTGGGAGACCTTTTCTTAATACTGCAGGTGCTGCCATCAACTGCTATCAAGGAAAAGTAACATTCAATATTAATGACAAAGAGCACACTGTCTATTTCCCCAAGAAGGTTGTTAAGAGATATTGCCTGAATTCTTTTGAAAATATTGAGAGCATCAAGGTTGGAGAAATATATTGTCCCATTCCACAAGAAAATTTGAAACTATTATGATTGGGAACATTGCTATCAATTATGAGGTAACATAATCACCTTGTGGAATGCAAAGTTTTGCTTCATATAAGATTGTTTTGGTAATAAGACTTGATCAACCTTGTTAACAAAAGGATTTTAATGAACAAAATAATGTTTCCACTATGGTTATACTTGCTTTCTTTTACTTTTCTCCTTCCTAGTCTTTGCTTTAGCTTTAGTTTTGCTAGTTGTTTGCTTGTTTGAGTTTCTTAGAGCTCCTGTAGTTTGGCTTTTGGTTTGATTTTTCCTCTTCTAAAAAAACTGTTTATGCGAGAAAATCAATTTTCATACCTTGAAAATTGGCCAAAAATAAAGTTTCCTAAAAAATCCCAGAAAAATTAAAATAAATTTTTCCTCGAAAAAAGGGGCAGAGAGGCACCTAAAGTGACCCAGGGGGCCACCCCAGGCCACCACACCCATGGTAGGCATGACCTACTAGGTGGCGGCCCCTGGGGGGTCTGGCCCACCTGGGCCCCTCTAGGCTGCCTCCTCAAAGCCATCTTCTTTCTCTCTCCCGAAAAACACCGAAAAACTTGCTCAAGCTTGAGTTCTTGCTGTTCTTGCTCACGTTTCGATCTCCTTGTTTATCCCATCTTAAGTGCTGATTTTTGGAGGGATTGTTCCTTGGTATGTGCCTCCTCCACTTGTTTAGTTAGATTTGTGATTGGTAGATTGTATCTTGAGTATTTTAATGCTATAGATGATAGGTTGTTTGAGCTTGCATGCTTGTTCTATGCTTAGAAACCTTGTTTTTATGCATGTTAGTCCTGTAGCAAGTTCCTATAGTAGTTGCTCATCATCTATCAACTTAGAAATCACTTGGTTTGATGGTTGTTTAAAATTTCAGAAAAGTGAAGTCATGGACCACCACACATTTGGTGATATATTTGAGAGTGATGCACCTAGAAGGACAAGGCTTCCAAGGTCATCTACCAGTACTAGACCCTCATACAATGAGGATCTCATCACTCCGCAATTTGGTGACGAGGGAGATGAAGGGGATGCGCACGCCTCCACCTTTCCTTGCCAAACTTTCTTGCGAGATGCTGGGATTCTTAACGATTTTATGACTTTGATTCAGAGGGCTGGACTAACAAATTTCATGCAGGATGAGAGCGCAAAATATTCTTTGCTTACTAAAACATTTGTGGAGAGTTTCTCCTTTACTAATTGTGTGTTCAAGCCTGCTATGTCTTTCAAAATTTATGGCAGGGCTCATTCTATGACTTTGAAGAAAATTTGCAAGGCCCTCGGACTTGGTACTGCTGGGTCATCAAAGAAGATTCCAGCTCTTCCTGCTGATTTGTTGGAGATTTACCGAGGAATAACCAATGATGATGACCGTAGAGCTCAACGAGGAAAGATAAAGAATATTCAACCTCTAGCCATCGGGTACTTTGCCTACTATCTTGCCACCAGTGTTCTTGGTAGGGAGAACACTAGTAATATTTCCAACTATCAATTGGCCTTCTTAGCTGCTACGCTCAACAGTGAGGATAAGTATAATCTTGGTTCTCTCATTGCTCGTCGTTTAGCATCTAAGGGACCCATTTTGGGGGAATTATTGCTACTCGTGTTGCTGCTGTCCTGAACATTGTTGTTGATCCACATGATACAGTTTTGGCTCCTCAGAGGCTTGATCTTGCTGCTATGAAGGCGCACCACTTTGTCACCACTAGATCTACTCTTGCGAACTTGGTTTATAGAATGTTGTTTATTGACGTGGAAGAGAGAGAGAGAGAGAGAGATCCCTCTACCCCAAACCACTTTGTTCAGTATTTCTCAGGGACCTTGGTCACCCTCGAAGGCGGAGATGGATGACAAGGTGCCCTCTCTTAATTTCCATGGGCACTATCAGGAGGAAGCAACATCATACAACCCATCTGCATATTACACAAGGGAGGCCTCAAGCTCGTACCAGGACGAGGGAGCTTCCTCGACATACTACGAAGGTTCATCCTCTTCGACACCATGGGATTGAGCCCCACTTAGGCCAAAAGCCTAAGCTTGGGGAGAGGTATACCGACATCACACACTCATATATATATCATGTTCGGTCGGTTATTTGTATATCCATTGTCTTTGCTTTCTTTTTGTTCTTGTTGCTTCTTTCTCAAAAACACAGAAATACCAAAAATATTTTCTTTGTTTCTTTTGGTTTGTTTGTTTGTTTCTTTGCTTTGGTTTGCCTTAAAAGAAAAATCCAAAAAGATTTTGCTTTGTTTGCTTTGCTTTTTTTGCTTCTTGTTTGGTTTGCTTTTCTTTGTTTGCTTGTTTCTAAAAATCGAAAACACCAAAAATATTTGTTGTTCTTTTTTGGTTTTGTGTGTTCTTTGCAGGGTTCAGCCGTCCGCAGTGGATTTTGGTTTCAGGTTATCATTCAAGTCACACAAGTGAAGAGCAATAATGAAGATTAAGACAACTTGTGGTATGGTAAGAGGCTGATAACAAACTATATTTGTTTCATTTTTGTACATATACTCTTCATTGTGAACATGCTTAGCCTGTTTGTGTAAGGTGTATGTCAGTATGGACGCTTAGTAGTTTGCTTGTATATGATTAGCTCCATCTTGCTAATAGTTTGTAGCATTGAAAGAACATTTCATAATCCCTAGTGTTTTGTGTGTTAGATAAAAATATCAAGGATTATTTCATGTGTGTTGAAGTGTTGCAGATCTTCACATTGAAAAAGGAAAAGGAAATCTGCTTTCGGGGGGCGGATAATCCGCCCCTCCCCATATCCAGAAGAGCGGAACCCCCAGAGAGGGGGCGGAGTTTCCTGGCCGGATTTTCGGGCTGGGCCAGATAATCCGCCCCTCCCCTTTCTTTGAAGAGCGCAACCCCTAGAGAGGGGGCGGACTTGGCAGCCGGATTTTCCGGCTGGGCTGGATAGTCCGCCCCTGCAGGGGGCGGAAAGTCCGCCCCTCAAGGATTTTCTTCAAGACAAGGCCTGCGTCGCTCTCTGCATGGGGGGCGGAGTTTTCCCCGGAGTGTTCGTCCTTGGGGGCGGATAGTACGCCCCAAAAGGGGGCGGATAATCCGCCCCTAATGTTCTCCAATGGCTTGTTCTGGGCAGGGGTATTTAAGCCTGCCTTCCCGACCAGAACTCTTGATTGATTCGAAAAAGTCAGATATGTTCATCATTCTTCAACCAAGAGAGCTTCACCTTCATCCACCCAAAGGCCCCGTCCCTTGGGTAATCGAAGGAGGATATCTCGATCTTCAACTACTGCAATCAAGCGCTTCATCTCCTCTCCATTCATTTGGAGAATCACCGATCTAGTATTTCTTACGAATACCTAGATCTTTGTTTTGTTTATATTGATAAACCTTGTTCTTGTGACAGCTTGTTGTCATTATGGGAGCCCCAATTCAGTTGTGGGTGTGTGCCTCGGTAGAGTTGTAAAGGCATTGGTTCCCGCCTCGAAGGGTACCAATAGTGGAGAAGGTGGATCAGGCCTTTCGTGGCGAGATCCATCGGAGAATATGGTGAGGCCTATTGTGGTGTGGTGGTCTTAGAACCGCCCACCCCTCCAACGCAGATGTACTTCCCTTAACAAGGAAGGAACTGCGGTAAAACAAATCCCTGTGTCTCCGCGGGATCCACTACGGTTTCCTCGCTCCTCTCTTTACGTTCTTAGTAGCTAGGTTTGCATATAGGGAAATTCTCGTAGTTGCATCTCTAGATAATTTACTTTGTGTCAAGCCTAAAATTGAAAAAGAACTAAAAAATGAGTAGCACCTATTCACCCCCCCTCTAGGTGCCCATACGATCCATTTCAATTGGTATCAGAGCCCCGGCTCTTAATTCGGGCTTAACCGCCGAAGAGAAGTATGGGTTCCAAGGTAGATGGGAGTGATGCTCCGGAGGTAGTCACCATGAACGATCTCAAGATGTTGGAAACAACCTTGGTGAGTTCAATGGAGGCTAAGATGGAAGAGATGCGTCAATTGATAATGCGTCTCTCCACATCCGCAGCATAACCTCCATCTAACTCCGAGGCTACCATTCCGCAATCCAAGGAAATGCGTAAAACCGATTCCAAAGATAACAAAGTGTTTGGTGATGGCACTAGTAAGAGCTCCTCCTCAAAAAAGGATAGTGGTAAGGAAGGATACAATGAGGTTTTCCATGTGTATTCTCCTGATCCACCTATCCCTCACCCACATATACATAATAGGGGTGATCCACCCAAACTATCAGCATCTACTTTTATTCAATGGAAATTTTTGATGAAGTCTCATGTGTGCGGTTCCTCCATTGAGTTGTGGAAAATCATCGAGAATGGTCTTTATGTTGGAAATCCCAACAATCTCACAAGAAGAGAGGTTGTCGATAGTCAACTCAACGCTACAGCTCTACACATGATACAACTTGGTGTGGGTGACAAAGACATGCCACACATTCAACATCTTAGTACAACTAAGGAAGCTTGGGATGCTCTCACCGAGCTCTTCATCGGAAATGAAAGTAGGAGAAGGAATAGATATGATGCTTTGAGCAATGAAGCTGAAGGTTTTTATATGTTGGATGGAGAAGACCACGAGGACATGTATAGGAGGCTCAAGTCAATAGCCACCACTTTCAGGAATCATGGTGCCTATCATGTTGATGATGCGTGGATCAAGCACAAGTATGTCAGTGCTCTTATGCCATTTGAGCCCACAGATTTGAAGAGTCTCCAAGGAAGGCATAATTACCACCTTATGACATCCAATGAGGTAATGCAAGAAATGGCAGTTTTCAAAGTGGCTGCCAAGAATGCCGAA
Organism: Avena longiglumis; assembly: GCA_030063025.1. Lineage (NCBI taxonomy): Eukaryota > Viridiplantae > Streptophyta > Magnoliopsida > Poales > Poaceae > Avena > Avena longiglumis. Next base: position 519,807,228 of record CP125975.1, read on the forward strand.
GATGCTCGTGCACGAGCTATGGGGATGCAAAAGGGGGTCAACGTGGCCTTGAAGACAAGTGTGGCTGATCATGATGAATATGACATAGAAGGTATGGATTATCCCGAGTATGTAAAAAGAATTCATGGAGAATACATGGCCTTCTATGCTATAAACTTTTGTAAGGGTCCAGCCAAGGCCAAATCTAAAATAGAATGCAAGAGTGGAACTTATGGAAGAAAGGAAAACGGTCCCAAGCTGAGAACTTGTTTCAACTGTGGAGACCGGATGCACTTTGTAGCCGAGTGTCCGTATCAAATTAGGGAAGATAATGGAGGATGACTCATTCTCAAGGAAAAGTCAAAGGCTCCACGCAAGAAACAGTTTGTAAAGAAAATGTTGATACGTCCAAAACGTATCTACTTTCTCGAACACTTTGCTATTGTTTCTCCTCTAAACTTGTGTGATTTGGATACAACTAACATGGAATGACGCTGTTTTTAGCAGAATTACCTTGGTGTCTTGTTTTTGTGCACAAAATGAACTATCAGGAAAAATCCCGGAAAATAGGCCAAAAATTATATTTCACCAGAAGATCCACGGAGCCAGAAGACGAGACGGAGAGGAGGCCTGGGGGGCCACACCCACCCCAAGCACGAGCCCACCACTGGACGCGCCTGGAGGGGGTGCAGCCACCCCAGACACCCCCTCGGCCTCCCTCTGCGCCTATAAGTTGCCTTTCGACCTAAAAAATGAGGGGGGTTTGATAGTTTATATATTGGATGGAGAAAACCACGAGGACATGTATAGTAGGCTCAAGGCAATAGCCACCACTTTTAGGAATCATGGTGCCTCTCACGTTGATGATGCATGGATCAAGTGCAAGTATGCCAGTGCTCTTATGCCATCTGAGCCCACAGATTTGAAAAGTCTCCAAGGTAGGCATAACTACCACCTTATGACATCCAATGAGGTAATGCAAGAAATGTCCGCTTTCAAACTGGCTGCCAAGAATGCCAAAGATGCTCATGCACGAGCTATGGGGATGCAAAAAGGGGTCAACATGGCCTTGAAGACTAGTGTGATTGATCATGATGAATATGCCATAGAAGGTATGGACTGTCCCGAGGATATAAAAAGGATCCATGGAGAATACCTGGCTCTTTATGCTAGAAACTTTTGGAAAGACCCGGCCAAAGCTAAAGCTGAACTAGAACGCAAGAGTGGAGCTTATGGAAGAAAGGAAAATGGTCCCAAGCTAAGAACATGTTACAACTGTGGAGACCGGCTGCACTATGTAGCTGCACTATGTAACTGGGAAGATAATGGAGGAAGACTTATTTTCAAATACAAGCCAAAGGCTCCACGCAAGAAACAGTTTGTAAAGAAGAATGCTCCTTTCAAGAAGCAACCAAAGATTGTTCTAGTGGCTCAAGAAGAATATTCTTCGGGAAGTGAAGATGAGGACGAGGATGATAGATCTTAAGAGGTGGCTGCTATAGTCACCACATCTACATCAACATCACTCTTTGATTCTCTGAACGAAAACGTCATCAACAAGAATGCTACTTGTCTCCGGGCAAGAAGTTCCGAGGTAACTACTTCTAACTCTTCTTTTCCTAAGGCTATGATTGACATGGATGATCATACTAGTCTTAAGGTTAAAGAAGAGATTATTGCTTTGACTATTTCTTCACTAACTTGCAAGGTGAGCACAAAATACGTTTTGAGGCTCTTATGGACCAGCTGGCCCAAAATGAAGCTCTCCTAGAAGAAAAGGGCAGAATTGAAAGGGAGGATGCAATGGAAATTGCATCCTTAAAAAATGCTCTAGAAGAAGAAGAGGCTCGGGTTTCTCTTGAAGAGAGACTTGAGTCCATTGAGGAGTCACATGAAGAAATAGTGGCTAAACTTGTTAAGGAATGTGACAATACAGTCGCCAAAGCAAAGAAGTTAAAGAAGGAAAAGATTGACTTTGGGGCTGCTCATGATAGACTCTCCGAGGAATTGGAGAAACTTGACATCGCTCACAAGGTGTTGAAAAGCGATTTCTCCATTCTCAATGAGTCACATGATCAGGTCCAAATTCGATTGTCCAAGTATGATGTTCCTAGCACATCCAAGTCAACATATATTCACAAGGAAAATGCTAGTGTGGAAGAAGAATTTGTCAAGGACATCACTCCCATAGATAAGGGTGTTGTTGATGAAGTTCTTGGTAAGCAAAAGTCAAATCTTTGTAAAGAGGGACTTGGGTATGTCACCAAGTCCAAGAAGAAGAAAAACAAGAAGAACAAGACCAAGGATGTACAATCAAAGACAAGCACCGCTGAGAAGAATGTCTCAAAATACAAAACTAACAATATTGGTTTTGCAGGGTCTCACAATCCAAATTGTGAACTCTTTTGTGATGATTATGGCGATGTTTATGCTTATTACGTGGGTCCTTTTGATGAATATGTTGCTTGATCTATTTGGGTTCCAAAGACCCTTATTACTAACATGAGAGGACCCATTGAAAAATGGGTACCTAAAACCAAGAAGTAATTCTCTTGCAGGTCTATGCTTCCGGTGGGTCGAAATGGGTGCTGGATAGTGGATGCACTAGTCATATGACCGGAAGCAAGGAGATCATCACGGAGATGCATCCCAATCATGATAATATTACAGTCTCCTATGGTGATAAGTCTAAATCTCAGGTATTGGGTCTTGGCAAGGTTGTGGTTGCCCACGATATTTCTCTCGTGGACGCCATGCTTGTTGAGACCCTCGGTTACAACCTTCTTTCTGTCCGTGCCCTTGGCAAGATGGGTTTTGCTGTTTTCATTGATGATGATTTGGTGGTACTCTTGTGGAGCAAGTCTCTAAAGGTAGCTTTTGTTGGGTACGTCGAAAATGACCTATATGTGGTGGACTTTTCGGGGAAAACCATTTCGGGTCCGATGTGCCTATTCGGAAAGGCCGACGTGGGCTGGTTATGGCATCGCCATTTAGCCCATGTCAACATGAGAACTTTGCAAAGTCTCCACAAGGGTGGCCACATCCTTGGACTAAAAGACAATGTCTCCTTTGCCAAAGATCATGTTTGCAGGGCTTGTGTTGAAGGCAAAATGCATGACTCTCCCCACAAGAGGAAGCCTATTGTTTCTTTAAAGAGAATCTTGGAATTACTTCATGTGGACTTATTAATTGGTCATTGTCGATGATTACTCAAGATATACATGAGTCTATTTCTTCAACTCTCCCCACAATATTGATTGGTCATTGTCGATGATTACTCAAGATATACATGAGTCTATTTCTTCAAGCTAAAGAGTGAGACTCAACAAACGGTCATTGACTTTGCCAATGAAGTTCAACGCCAACACAATGTTCCCATCTTGGCAATAAGAAGTGACAACGGCTCCGAATTCAAGAACTACACAATGAATGAGTTTCTAAGCCAAGAGGGGATAAGACATCAATATTCCATTGCGTACACCCCTCAACAAAATGGTGTAGCCGAGAGGAAGAACAGGACTTTGATGGATATGGCAAGATCAATGTTGGCTGAATTCAAGTCTCCTTAAAACTTTTGGGCTGAAGCCATATCCACCGCTTGTCACTCATCTAACCGGCTCTACCTCCGAAAGATTTTGGACAAGACTCCATATGAAATACTTACCGGTAACAAGCCCAACATCTCATACTTCAGGGTATTCGGTTGTAAGTGTTTCTTTCTTATTAAAGGTGTTCGCTTGTCTAAATTTGAGTCCAAGGCTTTAGAAGGTATTTTTGTTGGTTACGGTGCCGAATCCCACACTTATAGAGTCTACAACAAGCTCACCGGGACTGTTGTAGAATCTTGTACTGTGAAGTTCGATGAAAATAACGGCTCCTATGTGGGGCAAGTTGATGTTTGTGATGCAGATGTTGAAATACCCGAAGATGCCATAAGAAGAATGGGCGTGGGATTTTTCCACCCCATTGAGGAACCCCTTGTGGCGGATCGGGAAGGACAATGCTCCACTCAAGTGGAGCCCTCATATTCACAAGATCAACAAGCTCCTACTGCTGGAGAAAACTCTGCACCAACACCACAACTTTCTGAAGCTCATCGGTCTCCTGGACAAAATGGTAGTCCCAGGCCGGATTATCCGCACCCTCTAAGGGGCGGACAGTCCGCCCCTGGCACTCTAACTCGTCCCAGGGGATCAGAAGAAGAAATCAGTCAAGAAGACTCCAGGCCGGATTCTCCGGCCCCCGAGGGCGGATTATCCGGCCCTGGATCTCCTTGCTCTGTCAGGCATTCTCAGGAAGAGGAAGTTGCAGCCGCTTCACCCAGGCCGGATAGTCCGGCCCCACCAAGGGGCGTATTATCCGGCCCAGAAGAAAATGTTCAGCATCAAGCTCCTGTTGTCAACTCAGATCAAGATCAAGGGCAAGGTAGTGGACAAGACAAGGATAAAAATGTTGAATCAACTCCTCCTAGAAACAATAAGGATATTGATACTCGTCGCAAGGCTCGTGCTGATCGGAACCTTGAGCTAAGAGGACACACTCTTGACAAGGTTGTTGGTGATCTTCGAAGAAGGGTGTCTACTAGAAGAGAACTTGCAAGCTTCTGTGATCATCAAGCTCACATTTCTATGGTTGAACCAAAGAAGGTCTTTGATGCTCTTGAAGATCCCAATTGGGTTGTTGCAATGCATGAAGAATTAAATAACTTCGAGCGCAACAAAGTTTGGAAGATCGTAGAGAAACCCAAGGAATGCCGCAATGTTATCGGGACCAAGTGGATTTTCGAGAACAAACAAGATGAAAATGGCATTGTTTTGAGGAATAAAGCAAGACTCATGTCTCAAGGATTCTCTCAAGTAGAAGGAATTGATTTTGGCGAGACTTATGCTCCTGTGGCTCATCTTGAGTCCATCTGTATCCTTCTTGCCTATTCTGCCCATTATAATTTTAAATTACAGCAAATGGATGTTAAGAGTGTGTTTCTTAATGGTCCACTACATGAGTTGGTATACGTCAAGCAACCCCCGGGGTTTGAGGATCCCAAATTTCCGAACCATGTCTACAAATTCCATAAGGCGCTCTATGGCCTTAAACAAGCCCCACGTGCGTGGTATGGGCACCTTAAAGAGCTTTTGTTAGACCGTAGATTCGAAGTTGGGCAAATCGATCCCACTCTTTTTACTAAGAAGGTTAATGGGGAGCTTTTTGTATGCCAACTATATGTAGACGACATTATTTTTGGTTCTACTAACCAAGCTTTTAACGATGAATTCTCAAAGCTTATGACTGACAGGTTTGAGATGTCTATGATGGGGGAATTGAGATTCTTTCTTGGATTTGAGATCAAACAACTTAGAGAAGGAACATTAATTAATCAATCTAAGTACATCCAAGACATCCTCAAGAGGTTCAAGATTACGGATCTCAATGGCGTTGCTACTCCAATGCAAACAAAGTGTCATCTTGAGCTTAATCCCAAGGGTAAAGACTTGGACCAAAAGGTATACCAATCCATGATCGGCTCTCTCCTTTACCTTTGCGCGTCTAGGCCCGATATCGTGTTAAGTGTAGGAGTGTGTGCAAGTTACCAAGCCGCTCCTAAAGAAAGCCACTTAGTGGTGGTCAAACGAATCTTCAGATATTTGGTTCATTCCCCAAATTTTGGTTTGGGGTATCCCAAAGGTTCCAGTTTCTCTCTATGTGGTTACACGGATTCAGATTGGGCTGGTGACAAAGATGATCGAAAATCAACTTCTGGTGCATGTCAATTCTTGGGCAGGTCTCTAGTGTGTTGGTCTTCAAAGAAACAAAATTGCATATTACTCTCAACTCCCGAAGCTGAATATGTTGATGCTGCAAGTGCTTGTACACAATTATTATGGATGAGGCAAACTTTAAAGGAATATGGTGTCAATTGTGACAAAGTGCCTCTTTTATGTGATAATGAAAGTGTTATCAAAATTGCTTACAATCCGGTGCAACACACAAGAACAAAGCATATTGAGATTCGCAATCATTTTATTCGGGATCATGTTTCTCGTGGCGATATTGCACTATCCTTTGTGAGCACGAAGAACCAACTTGCTGATATCTTCACGAAGCCTCTTGATGAAGCGAGATTTTGTTATTTGAGGAATGAGCTAAATATCATAGATTCAAGGAGCTTGGCTTGACTACCCTTGCACACCCACTTACTCTTATTCATGTATTTGGTTTAGATGCGGGAATAGATATAGGGGCAGTGTGGTCCTAATTGATTGGGCTAACCCTCCCCCAATAATGCCGAAAGTAAGACAAAATCATTTCCCTTAATATCATTTTGTGATATGTGGGTTACTGATGAGCATTGGTTTTGAACTCAAGATACATCTTCGCGGTGTCATGCCATGCGCTCCAACATGGTGGCTTCGGCCACCGCTCTCTTCCTTGAGAAGAGTTGGTTTCTAATGGCTCTCTTTGGATTTTCTTGCATATCTCGTGATCTTCTGGGGCGTTAGCATCGCTCTTCTTCCTTTTTGGCGTTTCGATGCCAAAGGGGGAGAAGTAGTTCTATTAGGTCAACGGATTTGCATGGGTCGGGCGCAAGCACTTGCTTTTTCATTCGTTTTGTTTGCATGCTTGTGCCCCTTTAGCGTGAACTTATTTTATATTTGTGCTTGGTTAATGTAATACTCTATCGTGCTTTATTATGTATGGTCCTATGGAATTATGGATTTATTTTGTGGATCTACTCTCATGGAATTCTGGATTCATCTATGGAGTCTGGCATTCTATTTGATGGCATATGGAATCATGGGATTATCTAGTGTATACATCAATTTTGTGGGATGTGCTTGGAGCCTGACAATCTCATTATTTTATTTGGCTTTATTCACATCCACGTGGTATGACCTTGTTTCGTAACTCACCTTGTTTTAATTGTCTTTGCTATGAAAGTTGCGTTCTCTCTAGTGTGTGCATTTGTATTCAAAAGCTAATTTTAAATATGCACACATCTAGGGGGAGCCTCTTTCATTTAGTTTAAGGTGTCGTTAGTAGTCTTTTGCAAATCCTAGTATTGTCATCTAAAACCAAAAAGGGGGAGATTGAAAGAACATTTCATAATCCCTAGTGTTTTGTGTGTTAGATAACAATATCAAGGATTATTTAATGTGTGTTGAAGTGCTGTAGATCTTCACATTGAAAAAGGAAAAGGAAATCTGCTTTTGGGGGACGGATAATCCGCCCCTCCCCATATACAGAAGGGCGCAACCCCTAGAGAGGGGGCGGAGTTTCCTGGCCGGATTTTCGGGCTGGGCCGGATAATCCGCCCCTCCCCTTTCTTTGAAGAGCGCAACCCCCAGAGAGGGGCGGACTTTGTGGCCGGATTTTCCGGCTGGGCCAGATAGACTGCCCCTGTAGGGAGCAGAAAGTCCGCCCCTCAAGGATTTTCTTCAAGACAAGGCCTGCATCGCTCTCTGCATGGGGGGCGGAGTTTTCCCCGGAGTGTCCGTCCTTGGGGGAGGATTTTCACCCCAGGGCGGATAGTCCGCCCCAAAGGGGGGCGGATAATCCGCCCCTAAAATTCTCCAATGGCTTGTTTTGGGCAGGGGTATTTAAGGCTGCCTTCCCCCTCTGACCAGAACTCTTGATTGATTCGAAAAAGTTTGATCTGTTCATCATTCTTCAACCAAGAGAGCTTCACCTTCATCCACCCAAAGGCCCCATCCCTTGGGGAATCAAAGGAGGAGATCTCGATCTTCAACTACTGCAATCAAGCGCTTCATCTCCTCTCCATTCATTTGGAGAATCACCGATCTAGTATTTCTTGCGAATACCTAGATCTTTGTTTTGTTTATATTGATAAACCTTGTTCTTGTGACAACTTGTTGTCATCTCGGGAGCCCCAATTCAGTTTTGGGTGTGTGCCCCGGTAGAGTTGTAAAGGCATCGGTTCCCGCCTCGAAGGGTACCAATAGTGGAGAAGGTGGATCAGGCCTTTCGTGGCGAGATCCATCGGAGAATAGGGTGAGGCCTTTTGTGGTGTGGTGGTCTTAGAACCTCCCACCCCTCCAACACAGATGTACTTCCCTTAACAAGGAAGGAACTGCGGTAAAACAAATCCCTGTGTCTCCACGTGCTCCACTACGGTTTCCTCGCTCCTCTCTTTACGTGGTTAGTAGCTAGGTTTGCATATAGGGAAATTCTCGTAGTTGCATCTCTAGAGAATTTACTTTGTGTCAAGCCTAAAATTAAAAAAGAACGAAAAATTGAGTAGCACCTATTCACCCCCCCTCTAGGTGCCCATACGATCCATTTCAAGCATGTCATATGAATGTTTGCTTGCATTGTTTTATTCATACTTTGGTATGACATTGTGGTATCGTCCTCTGACTGTTCATGTGAATCTACTTGGCACATGCTAATGCATGCATATGACTAATCAATAGTCAGTAAGCCTCGATGATTTATTTTTCCTCAGAGTTCTTGTATCATTTTCATTCCATAATTAGTCATGTTTTGTTGCAAGCATGATTATGACAGTTATTGCTCTCTCGTTTGTCCCTCCCTCTCTATTGCTAGCCTTCACTTGCACTAAGTATGTTCTCTACCCGTGCTTCTAACTCCCCTAAACCAATATTGCCAGCTGTGTCCACCATACCTACCTATTAACATCATTTGCTACTTCAGTGCATATTTTATATATGCCGTGTTTTCTTCCAAAATAAAATGTTTGTCTATTTTTAGAAAGTTAGTTAGTAAAGCTCTCATGAACTTGATGGCAAACTTTATTCTTTGTGCTTAATAATTCCGAACCATCTTGAACTGTCCATGAAAGTTATATGCTGGGAGTCAGCAGAACCGGCTGTCACGGGGAACACTCTCAACACTTTTTGGATATCTCATCCAGTTGATTCCTTGCTCTTTTGCTTATGGACGTCGACGATGTGAAATAAAAGGGGAGGTTGTGAGTTCATGGAGTTTATACATTGTGTTAGAGAAATGCCTAGGCCGCTAGCCAAAGCCATGCCTAATCATGGTGGAAACTTCCAACATCACCATAATGAGAATCTATGAAGCATCCTCAATAAAAAGCTATGCATATAGCTGAGATGCTCATTGTCTGCTTGCCTTGTCATTTTGGTTATGGGAAAAAGCTCCTGTACCATGTGCAAGGGGTACCCCATTGGCGGTTCTCGATGATATGCATGTATTTACAATGACAAGAACTTTCAGGTGACCAAAGTTGAGTAGCATGCGGAGCGACTCTCGCACTCAAGGGACTTGGGATTTCTAGTTTTTGGTCTGTCAAGCATATGATTCAGAGTGGACCTCACTTTCACCTTAACCACATAAAGATGCCTATGATAGGGGCAATGATAGCTCAAATCTAATGAGTACCTTCTTTCAGCATTTGGAAGCCTTTCAAACTTTCCAAAACCATTTTCACAACTTTGTTGAGTCACCACTTATTCTATGAGCACCTTCTTGAGAGCATATTTGTCATTCTTGTTTTTGTTCCAAAACTTGGTTAATTATGTCATGACTTTGATGCTTGTATCTCTGGTATCTTTACTTCTAGTCTTCACTTGAACTTTAGAGGTGCCTTAGCATTTATATTGTGCTCTTCAAACAAAGGCAAGCGAGATACCACTCTATCATTCCTTATTATGAGCATTGCAATGTTGCTTATGTTTATGTTTCATACTACTTATTATTATTGAGTTGGTTTATCTTCATAGATTGTAATGACTGTTGAGTAGACTTAGTTGCATACTATTTATTATGAATTGTCTAAGCATCTACTCATGTGCTGAGAATACTTACATCATATGAAGCAAAGTGTTCGTGAAAGTTCTTTTATCGCACTCACTTTTCAACTGAATTACTTGAGGACAAGCAATAATCTAAGCTTGGTGGGAGTTGATACGTCCAAAACGTATCTACTTTCTCGAAAACTTTGCTATTGTTTCTCCTCTAAACTTGTGTGATTTGGATACAACTAACACGGACTGACGTTGTTTTCAGGAGAATTACCTTGGTGCCTTGTTTTTGTGCAGAAAATGAAGTATCGGAAAAAATCCCAGAAAATATGCCAAAAATTATATTTCACCAGAAAATCCATGGAGCCAGAAGACGAGACGGAGAGGAGGCCTGGGGGGCCCACACCCACCCCAGGCGCGGGCCCACCACTGGTCGCGCCTGGAGGGGGTGCAGCCACCCAGGCACCCCCTCGGCCTCCCTCCGCGCCTATAAGTTACCTTCCGACCTAAAAACTTAGGGGGCGGGGTCGATAGTTTTCCAGAAAGAGTTCCGCTCCACCGCCGCCACCAGAAACCAAGACTCGGATCCAGAAACTCCGTTCTGGCACCCTGCCGGGCCGAGGAATTTGGGGAGGATCATCGCCATCGTCATCACCAACGCATCTCCATCAACCACCGATGTTTCCCTCATCCATGAGTGAGTAATCCCCCGCTGTAGGCTTGGGGATGGTAGTGATTGGATGAGTTCTATCATGTAACCGAATAAGATCTGTTAGGGCATAGTGCCTAGTATCTCTATTAGTGCTATTTGACTTTGTTGCAACTTGTTGTGCTTAATGCTTGTCACTGGGGACCGAGTGCCATGATCTCAGATCTGAACTTATTATCGAATCATTATGATAGTATTGTTTGTGATCTTATGTGCAAGTTGTGTACACATATCATTGTCTGGATCCAAAGGCCCCAAAGTGACGATAATTGGGATAACCGGAGGGGATGGCTGTGGTGTGAGGATCACATGTGTTCATGGAGTGTTAATGCTTTGCTCTGGTGCTCTATTAAAAGGAGCACCTTAATTGCCAGTAGTTCCCTAGAGGCCCCGCTGCCACAGGATGGCTGGACAAAAGATGTTGTGCAAGTTCTCATTGCGAGCATGACTATATTTGGAGCACATGCCTAGGATTGTTTAGTACTTGGATGATTGTTATTATTTATCTGCAATGCCCTAGATCTTGAAGTTACATGTTTAGACTCGTCCATGCAACGCCCGTCCATCCATCCCTATGCCTACCGCACTCGAATCCTACTGCTATGTATCACATTATTGCTCTTGTTTTATTCAAGGTTGTTTTATCTTGCTACTACCAAACTATTGCTACTAATAAACTTCTGTGAGCAAGAAACTATTTTTATGTGCAGCTGAATTGACAACTCAGTTGTTAAGGCTTGCAAGTATTCTTTGGCTCCCCTTGTGTTGAATCAATAAATTGGGTAATACTACCCGCGAAGAATGTTGCGATCCCCTATACTTGTGGGTCATCAAATGTCCCTTTCAACAAGCAACCAAAGATTGTTCTAGTGTGTAGCATCCCAGGATTAGCACCTCGAAATAGATAGGACACATGTTTGTGCATTGCATTCATGCATAAGAAAATCCGGGGGATTTTCGCGCAATCATCTTAATGTTTGCATAAAGATCATAAAATTTGGCCTAAGCTAAGTAAGACCTAAAGTAGTATAAAATTTAAAAGCGATCATCTTTTGAAGAGTTTCGCAAAGTCAAACTTATCCAAGCAAAAATGTCTAAAAGTAAGTAAGACAAATAATGCTAAAAGATTGTTTTGGAGATCCACAATTGTGTGGATACACCGTACAATCTTTCATAAGCTCCTAACTAGGTAGAATATAAGCTAGATAGAGACCAGTATTCTAATTACAAAGCCAATAAATACTATGTAGACAGTTTGAAGACTATTAGTAAACCCTAAGGGGGAGATTAAACATTAGAAATGAAAGTAATATTATCTGACTTTATGAACAAAGGTTGGAGAAGAAAGATTATCTAAAGCCTGCTAAGGTAAAAGCTTGAAAGAGATAGAATAGATTAATTGTAAACAAACTAATTCTAGAGGAAACAACTCTTAAGTGATCTTTAAGAGTGAATAATCACATAAAATTAGACATGTACAGAGGAACAAGAAATTTCAATGGGTATGTACTAAACGACTTCAAATCCAATCTTCAAAGGGACTACCATTATAAACCATACCATCACAAATCAAAAGTTAGTCTTTTGGCCTCCACTATTGATTAAATTAAAACCCTGTTTTAGTGAGACTTCCAAGAACTTATATAGTATAATCAGGAAGTTTGATAATCAAGTAAAGGAGTTGTATTAGGATACATAATAAGGGTAATGAACTAAATCAGAGACACCAATTGAAGGATCTTCTAGTAAGGACATAACCCTAAGGGAATATAGTAAGAGGAACATTAGTGCATTGTAGACAACAAGTTGGACATTGCCAAGTAGGAGGAGAATTCAAGAAAAAGGTATGGATATGGGATATTACAATTATTCCCATTTGAGATTATCATGGAATTGGGAAGTGTCATGATCAATACAATGGCAATTCCTTATTCTAAAACGTGAGAGTATACGTACTTCGAGGACGAAGTTTATTTTAAGGGAGAGAGTTTGTAACATCCCAGGAGTAGCACCTCGAAATAGACAGGACACATGTTTGTGCATTGCATTCATGCATAAGAAAATCCAGGGGATTTTCACGCAAAACTAAAGAAGTTGTAGAAGGATCAAGATCTCTCTTGCTCTGATGAAAACATCAGGGCAGGTGCGATAGGTTTCGACATGACCTTTATAGAATTCCTTGTTCAGGGAAAAAGTTGCTCAAACATGTATTTGAATTTCAAATATGAAATTCAAATGAATTTATAAAATTCACAAATGGAAATTAGAAACATTTAATAACTTAAATTGAAATGATTACAAAAATGATATAAAAAGGTTTATTTATTAATATATATATGTACATATAATATTACATTGATCTTTTACAATAAATGAATAAAAGTAAAGTATCAGGAATCATATAAGCATAAAAAGGAATTACATTGCTGAGTTAAATAAGTTAACTCTTTATTACCACAAAATAAATATGACATTGTCTTTACAAAAGAATTGTAAAAGAAAAAGGAATTAAGTAAACTTTATTGAATAAATTACAATAATATAATGTTTTTACAATATTCAAACAGAAAATAAATTACAATATTTAATACAAAGAAAATCCTAAACTATTGTTCCTAAGCCCACTTCTTCATCTGGTATCTTTTATCCTAATTGGTTCCTGCAAAAACAAACAACTAAAAGTAAAACACAAGGGTTGGTTTTAGTATTGGTGCTCTCAGAATTACACTGTAATGCACTGTTTGTCTCATCATTGAGCTTAAATCAGAAGGGGCAAATTTCACCAAATAAATAATATCTGTTCTTATCAAATGTGTAGCCTCAGACTAGTGCATCATAGGCTGGTACAGGGGCAAGTTTCACCAAAGACAGATGAAGTGGTAAAAATGTGAATTGACAGCAAATATCATGTTTTCACTTGATATGATCCACAGATGACACCAACAGGCACACATCACAGTCACTGCATGCAAGCAAACCTTGCTGTTAACACAGGAACTCACAGGGAAGGGGGTTATCTTCCCAGTCGTAGCAGAGAGAGTGCTCCCTCTCTAAAGCTTATAACATCACTACCAAACCAACTGAGAACATCACAGGAATCTGAGAGTTTCAGCAACCACAACCACAAACTAGGCCACCATCCATTCATATAAAAAACCCACCAGCTCAACTACCAGAATGGTCATTTGAGGAGGGAGAAGTTTAGTTGTTAATCAAGGACAAACCAGGAGGTGTTCAAGGAGGTGACAAGGAGGAGAGTCACCTGATCAAAGAGGATCTCAGCAAGGGCATCATCAAGACAAGAACACATCTACAACACCAACATCATCCAGTTGGTGAGTCACAAACAGATCATACCATCTATCAGTTTTTATTTAGTCTCTGAGCATGATTTGTTGGTTAAGTTGAATCCTCAGAAATACACCCAAGTGGGGTGTATACTCATCACTGGATATTATAAAATCCACAAGAAATATCTTTTCACATCTACAGTTTAGGAAATAGTCAGTGCATCTTTGACCAATCTGGTATTTACCAGTTTGCATCTAGAGGAAAGTAAATCCCTGGATTGGTGCTACTAGGCACATCCCAGTTATGGGTAGCACCTCAGTAGCAACCCAGCATCAGAGTTGTTCCTCTATGATAAAACCACAAGTACAATTTCCAACAAATTAGATAAGCAAATCATTTTCCCAAGCACTGTAGGAATCATACTTAGAGATTATCCATCATTTAAGAAAGAAAGCAGCAAGTAAAAACATTACTTTCTACCTAGCACAGTCTCAGACCAGCGTCATAGACCAATGGATCTAGTTCAAACTAGATCTATACTCACCACACTGCTGGTACAGGGCATATCCCATCTGGGTAGCACCTCTGTATCAACAGGTTCATCCATATCTACTAAGAATCAGAGAATCACTTTCCTAAATGAATTCAGGAATCATAGTAGACATTTGATTCAGAAAAGACAGTGAATATAACACTGTCTATTATTAAGCCACACATGACAGAGATCATTAAGTAAATCATCTTCCTATAATAAAATAGGAATCAATCAATATCTGAATCATTTTCCTAGTAATTCACCTAGGAATCATCTCAATCAATAGCTAATTAATCCAGCAACAGATCATATGTTGGAATTTGAGGCATATTTGATGTTGGGTTTTTGGACCATAACAAATACAAATTCTGAAATTCTCTTTGGCCCATTATTATGGCAGCTCATGTGTGTGCTAGTGGTGCCAAAGTTTAGTCCCACATTGCTAGTGGAAGGGGATTTGGACCACCTTATATAGTAGAGTGTTGCACCACTCACTAAGGTGTGAGAAGAAGAGAAGCCCTCGCGCACTCCTCCTCCGACGCCGCCACGCCTCGCCTCGTCACGACGCGCGCACGCCGTGGGTTGCGGGTTGCGGGAATCTCGCCGAGCCGAGCTTTATTTTGCTGTTTGGGAAAATTAATTGTGTATTAATTATGAGTCATTAATGCGTTATTATGGAAGCATTAATCAACCGGCCGTTTCTACATCGTGGGCTGGTACTGACTCGGTCGTGGGTTGTTGCCCACGTCAAGCCCACGTCCTACCCGACCCGCACTATATAAGTAGGCAAACGCGAACCATGTCTGACTACCAACAATTAGATTGCATCGTCGTTCCACCTCTCTGTGCTGCCCTCTGCTACTCCATCCCGCCGGCTGCGTGCATGGCCGTCCGGGAGAGCAGGCCTCCGGAACCCCGTCTCTCTGATCCTGCACCGGGAGAGAGGCGATAAGGTTTTTGGGGAGCGTCTAGGCGCGACTGCTCAAGCTCTTCTACGTCCGGCTTCCTCGACTCCATCGCCATGTCTGACGACGCTTCCAAGCAGGCTGCCTCTGGTGGCGGATCCACTTCTGTTGCGTCGTTGGTTATACCATCGACGAACTCGTACGTGTTATTTAATTTGCTCTCCTGTTATTTCCTATGATGATTACTAGTATTGCAGTATGCGTAGATGTGCTAGGTTTTCACTTGCCTGTATGTTGCATGTCTACTATGCGTATGCTAGTTAGTCTTGGAAATTGTTCCGTCATGATTTACACTTGGATTAAATTAATGCGAAAACTGCTAATTATTTCTACATCATAATACTAAGAACACCACTGTGCACACACTACAACAAGCATCCCCATATAGCAATACATATCTAGCAACGACTTAGAAACCTGTTGCGAAAATTTATCCTAGATACAAATATATGTGTTGCAATCCACTCTGTTATCTATTTACATATTGCGGGGAAAAAACCTTATGAGCCCAGCCCACTAAACTCCTTTACGTATGGACAATGCTCTGCGTCCCCGGACGATGGGATTCTCCCATCGTCCTGCTTCTCTTTGCGCCACGTGTCCATTTGCTGCAAAACATCCCGCATTTGCTACGTAAGTCCCCGTTTTTGCTTCCGAAGCAAAAAAATGGCTCGTTTCAGAAATAGAACATCTCGCCGAAGACCTCACCGGAGACCTCGTCGGAGACCATGCAGCAAAAAAATTATGCTAATGCAGCAAAACCGACTTCGCCGAAAACATCGTCGGAAAAAACTCGCCGGTGACTCTCGCCGGAGATCTTGTAGCAAAAAGTTGACACTGTTGTAGCAAAAACACGAGACGGTTGTAGCAACAAAGTTCTTCTAATGTAGAAAAAAACCTACTTCGCCGGAGACTTTTCTAGACACCTCGTCGGAGAACTCACCGGGGATGTCGCAGCAAGAAAAATAGAAGAACGATTGTAGTGAAATATTTATAGTATTGTAGCAAATCCATTGGCGATCGGTAGCGATGACACCGACCGTCGGTAGCAAAAATCCGTCGCCGTACAGTTAGCAATAACATCAGTGGTTGCTAGCAGCCCCTCGTACCCCTTGCAGCAGCACCGCGTGGCGTAGGCAGCAGAGTCGAACGCCGTAGGTTGCAAATCATTAGTCCCGCCGGAGGCCGTAGGCAGCACCGCGTGCCTAATCGTCAGTCCCGCCGGAGGTGGGAGAGAGAGAGTGGAACGGCGCCGCGGAAGCCGACATCGAGCCAGGCCCTTGCCAGAGGCGAGCCCGTCCTCGACATAGGCATGCAGGCTAGATGGGGGCAGCGGAAAGGCGCGAAGGAAGCGGCGGCATGGGCAGCGGCGAGGCGGCGGCGAGGAGCTGGCGTCGTGACGGTGCGAGGACGCGTCTTCTCCCTGGACGGCGTGTTCGCGTGGGGAAGAACAAGTCTGGGAAAGGATAAGGACGCATTGGTGGGACCTACCAGCGAGAGGTTTGAGTTTGACCCGGACGATGGCATCGTCCGGGGGATCAGTATTATTTTCCTTTACTTATACATTAACTAGTACCACCACGTGCAGTGCGGTCAGGAAGGAACGCACGTCTGTGTAGTCCTCTCCCGTCCTCCCCAAACCTAGCCGCCTCCCTTTTCTTCCAATTGCGCCGCTCGACCCTCGCCAGTGATGCGGCCTGCGACCATTCCTTTCCTTCTAATGTCAGGATGAGGAACAAGAATGTCTGGAATGGTTGACTTGACTATGGTTTTGAATTCACGTATCCTAAGATCTGTGTCAGATTCGCTCCGAGCCAAGATGAAATCGGGCTACTCGGAGATCTCTCGACAAACCTCATCGGCGAGTAAAGGAACGACACTGCTTCAGGTTCCAGACGCAATATCATTTCCCCTATCAGGTTCCTCTCCTTTTTCATTGTCTGACACATTTTACCATCTTTCTAGGATTTTTGTGCATCCGCCCATTCGTGTCATAGGCATCTTATCATCTGCAGTTATTGTTTTCATGTTTCAGGGCACTTCTTTCCTTTCTACAATTGATACTTTTGTTTGCCTGGATGATACACAAGATATCGTGTGGATGATTCGTCAAAGTCGACCCGGGTCTTGTGTCTGGTGATCAGCCTTTTTCTTCTCATCTTCTTTACAATTTTGTTTGTTATTTTTATATTTGGTCAGTAGTAACTAGTGGAAGGTTTACAATTATCGTCTGCTTTTGCTGTAGGTTGCCGACGTTACTAATAGGGATTTTGATGGGATATGCCTACCGGGGTATGCCCAGCAGGATGTTTCCTATTGTCCCAAGTCGCCAGCGAGTGAGCATACAGGACGGCGACTGGAACGAGACTTGGCGAGGACTCAGGCGGCTGAAAGCTGGAGGCCCAGAAGCGTAGCTAGGCCCAGTCGGACTAGGTCAAAGACCCTCTGAATCCTTAACTAATTCGGTTGTAATATGTAAACCCTAGTAAGGTGAGCCTATATAAACTTCCCTAGGATACACATAGAGGATACGTTCCATCATACACCCAAGCGACTCGCCGCCTAGTCGTCGAGCTCGCCTCCTTGTACTCTCACCATAATACAATCTAGTAGGAGTAGGTCTTTACCCTCCGGGGGGGCGAACCTGGGTAAAACCTTGTGTCTCCGCTGAAAGAACATGTTGGGCCCCCATGTGTGGCTTTGGTAATTAATGACAATCTTTATGGACTAATGTGTGTATTAAGTTATATACTTGTAGGATTTGTCCATTGGCATCGCTTGGAGCATGTGTTGGCTTCAAGGTCGACGAAATGCAAAGAAGATATGTTGTGCAAGCTCAATATGCGAGGTCAATGATGAGGAATTAAGAAAGGCGTTCTGTCTTGAGAAGGGCAAGATCTTCCACATTGAGCTCAAGTGGAATACTCAAGGCAAAGGTATAATATTGATAGGTTTTCCCTTTTGCGGTCTCACGTTGTGTGTGTGAGACCGGGTTTAGGATAGATAACCGTACTATCAAGAAGGGCTCTCGTATGAGTAATTCGGTCACATCATTCGGAGAGAGCTCAAACCTTTGCATACTTGCATCATCATATTTGGTTGTTATTTGGTCTTATCCATGTGATGATATAGAGCTTGTGGTAATCTCAATAACAAGCTCTTGTTCATCTAAATCGGATCTCCCATTTGTATCGTGTTGCGATTTTGGTTTATGCGGCTTTTCGGTTTCTCACCAAGTGAGGTATATCACATTATTCTACTTGATACTTTCTCACTTGTCGCCCTCTATCCAACGCAATTTGAATCGGGTCAATCGGAGCTTCCAATCAAAAGTTATCGCGGTTTGAATATTTGCCGTTTTAAATGGAAAAGAAAAAGATATTTTCTGGGCCGTCCGGTACCGGCCCAAGATGACGCTACTGCTTGTAGCCCACTCATCCTCTATCTGGTCCGCCTTGCGTAAGACTCGACCGGCCCGGTAGTACCGCTGGTACCGGTACTACCGACCTGTAGGCCAACCCAGCTCGACCCTCCCTTGCGCCCTCTCTCCTTGCGCTCGCCCGCCTTTCTTGTTGGGCCAGCCGCCTTTGCTATCTCGCTACCTCTGGGCCTTCCTGCGTCGCTTGCGCTGGCGCATGCGCTCGATGCATGGCTTGCCCTCGCGCCGCCTCGCTCGCCGCTTCCGGCGCGCAAGATTCGCCGCTCGCTTGTGGCTCCCCGCAGTTCTGCTGATCAAGCCGCTGCCTCGCAAGACGCACGCCGCTGCCGCCATCACACAGCTGCTGACGCTGGCCCCCGCTCGCCCGTTGCGCTGCTCCCTGGCCCCATCTGCTGCTTCGTTTGTTTCTGGGCACATGCGGTAGTACCGGTTTTGTCCGGTAGTACTGGTCCAAACTGAAAAACGCCCCAACGGTCAGATTTTCTGGGGCCGCTATTTAAGCCCTTGCCCTTTTTCAGTTTGGAAAACTTCTTTCTTATCTATTAGGCTAAACTTTGTTCACACTTGCTCTAGATCTTGAAGCTTGCCTAATCTTTTCCCTCCAATGATTCTTGCCCATTTTTGAGTGGAAGATAGAGGAGATCTAGCCCCACGTTTTGACCTAACCGATTCATCTCTTTGTGAGTGCATCTTTGGGGATCTAGATTTTGGGGGATTTTGTGTCTCTCTTTGATTCCTCCTCTCTTGTTCCCCCAATAGCTTTAGTAGCTTTGTTGGAACTCGAGAGTGAGGGATTTGGGCATCTTTGTGGTCTTCTTGCCATTTGCATTTGTTGCATCGGTTTGAGTTCTCTTTGGAGGATTTGGTTTAAATTGCTCATTGGAGCTTGTCCCTCTTGGGTTCTTGGAACCCTAGACGGTTTTGTGGCCTTGGTGGCATTGTGGCATTTGTTGGGAGCCTCCAATTAAGTTGTGGAGTTGTGCCCCAACGTTGTGAGAGGTTCCGGTTGCCACCGACAAGTGCACCGATAGTGGAAGCGTGGATCGATCCCATTGGGGTGAGATTCACCGGAGAATAAGGGAGGCCTTTTGTGGTGTTGGTGGTTTGATACCACCCCCTCTCCAAACGAGACGTACTCCATGTTGGGAGGAACTCGGTAATATATCGGTGTCCCCGCGTGCCTTGGTTATCTCTATACCCGAGCTCTTTACTTATGCACTTTACATTGTGATAGCCTTCGTGCTTGAAGTAATATATATCTTGCTATCACTTTGTTGCTTGTATTGCTTAGCATAAGTTGTTGGTGCACATAGGTGAACCTTAGTTGTTTCTAGGTTGTGCTTAACAAAGTAAACACTAGTTTTATTCCGCCTTTGTTGATCCACTCTAGGAAAAGTTTTAATCGCCTATTCACCCCCTCTAGGCGACATCCGTATCCTTTCATCCGCCCTCATCTCGCACCGCAGATGGCTGGCC
Organism: Avena longiglumis; assembly: GCA_030063025.1. Taxonomy (NCBI): domain Eukaryota; kingdom Viridiplantae; phylum Streptophyta; class Magnoliopsida; order Poales; family Poaceae; genus Avena; species Avena longiglumis. Next base: position 519,827,365 of record CP125975.1, read on the forward strand.
GCCCTGCCCCATGTTCTATTACTCGCTGCCGATTGCAGCATCTGCCGTGGTCATTCCCACAACAGTGGCGCCCACCGTGGGGCCTGTCCGGTCAGGCCGGTGTTCTGAAGCAAGATCCAATCTGCCCATCAACGAGTCGATCGCCACCGGCCGCATGATCACGATCGGCAAGATGCTCCAGATCTTTTCGAGCAGCTACGTCCCGACGGCACGACCCGTCACACATAGCGTGATTCTGCCGGTCGGCACGATCAGCCTCTTCGTCGGTCTCACCAACGTCATCGTCTCGGAGGACTCGGCTCGCATCCGCGAGTCGCCACCACGCGACCGGCTCTCTGAGAGCCACGTCCGCACGATTCACCGCCTCGAAAGTGCGACTCGGTCCACAAGAACGCGTGGCGAAACCACCGTGGCAGGACGACGCCCTCAACGACGACGCCGATTCGGCGACCCGGCGTTAACGCCGGATCCATCGTCGCCGACGCCGCGGCTCCATCACCCAGGTCTCCAAGGTCGGAGACTTCGAGGACCCCTCCATCCTTGGGATCTTCGACTTCGACTCTGGGTCGGAAAACTCCGCCGACCTCCACGACGGAACCGGTCGCCACGCCGCGACCTACATGGCGACTGGCGCCGACCCTCCAGAAGACCCCTTCTCCATGCCGATCCCACCAAACGCGATGGAAACGGAGGTCGAGGAACTCCGCCTACGGCTGGCGGAGGCAGTCCGCAAGGAACAAGCCGAGCGTGAATTTTTTTGCCTCGAGCAGGTGACAACGCAGGAGCTGTCGCGCTATCACCAACTCCGAATCAGGTCGCGCCTGAACCCTACTGTTCATGGGCGCGCCCTGAACTTCGACGATGAAAATGACCTGGCTCGCGTGGCCGATCGTGCGATCCGCGAGAACGCGCCGCCAGGATGAAGCGCTCGACCCCCACCAAGGGCGACGGCGAACGGCGCCCCACCACCACCCAACCGCGCCCCCCCAGGGACAAACCAAGGATCATGGTCTCCTCACGAGAGAGAGATTCGAACGGCCTCCCGCTGTTCTCCACCCCCAATGGACAACGTCGTCGCGAGCCGAGCAGCAGTAGAAAACATCCAAGTCACTGGGGAAGGTGCCCTGCAGATCCAGTACGCCAAGGCTCTGCTCGCCAAAGCAGTTGAGCAACAAAACGCGGGCGCCGACTCACAGGGTCGGATGTACTCGCGTTCATCAGGCAGCAGGGCGACCTCGAGCGGCCGCCCAATGGCGGCGAATACCCTCAACTGCCCACCACCCGAGCCCCTGCAGCTCCAACACTGACCTGCGAACGCGGCACTCTCCACCAACGACCCACGGCCGGCGAACAACTTCGTCGCTGCCAACGGGCAGCCTGTCGACGCACGCACCCACATCATCAACAACCAGAGCTGGCACGCACGCCAGCCTGAAGACCTGAGGCATGCCCTCACCAACCCTCGCGACAGCGAACCTAGGGGATCGCTGAGCCGAGTCGGACCCCAGTGCTTCGGACCGATGATCCGAGGCGAAAGATGCCTAACGAACTTCAAAGCGCCGAAGGAGATCGAGAAGTACGACCCCTCGTACGATCCGTCCGTGTGGCTGGACACTTACCTCATGGCGATGGGGATCGCCGACCACACCGACCTACTCGCCGCCCGCTACCTTCCCCTAATGATAGAGGGAGCGTGCAGACAGTGGATTAACACCCTCCCTGCGGATAGCATTTACTCCTAGGAGGAAATGCGTGACGCCTTCGTCAGGCACTTCGAGGGTTCATACACCCGTGCCACCACCATCGAGGACCTGGAGCGATGCGTCCAGGGACCCCGTGAGTCGACCCGCAGTTGGGTCCAACGGTGGCAAGACCTGTGGTACAACGCGACCGGAATCCACCCGGACAGCGCGATCCACTGCTTCAAGACCTTGTGCCGCTACGAGCCCCTGGTCGCCAAGCTCAAGCGAGTGTACAGAGCACTCGACAACATACCGGACCTCCTGGAGATCGCAAAGAGGTACGTGGAGGAGGACCCAAACCAAGAAACCGACGACGAGTCGGGAGGAAATCGCCGCACGAGCGGCCACGACAACGGAAGGCGACCCGAGCTACGCTACAGCAACACTCGCCTCACCGGCAAACGCCGCGGTGATGGGCGAGTCGACTTCGTCGCCAACGCCGGATACGCACCGCGTGAACCCAAGAGCTTCCGCCGTGACGGAGGCCAGCGCCGCGATGGTGGCAACTACAAGGCAAAGCCGAGGTTCGATCCCACGGCTCTCCTCAACCAACCCTGTGAGTTTCATAGCAGGGAAGGAAAGCCCGCCACGCACACGACCGCCGACTGCCACGCTCTCAAGGAGATCAAGAAGGCACGGCGCGCGCGGGAAGACCCCGACAACAACCCGCCAAATGGCGGAAAGTTCGGCAGCGTCGCTGGCTCGCTCCACACCTTCACAGGCTTCAACACGAAGCGCGAGAAGAAGGTCATCTCCCGCGCCGTCGCCGTCAACGCGGTGTCCCAGATAGACATCCCCCAGTTCCTCAACTGGTTCGAGCAACCAATCACCTGGAGCCGCGAGGACCACTCGCCACGGATCGAATATCTGGGCCGAGTCGCCCTAGTGGTCAAGCCCAAGGTGGGAGACTATTGGCTCCCCAAAACGCTGATGGACGGCGGCAGCTCCATCAACATACTGTACCTGGACATGTTCAGGCGACTGCGGCTCCCGTAGTCGATGATCGAGACGACCTACACCACCTTCCACGACATCGTCCCCGATCGGAAGGCGTACCCGATCGGCAAGGTGACGCTGCCAGTCACCTTCGGCACACCAGCAAACTTCCGCACCAAGCGGATCGTCTTCGAGCTGGTGCCGTTCAACAGCCCCTACCATTGTGTCCTGGGGCGCCAGGCATTCGCCAAATTCATGGCAGCGCCCCACTACGCGTACAACGCGATGAAGCTACCTGGGCCATGCGGCATCATCACTGTCCATGGCGACCCCGACATGGCCGCATAATGCGAGGCCAAAGGCGTCGAACTCACTGACGATGTCATCGCGGCGGAGGCCAACCACGCCGAGGAGCTCACCAAGTACGCGAGCAGGGTCAACAACGACGACCCCACCACACTTAAGAAGCCCAATTCGGAGGGTGGCAACTCCACCACCTTCGAGGCAATGCCACACACCCGCACCGTCGAGTTGGTCCCAGGCGACTCCAGCCAGACGGTGACGATCGGGACGGGCATGAGCCCAGCATAGGAAGGCGTGCTCATCGATTTCCTCCGTGAGAATAGGGACATCTTCGCATGGAAGCCATCCGACATGCCTGGTGTCCCGAGGGAACTCGCTGAGCACAAACTCAACGCCGACCCCAAAGTGTGACATGTCAAGCAGTCGCTGCGGCCCTTCAATGAAGAGCGCCGACGAGCCATCGCCGAGGAGGTGCAGCGTCTACTCGCTGCAGGCTTCATTCGGCCAATCAAATACTCCAAGTGGCTGGCAAATCCAATCTTGGTCGAGAAGAAAAAGGGACCTGGAGAATGTGTATCGATTACACAAATTTAAACAGCGCCTGCCCGAAGGAGCAACTCATCCTCCCGCGGATCGACCAAATCATCGATTCCACCGCGGGCTCGGAGGCGCTATGCTTCCTCGACGCCTACTCTGGGTACAACCAGATCAAAATGGCCGTCGAGGACAAAGAAAAGACGGCGTTTATCACGCCATTCAGAGCCTTCTGCTACACTGCCATGACCTTCGGCCTCAAAAGCGTCGGGGCGACCTACCAGAGGTGCATGCAGGAGTGCCTTGCGATCCAAATTGGCCGCAATATCCACGTCTACATCGATGACGTGGTGGTGAAATCCACCCGCCAGGGCGATTTACTCGCCGACCTGGCGGAAACCTGTTGGAGATATGCCCTAGAGGCAATAATAAATGTAGTTATTATTATATCTTTGTGTTTATGATAAATGTTTACATTCATGCTATAATAGTATTAACAAGGAAACATTAATACTTGTGTGATTTGTAAACTTAATTTGAAGTCCCTAGTATAGCCTCTATACTTCACTAACTTGTTGGTTGATTAATGATTGTTGTTTCCCTATCATGAACATTGAGATGTTATCAACAACAATATCATATCGTTAGGAGAATGATATGGTGGACATACTCCTATAGATAAGCGTAGCATAAAGATCAAGTCATTTCAATAGTTCAATTGCTATATGCTTTCTGATACATAGTAACCTAATTCCTTCGACCATGAGATCATGCATATCACCTTTACCGGATGGATGCTTTGATGACATCAAACACACCGTGAATCGGGTGGCTATAAAGGTGGCATTGAGTGTTCGGAAAGTATTGGTTGAAACACATGGATCAAGAGTGGGATTTGTCCATCCATATGACGGATAGCTATACTCTGGGCCCTCTCGGTGAATGTCATCCAATTAGCTTGCAAGCATGTGACTGGCTCACAAGGGATCACATATCACGGGAACAAGAAAAGAGTACTTATCGGTAACGAGGTTGAACTAGGTATGCAGAGATACCGACGATCATAACCTCGGATAAGTAAACTATCGTGAGACAAAGGGAAATTGGTATCGTATGTAAGTGGTTCATTCGATCGCAAAGTAATCGTAGAAATATGTGGGAGCCATATGAATTTCCAGATTTCTCTATTGGGAGAAGTGTCTCGATCATGTCCGCATAATTCACGAACCGTAGGGAGACACACTTAAGGATTCAACGTTGTTTGAGTAGTTATGGTATTATGAGAAAGAGACCGAATGTTGTTCGGAGTCTCGGATGGGATCCGGGATATCACGAGGTGATCCGGAATGGCCCGGAGAATAAGATTCATATAAGGAAAGTCCCGTTTCGGAGTTCGGAAATGATTCCGGTGTTTTCATCGGGAATGTTCTAGAAGGTTCCGGAATGTCCAGCACTCCGGGGGGGGGTACATGAATGTGTCATTACATATTGGAATGATTGCATCATGTACTAAGTGTTCTCGCTGTTCCAAATAAAGGATTAAATTGAATCCCAAACTGAAAAGTCAAATGGCCAGTTTGAAAGTCAAACGGCTAAAACAGGAAACTGTGGGAAACAAGCAAGAGGAGGTTGAAACCGACTTGGGGGAGGAGTCCCTCCTCTCCAAGCCGGCGCGCCACCCAAGGCCGACTTGGGGAGGGACTCCCTCCCCTTGGCCGCCCCTCCCACCTATAAAAGGAGGGGCAGGGCCTCCTCCTCTAGACACACAAGTTACTATCCTCTAATCTAAATCCTAGCCCTAGACTCCGGTTTAGAGCCGCTTTGGTTTAGAGCTCCTAATTGCACTAGCCTTCGGATTAGAGCCTTCTAATTGGTGTGTCTAAACCCTAGACCACTAATAGCTCTCTCTCATACTCCACCATACTCGCTCGGCTTAAGAAGCCTGCAGGATCTCCCTCTACTTAGGTACCACGCCAGTCACTTTGCGAATCACGAGGAGAGTGCTACTACCTCCACCTTTGGAACAAGGAGAGGAAGGTCTTCGCAATTTAACGTGTGACCGATCATGGAAGTGCCGGAACGCAGCGCCGGAAGGATCGTCTACGCGATCTTGAGATCGGGAAGAGTACGACTACATCACCCACGAGAATCCGCTCTCGTTAAATACTTTGGAATCTTCGAGGGTAAGTTATTCCATCGACTCGTTGCTATAATCTAGTAGATAGATCTTGGCTTGTTTGTTTGTATGCGATAGAATTTTTTTTTCCATGCTACGAAACCCTACAGTGGTATCAGAGCCGTGTCTATATGTAGATCTGTTGCACGAGTAGAACACAATGGTCATTGTGGGCGTTGATGCTTTTATTGTCGATTGCTTCTTGTGTACTTTGCATCTTGCGGTATGTTGGGATGAAGCGGCCCGGGCTAACCTTACATGACATCGTTCATGAGACCTGCTCCACGCTTGACATGCAACTTGTATTGCATAAGTGGCTTTGCGGGTGCCTGTTTCTCCTAGCATAGTTAAGATACAATTTACAACGGGTGATCAACAATACTAGTATCAATGTTGTGGTTCTTGTTCGTAAGTTAGAACGACACTTATTGAAAGCCCCAAACCACGTAAAATATGCAAAGAAAGTAGAGGCGTCTAACTTTGTTTTGCGAGGTGTCTGATGATGTGATATGGCCATGATTGTGATTATATTTAATGTATGCAATGTTCCTTATTGTAAGTTGGCAACCGCAGGAGCCATATGGTTGTCTTTAATTTATGTTAAGACCCGTGTCTATTCAAAGTAGTTGTAATAGTTGAAGCCGTGGGCGCGACCATGGAGAAGCGTCATTGACCTGGATGCAATGCCGGTGATGATGGAGATCATGTTTGTGCTTGAAGATGGAGATCGGAAGCACAAAGAAGAAAGGCCATATCATATCACATATTATTGAATTGCATGTGATGTTAATCCTTTATGCATCTTGTATTGCTTAGTAGACGACGGTAGCATTATAAGATGATCCCTCATGCACATCAATTTCAAGTCATAAAGTGTTCGCCCTTAGTTAGCACTGTTGCTAAAGCTTGTTGTTTCGAAGCACCACGTGATGATCGGGTGTGTTAGATTCTGCAAGTGTATACAACGTGAGCAAGCCAGATTTGCTCATGCGGAAACTAAGGTTTGATCTTGACGAGCCTAGCATGTACAGACATGGTCTCGGAACACGGATCACCGAAAGGTAAAGCATGAATCATATAGTAGATATGATGAACATGACGATTGTTCGCCATTGAAACTGTATCAACTCTCGTGATGATCGGTGTTTATGTAGTGGATTTGGTTCGTGTGATCACTAAAACAATGTGAGGGATGTTGTTTTGAGTGGGAGTTCACCTAGTTTAATTTCATCATTAATTTGAACTCAACTTGTCATAAACTTAGTCTAAACTATTGCAAATATGTTGTAGATCAATGGCAGCCCCTACCATCAATTTTAATGCGTTCCTAGAGAAAGAAAAGTCGAAAAACAATGGAAGCAACTTCGCGGATTGGTTCCGCAATTTGAGGATTGTCCTCACAGCTAGTAATTTGACCTATGTGCTGGATGCACCGCTGGGTGACCCACCTGCAGCTGATGCTCCCGATGAAGTAAAGAATGTTTACCTCGCTCGGAAGAATCAGTACTCCATAGTTCAGTGTGCTATCTTGTATGGTTTGGAATCGGAGCTTCAGAAAAGGTTTGAGAATTCAGACCCATATGATATTGTCGAGGATCTCAAATGATTTTTGAGACTCATGCGGCAATTGAAAGCTATGAGTCTTCTGAAAAGTTCTTTAACTGCAAGATGGAAGAGGGCAGCTCCGTCAGTGAGCATGTGCTTAAGATGTCTGGGCACGCAAACAAACTTCAAATCTTGGGTATAGTGATTCATAATGCTTTGGGGATTTACCGTGTCCTCCAATCACTACCACCAAGTTACAAGAACTTTGTGATGAACTACAACATGCAGAACATGAACAAGACGTTACCAGAACTCTTTGCCATGTTGAAATCTGCAGAAGTGGAGATCAAGAAAGAGCACCAAGTGTTGTTGGTCAATAAGACCACCAAATTCAAGAAAGGCAAGTCTAAGCAAAAGGGACACTTCAAGAAGGGTGGTAAGAAAGTTACCACGCCGGCGAAGAAGACCAAGGCTGGACCCAAGCCTGATACTGAGTGCTTTTGCTGCAAGGGAGAAGGTCACTGGAAGCGGAATTGCCCAAAGTATTTGGCGGATCTGAAGAACGACAACATCAAGAAGAAAGGTATATTTGATATACATGTTATTGATGTGTATCTCACTAGTACTCGTAGTAGTTCCTGGGTATTTGATACTGGTTCGGTTGCTCATATTTGTAACTCGAAACAGGTGCTGCAGAATAAACGGAAGCTAGCGAAGAACGAGGTGACGATGCGCGTGGGAAACGGATCAAAGGTTGATGTGATCGCGGTCGGCACGCTACCCCTTCATCTACCATCGGGATTAGTTTTATACTTAAATAATTGTTATTTGGTGCCTGCGTTGAACATGAACATTATATCCGGATCTTGTTTATTGCGAGACGGTTACTTGTTTAAGTCCGAGAATAATGGTTGTTCGATTTATATGAGTAATATGTTTTACGCACATGCACCTTTGATAGATGGTCTATTCTTATTGAATCTCGATAGTGGAAATACACATATCAACAACATTGAGGCTAAACGTTTGAAATCAAGCGATAATTCGACCTATATGTAATCGCTGCCTTGGTCACATTGGAGTGAAGCGTATGAAGAAACTCCATTCGATGGACTTCTTGAATCACTTGATTTTGAATCACTTGAAAGATGCGAAGCATGTCCGATGGGAAAATGACTAAGACTCCATTTTCAGTATGATGGAGCGAGCTACGGACTTATTGGAAATCATACATACCGATGTGTGTGGTCCAATGAGTGTAGCATCACAGTGGTTATCGTTATGTTCTTACCTTCACGGATGACTTGAGTAGATATGGGTATATCTATTTCATGAAACATAAATCCGAAACTTTCGAGAAGTTTAAGGAGTTTCAAAGTGAGGTAGAGAATCAACATAACAAGAAGATTAAATTTATACGTTTTGATCGTGGAGGTGAATATCTAAGTTACCAGTTTGGCGAGCATTTAAAGAAATGCGGAATACTTTCACAGTTGACACCGCCGGGAACACCACAGCGTAATGGTGTGTCCGAACGTCGTAATCGAACTCTCTTAGATATGGTTCGTTCTATGATGTCACTTACAGATTTACCGCTATCATTTTGAGGTTATGCATTAGAAACAGCCGCATTCACTTTAAATAGGGCACCATCTAAATCCGTTGAAACGACACCGTATGAATTATGGTTTGGGAAGAAACCTAGATTGTCGTTCCTTAAAGTTTGGGGATGCGAAGCCTATGTAAAGAAGTTACAACCGGACAAGCTTGAACCCAAAGCGGAAACATGCGTTTTCATAGGATACCCGAAGGAAACTATTGGGTATACCTTCTATCATAGATCCGAAGGCAAAATCTTCGTTGCCAAGAATGGATCCTTTCTAGAGAAGGAATTTCTCTCGAAAGAAGTGACTGGAAGGAAAGTAGAACTCGACGAGGTTGTCGAACCTTCTCTCGAAATTGCGAGTAGCGCAGCACCGGAAGAAGTTCCTGTGGTGCCTGCACCAATAAGAGAGGAAGCTAATGATAGTGATCATGAAACTTCGGTTGAAGTTGCTACAGAGCCTCGGAGGTCAACGAGAACTCGTACCACTCCAGATTGGTATGATCCCGTTATGAGTGTCATGTTGGTGGACAACACCGATGACCCCGAGACATATGAGGAAGCGATGATGAGCCCAGATTCCAATAAATGGCAAGAAGCCATGAAATCCGAGATTGGATCCATGTACGAAAACCAAGTATGGACTTTGGTGGACTTACCGGATGGCCGAAAGGCTGTCGAGAACAAATGGATTTTCAAGAAGAAAACAAATGATGATGGTAATGTTACTGTCTATAAAGCTCGACTTGTCGCAAAAGGGTTTCGACAAATTCAAGGAGTTGACTACGATGAGACTTTCTCACCAGTAGTGAAGCTAAAGTCTGTGAGGATCATGTTAGCAATCGTTGCATATTATGATTATGAGATATGGCAGATGGATGTCAAAACAGCATTCCTCAATGGAGATATTGATGAAGAGTTGTATATGATGCAACCCAAAGGTTTTGTCGATCCTAAAGAGGCTAACAAGGTATGCAAACTTCAACGGTCCATCTATGGATTGAAGCAAGCATCCCGAAGTTGGAATCAACGTTTTGATAAGGTAATCAAAAGTTTTGGTTTTATACAAACTTATGGAGAAGCTTGTATTTACAAGAAAGTGAGTGGGAGCTCTGTAGCATTCTTAATACTATATGTGGATGACATATTGTTGATTGGGAATGATGTAGACCTTCTTAATAGTGTCAAGGAATATTTGAATAATAGTTTTTCAATGAAGGATCTTGGCGAAGCAGCTTACATATTAGGCATAAAGATTTATAGAGATAGATCGAAACGCCAAATATCATTGTCACAGAGTACATATTTGGACAAAGTTCTAAAGAGGTTTGGAATGGAAGAAAGCAAGAAAGGGTTCTTGCCCATGTTGCCAATACGACCTTGAGTAAAACTCAAAGTCCGACATCGGCAGAAGATAGAGAAAGGATGAGTAAGACTCCCTATGCCTCAGCCATAGGATCTCTAATGTATGCCATGCTATGTACTAGACCCGACATTGCATATGCTGTTAGTTTAACTAGCAGATATCAAAGTGATCCAGGAGTGGATCATTGGACAGCGGTCAAAAACATCCTTAAGTACTTGAGAAGAACTAAGGATATGGTTCTTTCTTATGGAGGTGATGAACATCTCGTTGTTAATGGTTACACCGATGCTAGTTGGAACACCGATCCGGATGATTCTAAATCACAATCTGGATACGTATTTATTTTGAATGGTGCAGCAGTTAGCTGGAGGAGTGCAAAACAAAGCATTGTGGCAAGATCTTCAACTGAATCGGAATACATGGCTGCTTCGGAGGATTCACAAGAAGCGATATGGATGAAAGAGTTCATTACAGAGCTGGGTGTGGTTCCTAGTGCGTTGGACCCAATGTCTATCTACTGTGATAACATGGGAGCCATAGCCAATGCGCAAGAACCAAGGTCACACAAGAAGCTGAAGCACATCAAGCTACGTTTTCACGCTATTCGAGAACATATCCAGGATGGGGATATAAAGATTTGCAAAGTACACACAGATCTGAATGTGGCAGATCCGTTGACTAAACCTCTCCCGAGGGCAAAACATGACCAACACCAAACTGCCATGGGTGTTCGGTATATTACCATGTAATCTAGATTAGATGACTCTAGTGCAAGTGGGAGATCTGGAGATATGCCCTAGAGGCAATAATAAATGTAGTTATTATTATATCTTTGTGTTTATGATAAATGTTTACATTCATGCTATAATAGTATTAACAAGGAAACATTAATACTTGTGTGATTTGTAAACTTAATTTGAAGTCCCTAGTATAGCCTCTATACTTCACTAGCTTGTTGGTTGATTAATGATTGTGTTTTCCCTATCATGAACATTGAGATGTTATCAACAACAAGATCATATCGTTAGGAGAATGATATGGTGTACATACTCCTATAGATAAGCGTAGCATAAAGATCAAGTCATTTCAATAGTTCAATTGCTATATGCTTTCTGATACATAGTAACCTAATTCCTTCGACCATGAGATCATGCATATCACCTTTACCGGATGGATGCTTTGATGACATCAAACACCACACCGTAACTGGGTGGCTATAAAGGTGGCATTGAGTGTTCGGAAAGTATTGGTTGAAACACATGGATCAAGAGTGGGATTTGTCCATCCATATGACGGATAGATATACTGGGCCGTCTCGGTGGAATGTCATCCAATTAGCTTCCAAGCATGTGACTGGCTCACAAGGGATCACATATCACGAACGAGAAAAGAGTACTTATCGTAACGAGGTTGAACTAGGTATGCAGTAGATACCGACGATCATAACCTCGGATAAGTAAACTATCGTGAGACAAAGGGAAATTGGTATCGTATGTAAGTGGTTCATTCGATCGCAAAGTAATCGTAGAAATATGTGGGAGCCATATGAATTTCCAGATTCCTCTATTGGTTATTGTTCGAAGAAGTGTCTCGATCATGTCCGCATAATTCACGAACCGTAGGGAGACACACTTAAGGATTCGATGTTGTTTGAGTAGTTATGGTATTATGAGAAAGAGACCGAATGTTGTTCGAGTCTCGGATGGGATCCGGATATCACGAGGTGATCCGGAATGGTCCGGAGAATAAGATTCATATAAGGAAAGTCCCGCTTTGGAGTTCGAAATGATTCCGATGTTTTCATCGGAATGTTCTAGAAGGTTCCGAATGTCCAGACTCCGGGGAAGGGGTACATGAATGTGTCATTACATATTGGAATTATTGCATCATGTACTAAGTGTTCTCGCTGTTCCAAATAAAGGATTAAATTGAATCCTAAAACTGAAAAGTCAAATGGCCAGTTTGAAAGTCAAACGGCTAAAACAGGAAACTGTGGGAAACAAGCAAGAGGAGGTTGAAACTGACTTGGAGAGGAGTCCCTCCTCTCCAAGACGGCGCGCCACCCAAGGCCGACTTCGGGAGGGACTCCCTCCCCTTGGCCGCCCCTCCCACCTATAAAAGGAGGGGCAGGGCCTCCTCCTCTAGACACACAAGTTCCTATCCACTAATCTAAATCCTAACCCTAGACTCCGGTTTAGAGCCGCTTTGGTTTAGAGCTTCTAATTGCACTAGCCTTCGGATTAGAGCCTTCTAATTGGTGTGTCTAAACCCTAGACCACTAATAGCTCTCTCTCATACTCCACCATACTCGCTCCGGCTTAAGGCAAGCCCTCAGGATCTCCCTCTACTTCCGTACCACGCCGCCAGTCTTTGAATCACGAGGAGAGTGCTACAACCTCCACTTTCTTTGGAACAAGGGAGAGGAAGGTCTTCGTCGATCTAACGCAGGTGACCGACTGCGGAAGCGCTGCCGGAACGCAGCGCCGGAAGGATCGTCTACGCGATCTTGAGATCGGGAAGAGTACAACTACATCACCCACGAGAATCCGCTCTCGTTAAATACTTTGGAATCTTCGAGGGTAAGTTATTCCATCGACTCGTTGCTACAATCTAATAGATAGATCTTGGCTTGTTTGTTTGTATGCGATAGAAAATTTTTGTTTTCCATGCTACGAAACCCTACAAAACCTTCGCCAACCTGCGAAGGTACAAGATAAAGCTAAACCCAGGAAAGTGCACCTTCGGTGTACCTACTGGACAGCTACTGGGATACTTCGTCTCCAAGCGCGGGATCAAGGCGAACCCCGCCAAGATCAACACGATCGCCCGACTCGGCACACCCGAGTGCCTGCGCGACGTCCAGAAGCTGGTCGGGTGAGTCGCGGCTCTCGGTCGCTTCATCCCCCGGTTAGGCGAGAAGGCGATGCCCCTCTATCTCCTAATGCGCAAGAACCCCACCTTCCAGTGGGACAAGGAGGCAGACGACGCGCTCCACGCTCTCAAGGAGGTGCTACTCGCAGCACCGCTACTCGCCGCCCCCGTCGACAAGGAGCCCATGCTGGTCTACGTCGCGGGTTCCGAGCGCGTCGTCAGCGCCATCATGGTCGTCGAACGGCCAGAGGAAGGGAACGCACGGTGCAGTGACCCATATACTACATCAGCGAAGTCCTTACCGAGTCGCGCGCTACCCGCAGCATCGTAAATTGGTATACGCGGTCTTGAAGAAGCGCAATCGCCGCACTACTTCAGAGCACTCAATAACGGCCGTCTCAAAGGCCATCACAGGACATCATCCGCAACTGCGAGGTGACCGGGCGAGTCACCAAGTGGGCCGTCGATATCGGCGTCCACAACATCAAGTACGAGCCGCACAAGGCGATCAAGTAGCAAGCTCTCGCAGACTTCCTCGCCGGCTGGGAGGAGGCCCAGCAGCCGGAGAAGCTGCCATACCTCCATTACTGGAGCCTACACTTCGATGGCTCCAAGAATGCAGACGGTGCAGGATCGGGGATCGTGCTGACATCTCCGAAGGGCGATAAGCTCCGCTATGTCCTCTACCTTGACTTCACCCCCTGCACCAACAACATGGCCGAGTACGAGGCGCTACTCCATGGTATGCGAGCAGCCAAGGAGATGAACATCAATCGCCTGCGCTGCTACGAAGACTCCGACCTCGTTGCCGAGCAAGTCGCCGGCACCTGCGACGCCGTCTCCCCCACCATGGCGGCATACCGCCAAGTAGTGGACCATCTGGGAGGACACTTCGCAGGCTAATCCGTCGAGTGGATCGACAGGCGGAAGAATGAGGAGGCCGACGCACTCTCTCGCATCGGTTTGGCTTGACTCGCACCACCCGCTGGCGTCTTCCTCGACACCATCACCAAGCCCTCCGTCTCCCCCCTAAGGGAGATCGACATCGGAATCCCGCTGCAACCAGAAGCAGCCCTGGTCGCACTAATTGCTGAGCCAAGCGACTGGACCGCGCCATACGTCGCTTACCTGGAGGGAGGCACCATACCCGCGGACGAAACGGAGGCCCGGATTATCGCACGCCACTGCAAATCCTTCGTCATCATCAACGGCAAGCTCCACAAGCGCAGCGTGACCGGCGTGTGCCAACGCTGCGTCCAACCCGCTGAAGGACGCAAAATCCTCCAGGACATCCACTTTGGCCACTGCGGCCACCACGCCGGCGCCCGCTCTCTGGTCGCAAAGGCCATGCGACAGGACTTCTACTGGCTCACCGCACATGCAGACGCTGTCGACATTGTCCAGCGGTGCGTCCGATGCCAGAAATACGCCAACCAGACTCACGTGCCGAGCTCGGCGCTCAAGACAATCCACATCACCTGGATGTTCGCCGTGTGGGGCATGGACATGGTAGGCCCCTTCAAGAAGGCCCCCTATGGATTCACCCAACTCCTAGTCGCAGTCGACAAATTCACAAAATGGGTGGAGGCCAAGCCAATCCGTAAGTGTGACGGGAAGACCGCTACCAAGTTCCTACGCGAGCTCATCTATCGCTACAGGTTCCCAAACAGCATCATCACGGACAACGGCACCAACTTCGCCAAGGGAGCCATGGCCGAGTTCTGCGAGGAGCACAACATCCGACTCGACCTCGCCTCAGTTGCTCACCCAGAGTCCAATGGCCAGACGTAACACGCCAATCAGAGCATCCTCCATGGCCTGAAGCCACGGCTACAAGTCCCACTGAGCGCACCGCCGGGTGCTGGGTCGAGGAACTCCCCTCTGTCATCTGGGGCATCCGCACCTCCGTCAATAGGTCGACAGGATTCACCCCCTTCTTCATGTTTTATAGCGCCGAGGCAGTCATGCCAACCGACCTCGAGCACGACTCACCAAGGGTGGCCAACTACACGGAGGCCACCAACGATCTTGCACGCCAAGACGGAATCGACCAGCTCGACGAAGCACGCGACCTAGCTCGCTCCCGCACCGCCATCTACCAGCAAGGGCTCCGCCGTTACCACAGCCGGCGAGTACGGACTCGCACTTTCCAGGGAGGCGACCTGGTACTGTGCCTAATACAGGACAAGAAAGGCATGCACAAGCTCTCACCCCCTTGGGAGGGACCATTCTCCATCGGGCGAGTCGTGGGCAACGACGCCTACTACCTCACTGATGTCTGAGGCGACGGAAAACTCGACGTCAAGCAGCCATGGAATGTAAACCTCCTACGGAAGTTCTACTCTTAGAACCCCAAACATGTACCTCTTACCCGCTATGAAATAAAACAGATCGGTTACCGCAAATCTCGTCTACTCTCCATGTCTTGTGCCACTCACACTCGTAATGACAGCGCTACGCTACTTGCAGAAGTCAACCTTTGGTAAAGCGACCGGCACGGCCAAGTAGTGCGGTACGAGGGAACTGGAAAAATTCAGGCCTCGCACCGTCCACGAAAAAAGCTAACCCGGAGCCCCATTGGAGTCGCCTAGCTCGACTGGCTCCCCGAGCCAAGACGACTGCACTCGCTTCCCACAATGACCACGTCCTCCGCATCCTCGGCGCAGCGACTCGAACGGCAAAGTACCATGCTCGGGACCCAAATGCACCAATACGAGCTAGGGAAAAATGCCAAGTATGAGAGCGCGCCCAGGACTCGCCATGTGACTGATCTAACGGACCAGACAGGAGTGACGCGCCTAACATTACGCGCTTGGTCCTCACCTACCTCAGGCTTGCGACTAAAACAGCTATGTACCACGCTTGGGGACTCGGCAACCCGACCCCGTTCGCGTCCGGGAAAATGGCCAAGTAAAGAGCACCCCTGGGAGTCACCATGCGACTGGCTTTCCGAGCCATGGCGAGTCGACCCTAACTCACTAACAGTTCACACAACATATAAAAAACAAGGTAAACCCCATAAAAAGGGCGGACGCGCTCGGGGACTCGCACAACCAAAATTCAAAACACAAAAACGACTTACAAAATAACCAGAGCATTCCTCCACAACAACAATATTTGTTTCCCATACAAGGAGAGTTACACAGTTCTTCTATACTAGCGCTGAATGGCAAAACATTTTACTCCGCAGGCTTTGACAAAGACGCGCCACCATCCCTGCGGCTGCGGATAAAGGGCACGTAAGGGTTTGACGGGTACGTCGTCAGCTCGCCCGCCATCGCCGCACGGAATGGTTGTTCCAACTTGAAGTCCCGGTGCTTCGGCTCAGGGTCATTGGGGGCAACAATCGTCTCCTGGTAGGGGATGAGGTCGCCCATCGCCCAAACGCGGTCGGGGTATACCGCGACTCGGTCCATCAGCTTCAACACCTCAGCAATCTCCACCGAGCCTGTCGACGAGGGGTAACCGCTTGTGACATCGTCGAGGTCGAAGTCATCCGGGAAGTGGGCGAGCCTAAGGCTGAGCGTCGTCGCCGCTCCACGACAGAAGGCCGACCGCGTCATGAATTCCACGACCGACGAGGCCTTCTCCAGGTAGCGCCATACCTCGACAAGGTCGCTGGGAAACACCTCCATGGGCGATATCTCCTGAAGGTATGCACGGAGGCAAGTCGCTAACAACAAGGCTGAGTCGACCAGGGTGGTCACACACCGCCGCGCGTCGTACGACTGCGCCTCTTCCACGTTATCAGTGATCCGGCCTACAACACACAAATAAACAGTAAGCAAAACATCAAAACCGCAACGCGGTACGTGCAATCGGAAGTCAGCTGAAGGAAAGCTTACCAATCAGCGGGCGGCAGAGGTCCGTGATGAAACTTTGAAGAGAAGAGAAATCATTTTGCAACCCAGCAACAAGCGCATCAGATACCTTCCGTTCTTCAGCGGCAGAAGTGACGGCAGCCTTGGCTCGTCCTTCCGCCGAGCTCGCTTCCTCCTTCGCCTCCTTGAGCTCACGCTCTAGATCGGTGATTCTCTTTTCGGCCACGCTCAAAGCAGACTGAGACGCCGTCAAGTCACCTACCGGGACAAGTCCTTGGCGAGCCTCCTTCACCTCATCCGCACTACTCTCTGTCTCCAGAACAAAACGGTCAACACTGTGACAAGTAAGCGACGAGTGCCAATTAAGGTATATACTAACCCGCAGCCGCTTGAAGTTCCTTGTTCGTCTCCTGGACGGCAACGAGCTCCTTCTCCATGCGGCACTTCGCAGCAAGACGCTCGGCTGATTCGCGTTGCAAGCCCTGTGCAACAACTACAACGTCAACAACCAAACAATTCCTAAGTCCCAGCCGCTGAAATTCAGCGACTAGGCACACGGGGACTGAACAACGAAATTCCAAAGTGCCCAGCCGCTGAAATTCAGCGACTAGGCACTCGGAGACTGGATAACATCAAAGAAAAATAAGAATCCGACCACTGAAATTCAGTGGTCAGATCCTCGGGGACTGGACATACCTGGATGGCAGCACCTAGCATACCATGAAGTTCCATCGCATCCACCGACGCGAGAACAAGCGGAGTGTGGCCATGACGTT
Organism: Avena longiglumis; assembly: GCA_030063025.1. Classification (NCBI taxonomy): domain Eukaryota; kingdom Viridiplantae; phylum Streptophyta; class Magnoliopsida; order Poales; family Poaceae; genus Avena; species Avena longiglumis. Next base: position 519,845,038 of record CP125975.1, read on the forward strand.
GTTCAACCTCCGTGCCGGCGGCCCCAGGAAGCTGGCTCGACGGCACTGAGGCACTCGCCGTGGCGGCCTTCGCCACGAAGCGAGGTAATGTCGCCACTGCGGCCACCGTGCCACTCGAGGTCGGCTCGGCCGCATTGGTCGAGCCATAAAGAACCGTATGCTGCGACCCCACGTCTTCCATGGCCTTCAGAGTTACGTCCGCTGCGATTGGAGGCTCACTCGGGGCAGTCGTCGGCTCGTCATAAACCGTGACGACGTCATCGCCCTTTGTTCTTTTGGTGCCTTCGGCGGGAGCAATGACTTCGTCGCCCTTCCTCTTCCGCGAGGGATCAGCTGGCACCTCTGTGCAGACTGTTGGAACCTTGGCCACTGAAGCATGGCCTATCTTCTTAACTCCAGTCCTGCGAAACAATTCTGTCAATAGAGCTCTCCGATCAAAACACAAGGCAAGCAGACGAGTAAAAGATCAAAAAGCACTCACTTGGCGACCAGAAGAAATCGCAGGCCGGTGCGGATGCTGGCCAGCTTTTCTAGTTTTGGCCCCAGTTTCCGACTAAGGCCCGTCTCGAACACATGGTGTGCCCAAGACACTGATGGTTTCTTCGAAGATGAATCCGCAGCGGGAGCCTCCGTGGCAATCATTGTGGGAGCCCCCCTTGGCGGCGAGGCCCCTGCGGCTGGAGCAGCCCCCAAGCTAGTGACTGGGGCGAACGGCGGTGGCAACGACGCCAGTGGCACTTCGTCCATTGTGACGACGGCACCAGTCGCCACGGCCGCATGCGCCGTTGTTTCCTCGGCCGAGCTGGTGGCGTCGGAGCTACTCGCAGACCGAGGAGGATACACCGGCTTCGCCGGCTTTACCTTCTTATTCGACGGTGTAGCCTCACGGTGTGAGGTGTGCTCAGGGAGCTCATCGTCGTCATCATCATGGGCCTCGAGGTCTTGCAGGCCTCGAGTTCGCGCTGGTGCTTCCCGCGAGTCTTGCGAACCGTGGGGGCAGCAACCTCCACGGGGTCTTCGTCCTCATCGTTGTCGTTACCGCCCTTGTCACTCTCGATGTTGCCCTTGTCGGGCGATGACTTGCTCCCGTCCTGGGCGAACGAGCTCGATTTCTCATCGTCTGTGGGCGGAAGCCACCCTTCCACCACTTGAAACAACTGCACCAAAAACAAACGACATTAGCACAACCGCGAATGCACAAACTGCGACTGCGAGTGCAATGGGAATAACAGCTTACCGTTGGAGCTGGGCGCCTCACGGTATAAGGTGCGATCCCGGCCTTCGCATCGAGATACACCGCCTGGGTGATCTTCTTCAGGGCCAGGGCGTAGTCGTTGAGTCTCCACTCAACGAGGCAGGATTTCGTCGGGTCATCCTTGCCCGTATACTCGTACATGTAATGGTCACGGCTGGCCAGGGGAACGAGCCGTCGCCCGAGCCAGCAGTTGTAGAGGTTGATGGTTTGGAGGCATTTCTTCTTCAAATTGCGAATGGTCTACAACATCTCGTCGACGACCATCCGCTGCTCCAGCGGGAATTTGATAACCTGGAGCCGACGCGGCTCGGGCCGGTCGGCGGAGTACCTTGGAAGCGCCACTTCGTCGCCTGGAGTCGACTCGGTGATGTAGAACCAGCTCTTATTCCACTCGTTCGCCGCTTTGGCGGGCAACATCAAATTGAAGAACGATGTCTTTGACTTCAGCTAGAAAGTCAGGCCGCCCGCGGCTAGCATTGGGCCGCCTGTCTCTTCGCGGTTGATTCTCCCGTGGAATAAATCTTGCCACGGGGGGAAGTAGGGTCTGCAGCCCAGGTAGCACTCGCAGAAAGCCACAAAAAGTGAGTTGCTCGATGCTGTGCGGACCCAGATCCGACGGCTGGATACCGTAATAAGCGCAGAAATGCCGAAAGAAGAGGGAGGTTGGGAAGCCAAGCCCCCGCTCCAGGTGATTAGTGAAGCAGATGAATTCCCCTTCGTGCGGATCCAGAATTACTTCTCCGGCTGCGGGGACGCGCCATCTCCCGGCACGGAGGATCCCCGCCTCCTCGAATGATTTTAGCAGTGCCTTCGTGCACTTGGATCTGCCCCATGGTTCGGTGGGAGGAGCCATCGGCCGGAGGATCGTGGGATTTGGAACTCTCTGGATCATTCTGGTCGCTGCGCGGAATGGGGAAACAAGGATGCACGAGATCGGAGGAAGTGAGGGAAGCGTTTTCCCCGTTCGCCCTTCACTCTCCTTATATAGCGGTTGTTACCCGCCATTTTAGGGAGCCGTTACTATGCGGTAATTACACCAATATTACCGTTGGATTACCTAACGGCTAGTTTGACAAAAACTGACGGTCCAACTTCATCTACTCGACTCGCTGCCTCCAGCGACTCGACGATTCGCCGACCCGTTCGCCAAGCTGCGGTATGATTGGTCGCCGCTATTGCGACTAAAATGACTAGTTCTTTCCTTTGTTCAGGAGTCCGCCGCCGATTCGACTAGGCATCTGCTTTGGACCCGCATACTCCGACTACCAGCAAACGCCTGCGACGAATCAACGACGGCCTCGGGGACTACTGATGGGGATATGCCTATCAGGGTATGCCCAACAGGACGTTTCCTATTGGCCCAAGTCGCCAGCGAGTGGGCCTGCAGGACGACGACTGTATCGATACTTGGCGAGGACTCAGGCGACTGTAAGCTAGAGGCCTAGAAGCGTAGCTAGGCCCAGTCGGACTAGGTCAAAGACCCTCCGAATCCTTAACTAATTCGGTTGTAATTGAAGGGTTTTGCAGCATAGTAAATCAAAATTTTCTATGGATGCGAACGGGAAAAGCCAAGATCTAATCTAGGAGATGCAAACAATGAGAGGTATATATGAGATCTTCATACCCTTGAAGAAAGCGCACAGCGGAATGTTCAACAGAACGTGGTTGATGTAGTCGTACTAGCCTTCTCCTTCTCGCGATCCGATCCGATCCAACGCCGCAAGTGGCGACGCCTCCGAGAGATGCACACGTACGGCACCACGATGTCTCCTCCTTCCTTGGTCCATCAAGTGGGGTGGAGAGATAGATTGGATCTACAACACGACGACGTGGTGCAAAGGTGGAGAGTTTCTGCGGCAGGGCTTCGCCTACGCATAGTCGGGAGAGAGAGATCTAGAGGGCAGCAGGTAGGCGGCTAGGGTTCAAGGAGGGGTGAAGGAGGGCTGCGCCCCTTCCCTCTATATATAGGGGGTTGGCCGGCCCCCTTGTCCCCTCCTCCAATCCCTAGGGCGGCGTCCCCAAGGGTTGGAGTGGGGGACAAGTTTTCCCCCCTCCTTCTAGAAGGTTTCCCTAGGGTTTCCCCTAGGGTTTGGCCGGCTGGGCCTATGGGGCCTTGTACCCCTGGCCCAATGCATCCATGGCACTCCCTCATAGGTCCACGCACCCCTCTGACAAGTGGGGCCACATTGGTCCCACTCCGGAAGCTTCTAGAACCTTCCGGTACAATACCGAAACGATTCTGAAACCCAAAAATTGCTTTCCTTTATATGAATCTTATTATCCGAACCATTCCGGAACCTCTCGTGATGTCCTGGATCTCATTCGAGACTCCGAACAAAAAACTCATAAACCAATTATCCATTCTATCCTAGCGTCGAGGCACGTTAAGTGTGTGACCCTACGGGTTCGAGAATATGCAGACATGATCTTCTATCAATAATCAACAGCGGGGTCTGGAAACCCATATTGACTCCCACATATTCATCGATGATCATATCGGATGAACCACGATTCCAGGATTCAATTAATCCCATATATATATATTCCCTTCGTCACGCGATATTTTACTTGCCTGAGATTCGATCATTGGTATCGGCATACCTAGTTCAATCTCGTTCACAGCAAGTACTTTACTCGTTCCGTAATCCGATATCACTTTGTGATTAACTCCTTAACCACGTGCTTGCAAGCGGTGTTGATATCGATTACCGAGTGGGACCAAAGTATATCTCTCCGACTTGGGAGGGACAAATCCCATCTCGATACATACAACCCAACAAGTACTTTCCTATCACCTGAGAGACACCTTTATGATCACCCTCACATAGGATGACGTTTGATGACCTCAAAGATTTCTTCCGATACCAGGGAGCATTATCTCATGGTCTAAGGAATACAATATTTGACATAGGAAAAAGCTTTGCAAAGATGAACACGATGACACGATCTAATTGCTCTGCTTGATTTGGGTCTGTCCATCATATCATTCTCCTAATGACATGATCTCATTATTAATCGACAACTCATGTCTATGGTTAGGAAACCTTAACCATCATTAATCAATGAGCTAGTCCATAGAGGCGTACTAGGGACACGGTGTTGTTCATAAACCACACAAGTATCAAAGTTTCCGCTTAATACAATTCTAGCATGGAATATAAACTTTATCATGAACACGAATTATAACAATAACATCTTTATTATTGCCTCTAGGGCATAATTCCAACAGTCTCCCACTTGCACTAGAGTCAATAATCTAGTTTACATCTGGCAACAATCTAACACCCATGGCATTGAGGTGCTGATCATGTTTTGCTCGTGGAAGTGTTTTAGTCAACGGATCTGCGACATTCAGATCCGTATATAATTTGCTAATCTTCAGATCTCCATCTGTTATATAATCTCGAATTATATGAAATCGGCGGTTGATGTGCTTGGTCTTTGGATGATATCTTGGTTCCTTAGCCAAAGCTATGGCGCCAGTGCTGTCGCACAATATCTCTAGTGGGTCCAAGGCACTTGGAACCACACCAAGCTCAGTGATGAAGTTTCTGATCCAAACTCCTTCACTCAGCCATGTATTCCGATTCTACTGTAGATCCCGCGATCACGCTTTGCTTGCAGCTTCTCCAGCTCATAGCTCCTTCATTCAAAATATAAAGGTATCCTGTCTGAGATTTAGAATCATCCGGGTCGATGTCAAAACTAGCGTTGACGTAACCTTTTACGACGAGCTGCTCATCACCTCCATAGACCAAGAACATTTCTTTAGTCCTTTTTAAATACTTTAGGATGTTCTTTACGGATGTCCAGTGTTCCACTCCTGGGTCACTTTGGTATCTGCTCGTCAAACTAAGAGCATTGGATACATCCGGTCTAGTACACAGCATGGCATACATGATAGAACCTATGGTCGAGGCATATGGCACTTTGCTCATGGTTTCTCTATCGTTTACCGTAGCTAGACACTGAGCCTTGCTCAATATCTTACCTGACAACATGGGCACTGAACCTTTCTTTGCCTTATCCATTCTGAACCTTCTCAGAACTTTGTCTAGGTATGTACTTTGGCTTAAAGCTATTAGGCGTCTTTGTCTATCTCTGATTTTGATGCCTAATATATAAGCAGCTTCTCCTAGGTCTTTCATTGAAAAACATTTATTCAAATAACTCTTCACATCGTTAAGCATACCAATGTCATTTCCAATAATCAATATGTCATCCACATATAGTACTAGAAATGTCACAGAGCTCCCACTCACTTTCTTGTAGATACAAGCTTCGTAGCAATTTGGAACAAACCCAAAGCTCTTGATCACTTGACCAAAACGAAGGTTCCAACTCCGAGATGCTTGCTTCAGTCCATAAATGGAACGCTGAAGTTTGCACACCTTATCAGCATCCTTAGGATCGACAAAAGCTTCGGGCTGCATCATATACAACTCTTCATCAATGTTTCCATTGAGGAACGCAGTCTTGACATCCATCTTCCATATTTCATAATCATGAAACGCAGCAATTGCTAATAAAATCTGAATGGACTTAAACATCGCTATGGGAGAGAAAGTCTCATCGTAGTCAACACCTTGAACTTGTCGAAAACCTTTCGCGACAAGTCGAGCTTTATAGACAGTAACATTACCATCCGCGTCCATTTTCTTCTTGAAAATCCATTTGCACTCAACGGCCTTACGGTCACTAGGAGGGTCCACCAAAGTCCATACTTGGTTTTCGCTCATGGATCCCAATTCGGATTTCATGGCCTCTAGCCATTTCTCGATCAGGCTCATCATTGCTTCCTCATAGTTCGCAGGTTCACTATTGTCTACTAACAAGACAGTTAAGACAGGGTTGCCGTACCACTCAGTAGGGGCACGTGACCTTGTCGACCTGCGACGTTCAGTAGTAGCATCGTCCGAAGCTTCATGATCCTTGTCATTAGCTTCCTCTATTGTTGGTGCAGATGGCACTGGAACAATTTAAGGTGCTGCGCTACTCTCCAACTCAAGAGAAGGTTCAATAACCTCGTCTAGCTCTACTTTCCTCCCACTCACTTCTTTCGAGAGAAACTCCTTCTCAAGAAAGGATCCGTTCTTTGCGACAAACACTTTGCCTTCGGATCTGTGATAGAAGGTATACCCAATCGTTTCCTTAGGGTATCCTATGAAGACGCATTTCTCCGCTTTGGGTTCGAGCTTGTCCGGCATCAACTTCTTGACGTAATCTTTGCATCCCCAAACTTTAAGAAACGACAACTTAGGTTTAGCACCAAACCACAGTTCATACGGTGTCATCTCAATGGATTTAGATGGTGCCCTATTTAAAGTGAATGCAGCGGTTTCTAATGCATAACCCCAAAATGATAACAGCAAATTTGTAAGAGACATCATTGATCGCACCATATCTAATAGAGTTCGATTCCGGCGTTCAGACACACCATTGCGCTGTGGTGTTCCGGGTGGCGTGAGTTGTGAAACGATTCCGCTTGCTTTAAGATGCGTGAGAAAATCGTAACTCAAATATTGTAGGGGTTCGTAGCATGGAAAACAAAAAATTTCTATCTCATACAAACAAACAAGCCAAGATCTATCTACTAGATTGTAGCAACGAGTCGATGGAATAACTTACCCTCGAAGATTCCAAAGTGGTTAACGAGAGCAGATTCTCGTGGGTGATGTAGTCGTACACTTCCGATCTCAAGATCGCGTGAGCGATCCTTCCCATTGCGTTCAGCGCTCCTGCACATCGGTCTGCGTTAAATTTTCGACGAAGACCTTCCTCTCCTTGTTCCAAAGCAGCGGAGGTTGTAGCACTCTCCGCGATTCCTGGCAACTGGCGTGGTACCGAAGTAGAGGGAGATCCCTGAGGCTTCGCCTTAAGCCGGAGCGAGTATGGTGGAGTATGAGAGAGCTATTAGTGGTCTAGGGTTTAGACACACCAATTAGAAGGCTCTAAACCGAAGGCTAGGGCAATTAGAAGCTCTAAACCAAAACGGCTCTAAACCGGAGGCTTTGGCTAGGGTTTAGATTAGAGGATAGGAACTTTTGTGTGTCTAGAGGAGGAGGCCCTGCCCCTCCTCTTATAGGTGGAGGAGGGACGGCGGCCAAGGGGAGGGAGGGGAGTCCCTCCCCAACTCGGCCTAGGTGGTGCGCCGGCTTGGAGAGGAGGGACTCCTCCCCCAAGTCAGTTTCAACCTCCTCTTGCTTGTTTCCCACAGTTTCCTGTTTTAGCCGTTTGACTTTCAAACTGGCCGTTTGACTTTTCAGTTTGGGATTCAATTTAATCCTTTATTTGGAACAGCGAGAACACTTAGTACATGATGTAATCATTCCAATATTTAATGACACATTCATGTACCCCTTCCCCCCCGGAGTGCCGGACATTCCAGAACCTTCTAGAACATTCCCGATGAAAACACCGGAATCATTTCCGAACTCCGAAACGGGACTTTCCTTATATGAATCTTATCCTCCGGACCATTCCGGATCACCTCGTGATATCCCGGATCCCATCCGAAACTCCAAACAACATTCGGTCTCTTTCTCATAATACCATAACTACTCAAAACAACGTCGAATCCTTAAGTGTGTCTCCCTACGGTTCGTGAATTATGCGGACATGATCGAGACACTTCTCCGAACAATAACCAATAGAGGAATATGGAAATTCATATGGCTCCCACATATTTCTACGATTACTTTGCGATCGAATGAACCACTTACATACGACACCAATTTCCCTTTGTCTCACGATAGTTTACTTATCCGAGGTTATGATCGTCGGTATCTCTGCATACCTAGTTCAACCTCGTTACCGATAAGTACTCTTTTCTCGTTCCCGTGATATGTGATCCCTTGTGAGCCAGTCACATGCTTGCAAGATAATTGGATGACATTTCACCGAGAGGGCCCAGAGTATATCTATCCGTCATATGGATGGACAAATCCCACTCTTGATCCATGTGTTTCAACCAATACTTTCTGAACACTCAATGCCACCTTTATAGCCACCCTGTTACGGTGTGGTGTTTGATGACATCAAAGCATCCATCCGGAAAAGGTGATATGCATGATCTCATGGTCGAAGGAATTAGGTTAATATGTATCAGAAAGCATATAGCAATTGAACTATTAAAATGACTTGATCTTTATGCTATGCTTATCTATAGGAGTATGTCCATCACATCATTCTCCTAATGATATGATCCTGTTGTTAATAACATCTCTATGTTCATGATCAGGAAACCATGATCATATATTAACCAACAAGCTATTTTAACAAGAGGCTTTACTAGGGACTCTTTTATGTTTACAAATCACACAAGTATTAATGTTTCCGGTTAATACAATTATAGCATGGTATGTAAACATTTATCATAAGTGTGAAGATATGATAATAACCACTTTATTATTGCCTCTTGGGCATATCTCCAACAGTCTCCCACTTGCACTAGAGTCAATAATCTAGTTTCAAACCTTTGTGTATATAACACCTATGGCTTTCCGGTGTTGTATGTACACGATTGCTAGTGGTCAACTGATCTCCGGATCTGACACTTCCAGGTCCATGTGTAATTGCATGTCTTTGCGTCTCTACGCATCACTCATTCTCTAATGAGATGGCTTTGTATAAATTTGGTCTTTCGTTGTGACCTTTAGTTCTTTGGGGTTAAAACATGTTGATAATATTGTCGCACAATATATCTTCATAGTATTATCCCTCTGTGAACTACACCTAGTTTGATAACAAACTACTTGACACAAATGCCCTCTTTCGCTGCTATAATAGCAGTCATATACTTAGCCTTTTGTTGAAGTATCTGTCACAATGTCTTAACTTTGGAACTCATCCAAATCCATTATGGAACTCACCTTCCATTATATTGTGCCACCCTTAGTTTAGATTGAGATAAACTTAATTTCTACTTTGTGACAAATCTAGTATCAATGTAGTACTTTTACAATGAACTAACCATCTATTTGTCACTTCTACAAATAATATACTCTTAGTTCTTCCAAAAGATCATAAGAATATCCTTACTATTGTCCAATGATCATCTTATGAATTATTCTGGTATATGCTCATAACATTTAGAGCATAGGACATATCTGGATTTGTACATATCACAGTATGATTGATATAAATATTCTTTGTGATTTCATACATCAAGTATAAATCTATACTTGAATCTTTGTCTCAATTACCCTGTGTCAATACACTTTGAATATATCATCAATATTGAACTCATTCAATCCTTTCTGTGCGACAAGAACCTTTCTTGTAGTTTCTATATTGAACTCATTCAATATCTCATCTATGTACTTCGGGCACAACCATATTGGCGTCTAATAATGCCAATTATTTGGGTTTTGCATAAGTCTTTCATCGAGATGAAATACTTATCTTGTGTTAATAAAAGGATACATCACTTCCAATCAACAATATGTCTCCTACATAATGTATTAGAAATATGTCTTAGCGCTCCCACTTAATTTCTTGCAAATGCAAGCATCTTCATTGTCTCTGATGAAATTAAACTCTTTTAACAGTTTCATCATAGTGAAGATTCCAATTCCGCTATGCTTACTTCAACCATTGAAGTTTGCATATGTTTTTAGCATCCCTTGAATTTAACAAAACCCTTTGGACCGTGTCATGCACACGTCCTAGGTAACCCTTCTATTAGAAGAACTTGTTTTATTTATCCAACACATAACAAAATTATATGTCGTGGTTGCTACATTAATCCGTCTAGACTAAATATCGCTAAGAAAGATCAAATCTTGTCATAGTCAACCCTTGAACATTGTTGTGAACTCTTTCCCAACATGTCGACCATTTCATAGATGTAAAACATCCATGTCTATTTATTTATAGATCCAGACACAACTGTAAGGTCTTACACCTTTCTCGAGGGTCCTTCAAGTTCAAAACTTGATTTCTCGTGTATGGAACTATCACGGATTTTATGGCTTCAAGCCATTTTACTGGTCGGGCCCATCATCACTTCTTTGCATGTAGTCCGTTCATTATTCTCAAATAATGATTCAACCCTCAAATCTTGGTATTTGATTGTTTACTCGACCTACTTGTTTCAATAGGAACTTAGATCTTCGTGACCACAACCTTTGAGGCACGTGAGCCATGAGCATTATTCTTTGCCTCCTAACACTTTTTCGACCTGCAAATCTGCACATATAGCTAAGGTTCTTTTAACCTTATCAAAGTTCTTTTGTCCTCCCACTTAACTTTTCACGAAAAATTCCTTCTCTGAGAAACTTGACGTTCTAGGCGACAAACACCTTTGTCTCCGGTGTTTTATGGAGGAATACTTAACAGTTTATACAAAGACAGGTTCATCCGACTTTGGTTGCACACATCTTTCTTATGCATAGCATACCAATGTTTAAGAAAGGATAACTTGGGTTTTATCCCAAACCATAACTTTATATGGTGTCAATTCAACGGATTATGATGAAGCTCTTTTCAGTGGAAAAACGGTAATATCTAAAGCTTTTAATCTTTAAAATATAATGGCAGTTTTATGAATTACACCTTCGATCTTACCATGTCAAACAAGGTTTAATTACATATCTCGAACGCTCCATACTCTTATGGTGTTTCGGGAAAATGCAAATCCACGGAACGATTACTTAAATCTTAGGTATTATGCTAAACTTGTAACTCAAATATCTTCCTTTATGATCTTATCATAAACTATTTATATTCTTGTTACAATGATTTTGCACTTCATCCTGAAAATCTTTGAATTTTTCAAATATTTCACACTTCATCCTTATTTAGTAAATATTCATATATTCACTCAAATTTTGGAGAAAGCATATGAAGTTGAAATCCATCGCTCTTGACTACACATAATGGATTTCATACAACAATATGTACAAGTTCCAATAAGCTAGTCATTCGTTCCCTTTTGGCCTATGAACGAAGTTTTAATTATCTCTAGGAAAGTTTCTGGCGTCATTTGATCAAAATCAAATAGACTCCAAAATTCCATCCTTATGGAGTTTCTTCATGTTTTCTTTCCAATATAATTTAAACTGCGATGTCACTTCCTAAGTGATCTTTCAATCAATTTGTCTTTCGACATTTTTAGCACTAGTTTTATGGATGTGATTTCTCCAACAAGATTTGTGAATCATCCATCTTTTATGGATTACGGCAATTATTTGAACAACCCTTTTGTTCTCATAATACCTGATAAAACAAATCTTGAAGGCAAGCTTTGATGTTTTAACGAGCAACACAATAACCCTTTATTTGTTCTCGATGAACATCATCACATATTCTTTTGCTAGTTACTTAGGCCATTGTAGTTCATGAATTGTGTTGTTTCGTATGACGATTCACACCAACAAATTCAGTATCAAATACTTAAGAACCACAGTGTTTAATAAGCAAAGAATATAGCCATAACATGTATATCATCTATATACTTAAACTGAACAATTCTAGTCTTTTATTTTCTGCCATATATTTAAGAGATTCTCTTCAAGATTTCTTTTACGCTTGAAAGAATCTATCAACATCAATAGTGGAGTCATACATATGACACATAGTCCAAAGCGTGTATAGTTAAATACCAATGTATTTGGACTTGCACTTTGAAGTAGATCACCATTATCAAATGTTTGGTGTTCTTTCAAATTCCTTTCTTTAGTAATCTCTTGGTGTAGTAAACATTTTACCTACATCAAATATTCATCCTTATCATGGAATCGTCCATGACCAAGCTACTTTTAGCTTATAACGATGAATTATGAGTATAATGTTGCTATCCAAAACCTTTTGGTGGATTAGGACAACAAGTGTCTCCAACCTTTTGCAAATTCTCATCAAATATGAGAACATGACTTTTGCCATATTATACTCTATCATGTTGCAACCAAAACTTCGTTTCAGATATCACAATATCTTCCACACATCATGGTTTCTGAAACAACTCTTTCAGATCCTAGATAACCTTGATATTAAGAGAATCCTTTGAATATCAAGAATCATGGAGACAAACATGATACTTATATACTAACACTTGGAATTGTTACTCTTGATTTAATACTAATTATTAAACTTCATGGAGTAACAGGAACTTACTGAAAGTTTGCAATAGGACTTTTAAACTTTAGATTAACACTTCAAAACAATACGATACCCGGTTAAGAAAGTAACTAACCAGAATTCTATAGTTCTATCATCTCAATTATAACTAAGCGCAAGGTGGTAGCGGATGCCAATGACTACAACAACTATGCAAATTCACTTTGATTTAGTTTATGATAAATTGAGCTCTAATTAATAATTAAATTAATCTAGGTGAACTCCCACTCAAAATAATATCCCTCACATTGTTTTAGTGATCACACGAACCAAATCCACCACATCAAAACCGATCATCACGAGAGTTGATATAGCTTCAATGGCGAACAATCAACATGTTCATCATATCTACTATATGACTCATGCTCTACCTTTCGGTAATCCGTGTTCCTGAGGCCATGTCTGTACATGCTAGGCTCGTCAAGATCAAACCTTAGTTTCCGCATGAGCAAATCTGGCTTGCTCACGTTGTATACACTTGTAGAATCTAACACACCCGATCATCACGTGGTGCTTCGAAACAACAAGCTTTATCAACGGTGCTAACTAAGGGTGAACACTTTGTGATTTGAAATTCATGTGCATGAGGGATCATCTTATAATGCTACCGTCGTCTACTAAGCAATACAAGATGCATAAAGGATTAACATCACATGCAATTCATAATATGTGATATGATATGGCCTTTCTTCTTTGTGCTTCCGATCTCCATCTTCTAGCACGAACATGATCTCCATCATCACCGACATTGCATCAAAGTCAATGATGCTTCTCCATGGTTGTCGTCCACCGGCTTCAACTATTACAACTACTTTGAATAGACACGCGGGTCTTAACAGAAATTAAAGACAACCATATGGATCCTGCCGGTTGCCGACTTACAATAAGGAACATTGCATACATCATATATAATCACAATCATGGCCATATCACATCACTGCACACCCCTGCAAAACAAAGTTAGACGCCTCTACTTTCTTTGCATGTTTTACGTGGTTTGGGGCTGTTAATAAGTGTCGATCTAACTTACGAACAAGAACCACAACATTGATACTAGTATTGTTAATCACCCGTTGTAAATTGGATCTTAACTATGCTAGGAGCAGGCACCATAAAGCCACTTATGCAATACAAGTTGCATGTCAAGCGTGGAGCAAGTCTCATGAACGATGTCATGTAAGGTTAGCCCGGGCCGCTTCATCCCAACATACGATAAGATGCAAAGTACACAAGAAGCAATCGACAATAAAAGCATCAACGCCCACAATGACCATTGTGTTCTACTCGTGCAACAGATCTACATATAGACACGGCTCTGATACCACTGTAGGGGTTCGTAGCATGGAAAACAAAAATTTTCTATCGCATACAAACAAACAATCCAAGATCTATCTACTAGATTGTAGCAACGAGTCGATGGAATAACTTACCCTCGAAGATTCCAAAGCGGTTAATGAGAGCAGATTCTCGTGGGTGATGTAGTCGTACACTTACGATCTCAAGATTGTGTAGACGATCCTTCCGGCGCTGCGTTCCGGCAGCGCTCCCGCGGTCGGTCACACGTTCGGTACTCGACGAAGACCTTCCTCTCCCTTGTTCCAGCAGGCAGCGGAGGTTGTAGCACTCTCCTCGCGATTCCGGCAGCACAACGGCGTGGTACCGGAAGTAGAGGGTGTTGGAATTATGCCCTAGAGGCAATAATAAAGATGTTATTATTATAATTCTTGTTCATGATAAAGTTTATATTCCATGCTAGAATTGTATTAAGCGGAAACTTTAATACTTGTGTGGTTTGTGAACAACACCGTGTCCCTAGTACGCCTCTATGGACTAGCTCATTGATCAATGATGGTTAAGGTTTCCTAACCATAGACATGAGTTGTCAATTGATAATGAGATCATATCATTGGGAGAATGATATGGTGGATAGACCCAAACAAAGCAGAGCAATTAGATCGTGTCATCGTGTTCGTCTTTGCGAAGCTTTTCCTATGTCAAATATTGTATTCCTTATACCATGAGATAATGCAACTCCACGGTATCGGAAGAAAGCTTTGAGGTCATCAAACGTCATCCTATGAGAGGGTGATCATAAAGGTGTCTCTCGGTGATCGGAAAGTATCATTGGGTTGTATGTATCGAGATGGAATTTGTCCCTCCCAAGTCGGAGAGATATACCGGGCCCACTCGTGTCGATATCAACACCGCTTGCAAGCATGTGGTTAAGGAGTTAATCACAAAGTGATATCGGATTACGAACGAGTAAAGTACTTCGTGAGCGAGATTGAACTAGGTATGGCATGCCGACGATCGAATCTCGCAAGTAAAATATCGCGAGACGAAGGGAATATATATATGGGATTGATTGAATCCTAGCATCGTGGTTCATCCGATATGATCATCGATGAATGTGTGGAGTCAATATGGGTGCCCAGACCCACTGTTGATTATTGATAGAAGATCATGTCGCATATTCTTGAACCCGAGGTCACACATAACGTATCTCGGCCTAGGATAGATTGGATAATTGGTTTATGAATTTTTGTTCGAGTCTCGGATGGGATCCGGGATATCACGAGAGGTTCGGAATGGTCCGAGAATAAGATTCATATAAGGCGGCAGTTTTGGAGTTGAATTGTTCCGGTTAATCAAGATTGTGCGGAAGCTTCTAGAACCTTCCGGAAGGGGACCAACGTGGCCCCACCTTCCGGGAGGGGGCATGGGCCTATGAGGGAGTGTCCTGGCCGCATTGGGCCAGGGGCACAAGGCCCCATAGGGCCCAGCCGATTCTAGAGAGATTTGACTCGTTTAAATCTCGGGATAGAATTTCTAGATAAGGGAGAGTTTAAATCGTTTAAACTAGAGATAGGATTTCTAGATAAGGGAGAGTTTAAATTGTTTAAACTAGAGATAGGCTTGGAGGAGGGGCAAGGGCTTCCCCCCCCCCCTCTATATATAGAGGGGTGGTGCGCCCCCTCCCCACTACTACACACCTTCCCCTCCAACCCTAGCCGCCCTGTTGCCCTTCCTCTCTCCCTCCCATCGCTTGTGGCGAAGCCTGCAGTGAAATTCTCCACCATATACACCACGCCGTGTTGTAGATCCAATCTATCTCTCCACCATACTTGATGGTCCGAGGAAGGAGGAGGCGTCGAGTCTTGCTGCGTGTGCATCTCACGGAGGCACCGCCACTTGTGGTGCTAGATCGGATCGGATCGCGAGGAGGAGAAGCGAGTACGACTACATCACCCACGTTCCGACGAACGTTTCGCTGTGCGAATCTTCAAGGGTATGAAGATCTAATCCAATCTCTCTCGTTGTTTGCATCTCCTAGATTAGATCTTGGCTTTCCCTCTGTTCGCTCCGTAGAAAATTTTGATTTACTATGCCGCGAAACCCTTCAGTGGTATCAGAGCTAGATCTATGCGTAGATGTGTTTCACGAGTAGAACGCAACATGGTTGTTGCGAGCGTTGATGTTTTCTGTTGCAAGCCTCTTGTTTGTGTTCTTCTTATGACACGGGATAGTGAGATTGAAGCGGTCCAGGCCAACCTTACGCGACGTCGTTCGCGAGACCGGCTCCGCACTTGACGTGTGGCTTGTACCACACATGCGGCTGGTGGATGTCAGTTTCTCTCACTATAGTTGTCATGGGATTAACACCGGAGTTTGGCAACCATAATATCACCGTTGTGGCTTTCCGTAGGTAAGAATCGTTCTTAGCATCTACTCCCATAAGCCACGTAAAACATGCAACAATAAAGTAGAGGCGTCTAACTTGTTTTTGCAGGAGTGTTTTTTTCGTGATATGGTATGGCCCAAGATGTGATGTGTATATTGTATGCGATGATCATGTTTTGTAATGTTTCACGACTTGCATGTCGATGAGTACACAACCGGCAGGAGCCATATGGTTGTCTTTATAATTGTGTATGACCTGGGAGTCAACTTCTTATACGCCATGTAATAGCTTTACTTTATCGCTAAGTAGTTAGCAATAGTTGTAGTTGCTATTCGTGGTGGAGGCAATCATGGTGGAGTGATGGAGATCATGCCGGAACGCACAAGATGGAGATCATTGCGCGAGGATTGGCTATACCATGTCACATAAAGTTATATGCATGTGATGTTTATCCCTTTATGTATCTTATTATGCTTAGATCGCGACGGTAGCATTGTAAGATGATTCCTCACTTAAAGATCAAGATAAAAACTGTGTTCTCCCCAAGTATGCACCATTGCGAAAGTTCGTCGTGTCCAAGCATCACGTGATGATCGGGTGCTATAGACTCTACGCTCACATACAACGTGTGCAAGCCAGTTTTGCACACGCGGAAATACTTGGGTCTAACTTGACGAGCCTAGCATGTACAAACATGGCCTCGGAACACAAGAACCGAAAGGTTAAGCATGAGTCATATGAATGATATGATCGAGACTTTGTTGTCCACCATTGAAACCACATCTCTTCTCGTGATGATCGGATTAGGTGTGGTGAATTTGGATCGTGTTCACTAAACAACTTGAGGGATGTTGAATTTAGTGGGATTTCATCTAGTAATTTGATTAAGTTGAACTATTTATCATGAACATAGTCTAAATTGTACTTGCAAATACTGTAGATCACATGGCCAAATCCAACTTCAACTTCAACGTTTTTGCTGAGAAGGAAAAGCTTAGAAACAATGGGTCTAACTTCACCAATTGGTTCCGCAATCTAAGAATCATTCTGTCTGGCGGACAAAAGGACTATGTCCTTGGTAAAGCGTTAGGTGACCCTCCTGATGCAATCGCTACCGGTGATGAAAGCTGTATCGATCGGCAAGAAAGATGATTATGGTGTGATTAAGAGCACCATGTTGTTTGCTATGGAACCGGAGCTTCAAAATCGTTTTGAAACCTATCCCGGGCCCTTTGAGATTCTCGAGGAGCTCAAGATTGACACTCCTAGCTACAAAAGTTTTGTAGTTGATCACAATCATATTGGTTCCACTGATATGATCACTAAGCTCTTTGCTAAGATGAAAGTAGCGGAGGTGAACATCAAAAAGAATAATCATGTGTTGATGGTCAACAATCCCCCCACCTTTAAGAAAGGTAAGGGAGCAAGGAAGCCCTTCAAGAAAGGCGGCGGCAAGCGCGTTGCCCCTGCTGAGAAGAAGCTCAAGTCTGGTCCCAAGCGGACCTTTGAGTGCTTCTATTGCAAGGACAAGGTCCTTTGGAAGTGTAATCGTCAAGTACTTGGCGGACAAGAAGGATGGCACCATCAAAGGTATATTTGATATACATGTTATTGATGTTTTCCTTACTAGCCCTCGTTGTAGTGCCTGGGTATTTGATACCGGTTCAGTTGCTAATATTTGTAACTCGAAGCAGAGCTACGGAATGAGCGGCGACTGCGAGGATGAGGTGACGATGCGCGTTGGCAACGGATCAAGAGTTGATGTGATGGCCTCGCACGCTCTCCTTAGTTTTACCTTCGGGATTAGTTTTAAACCTTAATAAATGTTATTATGTGCCTGCGTTGAGCATGAACATTATTTCCGGATCATGTTTATTGCAAGACGGTTATTCATTTAAATCGGAGAATAATGGTTGTTCTATTTATATGAGTAACATCTTTTATGGTCATGCACCTCTTGTGAATGGTTTATTTCTTGTAAATCTCGAAAGGGATGAAACACACATCCATAACATTGAGGCTAAGAGATGCAAAGTAGATAGTGATAATACTACTTATTTGTGGCACTATCGTCTAGGTCATATTGGTGTAAAGCGCATGAAGAAACTCCATTCTGATGGACTTTTGGAGTCTCTTGATTTTGAATCATTTGACACATGCGAACCATGCCTCATGGGCAAGATGATCAAAACCCCGTTCTCCGGTATGATGGAGCGAGCAACGGACTTGTTGGAAATCATACATACCGATGTATGCGGACCGATGAGTGTTTCGACGCGCGGTGGATATCGCTATTTTCTCACTTTTACCGATGACTTAAGTAGATATGGGTATATCTATTTAATGAAACATAAATCTGAAACGTTTGAAAAGTTCAAAGAATTTCAGAATGAAGTGGAGAACCATCGTAATATAAAGATTAAGTTTCTACGATCCGATCGTGGAGGTGAATATTTGAGTTATGATTATCTCACGCATCTTAAAGCAAGTGGAATCGTTTCACAACTCACATACTCGGAACACCACAGTAATGGTGTGTCTGACCAAATCGAACCCTATTAGATATGGTCCGATCAATGATGTCTCTTCTTGATTTGCGTTATCATTTTGGGGTTATGCATTAGAAACCGCTGCATTCACTTTAAATAGGGCTCCATCTAAATCCGTTGAGACGACCGTATGAACTGTGGTTTGGTGCTAAACCTAAGTTGTCGTTTCTTAAAGTTTGGGGATGCGAAGCTTCGTCAAGAAGTTGATGCCGACAAGCTTGAACCCAAAGCGGAGAATGCGTCTTCATAGGATACCCTAAGGAAACCATTGGGTATACCTTCTATCACGAGCAAGAAGGCAAAGTGTTTATGAAGAACGGTTCCTTTCTTGAGAAGGAGTTTCTCTCGAAAGAAGTGAGTGGGAGGAAAGTAGAGCTAGACGAGGTTATTGAACCTTCTCTTGAATTGGAGTAGCGCAGACCTGAAATTGTTCCATTCACTTTGCACCAACAATAGAGGAAGCTAATGACAAGGATCATGAAGCTTCGGACGATGCTGCTACTGAACGTCGCAGGTCGACAAGGTCGCGTGCCCCTCCTGAGTGGTACGGCAACCCTGTCTTGACTGTCTTGTTGGTAGAAGACAGTGAACCTACGAACTATGAGGAAGCGATGATGAGCCCAGACTCTGAGAAATGGCTGGAAGTCATGAAATCCGAATTGGGATCCATGAGCGAAAACCAAGTATGGACTTTGGTGGACCCTGCTAGCGACCGAAAGGCCGTTGAGTGCAAATGGATCTTCAAGAAGAAAATGGACGCGGATGGTAATGTTACCGTCTATAAAGCACGGCTTGTCGCAAAAGGTTTTCGACAAGTTCAAGGTGTTGACTACGATGAGACTTTCTCTCCCGTAGCGATGTTTAAGCCCATTCGGATTTTATTAGCAATTGCTGCGTTTCATGATTATGAAATATGGCAGATGGATGTCAAGACTGCTTTCCTCAATGGCAACATTGATGAAGAGTTGTATATGATGCACCCCGAAGGTTTTGTCGATCCTAAGGATGCTAGTAAAGTATGCAAACTTCAGCGTTCCATTTATGGACTAAAGCAAGCATCTCGGAGTTGGAACCTTCGTTTTGATCAAGTGATCAAGAGCTTTGGATTTGTTCCAAATTGCTACGAAGCTTGTATCTACAAGAAAGTGAGTGGGAGCTCGGTGACGTTTCTGGTACTATATGTGGATGACATATTGATTATCGGAAATGACATCAACATGCTTAACGATGTGAAGAGTTATTTGAACAAGTGTTTTCCAATGAAAGACCTAGGTGAAAAGCTTATATATTGGGCATCAAAATCTATAGAGATAGACAAAAGGCCTGATAGCTTTAAGCGGTACATACCTAGACAAAGTTCGAAAAGGTTCGAATGGATAAGGCAAAGAAAGGTTCGAGGCCTATGTTGTCGTAAGATATTGAGCAAGGCTCGGTGTCCACTGGTAAATGATAAGGAAGCTATGAGCAAAGTGCCTTATGCCTCGGCCATAGGTTCCATCATGTATGCCATCTTGTGTACTAGACCGGATGTGTCCAATGCTCTTAGTTTGACGAGCAGATATCAAAGTGATCCGAGTGGAACCTTTGGATAGCCGTGAAGAACATCCTAAAGTACCTAAATAGAACTAAAGAAATGTTCTTAGTCTATGGGGGTGATGAACGACTTGTTGTAAAGGTTACGTCGATGCTAGTTTTGACACCGATAAGGATGATTCCAAATCTCGAGTGATACGTTTATATTTTGAATGGAGGAGCTGTGAGCTGGAGAAGCTGCAAGCAAAGCGTGATCGCGGGATCTACAGTAGAAGCGGAATACATGGCTGCTGCAGAAGCGTCAAGTGAAGGAGTTTGGATCAGAAACTTCATCACTAAGCTTGGCGTGGTTCCAAGTGCATTGGACCCACTGGAGATATTGTGTGACAACACTGGCGCCATAGCACTCGCTAAGGAACCAAGATATCATCCAAAGACCAAGCATATCAACCGCAAGTTTCATATAATCCGAGATTATATAGCAGATGGAGATCTGAAGATTAGCAAAGTACATACGGATCTGAATGTCGCAGATCCATTGACTAAACCTCTTCCACGTGTAAAACATGATCAACACCTCAGTGCCATGGGTGTGAGATTGTTGCCAGATGTAAACTAGATTATTGACTCTAGTGCAAGTGGGAGACTGTTGGAATTATGCCCTAGAGGCAATAATAAAGATGTTATTATTATAATTCTTGTTCATGATAAAGTTTATATTCCATGCTAGAATTGTATTAAGCGGAAACTTTAATACTTGTGTGGTTTGTGAACAACACCGTGTTCCTATTACTCCTCTAGTGACTATCTCATTTATCAATGATGGTTTAGGTTTCCTAACCATAGACATGAGTTGTCAATTGATAATGAGATCATATCATTGGGAGAATGATATGGTGGATAGACCCAAACAAAACAGAGCAATTAGATCGTGTCATCGTGTTCGTCTTTGAAGCTTTTCCTATGTCAAATATTGTATTCCTTAGACCATGAGATAATGCAACTCCACGGTATCGAAGAAAGCTTTGAGGTCATCAAACGTCATCCTATGAGAGGGTGATCATAAAGGTGTCTCTCGGTGATCGGAAAGTATCTGTTGGGTTGTATGTATCGAGATGGAATTTGTCCTCCCAAGTCGGAGAGATATACTTGGCCCACTCGTTAATCGATATCAACACCACTTGCAAGCATGTGGTTAAGGAGTTAATCACAAAGTGATATCGGATTACGGAACGAGTAAAGTACTTGCCGTGAACGAGATTGAACTAGGTATGACGGCAAGACGATCGAATCTCGGGCAAGTAAAATATCGCGAGACGAAGGGAATATATATGGGATTGATTGAATCCTGGCATCGTGGTTCATCCGATATGATCATCGATGAATGTGTGGGAGTCAATATGGGTGCCCAGACCCCGTTGTTGATTATTGATAGAACACTACAAGGAATATGTCTATATATGACCCTCAATTTTCGTCACAGAATCGTCATAGTAGTCCGTTTATGACGATTCTATGACGATTTTGAGATCGTCGAAAGCTGGGCGTCGCAAATGAACTATAACGACGTTTTTGGTAAAATCGTCATAACCGTCTATGACGATATTGAATCGTCATAACGTCTATGACGATCCAATATCGTCATGGACCATCTAGCGTGCCAGCTCGGATCCTACGTGGTGATCCTCGTGGCAAAATTGTGACGAAGTGAAATCGTCTTAAATCAAAATCAGCCCACCATTTTAGTGATCTAAATGGCCGCCCAATAATTCTAGCCTTTATTTGCTAGGCCTTGGCCTTTTAGGTTTGTCACTTTTGGGCCTTGCCTTCTTATGGTACACTTATTTATTTTCAGATTTGTTACAATATATTTTGGGCCCACCTTTTGGAGCCCAAATATATTTCATCCATCGATTTCTTCTATTTTTAACTAGAATTTGCATTTTCATTTCTGGAATTTCTTCACCATGCAATAAATCGAGAAAATACACTAGAGTTTCCAAATACATTAATAAAATACACCATTTTCAGCAAATACAAGATGCGAGATAATTTATCGCAAATAGCGACTCACAAATGCACATCCAAGATTACAATTCAGTATTTACATTCACTTATTAGCAAATAGCACCAATTGGAACACCTCGGACAAGCTCCTCGGATCGTTTCACGAACAAGCTCCTCCGCTCTCCGGTGGCACAGCTCCTCTAGCACGATCACGAAACATGAACAAAGCTTGTAGTTTCAGAATATGGGTAGCAAATTTTACATATAGTTCTAGCAATCCGAATATGGGTATCAAAAATTTACATAATGGGAGAATATACGATTTAATGGTGCTTTCAAGTATTCACGATTCCTCTGTATTGCCAAATTACCTTATGACATATAATCATTGCTTTCGACTAAATTCTAACGAAGTTACTAGAGTATATGCTACAATCGACTAACTTCTAGTCAAGGTCTTTTCTTTCAGTTTATCATCTACCTATTAATCAAACTCCGATGATACCAGGAGAAAGCTATGTATGCTGCAATCAAGTGGTGCTATATCTAGTACCTAAAACAACAAAACTATCTGCTCCGAAATGCTCTAGACACTAGTACATAAATGAAGGCATGAAATAAAGGAGGAGCTACAAAGACAAATTCATGTCATGTACTAAAAATGAGGTAGAATTAGCAATGGACATTCATGGCTCTATGCACGGGAAAGAAAGGACATGGCAATTGAGTAGTTGGTATGAAAGTTGTGAAATATAACTTAGGACAGCTCAACCTAGAAAGTGCAAAGAATACGAATATGACTTATCATTTGTCTTGAGTCACAAAACAAGACAAAATGATTCCCCGCTATCTTATCCTAATTTACCCGATACATATCATCTTATATTCCAAAGGAAGCTCTGAGAAGAGACACTCCTTAGATTTTGTACCTATCCCACAGCCACATCGAGATGCTTCATCCCAGAAATGGGTTCAACTTGAAATCAGCCTGAAAAATAAGGAGTAACAAGATTCCGGTAAGGAAGAACCCCCAATTGGAATGGATCGAGCAAAGGAGGCGTGGGTAAGCTTGAGCAAAAGGTTCAAAGAACGATTACACATGCAAGAACATCAGTAGCAAGCGGTGATTTTTCACCGATCAAGGTGCAATCAATTACAAAAGTAAACAAGGACCAAACTTCAAATCACGCACCATGAACACCCACTAAATGACATCCGTGGCATAAATTGCTGTAAAAGTCACACATTCTACCATCCTAGAACCATCTCACATTGACACAAACACAGTGCAGGTATGGAGACAAGACAACAGGGCGTGTCCTCACCTCTCGCAGACGCAAAAGGATAACTCGTATAGGGTATGGAGACAGAGAACAAGGACATGTCCATATTTCCTAATGGATTTAACAATCCTCAAGTTGTCTTACCTTGGCGATGAAGGCAATCTTAGGGCAAGGAAATAGGTGGCGAGGCGGATGACGCCGATGACGAGCGTATCTTTGCTAGTCCAATTACACGAAAACCAAATAAAAACCAACAACAACGAAACAAGTGTTATTAAAAGTATACTCAGCCAAGTACCATAAGATACTAAAACTGCAGAACTAATAACAAAAATTAACACTAAACAAAAGTATCTTGAATGCTCTCACAATTGGGGCTCACCAAACTATAGATAGATCAATATGTACTAAGATTGAAGCCGATTGCCACTAAAGCTAACCATGTCCGGACTGATATACTCAAATGCTCGCTATAAAGAAATGAGACTATAGGATCGGCTAGGAGCCAAGCGAATCGTTGTATGAGCAACACGTCATTGTGCACTCATTGTTATCTTGATTAGTTAACGTATCATGATTTTACAAAGAAGAGGACCAAATGTAACTATTGAACTATTTTGAATGCAGACGACTTAGGCAATAATCTGGTGAAGACCAAGAATTACATACATTACGGGCTTCAATGATGGCGTATGGGAGAGGACAATCCGAGGATGGAGAAACCTGATGCGGGAGAGCCTAGTGGAGAAGGATTATGCAGACGGCGTGCTTCGTGAGCACGGAGCACTTCCCATGGTGTTCGGCGACGAGGTGTCCTACTCTAGCGGAAAGGAGAGTGAAGATGATCAGCCACTCGAGGCGGTGGGAGGCGGAGTAGCGTAAGCATCGTCGGAACCGGAGAGGCAGAATCGGACACTAGAGTCCTGCCACAACAAAGATCCAAAACAAAGCAGGTCAAGGATGTAATGACTAATCAAAGTAGTGGATTCTTCCGTAGATCATCTTGTCATGATATAGAAGAAATTGAGGATTTGGGATACCAAATTGATCATAGAAATGGAAATTATTATACATGGCCTAAGCCTATATTGCTATCTATACATAAACCAAGAGTAAAAAGAGGAAAATATGCTGCATAGTAATCTATTGCCTTCTATTAGAAAAAGAAGGGAATACTATATCAAACACACAAACGTGCATGGTCATGTACCCAGCCCAGGTCAGATCAGATCATATCGAAAACAGGAGCTACCAATCATCATCAATTGATTATCAAACTATAACTTTGAGCTATCAACTCACTTGGGTGAATTAACAAGGACTATAAGGGAGTGGGAGAGATCGAATACTTATCTGAACCAAACCACGGCGATGGAGACGGTGAGGGTGGGGGATGCGACAGTAATGATAATGGGTGGCTTCATTATCTTATGCTACCGACATTTTCTGAGAAGCATATCCTGATTTGAGGGTATGAAAACCAATATAATGTTATGCCAATATGGTTTCAACTCAAGGAAAATTAGTAGTACAAATAAAACCAACTAGGATATTACATGTTAACTCATCCGTAAACAAGCATAGTCCTAGGAAGTTTCAGAAGAACATTAGCTATCCTTTAACTTAGCAGAAATCATAATTCAAGACATGGACAGAAAAGGTTTGCTGCACAGCTATATTGTTAAATGTGTGCAATATGTGAGTTGAGAGAAAGGAATAACTAGTTTCTTAATGAACATGAATAATGATAACATAATCCTAACATGTACAAGCCAAGGAACAACTAATGTTCTTGCATATGCACTGCTAGTCAAGGAACCGAATGTTCTTGGGAGAGATCGAATACATATTTTATACCTATATGGCTATACATGAACTAGTAGTACTACTACTAACAAAATAATCTGAGGCATTGACAAATATTCATGACAACATGGGTACTGTTATGAGAGTGCATGTTTTAAGTAGTGTAAGCATGTTTAAACAATATCAGATTACTTTGTGCACATAGCAGCATGGGTTCCTCATGATTATTGAAAGTACCAACACAGATTATAATTACTTATCAGTGAACCATATAAGTAGACCACAAGCAGATGGATTACATTGTTTTGATGTATATACAACTAACTAAATCACATTAGACTTATCCAGATAATAAAGCATCAAAAAACAAAGTTGTTAAACAAACACAAACTAATCTGGTACCTAAATCCGATGTCTTATTCGAAGACCTGTGCAAGAACTCTTGTATAACATGTTTAAACTGTAGGTTTCAAGAAGTGAAAGAGTCTGAATCTTTCAATTAGCACCATTACCTATTTCAGGATGCAAATCTCTTATCATTTTGTATTTCAGGGACAGATAGAGGTGCTGAGAGAGGACCCGAGAGAGATAGGGGAGAGGTAGGGTGAAGAGAGAGACATGACCTGGAAGTGCCGCAACATGGTTGGGATCCAGAGCTTACGCTGCTCCTCGAACCTATGTCGTCCTTGATCTCAGCATCCGCCATGGCCAAGACCTGAGACGCTAGGCCGAGCTCGACCTCCATCCCATCCATGCTTTGGTGGAGAAGGAGGCTCCGGCCTCTAGTGCCTAGGTTGGCGTCCGCCGTCGCCTCTGGTCTCGCCATGCCGCCGCCTCGCCCTCGGCATGCTCTTCCCTCGGTGTCTGCAACCGGCTAGTTGCCTACTACTCGATCGGCCTTGGTGTCGTGGCGGGACCATCAAGATCCTCTTCGCCTCCTAGATGGCGGCGGTGGACGTTGGGTCGAGTGGACCTTGTCCTCCGATCAACGGGTGGAAGCACTGCACGGCTCCTCCCGGGCTTGCGGAGGTGGATCTGAGGCAGGGAATGGGGGGAGCGCAACAATGGGATCTGGAGGTGATGGCGATCTGGAGGTTAGGTCATGGCGGCGGGGATCGAGGGGTGGCGGCAGCGCACACAGAGGAGGGCGGCGGCGGGGATCGATCGGTTTGGAGGTAGGGTGTCGTGTGGGGGGCAAGTTGAGGCTCGGGGAGATCGGCGCACGGGAGGCGATATGGAGGATGTGGGAGGTTAGGGTTTGACCGAGGCAATATGTAGAGGTGGCGATGGCTCGATCTGCTGGTGGGCCTAGGGTTAGCATGGAAGAGTGGGTGCGTGTTTTTCTTCCTTCTTGGCCCATTCGGTTCGGTCCAAGTGCTGATGTGGCCGTCCAGTCATATTAATATGATTAAATTTAGCAATATGACAATTTAGATTGGTCATATTAGGCTAAAAATAAAATCCTAAGCTGTATTACATAGATTATGACGATTTTATCTGATAAAATTATGACGATTTGGACCCAAAACGTCGTAATTCTAAAGGGTTTTGACCTCTCCAAATGGTCTACGACCATCTTGTGTGAAATCGTCATAGATCTATGACGATTTCATTCCCCGTCACTATGAGAAGGTCACAAGTAAACACATTTCTTGTAGTGGAAGATCATGTCTGCATATTCTCGAACCCGCAGGGTCACACACTTAACGTATCTCGACGCTAGGATAGATTGGATAATTGGTTTATGAATTTTTGTTCGGAGTCTCGGATGGGATCCGGGATATCACGAGAGGTTCCTAATGGTCCTAGAATAAGATTCATATAAGCGGTGCAGTTTTGGAGTTCGGAATTGTTCCGTTAATCGGTATTGTCGAGCTTCTAGAACCTTCGGAAGGGGACCAACGTGGCCCCACCTTCCGGGAGGGGCATGGGCCTATGAGGGAGTGTCCTGGCCACATTGGGCTGGGCACAAGGCCCCATAGGGCCCAAATGATTCTAGAGAGATTTGACTCGTTTAAATCTCGGGATAGAATTTCTAGATAAGGAGAGTTTAAATCGTTTAAACTAGAGATAGGATTTCTAGATAAGGAGAGTTTAAATTGTTTAAACTAGAGATAGGCTTGGAGGGGCAGGGCTGGCCCCCTCCCCACTACTACACACCTTCCCTCCAACCCTAGCCGCCTCAGCCCTTCCTCTCTCTCCCGATCTGTTTGTAGGCGAAGCCTGCAGAAATTCTCCACCATATACACCACGCCGTGTTGTAGATCCAATCTATCTCTCCACCATACTCGCTGGTCCGAGGAAGGAGGAGACGCCGAGGTCTTTGCGTGTGCATCTCACGGAGGCACCGCCACTTGTGGTGCTAGATCGGATCGGATCGCGAGGAGGAGAAGCGAGTACGACTACATCACCCACGTTCGAAATGAGCGTTCCGTTGTGAGAATCTTCAAGGGTATGAAGATCTAATCCAATCTCTCTCGTTGTTTGCATCTCCTAGATTAGATCTTGGCTTTCCCTCTGTTACTCCGTAGAAAATTTTGATTTACTATGCCGAAACCCTTCGGAGGAGATCCCATGAGGCTTGCCTAAGCCGGGCGAGTATGGTGGAGTATGAGAGATCTATTAGTGGTCTAGGGTTTAGACACACCAATTAGAAGGCTCTAAACCAAGGCTAGGGCAATTAGAAGCTCTAAACCAAAAGCTCTAAACCGGAGGCTTTGGCTAGGGTTTAGATTAGAGGATAGGAACTTTTGTGTGTCTAGAGGAGGAGGCCCTGCCCCTCCTCTTATAGGTGGAGGAGGGACGGCGGCCAAGGGGAGGGAGGGGAGTCCCTCCCCAACTCGGCCTAGGTGGTCTTGGCTTGGAGAGGAGGGACTCCTCCCCCAAGTCGGTTTCAACCTCCTCTTGCTTGTTTCCCACAGTTTCCTGTTTTAGCCGTTTGACTTTCAAACTGGCCGTTTGACTTTTCAGTTTGGGATTCAATTTAATCCTTTATTTGGAACAGCGAGAACACTTAGTACATGATGCAATCATTCCAATATTTAATGACACATTCATGTACCCCTTCCCCCCGGGAGTGCCGGACATTCCGGAACCTTCTTGAACATTCCCGATGAAAACACCGGAATCATTTCCGAACTCAAACGGACTTTCCTTATATGAATCTTATTCTTGCACCATTCGGATCACCTCGTGATATCCGGATCCCATCCGAGACTCGAACAACATTCGGTCTCTTTCTCATAATACCATAACTACTCAAAACAACGTCAATCCTTAAGTGTCTCCTACGGTTCGTGAATTATGCGGACATGATCGAGACACTTCTCCTAACAATAACCAATAGAGGAATCTGGAAATTCATATGGCTCCCACATATTTCTACGATTACTTTGATCGAATGAACCACTTACATACGACACCAATTTCCCTTTGTCTCACGATAGTTTACTTATCCGAGGTTATGATCGCTGGTATCTCGCATACCTAGTTCAACCTCGTTACCGATAAGTACTCTTTTCTCGTTCCTTGATATGTGATCCCTTGTGAGCGGTCACATGCTTGCAAGCTAATTGGATGACATTTCACCGAGAGGGCCAGAGTATATCTATCCGTCATATGGATGGACAAATCCCACTCTTGATCCATGTGTTTCAACCAATACTTTCGAACACTCAATGCCACCTTTATAGCCACCACATTACGGTGTGGTGTTTGATGACATCAAAGCATCCATCCGGAAAAGGTGATATGCATGATCTCATGGTCGAAGGAATTAGGTTACTATGTATCAGAAAGCATATAGCAATTGAACTATTGAAATGACTTGATCTTTATGCAACGCTTATCTATAGGAGTATGTCCAACACATCATTCTCCTAATGATATGATCCTGTTGTTAATAACATCTCTATGTTCATGATCAGGAAACCATGATCATATATTAACCAACAAGCTAGTTTAACAAGAGGCTTTACTAGGGACTCTTTTATGTTTACAAATCACACAAGTATTAATGTTTCCGGTTAATACAATTATAGCATGGTATGTAAACATTTATTATAAGTGTGAAGATATGATAATAACCACTTTATTATTGCCTCTTGGGCATATCTCCAACAAATATTCACCTCCATGATCGGATCGTAGAAATTTAATTTTCCTGTTACGATGGTTTTCCACTTCGTTCTGAAATTCTTTGAACTTTTCAAACGTTTCAGATTTATGTTTCATTAAATAGATATACCCATATCTTCTTAAGTCATCAGTAAAAGTGAGAAAGTAGGGATATCCACCGTGCGTCGAAACACTCATTGGTCCGCATACATCGGTATGTATGATTTCCAACAAGTCTGTTGCTCGCTCCATTATTCCGGAGAACGGGGTTTTGATCATCTTGCCCATGAGGCACGGTTCACACGTGTCAAATGATTCAAAATCAAGAGACTCCAAAAGTCCATCAGAATGGAGTTTCTTCATGCGTTTTACACCAATATGACCTAGACGGCAGTGCCACAAATAAGTCGTATTATCACTGTCTACCTTGCATCTCTTAGCCTCAATGTTATGGATGTGTGTTTCATTGCTTTCAAGATTTAGAAGAAATAAACCATTCATAGAAGATGCATGACCATAAAAGATGTTACTCATATAAATAGAATAACCATTATTCTCCGATTTAAATGAATAACCGTCTTGCAATAAAAATGATCCAGATATGATGTTCATGCTCAACGCAGGCACATAATAACATTTATTAAGGTTTAAAACTAATCCCGAAGGTAAAACTAAGGAGAGCCTGCCGACGGCCATCACATCAACTCTTGATCTGTTGCCAACACGCATCGTCACCTTATCCCTTTCTATCCGCCTTCTATTCTGTAGCTCCTGTTTCGAGTTAAAAATATTAGCAACTGAACCAGTATCAAATACCCAGGCACTACAACGAGCGCTAGTAAGGTAAACATCAATAACATGTATATCAAATATACCTTTGATGGTACCAGCCTTCTTGTCCTCTAAGTACTTCGGACAGTTGCGCTTCCAGTGACCCTTGTCCTTGCAATAGAAGCACTCAGTGTCTGGCTTAGGTCCAGACTTGAGCTTCTTCTCAGCAGGGGAAACGCGCTTGCCGCTCCCTTTCTTGAAGGGCTTCTTTGCACCCTTACCTTTCTTAAAGCTAGGGGCTTGTTGACCATTAACACATGATTATATTTCTTGATGTCCACCTCCGCAACTTTCAGCTTAGCGAAGAGCTCGGTGATCGTATTAGTGGAACCAATCTGATTGTGAGTAACTACAAAACCTTTGTAGCTAGGAGGGAGTGATTGCAGAACTCTGTCAATCTTGAGCTCTTCTGGAATCTTGCAGTCCAGTTGCTCAAGCCGTTGAGTGTAGCCCGACATCTTAATGGTGTGCTTACTAACGGAACTCCCTTCCTCCATCTTGTAGTTGAAGAATTTCTCAGAGATCTCATATCTCTCAGAACGGGCCTGAGTCTGAAACATGGTTTTCAGTTCCTCAAGAATTTCAAAGGGCCCGGCGAACTCCTCAAAACAACATGGTACTCTTAATCACTCCATAATCATCTTTGCGCGACTGATAAACAGCTTTTTCATCAGCCGGCGCATCTACAGCAGGGGCGTCACCTAGCGCTTTCTCAAGGACATAGTCCTTTTGTCCGCCGGCGAGAATGATTCTTAGATTGCGGAACCAGTTGGTGAAGTTAGACCCATTGTTCTTAAGCTTTTCTTTCGCAGCAAAAACGTTGAAGTTGAAGTTGGACTTAGCCATTTGATCTACAATATTTGCAAGTACAATTTAGACTATGTTCATGATAATTAGTTCAACTTAATCAAATTACTAGATGAACTCCCACTAAATTCAACATCCCTCAAGTTGTTTAGTGAACATGATCCAAATTCACCACACCTAATCCGATCTTCACGAGAAGAGATGTGGTTTCAATGGTGGACAACAAAGTGTCGATCATATCATTCATATGACTCATGCTTAAACTTTCGGTTCGTGTGTTCCGAGGCCATGTCTGTACATGCTAGGCTCGTCAAGTCAAACCCAAGTATTTCCGCGTGTGCAAAACTGGCTTGCACCCGTTGTATGTGAACGTAGAGTTTATAGCACCCGATCATCACGTGATGCTTGAAAACGAT
The DNA here is from genome assembly GCA_030063025.1 of Avena longiglumis. Taxonomy (NCBI): domain Eukaryota; kingdom Viridiplantae; phylum Streptophyta; class Magnoliopsida; order Poales; family Poaceae; genus Avena; species Avena longiglumis. The sequence goes on from CP125975.1 coordinate 519,876,441, forward strand.
GAACTTTCGCAACGGTGCATACATGGGGAGAACACGGTTTTATCTTGATCTTTAAGTGAGGAATCATCTTATAATGCTACCGTCGCGATCTAAGCATAATAAGATACATAAAAGGATAAACATCACATGCATATAATTTTATGTGACATGGTATAGCCAATCTTCGCGCAATGATCTCCATCTTGTGCGTGCCAGCATGATCTCCATCACTCCACCATGATTGCCTCCACCACGAATAGCAACTACAACTATTGCTAACTACTTAGCGATAAAGTAAAGCTATTACATGGCGTATAAGAAGTTGACACACAAGTCATACACAATTATAAAGACAACCATATGGCTCCTGCCGGTTGTGTACTCATCGACATGCAAGTCGTGAAATATTACAAAACATGATCATTGCATACAACATACACATCACATCTTGGGCCATACCATATCACAGAAACACTCCCTGCAAAAACAAGTTAGACGCCTCTACATTGTTGTTGCATGTTTTACGTGGCTTATGGGAGTAACAAGCTAAGAACGATTCTTACCTACGGAAAGCCACAACGGTGATATTATGGTTGCCAACATCCGGTGTAAATCCCATGACAACTATAGTGAGATAAACTGGCATCCACCAGCCGCATGTGTGGAACAAGCCACACGTCAAGTGCGGGCGGTCTCATGACGAGGTCGCGTAAGTTGGCAGTTGGCCGGACGCTTCGATCTCACTATTCCCGCGTCATAAGAAGTACACAACAAGAGGCTTGCAACAGAAAACATCAACGCCCGCAACAAGCATGTTGCGTTCTACTCGTGAAACACATCTACGCATAGATCTAGCTCTGATACCACTGAAGGGTTTCGTAGCATAGTAAATCAAAAATTTCTACGGATGCGAACAGGAAAAGCCAAGATCTAATCTAGGAGATGCAAACAATGAGAGGTATAGATGATATCTTCATACCCTTGAAGAAATCGCACAGCGGAACATTCAACAGAACATGGTTGATGTAGTCGTACTAGCCTTCTCCTCCTCGCGATCTGATCCGATCCAACGCCGCAAGTGGCGACGCCTCCGAGAGATGCACACGTACGGCACCGCGACGTCTCCTCCTTCCTTGGTCCAGCAAGTGGGGTGGAGAGATAGATTGGATCTACAACATGATGGCGTGGTGCAAAGGTGGAGAGTTTCTACGGCAGGGCTTCGCCTACGTGCAGTCGGGAGAGAGAGAGATCTGGAGGGCAGCAGGTAGGCGGCTAGGGTTCAAGGAGGGGTGGAGGAGGGCTGCGCCCCTGCCCTATATATATAGGGGTCTGGCCGGCCCCCTTGGCCCCTCCTCCAAGCCCTAGGGCGGCGGCCCCAAGGTTTGGAGTGGGGGACAAGTTTTCCCCTCCTTCTAGAAGGTTTCCCTAGGGTTTCCCCTAGGTTTTGGCCGGCTGGGCCTATGGGGCCTTGTGCCCCTGGCCCAATGCGGCCAGGGCACTCCCTCATAGTCCCACGCACCCCTCTGACAAGTGGGTCCACGTTGGTCCCACTCCGGAAGCTTCTAGAACCTTCTGGTACAATACCGAACATTCCGAAACGATTCCGAAACCCAAAAACTGCTTTCCTTTATATGAATCTTATTCTTCGAACCATTCCGGAACCTCTCGTGATGTCCCGGATCTCATTCGAGACTCCGAACAAAAAACTCATAAACCAATTATCCATTCTATCCTAGCGTCGAGGCACGTTAAGTGTGTGACCCTACGGGTTCGAGAATATGCAGACATGATCTTCTATCAATAATCAACAGCGGGGTCTGGAAACCCATATTGACTCTCACATATTCATCGATGATCATATCAGATGAACCACGATGCCAGGATTCAATTAATCCCATATATATTCCCTTCGTCATGCGATATTTTACTTGCCCGAGATTCGATCGTTGGTATCGGCATACCTAGTTCAATCTCGTTCACAACAAGTACTTTACTCGTTCCGTAATCCGATATCACTTTGTGATTAACTCCTTAACCATGTGCTTGCAAGCGGTGTTGATATCGATTACCGAGTGGGCCCAAAGTATATCTCTCCGACTTGGGAGGGAGAAATCCCATCTCGATACATACAACCCAACAAGTACTTTCCGATCACCTGAGAGACACCTTTATGATCACCCTCACATAGGATGACGTTTGATGACCTCAAAGCTTTCTTCCGATACCAGGGAGTTGCATTATCTCATGGTCTAAGGAATACAATATTTGACATAGGAAAAAGCTTTGCAAAGATGAACACGATGACACGATCTAATTGCTCTGCTTGATTTGGGTCTGTCCATCATATCATTCTCCTAATGACATGATCTCATTATTAATCGACAACTCATGTCTATGGTTAGGAAATCTTAACCATCATTAATCAATGAGCTAGTCCATAGAGGTGTACTAGGGACACGGTGTTGTTCATAAACGACACAAGTATCAAAGTTTCCGCTTAATACAATTCTAGCATGGAATATAAACTTTATCATGAACACGAATTATAACAATAACATCTTTATTATTGCCTCTAGGGCATAATTCCAACAGTAATCTGTAAACACTAGCGAGGTAAGCCTATATAAACCTCCCTAGGGTACGCATAGAGGATACGTTCCATCATATACCCAAGCGACTCGCCGCCTAGTCGTCGAGCTCGCCCCCTTGTACTCTCACCATAATACAATCTAGCAGGAGTAGGTCTTTACCCTCCGGGGGGCCGAACCTGGGTAAAACCTTGTGTCTCCGCCCTCATCTCGCACCGCAGATGGCTGGACGCCCTTGCCCCATGTTCTACTACTCGCTACCGATTGCAGCATCTGCCATGGTCATTCCTACGACAGATTTGGACAGATCCTGCATCCCTACTGAAGGGAATTGGAGATAAAGATCTGATGAAATTGAAGGCACTCTCTCCGTTTCAAAGTAGGTGCCGTAAATTAGTCTAAATTTAGATGTATCTAGACACTATTTAGTCTATATACGTCTAAATTTAGATGTATCTAGACACTATTTAGTAGATATGTCTAAATTTTAACAAATTTGTGACATCTATTTTGAGACGGAGTAAGTACATGCATACTCAAGGCACTACACGACATACTTCAGGGAAAAATTCATTGCAATATTGCCATCGTAAATCTTTTTTCATCTATCTTTATTCAGTTTCACCATTGATTCATATTGACTATATGTTTATGAGAAATAAAATATTATTGTTTAACAGCAGTTTATTATTTATCCTGATTCCTCACACACTTTCTAGGTATCTAGTCATATACTAGGTGGATAATAAATTCGTTAGTTGTAGTTTATCATGTTTATCGTGGAATACTTGTTTTCTCTCGTAAATCTTCTTAGTTATGAAGATTTTTTTGCCTTGATATTTAATCAACACTCAATCTGGTTATTAAGTTTTGGGATAGTTAATAATAAGCACATTGCGAGTGCAGTCAAACATTAGTTTCATGTACACTTTTAATGGATCATCTAGCTGAATAGGCATATATTGATGGACTTTTAATTTCTGGTGCTTATAGTTCTTCATTCCCTAGGCAGCTCTATACCTTCAATACGGTATACGAAAACAATCAGTCTCACATATGAATTTCTGATAAATGTTTGATTCGTGAAATTGATACACAACTATTGATCATTCTCTCGGTTCCCTCCTTTGCTTTGTGCAAGCAGTAATTGGATTCACTTACCCTTCTAGCTTTTGCCACTGCCGTACTGAAATAGGAATTTTGTTTATTTCAGGATCCTCTGATCAGCAAGGACTTACTATGTCGGATATAAGCTCAGGACTTATCTGAAGGAAGAATATTAATGGACAGGGTCGTAGTTAGATTGTCATATTTTGTATCAAGATTGTACGCTGTGTACCCCAAATAATTTTCATGTATCAAATAAAATACATTGAATTCTTTCTTCACACGATGTATTTTTGTTTTGTGATGTACCATGTTATGCCTCTTCTAAATTATATTCTCTTGCTGAGCAAAAGGGATTGAAGCGCCGAAACAATGCATTTTGCAAGATAAGATATTCTGATAAAAAAATCATATTTAGTTTCAACTAAAATGTCCAATCCTTCTATATAGATTAACAACGCATACGACAGTTGATTGAACTCCGTTGCTATTTTACAACACTTAATTCATTGGTTACCAACGGAACTATATGCGTTGCATTGTACCCTTGCAACACCTAAAAAGGCAACACATTTTCATTCGTTGGTAAATGTGTTAGCAACGCCTATATGGACACTTAGATACAGATAAATCTGTTGTTGTGGGAGGGGTCCTCTCCAGATGGAGGCACCACAATAGGAAGATTCTAATATCAGAAGCCACTGAAATCACTAGCTAAGATCAACATCAAATACCCATGTTAAAAGAATAAGTTACATCCATAGGGTATTATTTCAAATCATTTTCCTATCAAATTTTCATAGGAATCATTTTCTGTTTGAAAATACATCATTTATAAATCACATGATTTAGTAAATAAAGTCAATGGATCAAGGATTAGCCAACAGATATGTACACAGTAGTACCAGTGATTAGGGTTTTATCACCGCATCCTTCAATTACAGCAGTGAACAAGTAATTCAGGAAAGAACTTTATATCAAATCAATTTAAGCAAACACATGTAGATCATCCCATGCCAAGAATAAGTAAAACTTCCTCCAACTGAAACTCATTGTAGCACATAGCCACTAATTCTCTACTGTATTAACAAGTAAGCCCATACTACTAGTTTTGAACAATATTCAACATGTGATACTAATTAGAGAGAGATAAACAGAGGGAGAAGCAGATGTGAGACAGAGGGAGTGTACCTGGCGCCCGAGAAGCATTCACCACGGCGTGGCGGGGCAGTGCCCGCGCAGCCAGAGTGATACTAACCCGAAGAAGTCTTCAACCCCCATCAACACCACCATGGCCACCGTAGTTCAGACGCCGGGGTTGCACCTACTGCCGTCCCACCGGCATCAGAATTGAAGAGAATGACCCCAGTTACACCACCATCATATCTTCACCAACCTCAATCCACCACCAGGACAACATCAAACTATCACTAGAGCTCGGCGGAACCAGGATACCGAAACCCTAGACGCACAGAAGATGGAAGGGGCGAGCTCGAGGGGGCTTTAAGAACAAATCCAATTGGAGAGCTGGGTCGGCCTGAGGGAGGAGAAGCCCCAGCGACCATCAGCGGCGACCACAACAGCCTACCTCGCCGGAATCGGACGGGCGACGACGTTGGCGTCGACAGCAACCAGGAGGGGAAAGAAACGAGAATGAGAGATGTGAGAGAGAGTGGTGGGATGGCTGGGCCGGGGTGGGTTTGACCCTGAGCCAGTTGGGCCAAGTTGGGTCCAAATGGGCCCATTGGTAAGCCTGGCCCAATTTCAAAGGAAAAAATAAGAAAATAAGATATTTATCAAATCACTAAATGACCAAACTACCCCTGAACATAATTTATACCCTAGAAAAATATAAAAAATCCCAAAAATACATATGGTATATCAAAATGACCACAAAAATAATATCTACCTAATAAAAATATAATTTTAATTGTTTAAAATAAATATAAAGAAAAATAATTATTAACACCATTAAATCTTAAATGAAATGTTATAAAATAAAACAAAAACTCTAAAAATAAATAAAAAAATCATTTTTGTGTATCAAAATAACTCTACTATTTCAAAAAAAATACTAATTTAGAGTTTTACAAATAAAACATAAAGAAAATAGTTAAATACACTTAATTCTTTGATGAATTTTATAAAAATAAAGATAATACCTAAAAATAAATAAAATTCATTTTTAAGGTCTTGAATAAATATATTACACTAGAAAAATATTAAATATATTATTAGAAAAGTCTTTAATATTTTAAATAATAAATCCTTATCTAATACCTATTTTGTGAATTCTTTAAAAATAATTGTTAAGTAAGAAATAATCACAATTCTTATAAAACGTTGAGCAATTAGTGTCTTTGTACTAAATTCCAAACCCATAACTTAAATTCATAATTAAATTTAAGTATAACTCTAAACTTTAAAATATTCTTTTAAAAATCTTATTAAGAATCCTTTTAAATAAACATTGGGTATCACCCATTTATATAATATGGTGAATAATCATTATATAACTTCAAATTCTAACAAATTACTAAGATCATCTAATTATGCTTACATTAAATAAATACATATTCTTTTCATAATAGCAAAACAAATTTAATCTAATCATTCACTTAAATAGAAAGTGAATAATTCCACACCTTAGTTATACATATCATAAATCTAAAACTTGGGAATAATTAAAACATATTACATCTTAAGTTTACTTACCCTTTTAAAGTTAACTTTAGTCTCAAAGCTTATAAACATCATGTCTAATACACTACTTATGTTTTTATAGTTAACTTTGGTCTATTTCAATTAAGACATAATGCATCTCAAGTCCAAACTAATCAATCAAATACCAGAAGGCATTGATCACATTCTATTAACAATGAAGATTGCTTAAACATTATAAAGGAAATCTTTTCTTCAAATGTTATTCTTTTTTCCACTTCAAATAACAATCTTATAATAAGTTCTTGAACTCTTAACAACTCAATCCCAAGGACTTTTATCATAGTCACCACATGACAATTAACCATAATCACATCATTTTATACTTTACTTACATATTTTGGATTGTTAACACTTAGGTTCCTTATAAAGGTCATTACTTATAAAGTAAAATTTGAAGATAAACCAACTCTAAAAAGAATCACTTGAATTCACTTCACTCAAAGTATTGGGGATTCAATTTCGGAGTTTTACAAAATGCATAGCATTACTTATGCATAAAAGCATCTTGCTTCTTTAAACATTAGTCCTTACCGGACCAATGATGCTGATTTCAGATATTGGATCTTTTATATTGTCTCGAAGACCGTGAGTGCATAATCTTGCAATCACAAAAGGCAAGTTCACCCTTGCTCATGTCATTTGATTATTTTCTGTAAAGTATTTTGCAAATCCAGTGTTGACATCACCTGCATTTGAAAAAGTTCAGAAAACACTATTTTCATAATCATATGATTATAGGTTAATTACCATGAGGTAATAACCTACTATGAAAGTTCCGGTGGTAAAGGAACATATTATCTAGGACTTAACAACCAATGACGCCAGTGATTCTTGCACCGTATATCACGCGTTAACCATGAGATTTGGAATGGGAGAGAGAAGTCAGTTGTATCTTGTTCCTCTCGCATGTAGCCGGATGTGCAGGTCGTGGCTGTTATCACTCGTAGCGTGCATATTAATTGGTAATTCGTAGAGGATATGCAACATATGGGTGGGAACCCTCAATGTCCCACGATAGTTCTGGCATCTAACGGTCTGTATAAACCATTGTCGTAATTCAATATGTGGGCATGGTGTACACCAAGGAGGCATGCGGGGTCACGAAGGGGTAGTGATTGGCTTGGATCTTAGACTGGGCCCCATACCAAGGAAGTATGGACAAGGTCATGACTTGGTTGTGCAACAAGGCTAAGGTCTCTCATGGGTAAAGTAACGCACCTCTGCAGAGTGTAAGAACTATAACTTGCTACTCCCTGTTCCGAGAAGGAGCTGCGAACGCGGCGGGAAAGGAACTCCATGAAAGTTCTGGTAAACCCGTGAAGGCTGACGGACATAGCTTTTCAGAATAAAAGTAACCTTTGAAGAAATGTTTACAAAAACCTGCATTGCCTATGACCTATGGTCTATGGCTGTAGATATAGTGCATCAAACACTCCGTTTCTAGTGAACTTGCTGAGCACGCTCTACTCAAAGTATCTTATTAACCCTTGCTAGGTTCTGAAGCCAGTATAGACGATGTCTACATAAAGTTATGCTCCAGGAATCATCACCAGAATCTAAAGTTCTCCAATGAAGTCAAGAAAGTCAACATATACATCAACTCAAGTGAAGACGAAGTTACTGATTAGATAGGAACATAATCTCTAGCCATAGAACCTATTCCTATAGTGTATTGCAATAGCAGCAATGTCAGACCATTAGTTAAAATACTAGTCTTAATAGTATGATAGTTTTTGAGTTGTTTATTTCTGTTTCTTCTTTGTAAGAAGATTCTTTCTCTCTCTTTAACCTAGAGTGTTCTCTGGATCTTGTGTAAAGAGTTGAGTTGTAACCTATAGTCATGTCTTGGACCTTTTGTGTTTCTGTTGTACCACTCTGAGGGATGTAATACCAGTGAATGGTGTTTCATTGGTGCTATGTCAATGACTATAGTGTACTACATCATGAAGTGGTATGTTGGTTCACCGCATAGTGGCTCAAGAAGAATATTCTTTTGGAAGTGAAGATGAAGACGAGGATGATAGCTCTCGAGAGGTGGCTACTATAGCCACCACATCTACACAAACATCTCTCTTCGACTCTCCGAACGAAAACGTCATCGACAATAACGCTACTTGTCTCATGGCAAGAGGTTCCGAGGTATCAACTTCTAACACTTCTTTTCCTAAGGCTATGATTGACATGGATGATCCTACTAGTCTTAAGGTTAAAGAAGAGATTATTGCTTTGGACTATTTCTTCACTAACTTTCAAGGTGACCACAAAATACATTTTGAGTCTCTTATGAACCAGCTGGCCCAAAATGAAGTGCTCCTTGAAGAAAAGGGCAGAATTGAAAGGGAAGATGCAATGGAAATTGCGTCCTTGAAAAATGCTCTAGAAGAAGAAGAAGAGGCTCGGGCTTCTCTTGAAGAGAGGCTTGAGACTATTGAAGAGTCACATGAAGAAATGGTGGCAAATCTTGTTAAGGAGCGTGACAATGCAGTTGCCAAAGGAAAGAAGTTAAAGAAAGAAACGATTGACTTTGGGGATGCTCATGGTAGACTCTCCGAGGAATTGGAGAAACTTGACATCGCTCACAAGGCGTTGAAAAGTGAATTCTCCATTCTAAATGAGTCACATTATCATCTCCAAAGTCGATTGACCAAGTATGATGTTCCTAGCACATCAAAATCAACCTATATTCACAAAGAAAAAGCTAGTGTGGAAGAAGGGCTTGTCAACGACACCACTCCCAAAGATAAGAGTGTACTTGATGAGGTGCTTGGCAAGCAAAGGTCAAATCTTGGTAAAGAGGGACTTGGATATGTCACCAAGTCCAAGAAGAAGAAGAACAACAAGAAGAATAACAAGGGCGAACAATCAAAGACAAGCACCGCTGAGAAGAATGTCACAAAAGATAAAACTAACAATATAGGTTTTGCAGGGTCTCACAATCCAAATTACGAACTCTTTTGTGATTATTATGGCGATGTTTATGCTTATTATGTTGGTCCTTTTGATGAATATGTTGCTTGGTCTATTGGGCTTCCAAAGACCCTTGTTACTAACATGAGAGGACCCATTAAAAAATGGGTACCTAAAACCAAGAAGTAATTCTCTTACAGGGCTATGCTTCCGATGGGTCTAAATGGGTGCTGGATAGTGGATGCACTAGTCATATGACCGGAAGCAAGGAGATCATCACAGAGATGCGAACCAATCATGATAATATTACAGTCTCCTATGGTGATAAGTCTAAATCTTAGGTATTAGGTCTTGGCAAGGTTGTGGTCGCCCACGATATCTCTCTCGTGGACGTCATGCTTGTTGAGACCCTCGGTTACAACCTTATTTCTGTGCGTGACCTTGGTAAGATGGGCTTTGCTGTTTTCATTGATGATGATTTGGTGGTACTCTTGTGGAGAAAGTCTCTAAAGGTCGCTTTTGTTGGGTACGTCGAAAATGACCTATATGTGGTGGACTTTTCAGGGAAAACCACTTCGGGTCCGATGTGCCTATTCGGAAAGGCCGACGTGGGCTGGCTATGGCATTGCTGTTTAGCCCATTTCAACATGAGAACTTTGCAAAGTCTTCACAAGGGTGTCCACATCCTTGGACTAAAAGACAATGTTTACTTTTCCAAAGATCGTGTTTGTAGGGCTTGTGTTGAAGGAAAAATGCATGAATCTCCCCACAAGAGGAAGACTATTGTTTCTTTAAAGAGAATCTTGGAATTACTTCATGTGGACTTATTTGGTCCTCCATCTCATGACAGTCTCGGTGGGAAGAAATACGGCTTGGTCATAGTCGATGACTACTCAAGATATACATGGGTCTATTTTTTCAAGCTAAAGAGTGAGACTCAACAAACGGTCATTGACTTTGCCAATGAGGTTCAACGCCAAAACAATGTTCCCATCTTGGCAATAAGAAGTGACAACGGCTCCGAGTTCAAGAACTACACAATGAATGAGTTTCTAAGTGAAGAGGGGATAAGACATCAATATTCCGCTGCGTACACCCCTCAACAAAATGGTGTAGCCGAGAGGAAGAACCGCACTTTGATGGATATGGCTAGATCAATGTTGGCTGAATTCAAGTCTCCTTACAACCTTTGGGCTGAAGACATATTCACCGCTTGTCACCATCAAATCGGCTCTACCTCTAGAAGATCTTGGACAAGACTGCGTATGAAATACTCACTGGTAACAAGCTCAACATTTCGTACTTCCGGGTATTCGGTTGTAAGTGTTTCTTTCTTATCAAAGGTGTCTGTTTGTCTAAATTTGAGTCTAAGGCTTTAGAAGGTATTTTTTTGTTACGGTGCCGAATCCCACACTTACAGAGTCTACAACAAGCTCTCCGGAATTGTTGTGGAATCTTGTAGTGTGGAATTCGATGAAAATGATGGCTCCCATGTGGGGCAAGTTGATGTTTGTGATGCAGATGCTGAAATACCCCAGGATGCCATAAGAAGAACGGGTGTGGGATTTTTCCGCGCCATTGAGGAACCCCTTGTGGCGGATCGGGAAGGACAATGCTCCACTCAAGTGGATCCCTCATCTACACAAGATCAACAAGCCCCTACTGCTGGAGAAACCTCTGCACCAACACTGCAACCTACTAAAGATCATCAGTCTTCTGGGCAAAATGGTAGTCCCAGGCCGGACTATCCGCCCCTCCAAGGGACGGACAATCCACCCCTGGCACTCCAACACGCCCCAGGGGACTAGAAGGATAAGAAAACGGCCAAGAAAATTCCAGGCTAGATTCTCCGACCCCAAGGGGCGGATTAATCGGCCCTGGAACTCCCAACTTTGTCAGGCATTCATAGGAAGAGGAAGTTGCAGCCGCATCTCCCAGGTCGGATAGTCTGGCCCCACCCAGGGGCAGATTATCTGGCTCTGAAGAACCTGTTCAGCAACAAGCTCCTGTTATCAACTCAGATCAAGATCAAGGGCAAGGTAGTGAACAAGACAAGGATCCAAATGTTGAATCAACTCCCTCTAGAAACATTAAGGAAATTGAGGCTCGTCGCAAGGCTCGTGATGATTGGAACCTTGAGTTAAGGGGTCACACTCTTGACAAGGTTGTCGGTGATCTACGAAGAAGGGTGTCTACTAGAAGAGAACTTGCAAGCTTCTATGATCATCAAGCTCACATTTCTATGGTTGAACCAAAGAAGTTCTTTGATGCTCTTTAAGATCCCGATTGGGTGGTCGCAATGCATGAGGAATTAAATAACTTCGAGTGCAACAAGGTTTGGAAACTCGTAGAGAAACCCAAAGAGTGCCGCAATGTTATCGGCACCAAGTGGATTTTCAAGAACAAACAAGATGAAAATTGCATTGTTGTGAGGAATAAAGCAAGGATAGTGGCTCAAGGATTCTCTCAAGTGGAAGGAATTGATTTTGGTGAGACTTATGCTCTTGTGGCTCATCTTGAGTCCATTCGTATCCTTCTTGCCTATGCCGCTCATCATAATTTTAAATTACGGCAAATGGATGTTAAGAGTGCGTTTCTTAATGTTCCACTACATGAGTTGGTATACGTCAAGCAACCCCCGGGATTTGAGGATCCCAAATTTCTGAACCATGTCTACAAACTCGATAAGGCGCTCTATGGCCTTAAACAAGCTCCACGTGCGTGGTATGAGCACCTTAAAGAGCTTTTGTTAGACCGTGGATTCAAAGTTTGGCAAATCGATCCCACTCTTTTTACTAAGAAGGTTAATGGGGAGATTTTTGTATGCCAACTATATGTAGAAGACATTATTTTTGGCTCTACTAACCAAGTTTTTAACGATGAATTTTCAAAGCTTATGACTGACAGGTTTGAGATGTCTATGATGGGAGAATTGAGGTTCTTTCTTAGATTTGAGATCAAACAACTTAGAGTGGGAACTTTTATTAATCATGTTAATTACATCAAAGACATGCTCAAGAGGTTTAAGATGACGGATCTCAATGGCGTTGCTACTCCAATGCAAACAAAGTGTCATCTTGAGCTTACCCAAGGGTAAATACGTGGACCAAAAGGTATACCGATCCATGATCGGCTCTCTCCTTTACCTTTGCGCATCTAGGCCCGATATCGTGTTGAGTGTAGAAGTGTGTGCCAGGTACCAAGACGCTCCTAAAGAAAGCCACTTAGTGGCGGTCAAGAGAATCTTCAGATATTTGGTTCATTCCCCAAATTTTGGTTTATGGTATCCCAAAGGTTCCAGTTTCTCTCTATGTGGTTACACTGATTCAGATTGGGCTGGTGACAAAGATGATCGAAAATCAACTTCTCGTGCATGTCAATTCTTGGGCAGGTCTCTAGTGTGTTGGTCTTCAAAGAAACAAAATTGCGTATCACTCTCAACCGCCGAAGCTGAATATGTTGTTGCTGCAAGTGCTTGTACACAATTATTATGGATGAGGCAAACTTTAAAGGAATATGGTGTCAATTGTGACAAAGTGCCTCTTTTATGTGACAATGAAAGTGCTATCAAAATTTCTTATAATCCGGTGCAACATACAAGAACAAAACATATTGAGATTCACAATCATTTCATTCGGGATCATGTTTCTCGTGGTGATATTGCACTATCCTTTGTGAGCCCGAAGAACCAACTTGCTGATATCTTCACAAAGCCTCTTGATGAAGCAAGATTTTGTTATTTGAGGAATGAGCTAAATATCATAGATTCAAGGAGCTTGGCTTGACTACCCTTGCACACTCACTTGCTATTATTCATGTATTTGGTTTAGATGCGGGCATAGACATAGGGGGAGTGTGGTCCTAATTGATTGGGCTAACCCTCCCCCCCCCCCATAACGCCGAAAGCAAGAAAAATCATTTCCCTTAATATCATTTTGTGATATGTGGGTCATCGATGAGCATTGGTTTTGAACTCGAGATACATCTTCGCGGTGTCATGCCATGCGCTCCAACATGGTGGCTTCGGCCACCGCCCTCTTCCTTGAGAAGAGTTGGTTTCTTATGGTTCTCTTTGGATTTTCTTGCATATCTTTTGTTCTTATGGAAAACACACACAATTTTGGCTTTTGGTTGATTTGTTCTTGCGACTTTGGGTGTGTAGTACCATCTCAGTTTAATGCTCTAAACCCAAGCCTTTTCCCTCCTTGAACCATCTATTCTTGCACACAGGTCCTTCACAAACTTTCGAGGGGTTTTGCAAGGAGTGCTCCGGCCTGAATCTGTGTTGACAGAATTTCAGAAGGGGCAGACTATCCATCCCAGGCGAAATATGCCTCATAAGGGTGGGGTCGGGGAGGAAAGGCTTACACAGAGCAGCCAGTCCTCCCCCAACCCGTGCTCTGCCCCAAGCCTCCTCCCTTCACCAGAGTAGATTAGACCACCGGATTCTCAGGGCCCCCGGGATCTTCTTCCCCTCACCTCCGGGTACCTTCTCCTGCGAGCTCTTCCTCCAATGAGTGAGGGTAACTCCCTCATCCATCTCTTTTGTATGAGATTCATTGTTTTTGGTGGAAATCTCGTGGTAGAAGATACTTGGTGTTTCCCATTCTTGTTAGAATCATTAGTAGTGCAACCCTAGTGCCCGGTCTGTTTTGCCTTGGTGAATCTGGGCCAAACCAGAAATTTTCTGCAAGGGGCGGATTATCCGCCCCTAGGGCCGGATAGTCCGGCCTGGAGACTAATTGTCTATTCTGGTTTGGTTCAGATTTTCTCAAATGCACATCTTTGGCCCATGGATTGTTCTCCTACTATTTATAATATGCCTCTTAGACTTGTGTGTGTGCTTATCCCCATGCTACCTCTCCCATGATTTTCACAGGTGGTTCACGAGCTCCTAAGACCTACAAGCGTCGTCCCCGTGCCCGTTATCTCAGGACCACTGCAGAGGGCACGTTTGTTGACGAAACATAGGTTCGCAGGTTAGCAAGAGAATCTGAACAGATGGCAGAGGCAGCAAAGAAAGCCAAGAGGGTTGCATCTCGCAAGGGAAAGGGCAAGGGCAAGCAGACCCGGCCTAATTACAAGGCCATGGACATCGTTGAGTATTCATCCATGCGCCAAACAAATTACTATGAAGATGATGATAGTGATGGTGAGCCAGAGGATTCTATGTTTTGGTGCTCTCACTTTAGGTCTATCCATGATAATGTCTATGTTCCGCTTAAGATTCGCCCTATGCATCCTCTGAATATGAATGAGGCCCAATCCAAGGCACGAATCCGTGAAGCTCTGGATGAAACTAACAATATGGGGCTTCATCACCTTATGACTCTATAGTGTCACTATGATTCCAAGGTGGTGAAGCAATTCTTCTCAACACTTGTGATCTGCGGAGATGAGCTTCGCACCATGAAGTGGATGACAAGGACAACAATGATTCAGTCTGATTTCCGCACCTTTGGTCAGGTTCTTGGATATGCTTTTCACGGTCAGGACACATCTCCAGGGCACCGCATTATTTCTTCACTCAGGCCATCCAAGTACATTGTGCTTGCTCCATGTCTGACACCCAATGGCATTGCTGGTACCTTCGCTGGCCTCTCGCCTTTGTATGCCACCCTTGTTGGAATGTTTCAGGACAACATTACTCCAAGTGGAGGAAATAATGACAAGATCCGCGATCACCTGGTTCCCCTACTTGCCTTTTCTCACAAGTGTGCCACCAATGCTGGCTCGTCTACAGGCTATAAGTTGGATGTGATGGACTTTATCTATCATGATATGACTGATGTGATGCTCAACCGGCTCTCCATCCCATATGCTCCTTTTATTATGATGCCCATCAAGCATATGCTGCCACATGAGGACTTTGGCACTGATTTGGATGGTTTGCACAAGTCAAAGGAGATCTACAACAAGGCTCAGAAGACCTCTCACCCCTCCACTGCCCCCAAGTCATTTATGCGTGATGCATAGGCTAGTGGTCGTCGTCCCGCTGAGTCCCCAATGGCTCGTGAAGTCAAGCAGCTCAATTGGTTCCAGTGGCACATTCTCTGCATGGGCATAGATACTCACAAGGGCCAGTATGAGGAGTATCGGAGGAGCCATGAGATGGCTCACACTCAGCAGCTTATTCTTCACCATGTGTCCGGTGCTACCGGCCATCCTCCTGCTTCTACATCTTAGGAGCCCTATGTACAGTGGAACAGTTCTAGGTTCAACTATGGCGAGCTCGAGAGCCACTTGTTTCCCCCGCTGCGAAGGGCGCCCACTCCCCCAGCTGCTGATGATGAGGAGTATGATGAC
The DNA here is from genome assembly GCA_030063025.1 of Avena longiglumis. Taxonomy (NCBI): domain Eukaryota; kingdom Viridiplantae; phylum Streptophyta; class Magnoliopsida; order Poales; family Poaceae; genus Avena; species Avena longiglumis. Next base: position 519,892,052 of record CP125975.1, read on the forward strand.
GAGGAAGGGAATAGGGATGACTACGACGAGGAGGAGTGATCTTCTAGGGCGCTAGCATCGCTCTTCTTCCTTTTTGGCGTTTTGATGCCAAAGGGGGAGAAGTAGTTCTATTAGGTCACAACGGATTTGCATGGGTCGGGTGCAAGCACTTGCCTTTTTCATTTGTTTTATTGCCTGCTTGTGCCCTTTTAGCATGAACTTATTTGTTATTTGTGCTTGGTTTGTATAAGAATTTGTCGTATGATACTCTGTATGGATCTCTGGAATTCTGGATTTATCGTATGGATCTACTCATATGGAATTCTGGATTTATCTATTGATGGCATATGGACTTATGGTATTATCTATTGCTTACATCAATATTGTGAGATGTGCTTGGAGCCTAATAATTTCATTATTCACTTTGGCTATTTTCACATCCCGATGGTATGACTTCATTTCCTAACTCACCTTGTGTTACTTGTCTTTGTTATGAAAGTGGCTTGATCTTTAGTGTGTGCATTTGTATTCAAATGCAAAATATAAATATGCACACATTTAGGGGGAGCCGCTTTCATTTCCTTAAGGTGCTGTTAGTAGGTTTTATTACAAATCCTAGTATTGTCATCTAACACAAAAAAGGGGGAGATTGAAAGAATAATTCATAATCCCTAGTTTTTTGTGTGTTAGATAACAATATCAAGGATTATTTAATGTGTGTTGAAGTGCTGCAGATATCTATCTAAAAAGGGAAAAGAAACTGCCTTTGTGGGGCGGATAATTCGCCCCTCCCCATTTCCAGCAGGGCGCAACCCCCCAGAGAGGGGGCAGATTTTTGGCCGGATTTTCCGGCCTGGCCAGATAATCCGCCCCCCCCCCAGGATCAGCTTCAAGTTTACCAAGGTGCAACCCCCAGAGAGGGGGCGGAGTTTCCCCCGGACTTTCCGGCTCTGGGGCAGATTTTCTCCCCCAGGACGGATAGTTTGCCCCTTGAGGGGGCGGATATTATCCGCCCCCTCGAGGAATTTCACCAAGTCAAGACCTGCGTCGCTCTCTGTATGGGGGGCGGAGTTTTCCCCGGAGTTTCCTTCCTGGGGGAGGATTTTTTTCCCAGGGCGGATAGTCCGCCCCTAAGGGGGGCGGATAATCCGCCCCCAAATTTCTTCAACGGCAAGATCTAGGCAGGGGGTATTTAAGCATGTCTCCCCCTCCTGCCAGAACTCTCGATTGATTTGAAAAAGTCAGGATCTATTCATCATCCTTCAACCAAGAGAGATCCACCTTCATCCACCCAAAGGCCCCGTCCCTTGGGAAATCGAAGGAGGAGAACTCGGTCTTTAACTACTGCAATCAAGCGCTTCATCTCCTCTACATTCATTTGGAGAATCACCGATCTAGTATTTCTTGCAAATATCTAGATCCTTGCTTTTGTTTATATTGATAAACCTTGTTCTTGTGACAGCTTGTTGTCATTATGGGATCCCCCAATTCAGTTGTGGGTGTGTGCCTCGGTAGATTTGCACAGGCACTGGTTCCTGCCTCGAAGGGTACCAATAGTGGAGAAGGTGGATCAGGCCTTTCGTGGCGAGATCCATCGGAGAATATGGTGAGGCCTATTGTGGTGTGGTGGTCTTAGAACCGCCCACCCCTCCAACGCAGATGTACTTCCCTTAACAAGGAAGGAACTGCGGTAAAACAAATCCATGTGTCTCCGCGTGCTCCACTACGGTTTCCTCGCTCCTCTCTTTATGTGCTTAGTAGCTAGATTTGCATATAGGGAAATTCTCGTAGTTGCATATCTAGAGAATTTACTTTGTGTCAAGACTAAAATTGAAAAAGAACTAAAAATTGAGTAGCACCTATTCACCCCCCCCCTCTAGGTGCCCATATGATCCATTTCAGCAGGGAGTTCAGGACCCTGCATGTTTGTATAGCAAGGTTTTGTCTCTAGTTTATTATTATCAATGCTCTCCATATGAGTGTCTAGGCACAAGGCCTTCGCAGAACAATTATCAATAGTTTTAGCATCATAAAAAACACTACTAGAGTGAGAGGAATCACAAAAAAAAGTTGTAGTGTGACTCTCTTTGTCAACCTCACCTTTTTATTCCTCCTTTTCATCGACTAGTGTATTAATAGCAATGATAGAATCAAAAATAGGAGTTGAAGGTGTGAGCGGGTGATCAATCCATTCTTCCTCCTCTTCCATGTGCTCCTTTTCCTCTCCGCTCTTTAGTGAGACCTGCAAAAGGTTATCTTTCTCCATGGAGGTTTTAGACCGCTTCAAATAATATAATACCAATGCATTATTATTTAAATTATTTTCGCAAAAGAGGAATATGAGGTATACTAAATTAAAAACTCCATCAAGTGCTTCACATTCAACATCAATACTTCCTAGTCTAAATACCATTTTAGATGCACCTTTGAAAAGAACGTATTTTCTAATACTTCCAAACTAGCGTAGGATTTATATATATTATAATTTGCTAGAGTAGGATTGTTGGAACACTTATATTGAAAATTAAGGTGGTCATCTGTTTTACAATTTGTGCAATAAGATCCATCATTAACATGCAACCATAATAAATGCCCTTTCAATAGGTTCAACATTTTCTCTATCAGATCATATCTAGCAACCAGGCTTAATAAATTTGAATCCTTTATCTCCTCCAATTCTTGTAATATCAGTTTAACATAATTTATCTCGGAAGACATGATTAGTAGCAACAGGTTTTATAAATTTTGGTTTTGTACTTTTTTATTGTTTTCAATATAAAATAAAGTAGTAAGATAATAGCAACAAATAGAAATAAACTATGTGCGAGTAGATAGGTAATAACATGAATGCTTTGCTCCCGGGCAACGGCGTAAATTTGATGAATGGGTTCCTGCACCAACAACGGGGTTATTACATTACTTGTAGCAACAAATATTTAAAAAGTTTGTCCTGATGAGATCTCGGCAAACGGAAACAACACGACCCCGCAGCCACATTGTCAATGCGGCCACGTTCCTTAGGTAATGTCGTGTATACCGGTGTGCATGATAAGTGCTTATGGAATAGATGTAAATTGTACTTGTGGCGGTCCCTCAAATACCGTTATCTTCCACCGTTGGTAAGTGGCAACCAGACAACTCAATTGTTCACACCCTCTTCGGACATGGGTCATATTGTAAGAGAATAGTGTATTAAGGTAACAAGACCAATTAAGGTAATAAAACTAGAGCAAAGGCATTAAGTTCTATGGACAACCGTACTCCTAAGCAAGTGTGCTAGTCACAAGATATCCCGTCTATCACTTTGGGGTCAAGCAATTCGCAACACTATACCTATCTATATCATGAGTGATCTTGGGGGAACTCTGTTGTTGTTGCCTCCGCAAATCACTTATAGCAAATAGCCTATTAGTTCTACCTAGGGAAGAGCAGAGACTAATGATAATTTTTGCGACACACTATGAATCCCTAGTAATTTCCTCAACAATGGATTGGCCGTCTCCAATCACTAGAATAATATCATGAATAGAACAATGTAAAAATAAAGCACAAACATATTAATTAACAAAAACACACCACACTTCAATTACTCAAATCATCATAAAGGGGGTTTCAAGCCATGTTACAACCCATCACGGAGTACATGATGGAGAAGAATGAAGGAATAGCAGCGATGGATATGGTGATGATGACGCGGTGATGGTGGCATTAGCGTGGTGATGGTGGCATCCTCCTTCTCCTCCTCTTCTTTCTTGGATGGCTTGATGGTGTTGATGGAGATCTGGATCTTCGTGGAGCTGTAGAGGCTATGGCGGTGGCACGGCGGCAGGGCGCCGCCGTGGAGGTGGTAGATGGGATCTAGATCTTGTATATGGTGTAGTATGGCTTCCTCCCCTCTCCTTTGACTCCCCCTCCTTTATATAGGCAATGGAGGTGCCCTAGGATTCCCCCAATACCGTCATATGACTTAGGGAAGGTTTTGGAGCTTCTGGGGGCGAAATCCTGTCATTTACGACCTTCTTCGCAACTATACGGCGGGAACTATACAGCCGGAATTTTTGCTCCCGCCGTATAGTTGGTCATTATACCTTCGAGCTCTTTAGTATTTTAGTCGTCATTTCTTCATACGAACTTCATACTGGGTGTTCTTGGGCTCGTTGGATTCATCTCGACGAGGGCTATAACTCTATTGTCTTGGATATTTATTTTGAGAAGTTGGAAAATTTCACTTTTTCCAACACCTCAAATGGCCAAGTCTGGTCCATGCAGCTCCTCCATACTATGCTCTCTTTGTTACTTTTGCCTTTGTTTTATCCATAATCATCATAAACACCTACACACATGTCAAAGACAAGGAAGAGGGATAAAATTCTACCTAAACTACTAAATGTGCAAAGCTCATATGAAAATGAATGAATAATAGAAACCATGCATATTTGGCATAACTGCAGCTAGATAAAGCATGAGATGGGTGGTTGATATGCTTAAAATACTTCTATAAAAGTGTACATAAATTCCACTCATAAACCTCCCCAAGCTAATACTCTGCTCGTCCTGAGCAGAAACTATCGATAAATAATATGAGGGGAATTTTGCTTGCCATTGAAAACCAATATGCCTTGCATCCTTATTTTATTGCAAGCTCAAAGAGAGTAAACATGTACTGGTACAAGTCAATACAATCTCAGTTACAAAGACCACCAAAGATTCATCAAAACTTATATGCTCCATGTCAACAATGAATCTAACTTGCAAGCAAACTTGTGATCCTCTTATTGCACCTTTTGTATAACTTCTCATATAATTATTTTTATGAGGCAAAACTTAGTCATAAATAGATGTCAAGCATAAATAGGAATAAATTTTATCGATTCTACCCAATCATGTCATATAGTTAAGGATCTCAAGTGCAAACTTGAGTTATTGAGCTTTTAGAAAATTTATCTCTTAGTAACGAGATTTATGCCAAAAGGAAATGCGAGAATATGTCAAAATAAGCATAGCATTAGAGTGTCTCATTTGGTCATCCACGTCAATGAATCATGGCTATCAAACACTCCTTTTCTTTTCATTGTCTTTCTAAAACTTCAGTTCATCAGTAAGGAGATCATGCCAAAACTTAGTGTGTTTAATCAGACTGTGCAGGATAAGAATGGATACTCATGACCATTACTAAGGTTTACCTTTTTGGTATAATGATTTCTCATAATGGACAGAGGAGTATTCACTCTTTTGCTTTGAACGCAGGCCCATGAGGAGGCCAAAACTCTTACCCATCATAACATTGCTGTTATAGATGTTTAATCAACTCATAGGCAAAATCTGAGGCAATGTCCACAACTTAATTGGAGGCTCCCAACAAACTCCACCAAGGCCACAAACTTGAGGACAACTCCATAACTTAATTGGAGGCACCAAGAACACACCACAAAGGCCACACAACCGCCTAGGGTTCCAAGAACCCAAGAGGAACAAGCTTCAATGAATTCACCAACCAAATCCTCTGATGAGAACTCAGACCGATGCACCATGCAAATGGAAATAATACCACAAAGATGCTCTAATCCCTCACTCTCAAGTTCCAACAAAGCTACTAAATCTATTGGGAGAACAAAAGAGGAAGAATCAAAGAGGAACACAAAATCCCCCAAGATCTAGATTCCAAAGATTCACTCACAAAGAGATGATATGTCTTGGTCAATATGTAGATCTAGATCTCCTCTATCTTCCCTTCAAATATGAGCAAGAATTATTGAGTGGAAAAGATTGAATCAAGCTTCAAAAAGTAAGACAAAATGGGGCAAATCTTAGACAAAATAGAGGAAGAAGAATCTTGAGGACAACAGGGAAAGAGGCTTAAACAGGAGGGCCCGAAAATTATGCCGGTTGGGGCGATTTCCTGACTGGATCGGTAGTACCTAAGAGCCCTGGTACTACCGCACCCAACAAACCAACATCGCACGAGTAGGTCAACGCGGAGGGGCTCTCAAGCGATCTAGGAAGCAATGGAACAAAGGGACAAAGGGGATCGGTGGTAGCTGGCGCCAACGAGCGAGGGAACCAGAGGGCAGGAGGGATCGGGCCAGCACGGAGCAAAGCATGGGATCCAATGGCGATGACGGGGGGCCAGGCGGGCCGGCCCAACAAGCGGGGAGCAGCACGAGCCGAGTGGCCAGGCAGTGCGCGCGAAGTGGAGCAAGCAGGGCGGCTGGAAGCCAGCAACTGGGTTGGGCTCGGTAGTACCGGACAGGCTGGCCCGGTACTACCGGACGCACAGCTGGGCGACATAGAAGGGGCGCACACGTGCACTGGGATGGGCGATAGCGGCCTGCGATACTACTGCTCGACCCACAAAGGATATTTTATTTTTATTTTTTCAAATTAAATAAGGTAACTCTGATTGACCCGATTCCAATTGCTTTGGAAAGAGGATGACAAGAGCTACCCAATAAAACCTGAAATGAGAATACTTCATGTATTTTAGAGTGATATACCTCCCTTGGTGAGAAACCGGAAAACCTCAAAGATCAAATCCGCAATAAGATATAAAGGGGAAATCCGTCTTTGATGGACAAGAGCTTGTTATGAAGATTACCACAAGCTCTATATCCTCACATGGATAAGACCAAATAACAACCAAATATGATGATGCAGGTATGCAAAGGTGAAGGGAATATGCCCTGAGAGGCAATAATAAAGTTGTTATTATGTATATTCCAAGTATATGATAGATGTTTATTTTGCATGCTATAATTGTATTAATACGAAAATGTTAATATATGTGTGTTTAATAAACAAATAGAAAGTTCCTAGTTATGCCTATCTTATAAACTAGTTCGTTGATTAACAAGATGATCAAGGTTTTCTGATCATGGACATTGGATGTTGTTAATAACAAGGTCACAACATTATTGAAATGGTGTGTTGAACATTCATCCGAAGTATAGCATTACAATCAAAGTCATTATGTTTATATTGCTATAACATCATACAAAGTAATCCTTATCCTTAGACCATGAGATCATGTCAATCACTAACACTAGAAGTATCTTGATAACATCAAACGTCACACCGTAACAGGGTGACTATAAAGGTGGGTTCAGTGCTACGAAGGTGTTATGTAGAGGCTCATGAATCAGAGTGGAATTTTTCCATCCCAATGCCGGAGAGATATACTCTAGGCCCTCTCAGTTATATCACATTAGTTAGCTTGCAAGCAAGTGATGAGATATTGAAAAGTAGCAAGGGGTTTTATGTGAATGTTTGTTAATCAATGTAAGTGACAAAATTCTGAATACATAAATAAAATGATTTTTATTTAAAGAGAGATTGCATTAAATTTGGTGGAAATTTAATGGTAATTTGAGTGGGTTTTTCAGTGGAGAATATGGAGGGACTTTTGGTGAGTGGGAGCTCCACTAACATGAATGGAGGAAGGGGTGGGGGCAGCCACCATGGCCGTCGGCCACACCCCTTGGGGTTCCCCCTCCTCCTATAAAAGGCCCCCTACTCCCTCTCTCACACTCACACCTCCTCGTGAAGGATATCTCTCCCCCTCTAGTTTATTCTCCATGGTCTCGGACTAGCGAGATACATGTTCCCGGTGGATTTTTGTTTGGAAAGAGTTGTTGCTTCCACCGCATAGCTGGAGGAGGTGGAGGTTGTTCGGTGGCTTGAACGTGTGTGCGAGCACGGATGCGCTGCTGATTTGCAGCGCTAGACTTCTTCTCGATCTTGAGATCGACAAGCGTTCGTCTACATCATCCACGAGTACAACCTCGTTAAACTTTGTTGGTCTACAAGGGTATGTTCTCTATAGATGTATATCCACTCGTTGCTTGTATCTAGTAGATAGATCTTTGTACTTAGTTGTTCCCATCATAGTTAATTTTTGTTTTCTATGCTGCGAACCCAATAGTGGTATCAGAGCCGGATCTATGCGTAGATGCTTTGCATGGGTAGTACATATATGAGTATGTGGGCAATGATGATCATGTTATTGATTTTTGCTTGTACTTTGGATATTGGTGGCATAGTGGGATGAAGCGGCCCGGACAAACTTTACATGTCCTCTCACATGAGACTTGTTCCACGCTTGACATGCAACTAGTTTTGCATAAGTGGCTAGCGGTTGTCTGTCTCTCCTACTATAGTCAATATCTGATTTACAACGAGTTGTTAATAATTTGGTTATCATCATTGTGGTTTCATGTTCGTAGGTAAGAACAGTTCTATCTACGAAAGCCCTAAGCCACGTAAAACTTGCAATTGATAAATTAAAAGCGTCTAGTTTAGGTTGTTGCTGGGCTAGTGTCATGATATGGTAATGTTGTAAGTAGATGTATATTTGATACTCTTACAACACACCTAACGTGTAAGTTCCATAGACCTTGGCCTTACACACAAAGGAATGATAAAGATCATACCACGATGCACATGATAGTGATCAAGTGCAAGAACTATATAATTTCACTTTTCACATATGATGTTTTTGCATCTTATATTGCTTGTTTAGTATTTCAATAATATTATAAGATGATCCCCCATTTAGATATCAAGATAAAACTGTGTTCTCCCTTAAGTATGCACCGATTATGTTTCGCCGCTTCAAGACATCACATGATGATCGGGTGTACTTGAATCCACGATCATATTTCGGGTGTAAGACAATTTTACACACGCAAAATACTAAGGTTCTTACTTGGCGAGCCTAGTATGTACAAACATGACCTCGAAACACGGACTAAAAGGTTAAGCATGAGTCGTATGTTTGGTATGATGCCCATATAGATGCTCGCCTTTGAAGCTACACCGACTCACGTGATGACCGGACTTGGTGTATTGGATTTGGTTCATGTAATTACCAAAAATACATGAGGGATATCGTTTTTGATTGGGAGTTCGTTAATAATTTGTATTAGTTGAACTCAATCTATCATAAACTTAGTCTGAACTTTACAAATTCTATTGTAGATGGCACCACCTACTTTTAATTTCGATGTGTTCATGGAGAAAGAGAAACTTGCGTCGAATGGTAGCAACTTTACTGATTGGTCCATGAATTTGAGGATTCTCCTCTCTGCTGCACAAAAGCAATATGTGCTAGAAGCGCCGCTAGGCCCCCACCATTTGATGATGCCCCTGATGAGGAAAAGAATTCCTATTTGACTCGTCAGGAGGACCACAACTTAGTTCATTTCGGCATACTATATGGGATAGATCCAGACCTTCGATAGTGTTTCGAAAATGGCAATGCCTTTGATACAATGCGTGAATTGAAAATGATTTCTGATACCCATGCTGCTGTAGAGAGTTATAATGCTTCTAAAAAGTTCTTTAGCTGCATGATAAAAGAGAATTGCTCCGTTAGTGAGCACGTACTCAAAATGTCTGGGTACGCTGATAAGCTTGTGTCCTTGGGAATAACGATTCTCATTGACTTATGCATACATCGTGTTCTCCAATCTCTGCCACCTAGCTACAAGAGCTTCGTGCTAAACTATAACATCCAGGGCATGAAGAAGTCTCTCCCCGATCTTCCGTTAATGCTTAAGACTGCAGAGGTGGATATCAAGAAAGAACATCAAGTGTTTATGATCAATAAGACCACCGGTTTCAAGAAAGACAAGAAGGGTAAACATAAGAGAAAGAAGGGCGGCAAATTTGTTGCTACACCTGAAAAGAAATCCCGAGCTAGCCCTAAGTATGATATTGAGTGCTATTATTGTAAGGGGACTGGCCATTAGAAGCGCAACTGCCCCAAGTATTTGGTAGACAAGAAGGCCGGCAAGGCAAAAAAAAGGTATATATGATATACATGTTATTGATGTGTACTTGACTAGTACTCGCAGTAGCACCTGGGTATTTGATACTGGATCGGTTGCTAATATATGTAACTCGAATCAGGGGCTGCGTAACAAGCGACCGCTAGCAAGGGGTGAGGTCAAGATGTGTGTCAGCAATGGTCAAGTGTTGATGTGATCGCCGTTGAAATGCTGCCTCTCCACTTACCGTCGGGATTATTTATAAACCTAAATAATTGTTATTTGGTGCCTGCACTGAGCATGAACATTGTATTCGGATCGTGTTTGATGCGAAGTGGTTATTCATTTAAGGGATTTCATTTTCGTACCCTTGATTCCTTAGTTATACTCACTTTTCCCTAGCCGCTTAGCTCTTCCTCACTTTTGCCCATATCCTATTACGGAACTCTCGCACGGTCTGAAACTCGCTATCTGTCAGCCTTGCCGTTAGATGCTGATAAGTGGGGCCGCATTCAGTCGGTCCCATAGTGGACCCTCGCCGTTACGTGCTGACAAGTGGGGTTGCGGTCTATCAGGTCCCGTAGTGGACCCTTGCCGTTACATGCTGACAAGTGGGGCCGCATTTAGTTATTTCCTATAGTGGACACCTCTCTCCACTTATCCAGATCAGCATGTGACCCATAGCTTATCCACGTGAGCGTCGGACCCACGACTTATCCACGTGAGCCAGCCCCGTGCCCGCGTCCATGCCATTGCCTCCCCTTTCTTCTTCTTCTCCAGCGACGATGACCCTTCTCCAGTGATGGTGGCCCTTCTCTAGCGACCGTGGTCCTTCTCCGGCGACGGCGACCCTTTGTCGAGCTTCACTTCGGCCTCCCGTTTGTCCTGGCTGCAGTATGATGCCGTCCTATTGACATGTACGAAGGATGACAATGCCAACCGTGCGCAGAGAAGGTGATCTCGCACCAAAATGCAACAAAAATGGCAAATGAGGCGCTTGTTGTGGAGAATGCGGCCGGCGAGCGGTTCCGATGATTTAATTGGTTTATTGAGTTAATGTCTCGGCTGCAATCAAGTGAAAGAGTTTATAATTAAAAATTAGGGATATGCATGTATAATAAATAAGAAAATGACACAACTGTTGAATACTTTCAAATTTAAAAAATTATACAACTCTTAATGTATAAGAGTGTTTATAAATAACACAACTCTTGAACACTTTCAAATTAAAAAAAGTTTACCACTCTCAATGGAAAAGTGTTTATAATTGACACAACTTTTAAACACTTAAATTAAAAAAATTATACAACTCTTAATGTAAAAGAATGTTTATAATTTACACAACTCTTGAACACTTTTAAATTGAAAAAATATACAATGTAAAAGAATGTTTATAATTGACACAACTCTTGAACACTTTTAAATTAAAAAAATCATATAACTCTTAATGTAAAAGAGTGTTTATAATTGACACAACTTTTGGACACGTTCAAATTGAAAAAATTATACAACTCTTAATGTAAAACAGTGTTTATCATTTTTAGAGTGTGAAAAGTGATCCCTAAACTTGCTTATACGAAATTTATAAACCTTTGAACACTGTGCGGAGACGATATATCCCTCGTTGTATTTATGTTGAATTCGTGTTTTGTAAATATGATCGCGTGTATGAACTATGCTCGCGTTTTGAAATCTCCCGCGAATGTTTAAAAATCTCGTGTTTACGGTTCGAATTTTCGGTTTCTGTTCTGGCCATCGTCTTTTTCAAGCAAAAACTAATTTAAACGCGACCTATGAACGAGTTTTTCGGTTCGTGTTTTTTCGGTGTCTGCTAGAGATGCTCTAACTAACAGTACCCTTGTAGCATGTAAAACTTATTCTCACCGGATGTCCCACCAAATACCTGCACCAACGCCACACTTCACAGTTTACACAGCAAATCTATCATTCAGACATCCACGGCGGCAGAAAAAATGAACAAGGCAAACCGAGGAACACATGTCTGCATGTCAATCTTCTCTAATTCATACCATTGTTCCATAAGTGTGGGACTAAAGTTCCTTCTAAATGAAAGTTTGACTGTCGTTCCATCCCAAACTTGTGAAACAGTGGCAAGTTGCTCATTGCGGATGCAATAAAGATCCCATAATTGGGCAGATAAATAGGAGGTCTTCCCAGAATTTGACTTGGTCCCATCCCCAATAACCCATCTATATCCAAATCTATCTGCTCTAGTGGCCCACAAGAAGCCTTTCCAAAATCTGGAAGGTCCCAAATTTTTACAAGCAAAAATATTGGGCTGATCAGTGTGATATTTGTTATCTAGTACTACCGTTCTCCATAACTCCTCTTCCCCATTTATACACCTCTTAAGCCAAGAGCTCCGAGGGAAGGAATACCCAAACCCCCTTGGGATTTTGGCAAACAGACGAAATGCCAATTTGCTAAGTGAAGCTTTCTCTCTTCTTTTGAGTCATTCCACAAGCAGTATGCCATTTGTGAGCTAATAAGTTGCAAAACCCACTTGGAGAATTTGAAGAAGAGGTAAATCGGAATACTAGCTAAGCAGGTTCTAACTGACGGCACCCCTGTAGCATGTAAAACTTGTTCTCAGCCCGGAGGTTTTGCCGGATACCTGCGCCAACGCCACAGTTTACACAGCAAATCTATCATTCAGACATCCACGACGGCAGAAAAGAAATGAACAAGGGAAACTGAGGAACACATGTCTGCATGTCAATTGATACGGCATCTGCTGCTACAAAGGATATGTACTGTCTACAATTTCCCCTTTGCCATTCTGGCAAGTAGGAAAGAAACAACATGAAGTAAGGGCTGAAGACTAAAAACGAGAAAAAACTATCAAGATCCGTAGCTGTCTCGTATCAGCCAAGGGACTGCTTTCTGATTCAGTCATGCCACCGGAGCAGCATGACAACGCACCGAGAGATGATGTAGAGCCTTGCTCTTTTCTCCTTCACGGCTTTGCTGAATCCCCCTCTTTTCCTCCTCTGGCTCCCGAGCTTCATCTTGAGAATCTGAAGTCCGAAACCACAACAGCAAGTTGTTGTGGTTCTTGCCTCTGTGTGGTTGCTGTGGATGATGGTGTGAACTGTGAAGAGATCGCCGGAGACAGGGGGTTTATATAGGACGGATCTCAGAGGGTGGACTTATATTATACCAGTGCACTTGCACGCTTGCTGCAGCTAGCATTCAGACTATTCCTCATCGCCACCACTAAGTTTTGTTTCGCCAGGGGACAGCACGCTCCCAGACCAGTGACCTCCTTGAATTGTTATCACCTTGCTTTGCTCGCCCTGTCCCCCCGTGACCACCCAGCCACCACCAGCGCCGCTTGATTTTCCCCGTCTCCTGGATTAGTTTACCTGAATCAATGTCGTTGCAGTGACCTGCCAGGCTACTATGTTTAACTAATGCGCCATTGGCCTTTCGTGCGTGCGTGCGACCAGCGTTTTCGACGGCCTTGGCTGCCGCTAGGGACGACGTGAGAGCCGCGGAGTGCGGTGGCGTGCCGGCCGTACGTGCGGCGTCGGATGGCGAGCCCCGGCGTCGAGATCTGCACGGCAACCAGCTCACAGATCTCTGGCGATGTGCTGGACGTGTTACAGCCATAGCTGGGCATGGGCAGCCTGGCCCGCGCGGCCCGGACCCGAGAAAACCCGACGGACCGAATTTTTTAGGCCTGACAGCCGAGCCGGGCTAGGCTCTGGCCTCGAAAATGCGAGGGCAGGCTTCTCCCGGCCCATCTTGAGCCCGGCCCGGCCCGAGAAACGGCCAAGTATAGTTACAGCCCAAATCAAGTGAGAGTTTTCAATTCAGACGGGTGTGTCGTTGCGTGGATGGTTTTTTAATCGGTCCAACCTAATTTAATTGTCGCAGGTTTGTGAAGAATTTATGTAAACTTGTAACACTTTAATACTATTACTCCCTTCGTTTCAAAAGATAAGATGCTTTAGCTTTGTGAAGCAAATGTATTTAGACTATTTTCAGTATAAAGGTGCACTCAAGTTTGAAATAAATCTACACACTAAAACAAGTCTAGATATATCTTCTTCACAAACCTAAAACGTCTTATATTTTAAAACAGAGAGTAGAAGAGAGTATCTTTTGCTTGCCAAGAAAAGGGAAAAATGAAAAAAAAAATAGGATCACGACAAAATAAAGATGCAAGTGAGTCATTATTATGGAACCTTCTGTTCTCTTTGGTTTAATAAAATAAACTAACTTTTAGGATGGTGACATCACTTTAAACATAATTTATTTATTTTAAACTAAACTATGTTGATGTACCCTAGTCATAGGTGGACCCAGCGTCCCTACTATCCGGCACTCGCCCGGGCTTCCGGCCGGCCAGAACAAGCTAATTTGATGAAAAATTGACTACAAATTGCATTTTAGATCTTTGAGTATATAGCATGTCCAGGCTTAACAAATTTCTCGGGTCCGCTACTGACCCTAGTAGCATGATAAGGATATGATTTGGAAGACGTATCGATTTTATAAGAAAAGAGCCAACATGCCAACTTACATCGCGTTTAGTTGAGACATCAAATCCGTAGGCGAAATTGCTCTGCGTACGATCTATTTCATCCGACGTCCTATGCACCGTCAAATTAAAGACGGTTTAGAGATTAGATTATGGAAGAACTTAATACAATCGCTGGATGTTAAGCACTTCTCCTAAGTCCTAACGTGACTTTCATATGAGATTTCTTTGGTGCATGTCTCGCCTCTTGGCATACTCTACAAGAGCGGTTAGTGGATGTACTGCTAACAGATAAACACGATAAGTTTTGTTGAAATTTGATTGAGAAAGAATTTTTTTTAGTTGATTCCATGTACAAAGCATTAATACATTCCGAAATACTGGTACATAGAAACAAACATATCTAGAAGATGAAGATACCATTAAAGATTAAAATTTTCACTTGGTACCTACGTCGTGATGTGATTTTTATATAAGATAATCTTTTTTGACACAACTGGCATGGGAGAACAAAATGTTGTTTCTACCATAATGATGAAACTATCGAATATTTGTTTTTTGAGAGTCACTTTGCGCGATATATATGCCAGCCATTCAAATAGGCTCAACCTTGCATCAATCACGCTCAGTAGCCAATATTTTTGGAAACTGACTACATGGTATAGATAACATCACATAGGATACATAAGCGGGAGTGATTGCATTACTATGGTCGCTTATATGGATGTGTGTATTCTATGTATGGAGTGCTCATTCCCCAACCCCTACACTCTCTCTCTTCGCTACAAGAGAGCTCGTCACTGGACCGGGCCAAACCCAAGCCTCTCTGGTGGCTTTGCTGGCCGGAGATGGCGGAGGGGAGGCACCAGAGTAGTTTAGGGTAGGTTTTTGGGCTCCTTGCCCGTAGTTTTGGAGGGAGGTGTAGATTTTGGCCAGATCTGGATCTTACGGTTCTTGCTGTCGTCGGCTTCTCCTTCGGCCGGAGAAGCTAGCGTCGAAGAGGGTTGTTCTCCGCTTCAATAAGGCTGCCATGGGCCTCCCTCTGTTGTGGATCCATGACCCAGCGCCCTCCGCTCCTAGCCGGCCATGGTGGAAAGGAGGTGCGGTGTACTGGGTGGTGTGCGGTGGGCGTCGTGTCTCTTGGCCCGCTGTGGTGTCGAGGAGGAGAGAAGGCGCCCTGCTTCTTCTTCGGTGGTGCGGAGGCGGTTCATCGGCTTCTTCGTCTCGGGCGCCTCAGCGTCACTCACTTGCTCCATCGAGTCATGGAGCGGCAATTTCTGTGGTGGTTCCTTGCAGAGAAGCAATCTCAGAGCATCTCTCTGGTGGCTTTCAGCGGCTAGATCCGTGGTCCCACCAGACCAATAGACTGAAGTCGCTCCCTATTGCTTGCTCTGTCTCGGCTGGTCTCCGTCAGTGCTCCGGCTTGCCGTGGTCGTGGACGTAGTCGGTGTTAGGCTGGTGCACGTGAAGAACTTGATCACATTTTCTGCGGTCTTCTTGGGGTCCTTTCTATAAAACTGCAGGGTTTCTTTGTATTTTCCTATTTCTTTGTGGTTGTTCCTATAAAATGTAGGGCCACGGGTGATTATCAATGCAGCTTGTCAACCGATTAAAAAAAAACTCAGGAAGTGCTCTATTCTACAAAATCTGGAACAACGTGCCCTTTATATGGATGTGTGTATGCGGCTGTAGCAAGTGGCAAAAGATGTTTTTACCCAACATGGGTGACAATTTAGTTTGCGGATTGAGCCCCCTCCATCAATGGCATCTTTTATAGTTTCATGTATTATAAGATTTGTCTATGAGTTTTTTTTTCCGGATGATTTGACTATGAGATTGTTCACTTTTACCTCTTTTTTTTTTTACTTTTCGGCTGTGTGCATCTTAGCTATGCAACACCCTAGGGTGACTTTTTTTAATTATATCATCCTAATATAAACATTAAAGTCTAATAAAAACGCTTTATCAAAAAAATACTCCGTTAGATTGCCTGGCTTAATTTCTGGGTCATACAAAAATCAGATGGGAAGTCATCGTACATGTAGAGTGTTGTGTCCTAGATTGCCACTCCCTCCGTTCAAAAATATAAAATATTTTAGTTTTATACAACAATTCTACATGTTTTTTATTGTATACACAAAAGTTATTTAAATACACACAAAAACTGAAACTCTTCTATCTTTTGCGGGGAATATGCAGAGCTTTTTTCATGGGCGCTCCAATGTGGCCCAATTTAGCCCTTTTTCTTTTTCTTCTCCTTCTTTTTCTACAAGTTTTATAATATTATGTGGTAATAAAAAAATATTTAGATTTTAAAAACCCTGAGATTTACAAAATGTTCATATTTTAAAAGTTCATCTCCAGTTTGTTTCTAATTTTGAAAAAGTTCAAAATAAAAAATGCTGGGAGGTGAAAAATTCTTAGATTTTTAAAAGTTTATATAAAAAATGTTCAATTTTTTAAATAAGATTTTAAATCTGTTCATATGTTAACTTTGTCCAAATTTATTCAAAAAAATTCAAAGGCAATATTTATAATTTTTGAAAAATAAAAATAAAATAAAACAAACAAAAAAGAAAAATAAACAGAAACAAAATATCAAGAGCAAAAAAAACGCAAACGTGTAAATGGGCCGGCCCACCTCCCGACTCCGTGTAGGCTGTGGGCTAGTGAGTGGATTGGATGCCTTTCCGGCTTGGACTGATAGATACTATAGGCCGGGGCTTCTTTTGTATCGGGCTTTATTTGTTGGGTCTCATCTTGTTACCACATTATGACTAGCTAATCAAAATGCTCAGTCTCAAAAAAAAAAACGCTAATAAAAATTGTTCGCTAAAAAATAGGTACTCTAGCAAAATGGTTTCCCGAAAAAAAAAAGGTATCTAGTCGTTGCAGCTTTGCATGCTCCGACTCCTGATGTTGTATTTTTTACAGTAACTCTTTTGTGTTCAATGTTTTTATCAGTTTTGACTTTTCGGGACTTTGAAAGCTGGGACGGTGTAAAGTTTGATCAGTCTTTTCTCCGTTGAAAAAGGTCCCAAATCTTGTTCCAGGCAGAAGGCAACGCGGACTTGAGAAGACTGCCACAGGTCAAAATCTGCCCGGCTGCTTGTGAAGTTCTGAATTTACATTTGTTATTAGCTGCGCGATCAAAGATGCCGCGATTTCAGTCATGGGCTATCTCTGCATATATTGGACTTTGATTCATCCACTTCTTAGAGCTAATCGAGGAGGCCTGCACTGCATCACTCGATCGGTTCTAAGCTTTTCTTTCTTCAGTTAAGAGTAGACGCTTTTGGAAGAATAAACGCGTGGATGAATCAAAGTCGTTTTCTGCACTGAACCACGCCTAACTAAACCCGTTTTCTCTACGCTCTTTTCGAACCTGAAAACGAGTCGAAGCCGGTCAAAAGTAGGCTTCGCTTTGGTTCCGTCAGTACTTGAGCTGAGGTATGTATGGCTTCGATCGGGCCATGATCTTCCTTTTGTCATTGGGAAGTAACATAACAGAGCAGCGTGTCCTGTCTTCACACCCGATGGTCGGTCGAACGTGGCGATGTCACTCGGACCCAATCCATACATGCAATAGCCTAAGCTTGCCCAGCAGTCATTTCGTGGACGGCACATGCACATCGACCGTGTTCCGTTGTTGTTTCTGTTGCTTGCAACCAACTGATGACCGAACGACACCTGGAAAGCGAGAAGGGCGGTTGCATGGTCGGCCAGTACATCTCCATGCTGACATGCGCCCTAGTAGCTAGTAATGGAGAATGCCATGACACTGACGACATGCATGGTCGAGTCATCATATCCGAACATGATACAGTACAGTTCGTCTCGACCGACCGACCGATCCAGCTGAAAGAACAGTGGAGCAGCTCGATCGTGTAGCCAGCGGCTAGCACATGGCAGCATGCATGCGAGAGATGAGGGGAGGTCGGCTGCGATCTCGGTCGATCGCCCGTACCGGTGTCGTGGCCGGCCAGTTCATGCATATATATACGGGACAGAGAACGCGGAAGACAACTGACGGTAGAGTTATTACCACTATTGTACTACAGACGAACTTAGCTACTAGCTCAGATTAGGTCGGTCGGTAGTCGGTACGTGGCGGCGGTTTGACACTTTGCATCCCTTGGTTTAGTCTCAGCTCGATGGGTCCCCCCAGCTTTGAGCTAGCTAGCTAGGGACATCACACCTGGGCTGGGTGGTATAGCAAGCTGCCTGCGCAGGTGTTCGTGCATGCATGCACGAATCAATGGCGTGGCGAATTGAAGTCGATGCACGAGGCGTTGTACTCGGGACCACGCATGCATGCTAGCTAGCTAGAGCGGCGGATTTTATCCTCTCATCAGTTCCGTCACTGTGCGCGCCCATGCCATGCATGCATGCCGGTGGTGCATACCTCCCGGTCGAGCGAGCGAGCTCACTCCTTTGTCTGAACATGGATCATCTGATCATGCATGCACAATCATCCTTCAGTCCTTCTTAGATATTATTTTGTTCCATGAATGGTTCAGTTTAGAGCAAAAAATAGATAGGAGTTAACTGGAACTGATCGATATATATATGTTCCGGGTCGGCGACACGCATGCCTATCCCGGCGATCGAGCAAACGCGGACACGATCGACCGGCCGGCGACGTGTGCAAATATACGTAAGGACCGCTCGACGCCGAGGTGTCGACGCGAGGCGCGCCCCGGCGTCGAGGTCAGCAAATAATGGTTTTGGTTCCGCGCAAGAACAGGGACGCATATCCGGCACCATATCGCGTCGCGTCCAGCGATGGTCCATGACGCTTGACACGCCTATCTTCTTCCCAAGCCGGGCCGTGGCGTCTGGCCGTGCGTGCGTGCGTGCGGTCGTTGTCGTGGACGGCGACGCGGGTAGCTTTGGTCGGTCCCCGCCGGCCGGCGTCCCTTTCAGGCCCGATCGACCACCGTCGTCGGCGTCGTCCCTTCCCCACCGTGTGTGTCCCAGTCGGAATGTGCGACACGTAAAGCGCCGTCCTCTCGCTAGCTAGCTTCCCCGGCCCTCAGGGCAGAGCATAAATTCTCTGGTCGATATCTACGGACTATGGACGACGGATCGGATCGCCCTTCTCCATGCATGCATCTTTGTTCGATCGACCCCTGCCTGCTGGTTCCATTATCGCTCCCTTTCGCTGTTGTACTTAGCCAAGAAAATCTGGCTAGCACTCAGCTGGAGTTTTGTATGTAGACTCAACCAGAGCACCAGACAAGTACTGCTAGGACAGTACACTTGACTACGAACAGTACAGCGCCTGCTTCTTTTATTTCACCAGAGCTCTGGAAACTATTTGCCGTATAGAGAAGAGTATGTATTTGTCAATGCCGTATAGGTCAAAAAAATATACAAATAGACCAAACAGTTATGGGCCCACCTAAGGCGGCAAACAGGCGGGTTGCTACTTGCGCCGCCCGTACCGACCCCATACGGCATCGATCGATCAGTCGTATGTGCCAGCCAGACTTAATTGTGCACGATCATCCTTGTTGAACTGAAGCCCGCCCGCCCGCCTGCCCGGTTCGGAATCGGAGCCCACCACGGCACGTCTCGGTGTCCTGTCCTCATCGACCGCCCGCCGTTTTGCAGCTGATGTTGCGCGGCCACTTGCCCGAAATGGCGGCTGCACGCGCGCTGGTGGCGGCGGCGGCGCTGCATGACGCTAGCGCAATCTCTTTCACGATGTTTTTCCATTGTAGACGTAGGAGTACATGTTTAGAGCTGACCCGTATCAGAATTCATGATTGGAATTGGAACACTTGAGTATGATTTGCATCTTGTTCAAAAAAAGAGAGTATGATTTGCATACTCCTTTTCATGGTTTTTATATTAGAACTGCATTGTGTCTTTTATTTTTTTTAGGGATGTTATATTTAAGAGCAACTCTAACGGGTACTCTATAATGGCTCATGATTTTGCATACGACCTCTCTAAAAAATCATTAACCTATTAAAATGACCAGTCTCTGAAATTTCCGTGACCACCTCCTTCGGCGGCCTCCTCCTCCTCCACCATCTCCGGTGACCCCTTTCTCCACCCATCTTCGGCGACCTCCACTTTTGGCCACGGCCATAGCTTCCTACACCTGCCTGCGGTGGTAGCCTGTGGCCACGCACACGGCCTCCGACGAGCTCCAACAAAATTCTGGCGACCAGATCTGGCCTCGAATCTGTCATGGAAATAAAATTTAGTGGCAAGGAAACGGTGGCGCATCTAATATGCGTCACAAAATTGCAAAGAAAAAAATGCGCCACTGGTTAGTTGTTTCCTAGTAGTGGTATTTTTATAAATGAGTACTTGATTCACTAGCTCAACTGGTTGGGACATGGATGTACAAAACCAACACCTGAGTTTAAATTCTCATAGAGTCAAATTTAGGTTTTTATTTATACTTGAAGATCAGACTATTCTGGTACTCATGCAATTTATCCTTGAGGACGTGTTTAACCAAGATTAAAAATCGTGTTACTCATGCCTAATGGCTGTGTGCATCCCTAGTTGGTGTAGAGGCCATGAAGTGAAACTCTCCCCAATTTTAAGAACATATCTCCCGTGTACCCCCTTCTTGGGTGGCACCAGATGCTACCACCGAACCCTAGCACCACTACCCTTAAGACGATCTCCTGATCATTGCCATTGCTAGCGACACTGCGACGCCTATCATGCCAAAGGGCATAGGGCCTGAGGAGGCATGCAGCGGCGATGCGTGCAATCGAAGGTTTGTGGAGGAGATGGCGCGGTGGTGGCAGCGCTGGAGGAGGGTAGATTGGGCGAAGCCAGTCCTCGTTGACGCTTCAGGTGCTGCTGCCATGGCGGGCCGTGGCGACAGCGGGCCTGTCCTGGATCCAATCTGGGTCGATGGGTTGTGGTGGCAACTACGTGCATGACCATACGAGCTGCTTTCCACAGAGGTAGTGGTGTGGACCTTTGGGGTCTGGTGCCTAATAACCCCCAAGTATAGGGGATCACCGTAGTACCTCTCAATGTGGAAATAGGGTATCGATCCGCAGGAGCAAGAAGTAAAAGCTATCTATTCTCTACAACTAAAATGTTACAAGTTTAGTTAATTATGCCCTAAACAAGTTTTAAGAAATAAGATGGTTGTTTTACTGGTTGGACGTTTAATGTAACAAAACAAGAATATAAAAGTGTCCCAGGCCTCTTCAATGCAAGAGGACAAGACAGGGGTTTTCTTTTATAGAAACAATGGACATGGGTTCATGGGTTCATTTAATCCTCTCTTCTCCATCAATGGTGATTATCATGTTATAGATAGTAAAGGTACACACAATTGCAATGTTTTAATGGTACTTTTATGGTGGCTACATGTTGTAAAACACATAGGTGAAAGAAGTACTTCTATGTTTACTAGGTCACCCTTGCAATAAGGCTAGCATTTTATTTGTGTCACGCCACACATCATACTTCTCCCTTTTTACCCCCTAGATAAAGGATGTTGGGCCGCATTGCTGTCACTCAATACATATGGCGTTGTCACTCGGCCACCCATTACCTACATACATCATACTTCTTAATGGATAACATTCTAAATCTAGTGCAATGATTCATATGTTGTGATATGTTGAGAGTATTATCACATCTCTCTCATCTACCCCCCACTTGGTGGTGTCAATCACCTCATGATATGGACAAATAAGGCATTATGCATAGATCTAAACCATTACATGCATCATAGAATATTCTCAAAGTATGACAAACCATACAAGATCCAACACAACGGTAAATGAATAACAAGTACTATCTCATAACACAATATCCACCATAGGAATTACATAGATAGATCCATACTCATGCAAGGCACGTCATATGGACTTCAACAATGATCATACATGGAGAGATTAGATAAAGTTACCACCATAAACCCAAAGTCTAGGGGGTAGACTACTCCCCTCTCATCATGGAGAGTGATGAGGAGGCGCCGAAGGAGGGGAGGCGGCCGGAGGCGATTCCGGCAGCGGTTCCCCCTCTAATCTTCCTCTGGGCGGTGGCCTGCTTGCTCTCTGTTACTTGGTTTTCAATCTTCGCCTCCATCCGTCTCGAGGAAGGCCGCCAGGGGTATATATAGATGGTTTTAGTTCAAAACGAAGCGAATGGTGGTAGAATCAATGGCATTGGAGTTTCGTTAGCTGAGATCATACATGCGTTGTGCCATGTAGTAAATGGGATCCCATTTTCAGATCGTTGGGCCCCTTGGGCTCTACTTTAGCTTGTTGGA
Organism: Avena longiglumis; assembly: GCA_030063025.1. Lineage (NCBI taxonomy): Eukaryota > Viridiplantae > Streptophyta > Magnoliopsida > Poales > Poaceae > Avena > Avena longiglumis. The sequence continues at coordinate 519,914,565 of CP125975.1, forward strand.
TTCATATGGAAATTATCTAACAACTCCCATTGACCTAGTTACGTTTCGAGTTCCGTAGCTCCTGGAAAGTAAAAAACACTAACAGAAGGTTTTTTTGCCAGAAAAGGTTAAAACCAAAAGAGAGGGGATTGTTTAGAAAATCCCCGAAATCAATGTAAAACATCGATCTAACATCACATATCTTGCAAATATGTGGGAAATCGTGTCAACAAACTACAAAGTTTATGTATGCATTTTACATGCATCAGCGCCGGATTGAACAAGGTCGGTGGCGGTTAGGTTCATCTCCTCCTCTTCTACCGGCTGGTGGCTTAGGGTATACTGGCTCGACTTGAATAATGGAGTCTGTCCTAGGGTTCCTCTTGCGGCAAGACAAATATTTGCATGATGACTGCCCTTGTTGATCAGACTAGAGTGTCGAGCTACAGAAGGCTCTGTCGGCGAACTCCACTGGGTGCCTCATGCTTGAAGATTGTTAGATCAGATCTGATTCGGTCGTGTGCACCTGTATTTTTTGATAGTTTGGTTTTAGAGAGAGCATCGCGAAGCTCTACTATCTACTGCCATCATGGGACACGTCTTACGCTCCATGGTGAAGTGAAAGGCGAAGAATGTCATGAAAGCCAAGATCTAAGGACTAGCAAGATTGGTTTGAGTCTTTGTATCGATGAATAACTGGCTTGATGATTCGTGACTTGTAGAAGTGACAATGAAAGTGGGGGCGGCAGCACATGAGAATTTCATAGTCTTACCTATCAGGGTGAAAATCTAAGGTCTAGATTTAACTGGTTGTGCCTGACAATGACCTTGTTAAAGGAATTATTTTATGAGAGAGGACTATCTCCAGGATGAAAACCTATGATCTATGATTGGGTGACGAAAATTCGTGCACACTGTTTGTTTATTGGAGGTATCGCTTTGGAAAAGCTGAATTTCCGGTGTTGTCCTAGTGGTATTAGTATTGCTGCTTTAAGGAATAGATCACTCTAGCAAGATTTTTCTTCTTTGTAATTTTTTTGGTATATGTATCCCTAATACCATTAAGGCACTGCATTGTTGCAGAGGCTGAGTATAACTTTAACTCCACGATATTAATATATTTCATTTGTCTAAAAAAACTACTATGTATGAGAATAAAATTTTGGCTCCAATGATCTGAAATCTATACCACACAGGAATGCTGATAGTGTTGTAACCATGAGGTCAGGGAAGATTTGAGGGGAAAATCTCAAAGCCACTTTTTAGGTTCCATAGCTACCTATTGAAAATTTGAGGGGGGACTCCTCCTTTTCAAAACAAACAAGTATCATGTAAAGAAAATGTATGGTTTATCTTTATGAATTCACGTGTGGGAAGAGTAAGAAATATCATCATTTTCATTCGCAACAAAGCTCACTCAATTGTAGAGATACCGAAGTTTGAGTGATCGATCGACCATGTCGCACGATGATCCCATTCTCTCTTTCATCCTCCCTTCCGAACCAAACCCTAGAGAAAGACTTCTTAAACAGAACAAAGGCGCAATTCTAGAAACTTCCATTTTCCATTGATCTGCACGTTGCTATTAAAAGTGTTACGACTATCTCCTAGCTCACGTAGAAATTGTGACTATGCACTACGAATCGTACAATTGGAGAAATTCCACCGACTGACACCGATTCATTTTGTCTATACTCCTGGACATACATGACGCCGGATGCCGTGTGATGACACCACCTCTGTGTATGCCAAATCGTTGTACTCCAAGTGTAGAGTGATGTATCAAGTGTGTTTTCCTCACAACAATGACTCGGGGGGGGGGGGGGGGGGTATATCGAATTCTCTAGGATTTGAGCAACTTCCTTATTCCAGCCTCTTCTAGCAACCTACAAAATAAAGCTTTTGTCTTGTACCCCCAACACCACTATGTGGTTTTCAAGCACAAGCTTTGTATTAGAATTTTATACTTAAATAAAAATAAAATAGTAAAGTAGTATAACTAAAAAAACAAAGTAAAAATAGTAAAGTAAATTTCTTTAGGGTTTTTGCTTATGCTTATAGAAAGAAAGTGTTTTTGTATTTTTTTCAAATTTAATTGTTGCAGTAAATATAAAGAACATCAAAAGCAATTAAAAGTTGTTTCTTATATTTAAAAGTGGGCGGGGATTCATTGGTTCGCTTGTCTACTTGTTCAAAAATCATGATGGACATAAAGTAGCTCAGAGATAACACAAATATTATTAAAACCTGCATACATTGTTTGATTAGCATTCATATATGCATCAAGTCCTATTATAAAGATGATGCAACATATCTCACTTTACTCCTCTAGAAAGGGAAAACTCCATGCAATCTATAATAAAAAATAAGGTACTTTGACCTAATGTTTGAATAAAAAAATGCTATCTTGAGTAAAAACATCTTTGTTGTCACTAAATGATTATAACACATGCATTCAATTTCTCCCTAGTGAGCTAACAAAATGAAGGTGAAAACCATAGTATATCTCGAATTTTCTGTCACTATCCAATCACTACCACCATGTTACTGTAGGGTTCGCAGCATAGAAAACAAAAAATTCCTACGATGGGAACAACTAAGTACCAAGATCTATCTACTAGATACAAGCAACGGGTGGATATAGATCCATAGAATACATACCCTCGAAGACCGAAAAGCTTTAAAGAGGTTGTACTCGTGGATGATATAGTTGAATGCTTGCTGATCACAAGATTGAGAAGAAGTCCATCTGGTCCAATAGGTCCAGCACCATCAAGTCCAGCACCGCAAAGCAGTGGTGCATCTGTGATCGCACACCGATAACCTCCGCGCCCTCGCTCCATCAAAGCAGCGGAAGCAACAAATCTTTCCATAAAAATCCATCGGGAACATGTATCTCGCTGATCCGATGCCATGGGGAAATTCTAAAAGTGGGAGAGAGATCCTTCGCGAGGATGTGTGAGTGAGATGGAGTGAGAGGGGGGCCTTTTATAGGAGAGGGGGCAGCCCCTCCCCATGGCCGACACACCATGGAGGGTTCCCCCACCTCTTCCTCATTCAAGTGGAAGGAGCTCCACTCACATAAAGATGACCCTCCATTTTCTCCACTCAAAATCCCACTCATATTCCCATTAAATTTTCACCAAATTTAATGTAATCTCTCTTTAAAAACAATCCTTTTATTTATTTATTCAGAATTTTTTTAATTATATGAATTAACAAACATTCACATAAAACCCCTTGCTGGTATTCAATTTCACATGCACAAACAATTTGAGCAATTTTATTCGAAACAACTCCGGTGTCTTGTAAAATAACTCGTGCGCTTTGTAATTCTTTCTATAGCATCTTATTTGCTCCAAATGGTGTCGGTATCCCTTAAGTGTGTCACCCTACGGTTCATGAATAATGCAGACATGATCGAAACCCCTCTCTAATCAATAATCAACAGCGGGACCTGGAGATCCGTACCGACTCCCACACATTCAACGATGACTTCTGTGATCGTGTGAACCTTTTACGCATGTAACTCAATCCTTTGCCTCGCGATATATTGCATGTCCGAAATTCGATCATCGATATCTTAAACCAAGTATAATATCCATTCAGGGAAGTGATTCATCATCTTATGTTAATATCACTATAGAGGAATATTTTCCTATAACAAATCACATAAGCACATCTCTGTCAATTCTAACTATCATAACTATATGTGCTTAAGAGTATCTTTATCAATCCCTTTCTATAAAACATTCAAGATATAACTTTCTAGTACTAAAGGTGATGTCATCAAATATCCCAAACAGAAAACAATATGCTTAGTTATTAAATCTTTAACCACATCCATAAAGGAATCTAAGTATATTAAAAACCCTAAACCCTAGGGTAAATATTCATAATTCAAAACCCTATATTTCTTTGTTTATCTTAATAGAATATATACATTGCCATTTTTCAAATTAATGGAAGCAGTAATAACCATATTAATTCTGTTATATTTCATGCATCAAATAATGATATAGGATTATTATACATATAAAATTTCTATTCAAACTATGAGCCAACTAGAGTTAAGTTTTATAAACAAATAAGAATATATCATTTCATAAATCCATGATTAAAAGAGGAAAGAAAAATAATAAGAAAAGCTTCTACAAAATATTAAATGGGATTATATTGAGAAAATAAAAGAAATATAAAAACATTTATCATGAAAGATTCATAAAAAGAAATCACAATAAATACAAATTTTTGCTGTAAGTATTCAGCAAATAAACTTTATTAGAAAGGTTCAAAATATAAATTAAATTCAAATCTGAAAAGGAAAACAGAAAATAGAAAAAGGGAAAACAAATAAAAAACAAGTCCTAGCCTTGTCCCAACCTTTCTTTCCTTAACTGATGCCCATGTGCAGCCCACAATAGCCCAACAACTAGTCCAGCTCGTTTCCATCTGTGACTGACGAGTGGGGCCAAAGAAGGACTGCGAGTTGAGAGGAAAGAAACGCCAGGGGGTTATCCACAAAACAGCATGTCGTCGTCTTCCTCCAGCTGGAAGCAGCTCGGTGGCGATGCTAAGGCCGTCCGTCGTCTCCAGGAGCGGATAAGGAGGCCACCGCGACGAGTGGGGCCAAGATCAACGCCGCCGTCTCCAGGAGCGGATAAGAAGGCCACCGCGACGTTCCTGCTCGTCCTCATCCCTATTTTCGCCCTCTGAAACCATCTCTGCCTCGTTCCCCAACCATGCCGAAACCCTAGCTCGTCGGTGTTCAACACTCCGGCCATGTCCGACCACCCCGTACCTCGCCAAGGACATCGTTAGACGCTCCATCGTGGACTCGTTCGATTAAGACCAAGAACGAGGGTTGGCGCGTCGGGAATCAAGCAGAATCATGCGTTCCCTTTGGCAGTCACCATGTCCATCGTCGTTGATTCGTCGTTTACACGTCTCCTCTCACCTCACCAAGCACTCCACAACCAGGGTAAGCTCCTCTATCTTCCAGGAGATTTCGTTGGTTCAATTGCGTCCTGTATCGAGTTCTCGCCGTGCGCCATCGTGCACCGCCGTGGATCGCTCTCCGGTGACCATTTAGGGGCGGCGCGACCATAGTTCAACTCGCTAACACATGCTCGTTCCAACGCATCTATCCATAGCCCCGCGCGAGCACTAGATCGATCGATCGATCCTCAACCAGTGAGGATCAACTCGAGTGATGTCATGCTTATGTCGAGTTCTAGCCATATTAGTTAGTTTGACCAGTCTTTGTCTCGCGTGGCTGATGACATGGCCTTGGGCCCATATGTCATTGTCTAGGGGTAGCAAACCAGTCAGTAACAAATACATTTTCTAACCTGAAGAGCTGAGGTGTACATAGGCCCACTAGTCAGTGACTCAGGCTAGGTTTGGGAGAGGTGTAAAAATTATTTCCTGTTTAAAAAATAAATAAAATGTTATAACTCAATTAATAATATTCCAGAAATCAAATAAATGATTAAATCTTGTTTAATTCATAACTTTTGATTTATAGTTCAAAAAAATATGTATAATATATGAAAATGTTTAGAAAAATAAAATCTATAACTTAAAACTATTATTAAACATTATTATGTTAACAATTTAAATCATTATTATTTAATAAATTTTTTAAGGGTAATAAAACTTTGATAATTCCTATTTTAATAAAGGTCAATGTTAAGAATATAAATAAATACCAAAAATCTTGGAAAAATAAAAACAATATTTTAAAAACTATAATCATGCATTATTATTTCACTTAATTAAATATTTATTATTTATTAAGTAATAAGAATTGTAAAAATCATATCTTATTATTTATAAATCACAAAAATAAATGTAATATAATAAAATGATCACAAAAATAATATCTACATGTTAAAATATAATATTCACTTTGGAGTTAATTAAAAATTCAGATATTTTAATAACTCAAATTTAAACTTAATTACTTAGTTTAAAATTCATATAAAGATAAATAAAATTGTTAATATTTCTAAAATTAGTCAATCAAGTCTAATAAATAAGTATTATTCTTGAATATTACTAATAAGTCATAACCATTCAAAACTTTAGAAATATCATTATATTTAAGTATCCTTCTACTATATGAATAAATTTTATTTTAAGATCCTTAATAATTATAAAATCTTCAAAAATGATATATCAATCAAACACAACATTATAATGGACTAAATCCAAAGATAATTCATAAGTAGCCACTAGTACTATTTAATTATCCACACACCATAATCATACCTTTATAAAGAAGCAAGAAATCTTGTTCCACTAAAAAATTAAGAAACCACTACTTAAATAGAAGAATAATCGTTCTTAAGAAACCTTAAGGCAACATTACCATTTACACCAAGTACAAATGTTATAAGCATTATACTTTCAAACTATCTATATTTTTAAAGTTAACTTTAGTCCCCAGGAATATAAATATAATACTCTAAACATTATTATATGTTTTATAGTTAACTTTGGTCTGATATAGTTAAGTCATAAAGCATCTCAAACCCAAACCATTCGAGCAAACATAAATAACATCGACCAAACCCAACTAATCACAAAGCCTATTTAAACCTTAGAAAAGGAATCTTTTCTTCAAAAGTTATTCGTTTTGCCACTTCAGACAATATATGGCAAATAATCAAGATCACATTACTTCATACTTCACTCGTATACCTAGGGGAAATAACACTTAAAGCTCTTTATAAGTAACTTTACTTATAAAGTAAAGTTTGAAGATAAATAATTAAAGTATAAACAATCTTGAATAGCATTTCCTAGGTGTATATTCTATTGTTGCATAAATATGTGTTGTTCACACACACTCGAAAGCCTTAATAAGAAGCACAAGTGTGAAACTTATCTAAAGGGACAACACATTCTAAAGTAACCATTTCCGGAATCCAAACCCTAGAACAACGTTATCCCCGGGATTCGCGTTTATAAGGTGCATCACATTACTTATGCATAAAAGCATATTGCTTCTTTAAACATTAGTCCTTACCAAACCAATGATGCTGATTTCAGATTTTGGATGTTATACTCACTCGAAGACCGTGAGTGCATAATCTTGCAATCACAAAAGGCAAGTTCATCTCTTGCTCATGTCCTTTGAAGAGTCTTTATCAAAGTATTTGCAAATTATGTGTTATCATTTATATTATAGTAAAAGAAAACACTATTTTCTCAAGATACTAAATCTTAGATATCATCCTAAGTGATGATATGATGAAGCAATAGAACTTAGGGTTCTAATTGCAATAATGATGAACAATTAGGGATTAATAACCCATGACATCAGTGATTCTAGCACCGTATATTACGCATTAACCATGAGATTTGGAATGGGGCGGAGAAGTCAGCTGTATCCTTTTCCTCTTGTACGGAGGCAAGACGACCTTAACGTGACATTGTGATTCCTTGTGTGGATTCAACATACGGGTGGGCACCCTTACGCCCCACACTTTTGGTGTCTAGATTATCTATGGATGGTGTTTAGTGGATGGACCATTTAATATGGCACTTGCCAGGGCAACACCATGTCATAGAGTCTTCGGGAACTCATCAGGGTTTTAGCCTACCCAAAAGGGGGCTTAGCGTAGATGAGCTAGCCCGAAGGATCGTGTAGACATATGAGGTCGCGGAGAGGGCAGTGATTGGCTTGGACCAACTACTGGGCCCCACAACATGGAATTGTGAACGGATAAGCTGCCCGGTTGTGCAACAAGGAGTTGATCTCTCATGGAAAAAGTAACGCACCTCTGTAGAGTGTAAAAACTGTAAATTGTTACTCCCTATTCCGGGAAGGAGCTGCGAACTCTGCGGGAAAGTAACTTCATAAAAGTTCTGGTAAACCCGTGAAGACTGACAGACATAGCTTTTCAGAATAAAAGAAACCTTTAAAGAAATGTTTATGAAAACTTGCATTGCCTACGACCTATGGTCTGTGACTGTAGTTATAGTGCATCAAACACTCCTTTTCTAGTGAATTTGCTGAGTACGCTCGTACTCAAAGTATCTTCTTAACCCTTGCTAGATTCTGAAGCCGGGATTGACAACATCCACATCAAGTTATGCTCTAGGACTCATCATCCTAAGCAAAAGCTCCCCAATGAAGTCAAGAAAGTCAACATATACATCAATTCAAGTGAAGACGAAGTTACTGAATAGATAGAAATATAATCTCTAGCCAAGAACCTAATTCTATAGTGTATTGCAATAGCAGCAATGCCAACCCCTTAGTTAAAATACTAGTCTTAATAGTATAGTAGTTCTTGTGTTGTTTATCTTTGATTCTCCTTCGTAAGAAGTTCTTTCTCTCTCTTTAACCTAGAGTATTCTCTGGATCTTGTGTAAAGAGTGAGTTGTAATCTTTATCCATGTATTGGACCCGCTGTGTTTCTGATGTGCCATTATGAGGGATGTAATACTAGTGAACGGGGTTTCATTGGTGTTATGCCAACGACTATAGTATACTACATCATGCAGTGGTATGCTGGGTCACCGCAGTTGGTATCAGAGCATATGCTTTGACCTTAGGTTGGAAACCTAGTAAATGGGTAGAACCCGTAGGACACATCCTAACAATAATGAAGAGTTCTCTAGTGATATGAGGGATATTCACTTGAGAATAATCCTGTTATGTTACTAGTGCGATAATTCTTTAGTATGATTGCAGTTACGATAATTACCCAAGAGTTTTAACTCTATGTGACTGATGGTAATTTCTTATCTACAGTTCCACATGGCACCTCGATATCCACCCCGGAATGTTCAAGTGATGAACAGGACACTGAACGACTACGGAGGGGATTGGACAGACAATCTCCGACAACTTTTATGGAGTTTGGATTGTGAATCGAGACTTTTGGTCAAGATTTACAGTTACTATGATGGGCAGGTATTAGCTAAATACCGTGTCATGATCATGTTACCCAAGAAGTTAGGACTTAAGGAAGAAATGCCATCAGGAGAGGCAAGGTGCATGGCATCTGCCTATCAGATTGCTGTAGCAGCAGCCATAACCATGATCCGACAACAAAAATCCCAAGCTCTAGAAGGTAGTACTCATACCATTATACCACATGAAACCTCAAACCCAGAGCATGAGTTAGATCACTCTACCGTAGTTCAAGTTGAACCTACTCTAGCTGTATAGTATATGGATCGTTATCGGTCTTTACTAAACACTTATCATAACACTCATCAAGTCTTAGTTCAGGAACTGGATACGGTCCTTGAGGATTTTACTGATCCTGATAAGGCAATGGCATGTAGGAAGAAGTTAGACAAAGAAGCTAGACATCCCAAATACATACCTTCAGGAGAAGTGTATGAGGAAACTGAGTTTGATGACCCAAACTCGGAAAATTATGCCTATTACCAAAATGACTTCAAGCCACCGGAAGACCTATGGACCAAATATAACTCCGAACAACAGGAATGGAATAAAGTTATTCCAAATAACCCTGAGCCAAACAAGTATGGATGGGAAGTAGAATCTCAAGGTAGAACCTAGGAAATCCTATACCTTGTGATACACGTATTGAAGAAGAGACCAACTATAACCATAGAGTGCCTTATGGACCATATGGGGGTGATACTAATCCAATCAACTTAGAAGAGTATTCCGATAGCTACTACACCAATATATATGACTGGATCCAAGAAAAAGCTAAGGAACCAACTTACTATGAGGAAGCGTTTCCGGAAAACCAGGGGTGTTCGGTAGAGGATTATGCCAACTCTAGTCATTTTTCAATGATTAATCTCAGTCTCGGTACTTCTAACCAAGAATACACACCTCCTGGAAGCTCTTACGCTCCAGAAGGCAGTCATAGGACTTCACGTCATCATGGACGGAATTCCAGGAAGCACTAGAGGAAGATGAAAGTAAGAAAGGAATGACATCCCAAGGGATGAGTGCTGGAATAATGTACATAGAGGGTAATGCGTATTGTAGTTTGAAGGGTTTGCCGAAATAAGTGAGGATATACCCACCAGAACAAGAAGTCTTGTAAGATAGTTGTGTAAATAGGTGAGGAGCAAACCGTTGGAACATCTAGTACATTTGTAAACTATTTAAGACCTATGCATAATACATGGTATATGTTTTGTTGTTTATCGACTTTTGGATTTTCTTGAATTTTCTTGATTGACTAGATCTATACATGAAGTTTAATTAGGTGTGCAAATGCATGATGTAACACCCAGTTATGACTTGATGTCATGGATCTAGATGGGAACGAGAATTCGTGTAAGGGAGTGACGAGTTTCAAAGATCAAAAGGAAGACTTACTTGAAGGATGAAGAAAGATATAAAGAGTATAAACACCATTTGGAGTATAGATAAAGCATAGACTATTTTTAGTCAGATTCAAGAAGGAAGCTTAGTGTAGAAGATGCATGGAGCAACAAGAAGTAATAAACTTTAAGCTCATTCAAAGTAGGCAGTATTGTTACTAAGTTAAAAAAAATAGTTGTACTAAGTTCATGGAAGTATCATGAATAAGTACAAAGAAGATGCCTTGGAACCAAAGTGGTATGTAAGCCCTGACAATTCAGAGAGAATGCCAGTAGTAGGCCGGAAACTGTAAGGTAATACCTACCACCCAGAATGATCCGCCGTTGGTATTTAATTCCTAGTCGGTATTCTGATCCACAGTTGGTATTGTATCCGCAGCTGGTATTTGGTTAACATAGTTAACCAGATCTTCTTAAAAGTTGCATAAAGAGCATAAAATTTGGCCTAAAGTTATATAAGACCTAAGGAAGTACAAACTTTTAAGGTGATTGTCTTTCAAGATGCTTTGCAAAGTCAGACTTATTCCAGCGAAAATGTTCAATAGTAAGTACGACATATAGTGATGAAAGATTTGCTTCGGAGATCCACAACTATGTGGATACACCATATAATCTTTCATCAGACCCTAAACAGGTAAAGTATAAGCTGAACAGAGACCAACATTCTAGTTTAAGAACCAATGGCCACTATGTATTTAGTTTGAAGACTATTAGTAAACCCTAAGGGGGAGAGCAAACATTAGAAATGAAAGTTGAAGAAGTACTATAGGTAATAATGAAGGATTATCTAAAAACTTAATAAGGTAAAAAAAAACTTGATGGTGATAAAAGGTTAATTCTAACTGACCAAATCTAGAAGAAACAACTCTTAAGTAAACCTTAAGAAGCATTAGAGAACACCCAACTGGACAAGTATTGAGAATATAAAAATTTCCAATGGGTATGGACGAATTGAGTTCAAATCCAATCTTGGAAGGAGTACTAGTATCAACTATACTATGTCAGGAATAGAAATATAGTCTTTGACCACAAACACGGGCGTATAAAAACTTAAAACTTGTTTTAAGGAGACCCTTTAGACTATATTTAACGTAGTAATAATGTTTGATGATTAAATAAAAAGAATTAGATTAGTATATCTAATCAAGTCATAGAATACTACAAATAATTCCATTTAAGGTCATCATAGAGTGGAGAAATGTAGCAACCACTACAAAACAATTCCTTACTCCTAAACGTGAGAGTTTGCGAACTTCGAGGACGAAGTTTATTTTAAGGGGGAGAGTCTGTTATATCCCAGCATTAGAGCCTAGAAATAAGCTGAACCCAGATGTGTGCATTGCATTCATGCATAGAAAATCCGAATAATTTTCGCGTTTTTGAACAAAACTTGTCAAAGTGATTGAAGCTTCTCCTAACTTGATAGAATTGAAGTAGATCATCAAGTTGACTGTGATAAGTTTCAATATAACCTTTTCTAAAACCTTATTTGGGTAAACATGATTTGATCTAAGGATAGATCAGATATAATAAAATGTTACTCATATTACATTATTTAAAGGATTAATATATGATCCTTAAGGGATTTTATCATCATATTCAACACAACAATTCATAAGTGCCAAGTTAAGATTATAAACTAAAGTAATAACAATGTAATGACTAATCCTGACCTATCTTATTCTTATCTATTCTTACTATGAGTCATAGTAATACTTAAGTTTAACTATTTAATGAGATTGAGTTGGAAAGAGACTAAGTCAAGATCATTCACTATATATCTTTCTTTCCATATTAATTTTTATGGAACTTATCATAATATTTGTTGTTCATCAATGTTGAGTAATCCACCATCGATTTACAAATTCTTTAACTATCAATCCTTGATCTACTATTCCTTGATCTTATCATAACATCTACTTAAATCTTTTAAATAGGGCATAATCCATGAATAACCTTAATCCAATATGAGATACTAAGAAGATAATTTCAATACAATTGGAAGGTAGTATTGATAAAGCCTTGTTTAGCCAACTAAGAACTTAAGCTATAAATGATTAAAGGATTATATTGATCATGACTTACTCACCAGGATGGTCTACCTATATCTAGTATAAAAGATAATGATGGGTAGAACATGATTGAAACCCTAGTAGAGATAAGTTACCCTATAGTAGGCATTACAAGCCACATTAATATAATGTAAGGTTGGAGTGTGAGTTGTTAGAGTAAAGTAAATGTAGGATAATATTATTCAATTAAAGCTAGTTTAGCATAGAGTTATGAAGAAGGGTTATTCATCTTAAAGGATAGTAAGCCTTAGAGAAAGGTAGTTGGATACATACACACATCTGATGAAGAAATATTAGTAATGGATGACTAAGGAAGTTTATGAGTGGAGTATTGAAATAATTACTTGTTGGATTGATGATTATCAACAGTAGAGTAGTAAGTATAACCAAGCAAAGATATGAGAAAATTATGAAATACTTTAGTATCAAACTCATTGGATTAATCCATGAGTTTAGAAGAATAAAAGGTGAATAAGAACATTCTTGTGAAGTAAAGCTCATCATACTAACTATGATGATGGATAGGAAAGAAGTATTATATCTAGGAAAGGAATTCCTTAATTAGAAATCCAGGATTGTGAATTATGGAAAATAGGAATTCTTGGAAACACCCAACTCTAAATCTTAAACCAAGTATAATGTCCATTCAGGGAAGTGATTCATCATCTTATGTTAATATCACTATAGAGGAATATTTTCCTATAACAAATCACATAAGCACATCTCTGTCAATTCTAACTATCATAACTATATGTGCTTAAGAGTATCTTTATCAATCCCTTTCTATAAAACATTCAAGATATAACTTTCTAGTACTAAAGGTGATGTCATCAAAAATCCCAAACAGAAAACAATATGCTTAGTTATTAAATCTTTAACCACATCCATAAAGGAATCTAAGTATATTAAAAACCCTAATCCCTAGGGTAAATATTCATAATTCAAAACCCTAAATTTCTTTGTTTATCTTAATAGAATATATACATTGCCATTTTTCAAATTAATGGAAGTAGTAATAACCATATTAATTTCTATTATATTTCATGCATCAAATAATGATATAGGATTATTATACATATAAAATTTCTATTAAAACTATGAGCCAACTAGAGTTAAGTTTTATAAACAAATAAGAATATATCATTTCATAAATCCATGATTAAAAGAGGAAAGAAAAATAATAAGAAAAGCTTCTACAAAATATTAAATGGGGTTATATTGAGAAAATAAAAGAAATATAAAAAATTTATCATGAAAGATTCATAAAAAGAAATCACAATAAATACAAATTTTTGCTGTAAGTATTCAGCAAATAAAATTTATTAGAAAAGTTCAAAATATAAATTAAATTCAAATCTGAAAAGGAAAACAGAAAATAGAAAAAGGGAAAACAAATAAAAAACAAGTCCTGGTCGTCGCCCAACCTTTCTTTCCTTAACTGACGCCCATGTGCAGCCCACAATAGCCCAGTAACCAGTCTAGCTTGTTTCCATCTGTGACTGACGAGTGGGGCCAAAGAAGGACTGCGGGTTGAGAGGAAAGAAACGCCAGGGGGTTATCCACAAATGCAACCTCTCATTTTCTGTGTCGCGGTCTCGCTTTGCATCAGAAATGACCCGACCAAGATCATCAGCGGGCTGGTCTGGTTCCCGTTCTTCACCTCCTTCTTCTTCATTGTTTTTCATTGCGGTATCAGCGTATTCAGGGAACATAGATCGGTAGTTGTCATCATCGTTCTTTTCTTTATCGCCGTCTTCCATCACAACCCCTCTTTCTCCGTGTTTGGTCTAAACATTATAGCCGGACATAAAACCAGACCGAAGCAGGTGGCTCTGAATGACTCTTGCGAAAGTGTGAGCCTTCTCATTCCTATAGTCAACACATGGATAACACATAAAACCATTCCGTCGCTTGTTCTCCTCGGCCACAACTCGAAAAGAACGCACGCCTTCTCTGAAAGCGGCGGAGCGTCGGCCCGTACATCCATGGATGGCTCATCTGTATCATACAAATATATGTCAACCGCAATCACTATGCTAAAATTAGTACCGCACGACGGTCTAAACGAGAAAATAGTTGCTAACCTTTTATTACACTTGAAAACAAAGATGAGAAAACTTAAGTGTGGCTCGGGCACCTCATATCATGTTTGTCTTGTGTGACCTAAACTCGCATCGCTCCAATGGACATTTCACCGAACACCTCTAGTGCATATGTATGAACAAGAAAAAAATAGCACAACAACACTCTCTCCCATCATGAAAACAAAACAGTTGAGAGAGAGGGGGGGCTGTTCGTATATATAGGGTCAGACCACTAGTTCCGGTTTGTAACCGGGACTAAAGGGGTGCTTCCAGCGAGCGGCAGGGTCAGGGCCCTTTAATCCCGGTTTGAGTTTCACACCAGGACTAATAGGGTATAACGGGTCGGGACCTATGGTTCTGGGTGGCTCGGGCCGTCCGGCGAGGGCCATTAGTCCCGGCCCTAGCCACAGCCAGGACTAATGGCCTGGACGAAAGGCTTGTTTTCTACCAGTGTAAATAATGTGTAGATTTATATAAATCTAGACTAATTTGAGTCAGCCGGAGGAAGTACGCTGTTTTTCTTTTGCTTTGTGCTTTTGGCGCAATCCGTCTCAATTTGACACAATCCGTTCCGCTCGTCAAGAAGAAAAGACTATGCATATGCAGACCATAGAGCTCGATCAGATCTTTTGCGTGAAAGGCCGTGTGCAGACAGCTTGAGCTCAGCCGCAAAACTGCATCCCACCCCACACACCAAAATTGCTCAGCGCAACGGGACACAGCTCGCCTTTCCACTTGTAAGGCGGTCCTCCTATTATTTTTCTACGGCGGAGACGGATGCGCCGGCGACCGCGCGTCAGGTTCACCGTGGTTGTATACGCCAATGAATGAACGGAAGGATCACAACCCCATCACTAAACCCCAACGTGAGCCGCCACGACGACGTAGCAGCTGGGGCCGGCGACGGCGCACGACTCCCACGGACACGCGCCGCAACCGAGAACGAGATCAAAGTGCCATGCCATCTGTGGCAGCGCGGGCGCGATACGTCGTTTTCCGCCTTGGACTGTACCAGACCTCCTCTCCAGGCTGAGCATGGTGTGGGAGGTTCCCCTAGCTAGCGAGGCGAGGCGAAGCCTAGCATAGCCTAGCGCGGATCAGGTTCGTTCCGGCGCCAGTGCGCGCTAGCTGCGCTGCGCGCGGCCGCCACGCCGCTCGCCTCCCTCGCCAGCCTCTCACGTCCTTTCGCCCGAGCTAGCTAGTAGTACAACGGATAGGGATGTCGATCGCGCAAATAATGAAGCGCCCCGTGAGCGTGACAGCTGACACGCGATCCTGGCCGCGGGTGTGTCTGTTTCCACAGGAGCGTCTCCTTTCCAACCATTGAACGATGCATTTCCGGTGATCTAGGTCCATCCACTTCCAGACACGACTTTTGGCACTGCTAGCTTTTCTTTCGAGGCCTCGGGCATGACATGATCGTCATCATTGCCGCTGTTTTCTCCACAGAAAGAAAGACCGATCTCCTTGTCCCTTTGCCTCTATCCGGAATGTGCATTCGCATCCTGGTTCCTTTATCGGAAAAGAAGAAGAACGGAGAATAAACGTGCTACGTGCTGGTCGAGTGGGCTCTCGCGGAACCTCGGAGCAATTTGTCCCCGGCAGCAATCTCTAGTGGGGATTTCAGTTCTATTGACCGATTATACTTCGCACTTCAAAAGGTGTAGTTTTAGTCTCCCAGCTTTAGAGAGTTATTTTTTTTGATTCAAATAGTAACAAAATTTCTTCTACTGTATTTGAAGCAATATAGATCTGGGCTGCTTCTCCCGGTTCGCCGACCAGCCTCACTGGAACGTCTGGAAGCATCCTGGCCCGTTCTGCCGCGGGAACGAGTTGCCTGGGCCGGTCCTACTCTGTCATCTGCCTCTGCCTCTCGTGGATAGCAACCAGGTTGAGCTAGGAGAACGTCCCATGCACTCGTCAAATTGATCCAACCGGCGCATCTAATCTTAAATATACACAAAATTTATATAAAATTTTAAAAATTAATTTATCAATTAGATAGAATGTATATCTATGATGTCAGAAATTTTCAGTTCAAACTCTACCCAAAATTTCTGAATAAAAATGGCAAATCATGTTGTGAATAGTAGTACTTATTTCACTTTGGGCTGTGAATTGAGCCAACTAATACAAGGAGAGCCAAATTTGTAATTTTTGTTTCTCAAGATGTGTTCGAAACTTTGGTCTGAAACTTTGCGACATAATTCATGCACACTATATCTACGTGGTTGACATATTTTTCCAAATAGTTGCATGTAGGTTTTAGGCTGAGTGCACGGGTTGCACTCGTTGTATGGGTACATTGGATACGTTTTCGCTGGGCTTGGTTTGTCTTTAGGTTTTTTCGTTCCAGTTATAATAATGTAGCAACCACAAAATACAACCAACGAGAGTCTCGAAACGAAACAAAATTCTAGGACAGCGCCAAAATCATGGAAAAAAAAGAAAAAGGAAAATGGAGACAAAGACGGACCGACTAAGCGACGACGACGCACAACCGTTGCGTCCTGCGAAGATGATTCACCAAGCTCCTAGCTCTAAATCGTCAAATACCAATCAACACCTTCAAGAAGGAAAGCGAGACGACGCTGCCTGGACCAGTGCCTTGGTCCTAGGGTTTCCCTCGACACATAGAGGGAAGTGGACATAGTGAAAGGATTCAAATGTCGCTTAGAGGGGGGATGAATAGGCGTTTTAAAATAATTACGATTGACACTCTAATAAATACGGAATAAAAGTAGCATTTAATTTATCAAGTACAAAACCTAAATCCACTAGGTTCGACTAAGTGCACCAACAAATTATGCTAAGCCAGACAAGAAACAAGAAGATAGCAAAAAATGTAACTTCAAGCGCGATGGCTATCACAATATAAAGTGCATAAGTAAAGACCTTGGGTATAGAAATAACAGAGGCACATGTAGATGAAAATTTTATACTGAAATTCACTTTCAAATAAACTACGTGTTCGAGAGGTGCATCAGGGTAATGCTCCCCAAACGTCATAAATGACTCACCTTGAGGTGCGGTGGCTCGATGCACACCCAACACCACACAAGGCCTTACCCCCCGATGCAGATGCACACCACTCACCGACGTCACAAAAGGATCATCTTATGTTCCCGTATGCGCATCCAAAGGCGGGCAGACGATCCACTATGAGACACTTGGGAGCCGTTACCAAATCCGTACAAGCTTGAGGCAATCTTCACAACTCAATTGTAGGCTACGATGATAATGCCACAAAAGGACACAAGTTTGAGGCAATCTTCACAACTTAATTGGAGGCCCTAAGAAACACCACCAAGGCCACAACCGTCTAGGGTTTCAAGAACCCAGGAGTAACAAGATTTCTTGATTTCACCAACCAAATCCCCATAGAGAACCCAAACCAATGCATCTAATGTAGTGGAAAGTCCTTCGCTTTCAAATTCCACCAAATCTACATAATATATTAGGGGAATAAGATAAGAAGAACACACGAACTTCACAAAAGAATCCAAGATCTAGATCTAATAGGTTCCCCCTCATAAAGAGGAGATTTGATTTGGTAAGATTATATATCTAGATCACCTCTTTCAAAGCCCTCGAAAAGATACAAAAATATTGGAAGGAGAGGGAGTGTGCAAGCTCGAAAGCGTCAACAATGGTGGACAAAAATGAGCTCTAGAGTTAGGAAAGCATTGGGGAAGAAGGGCCCCTTAGATTAGTCATAGTGGTAGTAACATAAGTATAACATTAAATTACATGCATTGCCAAGTAAGCAATTTGATGACATGTCATGCTATTAAATGAGAAGATAGGTGGTTGTGGTAACTAGATATGTTACCATAACATCACACTTTTTTAGATAAAATGGGTCTATGAACTAATTAATATAGTCATCTATGACACTACCTATTACTATGAAGGTGGTAACTTAGACTAGCATCATGTGCATGACACTAGTCTAAGTTACTCCCCACTACAACCAGCCTTAAATAGGACAAGAGAAAACTGACCGTTTGGATCAGATTCACGCATTACCGGAACTTCCGGTGATCCACTAGAACTACCGGTAAACAAAAATATGATTTACTTGAAGGAAACATGATTTCGGTGGAAGTATACCGGAAGTTGGGACGGAACTTCCGCCCATGGAAAAACACTGGACAACATGGTATGAAAACTTCAAAAAAATTTGCCTCCAGATTCCGATTTTGATGATCTTAGACTCGTTTTGAAGAGGATAACAAACTCTACCAGATTATGCACATAAACATCATCGTCAAACATGGGAGGTTAAAATAAAATAGAGAAAGGTATGACCTCTCTAGAATCAACGAATCGGTAAAACCTCCAAAACCCAAAACGCAAAAAAGTTGAGGTTGAAAACTTCCATTGGGATGAAACAAATTTTGTTGGAAATATAAAAGAAAATAGCATCCAACAAAAATTCCAAGTATATACATGTGTGGAACCTCTCTCACAAAAAACACGATAAATACTTTAACACAAAAAACACAACAAGGTTTTCATAGTGTAAAACCCCAAGCCAACCAAGACTTGAGATGTTACCACATACATTACACATGAAAAATGACTAAGACTTTTTAGGAAAAAAATTGGTAGAGTCTCCTTTGTTTATGGGACATCAACGACAGGCAATAATATAAAAACATGAGTACAAGGATAAAATTAAATATCTATACTCCTATATAGTATACGAATATCGAACCATATAGACCGTTGGATCATTTCAATCAGACGGCTCATATTTGTTAGCTTTAAGTGGATACCTACGTGGCAAAATGTAAACCGTTTGATTGGCCAATCTAACGATCCATGGAGCTGGGATTCGCGCTTTGCCCACCACTATGCTGCCTGCCGTGCCTCTGAATACTTTGTACGGCCATTCATGTGATCCTGTCAGCCTCTCTAGAATTGTCTACATGCCTCACACTAGAGAGATCGACTGCATGCGGTACCGCGTAGTAGCGCGAGCAGATAACATTTTTTAATAACAAGCGGCAAGTCAACAACACGAAGACAAAAAAGGGACATGCAGCTTGGTAAATTCTCATAGATAGATGATTAAACGGCATAAGCGTCAAATATAAGTAGGAAAGACACGTTTTCTCTTGATCTTTCACATTATTTAGAGAAGACAATATACTTTCATGGACAAGCGTCCGCTTGCTCACGGGCCTATCTGTAGGAGGGCTGCTGCACTGATCCCACATCCGGCCATGCCTGATATTTTCCTACAGTCTTGTGGACGTGACGGTGGGAAACCGAACAGGTTGGGTCTACGGCAAGGAAAACTTCGCCAGCGAGCACTTTTAGCCTCGCCGTCACCTGGTCTGATGTCGTGTCGGCGGTGGGAAACCTAGAACGTATGAGGGGAGGAAGATGAGTGTGGCCACTTGGCGTATGCAGTCCTCGTGGCCGTGCTGGGGAAGGCTTGTGCCCTTGTCCTCGGCACTGGTCGCGAGCCATACCGTTCCTTCCTTGGACCCGTCCGCTTTTCCTCCTGCTGGAGGGCCTCTAACTCCCACTCGCCATGCCTCCTGCTGGGCCGCCGTAGCTCAGGGTAGGTTCCTCGGAGAGCAGGGCAACGACACCCATTGTGGTGGCATGTGATTGTAGGCTGTGGTGGGATCTGATGCGGCGAGAGAGCGGCGGTGATGGGAGAGCACTCGGTAGGGATGGGGAGAGAGAGTACGGGATCTGTCGAGGACCTGGATCCACGCGTGGAGAGGCACCGCCCTCCAGCAGCAGCTCACTGCGCACGCGCAAAGGGCCACCTTGGCCCACAAGCAGCGCCCGCATCTCATAAAGCAATGGCCCACGGCCAGCGACAAGGATCGACAACGAGCGCGGAAGAGGGCCTCAGAATGCTCGCCTTTGCTCACGATTAAGCTATAGAATAATATAAATACATTATATTTTATTGACATGTCTATCAATTAATAAGAATTGACTATTTTAGTAAGAAATTGATTTGTTAAGAAAAGACATATGGTACAACTAAAAAAAATGATCTTCTCTTATTTCTAAGAGATCATCTCTTGACGAAAGGAAGACAATCTTTTTTTTATTTCTCTCTTCTAACTAAGCAAAAATTCAACGTGGCAATCGTAAGAAAAGGCCGACATGTATGCCCTAATACTCATGGCAATCGTAAGAAAAGACCGACATGTATGCCCTAATACTCAGAGATCGTGTTGTATATACACAGAGCAGATTGTATTTCTCTTAAAAATCTGTCTTGCTAATACTGGACTATGATTTTACCTTAGCTTCTATCAAAAGTACCTACTCGAGTTTAAATGGCTTTGATATATATTGATTAACAACCTGCAAAAAAAAAAACCTAAAACAAGTAACCTGCAAACTGGTACTGATTATTTTTGCTTTCGGTATGAGGAGTAAGTGGTGCTATTTCTCACAATTTTTTTAATGGAGTAATGTATCCTACAATTATCTTTGATTTGTGAGTGGAACGGCTTTCACTCATAGTTGAAACCAGTATACTTACAATTTAGTACTCCCCGAGTCCAAAAATAAGTGATTTGAATTTATCTATATTCAAATGTCTAGACGGATTTTAGTGTAATACATACAAATCTAACAAATTCAAATTATTTATTTCTAGAACAAGGGAGTACTACTATTTACACACGTTCGGATTTCAACAGAAACTCTATAAAAGTATCATACTATATTGGCATGTGTTAAGAGAAAACATTGGCGTAAATGTGAATACTATATATGCCTCTTGCTCAGAAAAATAACACCCCTACTGTCATGCATTTGTCTCAACATGCAAAGCATGTACCCTTAACTAGTAAAAGGTAGATGCACATTCAACCATATAAACCTTCAACATCACAACTATAAAAATTATACTCCAATCACAATTCTGGTAATAATGTCTAGTAGGTAAAACCAAAATAGTGGTAAACTTCCGCATACTCCCAAACCATTTATGAAAAGAATGACTGCTATCGATAAAAATCAAAGTTCCAAATTATTGATGAGGATTGTGTGAAACGTGAGGTGATAATTATGAAGGTGCTACTCCCAGAACTCCCCATACAAGACATCCTTAGGGTTTACCTAAAACATGAAAGCAATAATGGTAAGTACAAAGACTCAACAATTTCACAAACAGATAGTAGCTTTACATAAGTCAAAACACTATGTCAACATTAACCATCATTCATCCATTAGAACATAATAGTATGTCCTACATGCCTATATGCTCATCTCATCGTGAATACCGGTATCGCTCAAATGGACACCCGTCGGTATCAACTCGCTCCAACTCGTGGAGGGTGCCTCCAAAGTGGGTTGCAACCCATCAATGGAACTTGCATTGTTCCCACCAACGTAGGTCACATTATCATGATTATTATCATGGTATGCAACAACATAATATTCACATGCCATCATCATCTTTATCATTGTCATCATCGACATATCATAAGCACTAAATAAAACCGAGTGAAGCAATATATGTATAATTCACTATCCCTCGTGAACTTGCCTTAACCATGGGGCACAAACTATGAGCTGTAGGGTTCTGAACCAGAAGTACTAATACTTGTTATGAAAAATATGTAGCAATCGGTACATAGCAAGCCTTTATAGCATGGTCATTCACAAATCAATATCGTTCCTACGCACGAGACCAATAATATCTAGCCTTCTCAACAAAAGTAGCATACATCGTATATTTAAAACTCAACTAAAGATACGATTTATATCTCAGCAACTCAGTACTACTCACACATCCACCATTGACAAAATCTGGACATTAAAGTCTTAGATCACTCAACCTTAAACACTATTGCAATTCGGTCCGATGCATGATAGATCACTTAATATTTTAATAGTAATTAATATACTATAGAGAAACTTCAAAAGGAAAATGTGTTACAACATCAAGAAAAACAATCTCGACATCATTCAAGTTTAACCCATGATTAAATTCGATGTGGTAACATCTCAAGTGCTTGGTTGGCTTGGGGTGTTACACATATGAAATACATTTTTGATGAACTAGAGCTTGCCATGAGAAAAACCACAAGATCTAAAACTTCACATAGATAAGATCCAAATAACAACCAAGAAATATGATGCCAAGTATGCAAAGGTTTGAGATTTCTCCAAACCATATGATCAAGTTACTCACTCGAGATCCCTCTTGATAATACAGCTACCTATCCTAAACCCAGTCTCCCAACTAAAAACATGAGACTAGCAAAATATAAAACCTATCTAGTTCATACCTTTGATTTGGACATTCCACTTGATCTTGATGAAGATGATCTTGTCCTTCTCAAGGTGGAACACCTTTCTTGATTGCTCTTTCTCTTGCTCGCTTGATGAAGACTTACGAATTTCTCCCCCATACTCCTATGAGAGAATCTCCTCTTTGTACTTATATTCATATATCCATGATCTTCTCGAGATGGATCATCTTGAGATTGAACTTCAGTTCTTACTTGAATGTTGATCCATCTTGAACCAACTCTCTGAACTTCGTCTTGATCAACCTTGAAACATCTCCTTTCTTCAACAAGATGTCCAATAGGATCAACTCTCACATGACCCTTATTCGGATCACACCTTGAATACATTCTTAGTCAATTCTTATTATTCTTCATTTATTCTATTGGAAATATTCCCTAGATGCAATAATGTATGATGTTATTCCTGTATTCATAAAGTTATTAAGTTGTCCTTGTATGAGCATCTGATATATATCATTGAACATGTGATTCATTTATGGAACTAACTAGATTGTGCTTGGTCATCGAGGTTGTACTGGATACACAACTTAGACCAATTTGCAAGTCGGCTAATGACTCGGTTCCACTTGTCATGGGTATGGTGGTGCCAATCCGACTTACACTGATTCGGTTAAAGTGTTTAGCGAATCAGACTGACATACATAGTTGATATGCAACAAGCATGTTGTCAATTGCAGTATCAAGCAATGGAATAATTTGACCTAAGATGATCGCATGATCCGAGTTGTGGATCGGCCGACTTAGGTTCTATCAAATATTGTTCCGTAAAAGGGAAGTTATAAAGTAGAGTCCGGGTCGGATGTGAATCAAGATGTGTGACATGGACAACCAAGATGGTATTTCCCTCTCCAAAGTGGAGAGATATTCTCTAGGCCATCTCAGGTTATATGATTCGGAAGAATGGCCATGCGCTAATCAGTTAAGTGTTAATTGAGGAGTCAAACTAAGTGTTAGTTCAATGAATCAAATAGCACAAAACGAGAAAAAAGTTGAGACATTAAAGTGGACAACAAATACTCGTCTATGGCTATGTCGTGTGGAAAAGGGACTTGACATTGAAGTTCCTAGAATTTATGGCACTTGGGAGCTGGCAAGTATTTCTAGAGGCTTCTACCTTCTATCGCTTAAGACCAAGTGTTCATCAGAGTGAGTTAGACTAGAAGGCATGATATGGTACTTGGAGGTGTACCTCATGTCGTGTCTAGGTGTACGTGAACTTATAGGGTTACACACTTAAGGGTAAGGGGCCATGTGGATTAGATCCATATGGAGAATAGGTATATAGCCTAGATATGCCTCAAATATTGAGCCCAACTAGGGATGTATATAAGTGGAGTGATAAGGGATAGTTCCCTGACCTAGCCGTCACTTTCTCCACTCCCAAATAGAACTAGATAGGATCTAGCAATCCTCTACCCAGTGCTCCTTCCTGCATGTGTCGATACCGATAGAGGCATTACACGTGTGACACTGTAGGTATCTGGAGGATCTATTCGTGGGATCAGACTATAGTACCTCGATGCACTACATCAAGTTCTGCATCTGCGCATCTAGTGGTAATCTCGTGGCCTATCACCTTAGCTAGATCTTAGGAACACCGCGTAAATAAGTTTTGTTTATCTTTGCGTGGCCCAACATCTTCATCCTTCAAATTTTAAGCCAACACATGGTCCAATCGATGCCAATGGACACTTCCTACAATTGTAACTCAATGCAACATTATTCCATAGAGATTTTCATTAATTATCAAAACCACACAATGGGGGTACACATGCACTTTCACATAGGGTAGCCACAACACCCTCCAGGAAGGAATGATGCCACCTGAAGGCGACACTGGCGTCGATCGAGCTGATAAGGATTTCTCCCTAAAAAACCTGGCTACAGCCCCCGAGCGGTCCGATGCATAGGAGCCCCGCACGGTCAAAGCCTAAACATCCTCAAACTCGCCGCCCACTAGCACGTGCCACTCCGGTCACAAACATGCCATCATCGTCTCACTAAAGCTCTCGCCACAAGGCTTGCAAGACGGAGGCAAATGACAACTTGAATCATGGAACAACCTCCACCACACTGAGGGGGTAGTTGACTGGACGTGACACCAGGAAACACCAGTCCTAGATGGGTCTATACAAGCCTAGCGGGCCCGTAAATACCACGCAGAGGCACACCAGTCACAACAGGGACATGTCTGGCTCATATCAGACCCGTAAAGCATGTCTCCATGCCACAACATGTCGTCGGCGGACTTCGCCATCCCAGCGTCAAGCTCACTATTGATAACCTGCAAGTGTTTTTATGACAGGGATATCGTAGTATTTTCACGGGAATTATCTCCCATTTTATATCTCCCCTTGGAAACTTTGCTCTCTTGGAAATTAAAAACCCACAACTTGTTGGAGATATGCCCAAGAGGCAATAATAAAGTGGTTATTATCATATCTTCACACTTATGATAAAAGTTTACATACCATGCTATAATTGTATTAACCGGAAACATTAATACTTGTGTGATTTGTAAACTAAAATAAGAGTCCCTAGTAAAGCCTCTTGTTAAACTAGCTTATTGGTTAATATATGATCATGGTTTCCTGATCATGAACATAGAGATGTTATTAACAACAGGATCATATCATTAGGAGAATGATATGGTGGACATACTCCTATAGATAAGCATAGCATAAAGATCAAGTCATTTCAATAGTTCAATTGCTATATGCTTTCTGATACATAGTAACCTAATTCCTTCGACCATGAGATCATGCATATCACCTTTACCGGATGGATGCTTTGATGACATCAAACACCACACCGTAACTGGGTGGCTATAAAGGTGGCATTGAGTGTTCGGAAAGTATTGGTTGAAACACATGGATCAAGAGTGGGATTTGTCCATCCATATGACGGATAGATATACTCAGGCCCTCTCGGTGGAATGTCATCCAATTAGCTTGCAAGCATGTGACTGGGTCACAAGGGATCACATATCACGAACGAAAAAGAGTACTTATCGGTAACGAGGTTGAACTAGGTATGCGAGATACAAGCGATCATAACCTCGGATAAGTAAACTATCGTGAGACAAAGGGAAATTGGTATCGTATGTAAGTGGTTCATTCGATCGCAAATTAATCGTAGAAATATGTGGGAGCCATATGAATTTCCAGATTCCTCTATTGGTTATTGTTCGGAGAAGTGTCTCGATCATGTCCGCATAATTCACGAACCGTAGGGAGACACACTTAAGGATTCGACGTTGTTTGAGTAGTTATGGTATTATGAGAAAGAGACCGAATGTTGTTCGGAGTCTCGAATGGGATCCGGGATATCACGAGGTGATCCGGAATGGTCCGGAGAATAAGATTCATATAAGGAAAGTCCCGTTTCGGAGTTCGGGAATGATTCTGGTGTTTTCATCGGGAATGTTCTAGAAGGTTCCGGATTGTCCCAAGACTCGGGGAGGGTACATGAATGTGTCATTGAATGATTGCATCATGTACTAAGTGTTCTTGCTGTTCCAAAACTCAAAAGTCAAACTGCCAGTTTGAAAGTCAAACGGCTAAAACAGGAAACTGTGGAAAACAGGAAACTGTGGGAAACAGGAAACTGTGGGAAACAAGCAAGAGGAGTTTGAAACCAACTTGGAGGAGGAGTTCCTCTCCTCCAAGCCGGCGCCCAGCTCTAGGCCGAGTTGGGGAGGGACTCCCCTCCCTCCCTGGCGCGCCTAGCCCCTCCACCTATAAAAGGAGGGGCATGGCCTCCTCCTTGAGACACACAAGTTTCTACCTCTAATCTCCGGTTTAGAGCCGTTTGGTTTAGAGCTTCTAATTGCTTTAGCCTGCGGTTTAGAGCCTTCTAATTGGTGTGTCTAATCTCTAGACCACTAATAGCCCTCTTGTTGGAGATATGCCCTAGAGGCAATAATAAATGTAGTTATTATTATATCTTTGTGTTTATGATAAATGTTTACATTCATGCTATAATAGTATTAACAAGGAAACATTGATACTTGTGTGTTTTGTAAACTTAATTTGAAGTCCCTAGTATAGCCTCTATACTTCACTAGCTTGTTGGTTGATTAATGATTGTGGTTTCCCTATCATGAACATTGAGATGTTATCAACAACAAGATCATATCGTTAGGAGAATGATATGGTGGACATACTCCTATAGATAAGCGTAGCATAAAGATCAAGTCATTTCATTAGTTCAATTGCTATATGCTTTCTGATACATAGTAACCTAATTCCTTCGACCATGAGATCATGCATATCACCTTTACCGGATGGATGCTTTGATGACATCAAACACCACACCGTAATCGGGTGGCTATAAAGGTGGCATTAAGTGTTCGGAAAGTATTGGTTGAAACACATGGATCAAGAGTGGGATTTGTCCATCCACATGACGGATAGATATACTGGGCCCTCTCGGTGGAATGTCATCCAATTAGCTTGCAAGCATGTGACTTGGTCACAAGGGATCACATATCACGAACGAAAAGAGTACTTATCGAACGAGGTTGAACTAGGTATGCAGAGATACCGACGATCATAACCTCGGGTAAGTAACATATCGTGAGACAAAGGGAAATTGGTATCGTATGTAAGTGGTTCATTCGATCGCAAAGTAATCGTAGAAATATGTGGAGCCATATGAATTTCCGATTCCTCTATTGGTTATTGTTCGAGAAGTGTCTCGATCATGTCCGCATAATTCACGAACCGTGGGAGACACACTTAAGGATTCGACGTTGTTTGAGTAGTTATGGTATTATGAGAAAGAGACCGAATGTTGTTGAGTCTCGGATGGGATCCGGATATCACGAGGTGATCCGGAATGGTCCGGAGAATAAGATTCATATAAGGAAAGTCCGTTTGAGTTCGGGAATGATTCCGGTGTTTTCATCGGGAATGTTCTAGAAGGTTCGGATTGTCCCAAGACTCAGGGAGGGTACATGAATGTGTCATTGCTCATTGAATGATTGCATCATGTACTAAGTGTTCTTCTGTCCCAAATAAAGGATTAAATTGAATCCTAAAAGAAAAGTCAAATGTCTAGTTTGAAAGTCAAACCGCCAAAACAAGAAACTGGGAAACAAGCAAGAGGAGTTGGAACCAACTGGAGGA
Source organism: Avena longiglumis (assembly GCA_030063025.1). Classification (NCBI taxonomy): domain Eukaryota; kingdom Viridiplantae; phylum Streptophyta; class Magnoliopsida; order Poales; family Poaceae; genus Avena; species Avena longiglumis. The sequence continues at coordinate 519,942,464 of CP125975.1, forward strand.
GGAGTTGGACTCCTCCGGGCGCCACCCTAGGCGAGTTGGGGAGGGACTCCTCCTCCCCTGGCCAAGGACCCCCTCCCATATAAGGAGGCGGGGCTCCTCCCATAGACACATAACTTTCTACTCTAGATCTCGGTTTAGAGCCGTTTTGGTTTAGAGCTTCTAATTGCTTTAGCCAATGTTTAGAGCCTTCTAATTGGTTTAGAGCCTTCTAATTGGTGTGTCTAATTACTAGACCACTAATAGCCTCTCTCATAAGCTCCACCATACCGCACCGGCTTAAGGCGAAGCCTGCGGATCTCCCTCTACTTAGGTACCACGCGTTGTCTTTCTTAGGAATCGCGAGGAGAGTGCTACAACCTCCGCTTTCTTTGGAACAAGGAGAGGAAGGTCTTCGTCGAGTCGAACGTGTGACCGATTGCGGGAGCGCTAACGTGGCGGCTGGAAGGATCGTCTACGATCTTGAGATCGGGAAGAGTACGACTACATCACCCACGAGAACCGATCTCGTTAAACGCTTTGGAATCTTTGAGGGTAAGTTATACCATCGACTCGCTACAATCTAGTAGATAGATCTTGGCTTGTTTGTTTGTATGCGATAGAAAATTTTGTTTTCCATGCTACGAACCCCTACAAGGGTATCGAGCCGTGTCTATATGTAGATCATTGCAGAGTAGAACACAATGGTCATTGTGGGCGTTGATGCTTTATTGTAGATTGCTTTTGTGTACTTTGCATCTTGCGGTATGTTGGGATGAAGCGGCCGGGCTAACCTTACATGACATCGTTCATGAGACTTGCTCCACGCTTGACATGTAACTTGTATTGCATAAGTGGCTTTATGGTGCATGTTTCTCCTAGCATAGTTAAGATCCAATTTACAACGGGTGATCAACAATGCTAGTATCAATGTTGTGGTTCTTGTTCGTAAGTTAGAACGACACTTATTGAAAGCCCCAAACCACGTAAAATATGCAAAGAAAGTAGAAGCGTCTAACTTTGTTTTGCAGGTGTGCGATGATATGATATGGCCATGATTGTGATTATATTTGATGTATGCAATGTTCCTTATTGTAAGTCGACAACCGGGAGCCATATGGTTGTCTTTATTTTATGTTAAGACCCGCGTGTCTATTCAAAGTAGTTGTAATAGTTGAAGCGGTGAACGACAACCATGGAGAAGCGTCATTGACCTTGATGCAATGCGGTGATGATGGAGATCATGTTCGTGCTTGAAGATGGAGATCGGAGGCACGAAGAAGAAAGGCCATATCATATCACATATATATTGAATTGCATGTGATGTTAATCCTTTATGCATCTTGTATTGCTTAGTAGGCATCGTAGCATTATAAGATGATCCCTCATGCACATCAATTTCGAATCATAAAGTGTTCACCCTTAGTTAGCACCGTTGCTAAAGCTTGTTGTTTCGAAGCACCACGTGATGATCGGGTGTGATAGATTACGCAAGTGTACAACGTGAGCAAGCCAGATTTGCTCATGCGAAACTAAGGTTTGATCTTGACGAGCCTAGCATGTACGGACATGGTCTCGGAACACGGATTACCGAAGGTAAAGCATGAATCGTAGTGGATATGATGAACATGATGATTGTTCGCCATTGAAACTATATCAACTCTCGTGATGATCGGTGTTGATGTAGTGGATTTGGTTCGTGTGATCACTAAAACAATGTGAGGGATGTTGTTTTGAGTGGGAGTTCACCTAGTTTAATTTCATTAATTAATTTGAACTCAATTTGTCATAAACTTAGTCTAAACTATTGCAAATATGTTGTAGATCAATGGCAACCCTACCATCAATTTTAATGCGTTCCTAGAGAAAGAAAAGTTGAAAAACAATGGAAGCAACTTCGGATTGGTTCCGCAATTTGAGGATTGTCCTCACAATTGGTAATTTGACCTATGTCTTTGGATGCACATGGGTGACCCTGCGGTGATGCTTCCGATGAAGTAAAGAATGTTTACCTCGCTCGGAAGAATCGGTACTCCATAGTTCGATGTGCTATCTTGTATGGTTTAGAATCGAGCTTGAAAAGGTTTGAAGAGTCGACCCATATGATATTGTCGAGGATCTCAAATTGATTTTTGAGACTCATGCGGCAATTGAAAGCTATGAGGCTTCGAAAAGTTCTTTAAGCGCAAGATGGAAGAGGGCAGCTCACGTCGGTGAGCATGTGCTTAAGATGTCCGGGCATGCAAACAAACTTCAAAGCTTGGGTATAGTGATTCCTAATGCTTTGGGGATTTACCGTGTCCTCCAATCACGCCACCAAGTTACAAGAACTTTGTGATGAACTACAACATGCGAGAACATGAACAAGGCGTTGCGAACTCTTTGCCATGTTGAAATCTGCAGAAGTGGAGATCAAGAAAGAGCACCAAGTGTTGTTGGTCAATAAGACCACCAAATTCAAGAAAGGCAAGTCTAAGCAAAGGGACACTTCAAGAAGGGTGGTAAGAAAGCTACCACGCCGAAGAAGACCAAGGCTGGACCTAAGCCCAACCGAGTGCTTTTACTTGCAAGGGAGAAGGTCATTGAAGCGGAATTGCCCAAAGTACTTGGCGGATCTGAAGAACGGCAACATCAAGAAGAAAGGTATATCCGATATACATGTTATTGATGTGTATCTCACTAGTACTCGTAGTAGTGCACAGGTATTTGATAATCTTGGTTCGGTTGCTCATATTTGTAACTCAAACAGGTGATGCGAAATAAGCGGAAGCTAGCGAAGAACGAGGTGACGATGCGGCGTGGGAAGCGGATCAAAGGTTGATGTGATCGCGGTCGCACGCTACCCTTCATCTACCATCGGGATTAGTTTTATACTTAAATAATTGTTATTTGGTGCTGCGTTGAGCATGAACATTATATCGGGATCTTGTTTATTGCGAGACGGTTACTTATTTAAACTGAGAATAATGGTTGTTCTATTTATATGAGTAATATGTTTTATGCACATGCACCTTTGATAGATGGTCTATTCTTATTGAATCTCGATAGTGGAAATACACATATCAACAACATTGAGGCTAACGTTTGAAATCAAGCGATAATTAGACCTATATGTGGCATCGCTGCCTTGGTCACATCGAGTGAAACGTATGAAGAAACTCCATTCGATGGACTTCTTGAATCACTTGATTTTGAATCACTTGAAAGATCTGAAGCATGTCCGATGGGAAAATGACTAAGACTCCATTTTACGGTATGATGGAGCGAGCTACGGACTTATTGGAAATCATACATACCGATGTGTGTGGTCCAATGAGTGTAGCGTCATGTGATGGTTATCGTTATGTTCTTACCTTCACGGATGACTTGAGTAGATATGGATATATCTATTTCATGAAACATAAGTCCGAAACTTTCGAGAAGTTTAAGGAGTTTCAAAGTGAGGTAGAGAATCAACGTAACAAGAAGATTAAATTTCTACGTTCTGATCGTGGAGGTGAATATCTAAGTTACGAGTTTGGCGAGCATTTAAAGAAGTCGGAATACTTTCACAATTGACACCGCTGGGAACACCACAGCGTAATGGTGTGTCCGAACGTCGTAATCGAACTCTCTTAGATATGGTTCGTTCTATGATGTCACTTACAGATTTACCGCTATCATTTTGGGGTTATGCATTAGAAACAACCGCATTCACTTTAAATAGGGCACCGTCTAAATCCGTTGAAACGACACGTATGAATTATGGTTTGGGAAGAAACCTAAATTGTCGTTCCTTAAAGTTTGGGGATCACGGCCTATGTAAAGAAGTTACAGGACAAGCTTGAACCCAAAGCGGAAAAATCGTCTTCATAGGATACCAAGGAAACTATTGGGTATACCTTCTATCATAGATCCGAAGGCAAAACATTCGTTGCTAAGAATGGATCCTTTCTAGAGAAGGAATTTCTCTCGAAAGAAGTGACCGAAGGAAAGTAGAACTTCCGAGGTTGTTGAACCTTCTCTCGAAATTGTGAGTAGCGCAGACCGGAAGAAGTTCTGTGGTGCTGCACCAATAAGGGAGGAAGCTAATGATGATGATCATGAAACTTGGTTGAAGTTGCTACTGAGCCTCGGAGGTCAACGAACTCGTACCACTCCAGTTGGTATGATTCCGTTATGAATGTCATGGTGGTGGACAACCGATGACCCCGAGACATATGAGGAAGCGATGATGAGCCCAGATTCCAATAAATGGCAAGAAGCCATGAAATCCGAGATTGGATCCATGTACGAAAACCAAGTATGGACTTTGGTGGACTTACCGGATGGCCGGAAGGCTGTCGAGGACAAATGGATTTTCAAGAAGAAAACAGATGCTGATGGTAATGTTACTGTCTATAAAGCTCGACTTGTCGCAAAAGGGTTTCGACAAATTCAAGGAGTTGACTACGATGAGACTTTCTCACCAGTAGCGAAGCTAAAGTCTGTGAGGATTATGTTAGCAATCGCTGCATATTATGATTATGAGATATGGCAGATGGATGTCAAAACAACATTCCTCAATGGAGACATTGATGAAGAGTTGTATATGATACAACCCAAAGGTTTTGTCGATCCTATAGATGCTAACAAGGTATGCAAACTTCAACGGTCCATCTATGGATTGAAGCAAGCATCCCGTTGGAATCAACGTTTTGATAAGGTAATCAAAAGTTTTGGTTTTATACAAACTTATGGAGAAGCTTGTATTTACAAGAAAGTGAGTGGGAGCTCAGTAGCATTCTTGATCTTGTATGTGGATGACATATTGTTGATTGGGAATGATGTAGACCTTCTTAATAGTGTCAAGGAATATTTGAATAATAGTTTTTCAATGAAGGATCTTGGCGAAGCAGCTTACATATTAGGCATAAAGATTTATAGAGATAGATCGAAACGCCAAATATCATTGTCACTGAGTACATATTTGGACAAAGTTCTAAAGAGATTTGGAATGGAAGAAAGCAAGAAAGGGTTCTTGCCCATGTTGCCAATACGACCTTGAGTAAAACTCAAAGTCCGACATCGGCGAAGATAGAGAAAGGATGAGTAAGACTCTATGCCTCGACCATAGGATCTCTAATGTATGCCATGCTATGTACTAGACCCGACATTGCATATGCTGTTAGTTTAACTAGCAGATATCAAAGTGATCCAGGAGTGGATCATTGGGTAACGGTCAAAAACATCCTTAAGTACTTGAGAAGAACTAAGGATATGGTTCTTTCTTATGGAGGTGATGAACAGCTCGTTGTTAATGGTTACACCGATGCTAGTTGGAACACCGATCCAGATGATTCTAAATCACAATCTGGATCGTATTTATTTTGAATGGTGCAGCAGTTAGCTGGAGGAGTGCAAAGCAAAGCGTTGTGGCGAGATCTTCAACTGAATCAGAATACATGGCTGCCGAGGCTTCACAAGAAGCGATATGGATGAAAGAGTTCATTCTGAGCTGGGTGTGGTTCCAAGTGCTACTGGACCCAATGTCTATCTCTTGTGATAACATGGGCGCCATAGCCAATGCGCAAGAACCAAGGTCACACAAGAAGTCAAGCATATCAAGCTGCGTTTTCACGCTATTCGAGAACATATCCGGATGGGGATATAAAGATTTGCAAAGTACACAGATCGAATGTGGCGGATCCGTTGACTAAACCTCTCCAGGGCAAAACATGACCAACACCAAACTGCCATGGGTGTTCGGTATATTACCATGTAATCTAGATTAGATGACTCTAGTGCAAGTGGGAGACTGGAGATATGCCCTAGAGGCAATAATAAATGTAGTTATTATTATATCTTTGTGTTTATGATAAATGTTTACATTCATGCTATAATAGTATTAACAAGGAAACATTGATACTTGTGTGTTTTGTAAACTTAATTTGAAGTCCCTAGTATAGCCTCTATACTTCACTAGCTTGTTGGTTGATTAATGATTGTGGTTTCCCTATCATGAACATTGAGATGTTATCAACAACAAGATCATATCGTTAGGAGAATGATATGGTGGACATACTCCTATAGATAAGCGTAGCATAAAGATCAAGTCATTTCATTAGTTCAATTGCTATATGCTTTCTGATACATAGTAACCTAATTCCTTCGACCATGAGATCATGCATATCACCTTTACGGATGGATGCTTTGATGACATCAAACACCACACCGTGAATCGGGTGGCTATAAAGGTGGCATTAAGTGTTCGAAAGTATTGGTTGAAACACATGGATCAAGAGTGGGATTTGTCCATCCACATGACGGATAGATATACTCTGGGCCCTCTCGGTGGAATGTCATCCAATTAGCTTGCAAGCATGTGACTTGGTCACAAGGGATCACATATCACGGAACGAGAAAAGAGTACTTATCGATGTGAGGTTGAACTAGGTATGCGAGAGATCCGAAGCGATCATAACCTCGGGTAAGTAACATATCGTGAGACAAAGGGAAATTGGTATCGTATGTAAGTGGTTCATTCGATCAAAGTAATCGTAGAAATATGTAGAGCCATATGAATTTCAGATTCCTCTATTGGTTATTGTTCGGAGAAGTGTCTCGATCATGTCGCATAATTCACGAACCGTAGGGAGACACATAAGGATTCGACGTTGTTTGAGTAGTTATGGTATTATGAAAGAGACGAATGTTGTTCGGTCTCGGATGGGATCCGGATATCACGAGGTGATCCGGAATGGTCCGGAGAATAATATTCATATAAGGAAAGTCCGTTTGAGTTCGGAATGATTAGGTGTTTTCATCGGGAATGTTCTAGAAGGTTCGGATTGTCCCAAGCACTCGGGGAGTACATGAATGTGTCATTGCTCATTGAATGATTGCATCATGTACTAAGTGTTCTTGCTGTCCCAAATAAAGGATTAAATTGAATCCTAAAAGCAGAAAAGTCAAATGTCTAGTTTGAAAGTCAAGCGCCAAAACAAGCTGTGGGAAACAAGCAAGAGGAGTTGGAACCAACTTTGGAGGAGGTTGGACTCCTCGGCGGCGCCAGCCCTAGACGAGTTGGGAGGGACTCCTCCCTCCCCAGCGCCAGGACCCCCTCCCATATAAGGAGGCGGGGCTCCTCCATAGACACATAACTTTCTACTCTAGATCTCCGGTTTAGAGCCGTTTTGGTTTAGAGCTTCTAATTGCTTTAGCCAGGTTTAGAGCCTTCTAATTGGTTTAGAGCCTTCTAATTGGTGTGTCTAATTACTAGACCACTAATAGCCTCTCTCATAAGCTCCACCATACTACTTGCGGCTTAAGCGAAGCCTGCGGGATCTCCCTCTACTTCAGGTACCACGCCGTTGTCTTTGCCGAATCGCGAGAGAGTGCTACAACCTCCATTTTCTTTGGAACAAGGGAGAGGAAGGTCTTCGTCGAGTACCGACGTGTGACCGATCAGGAGCTGCCGGAACGTGGCTGGAAGGATCGTCTACGATCTTGAGATCGGAAGTACGACTACATCACCCACGAGAATCCGATCTCGTTAACGCTTTGGAATCTTCGAGGGTAAGTTATACCATCGACTCGTTGCTACAATCTAGTAGATAGATCTTGGCTTGTTTGTTTGTATGCGATAGAAAATTTTGTTTTCCATGCTCTGAACCCTACCTCTCTCATAATCCACCATACTCGCTCCGGCTTAGGCGAAGCCTGCGGATTCCCTCTACTTAGGTACCACGCCGTTGTCTTTTGCGGAATCGCGAGAGAGTGCTACAACCTCCGCTGCTGGAACAAGGGAGAGGAAGGTCTTCGTCAAGTACCGAGCGATGTGACCGATTGCGCGGCTTAGAACGTTGGCAGGAAGGATCGTCTGCGATCTTGAGATTGGAAGTGTCGACTACATCACCCACGAGAATCTGCTCTCGTTAACCGCTTTGGAATCTTCGAGGGTAAGTTATTCCATCGACTCGTTGCTACAATCTAGTAGATAGATCTTGGCTTGTTTGTTTGTATGCGATAGAAAATTTTTGTTTTCCATGCTACGAACCCTCTGATGGTATCGAGCCGTGTCTATATGTAGATCTGTTGCCGAGTAGAACACAATGGTCATTAATGGCGTTGATGCTTTTATTGTCAATTGCTTTTGTGTACTTTGCATCTTGCGGTATGTTGGGATGAAGCGGCCGGGCTAACCTTACATGACATCGTTCATGAGACTTGCTCCACGCTTAACATGCAACTTGTATTGCATAAGTGGCTTTATGGTGCTGTTTCTCCTAGCATAGTTAAGATTCAACTTACAACGGGTGATTGACAATACTAGTATCAATGTTGTGGTTCTTGTTCGTAAGTTAGAACGACACTTATTGAAAGCCCCAAACCACGTAAAACATGCAAAGAAAATTAGAGGCGTCTAACTTTGTTTTGCGAGGGTGTCTTGATGTGATATGGCCATGATTGTGATTATATTTGATGTATGCAATGTTCCTTATTGTAAGTTGGCAACCGGCAGGAGCCATATGGTTGTCTTTAATTTATGTTAAGACCCGCGTGTCTATTCAAAGTAGTTGTAATAGTTGAAGCCGGTGGACGACAACCATGGTGAAGCGTCATTGACCTTGATGCAATGTCGGTGATGATGGAGATCATGTTCGTGCTTGAAGATGGAGATCGGAAGCACAAAGAAGAAAGGCCATATCATATCACATATTATGAATTGCATGTGATGTTAATCCTTTATGCATCTTGTATTGCTTAGTAGACGACGGTAGCATTATAAGATGATCCCTCATGCACATGAATTTCAAATCATAAAGTGTTCACCCTTAGTTAGCACCGTTGCTAAAGCTTGTTGTTTCGAAGCACCACGTGATGATCGGGTGTGTTAGATTATACAAGTGTATACAACGTGAGCAAGCCAGATTTGCTCATGCGGAAACTAAGGTTTGATCTTGACGAGCCTAGCATGTACAGACATGGCCTCAGGAACACGGATTACCGAAAGGTAGAGCATGATTTATATAGTAGATATGATGAATATGTTGATTGTTCGCCATTGAAGCTATATCAACTCTCGTGATGATCGGTTTTGATGTGGTGGATTTGGTTCGTGTGATCACTAAAACAATGTGAGGGATATTGTTTTGAGTGGGAGTTCACCTAGATTAATTTAATTATTAATTAGAACTCAATTTATCATAAACTAAATCAAAGTGAATTTGCATAGTTGTTGTAGTTATTGGCATCCGTTTACCACCTTGCGCTTAGTTATAATTGAGATAATAGAACTATAGAATTCTGGTTAGTTACTTTACGAACTGGTATCGTATTGTTTTGAAGTGTTAATCTAAAGTTTAAAAGTCCTATTGCAAAATTTCAGTAAGTTCCGGTTACTCCATGAAGTTTAATAATTAGTATTAAATCAAGAGTAACAATTCCAAGTGTTAGTATATAAGTATCATGTTTGTCTCCATGATTCTTGATATTCAAAGGATTCTCCTAATATCAAGGTTATCTAGGATCTGAAAGAGTTGTTTCAGAAACCATGATGTGTGGAAGATATTGTGATATCTGAAACGAAGTTTTGGTTACAACATGATAGAGTATAATATGGCAAAAGTCATGTTCTCATATTTGATGAGAATTTGCAAAAGGTTGGAGACACTAGTTGTCCTAAACCTCCAAAAGTTTTTGAGAGAGCAACATTATACTCACGATTACCGTTACAAGCTAATAGTAGCTTGATCATGGATAATTCCATGATAAGGGTGAATATTTGATGTAGGTAAAATATTTACTACACCAAGAGATTACTAAAGAAAGGAATTTGAAAGAACACCAAACATTTGATGATGGTGATCTACTTCAAAGTGCAAGTCCAAAGACATTGGTATTTAACTATACACGCTTTGGACTATATGTCATATGTATGACTCCACTATTGATGTTGATAGATTCTTTCAAGCGAAAAAGGAAATCTTGAAGAGAATCTCATAAATATATGGCAGAAAAGAAAAGACTAGAATTGTTCAGTTTAAGTATATAGATGATATACATGTTATGGCTATATTCTTTGCTTATTAAACAATGTGGTTCTTAAGTATTTAATACTGAATTTGTTGGTATGAATCGTCATACGAAACAACAGAATTCATGAACTACAGTGGCCTAAGTAATTATCAAAAGAATATGTGGTGATGTTCATCGAAAACAAATAAAGGGTTATTGTGTTGCTCGTTAAACATCAAAGCTTGCCTTCAAGATTTGTTTTATCAGGTATTATGAGAACAAAAGGGTTGTTCAAAATAATTGCCGTAATCCATAAAAGATGGATGATTCACAAATCTCGTTGGAGAAATCACATCCATAAAATTAGTGCTAAAAATGTCGAAAGACAAATTAATTGAAAGATCACTTAGGAAGTGACATCGCCGTTTAAATTATATTGGAAAGAAAACATGAAGAAACTCCATGTGGATGGAATTTTGGAGTCTATTTGATTTTGATCAAATGACGCTTGTGAAATTTCCCTAGAGATAATTAAAACTTCGTTCATAGGCCAAAAGGGAACGAACGACTAGCTTATTGGAACTTGTACATATTGTTGTACGAAATCCATTATGTATAGTCAAGAGCGATGGATTTCAACTTCATGTGCTTTCTCCGAAAATTTGAGTGAATATATGAATATTTACTTAATAAGGATGAAGTGTGAAACATTTGAAAAGTTCAAAGACTTTCAAGATGAAGTGCAAAATCATTGTAACAAGAATATAAATAGTTTATGATAAGATCATAAAGGAAGATATTTGAGTTACAAGTTTAGCATAATATCTAAGATTTAAGGAATCGTTCCGTGGATTTGCATTTCCCGAAACACCATAAGAGTATGGAGCGTTCGAGATATGTAATTAAACCTTGTTTGACATGGTAAGATCAAAGGTATAATTCATAAAACTGCCATTATATTTTAAAGATAAAAAGCTTTAGAGATTACCGTTTTTCCACTGAAAAGAGCTTCATCATAATCCGTTGAAATGACACCATATAAGGTTATGGTTTGGGATAAAACCCAAGTTGTCCTTTCTTAAACATTGGTATGCTATGCATAAGAAAGATGTGTGCAACCAAAGTCGGATGAACCTGTCTTTGTATAAACTGTTAAGTATTCCTCCATAAACACCGGAGACAAAAATGTTTATTGCTTAGAACGTCAAGTTTCTTTGAGAAGGAATTTTTCGTGAAAAGTTAAGTGGGAGGACAATAGAACTTTGATAAGGTTAAAAGAACCTTAGATATATGTGCAGAGTTGCTTGCAATGAAAAGTGTTTCGGAGGCAGCAACAATGCTCATGGCTCACGTGCTTCAAGGGTTGTGGTCACGGAGATCTAAGTTCCTATTGAAACAAGTAGGTCAAGTAAACAATCAAATACCAAGATTTGAGGGTTGAATCATTATTTGAGAATAATGAACGGACTACATGCAAAGAAGTGATGATGGGCCCTGACTCCGTCAAATGGCTTGAAGCCATAAAATCCGTGATAGTTCCATACACGAGAAATCAAGTTTTGAACTTGAAGGACCCTCGAGAAAGGTGTAAGACCTTATGGTTGTGTTTGGATCTATAAATAAATAGACATGGATGTTGCACATCTATGAAATAGTCGACATGTTGGGAAAAAGTTCACAACAATGTTCAAAGGTTGACTATGACAAGATCTGATCTTTCATAGCGATATTTAGTCTAGACGGATTAATGTAGCAACCACTACATATAATTTGTTATATGGTAGTTGAATAAACAAAACAAGTTCTTCTAATAGAATCGTTACCTAGGACGTGTGCATGACACGGTCCATAGGGTTTTGTTAATTCATAGGATGCTAAAAGCATATGCAAACTTCAATGGTTGAAGTGAGCATCGCGGAGTTGGAATCTTCACTATGATGAAACTGTTAAAGGAGTTTAAAAGTTCATTAGAGACAATGAAGATGCTTGCATTTGCAAGAAATTAAGTGGGAGCGCTAAGACATGTTTCTAATACATTATGTGGAAGACATATTATTGATTGGAAATAATGTATCTTTTATTAACACATATTAAGAATTTCATCCCGATGAAAGACTTAGGCAAAACCTAAATATTTGGCATCAATAGACGCTAATATGGTTGTGCCAGAAGTACATAGACAAGATATTGAATGAGTTCAATATAGAAACTACAAGAGAGGTTCTTGTCACACAGAAAGGATTGAATGAGTTCAATGTTGATGATATATTCAAGTGTATTGACATTTGGTAAAGTGAAACAAATAATCAAGTATAGATTGATACTTGATGTATGAAATCACAAAGAGTATTTATATCAATCATACTGTGATATGTACAAATCCAGATATGTCCTATGCTCTAAATGTTGTGAGCATATACCAGAATGATTCGTAAGATGATCATTGGACAATAGTAAGGATATTCTTATGATCTTTTGGAAGAACTAAGAGTATATTATTTGTAGAAGTGACAAATAGATGGTTAGTTCATTGTAAAAGTACTACATTGATACTAGCTTTGTCACAAAGTACAAATTAAGTTTATCTCAATCTAAACTAAGGGTGGCACAATATAATGGAAAGTGAGTTCCATAATGGATTTGGATGAGTTCCAAAGTTAAGACATTGTGAGATACTACAACAAAAGGCTAAGTATATGACTGCTGTTTTAGCAGAAAAGAGGGCATTTGTGTCAAGTAGTTTGTTATCAAACTAGGTGTAGTTCACGATGGGATAATACTATGAGGATATATTGCGACAATATTATCAACATGTTTTAACCCCAAAGAGCTAAAGGTCACACCGAAAGACCAAATTTATACAAAGCCATCTCATTAGAGAATGAGTGATGCGTAGAGACGCAAAGACATGCAATTACACACGGACCTGGAAGTGTCAGATCCGGAGATCAGTTGACCACTAGCAATCATGTACATACAACACCAGAAAGCCATAGGTGTTATATACACAAAGGTTTGAAACTAGATTATTGACTCTAGTGCAAGTGGGAGACTGTTGGAGATATGCCCAAGAGGCAATAATAAAGTGGTTATTATCATATATTCACACTTATGATAAAAGTTTACATACCATGCTATAATTGTATTAACCGGAAACATTAATACTTGTGTGATTTGTAAACTAAAATAAGAGTCCCTAGTAAAACCTCTTGTTAAACTAGCTTGTTGGTTAATATATGATCATGGTTTCCTGATCATGAACATAGAGATGTTATTAACAACAGGATCATATCATTAGGAGAATGATATGGTGGACATACTCCTATAGATAAGCATAGCATAAAGATCAAGTCATTTCAATAGTTCAATTGCTATATGCTTTCTGATACATAGTAACCTAATTCCTTCGACCATGAGATCATGCATATCACCTTTACGGATGGATGCTTTGATGACATCAAACACCACACCGAATGGGGTGGCTATAAAGGTGGCATTAAGTGTTCGGAAAGTATTGGTTGAAACACATGGATCAAGAGTGGGATTTGTCCATCCATATGACGGATAGATATACTCTGGGCCCTCTCGGTGGAATGTCATCCAATTAGCTTTAAAGCATGTGACTGGTCACAAGGGATCACATATCACGGAACGAGAAAAGAGTACTTATCGATGCGAGGTTGAACTAGGTATGCGAGATATCGACGATCATAACCTCGGATAAGTAAACTATCGTGAGACAAAGGGAAATTGGTATCGTATGTAAGTGGTTCATTCGATCGCAAAGTAATCATAGAAATATGTGGAGCCATATGAATTTCCAGATTCCTCTATTGGTTATTGTTAGGAGAAGTGTCTCGATCATGTCCGCATAATTCACGAACCGTAGGGAGACACACTTAAGGATTCGACGTTGTTTGAGTAGTTATGGTATTATGAGAAAGAGACCGAATGTTGTTGGTCTCGGATTGGATCCGGGATATCACGAGGTGATCCGGAATGGTCCGGAGAATAAGATTCATATAAGGAAAGTCCGTTTGGAGTTCGGGAATGATTAGGTGTTTTCATCGGGAATGTTCTAGAAGGGTCCGGATTGTCCAAGACTCCGGGGAGGGTACATGAATGTGTCATTGAATGATTGCATCATGTACTAAGTGTTCTTGCTGTTCCAAAACTTGAAAGTCAAAGCGCGGTTTGAAAGTCAAACAGCTAAAACGAGCTGTGGGAAACAAGCAAGAGGAGTTTGAAACCAACTTGGAGGAGTTCCTCTCCTCCAAGCCGGCCCAACTCTAGGCCGAGTTGGGGAGGACTCCTCCTCCCTGGCGCCTAGCCCTCCACCTATAAAAGGAGGGGCCTCCTCCTTGAGACACACAAGTTTCTACCTCTAATCTCCGGTTTAGAGCCGTTTGGTTTAGAGCTTCTAATTGCTTTAGCCTGCGGTTTAGAGCCTTCTAATTGGTGTGTCTAATCTCTAGACCACTAATATCCTCTCTCATAATCCACCATACTCGCTCCGGCTTAAGCGAAGCCTGGATTTCCTCTACTTAGGTACCACGCCGTTGTCTTTGCCGGAATCGCGAGAGTGCTACAACCTCCATTTTCTTTGGAACAAGGAGAGGAAGGTCTTCGTCAATCGAACGTGTGACCGATCATGAAGCGCCGGAGCCTTGGCCGGAAGGATCGTCTACGCGATCTTGAGATTGGAAGTGTACGACTACATCACCCACGAGAATCTGCTCTCGTTAACCGCTTTGGAATCTTCGAGGGTAAGTTATTCCATCGACTCGTTGCTACAATCTAGTAGATAGATCTTGGCTTGTTTGTTTGTATGCGATAGAAAAATTTTGTTTTCCATGCTACGAACCCCTACACAACTATGATGTCACTCTGTGCAACTATGTTTCTTACTCAAATAATGTTTGAGAATAGTATACTCTATAGGTTGCTAGGTGAAGTGGTTATTATATAAAGGTATTTATGAACTATTGAACTAAAGTAACTAGTGAACAATTAAGTGGTGAACAAGTGAGAGATAATTATGAAACAAATCCACCACATCAAAACCGATCATCATGAGAGATGATGTAGCTTCAAAGGCGAACAATCAACATGTTCATCATATCTACTATATGACTCATGCTTTATCTTTCGGTGATCCGTGTTCCGAGACCATGTCTGTACATGCTAGGCTTGTCAAGATCAAACCTAAGTTTCCGCATGAGCAAATCTGCCTTGCTTCTGTTGTATACACTCGCAGAATCTAACACACCCAATCATCACGTGGTGCTTTGAAACAACGAGCTTTGGCAACGGTGCCTACTAAGGATGAACACTTTATAACTTGATATTTTGTGAGAGGGATCATCTTATAATGCTACCATTGAGAACTAAGTAATACAAGATGTATAAAAGGATTAACATCACATGCAATTCATAATATGTGATATGATATGGCCTTTCTTCTTGTGCTTCCGATCTCCACCTTCAAGCACGAATATGATCTCCATCATCACCAGCGTGGCGTCAAGGTCAATGGCGCCACTCCATGGTTTTCGTCCACCAGCATCAACTATTAGAACTACTTTGAATAATAGACATGCAGGTCTAAACGAAATTAAAAGACAACCATAAGGCTCCTACCGGTTGCCGACTTACAATAAGGAATATTGCATACATCATATATAATCACAATCATGGCCATATCACATCACAGCACACTCCTGCAAAACAAAGTTAGATGCTTCTAATTTTCTTTGCATGTTTTACGTGGTTTGGGGCTTTCAATAAGTGTCGTACTAACTTACAAACAAGAACCACAATGTTGATACTATTATTGTCAATCACCCTTGTAAATTGAATCTTCACTATGTTGGGAGAAACAGGCACCCGCAAAGCTACTTATGCAATACAATTTGCATGTCAAGCGTGGAGCAAGTCTCATGATCGATGTCATGTAAGGTTAGCCGGGTCCGCTTCAAGATGCAAAGTACACAAGAAGCAATCAAAAACAAAAGCATCAACACCCACAATGACCATTGTGTTCTACTCGTGCAACAGATCGACATATAGACACGGCTCTGATACCACTGTAGGGGTTCGTAGCATCGAAAACAGAAAATTTCTACCGCATGAACACAAACAAGCCAAGCTCTATCTACTAGATTGTAGCTGAGTCGATTAGAGCACTCACCCTCGAAGAATCCAAAGCGGTTAACGAGAGCAGATTCTCATGGGTGATGTAGTCGTACACTTGCCGATCTCAAGATCACGTAGATGAGCCTTCAGGCGCTGTGTTCCGGCAGCGCTTCCGCAGTTGGTCACACGTTCGGTACTCAATGAATACCTTCCTCTCCCTTGTTCCAGCAGGCAGGAGAGGTTGTAGTTCTCTCCTCGTGATTCTGGCAGTACGACGCGTGGTGTCGGAAGTAGAGGGGAGATACCGCAGGGCTTCGCCTAAGACGGAGCGGGTTATGGTGGATTATTAGGGTTTCCCTGGCAATCTAGGGTTTAGAAGCCGGAGAGGAGGAGGTGGTCGGCGACGGCTGGCGGCGGCGGCATGGGGAGGGGCTGATGTTGTTATGTATCTTTGGGGCACCCCCTCCCTCTATTTATGAGAGGGAGGGTAGATTGGGAGAGGGGAGTTTGAATCCTTCCCCAACTCCCTCTCCTAGTTGGCTTGTGGTGGAGGGAAAGAAGGATTCTTTCCTTCCTCCACCAGGATACATTGTCCTAGTTTGACTTTTCAAACTTACCTTTTGACTTTCAATTTGGAGCTTTAGTTTCTCTCTTACAAATGCCCAACAAAGTGACCTAGGACATGATTCAATCATGCCATTCATTAATGACACATTCATGTACCCTTCCCCTTCCGGTCCGATGAACCTTCTAGACCCTTCTAGATCATTCCGATGAAAAACACCGGAATCATTCCCGAACACTGGAATTGGACTTTCCTTATATGAATCTTATTCTCCAGACCATTCCGATTTCCTCGTGATATCCTCGATCCCATCTGAGACTTCGAACATTCGGTCTCCCTACTTATATTCCATATCTACTAAACAATATCGAATCCTTAAGTGTGTCTCCCTATGGTTCGTGAATTATGCGGACATGACCGAAACACTTCTCCGATCAAAAACCAATAGAGGAATCTATAAATTCATATGGCTCCCACATATTTCTACGATTACTTTGTGATCGAATGAAACACTTACATACGATACACATTTCCTTTTGTCTCGCGATAGGTTACTTATCCGAGGTTTGATCGTCGGTATCTCTGCATACCTAGTTCAACCTCGTTATCGATAAGTACTCTTTTCTCTTTCCCGTGATATGTGATCCCTTGTGAGCCATTCACATGCTTGCAAGCTAATTGGATGACATTCCACCGAGAGGGCCTAGAGTATATATATCTGTCATATGGATGAAAAAATCCCACTCTTGATCCATGTGCCTCAACACATACTTTTTGAACACTCAATGCCACCTTTATAGCCACCCAGTTACGGTGTGGTGTTTGATGTCATCAAAGCATCCTTCCGGTGATGGTGATTAGCATGATCTCATAGTCGAAGGAATTAGGTTACTATATATCAGAAAGCTTATAGCAAACGAACTATTGAAATGACTTAATCTTTATGCTACACTTATCTATAGGAGTATGTCCATCACACCATTCTCCCAATGATATGATCTTGTTGTTAACAACATATCAATGTTTATGACCCAGAAACTATGATCATCTATTAACCAACAAGCTAGTATTATAAAGAGGCTTTACTAGGGAATCTAATTTAGTTTACAAATCACACAAGTATTAATGATTCCGGTTAATACTATTATGGCATGAATGTAAACATTTATCATAAACACAAAGATATAATAATAACTACTTTTATTATTGCCTCTAGGGCATATCTCCAATAACATTTGCATAAAACCCTTGCATTGTTTTGATATCACATCTGAAACCAATTTCAACAATTTGACCCGAAACAATTTCGGTGCTCATCGAAATAATTCCAGCTCTAATAAAACTATTCTCTGATATGTTTTATGTGCCCGATAGTGTCGATATATCTTAAGTGTGTCACCCTACGGTTAGCGAATAATGCATACATGATAGAGACACATCTTTGATCAATAATCAGAAGCAGGACCTGGAGATCCGTACTGACTTCCACATATTCAACGGTGACTTTAGTGTTCGTGTGAACCATTAACGTCATAATCAATTCCTTTTGACTCACGATATTTTACTTGTCCGAGATTGGATCACAGGTATCTACTATACCCTAGTTCAATCTCGTTCCCGACAAGTACTATTTACTCGTTTCATGATATAACACCCTTGTGACCTAGTCACATGCTTGCAAGCGGTGTTTATGTGATATCACCGAGGGGACCCAGAGTATATATCTCCGTTATTAGGATGGAAAAATCCCACTCTTGATTCATAAGCCTCAACTAATACTTTTAGAGTACCCACCGACATCTTTATAATCACCATGTTACGAGTGACGTTTGATGAGATCAAAGCACTCCTACAGAATCAGCGATTGACATAATCTCATGATCAAAGGATTAGGGTTACTTCATATGTGTTTGATGTAGCAATGTAAACCTAATGACTAGATCGTATCGCTATATCTACTTTGGGTCTATGTTCATCATATCATTCTTATAATGACATGATCCCGTTGTTAACAACATCCAATGGTCATGATCAGGAAACCTTGAGCATCTGTTAATCAATGAACTAGTTTAAATGAGAGGCATTACTAATAACTTTGGTTTATTTATTAAACACACATGTATTAAAGTTTCTGATTAATACAATTATAGCATGATAAATAAACATCAATCATAAACTTGGAATAAGATAATGACATTTTATTATTGTCTCTCGGGCATATTCCCTACATCCCTCTCCCTCACCCCCACACACATACACACAAATCCGTGAAGATCGGGCTACCCACGAGGTCAGATCCTCATTAGCTCCTCTTTAGACTCCTACACAAATGCATGGACATTCACCAAGATAGGTTCAATTGTAGTTCATCCTCAAGCTAATCAATAAATGCATCAAGATATATGCAACAATCTCATTCAATGAAACATATAAGTTGAACTGCGACTATACAAAAATAGCATTCCTATGTTTTCCTAGGAATTTGGTCAAACAGGATGTGACCCTCTGGGCTGCATAGGACAGAGCTTCCACACACTCGGGGACATGCTTGGTGGTCTTAGTAGCGAAGTGTTGAGTGTTGCACAATAAGGTCATAGTGTTGGCACATGATGGCTATGAGGATGAGACTCCGTCATGTCACGATGCCGGAAGAGTCTAGAGGGCACACCGGTCCACCCCGACAATGACAAATGGCTAGAGGCGAAGGGTCGTGGACAATGGAGCGCCCGATTGGGATCAAGTAGGGTGTGCAGAGAAGGGTGGAGTGGGTTGATGATTGGGCTAACATGTGGGGTCCAGAGGGCTAGGAAGGACAAAACGCCAATGCTAAGGAAGACAAGGGGGAAACAAGAGATGTAGAAAGTTTTGGATAAATATGTAGGAAATTAATGGTGCCATTGGATTTCCTTTTTAGTCCCTAACGTCAAAGCGAAAATGTGGAGGAAATGCGTGAGAATTCTAGCCGAGGGGCCAAACTAATTTTGACAACAGTCTAGCGATAAAATAAAAGATAGTATACCTTTTCATTCCATGTTCAATGAAAACATGATAGAGCTTATGAGATAGTAGCCGTGTGTTTTTGCGTTGGCACATAATAATCGATAAAACAAAGCATCAATCGCCCGGGAAGATCTACAAGTTGGCCGGTTGTGCAGCTCGCCAAAATCTATTCCAACTTCTCTTGATATATAACTTTATTAAGTATTGGAGAGTTGGGTTTTATTAGGGAGAGATGAGAAATCCATCCCACTAGTACTTGCATGTACTACGTCATGGCAAAACCGACCGTTGTTGGTGTTGTAACGCCACTAAAAAGCTGGTCCTTTGTGATCGCCGAAAGAGCACGAACCGAGCCATGTAAAACCAGGTGTAAAGCAGGGGCAGTTTTCCCCCACTATCCAGTGACGACCATGTAAATTTATTCACAGAGCCTTAATGGTGCCGTTAATTAGTCCCACGCACAGCTGCTAGCGACCCAATCATATGCCCCACTCCCGGGCGGCGCTGTATCAACGAATTGATTTTACGGCTGCGCGCACTCTCGCTCTGTCAGGTTAAGTTTAGTTTCAGGGAAAACCAAAGGGCAAAATTAAGCCGCGAACCCGTTGGATTTGGACCTCTTGTTTTTTCTCCCTCCGTCATATGATTCTTGCCGTTCGCAAAGCTCGCGTGTGTGTGTTCATCCTCCCCGTACGGCGTACGTGGACACGTGATTCAGGAGAGATCCAACGGTCCTGGCGCGATCAGTGCGTGGGTTACTGCCTTTTACCCTGAATTCCTCGGCCCCTTTAATTCTGTTGCGCGGAGACGAAGGCCAAGGGATTTGAACTTACACAAACAACCCCCTGACTAGCGTTTGGGCCGTTTATATATATATACGCGCGCTATCCGCCATCGACGCCCCACTTCCTCCTCCTCCCCGGCGTCGGGACTCGATCGGGAGCACACAGCCGCCAGTGCAACTAGCTACGAGATACGGTTACCATCGAGCGAGGTCGAGGTCAAGGTCTCATCTCCCATGGGAGACGTGAAGCGGCTGGTTATCCGGAAGTATGACCCCTCCACGGACCGCGCCGGCACGGAGGCCGTCGACGGCGGCTGCGAGGTCGGGCAGCCCGGCGGGATGTCTCTCCACGCCGACCTGCTCGGCGACCCCGTCGCTCGCATTCGCCACTCGCCGGCGTACCGCATGCTGGTAAGTGTATATACTGCCTATCTGTATTCCTATCCTAGGTACAGCCGCATATCAATGCGCGCGGCTCGCTGCTCGACCACGGCACGGCTACACGTCGCCAGAGAGCAAGCAGCGAGCTGATTTCGATCGTTTTCGTTTCTCCTGCTGCTGGTACTGGGTTGCTTTAATCTCCGAACTGTTCTGATTTGGACATGGAAGGTAGCTGAGACGTCCGGCCCTGGCGGACGGCGGATCGTCGGCGTCATCCGCGGCACAGTCAAGTCCGTCGCCACCGGGAAGAGCTGCCCTGGCGCCCCCGCCTTCGCCAGCGTCGGCTACATTCTCGGCCTCCGCGTCTCCCCCTCCCACAGGTAAGAATTGAATTGGTCTTTCCGTTGCCCGTGATGCTAGTATCTGCGGGCGCGCGCGCGCGCGCGCCTACGTGCGTGCACTGTAGCATTGATTCCGCGCGAAGAAACTAATGGGGGACGCGTGATCGATCGGTGCATGCAGGAGGATGGGGATCGCGCTGAGCCTGGTGCGGGAGCTCGAGCGGTGGTTCTCGCTCATGGGCGCCGAGTACGCCTACATGGCCACGGACAAGTCAAACGAGCCGTCGGTTCGCCTCTTCACGGCGCGCTGCGGCTACTCCAAGTTCCGGACGCCGTCGCTCCTCGTGCACCCCGTGCACGCGCACCGCCTCCGGACGCCGCGCCGCGTCCGAGTTCTCCCCCTGGACGCGCGCGACGCCGAGCAGCTGTACCGCCGCCGGTTCGCGCACGTCGAGTTCTTCCCCGCGGACATCGGGGACGTCCTCGGCAACAAGCTCTCCCTCGGCACGTTCCTGGCCGTCGTGGACCGCGGGTACCAGTGGCGCGGGGTCGAGCACTTCCTGGCGTCGCCGCCCGCGTCGTGGGCCGTGGCGAGCCTGTGGGACTGCGGCGGCGTGTTCCGTCTTGAGATGCGTGGCGCCTCGCGCATCCGTCGCGCGGCAGCGGCCGCGAGCCGCGCGCTGGACCGCGCTGCCAAGTGGATGCGCGTGCCGTCCGTCCCGGACTTCTTCCGCTCGTTCGCGGGCTGGTTCGCGTACGGCCTCGGCGGCCACGGCGACGACGCGGCGCTGGCCGCGGAGGCGCTGTTCGCGTCGTTCGTGAACAAGGCGCGCGGTAGGGCGGCAGCCGTGGCAGTAGAGGTGGCCGCCCTCGACCCGCTCCGGCGCCGGCTGCCGCACTGGCGAAGCCTGTCTTGCACGGAGGACCTGTGGTGCATGAAGCGGCTGGCAGGCGGCGCGGACGGCTGGGACTGGGCCAAGTCAGCGCCTGGCCTCTCCATCTTCGTGGACCCCAGAGAGGTGTGATTGACTCGGCAGCGACCGTCACTAGACCAGCTAGAGCTAGAGCTAGGGGTTTAGGTTGTTTTGGCCTTTGTTGGGCGTTCGGATTTAGCAATTTCTTTTTTGTTGCTACTGGTTTTGGTAGTCGAGATTTTGTAGGGCTTTTTTTGTTTTTTTTTTGGAGGTGTATAAATCGTGGGAGGCTATGAACCGGTCGATCGATTCGTCGAATCGACGAGACAGAGATGTGACACAGACGGCGAGAGCAAAGTCGATGAGATATTGTCAAGCAGTTACTAGCAGTAGATAGATGTTTTAGGGGAGCCATTATCTACCGCCCAGGTTTCTCTCGTTGATAATAATCTTTTACATTCGCGAACTATTCTTCTTGGCGCGAGGCGTGACGGCATGGCACAATCTGGAGTTGACACGTTGCCACTTGACAACCTGGCGGTTGCCATCCGACTTCCGACCGTGCCCAGGTGGTACTTCAGGCCCGCTCTCTATAATTTGCGTTGTCCTTTCAGATTGGAGCATTGAAAACCTGTTAGAACCATAGTGAATTTGCTGCAGTATATTGTGGCATGGGCTGAAAAATGACTCGCTCTGAGTATTTCTCATTTCCTGCCATTCGTTATTATCAGTTTAAAGGCGGTTTGTCTCCTACCAATATTTTGGGCCTTTATAACTCTCTCAAGGAGAAACCCTTACATTATAAATTTTCTTATGATAATGGAAATTCCATGTCTCTACATTCGGAAAAAAACATCTCTGTTGTTTAAATCGTTTAGCACCATGAAAATTGTGTGGTCTACAGATAGACATATCAAGGTAGGTAGTGGAAATGGACAGTGGCAGCTATGTACTCAATTTGTGTTGTCCACTGACGTAACAAAATCAGAGTAAATAAGAGGTGTCGAACGTTTCGGCTTATTTGGCTATCCACGTCTTTCCGACGCCCCCTCCACCCTACCCCCACCCCCACCTCCGCGCGTGAATCATCTCCGGTAGGTAGCAGCATAGGTAGAAAAACTAGCAGCATAAGTAAAAAAAAATCACTATTAGTTCAATGGTATATTTCTCACATGTTGCTTTTTGTTATTGGTTTATGGAAGGTTTCTTTCCTGCTGGTGTTTTAGCCCTTTATAACTCCTAGAACGTGCAACCATTTGTATTATGGGCGTCATTTGATAATGGAAACTGGATTACGCTCCTTCCATTGTAAAAACACGTGTATCCCATGTTTTCTTGCTTTCTGTTATTATCACTATGAGAAGTGTATGTCCTGGTTGGTTGCCCACAACAAATTTTGCGCTATTCCATTTGTGGCTCTGTAGTGGCTCCATGAGGGAAAATGTGGCATGTGCCATGATCTGCATTTTGTTTGGTTGCTCGCACGGAATTTTGCCATTTTTTAAGCATGTTGTTTAGTTGCCTACAACTGTAATTTCAGTTCGAGAAAATGCAAAAGTTAGCTGTTTAGTTCAGTGCAAATATGCGGACTCATAACCTACTTAAAATGTGGTGATTTTAGAACCATAATGCTACACATCACCCCATTGACTAAACAATACAAAAAACCTAATTAACAGCTGCGGATATAACTTGATTAACATACTACTACTGCTAACGCTGCTGCTGCTACTACTACTACTACTACTACTACTACTACTACTACTACTACTACTACTACTACTACTACTACTACTACTAATGTTGCTGCTCCTACTACTACTGCTACTGTTGCTGCTCCTGCTCCTGCTCCTGCTCCTTCTCCTGCTACTGCTGCTGCATCAACATGAGCACTTCATGTCCTTGCACACTAGCATCAAGGGATAACACCACTTATCAAAATATACATAATTTTTAGAAACAAGGCATCCGATTTCCCCAACAACATTAAGGATTGAAACCCCTGATCAAAAGAAACATCGGTTCTTCCTACATGCATGCATACCACTACTACATCATACTATCAGATAGATAACACTATGAGACATGTTGGAGCTCACACCTAGCCATGGTCAGGGCAGGTGTACTGTCCGGCGGTGGATGAGACAACCTTCAAGATCGTCATATTCATGCCAAAGGCTCGAAGCTTGAACTCCACCACTTTGTTGACTACTACAGATCGTACTTGAAGATGATCTATGGCTAGTTTCAACTCAGCACCACCCGCCTGCCGAGATGGGCCATATGCACCCATTAGTTGTAGCACCGACCGGCGGACACCGCCATGCAATGGGAAGAGGGTTCTTCACCCACTCCGCATGCCCTTGTGGAATATCGGTAGAATAAAAATCATGTGCAATTCATTCTTGTTGGAGGTAGAGTCAGCAAGGCACCCAGGCTCTAGGAATGTGCCCTAGCTTGGGTTAACATCGTGGGTGTGTGGTGTTTGCCACCTCCTATATCGTGAGCTTCAGTGCTTAGCGATTCACTAGGAATTTACATCCTAGAACCCAGGGTGGATGCCAGCCCTGCCCCACCGTGTTGCAATCCAACTTGATCACCTTATTATCAAAAGGGACGTTGTGATAAGAACAATGCACGCGACCTTGTGCGGTGACCCATCATACCACTGCATGATGTAGTACACTATATTCGTTGACATAACACCAATGAGACACCGTTCCACCATTATTACATCCCTCAGAGTGGTACAATAGAAACATAGCAGGTCCAAGACATGATTATAGATTACAACTCGATTTTTTATAAAAGATCCAGAGGACACTCTAGGTTATAGAGTGAAAAAGAAACTTCTTACAAAGAAGAACCAGAAATAATAACTCATAAATATCCTACTAGAATACTAGCATCTAAATTATCTGCCTTGCAAATGTTTCTATTGCATTGATCTACAAAACTAGGTTCTATGGCTAGATATTATACTTCTATCTAATCAGCAACTTCGTCTTCAGTTCAGTTGATGTATATGCTGTCTCCATTAAATTAATTTAAGAGCTTGAGTTTTTTATGAGGATTCCTTTAAGCGTATGTTGGTGTTGATGATGTCTTCATCAACTTTAGAATCTAGTAAGGGTTAACAAGGTATGGTTGAGTATGAGTGTACTCAGCAATTTCACTAAAAAGGAGTGTATGATACACTATCTATAACCACAGATGAAGGTTTACGTAAATATTTCTTCAAAGGTTGCTTTTATTCTGAAAAGCTATGTTCCAGCCTTTACAGGTTTACCAGAACTTCATGAAGCTCCTTTCCTTCCGCGTTCATAGATCCTTCCTGAAACATGGAGTAACATATCACAATTTTTACACTCTGCAGAGGTGCATTACTTTGCCCATAAGAGATCAAATCCTTGTTGCACAACTGGGCAGCTTGCCCATCCACACTTTCTATGGTGTGGAGCCCAGCAGATGATCCAAGCCAACCACTTCCCTTCTCTACGACTCCACATGTAAAAACGACCCCCAAGCAGAACGACCTCTGTTAACACGCATCATATATATAACTATGGCTGACTCCTTGAGGACTCTAGTGAGCAGAACAATGCCAAGTAAGGACTAGTGTTTAAAGAAGCAATATGCTATTATGCATAAGTAATGCTATGCATTTTATAGAACTCTCCATGTGAATCCCTAATATTATACGTGAATTGTATTTAGGTGATTTATTTAATATTTGGTTTATTTTCACTTCACAAGAAAATATATCTATAAGGAAATTAAGTCTTAACATATAACCTATAAAATTAGAGTTCAATAACAATCTAAGATTGAGGTTAATTTCTATCTGGTAAATATGATGAAAGTTCATGTGTTGAGTTATTTAGAGTTGAAAGAAAATATTATAGATTTGTTATTTGAAGTGGCAAAAAGAATAACCTTCAAAGAAAAGGCTGGTTATGTTAAGTTCATCAATCTAGAAGGTTGTTAGGATCAAAAGTATGGTCTTTGATATAGTACAATTAATATTAAGCTATTATATTTTTGGTGTTTTGTAAAGTATACCAAAGTTAAATATATAAACATAAATAACTTTAAACATGATGTTTATGGCATTACTAAGGTTGAGGTTTTTTCTATGCTTAATAAAGGTTACAGGATTATTTATCCCTAGTATGAATGGATGATAACTTTTACCTTCTAAGTGAATACCTTTTATTATTTGGAAATGTTGGATCTAGCAAGTTTGATAACTTGGATACTAAGTTAACAAAACTAGGATTCAAAAGTATGTGGCTTGAGTTTATATTCGTGAATTACTCAATATGGTTCTTTTGGGATAATACTTAACTTGTATTATAAACAAATAAATGTTTAATGGTGACTGTTGAATATAATAATAATAATTATGGCTTTATCTTAGTAGAATTGACATTTTAACCCTTTTTGCTTGTTTTATCTAAGTTATAAGGTAAAAGTCATTTTAAAACATTAAAACTATCTTCTTTATAATTATTAAAGAGATACAATCATTTATGTTAGACAACAAATTCTAAAGTCTTAAGGTAAAGTTAAAAGGAATTTATTTGAACTTAAAAATGATAAGGAAAGTACATTCTATATTTTTGATAATTTCTAAGTAGTTAATTAAATATATTTTGGACTTATTTTGATTTATAAAATGATAAGAGAAAATATATATCTTTTATTTTAATAAAAGAAAAGGATTATAAAGTCAATTATAACACTTATTTATTTATAACTCTTAAAATGAATTGGAATTTTAGAATTAGTATTTTTATAAAATAGTGGATTTATTTTTATATACAAAAATGATTTTTATTCATTTTTAGGAGTTTTCCTTATTTTTGTTATATTTATTTAGAGTTAATGGTGTTGATATTTTTTTGCATTTTATTTAACTCAAACAAGTGATGTTATATTTTTCTTAGGTAGATATTATTTTTGTGAATATTTTGATATAGCATATGCATTTTTAGGACTTCCTTACATTCTCCTAGGGTTTAATGTGTTGAGAGGGTATTATGATAATTTATTATGGTATTTTCTTTTATTTTGTATCTTTCTTATAAGACCTGGGCCTGGCCCACAACCTAGCCCATTAGGTCGGACTAGACCATGTGGTCCTGTCCATTGCGTCGGGTTGACCAACCCAAATCCTCACCCTCTCTTCCTCCTTGATGACCCACAAGTATAGGGGATCGCAATAGTCTTCGCGGGTAGTATTAACCAAAATTATTTATTCGACACAAGAGGATCCAAAGAATACATGCAAGCCTTAACAACTGAGTTGTCAGTTCAGCTGCACCTGGAAATAGTTCTTGCTCACAGAAGTTTATCAGTAGCAACAGTTTGGTAGTAGCAACGGCAAGGCAAAGCAACATCAACAGTGAAACATGAGCAATAATGTGATACTTGATATGATGGGATTCGAGTGCGGTAGGCATAGGGATGGATGACGGGCGTTGCATGGACGAGTCTAAACATGTAACTTCAAGACATAGGGCATTGCAGATAAATAATAACAAGCATCCAAGTACTAAATAATCCTAGGCATGTGCTCCAAATATAGTCATACGTGCTCGCAATGAGAACTTGCACAACATCTTCTGTCCAGCCAGCCCGTGGCAGCGAGGCCTCTAGGGAACTACTAGCAATTAAGGTGATCCTTTTAATAGAGCACCAGAGCAAAGTATTAACACTCCATGAACACATGTGATCCTCACACCACAGCCATCCCCTCCGGTTGTCCCAATTATTGTAACTTTGGGGCCTTTGGATCCGGACAATGATATGTGTACACAACTTGCAGATAATATCATAAACAATACTATCATAATGATTCAATAATAAGTTCAGATCTGAGATCATGGCACTTGGGCCCTAGTGACAAGCATTAAGCATAACAGTTGCAACAAAGTCAAATAGCACAAGAGATACTAGGCACTATGCCCTAACAATCTTATTCGATTACATGATAGAACTCATCCAATCCCTACCATCCCCAAGACTACAGCGGGGGATTACTCACTCATGGATGAGGGAAACATCGGTGGTTGATGGAGATGCGTTGGTGATGACGATGGCGATGATCCTCTCCAAATTCCTAGTCCCGGCAGTTTGCCAAAACGGAGTTTCTGGATCCGAATCTTGGTTTCTGGTGCTGGCGGTGGAGCAGAACTCTTTCTAAAAACTATCGAACCCCCCTCGGTTTTTAGGTCAAAAGGCAACTTATAGGCGCAGAGGGAGGCCGAAGAGCTGCCTAGGGTGGCCAAACCTCCCTTAGACGCGGGGTCAGGTGGTCCCACGCCTAGGGTGGGTCTGGGGCCCCCAAGTCTCCTCTCTGTCTCCCCTTCTAGCTCCATGGATCTTCTAGCGAGAAATAGTTTTTGGCATATTTTCTGGGATTTTTCCTAATAGTTCATTTTTTGCACAAAAACAAGACACCAAGGTAATTCTGCTAAAAACAACGTCAGTCTGTGTTAGTTGTATACAACTCACACGAGTTTAGAGGAAAAACAATAGCAAAGTATTCGATAAAGTAGATACGTTTTGGACGTATCACTCCTATAGGCCTTCCTTTCTCCCCAGCGATGTTGCAGCCCCGCCGCAGACGCCACTCGATTCCGGCACGTTCCGGCTTCACCGGCTACGCCATTGGTAGCAACAAAGTGCCACCTCTAGCTACTGCTACCTATCCAAGTCGATTCACTTTTCTAGCTGCCTCTCGCTCGCTCTCCTCAATAATTGGTGCTAGGGTTTCGGGATCCGTCCCTGCTTTGCCTTCCAACACCGGCGGGATGACAATATCGGCAACCCGGCGCCATTGGATCTCGATGACCTCCCCACTACGAGGTGTGCGATAACAGTGTGGTGTTGTTGATGATCTTCTGTCGCCCTTACCCCTCGTCGTCGACGTGGTGCTACTACTGGCGTGTGGTTGGCACGGATGTTGATGCACATGTGACGCCATGCCACCACCGTTTGTTGTTGTCTGCTCCGTCCCTTCCTAGGTTGGAGCGCCGCCCACTTATGGTTGCCGACAGTAGCGGCTAGGCACAGGTATATCACCTTGTTATCCCTGTGCCACCGTGTCGTGGCCTCCCTCACCATCAGCCTCAACACCAATGATTGCTTCCTCTCCGGCGAATTCTTAGATTGCCAAATGTAAGTACCCCTCCTCTTCTTCTCTTCTTTTTCCCCTCTAATATTCCTTCAGTTGCAAGCTATCATTGCTTTACTGAGACAATTACATGTCCTAGGGTTACTAATTTGGGTTAGAGATTCTCTGCTGCTAGTGGTGACCATTGTGTAAACCCCTATTGATCCATGTTCCTCTAGTGTTGAGATATTCGGATATATTCTGAGTAATACTTGACTAGATTTCATACCTTATCTTGAATGATTGAATCATTCGTTCGCTGCTAGATTTAGAGAATGCAGTGACATGGCTTAACCCTATGTGCTACTGCACTGTTGTACTTACATATACTTAAATGAATCTTGTATTCAGTGATGTATGTTATTTGGTACAATTTGCATGATAAAAATGATTCCTAGTATTTATTACTAGGAAGATGACATGAAATCAAAATTGTTGGTGATGATGTTGGCTAGGATGTAAATAGTGGCTTATGTTGTCCTTGTGTTGTTATTGTGGTGCCTTAAATGATGAGTGTGCACAATAATAATTTAAACAACATGATCAACTGCTATGAAATGCTACATGTATTAATGTTCTGAGCGGTATTAAATCATCATCATGGATGATGTGTTGTATAAAAGTATTATTGGAATTAGCCCCTGCCTATGGTGCAAGAAAATGAGGCCTAAACTTGATAAGGACAGATACTAATTGGGGGTAGTTTCTCTGTGATGAATCTGTCAAAGCATCACTATGGAGATTTTTGAGAAATCCTATTCCTTTCTTCTACCAATATTTGCCAGCTTTGTTGGTGAGCTTAATATTTGATGATTGCTTGCTAAAATTGATATAATCCATAGGACTGTGTGGTGTGGAATGATTCTGTACAAATGTTGGTAGTGTGATATATACTATTGAATGATTCCTAATGAGTGAAACTGGGAAGATGATTTAGAGATGTGACTTCTAGACTCAGTTGTAAAGATTACTAAGCTTGTGCTATCAATTTAATCATAAAGATATCTTATGTATGATTCCTAAGCTTTTAGCATAGAAAGATGATTCCTATGGTTTGCATAGATTTTAAAAGTTCAGTTTGCTGGTTAAGTTGCCACTGTGGTGCCTCCAGTAGGTGGTTGATCTAGCATAACTTGTTGCTCGAAGCTTGGTTGCAATCATGTTTGCATAGTAGTGGTGGATGTGGAGACCTGGCCAGTGATGCATAGTCTAAGGCCTAATTTTCCAGAATAATAAAAATGCTTGACTTGTGTTCCCTTTGTAGCTCTATTTGAATCTGAGAGCTCTTCCCCCTTCCAAAACTATTTCTTGGATAAGTTGCTCTGAACAGATACTACAACTAGTTCCGAGGATATTCACCTACTGCTTGTAGAGCTCTTCTTGAGGAGTTGCTGGCTTGGCTTGTTCCTCCTAGTGATAATATTGATTTTCTTGTTGTAGGATTGATGACCTTCTGCTGGTCCTTGACTTCTTTTCATCCTATCTCCTCCTAGCTCTTCTCTTGATCTACTCCAGTGACTTCACTTAGGTGACAATATTAATTATGATGAGCTGGGTGAGATTTTTGGTTGATGAAATGGATGAACTGTGGTGGTATGGTGTTCTTGGCTATACTAAACTAATGGCATGGAGAAGTTGATGCGATGATGAATTAGCAATGACAAATGTTGTTTTTAAGTTCCTAGTGGTGGAGTGTATGGGTACTAGTTGCTATGTTGCGGCTATGCTATGGTATCCTCTATATTTGGGTGATTCTCTCTTGTGCTGACAGCACATAGATTGCATGTGTGTGAATAAGATACTTGTTGATGGTTCTCTCTAGTCCAGTTTGCCACGTAAGGCTTGAGGATGAGATCAAGTAAAGCTATGATCTTTTCCTGATGTTTTTACCTTTTGCCTTTTACTGATCTGGTGAAACTATGCCCGTCTTAATGCCAGTGATGTAGGATTGAGGCACAAAACATTTTATAAGAACAAATTCTACAATTTGTCCCCCTTTTAAATCACTTTATGATGATATTGGCAGTAGCATCTCTCTGCCTAACCTGAGAGTAAAACTAACCAAAATAATTCCATTTTTATTTATTATTTGCTGCTTGTTTGTCTTGTTTTGTAGGTACATAAGTTAAGAAGAAATGAAGATTTAGAAAAAGAATTAGTTAGGTTTTAGTATAAGATTTTTCTAGTCTTATTAGTTGCAATTGTTTACTTATTGTAATTTTCCTTTTTTATTTGAATAATTTAAATTACTTTGTAATATTGTACCTATTAATAAAGTTTATACTTTATCTTTATTATTACACATAATATTTTATTCTTATATTAATGTAATTATGTTATTTTCCTTTTCTTTTTATTAGTAGAAACTTGTAAGGGGTTCTACCTTATTTAATAATCTTTCTTCTTTTTATAGTTAAAGCTTGTAAATAGTATATCTCAATAACCGAGGAGTATTCCATTCTTTAATGAAAATACAATATAATATTATATGAAATCATAAAGTCTAATATTTTCTTATTCACATTCATGTAATATATATTTATTCTTATTCATTGAAATTTATAAATGGTTGAATACTAGTTATGTAATAAAGAATACCAATCTTTATTTGGATTTGGAATTTATTATAGAACTCCATTATTATTTGGGAATTTAATCCCTTTAGTTATTAATATAATTCAGTTACCATTTATAATTGATACTTCAATTTCATACTCTTTTTGAATTCAAATATACCATTTGAATAATCAAATTTAGATTATTTTCCTCACAACACAAAGATTCAATAGAGGTCATGTCAAAATATGTCGCACCCGTCCTGACGTTTCTATCAGAACAAGAGAGATCTCGATCCCTCTATAGCTATTTTAGTTTTGCGCGACAATTCCCCGAATTTTATTATGAATGTATGCAATACACACACATGTGGCCTCACTATTTCTAGCTGCTAATCCTGGGATGTTACACATTGTGCAGACAATATATCAATATATACAAGCTAAACAATGAACTAGAGCTGAGGTAGAAAAATCATATACATGGATTGTGCGCAAACCATATATGTTAGAAAACCATGTCATTCACAAGAATAATAATGAGCTAGAACTAGAATCATAACAACTAGAAGTAGAACAATTCTCTATAACTACAAATAGAGTAATGAACTGGAATAAAAACAAGTAAAACAATGAATAGTTCAGAAACATATATGCCTAGTCTTGTAGTGTTGTAAATCTAGAGATCTAGTTGGTACGACCATATTCGTTTCATGTAAGAATGAAGTGCGGGCACTCGCAAGAGGAGGATAATCAAATGGTTTTAACCGCCCTAGAAAACCCTAACCATAAGTGTAATAACCTAAGTCAATGTAAGTGTAAGTACTTACAATGGAGATGTCAACCGCTAGAGCCGAAGGTGAAGCCTTTGGAGCCAAAGAAGAAGCCCCTAGTGCTAGGTAGTGGCCTCCGCAGTGGTCACTGAAATCCATGAAAACTCAACAAGGGATGACTAGT
Source organism: Avena longiglumis (assembly GCA_030063025.1). Taxonomy (NCBI): domain Eukaryota; kingdom Viridiplantae; phylum Streptophyta; class Magnoliopsida; order Poales; family Poaceae; genus Avena; species Avena longiglumis. The sequence continues at coordinate 519,975,230 of CP125975.1, forward strand.
CGGTCATAATCACATTCTTAGCCTGTGAGCTGGAGATATTAGCCACCGCGGCGGCGGCGAAATCCTTGGCAACTCGAAAAGGGAAAACTCGTCTACTACAATCGCCTTGCCAAGAATGCATCTTGCTCAAATGAGGTTCTACCTAGTCTTGTGTGTCTTGTGTACTGCCGAAGGCTCCAGTTGGTGCATATTAACATACATGTTTTCTTCGCAAATATAGATGAACTAAACCTATTTTATGGGTGAAACACAAATATTTTATCCAATGGTAAGGATAAATCGGCTTTCAAAGATATCTAATCCAAACTAGTATTTTTTCTTTTATTAAAGCAAGTATGGGGAATGATTTGTAAATAGTATGGCAGATATGGATATGCTCGCTCATACTAGGCTAAGAATCTTGTCCTTATCTTTATCCTTGAAAGTGAACTACTCTTGGTCAAAAATAAAGCCATGGCCGCTGCCGTGAAAGATCGCACAGATGATGTGGCTGCAGATGTAATAGACCTCATCGCCGCATGCATAAGGGGAAAGGATCCCTCAGCGTCGTATACATGTCCCCTTTGTTTGCGGTCGCTTACTTGAAGAGTTGGGTGGCGACTCATTGATCATGATCAGACTTGTTACAGAGAGAGATGCGAGTGGCAAAGATGTAGAGGAGCCCCAACCATGGAGCAACGACAAATGGGGGTGAGATATGGGGCTTTCGTTGGTGAGGGAAGTGGTGTCTAAATTACAACATAATGTCCCATCATACATGCTTTCCTATGTGTGCAAAGGAGAAAATTGGTTGAGCGAAAACCGCTGATTCGGTCATTCCGTTGTTGTTTGGTACATCCCAGTAACCAAACTGATGTTTTTCCCCAACAGGCATGTTTGAAAAAATTTAGGTCACCAAACTTTCCGTTCCTGTATGGTCTTCGTCCGTCCACACATCTGTCAGGAACATACTTTGTTTCTGCTTGTACTGAAGATTGAACACACACAATATATTTTTCATCATTGTTGAACCATTTGATGAAGAGTTTAGTGCTTGTATTAATTAGTTTCGAAATTAAGGCCTAAGTATGACTATCTATAATAATGTTATATTCCAAGGCTCTGGTCGACTATATAAAGGCCCGAGAGGTGGATAGGAGGATCGCCTAAGAAAAACCCTAAACATTATGTTCTTGCTTCACTACCTTTACCCTCTAATTATTATTATATGTTCGTATTTCATAGATTTACTTACAATTTCCTACCTTTCTTCCTTAGTTCTAGATGCCCAACTAGTCTGCTCCTGACAATTGGTTATCAAATTAGTGAATCCTAGAATAATCCTTTTACCCCGGGTTTGCTGGTCACCTTGATATAGCTACAAGATTCTAGTGATTCCAAGATTGGAGTCTGGTGCATTTTCCATCCTCTCGTCATTGGATCTTCAATGGTAAGGAGCAATCATCACCACCCATGTTGTAAATCTATACTCGTTCAAAGGAGGTGTTAGACCAAGCGGCCAAGGAAGCATGTGATCTGGAGATAGCACATGTGCTAGGGAAGTAGGAAGCAAAGATTGAATGTCATGTACCTCGTGAGGTGCTCAACATCAACAAACACCTTGAGAAATGGCAACAATCAGTCAATTCACTGCAAGGTAATATCTCAAAGTTGTTTGGCATGGTAGCACAACTACGATTAACCATGAATACTACGAGATCATGCGGGTATGGAATCACACCACCACATTAGAGCCATATGGTGCTCAACCTAGTTTATGAAGAAAACACTCCTACCAAGCCTTGTTGATGTTTTTCCAACATCCACAACCACCAACCATACAACACCATATCCTAGTATCTAAACCACATCCTAGCCAACTTCCTCAACCTATTTTCGCACCCTCACATCCATCCCAAAACCACTAGCTTGTCAACCCAACAACTCCACACAAAAGTATCAAGCTTTTTATGCTCCACCAGTTTCCCATAAGCTGCAACGGAAAAACCCTTGGCAAATTATTTATACCACTAATACCCAATGCACCTAACGTACACTAACAAACCTCCACCTTTTTTATCCATAGTCACACACTATACCATACCAATACACATACTTCCAACAACAAAATCCACAAATGTTTCGACATCTAGATCCTCTAAATTTCTCTCAGTCAAATTCTTACACTTTTCCACCTTATTAGAACATATACCATACTACCCACCTCATTTTTCTCCCAACCAAAACCCCCACTCCTGAATATTACTACACACTAAACCAACCCACTTTCCCCCTCAAAACCACCAACTTCAGCCATACCACCACATTATGACAATCGGGGAATGGACAAAGTAACACATAGTAGAGACAACCTACTCAAGGTGTGATAACATCCAACATTTTGAGAATAATGAAACAAGACAACCTTTTGAGAAAAATTAAACAAGACAACAATAACACCAACAAAATCAATATGGTCCTTATATCAGGACTGCTAATATTGATCTTTTATATTTTATGGTGAAAATGCTCAAAGTTGGTTAGTTGAGTGTCAAATAATCTTCGAGCTAGCTGGTATTGCACATGAAAATAAGATCAAATGGGAAAATTCTCATATAAGAGGGAAATTAAAGGCTTAATTTAGTAGCTCAGTTGTGGACTTGTATCTCATGAATTGGCAGTAGTTTTGTACCATTTTTCTACTCTAGGGGCTGATGAATCCATGGAGCGATGTCAAGAATTAAAACAAACATGCACAATTGATAAATACATTGGCATGTTTAAGATTGAATGAATGATAAAAAGATATAATAGTTAACTCCCTAGAATTTTATTTTTCCTTAGATTTATTTGTGGCATCAAAGACACAATTAAGCATGATACGAAGTGTCATAAACTTGCAACTCTCAAAGTTTCTTATTTGTTTGCAAGAAGGTAAAAGCAATACTATCTGGAAAATAAGAAACAAATATCTCAAATTGTCAAGATAAATGCTATAGTGCGTCTAGCTAACACAAACAATGCCCCGAGAGAAACAATATACCCTCCTATCAGTAGAAAACAAAGAAATGATCCAAATGTTGGTATTGTCTTGAAACTATACTTTCTGACACAAATGTAGTGGTGTCAAAATCATGGTCAACGCCATTTAATTAGAAGGTCATTTCTATGATCACGACAATTAAGAAGAAGCATTATAAACCCAAGAAATTCAGGAAACAAATATGCTTAAAATTTAACAATTAATGTCCATATATGTAGATGGGGTGCAAGAAAATTTGAGTGAAAATACAATCTCCCTTGGGCCTACTATTTGTGGATTCCAATCCATTGCCTTAATTGAATCAAGAAGTTCAAATACTTTCTTAGATAGAGATTTTGCAATCAAGCAGAACCTGCCTATGCAAGCTTCTAATGCTAGAATAATGAAAGTTGTAGGTAGAGGAACACTCATTTTTATGCAGAAGTACTAGTGTGAGATAATTTCAAAAATAAACAATTCATTAGTGGTTTCAAAGTGTTACCTATCAAAGGATATAACATGGTTCTTGAGTGAGCTAGCTAAAGCCCTATAACCCTACAACCTTTGATTGGGTGAATAGAACATGGTCCTTGAAAGTGCATCAGTGGAATTTTTTTGCTCGACACAACGTCATCCACCTATCTAGCGCTTTTGTGGCACGACAAAGGATGTGCCTCGATATATTACTGAAGACAGCGGAACTTTAGTGTCGTATAACCATGCATTATTTGCCATGTTACACCTTTTAGTGTCATAGAAAGTTAATTATATTAACAATAATTAATTTATGTTGCATTGTGGTGTTCAGTAAACATATCAGTGCCACAACAGTTACTAATTTAGTTTCTCCATACCATTTATATTTATTACGATCCCATTTAAACAAAAAATTATATATTTATACTTTTTTCACATATTAAAAAATAAAAAATAAGAATTCCAACACACTAAATCTAATTATAGAGAGACTCTCTATTCTAAGAAGTTCTAAACAACATCCCCGCGTGGATCTTCTTCGCCCACTGCTAGCACAAATACCATGCGCAGATCGGCTTCATACATCGCGAGCGCGACAACCACATGCAGATTAGCTTCATCCACCGCGAGCATGATGACCACATGCGGATCAAATTTGTCCACCATGAGCACAACAACCACATGTGAAAGAGCATTTCCTATCCCTGTGATTTTGATGTTTGATAACAACACATCTATCATTTTAATTGTGCGCTAAGTGTATCCCAGATTTTCTAGATATTGACACAAATATTGTCGTGCCCACAGTTTCCCTTGCCAAAAAGTCATTTATGCTGACCGGTAGTAACGGAAGTACAACCGGTACTACCGCTTGGCACCGGTACTACCGCTCCTGGTACCGGTTGGATCCGAGCAAGTTGGGAAGGTCTTGTCTTTTGTCAGTACCACCCGGTACCGCGGAGCGGCACTACCGCTCCAAAACCGGTAGTACCGCTTGTGGCAAGCGGTACTACCGCTTGGACTCGGTACTACCGCTCGGCAATACCGGGCAGCGCTGAGGATGGACTAGCCCTTCCCTATTTGCTCAGTACCAACCGGTACTTGGGACCGGTACTACCGTCCTGACCGGTAGTACCGCGTCTACCAACCGGTACTACCGCTTGGGGGTTGTACCGCTAGGCAGTACTGGGCAAGACCGTGGCTGGATTGACCAAGTGTGCTCCTCCGGTACCTGTTCGGTACTTGACCGGTAGTACCGCTTGCAACCGGTACTACCGCTTGGGTACCGGTAGTACCGGTGCATTTAATGCTCCAACGGCCAAATTTCTTCAGGGGGTATAAATACCCCTCCACCTACCTTGGGACAAGTTGCTCGTTGCATTGAAGACTACTCCATTCATTTGAGCCACCAAATCGCCAAGATCTCTTCACTCCACCATCCAAAGTCGTTGATATTTGGAGAATCGAAGGAGGAGGCCTTGATATACTACTTCACCAAAAGAGATCTTCATTTCCCCCTCATTCATTTGAGAGCCCCCATTGCTCTAGTGTTTTCTTGTAAACCATAGTTCTAGATTTGGTTCTTACAAGCTTGTCTTTGATTGTCTTGACAACTTTCTTGTATTTGGGAGCCTCCAATTAAGTTGTGGATGTGTGCCCCAAACTTGTAAAGGTTACGGCTTCCACCTCGAAGGTTGCCGATATAGTGGAAGGTGGATCGATCCCGTTGGGGTGAGATTCATCGGAGAACAAGGGAGGCCTCTCGTGGCGTTGGTGGTTTGAAACCACCCCCTCTCCAAACGTAGACGTACTTCCCCTCAAAAGGAAGGAACTACGGGAAACAAATCCTTGTGTCTCTGCGTCCACCACTTTGGTTACTTCTATCCTTTACCGCACTTTACTTGTTCTTGCTTAGTGTTGTGTTAGCTAGTGCTAGTTTGTCATATACGTAAATTCACCTTAGTTGCATTATATAGAGAATTTACCTTTCTTGTCAAACCTTAATTTGAAAAAGAAGAAAATTTTAAGTAGCACCTATTCACCCCCCTCTAGGTGCCCATATGATCCTTTCAATTGGTATCAGAGCCTCGGCTCTTTATTCGGGCTTTACCGCCTAAGAGTTTATGGGTAGCAAAGAAGGGGAAGGTGATGGTGAGTCTATCCACTCGGTGACCATGGATGATCTCAATAACTTGGAAGCAAGATTGAGCTCCACCTTGGGCAACGAGATCAAACAATTGCACAACTTACTTGAGCAACTTGTTAAAGATAAGGATGGCTCATCATCCCCTTCTCCTCAAGAGGATCCTCCATCTGTGGTACCCAAGGGTAATACTCCGGTATCACCCGAGGGTATGGTAGTGGGGGTAAACAAGACAACACTAATTCCTCCACACAAAATGATGGTGGGAAGGGTGAGCACCGTGATTCATGGTACTCTCCCGACACTCCAATCCCTCACCCTCATGTATACAATAGAGGTGACCCACCTAAGCTTGAAACATCTACTACTTTTACTCAATGGCAATCTCTAATGAAATTCATGTGCGCGGCTCTTGCATTGAACCTTGGAACATCATCGAACAAGGACTCTATATTGGGGATCCAAACAACTTGACAAGAAGAGAAGTTGTCAATAGTTAACTCAATGCCACTGCTTTGCACATGATTCAACAAGGTTTGGGTACAAAGGATTATCCACACATTGAGCACCTCAGCATCACCAAGGAAGCTTGGGATGCTCTCACGGTGTTGTTTGTTGGAAATGAGAGCATGAGAAGGAACCAGTATGATGCACTGAGCAATGAAGCCGAAGGCTTCTACGTGAAGGAAGGTGAAGATCATGAAGACATGTACCGTAGGCTCAAGTCCACTGCCACCACTTTCAGAAATGTGGGTGCCTCACATGTGGATGATGCTTGGATAAAAAGGAAATATGTGAGCGCACTCATGCCCTTTGATCCCACCGACTTGAAGAGCCTACAAGGAAGACACAACTACCATATCATGACCTCCAATGAAGTTATGCAAGAGATGGCCTCTTTCAAGGTTGCCTCCAAGAATGCCAAAGATGCCCGTGCTCGTGCCCTTGGTATGAGCAATGTTGTCAGCGTTGCTTTGAAGGCCAAAGTTGTGGACCATGGGGATGAAGATGATAGTGATGAAGGCCTCTCCATGGACCACCCCAATGATGTCAAGATTTCTCATAGTCAATATATGGCCTTCTATGCAAAGAACTTTTGGAAGAACCCCGCCAAGGCCAAGATGGAAATGCAACGAAGAAGCAACCCAAATGGGAAAAGAGAAAATACCACTAGATTGAGAACTACCCCTATGAGAAGAGACAAGATCATGGGGGTAAGCTTGTGTTGAAGAAGACTCTCAAAGCACCTTACAAGAAACCCTTCATCAAGAAGAATCCCATCAACAAGAAGTCGGGAGAAATTGTCTTGACCACTCATGAAGAATACTCCTCCGACAATGAAGATGAGGAAGACGAAACTTCTAATGGTGTGGTGGCTCTATCCACTACTTCTACTATGACATTCTCACTCTTCGATTCTCCAAATGAGAATTCCCCCATCAAGAACGTCACTTGCCTTATGGCAAGAGGAACAGAGGTATCCTCATCATCCCACTCCACTCCCTTAGCTCATGATGAAAGTGATGATGAAATGTCTCTTGATGTAAAAAGAGAATTAATTGCTTTCAATGAATTTATGACTAACCTACAAGGGGATGCTAAGATACATTTTGGGAACATCTTAGATCAACTTTCCCACACACAAGAACTTCTAGATGTAAGGTGTAAACTTGGGCATGAACACATGATTGAGCTAGAAGCCTTAAACAATGCTCTAGAAGAAGAACAAGAGACTAGGATGTCCCTTGAACTAAAACTTGAAGGGATTGATGAGACAAATGGCATTATTGTTAATAGACTCATCAAAGAACGTGATCATTCTATTGCTAAATGCAAAAGGGCTAAAAAGGACAAGGTTGAGTTTGGTGTGGTTCATGAAAAACTTGCCGAGGACTTTAGGTTGCTTGACAAGGCTCACAAGGCCTTGGAAAGTGAACTCTTGTTACTCACAAAGTCCCATGAAACACTTAAAACTCAATTGGCCAATATTTCTTCACCTAGTAACTTCATTCCATCTAGTAGTACAACTATTCTTGAAGAAAATGCTAGGTTGAAGGGGGAGCTAGCCAAGGCCACATTTGCACAAGGCAACAAGTCCATTGATGATCTTTTGAGTAAGCAAAGGCCTAGTGGTGAAAAGGGGGGCATTGGTTTTGTCTCCAAAACTAAGAAGAAGAACAACAAGAAGAAGAAGGCCAAGCCCGCACAAGAGACCAACAAGGCCATTGTGGATAGTAAGACCACAAGTGGTAAAACTATGTCTCATGATGACTTTGCGGGAAGTGCTAACCCTCACTATGTTCTAATGCGTGATTATTATGGTGATGTGTATGCACAATATGTTGGCCCATATGATGATTATATGGCTTGGTCTATTTGGGTTCCCAAGACCCTTGTTGCTAACAAAAGAGGACCCATTGAAAATGGGTACCTAAAAATTAGCTTGATCTTTTGTAGACATATGCTTCCGGAGGGTCAAAGTGGGTGCTTGATAGTTGTTGCACAAGTCATATGACCGGAAGCTCGTCTATTGTCAAGGACTTAAATCCAAATGATGATCAAATCACCGTGACATATGCCGACAATTCAAAGTCTAAGTTAATGGGTTTTGGAAAGGTTGTGGTTGCTCACGACATTACACTCGTGAACGTCATGCTTGTTGAGACCCTTGGATACAATTTACTTTCAGTCCGTGCTCTTGGAAAGATGGGCTTTTCCGTCTTTATTGATAATGAGTTGGCTGACAAGTCAAAGTCTAAGGTAATAGGACAATTTGAGTTGTCTCGCTGTGTGTGGATGCCAGATAGGTCGGATCACGACATAAATATTGTCCGGGAGACAACAGAAATGTACAAAAATAGACAGTTTAGGTACGCAAGATGGGTCTTCCTGGTGGAGATTCCCTAAGTCCTTCCACTACGTGGTGGTTGCCCAAAGTCTAGAAAGTTTGCCACCACATCAGTGATGCCCTGAGAAAATTTCTAGGCTCCGGTCTCACAACGTTTATGAAAACAGTCGATGCCTGTAAAAAAGAAGTGGGGCCCATATTAGCATAGAAAACATGACCGACCCTAGTATCCTCCTTTCCTTGTCGAAGATCAGAGAAAATCCCCTTTATCCTCACAACAAATCCGTCTAATTCCCTAGCTCTTCTTCTTGATTCACAAGATCATATAAAATCCCCTTTCTCCTCACAACAAATCCATCTAATTCCCTAGCTCTTCTTCCTGATTCTATAGATCAGGGAGAGAATACGATGGAAGAAGAGGTGTGGAAGTATCGGGGAGGGGCGCGCAACTTGTATCGGAGGTTGGCAGCATGACAGCGTAGGCTGGGTAGCGGGGAACGGAACCACGGGCTAGGCACGAGGCCGCAGGGTCTCCTGGCTTTCTTTCCGTTTACGGTCTTCCTCTTCCTTGTTTTGGTTGACCTTCTGATCGTGCTTGCAAGCGAGGGAGACGACCGTGTTCGTTGCTCGGATTCAATAGCAGCAATATTTTATTGGCTGAAGAGTTCAGGCATCAGAGCACCTAGTTGCTCCGATTCCCTGAATTTTTTTATGGCACCGACTATGCAGTTGCCCGATGCCTAAAGAATGATTTTGGCACCGAAAAATCATACGCCGTGGAAGGCCTTAGAGCATCTCTAGCAGATACCGAATATTGGTGGCTCGGTTGACGTATAGTATGTTGGGAGACCCCAAGAGCAAGGTGTGATGAGCACAGCAACAACTTTTCCCTCAGTTATGAAACCAAGGTTATCGAACTAGTAGGAGTAAGGAAACAACTCTAAGGTGTTGCTAGCAACATGGAATCTGCACAACACAACCACATAACTTTTCCCCAACTTACAATGAGGTTGTCAAGCTCACTAGTTTGCTAAAAACAAAGGATTAAATGTATAGTGTGGAACATAGCAATTGAAGAAAGTAAATAGTAAAAGTAAATGGTAGATGGAATATCAATGGTAAAGGAATGGATCGGGGTCCACAGTTCACTAGAGGTGTTTCTTCTTAAGAAAATAGCATGTTGGGTGAACAAATTACAGTTGGGCAATTGACAGATTGAAAATGCATAAATATGCATGTACAAGTCATGATGATTCCTATGAGATTTGTTTGGTCATTACAACATAATACATAGACCATAATCCAACTGCATCTATGACTAATAATCCACCTTCAGGTTATCATCCGAACCCCTTTCAGTATTAAGTTGCAATCAACGGATAATTGCATTAAGCAAAGTGTGTAAAGTAAACAATACAATTGCCCTTGGACAAAGGATTGTTGTTTTCTCCCTAGTAGCAACAACACATCTACAACCTTAGAGATTTCTGTCACTTCCCCAGATTACTATAGGCATGAACCTACTATCGAGCATAAATACTCCCTCTTGGAGTTGCAAGCTTCTACTTGGCCAAAGAATCTACGAATAACGGAGAGCATGCAAGATCACAGATAACACATACATGATAGAATCAATAATCAATCTTGAACATAGTACTCAATATCCATCGGATCCCAAAAGACACAACATGTAGGATTACATAAATAGATGATCTTGATCATGAACGGAGCTCACAAGATCTAAACATGATAGCACAAAGGAGGAGAACCAACCATCTAGCTACTGTATGGACCCATAGTCCATGGGTGAACTACTCACGCATCACTCCGGAGGCTGGCATGGTGACTACTCACGCATCACTCCGGAGGCTGGCATGGTGATGAAGAAGGCCTCCGGGATGATCTCTCTCCTCCGGCAGGGTGTCGGGAAGAGCTTCGGATCCCCCGACCTAGGGATGGAGATGGCGGCGTCTACGGATTTTTTCATGGAGATCTAATTGGGTGTTTAGGGTTTCTGCATAGGCGTGCTATTTTAGGCAAAGGGGCAAGGTCGGTGGGCGCCCGAGGGGCCCACACCTTGGGCTGGCGTGCCCCCTAGCTACACCGCCACATGGTGTGGCCACCTCGTGGCCCCACTTCGGCTGCCCTTTGGAATCTATGTTCCTTCTGGTAAAATATTGACTTTGACTTTTGTCCCATCCAGTAATATTTCCTTACTAGCTTTTCTGAAACCAAAAACAGAAGAAAACAGACAACTGGCACTGTGGCATCTTGTCAATAAGTTAGTTCTGGAAAATGTATAAAAATACCTCAAAGTGTAGACAAAACATAAGAAAGTCGATACAAAACAATCAAGGAGAATCAAAAATTATAGATACGTTTACAACGTAACAAGCATCCCCAAGCTTAAACTCCTGCTCGTCCTCGAGTAGGTAAGTGATAAAAAGAATAATTTTTGAGGTGACATGCTATCACTATTTTGATCAAAATATTTGTAAAGCATTTATAACTGAGATCAAAGTACTCTAAACATGAGCATGAAAGATGTAGTTCTAACAATAATACATAGCAACTATGTTGTAACATGAAAGGGTACAAACAAAAGCACATGAATAACAATGCATTGAAATACGTTTGTTTGTTTGTTTCACATATAGAAAACATAGCAAGAGTTGTATTCAGCTTGTCCTTCATGGTATAGAAAACATAAATGCATAATACACCTTCAAAGTTCATAAGGGTGACTAGATACAAGTAATTTAAGAACAAGCAATATCAAAGTTATGGTTCAATCAATAAGTTTTGGGACAATGCACATTAAACTAAGAATGATAACTATGCTCTCCTAGTTGGTTCATAAAGATAGAAGATGGAGACTCAACATAAAAGTAAAATAAAGGCCCTTCATAGAGGAAAGTAGGGATTTCAAGTTTCATAAAGAGCTTCCAAAAATTATGGCACTTATTAGCTTTCAGCTCTCATTGCCCCTATCATAGGCATCTTGAAGTGGTTAAGGTTAAAGTGAAACAAATATGAAGTATATGCTTGACAAATCATAAGTTGGCAATCTCATGTCCCTTGAGTACGAGAGGTTCCTCATGCTACTCAACTTTAGTCAAAAGCAAGTCCTTGTCATTGGAAGTATATGTGTATCATAGAGAACCGCCAACGGGGTACCCCTTGCCCCATAACACAGGAGCTATCCCATATCAAAATGACAAGGCAATAGACAATGAGCATCTCAACAATCTTCTTATTTACCATGAGTATGGTGCTTTTTTTTCTCTTTTCTCTTCTCTTTTTTCTATATTTTTTTCTGAAGATGCTTCATAGATTGCTCACTATGGTGATGCTGCAAGTTTCCACCATGATTAGGCATGGCTTAGGATAGTTTCCCAGGCGTTTCTCTAACACATATATAATACTCCATGAACTTACAAGCTCCTCTTTTATTTCACACCGCCGACATCCATAAACAAAAGACCATGATATCAACGGGATAATATTTACAAGTGTTGGAAGTGTTCCCCATGACAGCATGGTTCTGCTAATTCCCAACTTATAAGTGCAAGCATATAAACAACATAGATGAAACAATGGTTCAAGTTTATTAGGTGCAAGAAAGTAAAGTGTGCCGTCAAGTTTGTGAGAGCTTTAATCACTAATTTCACATAACAAAATTTTAATTTGGAAGATAATTAATCACATGAATATACTTGGAATGGTGTAACACACCATGCATAGGAGTTTATAATGGACTCTTTGGAATAACTTGGTTTCTTGGGAGTTGGATGCACGAGTAGAGCTCATACACAGTACAGGTGGACGTTAGCAAAAGACTGGGAGCGACCAACTAAGAGAGCAATAATGGCCATAATCATGCAAAGCGACAAAACATTATTAACTAAAGCATAAAGTGATATCACAAGTCAAAAACCAAATGATCATAAAGGATAAGGTGACTGGTTCATAGTCTTAACATGGTGTAAGCATGTGCCAAGTCAACCCAAATAAAGCATCAAAGGAGAATACCACAACATTATGCTTTTGTATGCTAAAGCAACGCATGATTGTTTCAAGGCACATTAAGCAATCTCAATTGTTTGGAACAAGTCATGCTACAGCAATAATCACTAAGCATAAGGTCAAAGCAACATCTATCATGACATGATAAATTCTAAGCCACTGTCAAAACAAGCTCCCTTTTGTACCACTAAAGCATGAAACTTCCTACTCTCCTCCAACACCAATCGACTTATTTGAAACAACTCACAAGGATAATACTTAATAAAGATCAGTGATCTTGTCTCACAAATCTACAAGGAAGAACTAAAAAGTTATAAGCAAAGAGCACAAGAAAACTAAAGCTAAACACAGTGCTAGCAAAAGAGAACACTCACAAAACGAGAAAAATACAAACTAGAGTGTTCTAGACAATGAAGACTAGGCCTGACTTCTCCAAAATAGGAGTGTTGGGGTCCGGACAATTTATTCCAGCAAACCAAACAAAAGAAAACCAAAAGCAAGAACAAAGACGCTCCAAGAACAACATATAGTGCATGAAACAATAAAAATAAAGCGTTTTGAAAGAAAACCTGAGATTTTTATTGATGAAGAAGGGGATGTCTTGGGCATCCCCAAGCTTTGACTCTTGTACCTCTTGAATAATTCTTGGGGTGACACGGGTGGCATCCCCAAGCTTGAGCTTTTGTCTTGTCACATCCCAAAATTTTCCAAATTTTGAAATGTGAAAAATAAATAAACAAAATAAATAATTGTTTAAATTTAGGGTGAAAAGAAATTTTTCTTGATTCCAAATGGAAACATCAAAACCTATTTTGGTCAAATAGAATCCTAAGGGGATTTAAAAAGATAAACCAATAATAAATAAAGTTATAAAAGTTGGAATCACCATTTTTGGATCTTTAAATGAAAATATATGGTTTTTGTAAGCAAAGGTAGAAATGAATAAATGAGAACTATTTTAAAGAGCCAAATTAAATCTTGGCCAAGCAATGGAAATAAAATATTTTTGTTTAATAAGAATAGTAAGGGATTATTTGAATAATGAGGATTTAACTAATATCCAATTTTATTTAAGTAAAGACAATTTTCCTATTTTGAATGAACATTAAAACTTAATAAAGTAATTTAAATAAAAATTCAAAGTATTTTATCTTTCAAATAAAACCTACTGAAAAGGTTTTGGGAAAAATTTAGAAATCAAATAGTGTTCTAAAACATATTTGAATCGTATTTGAAATAAAGACTAATGTATATTTATTTATTTTTAAATAAATAATAAACCCTAAAATTAATTATTCTATATTTGATTTTAGTTTATGTTAATAAACAGTATTAAAATCAACACAAAGTTTGGTGGAAGTTTGGATTCAAATGGAGTTTGAATTGTTTGAATGAAAATCAAAGCAGAAATTCAAAATAGAAAAAGGAAAAACATTCTGTATAAAAAAAAGAGAAACGAAGCAGCCAAGCGAGCAGGCCCAACCCAGCCCACCAGCTCTCCCCTCTCGCGAACCGTTTTTCACCCAGAGGCAAACCCGCTCAGTCACCGACACTTGGACCCCACTCCCACTCTCTCTCTCTCTCGCAGACAGCACGGCCCCATGCTGTCAGCCTTCTCTTCCACCCACGCCGGTCGTTTCCCCCTCGCTCATCGCCGTTCTGCCGCGAATCAATTCACGTTAATACGCGTTGATGGCTGAATTACTCCTCGCTGTGACCACGCGCCTTTAAACTCCTCGCTATCCTCTTCCATTCCCCAAGCCAAGCCTCCTCTCTACCTCCAGGCTGCGTGAATTGCGAACTCGAGCACCACTGCCCTGACGAGCTTCTCCGGCCGATTCCAGCGCCGTCCGACCACCCCACGCCTCCCAGAGCATGCGAGCCTGCTCCCCATCTCCTGGTGCATCTCCCAGTGCCGCTCGCTAGCCCACGCATTCACCAGAGGCTCGACAACCTCGACACCCGAGCGCCATCGTCGTCTGCCATTTCTCCGGCGAACCTTTCCCGTAAGTACCGTCAGCCCCAGTCTCTCCTGATGATGCATTCGTGACCGCCACACTCACAGGCGTCTAACGCACCTTTTCGTTCTTCTCATGGTGGCCTACAAGCTCGCCTCAGACGACAACCAGAAGCATCCGACGCCGACGCCGTCTCCGGTCAGCAATTCCTCGGGAACCAGAGCGCCCCTCGACGAACTGATCACGCCTTGAGCTTCGCCGCACTTCTGCGAGCACGGTGAGCATCCTCTCCCTCCCTCGCGCGACCTAGTCCCTCGGCAATGCCACCGTCCGAGCGCGCCGCTTCCACTCGCCGCCGCCAGTAGATGGTCAGTGCCTGTGAACCGTTGGATGAAGATCCAGTGATTATGATAGAAACTTAAGCGAAAGGGTATCCTGTGATCTGTGCCGCCCGATCCCCTTTTAATCCAACGCTCCACAGATCTCAATCCGCGCGAACCGTTATCGTCCAGTAAGGAAGCGCCACGTGGCCAAACTCTGGTTTTAAAAACAGAATTTGGTCTATTACATATGCAAACTTGTAAAATTCATAACTTTAAATCTACACGTCCAAATTTTGCAAATTTTATATCACTGGAATCAGCAGGACAAGTACTTTGCAACCATGCACTTTGTTTAATGTTTTGCTTCTGGAAAACTGGTTGAAATTGCAGAAACTTGTGTAGGCATAATTTGAATATAAAAATTGTTCTAGAAATATTTTTAAGGTGAAATCTTTGCTAAATGGTTTGTTTTGAACCTACTGAACATAGAAACCAACTTTTGGGCTTAGAAACATATTTTGTGAGACTAAGGAATAAATCCTTGATTTAAACCATTTCTAGCTAAATAAAATTATTGAATATGGTTTAGAAATGATTTTTGAGTAAAACCTTCGGGAAATGATGTGATTCAAACCTTCTGACTCTAAGCACCAAGTTTTGAGATTCAAAAATATATTTGGCAAACACTAGAAAATCTTCCTTGATTTAAATCATTTCTAGCAAAACAAAAGGATTTAAAATGGCCATTTTCACCAACTTGAATTTAAATGGTTTTACCACTTTTGTAAATGACCAATATGAGCTTTAAAAAGTTTAGAGCCTAGTAGAAACCAATTTTCCAAATAAAACCACCTTTTGCATGTTTGCATGCATTGTCTTGTTTCTATTATTTTATGTGGTAAAATTGTTTGAATGCTATTTGAATATGTGTTTGCTTGATTGAATTGTAGTGAAGTTAGAAGAGTGTGATATTTGCAAGATCAAGAAGTGAACCAATATTCTCTACTAAAAGGCAAGTGACACTATCATCCATGTCCTACTATTTTCATTACACTTAGTGGATTTTTGTAACATGCATGATAAGGACTACTATATTTCTATGCTATGCTATATCCTATTAGGATATCCTTATATCCTCCTTAGTGAAAATATTGTAGTTGTAGTATGCTTAGCCCTGCTATATATTTGGGATGGGATACATGATATGATTATATGAAGTGTTGGAAAGATATATGTTTTATATAATAAAACAAGTACTCAATGAACCACCTGGGTGGAAAAGGATACTCAAGATTTGGACAAGGTGGCAACAAAGGGAACCATGTTTATATGGCTATCTTTTTGTGTGTGCACTAGAAGAAAACCACCCAGGAACTTAAAGATTGAACATGTTTCTCGACAAGTTTCCGTGTACAGCCACATGCTAAATGGGCTCTGGCTTAGTCAACTACATAGTGTAAGACCCTTGCATTGGCATCTTCAGGTTAACTAGAATTGTGTATTGGAAATATATCCTTACATTGGTGCCTGGTAGACAAGCTAGCATTGTGTATTGGGAGGACTTCTATGGAAAAACTTTGTCACATTCTCGATCTGCCAGTACTCCATTTTGGTGAGTACTTATCCAGCGGACACTGGTGGCGTCAAGACGAGATTGTGTCATGTGGGTAAAGTGTACAACTTCTGCAGAAGATCAAATTCTAAGTACTTAGTCGTGTCCCCGGTTATGGACAACTCTGAGCAACTAAGGCCTGAAGCTATGGAAGATCTCGACATTCCAATTTCTCAAAGTAAAACTTGATGGTGTCAACAAGGGATTAGAAGAACTTGGAGTTTTCCAAGGAGTTCAGAAATATTGTCAAAAGATCAAAACTATTGTGAAATGATAGGATAAAACTATATTGCTTTCTGAAAATGAGCCTAAACCCTACTTAGCCAAATATGCATGTAATGATAGGATCCCCTTATTTCTACATAGTAATGAAACTTGCTAATAAAATTCAAATGTATTGACCCTTGTGGCTGCAACTTATTATGTTGGAGGTTTGTTTGATGTTAGTGAAGTGAGTTGATTAGGATTACAAGTCTACAACCAACATGATTGCCTGTGGCACTTTGAAGATGAAGGACTCCATGCTATAGTTATTTCTGCTACATTGTAATGAGATAGCAAATGAGCTATGTAAGATGTAATGAATTATTTTATTCCTGGTTATAAAGTTGTACTATGACCTTTGTTTATTGATATTACATCTTAAACTGTGGATGCTAGCTATTGATCCAGGGACTAGCATTGTAAACACAGGGATCTCTACCTTATCAGGTTGGGACCTCTACAGATTGTATCAAAGCACTGTGTTGCCTGTAGGATTGTAACCCTAGGATTGGACAAAAACCCCTTAGAAAAATAGGAGTTGTATTTGTTCCAAAACTTATTTACAAACAATCTTGTAAACTCTTTCCTCAACCATTTTGGTTTTTATTCTACATCTCTTCCTTTTCAACTTGAAGGATAAAGCCTCCACCACGACCAATGACTTCAACTTTAGTTCCACCAAGGACTTCAACTTAGACATCACTAAGGACTACAAGTGAAAACCAAGAGACATTAGATTGCCTACCAAAAACATTGATATCATGTTAGTGTATGGATCATATTGACCTATGAGGTATGACTATACTAAGTTAATTATTTCAAGAAAACTTGTTGTTTCCTTCAACTCATGTGTTAAGCTCATAAGTTGTTAAGTGAATGGTTGCTTGTTGATTGCTTGATTGTTTGATTGAACTTGATTGTTTTGGGTTGTATGTTATAACTTCTTTAAATCTATCCATCATTACTTATCCCTATCAAACCAACAAATGCCTCCACGTCGTGCCAACCCCAACCAAAACAACAACATCACTCCTGAGATGCAGCAGTTGATGATAGGTCAAGCTCAACTGATGCAAATGATGACACAGTTTATGCAAAATCAGAATCACAACAACAACAACAACAACAACAACAACAACAAAAACAAAAACAACAACAACAACAACAACAACAATCAGAATAATCCTCCAGCACATGATATGCTCACCAGGTTTCTGAAGCTAAGACCTGCAAGGTTCTCTGGGACAACTGACCCAATGGTAGCCAATGATTGGTTATGTTCGGTGAATAAGTACTTAGTGACTTTTGGCTGCACCGACGAAGAAAAAATTAGGTTTGCATCATTTCTGCTTGAAGGACCAGCTGCAACATGGTGGGACAACTTTCAGATCACCACTCCCCTTGAGGATGTGACTTGGGCTATTTTTGAGGATGGTTTCCGTACAGCTCACATCTCATCTGGAGTGATGAACTTGAAGAAAAAGGAGTTTCACAATCTGAAACAGCGTCACCTCAGTGTGGCTGAGTACATTGAAGAGTTCAACAATCTGGCACGCTATGCACCGGATGAAGTTGATACAGATGCTAAGAGAAAGGAGAAATTCCTCGAAGGACTTAATGATGAGTTGAACCTGCATCTATTTGTTGCCTATGTACCAAATTATCAATCACTCTGTGAAAAAGCCACCATTTTGGAAAACAAGATGAATCAAGTTGAGAACAGAAAGAGGAAACATAAACTCAAGTATCACTCAGGATCATCACAAAAGAAGCGTTCATTAAAAAAAGCAATGAAGATTCTGAATCACATCAGTATCACCACAACAACAATGGAAGTGATAATAATGGAAATGATACTAACAATGGAGATGACCTTGGTCAGAACCAACATGACACTTTCAGGAAGAAAGATATTAGCCAGTTGCAGTGCTATAATTGTAAGGAACTTGGACACTATGCATCAGACTGTCCTGAGAAGAAAAAGAAAAAGGATGCTAGAAGATCCAATGGAAATGACTCCAATGTGAGCTAGAAAGGACATGTGAACCACATTGACATGGATGGTAACCTTGAAGAGATAGAACAAGTGGATGTCAGGAATTAGTTAACTCAGTTGAGTCAAATAAGGATTCCTTGTCTGGATATCAAGTGTTGAACCCATAGTCAAGTGAACCATCAATGTAACCCTATGAGACTTTATTTTAAGGGTGGTAGTACCCTAGTTACCTTGAAGCCAACTTGTAACCCTAGACTTCCCAAATCTTGGGACGAGATTTCTTTTAAGGGTGGTAGACTGTCACATCCCAAAATTTTCCAAATTTTGAAATGTGAAAAATAAATAAACAAAATAAATAATTGTTGAAATTTAGGGTGAAAAGAAATTTTTCTTGATTCCAAATGGAAACATCAAAACCTATTTTGGTCAAATAGAATCCTAAAGGGATTTAAAAAGATAAACAAATAATAAATAAAGTTATAAAAGTTGGAATCAGCATTTTTCGATCTTTAAATGAAAAGATATGGTTTTTGTAAACAAAGGTAGAAATGAATAAATGAAAACTATTTTAAAGAGCCAAATTAAATCTTGGGCAAGCAATGGAAATAAAATATTTTTGTTTAATAAGAAGAGTAAGGGATTATTTGAATAATGAGGATTTAATTAATATCCAATTTTATTTAAGTAAAGACAATTTTCCTATTTTGAATGAACATTAAAACTTAATAAAGTAATTTAAATAAAAATTCAAAGTATTTTATCTTTCAAATAAAACTACTGAAAAGGTTTTGGGAAAAATTTAGAAATCAAATAGTGTTCTAAAACATATTTGAATCCTATTTGAAATAAAGACTAATGTCTATTTATTTATTTTTAAATAAATAATAAACCCTAAAATTAATTATTCTATATTTGATTTTAGTTTATGTTAATAAACAGTATTAAAATCAACACAAAGTTTGGTGGAAGTTTGAATTCAAATGGAGTTTGAATTGTTTGAATGAAAATCAAAGCAGAAATTCAAAATAGAAAAAGGAAAAAAAAATTGTATAAAAAAAGAGAAACGAAGCAGCCCAGCCAGCAGGCCCAACCCAGCCCAACAGCTAGCCCACCAGCTCTCCCCTCTCACGAACCGTTTTTCACCCAGAGGCAAACCCGCTCAGTCACCGACGCTTGGACCCCACTCCCTCTCTCTCTCTCTCTCTCTCTCTCTCTCTCTCTCGGAGACAGCACAGCCCCATGCTGACAGCCTTCTCTTCCACCCACGTCGGCCGTTTCCCCCTCGCTCATCGCCATTCTGCCACGAAGCAATTCGCGTTAATACGCGTTGATGGCTGAATTACTCCTCGTCGTGACCACGCGCCTTTAAACGCCTCGCTCTCCTCTTCCATTCCCCCAAGCCACGCCTCCTCTCTGCCTCCAGGATGCGCGAATTGCAAACTCGAGCACCACTACCCCGACGAGCTTCTCCGTCTGATTCCGGCGTCGTCCGAACACCCCACGCCTCCCAGAGCATGCGAGACTGCTCCCTATCTCTTGCTGCATCTCCCAGTGTCGCTCGCTAGCCCGCGCATTCACCAGAGGCTAGACAACCTCAACACCCGAGGGCCATCGTCGTCTGCCATTTCTCCGACGACCCTTTCCCGTAAGTACCGTCCGCCCCAGTCTCTCCCGATGATGCATTCGTGACCGCCACACTCACAGGCGTCTAACGCACCTTTTTGTTCTTCTCCTGGTGGCCTACAAGCTCGCCTCCGACGATAACCAGAAGCATCCGACGCCGACGCCGTCTCCGGTGAGCAATTCCTTGGGAACCAGAGCGCCCCTCGACGAACTGATCACGCCTTGAGCTTCGCTGCACTCCTGCGAGCACGGTGAGAATCCTCTCCCTCCCTCGCGTGACCTAGTACCTCGGCAACGCCACCATCCGAGCGCGCCGCCGCCAGTAGATGGTCAGTGCCTGTGAACCATTGGATGAAGATCCAATGACTACGATAGAAACTTAAGCGAAAGGGTATCCTGTGATCTGTGCCGCCCGATCCCCTTTTAATACAACGCTCCACAGAGCTCAATCCGCGCGAACCGTTATCGTCCAGTAAGGAAGCGCCACGTGGCCAGACTCTGGTTTTAAAAACAGAATTTGATCTATTACATATGCAAACTTGTAAAATTCATAACTTTAAATCTACACGTCCAAATTTTGCAAATTTTATATCACTGGAATCAGCAGGACAAGTACTTTGCAACCATGCACTTTTTTTAATGTTTTGCTTCAGGAAAATTGGTTGAAATTGCAGAAACTTGTGTAGGCATAATTTGAATATAAAAATTGTTCTAGAAATATTTTTAAGGTGAAATCTTTGCTAAATGGTTTGTTTTGAACCTACTAACCATAGAAACCAACTTTTGGGCTTAGAAACATATTTTGTGAGACTAAGGAATAAATCCTTGATTTAAACCATTTCTAGCTAAAAAAAATTATTGAATATGGTTTTAGAAATGATTTTTGAGTAAAACCTTTGGGAAATGATGTGATTCAAACCTTCTGACCCTAAGCACCAAGTTTTGAGATTCAAAAATATATTTGGCAAACACTAGAAAATCTTCCTTGATTTAAATCATTTCTAGCAAAACAAAAGGATTTAAAATGGCCATTTTCACCAACTTGAATTTAAATGGTTTTACCACTTTTGTAAATGACCAATATGAGCTTTAAAAAGTTTGGAGCCTAGTAGAAACCACTTTTCCAAATAAAACCACCTTTTGCATGTTTGCATGCATTGTCTTGTTTCTATTATTTTATGTGGTAAAATTGTTTGAATGCTAGTTGAATATGTGTTTGCTTGATTGAATTGTAGTGAAGTTAGAAGAGTGTGATATTTGCAAGATCAAGAAGTGAACCAATATTCTCTACTAAAAGGCAAGTGACACTATCATCCATGTCCTACTATTTTCATTACACTTAGTGGATTTTTGTAACATGCATGATAAGGACTACTATATTTCTATGCAATGCTATATCCTATTAGGATATCCTTATATCCTCCTTAGTGAAAACATTGTAGTTGTAGTATGCTTAGCCCTGCTATATATTTGGGATGGGATACATGATATGATTATATGAAGTGTTGGAAAGATATATGTTTTATATAATAAAACAAGTACTCAATGAACCACCTGGGTGGAAAAGGATACTCAAGATTTGGACAAGGTGGCAACAAAGGGAACCATGTTTATATGGCTATCTTTTTGTGTGTGCACTAGAAGAAAACCACCCAGGAACTTAAAGATTGAACATGTTTCTCGTACAGTGGCTTCCGTGTACAGCCACATGCTAAATGGGCTCTGGCTTAGTCAACTACATAGTGGAAGATCCTTGCATTGGCATCTTCAGGTTAACTAGAATTGTGTATTGGAAATATATCCTTACATTGGTGCCTGGTAGACAAGCTAGCATTGTGTATTGGGAGGACTTCTATGGAAAGACTTTGTCACATTCTCGATCTGCCAGTACTCCATTTTGGTGAGTACTTATCCAGCGGACACTAGTGGCGTCAAGACGAGATTGTGTCATGTGGGTAAAGTGTACAACTTCTGCAGAAGATCAAATTCTAAGTACTTCGCCGTGTCCCTGGTTATGGACAACTCTGAGCAACTAAGGCCTGAAGCTATGGAAGATATCGACATTCCAATTTCTCAAAGTAAAACTTGATGGTGTCAACAAGGGATTAGAAGAACTTGGAGTTTTCCAAGGAGTTTATAAAGATTGTCAAAAGATCAAAACTATTTTGAAAAGATAGGATAAAACTATATTTCTTTCTGCAAATGAGCCTAAACCCTACTTAGCCAAATATGCATGTAATGATCCCCTTATTTCTACATAGTAATGAAACTTGCCAATACAATTCAAATGTATTGACCCTTGTGGCTGCAACTTATTATGTTGCAGGTTTGTTTGATGTTAGTGAAGTGAGTTGATTAGGATTACAAGTCTACAACCAACATGATTACCTGTGGCACTTTGAAGATGAAGGACTCCATGCTATAGTTATTTCTGCTGCATTGTAATGAGATAGCCAAATGAGCTATGTAAGATGTAATGAATTATTTTATTCCTGGTTATAAAGTTGTACTATGACCTTTGTTTCTTGATATTACATCTTAAACTATGGATGCTAGCTATTGATCCAGGGACTAGCATTGTAAACACATGGATCTCTACCTTATCAGGTTGGGACCTCTACATGTCCATTCTTCATCTCATCACATCATTCTTCCCCTACACTTGGAAATTTCCTTCATACAAAACTTCACACAATCTTCATTAGCAACATTAGTGTATTTGATACGTCAGAAACATATCCATAATTTTTTATATTCCATGCTTGTTTAGTATCTACTTTGCTTTGCTTTATCTATACTTTGAGGTGTTTTTATATGTTTTCTGGAACTAACCTATTAACAAGTTGCCAAAGTGCCAGTTGCTTGTTTTCTTCTGTTTTTGGTTCCAGAAAGGCAGAAAATCAATATTATCGAAATTGTACTAGAAAAAAGACAAAGTCAATATTTTACCATGGGCAACACAAAGCCAGAGTACGAGACGAAGGAGGGCCTGGAGGGGGCCACACCCCCTGGTCGCGCGGGTGGGCCCACCCCGCGCCTGGGAGGGGTGCAGCCGCCTCGGGCACCCCCTCGGCCTTCCTCTTTGCCTATAAGAAGCCCCCGATGTAGAAACCCTAGGAACCCGATCAAAATTCCACGAAACCATCTGTAGCCGACTCCACCATCGTCCCTAGATTAGGGGATCCGAAGTTCTTCCCGGCACCCTGCCAGAGGGGAGATCATCCCGGAGGCCATCTTCTCCGGTATGAAGCGTGAGTAGTTCCACCTTGGACTACGGGTCCATGTAGTAGCTAGATGGTTCTATCTCCTCCTTCGTGCTTTCATGTATAGATCTTGTGAGCTCCGTTCATGATCAAGATCTAATATATTTGTAATCATCCATGTTGTGTTTGCAGGGATCCGATGGATATTGAGATTACTATGTCAGATTGATTAATGGTTTTGTCTATTTGATTCTATCATGTCTGTGTTGTTTGTGATGTTCCATGCTCTCTGTTCTTAGTACCTATCTTGGCCAAGTAGTTGCTAGTGACTCCAAGAGGGGGTATTTATGCTCGATAGTGGGTTCATGCCTCTAGTTTCCAAGGGACGTGAAAGAAATCTCTTGGGTTGTAGATGTGTTGTTGCCACTAGGGAGAAAACAACGGTCTCTTGTTCATGGAACAAGTGGATTGTTTACCTTACATACTTTGCTTAAAGCAGTTGTCGGTTGCTTGCAACTTAATACTGGAGGGGGTTCGGATGATAACCTGAAGATAGACTTCTAGCCATAGATGCAGTTGGATGGCGGTCTATGTATATTGTTGTATTTCCAAATCGAATCTCATAGGATCTTTATGTCTAGTATTGCATTGTTATGCCTTGCTCAGTTCCTGTCAATTGCCCTGCTGTAATTTGTTTACCCTTCATGCCATGTTTGTTTATCTAAGAAGAGCACCTCTAGTGAACTATGGACCCCGATCAAATCTTTACCATTGACACATCTTCCACAGTTACTGTTTACCTGCTGCAAACCATCATCACCTTCCACATCATACAGTTAATCCTTTGTTACACCAACCGGTGAGATTGACAACCTAACTATTAGTTGGGGCAAAGTCTTAAGTCTGTGTTGTGCAGGTTTCCACGTTGCTTGCAACACCTTTGAGGTGTTCCCTTCCTCCTACTGATTCGATAACCTCATTTTCTTACACAGGAAAAACTTGCTGCTGTGCTACATCATACCTTGCGCTTGGGGTTTCCCAATGGGGCGTTCAACACGCATCAGTATTCAAGATAATAAGTATTTGGGTATAGTTTCAACACAAATAAAACATCCATTAAAACATAAGCTACTGTAGCAACTCCTTTTAAAATCTCAAGTGATCAAAGAGAACTCAAAAATAAACCCATAAGAGGCAAATGCAAATAATGGCAGAAATCTGTCAAAACAGACCAGCAGGTAAAAACCAATTTTTGTAAGACCTTATGTTGCTCAAATAGAAAAGTTATAAACTAATGAAAGTTAGATAATAACCTGCGGCATATGCTCAGAAAATGACAGCTTAATCCGACGTACTGGGATTTTTCACGAATTTTTACAGTGAAGCACAAAAATCTGCTTCGCGACAACAACTTCCCCAAATCTTTTCTAGGCATAATAGAGACACTAGAACCAAGGTCACATAAAGCTTTGAGATCATAATTATTCACTTTCATATTAATGATGGGTTCCCAACCGTCTTCTAGTTTCCTAGGAATAGAAGCTTTATGTTTCAATTTTTCTTCTTTAATTTTAATGAGAGCATCTGTAATGTGTTTTGTAAAAGCCATATTCATAGCACTAGCATTAGGACTTCTAGAAAGCTTTTGTAAGAACATAATTACTTCAGAAATATTGCAACCATCAAGATCAAATCCAAAATTAGCATCCAAAGTAGTAGAACTATTGTTTCCCATATTTCAAAAAATTTCAGCATTCTTATTGGGTTTAGGCATTGTTGCAAAAGGAACGGAGACTTCTTGTGGTTTGCTAGCATCAACATTGGTGGTGGTAATAGTACAAATACTATTATTTCTAGCAATTTCATCTTCTCTTTCCCACTTAGCATGCAATTTAGCTAAAAGTCTAACATTTTCATCAATTCTAACTTGTATGGCATTAGCAGCAGCAATGGAATTTTCTATGGTTTCAGGTTTAGTAGCCATTTTATTAATCAAAGAGGATTGTGCTTTAGATAAAGATGAAATATTTTTTCAGCATTCAAAAGTTTTTCCTCAACAATTTTATTGAAGGCAATTTGTTTATTAATAAAATCCTTAAGCATGACTTAAAGTTCAGAGGGTGTACTTTTATTGTTGTTGTACGAATTTCCATAAGCATTACCATTATTAGGAGGATAAGGCCTATAATTACTATTACCAAAATTTTCCTATAGGCATTGTTGCTAAAATTATTATTTCTAATGAAGTTCATATCAACTTGTTCTTCTTGAGCAACCAAAGAGGCTAAAGGAACATTATTTGTATCAATTTGAGCTTTTCCATTAAAAAGCATAGACATGATAATATCAATTTTATCACTCAAGGAGGAGGTTTCTTCAACATAATTTACCTTCTTACCTTGTGGAGCTCTCTCAGTGTGTCATTCAGAATAGTTGACCATCATATTATCAAGGAGCTTTGTTGCAGCACCCAAAGTAATGGTCATAAAAGTACCTCCAGCAGCAGAATCCAACAGATTTCTTGAAGAAAAATTCAGTCCTGCATAAAAGGTTTGGATAATCATCCAAGCAGTCAGTCCATGAGTGGGGCAATTCTTTACTAAAGATTTAATTATTTCCCAAGCTTGAGCAACATGTTTATTATCAAATTGTTTAAATTTCATTATTTCACTTCTCATAGATATAATATTAGCAGGAGGGTAATATTTTACAATAAAAGCATCTTTGCATTTAATCCAAGAATCAATACTATTTCTAGGCAAGGATAGCAACCATTCTTTAGCTTTTCCTCTCAAAGAGAAAGGAAACAATTTAAGCTTAATAATATCTCCATCTACATCCTTATATTTTTGCATCTCACAAAGTTCAACAAAATTATTAAGGTGAGCAGCAGCATAATCAGAACCAGGACCAGAAAATTAATCTTTCATAACAAGATTCGGCAAAGTAGGTTTAATTTCTTAAAAAGTAACATCAGGAGCAGGTGGAGCAATAGGTGTGTAAAGGAAATCATTATTGTTTGTGCTAGTGAAATCACACAACTTAGTGTTTTCAGGAGTATTAATTTTTGCAAGAGTAAAGCAAGCCAACATAAATAGTAACCAAGGTAGGAACTAATTTTTTGTGTTTTTGATAAGAAAAAGCAAACCAAACAAAACTAAAAAATTTATATATTTTTGATAAAAATAAACAAGCAAAACAAAGCAAAATAAACTAAGCAAAACAAAAAAAGTAAAGAGATTGGTTGTGAGAGACACCCCTTGCAAGAATCTTCTTTCTCCCTGAAAAGTGACTGACGAGGAGGAAGAGATTGAAGCTGTCCTTAACTCCCCGGAAACGGCGCCAGAAAGTCTTGATGGTGGCTCGGTTGACGTAGATCCTGTTGGGAGACCCCAAGAGCAAGGTGTGATGAGCATAGAAGCAAGTTTTCCCTCAGTTATGAAACCAAGGTTATCGAACCAGTAGGAGTAAGGAAACAACTCTAAGGTGTTGCTAGCAACTTGGAATTTGCACAACACAACCACAAAACTTCGCCCCAACTTACAGTGAGGTTGTCAAGCTCACTAGTTTGCTGAAAACAAAGGATTAAATGTATAGTGTTAAAGATAGCAATTGCAGAAAGTAAATAGTAAAGTAAACAGTAGATGGAATATCAATGGTAAAGGAATAGAACGGGGTCCACAGTTCACTAGAGGTGTTTCTCCTTAAGATAAATAGCATGTTGGGTGAACAAATTACAGTTGGGTAATTGACATATTGAAAATGCATAAATATGCATGTACAAGTCATGATGATTCCTATGAGATTTGTTTGGGCATTACAACATAATACATAGACCGTAATCCAACTGCATCTATGACTAATAATCCACCTTCAGGTTATCATCTGAACCCCTTTCAGTATTAAGTTGCAAGTAGCGGATAATTGCATTAAGCAAAGTGTGTAAAGTAAACAATACAATTGTCCTTGGACAAAGGATTGTTTTTTTCTCCCTAGTAGCAACAACACATCTAGTACCTTAGAGATTTCTGTGACTTCCCCAAATTACTAGAGGCATGAACCTACTATCGAGCATAAATAATCCCTCTTGGAGTTGCAAGCATCTACTTGGCCAAAGCATCTACGAACAACAGAGAGCATGCAAGATCACAAATAACACAGACATGATAGAATCAATAATCAATCTTGAACATAGTACTCAATACCCATCGGATCCCAACAAACACAACATGTAGGATTACATAAATAGATGATCTTGATCATGAACGGAGCTCACAAGATCTAAATATGATAGCACAAAGGAGGAGAACCAACCATCTAGCTACTGTATGAAACCATAGTCCAAGGGTGAACTACTCACGCATCGCTCCGGAGGCTGGCATGGTGATGAAGAAGGCCTCCGGGATGATCTCTCTCCTCTGGCAGGATGCCAGGACGAGCTTAGGATCCCCCAGATCTAGGGATGGAGATGACAGCGACTACGGACTTTTTCGTGGAGATCTGATCGGGTGTTCAGGGTTTCTGCATCGGGGTGCTTTTATAGGCGAAGTGGCAAGGTCGATGGGCGCCCGAGGGGCCCACACCTAGGGCTGGCGCGTCCCCTGGCCGCGCCGACACATGGTGTGGCCACCTCGTGGCCCCACTTCGGCTGCCCTTCGGACTCCGTGTTCCTTCTGGTAAAATATTGACTTTAACTTTTGTCCCATCCAATTCCGAGAATATTTCCTTACTAGCTTTTCTGAAACCAAAAACAGCAGAAAACATGCAACTAGCACTGCGGCATCTCAATAGGTTAGTTCCTGAAAATGTATAAATATACCTTAAAGTATAGACAAAACATAAGAAAGTCGATACAAAACAAGCATGGAGCATAAAAAATTATAGATACGTTTATGACATATCACATATCCGCCGGCCCACAAAAATTTGGGCCGATATGCGGTATCGGGGCCAAAAAATGGCCTTTCCAGATACCGGAAACGAGCAGATACCACATTTTTTTATGTTTCCCGCATCGAGGCCCATCCATACCGCATATATTCGCTGCGGATGGCCTGGATGTGGGAAATCTTCCATTTCCCCACTTCTGCATGCGCAGAAACTCCGCCGCCACTGCACGCCATCGTAGATTCTGGCCACCTCTGGCGTCGGCAATCAAATCGCCGCCGCCCACCACCTCTCACCCACCCCTCCTAGCCATGGTCGTCCAATTGTGCCGGAATTTGGCCGGCCGACGCGGCGTTTTGCCGCGGCGCGGAGGGAGCTCCGACGCCCGAGCTCCCACACCGCCGACGATCGAGGAGGAGGTGCACCAGCGCCGGTCCGAGCAGGCGCGCATGGCGCCCTAGCGCGCTCCCGCGTAACCTCCCCGGCGTGGGTAGGGGTTGGGTTTGCACCTGTTGTGCACGATGCGGAGGAGGGAAGCTCCCAGGCTGCCGCGAGCGCTTGACCGCGCCTCCGCACGCCCGCTCCCGCACTAGCTTGGTGGGGCCACATCTCCGATGAGGACACCGAGGAGGAGGACTCCGGCTCGGAGGAGGACGATGGGATCCGCATGGCGAAGTTCAACTCGCTCGGGACCCTCGTCTCCGACGTCTGGGAGCGCACGAAGCTCCACGATGAGCATGAGCGCGAGCTCCGCTATGTCCGTCGTCGCTCCGCACGCGAGCACCAGACCTGGTTGGGCGTCTTCGTCGTCGACTACTCCGACGACTAGTAGGTGAGCGACGAAGGCGCGTAGACGCTCCGGTGAGTAGGTACCGCCGACCGCTGCTAGGGTTAGATTGGATATAGGGCGCGGCATCTAATTTTTTGTTATAAATATATTGATCTGAGATTATCAAAACCTCCTGTATGTATGATTTGGCGCTAATCGTGATGATTTTTAAAAGTATAATTTTAATTACTAAATCTGTTTTGCGACGAAAATTTTATATTATAAATATGGTATCTGCTAAAGATGCTTCGTAGGACGCCGCCGATGGAGATACTCTCAGTGGCATGCTATAACTACCGGATCGAACGAACTGAATGCAAGGCGGTCTAGCTACTGTGGAGTATATGCACGGCTCATGGCGGTGTGTCGCCGGCCGTACCTTTTCCGAGTTCCGACACTGTGCGAGGACTCGATGACGAATTGATGGGGGGACCCAACGGCAGATGGGGCGCCTGACACTGCACTGTGCCAAAGCTTAGCTTGTTGGTTTGACCGGCCGAACCGGCCGGGCGAGCACGAGCTTGTTCTTTGGGAATATTGTACTGTACTGGCAACTGCGTCCTGCATGTGGCTTCCAACGTGTCAAGTGTGTGTGTGCCACCTAACGTTGGCGTGAATGTTGTCCAAAAGAAGCAACTAATTTCGCAGCGTCCGCGTTGTCGCGTAACAGGAAAATGGCAATCACTCGGCCGTACGATGACGCCTCCATTATTGATTGCTATAGCTAGCTTCGTGGAGCTCATGCATGCATGCAGGACAGGGCACGAAAAATGATTGGGTTTTTGTCGCTGTGTAAGAATCCCATTTGTTCATTTCGTTGGGTTTATCTTTGAACTGGTACTTCTGTCTACGTTCATGCACACCCTTTTCTCCGCCCTTTTTATTCACGAACTTTGAACGCAAATACATATCAAAGTTTATGGACTGGTCATGTATATACAGATATATCATACATCTTGCAGAATGATATGTATTGCTTCGTATTTTGCAGACTTACTATAAATGAAAACCGTAGTCAAAGTCAAGTGTTGTTTACCCGAAAGAAAAGAAAGTCAAGTGGTGTTGATAAGAAAAAGTCAAGACATCCTTATATTCTGAGACGAAAAGAGTTTCAAAACCATAGGCTTGTAACCAAGATCGATGGTTCATGGTTATGGCACACGACATACCGTATATTACATCGTGTCCTGATTTCAGTTGGAGGGATTAAAATAGGCTAAATCCAATCTTATTATTAACGATTAATCTATCAAGTATCTAATATTAGTACTCAGTACCGCGAGTGGTTGTCAGCTCGCTCGTCTATAAAGGACAAAGACCGCGCATGCATACAGAAATCTTTTTGTGATTTAAAAGTTTAAAATAAATTATCTCTCGTTAATCCAATTAATGATCCGTTTTCAACGCTGGATTCGTATCGACGAGTACTTAAAAATAAGATCCCATCTTTATATGTTTTGATGATATTTTTTTCTGTCACCAATCGCCAGATTATTATAGCTATCAAATTCATAGAGAACAGTTATCAGCCAAATAATACACAGTCACCAGATAATTTTATATGTTTCTAGTGGTAACAATGATTTATATGTACATAAAATAGGTATTCGATCTATTCTGAACACGTAAAATATTGTATTACCATCATATAAGATTTATATTATTGAGAAACGAAATTTAGAAACCTTTGGTAATCATTTGATTTTAACCTAGTAATCATGTTGACTTTACCTAATAACCAAGTGTCGGTTATCTCGTAACTAGGGTCGGAAAAAATTGTTAGAATATATCAACATGGGATTTAGTTTCAAAGATCTCGACGAGAAAAGGCTAACCATGAAAACGGATAAATTTTTTGAATTACGGTTGAAGAGATGAAACATTTTAAAGTTTGAAACTCGAAAAGAATAGCAGGCTAGGCCGTATGCATGCATGTATGACTGAGTTACCATATTAATCCGTGCCCATGTAAAATTAACCTGGGCACGTGCCCTAGATAGTACTACCTCCGTTCCATTGAATAAGGAGTCCTCGTTTTGCGTGATTTTTCTTTAACCAAGATTTACTCTAAATATACAAAGAATGTTGGTATAAAATTAGCATTATTGGAAAGTGTGTTTCAATACGAATCCAACGATACTAATTTTATATAAGATAATTAAATTTTAGTTGTCCTAATTATTCGGTCAAACTTTGCATTGAAATCCGTGTGCGCCTTATTCTTTGAAACGGAGAGAGTATAAAACTTCAAATAGAATTAACTTGTTTTAGCCGAATCTAACTTCTTTTAATATTTTAGCCAAATCTAACTCTTTCTATATGTCAAACCGTTTCGAATGTACCGTTAGACATGATACCACTAGTGTCACTTTGGAGGTACCGCGTGTAACCCTATCAAGACGAAGTACCACGTGCATGGCTACCATCGGAGCCTATGGAGGTACCACGTCTATTGGTACCACTAAAATGTTTAGAGATACCCAAATGGGTTAGTTCTAGCTAAAATTTTATCAAAATTTATTTTAGACTAAACTAGCACAAATACTCATGCGTTGCACCCGGAATAAAACCTAGGTGCCCGTTTTGGACGCAGCGGAGTTTGACTCCGACTTTTCATGTTCCATTAACATTAAGAATGCCGGGTTTTGTTTGGTGGTTATCTTCCCACACTTAAGAGGACACTATCTAGTTTTCTTCGCCATGTACCCTAACTGTGGAGGTACTGGGTATATGCGGGAGCCCCTCTGTCGGGCGAAGGATAGCACTTAGTATTCCTTGATGTCCTTGATCAGATCATACTTGAGTTTGTAGAAGGAATGTTCTTCCTCTCGCCTTGGAGCTCCCTCTATAATGTGACTTTTGTGTCGATGGTCTCGTATGGTTTCTCCATCTCGCCACCGAAATCTACGCATGCCTTCAACATTGACTTGATGATGTCGATCACTCTGCCCAAGATGATCTCATCCTTGTCGTCGGCCTAGTCACCATCGTAACTCGTTGTTGTAGGTTCGGCCAGCATCGTAATTGTAAATGAAATTTTATTAAAAATGGACTAAAATTTCACAACAAGCCTTATTCCTTTTATTATTATAGCACACTTGTCTCTACATAACATGGAAAGATAGAAGTTAGAGAAAAGTTACATGTGACGGAGGCAAAACAAATCTCATTGGCACAATTGCACCATGACATAGAAACCAGACAGTTTCACTTCGGCCACTTTGGCCAGAAGCGCTGCCACCATTTTCATTGTCAGTATTGAATTGTTGCTCTAGTCAATTATTTCAAAAGTCTAAAGTGATAAAAATACTATTGAATTCATGCACTAGCCAATTAGACCAAAAGTCTGAAATAATGAAAAGAGGTAAACAATTTATTTCAACACTAATCATATGTCTTTGCCCTTTGGCCTAGTGTGACTTGTGTTTAGGGACCCACAATATTTTGTTTCTAATTCTTATTCTTAAGTTGGCCAGGATTTAATCCTAAGATCTCATGTTTTGATGCCATATTAAATTGCATGCACTAGCCAATTCAATCAAAAGTTCAAACCGGTGAAGAGTTAGGTAATTTATTTCAGCACTCACCAATATCTTTGCTTTTTGGCCTATTGTGAAGCGTGTTTGGGGATCCACAATATTTTTTTTAATTCTTGTGTTGGCCAGATTTTGATCCTACCATATTAAATTATTGCACTGGTCAATCTATACCTAATAATAAAGGAATGAGCGTTTCTTGTTGTTTATACACTTTTTCGGACCAAATTACCCTCTCATCAAACCATATATTACCACCAGCGCCACCGGTAAGTAATATAACTATTCAATTTTTCTAAAAAAAACGTCGCACTTGATTCGTTCTGCAAGAAAGAATTCTTTCATCCGTACGTACGTCCCGATCTCTTCCTCTAATGCGTACGGAACCGGCAAGACGAGTAGCCGAGTCCAACTTAAACCCGATCAACGTCGAATTATTGTCCGTCGTAGGTCCACGCTAGCGCACAGTGGAATCCGGCTCCAACTATATCGAGCATATATCCTCAAATAACTAACCATCATAGCCTCTCGCACCTATGGGCATGGCCTCAAGCCCTCAACCATCGCTAATCCCTTGAGACAAGATGCGAGTCGTAATATGTACCAGCATTAAGGAGTCCTCTACTCCAGCCACTCAGGCCAACCTGCCCGACTTCATGGTAAAGCCGAGGGACTATAGCCTACATCGTTCCTGCTCGCATCGTGAGGACGTGCCACGACAGCCATCGTGGCCGTCACGGGAGACGGTTGATCTGGAAGGGCGGTGGGCGGCGGCAGCCAACAGGTGGCCACGAGGATGTGCATGCTGGAGAGCCATGTTTTTTGTCGTTCGTTTATCGAGTTCATGGCGAGAATACCCATGGTTGTTTCTCCCTAGATCATGTACTGACCTTGGTGACAAAGACAATCTTAGAGGAGCCACCCTCACCATGTATATCGTCGAGACCTTGCTGATTGCTGCTACTAAGAACGATGGCACACATACTGCTACATTTTCCTCTCCATCAAACTGTGGATAGTGCCGATCTGTGTCATTGCGAACATGAAGATTTCATCGCGTAGAGTGATTATTTTTTCTATCCCGCTGCAACGCGCAGACATGTTTCCTAGTATTTTAGAAGTACGAACTGGTAAAAACATGATAGGAAACATATATATTCTCAACACTCTCCCTCACATCCAGGCCGGTGGCTTTTTTTCACGGGCCTAGGATGTGGATTCGGGTGTCCACATATAATTATTTTCAATACTGCGTTAGCCAAGATTTGAACTCAAAACCTTAGGTTCTTGTACCATATAGATTTGTTGCCCTAGATAATTATTCCAAAAGTCTAAACTGATGAAAAGAGTTAGACAATTTATTTTAATACTCACCCTATATCTTTCTCCATTTGGGCTATTGTGACGCATGTTTGGGGAGCCACAATATTTTTTTTAATTCTTGTGTTAGTCAGGATTTAATCATAAGACTTCCTTTTTGATACCATATTGAATTGATGCAATAGCCAACTATCCCAAAAGTCATGGAAAAAGCTAGAAAATTTGTAAGTAGGAGAGAAACCGTAGCTCGACCATGGTAGTATAGTAAACCACTTTTTCTACTCCCTCTGTCCAACAAAGGATGTCTCAAGTTTATCTAAATTTAAATGTATCTAAACACTATTTAGTATATAGATACATCCAAATTAAAACAAACTTGAGACATCCTTTTTAGGACGGATGGGGTATAAAAGGAGAAAAATCGATGCACACACTTATTTGTATTGCAAAGTATACCAAATTCCTATAAAAAGACATAGAAGCTGTCGTAGACT
Source organism: Avena longiglumis (assembly GCA_030063025.1). Taxonomy (NCBI): domain Eukaryota; kingdom Viridiplantae; phylum Streptophyta; class Magnoliopsida; order Poales; family Poaceae; genus Avena; species Avena longiglumis. The sequence continues at coordinate 520,009,770 of CP125975.1, forward strand.
ATATATCTTATTAATTCCCTGAGAAAGCTGTGAGTTTACCGCCTCTCGTCTATTCGAATGACTCATACACTCTAGGGTTTCGGCAAAAGGTGGGCTATGATTTGATTTCATCGGTTCCTTGGAAACGACCATAGCATGCATAGCCGGCAATGAACGATTTGACTTATCGGTTTCTAGTGAGTGGCCAACATCTTTGGTTAACGAAATAAGGGTAGCCAAGCTTAGCTAGTTAGCTCTCACACGGATCTGTCAAGTCGAGAGTCATATCATATCTCAAAATCGATCGGTGTAGATAGTGTGATATGTACATTTGATCGCCTTTTGTAATGTCTTTTTGTGGATAGGAAGGTTCGTACGCAAGGCAGGACCGGCCAGGTAGCAGGGAAGTAATTTGCTTTCTAGCTATGCCAAATAATCCATTGTGTTTGTGACATGTACTTGCACCACGATCGACCTTGTTATACCATGCACAAAATGCAGTTGCCATCAATCTATCAAGAGTACTCACATGTCAATAACAGTCACGTACGAAATTGATTTCAGCCATTTAGGAGTGGGAACCGTCTACGTCTCAGCCAGTTGAGATTTTTTAGCTCTCAGTGGATTTACAAAAATGTAACCTTCAGTTTAATAAAACATGTAAGTTGCATTTGTTACTACGTACCTAATTTCATTTTTACAGAAAAGTGTGAGTTTTTACTAAATTCAAGTTGCACTTTTCTAGATCGATCGGGACTTCAGGAAATCTTAGTTGGCCGAGAATTGACAAAACCATTAGAAGTGTATAGCTTCATGTTTAAGACTGACCATTCCAAGTACTAGACTCTGATCCGAATCTGACCCCTGTCACAGCCTACTGGCCCTGGTTTGTCAAAAAGTATTCAAGTCTACCTTCATAGCATGTACCCTTTTTCATTTGATAAAGTAGACTTGCTAAAACTAAGTCTCCGGAGATAAGCAAAACTTAATCAAAAAGTTTACTACTCCCTTTGTCTTATATTATAAGATGCTATTACAATCAATATATGAGATATTGGTTGTACTAACACCTTATGTGTAGTAAGGGCATGTGTCCTGTTTTGCCGATTTGGATCGCGTCTAGAAAAAATGAGTTGGGTTGTCCACCCTTGCCCGAGCGATTCCACAGCGTGGTGACCCATTTTACCGGACATGCCTATTTAGCATTTTTTTTTCTCCTCTATCTCATTGGCCATTTTTACTGCCAGGTTCTGGTGCGTAAGCTCAAGATATAGGAGGCAATCAAGTACATGTGTGCCCGGGAGGAAGTCTGAAGTCTGGCGACGGCACCACGCGTCTTGGGTGAGCTCGGGCGGTGCAAGGCCAGATCGAGTTGCAACACGAGGACGTCAACGCCATGAATGCATGCACCCATGTTCTCATTCAGTGGCATGTGCTCAAGGTTGGACGAGGCAGTGGAGTGTGTGCTGGATGTGGGTGAGGTGGGGCGGTCGGGCAAAGGTCGATAGCGGGGCGGCAGCGGGGCGGCAGCGCAACGGAGGAGCTCACCAGGCAGCCACACCGGAGGTGGGGGGTAGAGGACGACTGCTCTCCTACCGGCGTTGGATGTGAGGAGTAGGGCGCACGCACTGCAAGGGCGGAGCAGGGCTCGCGCATAGCAAGTAGATGGATGCGAGTTAAGGTGATGGTCAATGGCAGGGTGGCGGCGCAGCCGAGGAGTTCGTGGGGCATTCGGGCCGGAGGTGTGCGAGGTATGGCGGTGGTCGATGGAAGGCGGTGGCATAGCGGAGGATCTTGTGGTGCGGCAGTGTAGAACCTCCCGGTGTGGGCGGTGTGCTTCAAGGTGAGAGATGGGGTGAAATTCACACCATCCCACCATGAAAATCTTCGTACCCCAAACCAAGCCAAACCACTAATTATTATGTATTACCCAACCCACACCAGCCCACAAGAAATTTGAACCCAAACCGCCCCAACACGCACACCTCGCTGCAGTTTGAAACTAACTCAAAGCCAAAGTAGAAAAATGGTTCCAACCAAAAGTTAAATAATGTTCTGCATGAAGGAATCGTGCGGCACCGCCTCTCTATCCTCGCCCTTCCGGATGAAGGAATCGTACGAGGACCTTGTCATGCATCGATGACAGCGGTACACATGGCGGTCATGGGGAATTGGGTATTGCTCCTACAGTGCATTTGGTTCAACCCGTAAGTTCCACCCATGGGTTCATCCCCATTTCTGTTTTTTGGTTTGAACCCAAACCACACTGTTTCGCCCCTCTTTTCATCTCAACCCGCACCTATACAACTAGTGGCATGTTCCAATCCATTTCTCCCCAATCCAAATAGGACCAGATCAAACCTGCACCAAAATCCCATCTGAACCCACCCCATTCTCACCTTGAGGTGTGCTAGGCGGAGGTCGAGGGCAGCGGTGGACACATGAGAGAGAGAGAGAGAGAGAGAGAAACTACCTAGTGGGCCTAGCCAGACACGGGAGAGGGACTGCCTAGTGGGCCATGCTGGACCTGTTCGGGCCGACCCATCCATGGAACAAATTTGCTGGATGAATGGTATGTCCAGCCTGGGTCGGTCCATTTGGGTCTTCCCGCTGGAGGTTGTTTTATCTGTCCGGCTGTCTAACAAGACAAACACAGACCGGCCTGGACCATTTGGGTCTTGCCGCTGGATATTTCCTAACACCATATATGGAGTGGATAGCTCTGTGGTAGGATAAACTCAAGCTCAAAGCAGACATACCCATATGCTTGAGGCTGAGGGGTAGGTATAAGAAAACACGAATCGGGAAAAGAACATGGACACTTTTGGTAGCCTATAGTGGAATTTGTACTTGCTGACAACCAATGGGGGCATGGCCACGTAAAAACACGACATGAGCCACATTTTCAATCCATTTAGTTGCATGCAGATCTTTTTTACCTTCTTAAGACGGGTGTGCTCCACATTGTATGTTCAAAAACAAGACTAATATAGCTACACCCTAGTGTTTGGTTGATTATAGCATTGCTAGTATGGTAATCTCTTGTCAAGAGAGGTGAAGTTACCAACCATTTCAAACAACATCACCTATGAATAACAGGCAAGATAATTACCAACATAGATAGACATGCGAACAATTCATGACACAGCCAGTTCAACTTGACGACATGCAACATAGTCACAATTCATAGACAAAAGAAGCAGTACCATACTAAGAACGACACAAATGTATTCTAAGATGATACCACGTGCTCCTTTGCTAAGAGCTTCATGAGGGTGAGGAAGTAGCCTATCTTGGTATTGTGAGCAATGCCAAAATATGGCCACCCCTGATTCAAGGACTCTACCAATGATAATCTGAAGCCTGATGTCCCATTTGCATCATGTGATCGTCTTGATGGTGATCATACCTAGGACGTCGAGATGCCTTTGGGTTAGGAAGGATCCCCAACCCATGGGTTATCATCACCTTACAGAAGTGGATCGAGGACACCTCGCCATGGAAGTGGCCAACATTGGTCGGCCTTACTCTAGCTCTATTGCTGGAGAACTCTTTAGGCACCTCAATAAGGAAACCAAATTGTAGCGCCTACAAAAATTCACAAGCAAGGTAATCAAAATTTGCAAGATCGGGAATGCAAGCGTGTTTACAAATGAAACTAAAAGAGAGCCTCGAAAATATAAGTACACTGAATTGATAGAGTTGGTGCCACCAAAATTAGAGGAAATGCAGAAGCAATGGGCTTATACATATTTTCTGGCTCGATGATATCATGCCTATTACTAATGTCCTACATTTTCATCATTGGTTGATGGTAAAGTGCACAGATAATGATCATCACTAAGAAAGTACCTCGTAGAAAGAACACAAATGTGCAAACAGATGATTCTGTTGTACCCAAATGCACAAGCAATGTATTTGCACATAGGATAAGATAAGCCATGATCATCCTTTGCACTAGATTGTGCCACAGATTATAATCATTGGTGAGTGAAGCAAAATAAACATAGAGCCTCATACAAAGATCACACAAAACTCAGGAGATAGCCCCTTAGTACCAAGTAGCAAGCATAATCTCTTTCCTATATGCACAACACTAGGTACTAAATGACATCTCTAATTACTGCATGTGGCAATGGCATGATCATTGGCCATGGAAAAAGTACAAATATAGTGACTCATATAAGCAATGTGTGTGTGGAAAGAACAAAAATATTAGGCATGATGCCAATTGGGGCTCTTTCACACACACATCAAGTATAATCATCAGCCATATGCATAACATAATGTAATACACGGTTAAATGCCTCATACAAAAGTAGCACACAAAGAACGAAAAGAGATGATTCTACAATACCAAGAGAAATGCACGAGCAAATGTGCTTGAACATTTGCACAAGATACTACCGATGCATCCCTTTCACTAGATAGTGCCACATATTTAATCATTGGCAGAGAAAAAAATGCAATAATGATGCAAAAAAATTGATTTTGCGCAAAGCACTAACCGTAGCCTCATTGTGACAATGCAAGGTTGGAGCTAGCAAAGCAAGAAGAATGCACAAGATTTGTTTTTGTACATACCATTAGGTTTGCCAGCACCACCCCTACAAAATAGCATGTGCAAGCAGATCATCCCATCAACATAGATGGCGCTACATTTTCATTCATCGACATAACCGCAAACAGTAATCTACCCCTAACTAGACATCAGTCAACCTAAACCGACAATGCATGCTACAGTCATAGCCAAATCGCGCTAGCCAGTAAGATAAAACAGTCAAACGAGAGCACACTTGATGAAGCGGAGGTTGTCGATCCCTCCACGGGGCTGGCTCGGCAGAAACAACCAAATCGAGCAGTTTATCGCGGGCCCGGCTCTATGCTGCTTTGGGGTTAATTAGGTTTTGCGCGGACCACAATCGTAGAGTACAACCAATCAGCCTGGCCAGACGAACTCCACACTAGCTAGGAAACGCGGCGTCCCATATGCCAAATTGAGACTACTTCATTCCCTTCATTCCTCGGAGACCATGTACTGCAACTGCTACCTCCTTGCACGTTCCTGAACGGCTGATTCGATTTGACAGTGCCTGAAGCCAGCCCTGAACTGGACTCTCCCGAACCGTCCGTCAGTGCGTGCGTACAGTATCACGCTCCCACTACTGTGGAGGCAGAGGCTTACGCACATTCAGTAGTCGTTCCATTCCCCCTGGTCGGTCGAGTGTTTGAGTTTCAGAGTCTCGCGCAGTCAATAAAGCTCCCGGCCGTGATCAGCTAACGACGCCCATTAGCCACGCCGGCCAGCTAGCATAATGAGGTAGAGAGATGTACTTACGTACGTAGATGCGACTTGACCAGTAGTAGTAGTAGTACTGAGGTCTGAGGGCCGTGACCAAAGGGAGAGCTTTTTCCTTCCTTTATAGTACCTGTCTGCCGGTCAAGTAGCAGTTGACGAAAAGGCCGTAGAAAATGGGGTTAGTTTGTCGTTCGCGAGAGCCGGACGCGCTGACCGGCACGCCTAACTCTTTATTATTCTTTTGCATGAGTGACCACGAGACGCGGATTAGCGCGTCACGTGTCCATCAGGCGCTCTGACCGACCGGTCACCACTTGGCTCGTCGATCGATTCCGGTGAAGATGGACTGAGGAACTCAGTGACCAGCGCATTAGCTTTGTTAACAGTGAAGTTCTGGTAGAAAGGCGTCGCTGATATGGACGACGGTACCGTGCACGTAGTTGTGGGAACTCGTCTATCGATCAGGCTATCATCACCCAACCCTCTTCTTGGATGAAATGTGGAGGATCTGTGGACCCCGTAAATTTTCCGGCTACTATGCAATCTGATTCTGAGAACACCTTCGCTCGTTGGTCGTTACCAAATCGAAATCCGGCTCGACTTAGCAAGCACCGAACGGACGTAACTTTTGGTCCGAGAACGTTTACTTTCGCACTCGTGTTCTCAGATCAAGATCTCAGTCAACGCAAAAAAGGCGACATATTTAATTTTTTTTTCCATCGGCGAAATCTCGACCAAATGTGTTCGACAGAAGTACGTCTAAAATGGTTCAGCAATCATCTAAATAAAATGGTTCAGTGATCAAATTATTACAAAACATTATAAAATGGTCGGCGATCAGTCGTCGATGGAGATGGACACCTCCTACGTGTCTGCCGTGACGATGGGGATGGGTTCCTCGCCCAGGACATGACCAACCGACGGATTGGAGGAGGTGGAAGCAGAGCTCGGCGAAGGAGTGGCGGCCGAGATGGACGGCGCAGAGCTTGGCGTGTTGGCGGGGATGTCCTTGTCGAGGATGGCGTTGCGGCGCACCATGTAATAGACCTTGACCTAGGGGCTCATCGCCGAGGTGTCTTCGCCGCCCATGAGGAACTGGAGATCGGTGTTCCTCTTCTTGGCGGCGAAGTTTTCCTTGAGGAGGTCGAGCTTCCTGTCCTGGTTCTGGAATAGCTGCATCCACCTCTCGTCAGCCTTCTCCTCCCTCTTCTTGGCATGGTCCTTGGTTTCTGCAATGCACTTCTCAATAGATGTGTGGAGAAGTTTGTTGGCGGATGGTCCTGTAGCTTTTAGCATCTTCGCCTTCTTCTGGATGAACTCTGGCCTTCCTTCGCCGGCAGCAGGGGTGGAGCCTACGGGTTGTACATGTCGTCCTTGTTCTTGGCGAGCCTCACGCGAGTATCCACCAATTTCTGACATTTCTGGATCTCGGCGAACACATGGTGGAACTTGAACTTCGTCTTCGTGTCATCCCGGTACATGCCGAGTGCACGGACGAGCTGCAAAGGCAAGGAGAAGTGTGTCAGGACAGGCATGAACTTGGCATCACTTCGGCTAGAGGTCCGCGAAGTACCTGGCTATCCATGCTTGCGCTGGAGACCGGTGTGCGCTCGATCTCTTCCAGAATCCCGTGCCACTTGTTGCCTGCTGGATGAGTGCCCAGTGATTGATCATGGCCTTCTTGCCGCGCTCCATGTGGACCTTGCTGAACTTCGGGTCTAAGAGGTTGCGCTCATCGAACGCTAGCTTTACACGCCTCCGATAATTTTTGGAGTTTGGGTTTGCACCGGTGATAGGATCCATGCTCACTGATTTCCATGACTCGGCGAGGCAAAGGTCCTAAAGAGTCGTCCACTTAACACTGGGATCCGTCGCCAACGTCCTCGCCTTCCTCTTGCCCTTTCCCTCGCCCTTCACCGCAGCTAAGACGTCCTCTCCGGCATCCTCGTCTTGCGACTTGTTGGCTAGGCCTTCGGCAAAATCTTGGGACTCGAGACCATGTTCGGTGTCGACCCAGGACTGTTCCTGAGTGAAGAATGAGCTGTTGCCGAACCGGAGGCGATCATATCCGCCTTGAACGCCTCACCCGCCATTCCGCCGAACACGTTACAGGCGTTCGTGTTGCCGGAGGTGGAAGCCGAGGAGCTGCCGGTGAATGGTGGAGGGCCACGGCGCATAGCCGATGAAGGGCCGGTGTACGTCGGAGAGCTGTCGTAGGGGACATTGATGTCGATGTTGAAGGCCGGAGGAGGGCCAGGGGCGGGGCAGGGGAAGAGAACGTTCGGGTTGAACCCGTCGTCAAACTCGGGGGAGGAGGAGGAATACCACTAGCGCGGGTTCGCCTGGCTCTCCTCGAACATGGCCGGCGAGATCGGCGAGAACCCCGGCCGGAGATCCGACGCTCGGTTGGCTCCCCAAGTGAGCGGCGTACTGCGCGGGGACGATAGGCGTCGGGCATGATATCGTCACGCGCTTTGAAGCCGCCTGCCCTTCCCTCATCGCATGTGCCTCCGCGATCGTCTTCGCCTGCTTCGACCTTATCGTCCTGTCCTTGCGGCTATCTGTTTCGATCTTTTTGCGCCATACTTTTGTCAAACACTCGGCGTCGGTCAAACCCTCCGGTCTCGGCGTCGACGACCTCGGCTTCCTCGGCTTATTCACCTTGGGTTTTTCAATGGCAGATCGAGGTTTGACAAAAGCCTTGGGCGGCATGGTGGGCGGGAGTTCAAGGAACATGCGGGAGATATGGCGTAGAATGGAGAAGAAAGGCGTGATCGTGGCCTAGGGTCACCGACAGGGTTGGCCCACCCGTTTTTTGCTATGTCCGGCGTTCTCAGGCGGTTCCAGTGTTTCGAATTCGGTCTGGAAACGCCGGATGAAAACTGAGTTAAATTCGACGCTATTCAATGCCATGGAAACGCGATTGGGCGAAATTCTGCTGTCCGGACGAAAAAGAAGCTCTGGAAACGTGGGTTGCGGGTGGAGATGTTCTGATGTGCTAGTGTACAAATCATGCAGAAGACCACGCACGCGCATTATCGCAGAATGGGATATCGGCGCGTTGACTCAGCAAACCTTCAAAAAGGAGCCGAGCGGCATGCGTGCCGTCTCGACAACGATACGATACGACAAAGCGAACAACCCTTCCCTTTCCTGTCCCCGACGACGTTCCAGTTCCACCACCATAGCCGGCCAGTCTGCGCATCTCGCATGGGCGGCAGTGCACACATCCGATCGATGCCAATCAAGGCATACCCGAGGAGGAGCTCCTGGCCGGCCGTATCAGCCAGCCTCGTAAGACCATCTCCACTCGGCCATCCAGTATGTCGATCTGGACGTCGAAAATAGATCCGGACGCTGAAATTTCGTCAAGCGCGTTTCTAGGAATCCGTTTTCGTCCGGATTTGAGACAAGTTTGGTCGGGACTATCCAGGTCATACCCAGAATCCTGGGTACGCCCTAGGAACGCCGGACGAAACGAATTCGGCGAGTGGACCCGTCCAGTCAGCATATATGCCCATATTCATCCAATGTTCGCCCATATTCGCCCAAAGTTCGTCCATGTAGACCAGATTCATCCAAAGTTTGTCCATATAGACCAGATTCGTCCAAAGTTTGTCCATATAGACCAGATTCGTCCAAAATTCGCTCAAAATTCGGGCATATTCGTCCAAAGTTCGTCTGTATCACCCATATTTGCCCAAATTTCGTCCAAAGTTCGTCCATATAGACCATATTCGCCCAAAGTTCGCCCAAAATTCGGGCATATTCGCCCAAAGTTCATCTGTATCACTCATATTCGCCTAAATTTTGCCCAAAGTTCATCCATATAGACCATATTCGCCCAAAGTTTGTCCAAAATTCGGGCATATTCGCCCAAAGTTCATCTGTATCACCCATATTCGCCCAAATTTTGTCCAAAGTTCATCCATATAGACTATATTCGCCCAAAGTTTGTCCAAAATTCGGGTATATTCGCCCAAAGTTTGTCTGTATCGCCCATATTCGCGCAAATTTCGCCTAAAGTTCGTCCATATAGACCATGTTCGTCCAAAGTTCGCCCAAAATTCAGGCAAATTCGCCCAAAGTTCGTCTGTATCGCCCATATTCGCCCAAAGTTCGTCCATAGTTCGTCCGTACCGCCCATATTCATCCAAAATTCGTCCATATTCGCCCAAAACCGTTTATATTTATGCAAAGTTCGCCCAAAGTTTGCCGAAATTTGCTAAATTTTAGGCAAACACGGGAACTCGTCTGGATACGCGAGTGGAAAATCGGCGTACCTAGACCGAAAACTTGTTTCGTCCGGTAAAAAAAGTCCAGATTTTGGCCTGGATTCGATCAAAAGAGTGAAGATGCTCTAAGTAGTACCTTTCGCTGCCTTAACTTTTCCACCCGGAGCCGACAGGTAGCACCGTATGCCGTCAAAACTGACGAGGAAACGGCACGGGCGTCACGGCTGCTTTGACCCTGACACTGAACCTGAACCTGAACCGTGCGTCCGGGCAACCGCAAAGAGCTCGTGATGCGTATGCACGGGTTGCATCGCTCTGCGTCGACGTACACTACCAACGGTGGTGCAAACCCCGCGCCGCTTTTCCGATTCTTATCCACTCCCTCCTCCTGTTCTCATCTTCCGTACTACAACTCCCTGCTTCTTTTTCCCTTTTCATGTGGAAAATGGCTAGTATATGCCTATTTTGTTTTTGAATATGCCCGATTAGTGTGGATAAGCATCAGTCATTCAGTGCTGGACTTTGCTGCTGCTGAAGGTTGGCATCAGTAAACAGGCTGCTGCTGCTGCCGTCCAAGTCCAAGTCCAAGAATCCGATTCGTCATCTCGATCATCGAACCACGGGCCGTCTTGTCTTCCCATCCACCACCGTCCAGGATCCAGGTTCTGGTTGCCTCAACTATTACGGCACATCATGGGGACGAACACGAAAGGTTGTCCGCACCACCATTTTCATCTTGGATAGAATTTGCCCTCACATATATCGACCATGAAGAATGCTGAGTGTGCCGCGCGGGCTGATGCCATCCGTTCGTTTCCCAGATGCCCAGCTGAAGCTTTCTGCACAAATGACGGGTTATTCTTCTGCGACGAGGCGACGGTTCTGGACGTTGTTTGCCGTGGCGGCGCACGCTCAACTGAAGACTCACCGACGATCACAGCCCGACCAGGGCTAGCACTTCTTTTTTTCTTTGACTCGCACTCACACCAGGGTAAGCACTTAGCAGGGAACATAATAACGAGCTTCAAAACATTCCGTTAATTGGGCTGTTCGTTCCAACAGGCCCAGCCCGCCAAGGCAATATTAACTATTTGCAGCTTCAGACGTGGAATGCTCCACGCGGAGCGACCCACTCGCCCACGCGCGTCCCACATGGGCCTGGCCCAGTTCTGGTATTCTGGGCATTTTTTTCTGTTTCTGTGGGGGTTTTGGTATCTTTTTGCTGGGTTTTTTAATGGGTCGTACTACGCGACTCTCCCGGGTATAATTCCCAAAATCCCCTGGATCCTTCTGCTGACACGTGTCTTCTAAAAAGCCCTCAAATTTCATTTTTGCTACAAACATACCTGTTTTTGCTTTAAATAGTCCTGCTTTTGTTACATGTAGCAGAAAATTATTTGGCCCAAAAATAGAAAAATAGATTGGACCTCGCCGCAGATTTCGCCGGAGACCTCGCCGACGACCGTGTAGCAAAAAAAATTATGCTAACGTAGCATATTTGACATTGCCGTGGACTTGCCGGAGGTTTTCGCTGGTAAACCTCATCAGAGACCATGTAGCAAAAACTTTACGTTATTGTAGCAAAATCGCAAAAACTTGATAGCAAAAAAATATGCTAATGTAGCAAAAAAACGACCTCGTCGGAGACATCGCCGGTGGCTATCGTAGCAAAACCAAATTTGCTTAGCACTTTCGTCGAAAATGATGTAGCATATATTTTGCGCTATTGTAGCAAAAATATAAAAGAAAAATAGCAAAATGTTACTATTGTAGCATCGCCCTGTAGCACCATAGCAAAATCCGCCGAGGAGGTTGTAGCATCCGCATAGCATCATCAAACGCCTTAGGTAGCATCTTTATTCGCTTCTCGTAGCCGCCCGGGACAACGCTCGTAGCATCAACGGCGAGGGAGTTCGCCAACAACATCACCATGGCTGCAGCGAGCCAGAAGCGTCTGCCTCGGGTGAGCGCGCAAGGGGAGACGTCCTCGTGGAGCACAGCGGCGCGCCGACCGCAGCGTCTGGCGCGAAATGCAGTGTGCCTGTCACCTGCAGTGCGATCGCGGCGCCATGGCGGCCGGGCGGCGCGAGACGCAACGAGCCGCGCGCGGTGGCGGTATGGCAGCAATTCGCGATCGCGATGATGTAGCCGGCGGTTGAAGCGGCGGCTGAGGCGCAACAAGCCGGCGTCATGCATGTGTTGTACGCGGCGGCAGCTCAAGAACACGGAGGCAGCAAGGCAGCGATGGCGATGCATGATGTAGAGGACAAGAAGAAAGGAGATAAGGTTAGAGATGGGCCGTTAGCTATGCGCGGAAGCCTAGAGATGCGACGCGGAAGGAGCTGACCCGGGGGATCGATCCCCCGGGGCTACAATATCATTTCCCTTTTTTAATTTGTTTCTTCTACTAGTCTTTTGGTTCTTATTTTCTGTTTTTTGTCTTTTTTTTGTTTTTTTGTTTTATCTCTTTTTTTATTTTTTTTGAAGAATTGGTTTATAATTTTGAAAAGTTGTTCATGATATTCAAAATTTTGTTTATCAAATTAAAAAATCATTTATGTTTCTTAGAAAATTGTTCATGAATTCCCAGCTTGGCTCATGATTTTTGAAATGTGGTTTATGATTTTTGAAAATTCGTTTATGTTTCTAAGAGAATTGTTCATGAATTCCCAAAATTGGTTCATGATTTTTGAAAATGCGTTTATGTTTGTTAGAAAATTATTCATGAATTTCCAAAATTGGTTCATCATTTTTGAAAATCCGTTTATGTATTGTTCATGAATTTCCAAAATTATTTCATGATTTTTGAAATGTGGTTCATGGTTTTTGAAAATTCGTTTATGTTTCTTAGAAAATTGTTCATGAATTTCCAAAATTGGTTCAAGATTTTTGAAATGTGGTTCATCATTTTTGAAAATTCGTTTATGTTTCTTAAAAATCTGTTCATGAATTTCCAAACTTGGTTCATGATTTTTGAAAATTTGTTTATGTTTCTTAGAATTTTTTCATGAATTTCCAAAATTGGTTCATGATTTTTTAAATATGGTCAAAGTTTCACTAATAATCAAGCGAGATTAGGGGGTTTTCCTGTTAGGAATACGCAACTTGTATTTCTCAGGGGCCAAAGGTCACAGTATATAATACATGTACATGTGGAAATATACAGAAAAACCCCTAACAAGTGGGGAAATACAATATACAAATATACATCTAACACCCCCCCCCCCCCCTCAAACTCATGGTGATTCGACAACACTAAGTTTGGAGAGAAAGAAAGTATGTCACGAATGGTCTCGCCTTTGTAAAGAAATCGCCAATCAGAACTCAAGGCACATACTTTGAAGCGCAACAACCCGAGCTCGCACTGAGCACGTGTATAGAAAGCATCAACACCAATATGCTTGGTAAGCTCATGTGACCGAATCACGTGCAATACTAATAAAGACTCAGATCGAGATAAAACCAGAGTGGGTGTGGTAATAGAGACCCCAAAATCCGCAAGCAACCACCGTAACCAGGTCACCTCAGCATTCAACAAGGCCATAGCACGCAACTCAGTCTCAACACTCGAACGGGAAACCGTTGTCTGTTTCTTCGTCTTCCAAGCAATGAGCGAACCACCAAGAAATACACGGTAAGCAGAAAGTGAATGGCGATCCGTAGGATCACTCGCCCACGTGGCATCCGAATAGCACTGGAGCTGAAGGGAGCTGGAACAAGGAAAGAAAAGGTGACGAGTGATCGTGCCACGAAGATAACAAAGAACACGGAGAAGATGACTATAGTGAAAAGTGGTAGGAGCGGAAACAAACTGACTCAGAATATGAACAGGATAAGATATGTCAGGACGAGTGATAGCAAGATAAACAAGACTTCCAACAAGATGGCGATAACGCGTCGAATCAGGAAGAGGATCACCATCAGTAGGACGAAGCTTGATATTAAGCTCCATAGAGGTCTCAACAGTGCGCTCATCCCCAAGAGCAGCATGAGTAAGAAGATCCTGTATATACTTTTCCTGGGAGATGAAAAAGCCATCAGAAGTGGTGAAAACCTCAATCCCAAGAAAATATAGAACAGGACCAAGATCAGCCATAAGAAACTAATCACGAAGATGAACCTTAACAAAGGCGATATACTCAGGATCATTACCTGAAATGATCATATCATCAACATAGAGAATAAGAAGAGTGCGTCCACGAGGATAAGTGTGAACAAACAGCACTGGATCATGAGCACTAGGGAAGAAACCAGCAGCAGTCACCACAGAGGCAAAGCGCTCAAACCAGGCATAAGAGGCCTGTTTCAGTCCATAAAGAGAACGCCGAAGACGACAAACCATCCCAGCGGGAATAGAATACCCAGGAGGAGGCTGCATATAAACCTCCTCACTCAACTTGTCATTGAGGAATGCGTTCTGAACATCAAGCTAGGACACGGACCAGTGAAGGACAGAAGCGACAGCAAGAAGAGTACGCATAGTGGTCATATGAGCCACAGGAGCAAAGGTCTCATAATAGTCACGACCGTGCTCCTGTTGAAAACCACGAGCCACAAGACGCGCTTTATAGCGCTCAAGAGATCCATCAGAGCGGGTCTTAATTTTATAGACCCACTTACACGTGATAGGAAGAATACCGGGAGGGAGAGAAACAAGATCCCAGGTGCTAGTGCGCTCAAGCGCAGCAATCTCCTCAGCCATGGCCAGCTGCCATTCAGGATGATGCTCAACATCCCGATAAGAGGTCGGCTCGGAGGCAACAGAAAGACCATACTGACTAGGAGAGTAATGGTTGAGGGCACGACGCTGACGAACAGGACGAATAGAGGGAAGCTCATCAGAGGGAGACGACTCAGGAGACGACAAAGAAGAAGAAGGAATAGCAGAGGAAGGCTTCGGAGAACGAGGAGAACTAGGGGAAATGGACGGAGCAAAGGAGGATGGTGTCGAAGAAGAGACATCAGGGAGAGTGGGTCCTGAAGAAGAAACAATAGGAGTAGAAGGAGGTGTGTCAGGAAAAAGAAGAAAAGAGATATCTTTCATCGGGTAGGTACCAGCGGTGGGACGAGGATAGAAAGGGCGCGTCTCATCAAAAGTAACGTCACGAGAGATACGCATCCGACGACCAACGGGGTCCCAACAGCAATAGCCCTTATGCTCATCACTATATCCAAGGAAGACACACTCAACAGACTGAGCGGTTAGTTTGGTGCATTCACGAGGGGCAAGGAGAACATAGCAAACACAACCAAACAAGCGAAGCATAGAGTAGTCTGGAGAATGACCAGATAGGCGCTCAAGAGGGATACCACCCTGCAGAGCGGCAGAAGGCTGAATATTGATGAGGTAAACCGACGTAGCTACAGCCTCATCCCAGAAATGCGGCGGAAGGGAAGAAGCAATCATCATGGCACGAGTGGTCTCAAGAAGATGGCGGTGCTTACGCTCAGCAACGCCATTCTGGGCATGTGCGTCGGGATAGGAGAACTGAGCGAGGGTACCCTGCTCAGCAAGAACACCTCGCAACATCTGGGAGATATACTCACCAGCAGAATCAGCACGAAACACACGAATGGGTGTAGAATATTGAGTACGGACCATGGCCGCAAAAAGCTGATATATGGAGAGCACTTCACTGCGAGAGTGCATAAAATATAACCAAGTGTACCGAGAAAAATCATCTATGAATAAAATATAGTAGCGATGCCCCCCTTTCGAAGCGAAAGAAGCCGGACCCCAAACATCGGAATGAACTAAGTCAAAAGGTCGCTGAGATACAGACGCGCTAGTAGGATAGGGAAGTCAACTGCTTTTCCCAACCTACACTCGACAATGTAAAGACCCATCTCCCGAGATGCACCCGTAAGACCATGATTAACTAATGACGACAGGCGAGAGTCACAAAGGTGACCAAGACGATGATGCCACTGCTGAAAAGAGCTGGTAGCAGAGGCGACGACTGGAGAAGAACTGGCAGATGAAGTGGTAGCGGAATGAACACGAAGCCAGTCTAACTCCTAAAGTCCTGAAGAGTCACGGTTGCAAGGGCCAGCTCCAACCATGGCATGTGTGCGACGATCCTGAACAACACAAGAATCAGCATCAAGAATGACGCGACAACCAGAGTCAGTAAGCTGGCTAGAAGAGAACAGATTCATCTTAAGACGAGGAACATGAGAAATATCAGGGACAGAAAAAGAGGAAGTAGAAAGGGTGCCCCTACTAGAAACAGGAAGAGAGGTACCATCGGCCGTGAGAACACGGACAAGAGAAGTAAGAGAACGAATAGCGGACAAAAGAGAAGACTCAAAGGTCATGTGAAAAGAAGCTCCAGAATCCAGATACCACGGGGACATACCTGACTGTGTAGAAGGTGGTGATCGCATAGTGCCTGAAGAATCAGTCATAGAACCAACAGCGCCCGTCGAAGAATAGCCTATAGGAGCAAGCAGACCGTGAAGACTCCTGATAATGTCCTAATCAGAGAGAGTAACTGCTGAAGATCCGGAAGGCATCGCCCACGGCAGCCGGTGTGGCCGACGAAATCGGGATCCCGTGTATAACAGGTGACCCAAGTGTGGCCATCCCTACTACACTAAGTGCAGTGACGAAGAGAACCACGGCGACCCTTGAAAGGATACAGATGTCGCCTAGAGGGGGGTGAATAGGCGATTAAAACTTTTCCTAGAGTGGCTCAACAAAGGCGGAATAAAACTAGTGTTTACTTTGGTAAGCACAACCTAGAATAACTAAGGTTCACCTATGTGCACCAAAAACTTATGCTAAGCAATACAAGCAACAAAGTGATAGTAAGATATATATTACTTCAAGCACGAAGGCTATCACAATGTAAAGTGCATAAGTAAAGAGCTCGGGTATAGAGATAACCGAGGCACGCGGGGACACCGATATTTTACCGACTTCCTACCAACATGGAGTACGTCTCGTTTGGAGAGGGGGTGGGTATCAAACCACCAACGTCACAAAAGGCCTCCCTTATTCTCCGGTGAATCTCACCCCAACGGGATTGATCCACGCTTCCATTATCGGTGCACTTGTCGGTGGCAACCGGAACCTCTCACAAGGTTGGGGCACTTCTCCACAACTTAATTGGAGGCTCCCAACAAATGCCACAAAACGCCACAATGCCACCAAGGCCACAAAACCGTCTAGGGTTCCAAGAACCCAAGAGGGACAAGCTCCAATGAGTCACACAAACCAAATCCTCCGAGGAGAACTCAAACCGATGCACTAAATGAAAATGGCAAGAACACCACAAAGGTGCTCAAATCCCTCACTCTCAAGTTCCAACAAATTTACTAAAGCTATTGGGGGAACAAGAGAGGAGGAGTCAAAGAGAGACACAAAATCCCCCAAAATCTAGATCCCCAAAGATGCACTCACAAAGAGATGAATCGGTTAGGTCAAAACGCGGATCTAGATCTCCTCTCTCTTCCACTCAAATATGGGAAAGAATCATCGGAGGGAAAAGATTAGGCAAGCATCAAGATCTAGAGCAAGCGTGGAAAAATCTTAGCCTAATAGATAAGAGAGAAGCTTCCTAAACTCAAAACGGGCAAAGGCTTAAATAGGGGCCCCAAAAATCTGGGCATTGAGGCTATTTTTCGGAACGGTCCGGTACTACCGGATTTAACCGGTAGTACAACACCGCCGTGAAAGCAGCAGCAGATCGATGGGGCCACGGAAAGCAAGAAGGCGTCGGCGTGGGTGGGGGCAACGCATGCGCGACAAAGAGACGCAGCGCACGCTAGCGAGGTGAAGCGGCCACAATCAACGTGGCTCGGTGGGCGGGCCAGCGCAATGCATCGTATGACATACAATGAGTCAAGAAGAAGCAGCAGCGAAAGCGGGCATGCGGGGGCAGCGGCAGCAAGCAGCAGGGCAGTGGAGGAAATCGAGGTCAGCTGGGGAAGGGCACCGCATCGCGCCGCAGAGGGCGGCAAGCAGTGCGGCGCGAAAGCGAGGAGCGTGGGCCCCAATGCGGTCAACACGGGCACGCGTGCACGGGAATGAGGCGGCGGCGATGCAAGCAACGCGTGGGCACGCAGCACGAGAAGATGGGCTGGCGGCGGGCAGATGCGCAACGGCGGCTAGAGCAAGCCAGATCTACCTGGACGAAAAAACTGGGCCGACCGGTACTATCGGCCCACCCGGGCGGTACTACCGGGTCAGCCGGTTGTACCGGATTTGACTACCTAGCGAGTTAGAGAATAGTTGGGGCGCGCTCGGGTGCGGGCGGTAGTACCGGCCCGCACGTGCGGTACTACCGCTCGGCCCAGAAAACAGATTTTTCTTTTTCTTTTTAAATAAGATCGGCAGATATTCAAATGACCATAACTTTTGATTGGTAACTCTGATCGACCCGATTCCAATTGCGTTGGAAAGAGGACGACACGAGCTACCCTATAAAAGGTGAAAATATTGGTTATCACCAAGTGAGAATGTATCATGTATTATAATGTAAGATACCTCACTTGGTGAGAAACCGAAGAACCGCATAGATCAAAATCGCAACAAGATGCAAATGGAAGATCCGATTTTGATGACCAAGAGCTTGTTATGGAGATTACCACAAGCTCCATATCCTCTCATTTATAAGACGAAATAACAACCAAATACGATGATGCATGTATGCAAAGGTTTGATCTCTCTCCGAATGATATGATCGAGTTACTCATTTGAGAGCCCCTCTTGATAGTACGGTTATCTATCCTAAACCCGGTCTCACACGCACAACATGAGACCGGTAAAAGGGAAAACCTATCAAGATTATACCTTTGCCTTGAGCATTCCACTTGAGGCTCGATGTAGATGATCTTGCCCTTCTCAAGAAGGAACGCCTTTCTTGATTCTTCATCATCGATCCATGATCACCGAGGATGGCAAGCCTCAAAACATGAGATCTTCTATAGATGGCGCATTTTGAGCTTGCACATCACATCTTCTTCTCATTTCATCGACCTTGAAGCCAACACATGCTCCAAGCGATGCTAATGGACAAATCCTACAAGTATAACTCAATACACACATTAGTCCATAAAGATTGTCATTAATTACCAAAACCACACATGGGGGCCCACATGTTCTTTCAGTCTCCCCCATTTTGGTAATTGATGACAATCCCTTTAAGAGGGTTTATATAAGGAATCTTAATGAACAAAATGGTAACACCAATATCAAATACTACATAAGTATGTTATATTGATACCACCACCATATATAGAGCAAACTCCCCCCACAATCTATGCAAGTGTGATGAATTTGAATTTCATTGCATATATTGCCAATCATTATTATTGGTGGAGTTTCCTCTATATATACCACATGCTAAGCAACACAAAGATGCAAGAGCATGAAAGGCAAATGCTTAAGAACAAACTCAAGGCATACACCATTTCCCTTAAACCCTCTAAAACTTCTCCCCCATTGGCATCGATTGCCGAAATGGGTGACAAGCTCTAGAAGGCAAATATAGTAATAATTCCTCCAAAGGTGTGCCTACGCACATATCCAATGATGAAAACTTGGGAGGGAGTAGAACTATATCGAGGATCCGAAGATTTCCAAAGGAATAAATAAACGACCCATCACAAAAGACACAAGCAATCACGAGATCCGACAAATCAATTGAAAACAACTAATGAGTCCAAATAGAAACAATAAGATGTTATGATATGATCAAAAGAGTGCTTTAAATAACAAATAGAGAAGCTCCCCAAGATTTGTGCATGATTCAAGATAAATGAATTAGAATACATGTTGCACAAATATGGAATCCTCGCTCCTCTATAAATATTTAAGGCACAATAATGAGAAAGGAGACAAATGAGAATTATTAAATGAATTAGATGAGCTCCCCAAAGATAATGCACCAATTATGATAATTGTATTGGGATCAAGGTGCATAATCACGGAATCCTCACTCATCCAAATTCATTTAACAATACAAGGCATGAGAGAACAAGTATGAGTGTCTGAAGATGCAAACAAGAGGAACAATCACTCATAGGCAAATAAATTTGGAAGCCACCGAAGAATCAAAAGGAATAGAAAGGTGGTATCCAAGGATTAAAGATCAACTAAAATTATCTTCTCATATGTGTATATGTCTCTAAGTGGAAAACATCACAAAGACATATGCCAACAAATAAATATGCACACATAAAGAAGATATACAAGAAGCACATGGAAGAAAAAATGAAGTCATAACATATACCAATAAGATTTTTGCTTCAAAGCATGGCCAAGGGCTCAAATATATCTCATTGTACATTAATGAACTTCAAACACCAACACACTTCATATATTACAACTATCACCAAGGGAAAAGGAGAAAGTTGGAATATATGGAGAAAGGCAACAAGTATCACAAGGAATAACCAACTAGCAAAAATCTCACTATTGCACATGAGAGAAGTTGAGGAAGAGATAGGCAATAAAATTGCTAGATTGACATATTTGGGATTGGTGGATCATATGCATGATTTTGTATAGTCCCAACTATATGCACTCATCTCAACTTATACACATATATAATAGAGAGTTCTCTTAGTACCATGGCTAGAGATACAAAGAAAAATACAATAACAAAAATTCATGCCAAGATGCAACCTACAAAAGGTTGGAAGCAAGATAAATATGCATGAGCAAGAGATACTTGTTACCGAGATATAATTGGTAGGATGTAGAGGATATGATTCATTGATCATCCTATAGCTTGCCTCCAATTTTCATTTATACACCATTTCTTCAAGATTTGAGAGACAGGCATCCAATCTATCTCCAATGTACCTGAAACACATTTAAGTACAAAATGGTCCCTAAACTTATTGGGTCCAAAGTAGTAAGTGCAACTACAATATATAGGAGATACTCCACATAATTATGTGCATATTGATAAGAAATTAAATTTCATGCACAACTTAGCCGATGGGAATCGGTGGAGTTTCCCCTATATATTGGATCAAACAAAGTAAGCATGCCATAATATAAACATATAGTAAATATGCATGCATAAAGCTTTCAAGAACCAAAAAGGAGATACAATTTGAACAAAAACACCAAGTAAATAGTGTGGCATGAAAAATGATGTCCAAATTGTATCAAAGAACCAATTCAATACATGAAAGATCACAAGTTCAACAAATGAACTAGGCAAAAGCCAAGGAGCAAAAGATATATCAAAATACAAATGCTCAAGGATTTATCTCATTCTAAAATGGTCAAAATGTGAAACAAGGAATGAGACAAAACCAACTCCCAAAAAGAGCAAGGTTCCAACAAGAAACCAAACTCCCCAAACTTTTCATGATGGCACAAAATACCAAAATGAAAAGATTGAGCATCCAAGCACATAAAACTCGATATGGATCAAACAAAGAAGCATAAAAGGATTGTTCTAGATAATATAGGAGAGCTCACCCATAAGTAGTACATTATATAGAATTTTTGCTTTTGAATGCAAAATGCACACAAATGAGATCATCACTACTACCTACATTAAATAAAACACAAGAGGATACCAATGAAAATAAAAGGATCCGAAAGTAGCAAGGAATACATGGGAGCACACAAAACATTTACTTGGCCAAAGATTGGACAATATTAAGCAAATGCCAAAGTGAATATGATCAATAAAGTCTACCATAAATTTGGTACTAATTGTCCAAGGACAAGAAGAATTGAGAACAATATTCCCTAGGTAGTTCATACGGATATCCAAGATCATATTCACACAAAGAAGCATGTAACAAAGTATACAAATGAAGTTTGATGCTTCGAAAGAGATTCTTGGTAGCTTCCAATAGTCACACAATCATAGTGATTAGAGTGACTTGAAGCAAATGGTTTCCATGAGAATATAGAGATCTAAATATGAGGAAACACATACCAAGAAACACTCTCACATACAAGATCCAAAAAAAATGATCAATAACGTCGTTCAAGCAAATTGTAACTTGTATGAGCAAATGTGTCACATAGGAGCTAGATAATAATCAATATCAATTCTAAGTGACACAACCTCGAATATTCACATTTTCTAGGATTGTAATATGCATTAAGCATATGACTCCCCCATAATGTGATGTTACCATAAAACCAACACGAGGCAAAAGGATACAAATAGAGATAATTAATGGACATTATAAAACATAAATTTCTCATGAGAATTATACCACATAGAGACTAGACAATAATCCAAAATAAATACTAGGTGGTATTCCTCATGTACACACAATTTTTAGGATTGTGGAATGCCCAAGCATAACACTCCCCAAAAATGGGATAATCCATTAATCTCTCACAAGATCCAAATAAGATATCAAATATAATCAATTAAGGCTGCAATACAAGAAACACACATACATGGTGTGCCACTTAATCATATACAAATATACTTGATATCTCAAGATAATTAAGTGGAAAGCACAACATGTACAAAAGCATGGAAGATACAAAACCAACACATGCACAAGGGGCGAGTAACTTTCAATGTAATGAGTTGAGCATATGTTACCGTAAGGAGGAACATTGTAAATATAATATAATCATGATAATACAAATAGCTTGTCTTGACAATAATAATTGATGAAGATCCCTCAATTCTTCATAATGTATCCAAGACTCCAATGCCCTCCAACAACACCTATTGATCAAGTTTTGGCTTGTTGGTCCCCAACCAAGTTGGGTCCTAAGAGGTTAGTCACAATAGGCTTGGCAACCCAAATGGTTCTTTTCTTGAACCCACATTGAGCACCAACAAATTTGGCAAACACATTGCCAACCTCATCCTTACAAAGAGAATAAGCATCATCAATAATGATAGGGTTGGATGAGGAGATACCGATAGTGCATGAGGAAGAAATATGCCCCTTCTCACGGCATATGTAGCAAGTTCTACTCTTGCCATCTTTCTTATTAGGTGAATCCACAACTCGAGGAAGAGCTCGAGTAGTCCTCTTAGGAAGTGGCCCATTAATGACTTGAGGTGGAGCTTGAGGCTGCTTCCCTTGTTGCTTCACACTAAGAGGCTTTTTCTTCAATGGGCAAGATCTAACATGGTGCCCTTCTTCCTTGCACTTGAAGCAAACAATGTTGGCCGGATTCTTGACTTGATCTTGGCCATTCTTCTTGTTGTCCTTGTGCTTCAACTTGATAGTGGACTTGTTCTTGACATTGGAGTTGAATCCAAGCCCACACTTGTCATTGGGGGATTTTTGCACACTCAAAATTTTGTTGAGTGTGACCTTCCCTTGATGACCCTTTTTCATGTAATTTCTCAAACAAGTGACTTGAGCCTTGAGGTCTTTTATTTCCTATACATGGTTAGTTTCAACAAAAGTACTAGAGGAAGTAGATGCTACATTGTTAGAGCAACAAGGCACGGAATGTAATTCATCATGAGATATAGCATGGTTGTGAGAGGATGAATTAAAAAGACTAGCACATGGAAATATAACATTTGGAGTAGATATAGTGCTAATGTCCACATGAGGCCCACTAGATGTTACCTTTGACACAATGGCCTCATGAGCTAACTTTAGCCTACCATGGGAGACTAGAAGATCCTCATGCGAGCTCGAGAGCTTAACATGACTTTCTTCTAATTTCCCATAGTTGCTAGTTAGCAAAGCAAGTTGAGCCTTTAGCTCAACATTCTCCTTCAAAATAGATGCTTCACAAGAAATAGAGTTAGTAGCACAAGCATCATTATTATTAGCAAGAGGTGAGGGCAACTTGTCAAGCTCTTTTAAATATGAAGCTTTAAGTTTCTCATGTGACTCGGTGAGTTTGATGAGCTCCCTCTTAACGACCCGAGAGCCATTTTAGAGGTGCTTAAAATCCTCAACAAGTTTAGCATAAGCAACTTCAAGTTCATCATTTTTAATCTTGAAGGAGTTAGCCACCGCAAGTTCTCTATCATGGTATTACTTTACTCTAGATAATTCTAGAGTAAAAGTCTCCTCAAGAGATTCTTTGGTGGTTTGTTCTTCTTCAAGGGAGTCCTTTAGTTGTGCAACTTCATTAGCATACTCACGCTCAAGTGCAAACTTTTCATCAATTAAGTTTTCTTGCTCCTCAATAAGATCATTGCCTTCTATGGCACAATTCAAGATTTCAAGAAAGTTGGAGGAAGCAATTTTATTTTTGAAGAGAGCGCTATAGACAACCTCTCCCATTTTCTTAATAGAGGTAATATCATACTTACCTCTATAATCATCATTATCATTCTCAACCTCATCATCATCATGAGATACAATGGGATTCAAAGAGGTTACCTTAGTTCCCTTAGCCATAAGGCACATGTGAGAACCGGAGGAAGGTGATGATGAGATTGCACTTGTAGCTCTCTTTAATACCTTGTCTTGGCCCATAGAATCTTCATTTTCCTCTACATGGTCAGCAACACAAGCACTAGAGGAAATAGAAGCATTTTTATCATGGCAACAAGACAACACAAGCATATCATCATGAGATTTATTCAAGTCATTTCTACATGATATGCAAGGACTATTAACACAAGCATGTAAGAAGTTTGTAGTTCTAGAAGTGTTAGGGTCCAAAGATAGATCATTGCAACTAGATAGAGATGAAGGATTACAAATAGTAAGCACACTATCCAAGTTGCAATTTCTATCACCACTCACCATATCATTACCTTGTGAAGAGTCACATGTTGGTGAAGTGGTAGAGGATGAGAACTCATCTCGACCGGAAGTGGAAGCAACACAATCATCCTCAAAAATGTTGGACTTGCTATATTTATCTTGAAGCTTGGTCCATATCTCACGAGCGCTTGAATAAGGCATGATAGAAGAAAGAACTACATTGCTCACAACATGCAAAACAATTTTAGTAGCTAGAGCATCTATATGAGAGTTCAACTTCTCCTCTAAAGACTCGTTTTGGGTATACATAGGAGAAGAGAAACCCACATATAGATATCCCTCGATAATTTGGGTGAATTTCTCGAAATAAATTAAGCATGCGAATTTTCCAAACATCATAATTTGTGCCATCGAATGTGAGCATGTCCTTGTGCACTAATCCCCTAGCCGACATCTTTACTCTCAAGGCGGTGAAGCCTAAAACGAGAGACCAGGCTCTGATACCACTTGAAAGGATACGGATGTCGCCTAGAGGGGGGGTGAATAGGCGATTAAAACTTTTCCTAGAGTTGCTCAACAAAGGCGGAATAAAACTAGTGTTTACTTTGTTAAGCACAACCTAGAATAATTAAGGTTCACCTATGTGCACCAACAACTTATGCTAAGCAATACAAGCAACAAAGTGATAGCAAGATATATATTACTTCAAGCACGAAGGCTATCACAATGTAAAGTGCATAAGTAAAGAGCTCGGGTATAGAGATAATCGAGGCACGCGGGGACACCGATATTTTACCGAGTTCCTCCCAACATGGAGTACGTCTCGTTTGGAGAGGGGGTGGTATCAAACCACCAACGCCACAAAAGGCCTCCCTTATTCTCCGGTGTATCTCACCCCAACGGGATCGATCCACGCTTCCACTATCGGTGCACTTGTTGGTGGCAACTGGAACCTCTCACAAGGTTGGGGTACTTCTCCACAACTTAATTGGAGGCTCCAAACAAATGCCACAAAAGGCCACAATGCCACCAAGGACACAAAACCGTCTAGGGTTCCAAGAACCCAAGAGGGACAAGCTCCAATGAGTCACACAAACCAAATCCTCCGAGGAGAACTCAAACCGATGCACCAAATGCAAATGGCAAGAACACCACAAAGGTACTCAAATCCCTCACTCTCAAGTTCCAACAAAGCAACTAAAGCTATTGGGGGAACAAGAGAGGAGGAATCAAAGAGAGACACAAAATCCCCCAAAATCTAGATCCCCAAAGATGCACTCACAAAGAGATGAATCGGTTAGGTCAAAACGCGGATCTAGATCTCCTCTCTCTTCCACTCAAATATGTGCAAGAATCATCGGAGGGAAAAGATTAGGCAAGCATCATTATCTAGAGCAAGTGTGGACAAATCTTAGCCTAATAGATAAGAGAGAAGCTTCCTGAACTCAAAACGGGCAAAGCCTTAAATAGGGGCCCCAAAAATCTGTCCGTTGAGGCTATTTTTCGGAATGGTCCGGTACTACCGGATTTAACCGGTAGTACCGCACCAGTTCCAGGAAAAAGCAGCAGCGGCAGATCTGATGGGGCCAGCGGAGCAAGTCGGGCAGTGGGGGGCAAGCGGCAGCAGGCGGCATACATGAGCTCGCGCGTGAGGCAAAGCGACAACAGTCAGCAACGTCGCAAGGGTGGGCCAGCGGCATGTAGCGAAAGGCACAAGAACGAGCCGAAGAGCAGCAGCAGCGGGGCATGCAAGCAGCAGCAGGGGGCCAGCGGCAGCAGTGCAGGCAGCGGGGCCAGGTGGAGGAAATCGAGGCCAGCTGGGGGAGGGCACCGCATTGCGCTCGCGCAGGAGGCAAAGCAAGCAGGGCGGCGGGCGCACGCGGGAAAGCAGGGAGCGCGTGGGACACAACGCGGGTCAACGCGGGAGCGCGTGCACAGGAATGAGGCGGCGGTGATGCAAGCAATGTTCTGGCACGCAGCGCGAGAAGATGGGCTGGTGGAGGGTAGATGTGCAGCGGCGGCTGGAGCGAGCCAGATCTACCTGGGAGAAAAAACTAGGCTGGCCGATAGTACCGGATTTGACTACCTAGCGAGGCAGAGAATAGTTGGGGTGCGCTCGGGTACGGGCGGTTGTACCGGCCCGCACGGCGGTACTACCGCTCGGCCCAGAAAACAAATTTTTCTTTTTCTTTTTAAATAAGATCGATAGATATTCAAATGACCATAACTTTTGATTGGTAACTCTGATCGACCCGATTCCAATTGCGTTGGAAATAGGACGACACGAGCTACCATATAAAAGGTGAAAATATTGGTTATCACCAAGTGAGAATGTATCATGTATTATAATGTAAGATAACTCACTTGGTGAGAAACCGAAGAACCGCATAGATCAAAATCGCAACAAGATGCAAATGGAAGATCCGATTTTGATGACCAAGAGCTTTTTATGGAGATTACCACAAGATCTATATCCTCTCATGAATAAGACCAAATTGAATGGTTTTGCAGCATAGTAAATCAAAAAAATTCTACGGATGCGAACGGGAAAGCCAAGATCTAATCTAGGAGATGCAAACAACGAGAGAGATTAGATGAGATCTTCATACCCTTGAAGATTCGCACAGCGGAACGTTCGTCGGAACGTGGGTGATGTAGTCGTACTCGCTTCTCCTCCTCGCGATCCGATCCGATCTAACACCGCAAGTGGCGATGCCTCCAAGAGATGCACACGCACGGCAACTCGACGTCTCCTCCTTCCTCGGTCCAGCAAGTATGGTGGAGAGACGGATTGGATCTACAACGCGACGACGCGGTGCAAGTGGTGGAGAGTTTCTGCAGCAGGGCTTCGCCTACACGCAGTCGGGAGGGAGAGAGAGAGGAGGGCAGCAGGGCGGCTAGGCTTGAGGGGAAGGTGTGTGGGGGGTGCGCCCCAGCCCTCTATATATAGAGGGGTGGGTGCCAGCCCTAGCCCCTCCCCCAAGCCTAGTCCGGCGGCCAAAGGAGGGAGGAGTGGGGGGCAAGTAAACCCCCCTCCCCTTCTAGAAGCTCCAAACTAGGGTTTCCCCTTGTTTGGCCGGCTGGGCCCTATGGGGCCTTGTGCCCCTGGCCCAATGCGGCCAGGGCACTCCCTCATAGGCCCATGCCCCTCCCGACAAGTGGGACCACGTTGGTCCCCTTCCGGAAGGTTCTTGAAGGTTCCGGTACAATACCGATTAACCCGGAACAATTCCGAACTCCAAAAACTGCACTGCCTTATATGTATCTTATTCTCCGGACCATTCGGGAACCTCTCGTGATGTCCCGGATCCCATCCGAGACTCCGAACAAAAACTCATAAACCAATTATCTAATCTATCCTAGCGTCGAGACACGTTAAGTATGTGACCCTTCGGGTTCGAGAACATGCAGACATGATCTTCTATCAATAATCAACAGCGGGGTCTGGAAACCCATATTGACTCCCACACATTCATCGATGATCATATCGGATGAACCATGATGCCAGGATTCATTCAATGCCATATATATATTCCCTTCGTCTCGCGATATTTTACTTGCCCGAGATTTGATCGTTGGTACCGTCATACCTAGTTCAATCTCGTTCACAACAAGTACTTTACTCGTTCCGTAATCTGATATCACTTTGTGATTAACTCCTTAACCACATGCTTGAAAGCGGTGTTGATATCGATTACCTAGTGGGCCCGAAGTATATCTCTCCGACTTGGGAGGGACAAATCCCATCTCGATACATACAACCCAACAGGTAATTTCCGATCACCTGAGAGACACCTTTATGATCACCCTCTCATAGGATGACGTTTGATGACCTCAACGCTTTCTTCCGATACTAGGGAGTTGCATTATCTCATGGTCTAAGGAATACAATATTTGACATAAGAAAAGCTTCGTAAAGATGAACACGATGACACGATCTAATTGCTCTGCTTAGTTTGGGTCTGTCCATCATATCATTCTCCCAATGATGTGATCTCATTATTAATCGACAACTCATGTCTATGGTTAGGAAACCTTAACCATCATTAATCAATGAGCTAGTCCATAGAGGCGTACTAGGGACACGGTGTTGTTCATAAACCACACAAGTATTAAAGTTTCCGCTTAATACAATTCTAGCATGGAATATAAACTTTTTCATGAACAAGAATTATAATAATAACATCTTTATTATTGCCTCTAGGGCATAATTCCAACAGTCTCCCACTTGCACTAGAGTCAATAATCTAGTTTACATTTGGCAACAATCTCACACCCATGGCACTAAGGTGCTGATCATGTTTTACACGTGGAAGAGGTTTAGTCAATGGATCTGCGACATTAAGATATGTATGTACTTTGCTAATATTCAGATCTCCATCTTCTATATAATCTCGGATTATATGAAACTTGCGGTTGATATGCTTGGTCTTTGGATGATATCTTGGTTCCTTAGCGAGTGCTATGGCGCCAGTGTTGTCACACAATATCTCCAGTGGGTCCAATGCACTTGGAACCACGCCAAGCTCAGTGATGAAGTTCCTGATCCAATATCTGCAGCAACCATGTATTCCGCTTCTACTGTAGATCCTGCGATCACGCTTTGCTTGCAGCTTCTCCAGCTCACAGCTCCTCCATTCAAAATATAAACGTATCCTATCTGAGATTTAGAATCATCCTTGTCTGTGTCGAAACTAGCGTCGACGTAACCTTTTACGACGAGTTGTTCATCACCCCCATAGACTAAGAACATTTCTTTAGTCCTATTTAGGTACTTTAGGATGTTCTTCACGACTATCCAGTGTTCCACTCCTGGATCACTTTGATATCTGCTCGTCAAACTAAGAGCATTGGACACATCCGGTCTAGTACACAGCATGGCATACATGATAGAACCTATGGCCGAGGTATAAGGCACTTTGCTCATAGATTATCTATCATTTACCGTAGCTGGACACTGAGCCTTGCTCAATATCTTACCTGACAACATATGCACTGAACCTTTCTTTGCCTTATCCATTCTGAACCTTTTCAGAACTTTGTCTAGGTATGTACTCTGGCTTAAAGCTATCAGGCGTCTTTGTCTATCTCTATAGATTTTTATGCCCAATATATTGAAGGGAATATGCCCGAGAGGCAATAATAAAGTGGTTATTATCGTATTCCTTATTTATGATAAATGTTTATTTTACATGCTATAATTGTATTAATATGGAAACATTAATACATGTGTGTTTAATAAACAAAAAGGAAGTTCCTAGTTATGCCTCTCTTATAAACTAGCTCGTTTATTAACATGATGATCAAAGTTTCCTGATCATGGACATTGGATGTTGTTAATAACGATGTCACAACATTAGTGTAAAGATGTGATGAACATTCATCCGAAGTATAGCATTACGATCAAAGTCATTGAGTTTATATTGCTATAACAACTTACGAAGTGATCCTAATCCTTATACCATGAGATCATGTCAATCACTAACACCGGAAGAGTTTCTCGATGACATCAAACGTCACACCGTAACTGGGTGATTATAAAGATGGCTTCAGAACTACTAAAGTGTTATATTGAGACCCATGGATCGAGATTGGAATTTGTTCATCCCGATGACGGATAGATATTCTCTGGGCCCTCTCGGTGTTATCACATTGATTAGCTTGCAAGCAAGTGATTTGATCACTAGAATGTTATATCACGGGAACGAGAAAAGAGTGCATGTCGGTAACGAGATCAAACTAGGTATGGAGATACCGATGATCGAATCTCGGACATGTAATATATCGTGAAACAAAGGGATTAAGATACTAGCGTAAAAGGTTCACACGATCACAGAAGTCATCGTTGAATGTGTGGGAGTCAGTATGGATCTCCAGGTCCCGCTACTGATTATTGATCAGAGAAGGGTCTCGATCATGTCCGCATTATTCGCGAACCGTAGGGTGACACACTTAAGGGATACCGACACCATTCGGAGCAAATGATATGCCAGAAAAAGAAAAGGAAAGCGCAGGAATTTATTTCACTAGACACCGGAACTGTTTCGGTTGAAATTGCTGAAACTGGTTCTGCATGTGAAATTGAAATTTTGTAAGGGGTTTTATGTGAATGTTTGTTAATTAAAGTAATTAACAAAATTCTGAATAAATAAATAAAAGAGTTTTATTTAAATGAGAGCTTGCATTAAATTTGGTGGAAATTTAATGCATGTGAGTGGATTTTTGAGTGGAGGCTTTTTAATGGGAGTGGAGGCTTTTCATTTTGAGTGGGAGCTCCACCCACATGAATGTGGAAGAGGTGGGGGCAGCCCCCATGGCTGGGCGCCATGCCCCTTGGGTGCCCCTCTCCCTATAAAGGCCCCCTCTCCTCCTCTCAAAGCACACCTCCTCATGAAGGATCTCTCTCCCCTTTAGAATTCCCCATGGTCTCGGATCACGAGATACATGTTCAGTGGATTTTTCCGAAGGATTTGTTGCTTCCGCTGCTCACCGGAGCGAGGGCGCGGAGTTTGTCGGGTACCCGACGTGTGCGATCACGGATGCACCACTACTTTGAGGTGCTGGACTTGATCGTCGGGACCGGACCAGATGGACTTCATCACGATCTTGAGATCGGCGAAGTTCGCTCACATCATCCACGCAGTACAACCTCGTTAATGCTATTCGGTCTTCGAGGGTATGTATTCTATGGATGTATATCCACCGTTGCTTGTATCTAGTAGATAGATCTTGGTACTTAGTTGTTCCCATCGTAGGAAATTTTTTGTTTTCTATCTTGCGAACCCTACAAAGGGTATCGAGCCGGATCTATGTAGATACTTTGCACGGGTAGTACACATATGAGTATGTGGGCGATGATGATCATTTTATTGCTTCTTAGTTGTACTTTGGATATTGGTGGCATAGTGGGATGAAGCGGCCCGGACAAACTTTACATGTCCTCGCACATGAGACCTGTTCCACGCTTGACATGCAACTAGTTTTGCATAAGTGGCTAGCGGGTGTCTGTCTCTCCTACTATAGTCAATATCTAATTTGCAACGAGTTGTCAACAATTTGGTTATCCTCGTTGTGGTTCATGTTCGTAGGTAAGAACGGTTCTATCTTCGAAAGCCCTAAGCCATGTAATACTTGCAATGGATAAATTAGAGGTGTCTAGTTTAGATTGTTGCTGGGCTAGTGTTATGATATGGTGATGTTGTACGTAGAAGTATGAGATGATACTCTTACAACATACATAACGTGTAAACTCCATAGACCTTGGATTTACACATAAAAGTATGATAGTGATCATACCACGATGCACATGATAGAGATCATATGCGGGAACCATATCATTCCACTAATAAACATGTGATGTTTGATAGCATCTTATATTGCTTATTTGGCGTTTTATTAGCATAATAAGATGATCCCTCATTTATATATCAAGATAAAAATGTGTTCTTCCTTAAGTATGCACCGACAATGTTTCGTCGCTTCAAGACATCACGTGATGATCGGTTGTACTTGAATCCATGAGCATATCTCGGGTGTAAGACAGTTACACACCCGAATACTAAGGTTCTTACTTGGCGAGCCTAGCATGTACAGACATGGCCTCGGAACATGGACCAAAAGGTTAATCATGAGTCATATAGTAGATATGATGCCCATTTGATGCTCGCCTTTGAAGCTACACCGACTCACGTGATGATCGGACTTGGTGTAGTGGATTTGGTTCATGTAATCACCAAAAATACACGAGGGATCTTGTTTTTGAGTGGGAGTTCATTTCTAATTTGGATTAGTAGAACTCAATTTATCATAAATTAAATCAAAGTGAATTTTCATAATTTGTTGTAGTCATTGGCATTCGTTCACCACCTTATGCATAGTTGTAATTGAGATAATAGAACTATAGAATTCTGGATATATACTTTACGAACTGGTATCGTATTGTGTTGAGTGTCAATCTAAAGTTTAAAGTCCTATTGCAAACTTTCAGCAAACTCTATTTACTCCGTGAAATTTAATAGTTAGTATTAAATCAAGATTAACAATTCCAGTGTTAGTATATTAAGTATCATGTTTGCCTCCATGATTCTTGATTGTTTTAATATCAAGTTTATCTAGGAGCTGAAATAATTATTTCAGAAACCATCATGTGTGGCAGATATAATGATATCTGAAACAATGTTTTGGTTGCAATATGATAGAGTATAATATATGTTCTCATATTGAATGAGAATTTATAAAGGTTGGAGATGCTAGACATCCTAATCATCCAAAAAGGGTTTTGGAAAGTAATGTTATAGTCACGATTCTCCTTTATAAGCTACAGTAGCTTGATCATGAAAGTCGTCATGATAAGGATGAATATAAGATGTATGTAAAGTGTTTACTATACTAAAAGATTACTAAAGAATGGATTTTGAAAGAACGCCGATCATTTAATGATGGTGATCTACTTCAAAGTGCAAGTCCAAAGGTATTATTTTTTGAATATACACGCTTTGGACTATGTGTCATGTATATGATGCCAATTTTGATGTTGATAGATTCTTTTAAAAAGTAAAAGGAAATGCTGAAAGAGAATCTATAAAAATATATTTGGCAGAAAAGAAAAGATTGGAAATATCCAATTTAGGTATATATATGATATACATGTTATGGTTGTATTCTTTGCTTGTTAAACAATGTGGTTCTTGGGTATTGGATACCGAATTGGTTGGTATGAAATTTCATACAGAACGACGCAATTCATGAACCACAATGGCCTAAGTAACTAGCAAGAGAATATGTGATGATGTTCATCGAAAACAAACAAACCATTGTTTGTATTTCTTGTTGACATCAAAGCTTGACTTCAAGATTTGTTTTAATAATTGTTATTTAAATCAGGTATTATGAGAACAAAGGTTGTTTGTAGGGGTCCCAATCTTTAATAAGATAGAGCCCTCTGTGTTTACAATGCTAGTCCCTGGATCAATAGCTAGCATCCACAGTTAAGATGTAATATCAAGAAACAAAGGTCATATTATAACTTTATAACCAGGAATAACATAATTTTATTACATCAAACATAGCTCATTAGGCTATTACATTACATTGCAACGGAATAAATATAGTCATGGGTCCTTCATCTTCAAAGTGCCACAGGCAGATGTTGGTTGTAGACTTTGTAATCCTAATCAATCAATCTTCACTAAAATCAATCAAACCTGCAACATACAAGTTACAGCCACAAAGGGGTCAATACATTTGAATTGTATTGGCAAGTGATACTATGGTAGTATTGTGGAGTCTATCAACTATATGCATTTGGCTAAGTGGAGTTGAGGTTTGCATTGCTCAAAATAGATTTTTCTTATCATTTTGAAAATACTAAGTTTTTGCTTGACAAAATCATTTTCCTCAATCAAAGATTTCAAGATCCTTGTACCAAGCCATCCTTCCATCAATGATTGAAGAATTCAAACAACCCTTGTTCAATCCACAAGTTTTAACTTTAGAAATTTGAATGATGAGATTATTGATTGCTTCCATGTCTTGATGCTCAAATTGTCCTTTACCAGGGACATGGCTCAGTACTTAGATTTTACACTCTGCAGAGGTGGTGCACTTTACCCACAAGACTTGGTTTCCCAAGACAAGATCTTTCAGAAGCTTTCCCTTAGACCAAAATGGACGCGCTCCAACCTATCAAACACTACCACCCACTGTCCATTTGGCTAAGTTCTTGCAACCTATATGATCATGGCAGAGCCCATATTGCCAAGTGGTTGCACTTGAAGCTTCTCAACATTTGACATCTCAAATCCCTTTGTTTCCTGGGTGGCATTCCACAAGTGAGATACACAATCCAAGCCCATGGCATTGTGAACCACTCAACCATTCTCCACCAAGCAAGCCCATTCCACCCAGGGGATTCATTAACTTAGTTGTTTTATTAAACAAAAACATAAGTCCTCAGACTTAGAATATTTTTCCATAGTGTGAATATATTTTCCACCCATGTTTTCTATTAGCTAGGCTAAGCTTGATAGTAGTAGGAATCTTTAACTTAGGAAAATCCTACTAAGGTTTCATTACCATGTTTTCCTATAGCAAGATCTATACTTAGCAAAATCCATGCAAGTTTTACTTAGCAAAATCACTAATGCATAGTGAAAGTAATAGGACAAAAAGTATGAAGCATCACTTGCCTTTTTGGTAGAGTATAGGTTCACTTCTTGATCTCTGCAACAATCACACTCTTCAAGTCACTACAAATCAATCAAGCAAGGCACAAACTCAATCTACCAATCAAGCAAAACAACACACATAAATAACAAAGTCAAAGAAATGCATGCAAGCATGCCAAGCTTTGTTTTGTTTGAAAAAGTGGTTCCTAGTGGGTCATAGTCATTTGGGTACATCTAATGGTCATTTCCTAAAGTGGCTAAGTCATTTGCAAAAGGTTTCTCTCAAAAACCCTTTTCAAAACAAAGTGTTATTTTATGTGGTGTAGAAATATTTTTATTATGGCATTAGTATATAGGGTTCACCAAATGAGTTTCTATTGCAAAACTTGGTGTTCTTGGGTCAGTAGGTTTGGTCCAAACTATTTTCTCAAAGTTTTCTTTCCATACACATTTTCATAAATAAAACTATTCTTTTTTATTTGGCTAGAAAATGACTTAGTTAAATAATTCAACTTAAATTTCACAAAAATCATTTTTAACACTATGGGTTGGTTCCTAGGGTCAGTAGGGTCACAACAAATCAATTGGCAAAGGTTTGATCTCAAAATTCATTTTTAAATGATTTTTCTAATGTTAGCAAGCACATAAAAGAATCTGCCAAATCAAACAATCTATCAAATACTATTTGCTAAACTAAGGGTAGGGTTGGTTAGGGCTTGTTCTCCTGAATCCATTGATATAAAGTTTGCAAAATTTGGACGTGTGGTTTGAAAGTTACAAAGGTTTAAAGTTTGCAAAACATTCTGTTTTCAAATTCTGTTTTTAAACAGAACAACGACACGCGGCACGTTGCTATTAGCTGGTACCGGTTCGGCCGGATCGTGGCTGTGGGGCGTTGGATCTAGTTTGATCGTACGGCACAGGGCGCGTACCTCTTCGCGGCTTAAGTCATCTAATCCTTTCGCTCACTGGATCGAGCAGTACGCAAACATTCGCACCGAAAGCGGTACCGGTGGTGCACGGCGGCGGCGGACGAGATGCTCGCGGTGGTTCTAGGAAGCGAGGAAGGCAGAGGTGCTTACGTGTTCGCGTGGCGTGGGAAGCTCCACGTGCCTTCCGCTTGTCGAGGGTGCGTTGGTGTTGCGGAATTGCTCGCCGGGCCTCTGGTTCTCGGGTGCGGTCGACGCTGTCGGCGAGGCTACGGGCTCGCCGAAGCAAGCGGGGTGCGTTAGGCGTCTGGTGCTAAGGAGTATGTGAGCATCACCGATTGTCATCGGGAGGTTCGAGCTTACGGGAAGAGTCGCCAGAGAAGGAGACAGGCGGCTGCGATCGTCATCGTTGGCGAGGATAGAGGCGTCCATGTCGAATGGGTGATACGGGAGGAAGGTGCAGGAGTGGGAGGCTGCCGGTGCTCGGGAGGCTCGGGGTGGTGTGGGCTGGTCGGATTTTGGCGAGGATGGTCGGAAGCGAAGCTGTTCGAGGAGCAGTGCGGCGGCTGGGCGTGCTTCTGGGTGACAGGGGAAACCGAGAGGAGGGTGAGCGTTTTAAGGTGCGTGGTCTCTGGGTGAGTTAAGCGGTCATCAACGCGGATTAATCGACATCAATGGCGGCAGAGCGTTGAGGGAGGAAAAGCAGCTCTTGGGTGTGGACGATGTACAGAAGAGGTGGGGTCCACCGGTCAGTGGGAAAAGAAACGAGAAGGGGGGGTCCACTTGTAAGCGTCCTCGCGGGTTACTTCTGTGGTGGAAAACGATTCACTCGCTGAGACTGAAGGGAATATGCCCGAGAGGCAATAATAAAGTGGTTATTATCGTATTCCTTATTTATGATAAATGTTTATTTTGCATGCTATAATTGTATTAATACGGAAACGTTAATACATGTGTGTTTAATAAACAAACAGAAAGTTCCTAGTTATGCCTCTCTCATAAACTAGCTCGTTGATTAACAAGATGATCAAGGTTTCCTGATCATGGACATTGGATGTTGTTAATAACGGGATCACAACATTAGTGTAATGGTGTGATGAACATTCATCCGAAGTATAGCATTACGATCAAAGTCATTGAGTTTATATTGCTATAACATCTTACGAAGTGATCCTAATCCTTAGACCATGAGATCATGTCAATCACTAACACCTAAGAGTTTCTTGATAACATCAAACGTCACACCGTAATGTGGTGATTATAAAGATGGATTCGAACGACTAAGTTGTTAGGTTGAGGCCCATGGATCGAGAGTGGAATTTGTTCATCCCGATGACGGATAGTTATGCTCTGGGCCCTCTCGGTGATATCACATTGATTAGCTTGCAAGCAAGTGATTTGATCACTAGAATGTTATATCACGGAACGAGAAAGAGTGCATGTCGATGCGAGATCAAACTAGGTATGGAGATACCGATGATCGAATCTCGGACATGTAATATATCGCGAAACAAAAGGATTAAGATACTAGCGTAAAAGGTTCCGACGATCACAAGAAAGTCATCGTTGAATGTGTGGGAGTCAGTATGGGTCTCCAGATCCCGCTTCTGATTATTGATCTGAGAGGGGTCTTGATCATGTCCACATTATTCGCGAACCGTAGGGTGACACACTTAAGAGACACCGACATCCAATTGGAGCAAAAGTTTCATGCCGAAAAGAAAAGAAAAAAGGAAGTGCAGGAATTTATTTCACTAGACACCGAAACTGTTTCGGTTGAAATTGCTGAAAATGGTTCTGCATGTGAAATGGAATACTAGCAAGGGGTTTTATGTGAATGTTTGTTAATTAAAGTAATTAACAAAATTCTGAATAAATAAATAAAAGAGTTTTATTTAATGAGAGTTTGCATTAAATTTGGTGGAAATTTAATGGGAATTTGAGTTGGTTTTTGAGTGGAGAAATTTGAAGGGCCATTTTGTGAGTGGAGTGTCCACCCACATGAATGTGCAAGAGGTGGGGGCAGCCCCATGGCTGGGCGCATGGCCCCTTGGGTTCCCCCCTCTCCCTATAAAAGGAGCCCCCCTCCCTCTCTCTCACTCACACCTCCTCGTGAAGGATCTCTCTCCCCCTCTAGAATTTATCCCCCATGGTCTCGGACTAGCGAGATACATGTTCCCGGTGGCTTTTCGGCAAGAAAGAGTTGTGCTTCCGCTGCATCGCTGGAGCGAGGAGGCGGAGGTTGCTCGGTGCCTCGAGCGTGTGTCGAGCACGGATCTTGCCGCTGTTTTGCGGCGCTAGGACTTCCTCTCGATCTTGAGATCGGCAAGAGATCGTCTACATCAACCACGAGTTTGGACTCGTTAAGCTTTGTCGGTCTTCAAGGGTATATTCTCTCTATATATACATCCGCCCGTTGTTTGTATCTAGTAGATAGATCTTGGTACATAGTTGTTCCCATCGTAGGAAAATTTTTGTTTTCTATCTGCGAACCCTTGAGGGTATCGAGCCGGATCTGCGTAGATACTTTGCAGGTAGTACACATATGAGTATGTGGGCGATGATGATCATTTTATTGCTTCTTAGTTGTACTTTGGATATTGGTGGCATAGTGGGATGAAGCGGCGGACAAACTTTACATGTCCTCGCATGAGACTGTTCCACGCTTGACATGCAACTAGTTTTGCATAAGTGGCTAAGGTGTCTGTCTCTCCTACTATAGTCAATATCTAATTTGCAACGAGTTGTCAACAATTTGGTTATCCTCGTTGTGGTTCATGTTCGTAGGTAAGAACGGTTCTATCTTGAAAGCCCTAAGCCACGTAAAATTTGCAATGGATAAATTAGAGGCGTCTAGTTTAGATTGTTCTTTGGGCTAGTGTTATGATATGGTGATGTTGTAAGTAGAAGTATGAGATGATACTCTTACAACACACATAGCGTGTAATCTCCATAGACCTTGGACTTACACATATAGGTATGATAGTGATCATACCACGGTGCACATGATAGAGATCATATGCGGGAACCATATCATTCCACTAATAAACATGTGATGTTTGATAGCATCTTATATTGCTTGTTTGGCGTTTTATTAGCATAATAAGATGATCCCTCATTTAAATATCAAGATAAGAATGTGTTCTTCCTTTAGTATGCACCGATTATGTTCTCGTCGCTCCAAGACATCACGTGATGATCGGGTGTTTTTGGATCCACGACCATATTTGGTGTAAAGCGATTACACGCGAATACTAAGGTTCTTACTTGGCGAGCCTAGCATGTCTGACATGGCCTCGGAACACGGACCGAAAGGTTAAGCATGAGTCATATAGTAGATATGATGCCCATTTGATGCTCGCCTTTGAAGCTACCGACTCACGTGATGATCGGACTTGGTGTAGTGGATTTGGTTCATGTAATCACCAAAAAGGCACGAGGGATGTCGTTTTTGAGTGGGAGTTCATTTTTAATTTGGATTAGTAGAACTCAATTTATCATAAATTAAATCAAAGTGAATTTGCATAATTTGTTGTAGTCATTGGCATTCGTTCACCACCATATGCATAGTTGTAATTGAGATAATAGAACTATAGAATTCTGGATATATACTTTACCAACTGGTATCGTATTGTGTTGAGTGTCAATCTAAAGTTTAAAGTCCTATTGCAAACTTTCAGCAAAATTCTATTTACTCCGTGAAATTTAATAATTGGTATTAAATCGAGAGTAACAATTCGATGTTAGTATCTTAAGTATCATGTTTGCCTCCATGATTCTTGATTTAAACATCAAGTTTATCTAGGAGCTGAAAGAATTATTTGAAACCATCATGTGTGGCAGATATAATGATATCTGAAACAATGTTTTGGTTGAAATATGATAGAGTATAATATATGTTCTCATATTGGATGAGAATTTGCGAAGGTTGGAGATGCTAGACATCCTAATCATCCAAAAGGGTTTTGGAAAGTAATGTTATACTCACGATTCGCCTTTATAAGCTAAAGTAGCTTGATCATGAAAGTCGTCATGATAAGGGTGAATAGAATATGTATGTAAAATGTTTACTACACTAAAAGATTACTAAAGAATGGATTTTGAAAGAATACCGATCATTTTGATGATGGTGATCTACTTCAAAGTGCAAGTCCAAAGGTATTATTATTTGAATATACACGCTTTGGACTATGTGTCATGTATGGCGCCACTTGTTGATGTTGATAGTTTCTTTTAAAAGGAAAAGGAAATCTTGAAGAGAATCTATAAAATATATTTGGCGAAAAGAAAAGATTGGAAATATCCAATTTAGGTATATATATGATATACATGTTATGGTTGTATTCTTTGCTTGTTAAACAATGTGGTTCTTGGGTATTGGATACGAATTGGTTGGTATGAAATTTCATACGGAACAATGCAATTCATGAACCACAATGGCCTAAGTAACTAGCAAGAGAATATGTGATTATGTTCATCGAAAACAAACAAACCGTTGTTTGTATTTCTCGTTGACATCAAAGCTTGACTTCAAGATTTGTTTTAATAATTGTTATTTGAATCAGGTATTATAAGAACAAAGGTTGTTCCAATCATTAACGTATTCCATATAAGATGGATGATTTACAAATCTAGTTGAAGAAATCACAACCATAAATCCTAATGCGAAAATTTTGCAAGACAAATGATTGAAAGATCACTTATGAAGTGGCATCATTTGTTTAAATTATATTGGAAAGAAAACATGAAGAATCTCCATATTCATGGATTTTTAGAGTCTTTGATTTGATCAAGTGGCGCTTGTGAGACTTTCCTCGGGATAATTAAAACTTCGCTCAAAGGCCAAGAAGAACGAGCGACTAAAATATTGGAATTTATACATATCGATGTATGTAGTCCATTATGTGCGATCGTGGCGATGGGTTTCAACTTCATATGCTTTCTCCGGAATTTTGAGTGAATATTCACTTAATGAGAAAGAAGTATGAAATATTTGAAAAACGTTTTCAAAGACTTTCAAGATGAAGTGGAAAATCATTGTAACAAGAAAAATAAATGAATTATGATTTGATCATAAAGGGATTTATTTGAGTTACAAGTGTAACAAGAAAAATAAATGAATTATGATTTGATCATAAAGGGATTTATTTGAGTTACAAGTGTAACAAGAAAATAAATGAATTATGATTTTATCATAAAGGGATTTATTTGAGTTGCAAGTTTAGCAAAACACCTAGATTTACATCTCCCAAAACACCATAGGAGTATGGAGTGTTTGAGATTTGTAATGAAACCTTGTTTGACATGGTTGGATCAAAGGTGTTATTTATAAAACTGCCATTATGTTTTAAAAGATTAAAGCTTTAGAGACTACCGCTTTTACACTGAAAAGAGCTCCATCTTGATCCGTTGAAATGACACCATGGAAGTTATGGTTTGGGGTAAAACCCAAGTTGTCATTTCTTAAATTTTGGTATACTAAACATAAGTAAGATGTTTACAACCAAAGTCGGATGAGCATGTCTTTGTAGGTTATTTCAATAACAATTGGTTATTCCTCCATAACACCGAGGACAAAAGGGTTTGTCGCTTGAAATGTAAAGTTTCTTGAAGAAGGAATTTTCATAAATGTTAAGTGGGAGGACAATAGAACTTTGATAAGGTTAACGAACCTTAGCTAAATGTCTTTGAGTTCTTGGCCGGAAATCGCTCGAGGCTGCCATAATGCTCATAGCTTATGTGCCTGAAAGGTTGTGGTCACGGAGGTCTAAAGTTCCTATTGAACCAAGAAGGTCGGTTAAACAATCAAATGCTAAGATTTGAGAGTAAATCATTATTGTTTGACAATGATGAACCGAATACATACAAAGAAGCGATGATGGGCCCGGACTCGTCAAATGGCTTGAAGCCATAAAATCCGTGATAGTTCCATATACGAAATCAAGTTTTGAACTTGGAAGACCCTCCTAAAGGTGTAAAAACCTATCGGTGTATTTGGATCTATAAAAGCAGACATGGATGTCTCACATCTATGAAATATTCGACATGTTGTAAAGTATTTTATGACAATGTTCAAAGAGTTGACTATGACAAGATTTGATCTTTCATAGCGATATTTAGTCTGAACGGATTAAAGTAGCAACCACTACATATAATTTGGTATATGGTAGATGAATAAACAAAACAAAGTTTTTCTAATAGAATGGTTACCTAGGACGTGTACATGACACGGTCCAAAGGGTTTTGTTAAATTCAAAGGATGCTAAAAGGGCATGCAAACTTCAATGGTTGAAGTAAGCATCGCGGAGTTGGAATCTTCACCATGATGAAAAGGAGTTTTCATCGAGAGGCGATGAAGATGCTTGCATTTGCAAGAAATTAAGTGGGAGCGCTGAGACATATTTCTAATACATTATGTGAAGGACATCTTATTGATTAGAAATGGTGTATATTTTATTGACAATGGTTAAGAATTTCATTTCGATGAAAGACTTAGGCAAAACCCGAATATTCAGCATGAATGTCTATAGTGGATGAGCGGTGGCGCTAATATGGTTATGCCAAACGTACATATATGAGATATTGAAGGAGTTCAATATAGAAATGACAAGAAACAGTTCTTGTCACATGGAAAGGAATTGAATCAAGATTCAAGTGTATCGACACTTGATAAGTGAAACAAGATTCAAGTGTTTTGACACTTGATGAGTGAAATCACAAGAATGTTTTGATCAATCATACCATGATATGTACACATCCGGATATGTCCTATGCTCTAAGTGTTATGAGCATATACCGAATGAATCATAAAATGATCATTGGACTATAGTAAGGATATTCTTATGATCTTTTGGAAGAACTAAGAATATATTTGTGTAGAGGTGACAAACAATTACAAATAGTTCATTGTAAAGCGTTACATTGATACTAGTTTTGTCACAAGATACAAATTAAGTTTATCTCAATTTAAACTATGGGTGGCACAATGTAATGGAAAGGAGATTCCATGATGGATTTGGAAGAGTTCCAAAGTTAAGACATTGTGACGAATACTACAACAAAAGGCTAAGTATATGACTGCTATAGTAGCAGCAAAGGAGGGAATTTGTGTCAAGTAGTTTGTTATCAAACTAAGGTGTGGTTTGCAACGGGCTAACAATAAAGATATATTGTATGACAATAGTATCGACGTGTTTTAACCCCAAGGAACTAAAGGTCTCACCGAAAGACCAAATTTATACAATGCCATCTCATTGGAGAATGAGTGATGCGTGAAGACGCAAAGACATGCAAATACACACGGACCTGAAAGCGTCAGATCCGTAGATTATGTCAACCACTTGCAATTGCGTATTTGGAACACCAGAAAGCCATAGGTGTTCAATACACAAAGTTTTCAAACTAGATTATTGTCTCTAGTGCAAGTGGGAGATCAAGGGAATATGCCGAGAGGCAATAATAAAGTGGTTATTATCGTATTCCTTATTTATGATAAATGTTTATTTTGCATGCTATAATTGTATTAATACGAAACGTTAATACATGTGTGTTTAATAAACAACAGAAAGTTCCTAGTTATGCCTCTCTCATAAACTAGCTCGTTGATTAACAAGATGATCAAGGTTTCCGATCATGGACATTGGATGTTGTTAATAACGGGATCACAACATTAGTGTAATGGTGTGATGAACATTCATCCAGTATAGCATTACGATCAAAGTCATTGAGTTTATATTGCTATAACATCTTACGAAGTGATCCTAATCCTTAGACCATGAGATCATGTCAATCACTAACACCTAAGAGTTTCTTGATAACATCAAACGTCACACCGTAATGTGGTGATTATAAAGATGGATTCGAACTACTAAAGTGTTATGTTGAGGCCCATGGATCGAGAGTGGAATTTGTTCATCCCGATGACGGATAGATATGCTCTGGGCCCTCTCGGTGATATCACATTGATTAGCTTGCAAGCAAGTGATTTGATCACTAGAATGTTATATCAGGAACGAGAAAAGAGTGCATGTCGATGAGATCAAACTAGGTATGGAGATACCGATGATCGAATCTCGGACATGTAATATATCGCGAAACAAAAGGATTAAGATACTAGCGTAAAAGGTTCCGACGATCACAAGAAAGTCATCGTTGAATGTGTGGGAGTCGAGATGGGTCTCCGGATCCGCTTGATTATTGATCCGAGAGGGTCTCGATCATGTCCACATTATTCATGAACCGTAGGGTGACACACTTAAGAGACACCGACATCCAATTGGAGCAAAAGTTTCATGCCGAAAAGAAAAGAAAAAGGAAGTGCAGAATTTATTTCACTAGACACCGAAAGCTGTTTGGTTGAAATTGTTGGCCCGGTTCGCATGTGAAATGGAATACTAGCAAGGGGTTTTATGTGAATGTTTGTTAATTACAGTAATTAAAAAAATTATGAATAAATAAATAAAAGAGTTTTATTTACTGAGAGTTTGCATTAAATTTGGTGGAAATTTAATGGGAATTTGAGTGGGTTTTTGAGTGGAGAAATTTGAAGGGCCATTTTGTGAGTGGAGTGTCCAACCACATGAATGTGGAAGAGGTGGGGGCAGCCCCATGGCTGGGCGCATGGCCCCTTGGGTGCCCCCTCTCCCTATAAAAGGAGCCCCCTCCCTCTCTCTCACTCACACCTCCTCGTGAAGGATCTCTCTCCCCCTCTAGAATTTATCCCCATGGTCTCGGACTAGCGAGATACATGTTCCGGTGGCTTTTCGGCAAGAAAGAGTTGTGCTTCACTGCATCATGGAGCGAGGAGGCGGAGGTTGCTCAGTGCCTCGAGCGTGTGTGCGAGCACGGATGCTTGCTGTTTTTGGCGCTAGGACTTCCTCTCGATCTTGAGATCGGCAAGAGATCGTCTACATCAACCACGAGTTTGGACTCGTTAAGCTTTGTCGGTCTTCAAGGGTATGTTCTCTACGGATATACATCCGCCCGTTGTTTGTATCTAGTAGATAGATCTTGGTACATAGTTGTTCCCATCGTAGGAAAATTTTTGTTTTCTATGCTGCGAACCCTTCAGAGACGGGAGGTGGGCTAAGTGGGCTGTTTGGGCCGGGGTAGTGGGGTCTGTCCACTTTCATTTTTTTTTATTCTGTATCCTTTTCTTTTTATATTTCTGAATTCTGTTTTGAATTTCCAAACAAATAATTCACACCCAAATCAATTCAAACAATCATTCAGCTTTGTAATTTTGAATTTGATTCTGTTTATCAACACACCCAAATTCCAGAATAAAATAATATTTTTATATTTAATTTAGGATCCATTTAACAATTAAATAAAATGGACCTTTAGTTAAAAATAGGGTTTGATTTATTTAAATAAAATTTCCATTTGAAATCCAAATGTTTTCAATCCAAATCAGTAGGTTTTATTTGTTAATAAAGAATATTTTGAAAACTTGTTTAAAATAATATAATCC
This sequence comes from Avena longiglumis, assembly GCA_030063025.1. NCBI lineage: Eukaryota > Viridiplantae > Streptophyta > Magnoliopsida > Poales > Poaceae > Avena > Avena longiglumis. Next base: position 520,054,481 of record CP125975.1, read on the forward strand.
TTTTACTTTAGGGTCCATTAATAATTAAATAAAATGGGTCTTAGTTATTAAATCAAATAGGGTTTGATTTTATTAATAAAATCTTTATTTGACACCTAAATATTTTAAAATAAAATTAGTAGGTTTAATTTGGTAATATATAATATTTGGAAATTTGTCTTAAAATAAAATAGCCTTTTATTTTAGTGTCCTTTATTAATTATTATAATAGACTTTTATTATTAAATCCAATAGGATTTGTTTTATTGAGATATTTATTTTGAAATCTAAAATAAAGTCAAAACACTTTAGTAGGTTTTATTAGAGAATACAAAATACTTGGAAAACCTATTTTTAAACCATTTAATAAGTTTTGATGTTTTAATTAAAATGGTAAAGTCCTTTATTAAATAAAATTGGATATTAAATCCTTATTAACTTATTTTAAATAAACCTTTGCTAAATTTATTTAGAATAAAATGTTTTAATTCCAAAACTTGGCCAAGTTTTAATTTGGCTTTATAAAATATTCTCTTTTTATTTCAATTGAAACCAAATCCTTTCATTTTTAAAAGATCCAAAATAGTATTTTAAATATTTTTATTTTCCTTCAATAAAAGTTTATCTTTTTAAATCTCTTTAGGTTTTATTTAATTCAAATGGGTTTGAAGTTCCAATTGAATTCAAAAAGTTTCTTCTGGCTCTAAAAATCAAACAAAGTTTTATTTTATTCATTTATTTTCACATTACAAGATTTGGAAAATCTTGGGATGTGACATTGTTCAAATATTTACCGTATTCCATATAAGATGGATGTTTATAAATCTCGTTGGAGAAATCACATCCATAAAACCTAATGCTAAAATGTCACAAGACAAATGATTGAAAGATCACTTACAAAGTGAAATCGCTGTTTACTTATATTGGAAATAAAACATGAAGAAATTCCATTTTCATGGATTTTTGGAGTCTTTGATTTGATCAAGTGACGCTTGTGAGACTTTCCACATCATAATTAAAACTTCGTTCAAAGGCCAAAGAAGAACAAACGACTAAAATATTGGAATTTATACATATCGATGTATGTAGTCCATTATGTGTAGTCGTAAGCGATGGGTTTCAACTTCATATACTTTCTCCGGAAATTTGAGTGAATATTCACTTAATGAGAAAGAAGTGTGAAATATTTGAAAATGTTCAAAGACTTTCAAGATGAAGTGAAAATCATTGTAACAAGAAAATAAATGGTTTATGATTTTATCATAAGGGATTTATTTGAGTTACAAGTGTAACAAGAAAATAAATGAATTATGATTTTATCATAAAGGGATTTATTTGAGTTGCAAGTTTAGCAAAACACCTAGATTTACATCTCCCGAAACACCATAGGAGTATGGAGTGTTTAAGATTTGTAATGAAACCTTGTTTGACATGGTTGGATCAAAGGTGTTATTCATAAAACTGCCATTATGTTTTAAAATATTAAAGCTTTAGAGACTACCGCTTTTACACTGAAAAGAGCTCCATCTTTATCCGTTGAAATGACACCATGGAAGTTATGGTTTGGGGTAAAACCCAAGTTGTCATTTCTTAAATTTTGGTATGCTAAACATAAGTAAGATGTTTACAACCAAAGTCGGATGAGCATGTCTTTGTAGGTTATTTCGAATAATAATTGGTTATTCCTCCATAACACCGAGGACAAAAGGGTTTGTCGCTTGAAATATGAAGTTTCTCGAAGAAGGAATTTTTCGTAAAACTTAAGTGGGAGGACAATAGAACTTTGATAAGGTTAACGAACCTTAGCTATATGTGCTGAGTTGTGCAGCGCCGGAAATCTTTCCGAAGGCTACCACAATGCTCATAGCTTATGTGCCTCAAAGGTTGTGGTCACGGAGATCTAAGTTCCTATTGAACCAAGTAGGTCGGTTAAACAATCAAATGCTAAGATTTGAGACTAAATCATTATTGTTTGACAATGATGAACCGAATACATACAAAGAAGCGATGATGGGCCCTGACTCCGTCAAATGGCTTGAAGCCATAAAATCCGTGATAAGTCCATACACGATAAATCAAGTTTTGAACTTGGAAGACCCTCCGGAAAGGTGTAAAACCTATCGCGTATTTGGATCTATAAAGAAACAGACATGGATGTTTCACATCTATGAAATAGTCGACATGTCGTAAAGTATTTTATGACAATGTTCAAGGAGTTGACTATGACAAGATTTGATCTTTCATAGCGATATTTAGTCTGGACGGATTAAAGTAGCAACCACTACATATAATTTGGTATATGGTAGATGAATAAACAAAACAAAGTTCTTTTAATAGAATGGTTACCTAGGACGTGTACATGACACGATCCAAAGGGTTTTGTTAATTCAAAGGATGCTAAAAAGGGGCATGCAAACTTCAATTGTTGAAGTAAGCATCGCGGAGTTGGAATCTTCACCGTGATGAAAAAGAGTTTTCATCAGGAGACGATGAAGATGCTTGCATTTGCAAGAAATTAAGTGGGAGCGCTAAGACATATTTCTAATACATTATGTGGAGGACATCTTGTTGATTAGAAATGATGTATATTTTATTGACAAAGGTTAAGAATTTCATTTTGATGAAATACTTAGGCAAAACCCGAATATTTAGCGTGAATGTCTATAGTGGATAGACTGTGACGCTAATATGGTTGTGCCAAACGTACATATATGAGATATTGAAGGAGTTCAATATAGAAACAGCAAGAAACGGTTCTTCTCGCATGGAAAATAATTGAATCAAGATTCAAGTGTATCGACACTTGATAAGTGAAACAAGATTCAAGTGCTTTGACACTTGATGAGTGAAATCACGAGAATGTTTTGATCAATCATACCATGATATGTACACATCCAGATATGAAATAATGATGCCATCAGATGTGGTTTGGTCAACTTACTATACCATACCCAAAAGATTCACCTGGCTGGCCCCGAGGCAGACGCGTCTCCTATTGACATCATGGATTTCATATTTGAGGAGATGTATCATGCCATACTGTACAAGAAGGCTCCCCCCTATGCACGCTTGTTATGAGGCTCATCAACACCTAGGCTCACGGTTCACCACTTGCTTTGCCTCCCAACCTTAGAGACATACTCTTGTATCACTGCAGCAGAAGGGACGCATGGGGCCTCCTCCTAGACGCTCATATGTCGATGAGGATTCCTATGCTCTAAGTGTTATGAGCATATACCAGAATGAATCATAAAATGATCATTGGACGATAGTAAGGATATACTTATGATCTTTTGGAAGAACTAAGAATATATTTGTATAGAGGTGACAAACAATTACAAATAGTTCATTGTAAAGAGTTACATTGATACTAGTTTTGTCACAAGATACAAATTAAGTTTATCTCAATTTAAACTATGGGTGGCACAATGTAATGGAAAGGAGATTCCATGATGGAGTTGGAAGAGTTACAAAGTTAAGACATTGTGACGAATACTACAACAAAAGGCTAAGTATATGATTGCTATAGTAGTGGCAAAGGAGGGAATTTGTGTCAAGTAGTTTGTTATCAAACTAAGGTGTTGTTCACAACAGGATAACACTAAAGATATATTGTGTGACAATAGTATCGACGTGTTTTAACCCCAAGGAACTAAAGGTCTCACCAAAAGACCAAATTTATACAATGCCATCTCATTGGAGAATGAGTGATGCGTGAAGACGCAAAGACATGCAAATACACACGGACCTGAAAGTGTCAGATCCGTAGATTATGTTAACCACTTACAATTGCGTATTTGGAACACCAGAAAGCCATAGGTGTTCAATACGCAAAGTTTTCAAACTAGATTATTGTCTCTAGTGCAAGTGGGAGACTGAAGGTAATATGCCCGAGAGGCAATAATAAAGGTTATTATCGTATTCCTTATTTATGATAAATGTTTATTTTACATGCTATAATTGTATTAATACGGAAACTTTAATACATGTGTGTTTAATAAACAAAAAGGAAGTTCCTAGTTATGCCTCTCTTATAAACTAGCTCGTTGATTAACATGATGATCAAAGTTTCCTGATCATGGACATTGGATGTTGTTAATAACGAGGTCACAACATTAGTGTAATGATGTGATGAACATTCATCCGAAGTATAGCATTACGATCAAAGTCATTGAGTTTATATTGCTATAACAACTTACGAAGTGATCCTAATCCTTATACCATGAGATCATGTCAATCACTAACACCGGAAGAGTTTCTCGATGACATCAAACGTCACACCGTAACTGGGTGATTATAAAGATGGCTTCAGAACTACTAAAGTGTTATGTTGAGACCCATGGATCGAGAGTGGAATTTGTTCATCCCAATGATGGATAGATATGCTCTGGGCCCTCTCGGTGATATCACATTGATTAGCTTGCAAGCAAGTGATTTGATCAAAGAATGTTATATCACGGGAACAAGAAAAGAGTGCATGTCGGTAACGAGATCAAACTAGGTATGGAGATACCAATGATCGAATCTTGGACATGTAATATATCGTGAAACAAAGGGATTAAGATACTAGCTTAAAAGGTTCACACGATCACAGAAGTCATCGTTGAATGTGGGAGTCGAGATGAATCTCGTGTCCACATCGATTATTGATCGTAGAAGGGTCTCGATCATGTCCGCATTATTCGCGAACCGTAGGGTGACACACTTAAGGGATACCGACACCATTGAGCAAATGATATGCGGAAAAAGAAAAGAAAGCAGGAATTTATTTCACTAGACACCGGGACTATTTCGGTTGAAATTGCTGAAACTGGTTCTGCATGTGAAATTGAAATTTTGTAAGGGGTTTTATGTGAATGTTTGTTAATTAAAGTAATTAACAAAATTCTGAATAAATAAATAAAAGAGTTTTATTTAAATGAAAGCTTGCATTAAATTTGGTGGAAATTTAATGCATGTGAGTGGATTTTTGAGTGGAGGCTTTTTAATGGGAGTGGAGGCTTTTCATTTTGAGTGGGAGCTCGACCCACATGAATGTGGAAGAGGTGGGGGCAGCCCTCATGGCTGGGTGCCATGCCCCTTGGGTGCCCCCCTCTCCCCTATAAAAGGCCCCCCTCTCCTCCTCTCAAAGCACACCTCCTCGCGAAGGATCTCTCTCCCCCCTTTAGAATTCCCCCATGGTCTCGGATCAGCGAGATCCATGTTCCCGGTGGCTTCTTCTGGAAGGATTTGTTGCTTCCGCTGCTTCGTTGGAGCGAGGGCGCGGAGGTTGTCGGGGTACTCGTACGTGTGTGCGATCACGGATGCACCACTACTTTGAGGTGCTGGACTTGATCGTGCTGGACTGGCTGGACCAGATGGACTTCATCACAATCTTGAGATCGGCAAGCGTTCGTCTACATCATCCACGAGTACAACCTCGTTAATGCTATTCGGTCTTCGAGGGTATGTATTCTATGGATGTATATCCACATGTTGCTTGTATCTAGTAGATAGATCTTGGTACTTAGTTGTTCCCATCGTAGGAATTTTTTTGTTTTCTATGCTGCGAACCCTACATATATAAGCAGCTTCACCTAGGTCTTTCATTGAAAAACACTTGTTCAAATAACTCTTCACATTGTTAAGCATGTTAATGTCATTTCCAATAATCAATATGTCATCCACATATAGTACCAGAAATGTCACCGAGCTCCCACTCACTTTCTTGTAGATACAAGCTTCGTAGCAATTTGGAACAAATCCAAAGCTCTTGATCACTTGATCAAAACGAAGGTTCCAACTCCGAGATGCTTGCTTCAGTCCATAAATGGAACGCTAAAGTTTGCATACTTTATCAGCATCCTTAGGATCGACAAAACCTTCGGGTTGCATCATATACAAATCTTCATCAATGTTGCCATTGAGGAACGCAGTCTTGACATCCATCTGTCATATTTCATAATCATGAAATGCAGCAATTGCTAATAAAATCCGAATGGACTTAAACATCGCTACGGGAGAGAAAGTCTCATCGTAGTCAACACCTTGAACTTGCCGAAAACCTTTCGTGACAAGCCGTGCTTTATAGACGGTAACATTACCATCCGCGTCCGTTTTCTTCTTGAAGATCCATTTGCACTCAACGGCCTTTCGGTCGCTAGGAGGGTCTACCAAAGTCCATACTTGGTTTTCGCTCATGGATCCCAGTTCGGATTTCATGGCTTCTAGCCATTTCTCAGAGTCTGGACTCATCATCGCTTCCTCATAGTTCGTAGGTTCACTGTCTTCTACCAACAAGACAGTCAAGACAGGGTTGCCGTACCACTCAGGAGGGGCACGCGACCTTGTCGACCTGCGACGTTCAGTAGCAGCATCGTCCGAAGCTTCATGATCCTTGTCATTAGCTTCCTCTATTGTTGGTGCAAGCGGCACTGGAACAATTTCAGGTGCTGCGCTACTCTCCAATTCAAGAGAAGGTTCAATAACCTCGTCTAGCTCTACTTTCCTCCCACTCACTTCTTTTGAGAGAAACTCCTTCTCAAGAAAGGAACCGTTCTTTGCGACAAACACTTTGCCTTCGGTTCTGTGATAGAAGGTATACCCAATAGTTTCCTTAGGGTATCCTATGAAGACGCATTTCTTCGCTTTGGGTTCGAGCTTGTCCGACATCAACTTCTTGACGTAAGCTTTGCATCCCCAAACTTTAAGAAACGACAACTTAGGTTTAGCACCAAACCATAGTTCATACGGTGTCGTCTCAACGGTTTTAGATGGTGCCCTATTTAAAGTGAATGCAGCGGTTTCTAATGCATAACCCCAAAATGATAACGGAAAATCAGTAAGAGACATCATCGATCGGACCATATCTAATAGGGTTCGATTCCGGCGTTCAGACACACCATTGCGCTGTGGTGTTCCAGGTGGCGTGAGTTGCGAAACGATTCCGCTTGCTTTAAGATGCGTGAGAAAATCATAACTCAAATATTCACCTCCACGATCGGATCGTAGAAACTTAATCTTTCTGTTACGATGGTTCTCCACTTCATTCGATATTCTTTGAACTTTTCAAACGTTTCAGATTTATGTTTCATTAAATAGATATACCCATATCTACTTAAGTCATCGGTAAAAGTGAGAAAATAGCGATATCCACCGCGCGTCGAAACACTCATTGGTCCGCATACATCGGTATGTATGATTTCCAAAAAGTCCGTTGCTCGCTCCATCATACCGGAGAACGGGGTTTTGATCATCTTGCCCATGAGGCATGGTTCGCATGTGTCAAATGATTCAAAATCAAGAGACTCCAAAAGTCCATCAGAATGGAGTTTCTTCATGCGCTTTACACCAATATGACCTAGACGACAGTGCCACAAATAAGTAGTATTATCACTATCTACTTTGCATCTCTTAGCCTCAATGTTATGGATGTGTGTTTCATCCCTTTCGAGATTTAGAAGAAATAAACCATTCACAACAGGTGCATGACCATAAAATAGGTTACTCATATAAATAGAACAACCATTATTCTCCGATTTAAATGAATAACCATCTTGCAATAAACAAGATCCAGAAATAATGTTCATGCTCAACGCAGGCACATAATAACATTTATTGAGGTAAACTAATCCCGAAGGTAAAACTAAGGAGAGCGTGCCGACGGCCATCACATCAACTCTTGATCCGTTGCCAACGCGCATCGTCACCTCATCCCTCGCAAGCCGCCGTCTATTCCGTAGCTCCTGTTTCGAGTTACAAATATTAGCAACGAACCAAGATCAAATACCCAGTGCACTACTACAACGAGGGCTAGTAAGGAAAACATCAATAACATGTATATCAAATATACCTTTGATGGTGCCAGCCTTCTTGTCCGCTAAGTACTTGACGATTGCGCTTCGAGGACCCTTGTCCTTGCAATAGAAGCACTCGATTAGGACCAGACTTGAGCTTCTTCTCGGGGCAACGAGCTTCTTGCCGCCTTTCTTGAAGGGCTTCTTTGCACCCTTACCTTTCTTGAAGGTGGGGGCTTGTTGACCATCAACACATGATTATCCTTTTGATGTCCACCTCCATGACCTTGACTGCGAAGAGCTCGGTGATCGTATCAGTGGAACCAATCTGATTGTGAGTCACTACAAAACTTTTGTAGCTGGGAGGGAGTGATTGCAGAACCCTGTCAATCTTGAGATCCTCTGGAATCTTGTAGTCCAGTTGCTTAAGGCGTTGAGTGTAGCCCGACATCTTAATGGCGTGCTCACTAACAGAACTCCCTTCCTCCATCTTGCAGTTAAAAAACTTCTCAGAGATCTCATATCTCTTAGAACGGGCCTGAGTCTGAAACATGGTTTTCAGCTCCTCGAGAATCTCAAAGGGCCCGGGATAGTCTTCAAAACTATTTTGAAGGTCCGATTCCATAGAAAACAACATGGTGCTCTTAATCACACCATAATCATCTTTCTTGTTGATAGATGCTTTCTCATCGGTACCGCATCTACAGCAGGGGCGTCACCTAGCGCATTTTCAAGGACATAGTCCTTTTGACTGCTAGAGAGAACGATTCTCAGATTGCGGAACCAAAGCTTTTCCTTCTCAGCAAAAACGCTGAAGTTGAAGTTGGACTTAGCCATTTGATCTACAATATTTGCAAGTACGAATTAGACTATGTTCATGATAACTAGTTCAACTTTTAATCAAATTACTAGATGAACTCCCACTAAATTCAACATCCCTCAAGTTGTTTAGTGAACATGATCCAAATTCACCACACCTAATCCGATCTTCACGAGAAGAGATGTGGTTTCAATGGTGGACAACGAAGTGTCGATCATATCATTCATATGACTCATGTTTAACCTTTCAGTTCATGTGTTCCGAGGCCATGTCTATACATGCTAGGCTCGTCAAGTCAAACCCAAGTATTTCCGCGTGTGCAAAACTGGCTTGCACCCGTTGTATGTGAACGTAGAGTCTATAGCACCCGATCATCACGTGATGCTTGGACACGACGAACTTTCGCAACGGTGCATACACGGGGAGAACACGTTTATCTTGATCTTTAAGTGAGGAATCATCTTATAATGCTACCGTCGCGATCTAAGCATAATAAGATACATAAAAGGATAAACATCACATGCATATAACTTTATGTGACATGGTATAGCCAATCTTCGCGCAATGATCTCCATCTTGTGCGTGCCGGCATGATCTCCATAACTCCACCATGATTGCCTCCACCACGAATAGCAACTACAACTATTGCTAACTACTTAGCGATAAAGTGAAACTATTACATGGCGTATAAGAAGTTGACTCACAGGTCATACACAATTATAAAGACAACCATATGGCTCCTGTCGGTTGTGTACTCATCGACATGCAAGTCGTGAAACATTACAAAACATGATCATTTCATACAACATACACATCACATCTTGGGCCATACCATATCACAGAAAACACTCCCTGCAAAAACAAGTTAGACGCCTCTACTTTGTTGTTGCATGTTTTACGTGGCTTATGGGAGTAGCAAGCTAAGAACGATTCTTACCTACGGAAAGCCACAACGGTGATATTGTGGTTGCCAAACTCCGGTGTAAATCCCATGACAACTATAGTGAGAGAAACTGGCATCCACCAGCCGCATGTGTGGAACAAGCCACACGTCAAGTGCGGAGCGGGTCTCGCGAACGACGTCGCGTAAGGTTGGCCTGGACCGCTTCAATCTCACTATCCTGCGTCATAAGAAGAACACAAACAAGAGGCTTGCAACAGAAAACATCAACGCCCGCAACAACCATGTTGCGTTCTACTCGTGAAACACATCTACACATAGATCTAGCTCTGATACCACTGAATGGTTTCGCAGCATAGTAAATCAAAAAATTTCTACGGATGCGAACGGGAAAGCCAAGATCTAATCTAGGAGATGCAAACAACGAGAGAGATTAGATGAGATCTTTATACCCTTGAAGATTCGCACAGCGGAACGTTCGTCGGAACGTGGGTGATGTAGTCGTAGTCGCTTCTCCTCCTCGCGATCCGCTCCGATCTAGCACCGCAAGTGGCGATGCCTCCGAGAGATGCACACGTGCAGCACCTCGACGTCTCCTCCTTCCTCGGTCCAGCAAGTATGGTGGAGAGACGGATTGGATCTACAACGCGACGGCGCGGTGCAAGTGGTGGAGAGTTTCTGCAGCAGGGCTTCGCCTACACGCAGTCGGGAGGGAGAGAGAGAGGAGGGAAGCAGGGCGGCTAGGCTTGAGGGGAAGGTGTGGGGGGGTGGTGTGCCCCAGCCCTATATATATATAGAGGGGTGGGCGCCAGCCCTTGCCCCTCCCCCAAGCCTAGGCCGGCGGCCAAAGGAGGGAGGAGTGGGGGGCAAGTAACCCCCCCCCCCTTCTAGAAGCTCCAAACTAGGGTTTCCCCTTGTTTGGACGGCTAGGCCCTATGGGGCCTTGTGCCCCTGGCCCAATGCATCCAGGGCACTCCCTCATAGGCCCATTGTGGCATCCCGCAAAACCATTACTAGAAAATCGCGTTGTTTTTGTGCATTGCATCATCATGACAGCATGCTCGTGTCATCATGCCACATTGCATTTGAGCATCGTCATCATCTTGCAATTGCTTGCCTAAAACTATTTTCGCAAAGCATGTTTTTGTTTTCTAAAACGCCCCGTCTTGCTTTCAAACGCAAACCCCGGGTCTCCGGATTATTTTGTTTTGTCTGCTATCGGTTTGCAGAAGCCGTGTTTTAAACAAATAAAATATCAAAGTATTTTTAGTGGGGCAGTCGAACGGGCCGATTCGACCCGAACGACCACCCCCAAAAATAAAACGGCTCACCCCATAATCCCTAGTCTACCCAGTCCTATCCTACCCAACCCCTCTCCACCTCACCCCGACCACTCCCCTCGTGACACCTCACCCCACCCCTCTCCCTTACCCAATCCCGGTCCGCCACCTGTCCAACCCCCTCACCCCCACTCCCCTCCACCTCACCCACTCAACCCACCCTGCACACACTCTCAGCACACACGCACGCCACGCCTTGCGCCCTCTCCCTGGGACCCACCACTGGCCCCGTGCCCCCTCACCCCCGCTCTCTCCTCTCTCTCCTTTCTCTTCTCTCCCGCCCGCTCTCTCTCACCTGCCTGACCCCCCTCTGCTGCGTGCCCGGCCCGGCCTCAACCGCCTCACCGCCTCACCTCCGGCCGTCCCTACCTCACATCCGACCCGTGCCGCCTCCGCGCCAGGCACCTCCGCCTCCCGCATTCCCGGCCGCGCCTCCCTGCCCCGGCGAGCTCCGCTTCTCTCGCCACGCGCCCTTGTCCGACCGCGTCCCCGACGTCGGCCCGCCTCCTTCCCTCGCAGCCTGCCGCCGCGGCAGCGCCGCGGTCCTTCCTTCCCCGACCTCGAGCCTCCCCTGCGGCGTCCTCCTCGCCGCCACGCTTGGGCCCATCGGCCTCGCCACCTCCGGCCTTTCCCCCTCGTCGAGCCCGACGCCGCCATCTGCCTCCACCGCCGCCCGCGTTGCAGTGAGCCTCCCGGCCCTTCCTCGAGCTCCCCTCGCCGGGCCCCTCTTCCTTCCATGTCCCGCCTCTGCGTCCTCGCCCCCATCGCCGAGCCGCCTCTCCCTCTGCTCCTCCGCTGCCGCCAGCCGCCCGCTCCTCCGCCGCTGCAGCCCCGCCACCGCCTGCGAGCTCTGCGCCCGGCCACCGCGAGCGCCGCCGTCGCCCTCGTCTGCCTCCGGCCGCCCGTGCAAGCCAGGGGCTCCCCGGCGATGGTCCCGCGCCCCGGCTTCGTCTCTGCTACTTCCCTCCACCGGAGTGCCCCGCCTCCTCCGGCTGCTAGTGCTTGTCGCCGGGCCATCACCAGGACGTTACCTACGTGTTTCTCATCCAAGACCTTCGAAGGCGTACGATGTCAAGTTCCGCCTAACGACGACCCAAGACTGTCTAGAGCAGGTGTACCCGAAGGAAAAATGACAGGAACCATCGGATGTCAAGATCTACGTCAAGGAACGCCATGGTCTTCTTCATGGACACCGGGACCCCCGACTCGGAGACCTTTTCGCCAAGACACCCGAACCCTCGTGGCCTTCCACACGGAGCACCGAGAACTCCTTCCCGAGCCCGAACCTGAACCCCTCCGAGCTGCCAAGATCTCCATCCGGGACTCCAAGGACTCCCTCACGGACATCGAGCGCCAAGACCTCCGATAGGGAACCGACCAGTTCGCCGAGAACCGCACCCGAACCTGAAGCACCACAAGATCTGCCCCGCTACCCGAGAACGATCCCGCCGAGACCGAACCCGTCGAACCCTGGACCCTGTCGAACCCCGAACCCCCGGATCCCCAAGACCGTCGAGACCCCTCAACGTGTGAACCCCTTTCCGAGAACCCTATTTTATAAATGGTCAACTATATGAATTGTTGCATATTTAATTGTCATTCTCGCATGCATATCATTGGTTTGGGGACCTTATGCCGATTCACATCATAATTAACTATGGGGCCCATATGCGGGCAAATCTAGTCTCATATTGGCCTCATTTAAATTTGTGTAGCGAACCGGTGATATATTCTGCCTTGTTAATACAACATTTAATTTGCGGGGTAGATAAGTAACTTGAACCATCTAATTAATTGTCGGGACCCCGGTTCCGCTTAATATTGCCCAATTGCATCGCATCTTGCCATGTCATACATCATACCTGCATCATGCTCGATCTTCTGCCGTTGTGTAAAATATTGCATCCGGTGTTTCTTCTAGTGTTTTGCTTCTTCGCGGATAAGGCCGTTGAGTTGATGTGAGCTTCGCCCCGATCTTCGGTTGAACCTTCAGCAATGTTTTCAGGCGAGCATCTCCCCCTTTCTACCTATCTTACTTTTATAGTATGTATTCCCTCCTGTTGCTCTATTGCTATATGTGTTGCGATGCTTTAGTTTTCGTACCCGTGATATCCCTTACAGTCTGATATTGCCTTGGACACATCCAATTACCTGTTGTTTGGTAGATAGTTGGACTTGCGCGTCGTAGTCGCTTGTTCAAGTGTTGTTGCGTGTTGTCAAGTGCCACAGTTGTTGGAGCCTTGCCGCATGTTGATGTCGGAGATGATCATGGTTTTACTTATCGTTCACTTTAATTCCTGTTTAACAACTAAAATTGAAGTAAGAAGAGGCATCGGTGGGTGATAGATAATATTTGGTTTCCGAACGCCCACTTGTGTCCCGTAGGACCCCGAGTACTTGATACCTGTTCCTTGATTTATCGCGCTATCCACATCCGGGAGGATTATGGGACCCCCCTGAGCCAGATCTTGATTCAGTCTTATTTCTTGGGGCCACAAACTAGTTTGAGGTTTTATTTACTATCCTGTACCTATGCCATGCTACTGCTTTATTTACGAGTGTGCGAGGAGCACACTGTACTGTTTAGGAATTGTGAACCGTTTACGCGGTATCGACAAGCCCAGTTTTGGGTTCCCGATCGCCTGACCGGCCCACAAACCTTGAGTCCGTCTCGAGCTAGCTTACTTCGTTGGGTAAGACTCAAGGGTGGCCCCTGAAATATTTCTCAATCTGTGATTGCTTTGTCGTGAAAGCCTCGTTGGGTTTTGATTTGGTTTTTCCGAGGTTGATCGAGCGTGTGTTGCTATTGGTGCACCCCGGCCGGGTAAAACTTTCTGAAAGCCGTGTCCGCGGTTATGGACGACTTGGAGCACAGTATCTCGATCATAGACAAGCATAACTAAAGTAGTGCTATAAATTTGACTTTATAATGACTAGTAATCAGCTTCACTATAATGGAGTGGCTAACTAAAACTACCCACGATTGCTTGTTTGGTTTGTCGCTTGCGACAATTGTATCTGACTAGTAAGTATTGCAACTACAACGGAATGGCTAAATAAAAGTACCAACAACTGCTGGGTTTTTGGGTTATCTCATGCTAAATGTATCTGACTAGTAAGTGCCGCAACTACAACGAAATGATTAACTAAAAGGGCCCACTGCTTCTTTCATCAGGACGATTATCTATACCTGACTAGTAAGTGCCGCATCTACAACGGAATGATTAACTAAAAGGGCCCACTGCTTCTTTTATCAGGACGATTATCTATACCTGACTAGTAATTGCCGCAACGATAACCGAATAAGTAAAACTGCCAACGGTGTGAGTTCCTCGGTTGACTTCCTCGATTGGTCTTGAGGGGGAAACGCCAGGATGGGTTTGATTGATGGTAGTATCAGGTTGGTTCCGAATAGGTCTTTCTTATCCCTCTCTGAATGCCGTCAGTTGTATCGAGTCTCTATAGGTTGTTTAGTGCATGCCACCGCTTGATCCATACCCTTTGTGGCGAGGACCGAATTCTAGCCTCGCTGTATTGGCCTCGATCGACGCTCCTCTTTTTCCTTTGCCCTTTGTCGGCACCCCTTTTGTTTAAGCAGGTTTTGAGATCGACGTCGTTAGCAGGGTTACCCTTCCGGCTTGGCCTGGGCAGGGTTATGGACGCCATTGGTTATTCTCCAGGGCTCTTAGCCCCATTTGCATCTTGTCCGTAGTTGGACGCTCTGTCGTTTCAAGGTGATTTGAGTATTTGTACCGTATATCTGTATTCTTGACTCTTTGAGTCGCTGTTGTATATATATCTGTTCTGTGGGTCCCATCGAGGACTGTTGTGTAATGTTATTACTTCGTTTTCCACCCGCACGAAAGTGCCTGGTGGGCACCTTTGAATCGTTTCTATGCAGGTTTGGCGGGTTTTGCTAAAACTTGCATAGGGTCGATTCTGAGGGTGTTACACCCATGCCCCCTCCCGACAAGTGGGACCACGTTGGCCCCTTCCGGAAGGTTCTAGAAGCTTCCGGTACAATACCGATTAACCCGGAACAATTCCAAACTCCAAAAACTGCACTGCCTTATATGAATCTTATTCTCCGGACCATTACGAACCTCTCGTGATATCCCGGATCCCATCCGAGACTCCGAACAAAAAACTCATAAACCAATTATCCAATCTATCCTAGCGTCGAGACACGTTAAGTGTGTGACCCTTCGGGTTCGAGAACATGCAGACATGATCTTCTATCAATAATCAACAACGGGGTCTGGAAACCCATATTGACTCCCACACATTCATCGATGATCATATCGGATGAACCACGATGCCAGGATTCATTCAATCCCATATATATATTCCCTTCGTCTCGCGATATTTTACTTGCCCGAGATTTGATCGTTGGTACCGTCATACCTAGTTCAATCTCGTTCACAGCAAGTACTTTACTCGTTCCGTAATCCGATATCACTTTGTGATTAACTCCTTAACCACATGCTTACAAGCGGTGTTGATATCGATTACCGAGTGGGCCCGAAGTATATCTCTCCAACTTGGGAGGGACAAATCCCATCTCGATACATACAACCCAACAGGTACTTTCCGATCACCTGAGAGACACCTTTATGATCACCCTCTCATAGGATGACGTTTGATGACCTCAAAGCTTTCTTCCGATAGCAGGGAGTTGCATTATCTCATGGTCTAAGGAATACAATATTTGACATAAGAAAAGCTTCGCAAAGATGAACACGATGATACGATCTAATTGCTCTGCTTAGTTTGGGTATGTCCATCATATCATTCTCCCAATGATGTGATCTCATTATTAATCGACAACTCATGTCTATGGTTAGGAAACCTTAACCATCATTAATCAATGAGCTAGTCCATAGAGGCGTACTAGGGACACGGTGTTGTTCACAAACCACACAAGTATTAAAGTTTCCGCTTAATACAATTCTAGCATGGAATATAAACTTTATCATGAACAAGAATTATAATAATGACATCTTTATTATTGCCTCTAGGGCATAATTCCAACACAAATAACAACCAAATACGATGATGCATGTATGCAAAGGTTTGAGCTCTCTCCGAACGATATGATCGAGTTACTCATTTAGATCCCCTCTTGATAGTACGTTTATCTATCCCAAACCCGGTCTCACACACACAACATGAGACCGGCAAAAGTGAAAACCTATCAAGATTATACCTTTGCCTTGAGCATTCCAATTGAGCTCGATGTAGACGATCTTGCCCTTCTCAAGATGGAACGCCTTTCTTGATTCGTCATCATCGATCCATGATCACCGAGGATGGCCAGCCTCAAAACATGAGATCTTCTATAGATGGCGCATTTTGAGCTTGCACATCACATCTTCTTCTCATTTCATCGACCTTGAAGCCAACACATGCTCCAAGCGATGCTAATGGACAAATCCTACAAGTATAACTCAATACACACATTAGTCCATAAAGATTGTCATTAATTACCAAAACCACACATGGGGCCCACATGTTCTTTCAACCCTGACCACGAGCCTGCTGGTGCTGACTC
Organism: Avena longiglumis; assembly: GCA_030063025.1. Classification (NCBI taxonomy): domain Eukaryota; kingdom Viridiplantae; phylum Streptophyta; class Magnoliopsida; order Poales; family Poaceae; genus Avena; species Avena longiglumis. The sequence goes on from CP125975.1 coordinate 520,070,847, forward strand.
TGACCCTGACCTGGAGGAGTGGGAAGTATCGGCGGCGGCACAGAGGACCACGGATGAGTCGAGGGAGCAGACGGCAGAGGAGGACGACGAGTAGCAAGCACAGACGGAACCTCAAGAAGACCAGCACCACGGAGACGAGTCTCCTCAGCCCGAAGCTTATACAACACCTCAGAGAGCGGAACACGACCACGAGCATTCAACTGAGCACGGCGGGGCTCGAACTCCTTGCGGAGCCGAGACAGAAACTCATAGATGCGGTGGAACTCCAAATCCGGCGCATTAACGCGGCAAAGACGGGCATGTGCCACAAACAGCAGTATGGAAAGAATCAAGCTGACGCCAGATAGCAGCACTCTGAGTATAGAACTCATCAATAGTGGAATTACCCTGCTGAAGAGCATGCTCCTGGAGAACCACAGACAGGTAAAGAGCATCCCCAGACGGCTGATAACGCTGACGGAGATGTGCCCATCGAAAGCAACGATGGCGGACTCATGAACTCGGCAAAGCGGGGCGTAATCTGGAGGTGAGAACAGCAACATCACGAGCATCCTCATATACCCACTAACTGTAGGCGGTCAGATCGAGGCGATAGGTCTCGAGATCAGCAGAGTATTGTTTAAGCTTCAGCTCATATGCAGCAACATCACTATCATCGGCACTCTGAGCAGCATCCTTGGCCTCCTGAGAAGCATCAGCGCCAAGGACAATCGGCGGCGGCGGAAGAGGAGCTAGAGGAGCAGTGGGGCACGGCGGACATGAGACCTCGCCGGAGAGCACACCCCCATAAACGGAGACCGCGCATGTGAACGCGCATAAAGGCAGCGAAATCAGGATAATTCGCGCCATCAAAGATCACCGGGCAGCGAGGAATCGCAACATAGCCCGATGCAAAAGACATCTCTCTCGCATATTTTTTTTAAACAGATCTGGTCAACCAGTCAACCCGCACCTGCAGGCAGATGCCGGCCAAATTCCGGCCAGCCGGGAGGAAGGGCGGCGCCTAAGGGCCGGGAAATATCAATTTCGACCGCCAGGGATCGATTCCCGGCAGCGGTGATGGCCGGCGGCGGCGGAGGTCCGGCGACCACGAGCTAGGGGAGGTGGCGGCGTGGCGTGGGCGTGGGAGGTGGCGCCCGTCGATCGATCCGGAGTCGGCGGTCCGGTGGGTATCGATCTAGAGATCGATCTGGAGTCGGGTGGCGGGGTATCAATCTGGAGATCGATCTGGAGTCGGGTGGAGTCCGACGGCGGGGTATTGATCTGGAGATCTGGATCAGAGTCCGATCCAAAAACAAAATCGATCTTTGACAAAACGGGCGGCAACGGCAGGCGGCCGGGAACTAGACGGAGACAAAGTGGCCGTGGCGGTGTCGGCAACAAAGTCGGTGACGAGGGCGATGGCGGGCTGCGGCGACGAAGTTGCGAGGAGGAGAAGACTAACTTGACTCTGATACCATATTAGTAATATGCAAATTTATTCCTCAGGGGCGAAATGCAATACATATACAGATGAAAAGATGCAGGAAAATTCCTAACAAATAGATAAATACAATATACAAATATACATCTAACGGCTTCTAAACACGGACCGAAACCATCATGGGCCAGCCCATCTAGAATCCGTCTCAGGCGGCGCGAGTTGGACGTGCCGCTTCAAGCGGCGATTAGCACCACCCCCTTGAGACAGCAACTTCTGGAAATGCTAAGTGAATCCCGCTGCAGAGCGGGCAGCTCACGTCACACAGGGGCTCCACACAGGTCGGCCCATTTCTCACTGTGATGTTTTCTTTTGTTTTTTGCTTTTTTATGTTTTGCTTTTTAATTTCCTTTTTCTTTTTACGTGTTTTTCCTTTTTTGAAGATGTCATTATGTTTGGAAAACTCACCTTTTCAAAATATGATTTATGGTTTTTGAATTTGGTTCATGATCCTTGAAATTGGTTCAAGATTTTTCCAATTTGTTCGCGATTTTCGTAAGTTGGTTCATGATTTTTGAAATCTGTTCACGATTTTAGAAATTTTATTTATGACTTTTGAAAAATTGTTCAAGATTTTGAAAAAAAATCATGATATTTGAAAAAATTTCATGAATATCCAAAAAGTATTTACTGCTTTTAAATCATCATTGTAGAAATGATCAGAGTTTAAAATAAAATAAAAAAAGAAACAAAAAAGAGAAAAAGGAAATCCCGCTCAACTGGGCTGACCCAGTTGCAACATGTTTTAGGGGGCGTCCACGGGCAGCGGCGCTTCAAGCGGCAAATAGCAGCACCCCGCAACTTCTCCTAATGCTACCTGAAGGTTTTCTTCTTTTTATGTAGCGCGTTCACATATGCGCGTATAAAATGCTCACACATTCTAAAAGATGCTCACATGTTAATGTTATAAAAGCCAGGTTATTCTTCTGCGACGACGTGGCGGTCTTGGACGTTGTCGTGGCGGCGCAGGGTGAACTGAAGCCTCACCGACGATCATAGCCCGGTCATGGTTAGCAAGGAAAATAACGAGCCTTTAAAAATCTTTTAATTGGACTGTTCCGACAGGCCTAGCTCGCCAAGGCACTATTAACTATTTTTGCTTCGGCCCGCAACTTCCGGAAATGCTAAATGACGCCAGATGCAGCACTCCGCACATGGCTATCCGGTTAGGCCAGCCCATTTCGTAGTGTGATGTTTTCTTTCGCTCTTTTTAATTTTATTTTTACTTGTTTTACTTTTTTTCAAAAATGTACATTATTTTTGGAAAACTTACCTTTTTAAAATATGATTTATGGTTTTTCAAATTTGGTTCATGTTTCTTGAAAATTGGATCATGGTTTTGAAATATTTGAAAAATCTTCACGGATATTTGAAAAGTATTTACTGCTTTTAAATCATTATTATAGAAATGTTCAAGGTTTAAAATAAAATACATAAAAAAGAAAATAAAATAGAAAAAAGAAAAAGAAAATCTCGCCGCACGCTTCAAGCGGCAGATAGCAGCACCCCACAACTTCTCCTAATGCCACATGAAGGTTTTCTGCTTTTCATGTAGCCCGTTTAGAAGTATTTTAATTTATAATAAGAAACTTCATAATTATATCTACTATATATATTGTGAAATTCCACATCAACATCAGTACAAAGAGACTCAGAAGTAATAAAAATTACAAATAGGTCTTCGGACCACCTAGTGACAACTACAACCAATACCACGAGCAGAAGGTGCGTCGTCGTTCTCGCCCCTCCATCACCGGAGCCGGGCGTCATAGTAGACCGACGGGAAATCATCGTGCTAAGGCCCCATAGGACCAGTGGACCATATCAGCAACCATCGCCGAAGATTACAACTGATGGCAACCCTAGATCGAAAGAGACTAACATCAAATCACACCATTGAATACGGAGAACGCACGAGATCCGCCGGACACAAGACTCCATATGCTAACCGTCAGCGCTATATGTGTTGGGAGACATAAATGTTCACATGTGTACGCATAAATGCTCACTGATACGTCATAAACGTATCTATAATTTTTGATACTACATATTTGTTTAGTATCTACTTTGTTTTACTTTGTCTTTACTTTGGGGTGTTTTATATGTTTTTCTAGACTAACCTATTAACAAGTTGCCACAGTGGCAGTTGCATGTTTTCTTCTATTTTTGGTTTCACAAAAGGCAGAAAATCAATATTATCGGAATTAGACGAGACAAAAGTCAAAGTCAATATTATACCGTGGGGAACACGGAGCCTAAATACGAGACGGGAGGGAGCCACCAGGGGGCCACACCCCTTGGCCGCGCGGGCTGGGCCCAGCCGCGCCAGGGGGTGTAGCCACCCCGGGTGCCCTCTGCCTCATCTCTTCGCCTATAAATACCCCCCGATACTAAAACCCTAAGTACCCGATCAATTTTCCACAAAACAGTCTGTAGCCGTCGCCACCATCGTCCCTAGATCGGGGTGAATCTGAAGCTCTTCGCGTCACCTTCCCGGAGGGGAGATCATTCCGGAGGCCTTTTTCATCATCATGCCAGCATCCGGTATGAAGCGTGAGTAGTTTCACCTTGGACTACGAGTCCATGTAGTAGCTAGATGGTTGTATCTCCTCTTTTGTGCTTCCATGTTTAGATCTTGTGAGATCAAGATCATCTATCTTTGTATTCATGCATGTTGTGTTTGTAGGGATCCGATGAATATTGAGATTACTATGTCAGATTGATTAATGGTTTTGTCTTATTAATTCTATCATGTTTGTGTTGTTTGTGATCTTGAATGCTCTCCGTTTCTAGTAGCTATCTTGGCCGAGTAGATGCTAGTGACTCCAAGAGTAAGTATTTATACTCGATAGTGGGTTCATGCCTCTATTAAATCTAAGGAAAGTGACAGAAATCTCTAAGGTTGTAGATGTGTTGTTGGTACTAGGAAGAAAACAACGGTCTCTTGTTGATGGAACAAGTGGATTGTTTATCTTACACACTTTGCTTAAAACAGTGATCTATTGCTTGTAACTTAATACTGGAGGGGGTTCGGATGATAACCTGAAGATGGATTACTAGTCATAGATGCAGTTGGATGGCGGTCTATGTATCTTGTTGTATTTTCCAATAGAATCTCATAGGATCATGGATGCCTAGTATTGCATTGTTATGCCTTGCTCAGTCCTGTCAATTGCCCTGCTGTAATTTATTTACCCAGCATGCCATGTTTGTTTATTTTAAGGAGAACACCTCTATTGAACTATGGACCCCGGTCCAATCTTTACTATTGATACATCTTCCACTGTTCCTATTTACTTTCTACAAACCACTATTACCTGCCACACCATACAGTTAATCCTTTGTTTACAGCAAACCGATGAGATTGACAACCTCACTGTTCGTTGGGGCAAAGTCTTGATTTTGTGTTTTGCATGTTTCCAAGTTGCTAGCAACACATTTGAGTCGTTTCCTTCCTCCTACTGGTTCGATAACTTTGATTTCTTTCTAAGGGAAGACTTGCTGCTGTGCTCATCATACCTTCCTCTTGGGGTCTCCCAACGAAGCTCTACATTGATCTGAGCGCATCACTCACACATTCTAAATGATGCTCACGTGTTATAAAAAGGTGTTTCTTGAGTGAAAAAGGAAATATAAAATATACAATAAATAATTTAAAATTTTACAAAGAAAATGGGAAAGTTATAAAACCAAAAATCGAAGGAAAAGTAGAAAACAAAACAAATAAGGAAAAAATCATGTAGTGGATCTCTCAAGTAGAAGTGGTGGGCTAGCATGTGATTGCAAAAATAAAAACATCATGTGGGAACAAGAGAGTATCGAAGAAGCGAGGGAGGGGGCTGTGCAGTGAGATGCTACTGCTATAGTTATAAACGCGACAATTAAAACAAAGAATAAAAACGAAACCACATGCATGGAACAGCGAGGTCTTGGCGACGGGCGTGGCATGATGGACTCGCATAGGAAGGTGGCACTGGCTGGCATCAAGGTGGCACTGACGGGAGGCTTTGCATGATCTATGCAGTCATCCTAATCCTGAAGATGGGTTCGTGGAAGATGGTGGCGGCGACTCCACTGAGAGTCTGCCGGACCGGCTCGACGGTCTGATGATGTGTGTTGGTGCATGGTCAGGGCATATGGCCCCGGCATTGACCAGCCCCTTCACCGAGTTTGTGGGTGATCCGGTATCACCATGTTGGTGGCTTCGGCTAGTTTTCTCTATATCATCTTGTAAAGCTTCTGTTGTTGATTAATAAAATAAAAAGAGGGGGCTGTGTGCATCATTTTGATGCAGAGGCCAGGGGTAGAACGTCCATTTCGAAGAAAACAATTAGGGGTCATGTGGCCCCTTTTCATAAAAAACCGTGAGTAGGTTCCCCTAGGAATTTACCTAGTCGAAACAGAAGTGACGACCATATAACTTTAGTTAGCCAGCTATTTAAGATCAGTTTTTGTTGTTGTTTTTCACATTATATATTTCTATTTTTCACTGAAATTTTTACTATTTTATGTTTCTTTTATTATTTTGTTTCCTTTCTCGCCTTTTCGTTTTATTTCATGTTCATTTTAATTTTCCCTCTTCATTTATAGGTTTTTTACTTTATTATTTGTATTAACTTTTTTGGTAAATATATGAATAGTTGAAGTTACGCATTGTAACATGGATGAATAATTATTCAATATATGTCAAAATTTTAATATGTGTGAACATTATCTTTATTATTCCTATAGGTGAAAGTTTTTCAGGATCACAAATCCTTTCAGTTCATACATGTTTTTGGGGGATGCAAATCATTCAATTCAATGGCCGTTCAAAACATTATCTTACTGTGCTAGTGTGCAGATTGTACAGGAGCATAATTGGTTTTGTTTTGTCTGTATTAACATATTCATATTAGGTTTGATAATCCTAACATTATCTTACTGTGATATTTGTAGATGGTTCATTTAGTTCAGTTAGATTTCAGTAGCCTACTGCTCAGCAAACTGATCTTGATTTTTTTTCTAACCCAGACCTACTATTATTAGCTCAGGATCATATCCAGAACTGAAAGTACAACAGTGCTCAACCTCATAGAGATCTAAAATTACATCACAGTGATAAAAGCAATTATGGTTGTAACACAGTAGGCATATTATAACTCTTGTAGGAGTGAATGGCATAAAACCTCATAGTAGCACCAAAGGTCTCACAGGTTTCATGGCTAGCCCACATGCTAATAACATCCTCCTAAAAGCAGACCTGACATTATAACATCCCTACAGACTGCTTGTGAAACATTAGTTCTTGCCTCTATGCAACATTCATCAGGAAGAAGAGACAACAGCAGCTAAAACCTACACCACTCTTTTTTGGTGAAATGAAGGGACTATGCAGCAGCTGGCTTCGTGCTCCTGGAGGGAGTCCTCTTTGGATGATCCTGGCTCCGCAAGATGGCGCTGTCAGACGAATCCGAGCTGCTCCGCTCTCCAGTCAGCCCTTTGCTTGACAGCATCTTCCCGAGAACCTTCTTTGGTGTCGCGCCGCCTTTTGCCTTGCCATTGGTGGTGCTCTTGCTGCTACCACGGCTCTTTTCAGCGCTGTCACATTTGTCGAGCTTCGTAGTCTTCGACAGACTAAGTTCTTCCACCGCTATGACTCCATCCCACTCATCTTCAGTGTTTGTTGTGGCACCTGACCTTGAGCTTTCGTAGGAGCCAATGCAGATACTGTCAGCTCGGACGGTTGCAGCTGCGGAAGCCCTTGTCTGCTCATGGTATAGAACCTGAACCACAGTTCTCAGAGGAAGGCGCTCGTTCTGGACAGCGTGACTGCATGCATCAGGCGACAACTTCTTGCAGTCCATGAGGCAGCAAAGCTTCTTTTTGTCGCTCTTGCTTAAGCTTGGGTGCTCCTGCTCAAAATTTGGAGGGAGATAATGTTAACTATTTATGAAACGAGTATACTATAACCGTGAGAAATAAGAAATACATATTCCATCTAGTGTATACTAGTTGCAATGATCGAAATGAACATGGAATAATCTCATGTACCAAAACGAACTTCACAGCAGTTCAAATGCATTAGGAATAAATGCTGAAGTAAGCACAAGGAAGTGCTTCAGTGCGCAATGTACATTCATGTGATGAGTTGTGTGACATTTGGTTGGTCGTTGTATGAGTACCTTCAGATACATGTCAATGGCACGATATAGCCCATCATGAAATGGCCTTGAATTGCCTGAAACTGTTTCAGCAAGATTGATGAACTTCAGAACAGGGGTATTTGGGTCCTTTGCAACCTCAGTGAGATACCCATCAACAACTTTTGCTACTGTAATCACAGATGCACTAGGTGCTTGGACATGACCGTTCACTTCAGCATTATGTTTCTGAGCATTTTTGCTATCTTGCCTGACATACTCTTCAACAATACTAAGGATCATGTCAATGTCATAAACGGTTGTCTCGCCGTCAACTGTAGGAATGAGAAGATCTGACACGGATGCTTCATCCAGTTGCCGTCCAATGCGCTTCACAAGCTCTTTCCTGCACATCTCTCCACACTTAAGCAAATTGGTTGCCCTCAGTAGCTTTAGCAGGAAGCTGCATGAGACTGAGCCTTTCTCTGATGGCAGCAAGCATGTGATGGTCACTAGCATCGCTCGGACCTTTGCATCACCATGTATCATTGAAACCTTACTCAACGATGGGAGCTTCTTGTATGTGTAGGCTTTGATTGCCTCACCAATAGCCTCCTTCGGCACCATACCCATTGTTTTGATTGCTGTTATGACTTGCTTGTAGGAATCGATGTCAAGATCTGTGAGATCCTCGACCCACCAATCCTTTGGCACTGACTGCTGCTTCTTGACTCCATTCCATTGTGAATCGAGGTCATTCTCAGTTGGGAGCTTCTTGCGGTTGTACGTATATGACCATTCAACCTTGGAAGTGTCAGCAGAGGCTTTTGAAGCAATGGAGTCAATGCAGTGGCTAACCAGCTTAAGATCCTCTGACCATGGTAAATGAGCCTTTGTTGTCCCAAGAACAATAATGGAGTCTTTCCAACTTCTGAATATGCTTGAGCTGAGGAAGACTTCAATCTTGTAGATGAGATTACCCTTGTCGACAGTTTCATTCATCTCCAAGTACTCCGCAGCACAGCGTGCAGCAATGACATTGTAGGCATTGAGAGTGAAAACCATGCCATAGCAAAACTTGGCACATAACTCAAAAGCCTTTGGGCCACCAGGAATGTCATGGATGTGGATATCGATATTTTCATCACCAGTGGTTGGGATCAATTTCTGAAAGCGACCACACTTGGATAGAAGTGGAAACTGCATGGATGGATGATGTAAATCATAAGAAAAAAATATAGCTGCACAGTCCATGAGAAAAGATAACAGTACATTTAATAAATAAAATTAAATAATATCATCACTGCAATTGAACAATGCATTGCGAGAACTCAAAGCCAAACGGAAATATTATTTGAGAACCACTGTAGCAAATCAGCCTCAAAAGGTTACATGATAAAAAACATCCGAGGTCATGACCTTCGAAGCCCAATTAATTCTACCAATATATTGTTTTTTTTTTGCGAAATACCAATATATTGCATTGTGAGAACTAAGCCATAAGCGGAGATGTTACTTGAGAACAACCGTAGCAAATCAACCTCAACACTAGACATGATAAAAAAAACATCAGAGGCTATGACCTTCTGAAGCACAATTAATTCTACTGATATACATCTTATGAAATAAGTGTACGGGAAAAAAAGTAAATGAAGATAAGTGACTTGTTTACCTTGTGAAGGTGAAACTTTGTGCTCCCTAGACGAACAGTGATATCGCTCACCAATTCAGTTTCTGCAATACTGCAAGAATAAATAATTTTCATATGTGAGAATAAAAAAGACGAGCAATAATTTATTCATATTTGTGCCCAAATGGATAAAGGACTTATTTTTTTGCAAAGAATGGATGACAGACATGTCTATTTCATTGGGACCGTTTAACAAGATGGCCTGTCATAAAATGGGAAGTACACAAAATGAAAAACCATGAATCTTATTGGGTGAAAACTAGCCGTCTATTCATATTTTTTTGGAAGGGATATACTCAACATTGCACTGAGAAATAACAGCGTACACTTAAAATATGCTCCAAATGAAGAAAAAATAGCTCAAAAAGCAGAAACTTTAAATGAAGCGCCATTTTCCTATCACTTTCAAGTTGATAACTCTCTGTCTCTTTAGGTATTTGGATGTCCAAGGATATGGATCTTCTTTAGGCGGCACTTAAAAATCATGCAGCCATATCTTTACACAGACTCAACAAATCTGAGCATTCCACTCTAACTAATTAAGTCTGCACTTTGTCGGAAAAAAAAAACTAAAAAAGTCTGAAGTAGAGTAGACGACATTAAACTTGGGGCAGTCTAAGATCGTACTAAAGGTGCTTGTATGGATCCCACAAACAAACTATGCAGATATCATGGGGACAAGATAGGCTACATTACCCATAAGACGATGCAGAAGAAAGAAAGTACTAGTAGCAGTAGTATTTTCCACGGTTTGAGCCGGCAAGGAGCTCAGAAGCTGGGGAAATAAAATACTCACCAAACCAAACAGTGACTAGCTCTGTGTACTAGTTTCTCCATTACTAGCCTCTTATGGTCTCTCAGTAGTCAGTATCACTAATTTCTTCCCAGCCCCAAAAAAATTAGTGTTCATATGTGCTACAAGCCTACAACTACAACAGAACTTCCAGAGAGGGAGAAATGAAACTGGCAAAGAAAAAAAGATTTTTTTTATAATAGTGCCAAAGAAAAAAAGATGGAGAAATGAAGGAAAGTGACACAAAACCGGTTTACTGCTGGGATCATGCCCTAACTCAAAAGTGCTACACTAGTAAAGCAGTAAGATGGTGGTGTGCTGATCAATCACAGAGGCAGGGAAAACAGAAACAATGCACGGTAGCAAGGTAGAGGAACATGCAAGAGAAGCGACGGATGTATCACCTGACTTCGCCGCCGTCATCCTGAAAGGTGTCCGGGTTCGATCCAAGCTTCATGAACTTCATCTTGGACCAAAGACCTCTTACAGCTCCCAAAGTCCAATGCGCTCACACACAGACCAGACGAGCACTACAAGAAGAAAGAAGAGGGGAGATGCTTTGTCCACGGCGTGAACAGAAGAGCAACGGGCTCCAGGCAGAGGGTGGTGGGCAAACAGCAAGTACAAGGAACAGAAGCAAGTTGGCAGACACCCTCTAGGCAAAGGGGCAGGGGAGGCCGGTGGGCGGTGGCTGCTGCAACTGCAACTGCAACTGCAACGGCGGAAGGAGGATGGAATATTGCAACGTGCCCTGCCCGGCCCGGGAGAGAGAGAGAGAGAGAGAGAGAGAGATCGTTCGTACAACGGAAACAAACCACAAACAAATAGGAGCAGGGCAAGAGGCCGGTCCTTGAGGGAGGCACACTCCACCCACGACCTACTTATGCGGGCTGCTGCTGGTGCTGCGGGCTGCCGGTAGACGGCGAGGAGCAGCAGGCGCCTCAAGGGGAGTAAACAATGGAGCAGGGGGGGAGGAGGGAAGGGACACACACACACCACAAAGCACAAAGCTGACACAGCCCCACCTCCTCCTGCCGCCGCTACGTTTTGTTAATCCGCCCTGTCCTTCTTGATCTGATGGAGATTATTTGTTTACTATACCAGAAGGGAGATGGTTTTGCTTCAAGGGAATTCACGCCAGGTAAATTAACCAAAAATCACGCAGGATCCATCATCATAAACAAGAAGTCCACATTCCTCGATCCGCACCGTTGCCCGAAACCGGCAGCCGTATCTCCCTACGAAATCTCTGCTCTGCAGAAACAACGGGAAAAACAGGGCTGGCGTTAGTAGTAGCAGTAGAAGTTTTTATAATAATAATCGCTCGGAGGAGCAAGCAGGAGTCGACACCGCGCGTGTTTTTCTAATGCAAATGGGGAGGCAATGCAGAGACCGGCGAAACCACTTGCTCCGCCCCGGTCTTGTGCGTGTGGGCTGGAGAATCTTGTCAAGATGCCAAGATCTCGCAGCTAGCTAGCTTAGAGAGATACTGCTACGACTAATATGCAGGTGGTGGGAGGAGGAGGAAGGAATTGATTAAAAAGCCATCAAGCAAGCGCAAGCGCAATGTGACAGCGGCCATGAGGGGGCATGTGGAGATTTATACTACTAGCAACTACTGGAGGGAAGAAGGCGACTGGTACTACTTCTACCCAACAAAGGAAAGCGCACAAGAACAAATCAAATTAAGGCGGGCGGGCACGCACACCGGCCAGCCATGGCCCGAGAAAGAGGAACAGTGCGAGACAGACAGACCCACCCACTGACTCACCCCAAGAAAATCAAAAACCGAGCAGCGGAGCCACCACCACCGCTCCGAGAACTGATCTGCCCGGGAAGAAGAGCGAGAGTGCGGCCAAGATGCAGCACAAGCGTGCGCGCACATGTGCCCCTGTCTACATGTCGAGTCTGCCGCCGTGGTGCGTGCGCGCGTGACGGTGTTGGGAGTGGGGAGAGACGATTAACCTCGTGGTGCCACCTTGCTTTGCTCTGCTTGCAGGCAGGTGTCCTTCTTCCTCCAATGGCAGCACCGCATGCACCCGGGGAGCGAGGCGGGCCGGCGTGCCTCCTCAAGTACCCACACCACCACCACCACCACTTTCTTTCCTCCTCACAATGCAGCAGCGGTACAGTACTAGTGTGAAACGAAGTGATGCAACAGCAGCAACAGCGAAAGTGGAGGAGGAGGAGGAGGAGGAAGAGGCTCACCGCAAGTGTCCAAGAAAGAGGCAAGGGAGCAGCGGGTGATCGGACGGAATGCTTTCCTGCCGGCCTCCCCTCCCCTCCCCTCGCCTTTGAAGGAGCCGATCGAGCGAGCGATCGCTTTTCTTTTGGGGTTTTCTCTGTTGGTTCGTTGCGCCCGCCTACAGCCTCGCCACTCACCCGACTGTGCTTGCTGTGCTGCTGCTTTCAGGCAGAGGAGGGAGGGGGGAATAGAAAGCTCTCTTGCTTGCCCGCGCGGTCCTGCTGCTGCTGCTCCTCCTCCTCCAGCTGCAGGGGCCGTGGTGCTGCTGCTGCTGCCTGCTGGCTCGCCTCGGCGCCTTTTTCGCAACGCTGCTTTTTTTGGCAATACAGTACATACGTATTTATGGTACAGTATGGGTCGTCGTCTTTACTACTGCGTACTACTATAGTAGCCTGCTCGCTCTAGCCCATACAGAAATTGTTAGCAGACGCTACCAAGCACCAAGCCAGTACTAATATGAGCCATTCATGTAGTAGGATGATCAGCTTATACCCTCGTATTAATACTAGGAGAGCATCCAAGGACTATAACTAAGGACAATATAGACTTTGAATGTATACCCTTTTAGCTTGGCCTTCTCTATAGACGATTATGGCGTGATAATAACGTGCTATATGTGAAAATTGCATTCTAAATATAGCCCAAGAATGAAGGCTTTTAACGAGAATAAAACATATACTTAAATAGATAGATGTTATAGGACAATCACTTATGTTTAACAATCAAGATTTGTAGTACTATCATATATCCGCCCCTCGTCATACACTCGCTTACTCCATGCCCACCAACGAAAAATAGCGTGTCATTTCTGAAATAGCACTGCTATGATGTTTTATTGCGATATAGCATATGCTACTTTACAAATAACGCCATAGCTAGTAAAAGTGTGAAAATTTAGGGTGGACTCAACAAAATACGCTATATTGCGCTATTTTTTTTTTCCATTGAGACCAACTGGGGAAATGATTAATACTGACATTTGTTGAAAAATCATCCCATGTTAAATAAGAAAAACTTGGTATTTTGTAATCTTTTCTATCTTTCTAAGTTCATTACTTTGTATTGTAACTAAAAAATGCATGAAATCAATTTTATCATAATTTTTATGTAGAACCTTTTAGCGTGGCATTCTCCAGACGATTATGGCGTGATAATAGCATGATATAAGTAAAATTAGCATTCTAAATATAGCCCAAGAATGAAGGATTTTAACAAGAATAAAGAATATACTGAAATAGATAGATATCATAGGACAACCAGTTATGTTTAATAATCAAGGTTTGTACCATATGTCTGCCCCTCGTCGTATGTTCGCTTACTCCATACCCACCAACAAAAAATAGCGTGTTATTTTTTTAAATAGCATTGCTATGATGTTTTATTGCGATATAACGTGCTATTTTACAAGTAAGGCCATAGCTAGTAAAAGTGCGAAAATTTAGCATGGACTCTTCAAATACGCTAAATAGCGCTATTTTTTTTATTGAGACCAAATGATTAAGTAATTAATACTGACATTTCTAGAAAAATCATCCCATGTAAAATAAGGAAAACTTGGTATTATGTAATCTTTTATACTCCCTCCGTCCCATAATAGATGTCTTAGGTTTTTCAAATTTTTAATAAATCTATATACTAAATAGTGTCTAGATTCATCCAAATTTTGACAAATTTGAGACATCTATTTTGGGATGGAGGGAGTATCTTTCTAGCTTCATTACATGTCAAAGGCAAAGCTTACATGTTCAGATTGACTTTGTATTGTAACTAAAAAAATGAATGAAATCAATTTTCTCATAATTTTAAACTAATACACCCATTATGATAAAATCTCAAATTAAAATAGTATTAATGTTGACAGTATTCCGGTTTTGAATGTAGCCCATTATGATAAAATCATAAATAAGAAAAATTGTGTTTTGCAATCTTTTTTGTCCTCTAGGTTACATTACATGCCAAAGAAAAAGTTTACATGTTCATTCCGACTTTCTATTGTAACTAACAATGCATATTATCTAGTACAATTTTTGATCATTTTGAACTAATACACTCATTATAATAGATCTCAATTTAAAAAAGTACCAATGTTGACTACATTCCGGTTTTATTTCAGCGGAGGTTCTACCTACAACATAAAAGGTAAGTGTAGTATGTGATACACGGTAATTGTGGTCAGTCTCTTCCAATCTAGCGATTTGGAGACTTATCACAATGACTTCTCATCCGTCTAGCACAACAAGCTCTACTATGTTAAGTTTTGTCCGGCTCCGATGATGGAGGGGCGAGGAGACGGCGCGCATTCGGCTCGTGTCAGTGTTTGTAGCCGTCGCTAGGTGGTCAATTGATGTATTTGTAATTTTTATTACTTTTAGGACTCTTTGTACTACTATTGTTGATGATTTTTAATAAATCGATATAATTTTGCAAAGATAAATAAAGATATCAATGACGTTAATGTTTTGGAAGAAAAAAAAGAGTGTCCTAGACGTGGTCAAGATGCCCACAGCATGCAGCTTTGACAGGGATGATGACACCGTACGTGGCAGATTCATCCATCCATCCATGTACTCTCTTCCACTCCCACCTAGGATCCGCGTGCACGCAGACACGAAGACAGGGGGGAGAAAAAGCGAAGGCCTCCTGTCACTAAAAAATGGAACCCAAAGTGACGCTTTTTCTCCCGGTTCCTTAATTAATCTGGTCCCGGATCGCACAAAACCAGGGGGACGCAACGATCGCTGCGCGCGCGCGCGTGTGTGTGTGTGTGTGTGTGTGTGTGTGTGCAGTGCATGCGCCGTGCGGCATCCGATCGATAAAGGCCGGTCGCCTTTCCGATCCAGCTCTCGCATGTCGCTTGCGTGCCCACGCGATGCGACGCGCCCACCCCCTGGCCAGGGCACTCCTCCCTCGTTTTTAATAGTAATCCGGTGAAAAAAGCCGAGGAGGGGTTTGCGCGTCGTTGCGTCGCACGCCGCGTGTGTGCCGGTGGTGGCCAGGTGCTTGGACATGGACGGCCGCTTCGCTTTGGAGCGGACGGCCCGATGCCAATGCCATGGCCGGCGCGCGCGTGCGCCGCGCGACGCAACGCCGGGGCTGGTGGTGGTGGCCAGCAGGTGCTTGGACATGGACGGCCGCTTAGCTTTGGAGCGAACGGCCCGATGCAACGCAACGCCGGGGGCCCACAGTAGTTGACGGAATCTGCTGTTATTACGCGCACAGTAATTCCTGAGTTAAGCAATGGAGGCAGGCACGGGAGTAGTACATTTTTGCAGTGCTACCGGGTGGCCTGGGCATTGGTCTATGACAGGGTCACGTATTATATAGTAGTAGTAGGTAAAAAATCTAGAGGCTTAAAGGAGTGAACCACCAGCTTTATAGCACCGCGGCCTTGCGCCTAACCCGTGTCACTGTTAGATCGATCGATCGATCACCCGTCTCCATCTAGCTAACCCATAACCATAACGCACGGTCGGTTTCCCGCTCGATCGTCCTCTACAAGGAGTAGTACTGTACGAACAGTCCCTGGCTCGCACGTCCTACTCCTGTAGTAGCATTAGCCATTAATTAAACGGAGCAGTGCTAGTAGCATTAGCCATTAATAAATCGAAGAAGAAGTAGGAAAGGTAAGAAAAAAGATGGGTCGCAACTGAGTAGGATGTATTTACTGCGCCCGGTCTACGGTGATGATAGTCCTGTGGCGCGGTTCTTTTGAGGCGTGCCGTGCCCGCTCTGACCGCGACAATCCATCATGATGTTGCGCTTCACGAAGCACACACACACACACTCCCCTTCCGCATCTCCTTCTTCCTTTTCTACAGTGCTGTACTAGTATCTCTCTCTCACCATGGCAGGCATACAACATCCGCTCACTTTTCGCCCGTTTCCCCGTACGTACGTACGTAGGCGAACTCGAGCGCAGCACGGCAGCAGGCCGGCGACCAGCTCCAGCTACGCTACACACGCTAGCTGGCTACACCCATCCTGTACTAGTAGTACTTTCGTGCGGTTTTTGTTTCTCTCTAGTAGTATCTCTCTCCATCCACCGGCACACGCACGCACGCACAGAGGAGCAGGATATAGGGGGTATCCATTAATTTCGTACTCCACTCCACTCCACTCCCGCGGGCTTCCTCGTCCGTGCTTCGTTTTTCCAGGGATCGGAAGGAGTCGGCGTTAATTTTTCCGGTTTCCTGCTACGGGTTTGCGGGGTCGTGGTCGATCGGTATCGGTAGCCGCCATCATTGGCTCGTACTACTGCTACGTGTTGGATGCCGGAGACATCAATCATGCGTATATGCATGCGTCCCAAACGTTCCGATCCGACGGCACGGCCCGGATCTGACTTGTCAAGGAACGCGCGTGGCGTCCACCGTTTCCTTTTTTTTGAGGGAGCGTCCACCGTTTCCTAGTCTGCCTTCCTATACTCCCTTTCTTTCAGAAATAAATGTGTTTAGATTTAATGTATTTATTTTACTGTATATATATACATCTGGATTTTACCAAGTCAGTTATTTATAGACAAAGGGAGTAGATGAAAACAAACATTCAAGTTCTATTTGTTCTGCTTGACAAAAAAACACGATTGCAACAATCTCCCCCCTCCCCCCCCAAAAAAAAACTCATGCGCCAGCAAGCCGTTTCGGAATTAGTGCAAATGGCGGGCACTATTAGCGCGCCTTCTCACACCGGCGTCCCAACTATCAATCCGAAAAATATTTTAGACTGAACTCAAATACTAATTCAAAGCCTTCTATAAAATAGTTCAAAGTCACATGGAACATAAAAATTAAGTTTAACTCATGGCCAGAGGCCCAAAACGCAATAAAGTGCGACGATCTCTTACTATTACAAACCAAACTAGCGCATCATCGGTCACCGCCCAGTGTTGACTCCTTTGTCTCGGATGCCGATGCTGGCTCGTTCGTAGACCATGCGGGTAGATGGTGCCCATTCCAGTGCAGATAGCGGTTCTGATGTCGGTGTTGTCCTTGCTGCCCTCGCTCATCATAGCCATGATGCGTGTGTGCGAGCATCCAAGTACCAAACCTTGGCATTCTCATTCATGTTGGATGTATCAGGAGCCAAGGTCCAAAACTCCTCGGCCATTTTGGCGACCGCGGGTTGTCGATGCCACATTCATCGCCTGGAGCATGCTGGCCTAGGCGGCGACCTTGGTGACTTCAACATTTGCCTCCTCAAGCTTGATCTCCGCGTCCCTCGACGTCGAACAGGCTACGGCTAGCCTAGGTGGTACCTACATCAGCGACACCGAACAAGATTGACCCCCTCTACATGGCTGGCAACGTGAGTAGGTGTGGTTAAGATCAAGGTAGGAATGGCCTTGGTTCTGCTGAGGTCTGTCGGGCAGAATTAGCGAGAACATGACGAGGCGATCATGGGGAATCTCGTTCTCCCTGATCTCGGGAAAGGAAAACCGAGATCGGGGATGCGTGGTCTTCTTGCATCTCTCTCGAAGAAACCCAGCGATGACAGCAAGCTTCTCTGGCGGGACTGGACGGCGTTGTTGCACCGTTGGGTCCTGTTGTTGGCTTGGCTTTCCATGTACGCCACCACTAAAGCCTCTTCCTTAACCACCTTCTTCGTCGCCGGCTATTGCGGTCAACCATGAGGAGCTTCCGTCGTGACAGCACCTCCACTCGTTCCTCCGCCGGTTCTTGTGCATCTTTTGGAGCCGTGGCATTGGACGGTGGCGAAAGGTGGTGCGTTGGTGGCGATGACGTGGAATGGGCGGGAACTAGAGCGGCCGCGAAAGAGCATGCGTGAGGATGGGAATGGACAGAAAATGGAGAAGCGCTGTCGTGGCGCGCTGCCAACAGCCTAGTGTCGGACGGATTGGTAAGACCTCTATGGGCTTTTTTTGCCCAGCACCCCAAAAGCCTATTGTGGTCGCCGGAGCAGATGCTATGGCAACATTGTGTTGTGCAACTCTTCATTAAATTTCTCTTTTTACAGATTGTGTGGATTTGTACTGGTGTGATTATATGGAAATTTCCCATTTTTCTAAAGAGGCAACCTTAGTGAGACGGTTGTGGTGACTTGGTCAATCTCAAGATAATTCGGGACTCATAGAGATACGGTGCGCGTGAGTAGATAGACGTGAGTTGTACCTGCTTGTACATGATCGCCTGTTTTTATTGCGTTTATAAAAAAGATCCGTGCAATATTAGATTTTGTAGTTTTGTTTAGTCATATTATGACCTTAATAACAAATCTTCTTTTCGATTGAAATACTCGAGCATCGTCTTTTGGTGGCAGTACAGATCAGGCAGGGCGAGTAGTGCCAACAACTTTGCCTTGCTTTTCTTCTTGTTCGACGGAGAGAGAGGATCGAAAGCCCATCATCAAGGCTGCCTGAATCCGACGACCGGGGCATTGAAAGCTTTGGCAAGAACCCTGGGCATATGCGCATCTGTTTCCTTCCACGGGAGAATCATGCACGCAGCACTGCAGAGACACCAGCAGCGCCCGGTGTCAGTCGCACGGACCACCATCTTTTTTCTTCTCCAGAGCCACACCAAGGAGCGTGAAGACTGAAGGGTTTTTACATGGACGCAAAGAAAGCTCAACATTCGAGATTCCACGCCATTATATATAGTAACACATTCATAAATCAGAACGGATAACCCATTTAACTTGTAAATACGACAGTCTCGCAGAGACCTACGGATCCCAAGAACTGAACCAGAGTAGCTAAGCTAGGGACGAAGACTCATCACATCACAGCACACCTTTGTCTCTTCGACTCTGCGTATAGTCATATCGAAGACGCAGCCATGATAGTTTCGCAACCCGTTCCCGCTTCCGTGTGGTGTGGGTATGATCAGGTGAGGGGAC
This sequence comes from Avena longiglumis, assembly GCA_030063025.1. Taxonomy (NCBI): domain Eukaryota; kingdom Viridiplantae; phylum Streptophyta; class Magnoliopsida; order Poales; family Poaceae; genus Avena; species Avena longiglumis. Next base: position 520,090,032 of record CP125975.1, read on the forward strand.
GGCAAAACGGTGGGAAGGAAGAAATGATTCGCAGGTTGCATGCAGTCTGATGCAGATGCAGGTGCCACTGGGCGCCGTGCGTAGCTACCCATCATGATGCCATGGGGAATGCAAGCTCTGCCTGTGCTGTGCCCCCATGGTGTGACGCATCATGCAGCCCCTGCTCTGCTCGAAGAAAGGCGATGCGTGCAGTGATGCAGATGCCACATCCCTCTGCATAATAATTCGGTCCTGCGAGAGGGAGAGGGGTGTGTGCGTGGGGCCTGCCGGCGGACCGGGAGTAATGGGATGACGGCAGCCTCTGGCAATGGCCGGCCGGGGTGCGCACTGTGCAGAGAGCAGGAGAATAGACTTTTTTTTTTGTTTACTACTACTATATTGGCAGCCCGGTTTCAAAGATAAAAACAGTGGCAAACGAGGATACGTGAAAGACCTGTAGCAAGACCAGAGTCAACTGACTGTAGGGATGGCATTTTTTGACATTACAATACTGTCGCGGAACAGAACGCACGAAATTATAAGGAGCCACAAACAAGAATACAAAGAAAAAAAAAAAGGAAACAGCTCATACTAGATAGTCTGTGATCTGCTCAGACTGTCCATTAAAACTGCGATGCTTGTTTCGAAAAATGTTCGTGGCGTATCTCAGACTAACCAGCTCAAGATGAATAGCACATGTGACTGAACTGCATTTTTTTGTAAAAAATACAGCGAACATCGTCCACCAATCCGTCCATCTACACCCAAGGCCCCGTTGGCGTTTGGGAGAACCATGGACATCCCCTGCGTACGGCGTACCTTGCTCGAAATGATTCGATCCCAAGTAACCGTCCCAATCGATCGATTGCGGATCTTCGTCTTCAGAAGCACTCCGACCGCGCTAGATACTCCCCGAAAGACTGACGATCCACTAGACCACTACTACTCGAGATCATATGATGTACGGCTTGGTGTTGATTAACTGTACCGTTAGTAAGTCTCGCAATGAATAAAGCCAGGATCGCTGGCGTACATTCCACTACTCCTGCCTACTACTTGACTTTGCAGGAGGTGGAGAGATAATCACAGCCTTGGTACAGCACTAGCCCCGGCCTGCGGAGCTCCTCCTCACGGAAACAGGCGCACCGCTGGCTCACCTGTCCCGTCAGGGCTATGTCGCCTGCCCTCCGAACTAACCTTGGATAGCCTGCTGCTGCTTCGCACCAAACCTACACACCACAAAGACAGGTCTCGTTAAATCCCGGGTAGTAGCTTCCATATCCACATAAATATAGTATGTCGAATTTATGGACCTAGCAGGCAGCCAACCAGGAAAGTCGGACGCAGCTCGTAGGTTCTACATCTACAGAGCCCAGAGGAGTACCCACCCGTACTAGGTTCATCAAATGTGCCTGGAGTAGGAGTACCACTGTATGCATGCACCCATCAGAGATATGGTCGCTACAGTAGCTCTGATCAGTAGACTGTAGCCCACATGCACTGGTTTGTAAGCAATCGCAACAGCTTACACCAAATTATTGCTCATTCTCATCAATACTACTGTAATAGTAGTAATTTCTTATGATATCGTTTTGGAGCCAGCTTGTTGAAACTAGGCATTGTCAGGTAGAGCAATGGCTGTTGAACTACCATCCCGGAAATGGGTGCCTGGGAAGGTTACTCACAAGAGTCACAATAGGACTTAAACCACTGCTGCCCCTAAACCCTAAACCTTCGGCGCTTGACAGTTATCGCGCTCATGATAGTATAGATTTCATGAATTTATTTCAGTCAGAATCAATTTTTTGGTCAGCACTGGTCAGCAACTTCTTTTCAACCTAGTCCAGTCAGCAAATTATTCGCAGGCCATTTAAGAAAGGTAAATCGAGAAACAGCAACGGCTGAAACAAATTAAACAGGTTACTTACTTCTCCACCCTCTGCCTGGCTCCATTTTGAGTTACAGTTGGGTATTTTATCTTCCTCGCTCTTCTGCTTCTCAAGGAGCTGAGCACCTCTTTTTGCCTTCATCTCTACACCCTTCAGATATTTTGTAGGATTGCCCTGACTGTCGTAGAAGCGTCCGACAAGTTTACCAGAAAATCTGCAACATGCATTTACGGGATACATTACATATATCAAGAAAAGCTTTTGTCAAATGATTCAATGTTCCCACAATAACATGACATGTTTCACATGGCATTGGCATATAGGTACTAACGTAAACAATACAGACAAGTAATACTGTAACAGGTTGGAGCAAAAAAAAGCATTTAAACATTAAACAGAACAGACAGATCAGATGAGTCTCTTGTGCTTTTTGCTACAACAGAAGTTAATAACACCACATGCATCATGATGTCGTCTTAAATGAAATTCTTCATATCAATAGAGAGGTATTACAAAATAAAAATAACTTTGATCAGCCAACTAAGAGAAAGGCTCACGTGTATTTCTCAAAGTAAAGTTTCCTCCAGTCAACAATGCTATTTACCTGAAAGAAAGCGACAGAACTATAACATTAAACAATTTAGAAACAAGGGGAGAGGGGGTCCGCAAACTTTGCATGTGTTTTCAAGATAAAAAAAACATGCATATAACTATATAAGGAACACCTCTAAAATAAAATAAATATAATTATTAGAAGGAACTCCTCTTGTGTTAGGTTCAATACTTCAGGGTTAGCGGCATTTTTGTTTCTTCCCAATGCTAGTGATCTACTGCATTAACGTAATTTTCTACACATGTTGGCACTATTTGGCTATGTCCATCCAACTAGAAGAACATTCTTAAGCAAGAAAAAATATTTAATTCTTATGAAGTTAATAAGAAACAGGTTCTGTAATTGGTATGTTGACACGCGGAGCAAAGACCAAACAACTCCACTGCACATGCATTATTAATTGAAGTTAGCAATGTTTTATGCTGATACTTCTTAACTGTAGGAGTTCTCTAAGAATTTCTCTCTGATCATCTAGTTCTATAGAGAAATTTTAAGATGTAATTGTTCATGCATATAAGTAAATAATCAGTAGTATATGCTTGACTTGTCGTTCTCTCACAATATCTCTCTGACCATGTAGCTCTTCAGAGAAATTATAAGCTATATAAAAATTACAAATACAAATCATTGGTACAGTATGCTTGTACCTCCATGCTAGATAAGCCCTGTAATGAATCTGTCAGCCCGTCACCTGTTGAATCACAAAAGTGGTTACTCTATTGCATTGTCGCTATAATGTCTGATTTCTAATTTTGATGAATGAACACAGCAATAACCAACAGTAAAATTTCAAATTAAAACATCTTAAAAAGGGAAGTGTGAGCGTGTACCCTATTCAGAAAATTGCTATGGGAAGCTCAAATTTACCTAAATGCCAAGAAAATCAACAAGGAAACAAGTTGATTCTGAGTTATCTACGAACAGTGATATCACCGCTACCTCTCTTCATTATATAGAGGCTGAATGGACTAACAGAATTTTATATGTTCTTGATCCAGTGAACAAAGGCCTCTTTGCATAAAAAGCAAGGGACATGCTGTCTATAAATTCCCTTCCCCAAACCCACAATGTGTGGGAGCTTTCAGCACTGGGTACGCCCTCTTGATCCAGTAATCCTACTCTTAAGTGTTCAAGTCTTAACAAGACCACCCTGTTAATTTTATGAATAATTAGCTACTGATCCAAATGCCAAATCTCCCAAGAGACAGCACATGGGTAAGATCCTTGATTCAATGATGGGGCTAATGCAGAAATAACCAAAAAGGTGGTTTCACTCTGAGAGGTTAGAAACTCTCATGTTAATTGGAGAAAAATAATGATCTAAGCACTTACCCTAGCGGGTCTCACTATAATGATGCATGTCAATCAAACATGTACTAGATGTGTTACAATTTTCCAAGAGCGAATATATAAAAGTATAGGCAGTAGTGTTGTATTAAAATCAAGCTACACGTACTGTAACATCTGACTACTCAGCTGCACAAGAAATACTGATAGTTTGATCCTAATATAGAAGTGGTTTTCAATGATACATTGCTCCATCATCATCACCCATAAGTCTCTGATATACCCCTTTCCCTTATGTAGTTGGATGAACTATTGATGCTTAGCTAGCAGTAACAAAACAACAAATAGTTTTATTTTATGATGTTTGCATTTACGATTGTTTATACTGTAAATTTTTATGAAGTTCAAGGAGACCCTCAAATTTATCTCAATACAGCCAACATCTCATGATCACCTAATGGATTTACTAAATGCAATTGACTAGCAATAAGCTGAACAATCTTACCTGTAAAATTTCCAGAAACAAATGCTCGTGATGCGTCCCTGTTAAGGAAACACTGTTTCAATATCAGCATATAAAGAACAGCAAGAAAAATGAGATAACGCTTTAAAATTTGTTAAAATTCAAAATTATCATAGACTGGGCTAAGAATGCATATGTTCCTGTCTGCCCTTTTGTACCCCAAAAGTTAAAATTACTATCATCTAGGCTAAGACTGCAAACAGTTGGACCCCAAGAACCAATAATGGTTTCAGGCTCATTACAATATCTTGGAATGTAGTGATCTCATAGAAGTAGGACCTCTTCAAGCTTAGAGCAAGAAAATTCTGAAACTGCACATACATGATTGCAACGAGGTAACAAAACATAACACGGGAATACAGTGAATCTGTAAAAAATAGAAGAGACAGCACAATCCAGAACACGGTAGAAGTGTAGATGGTAACCTGCCAGAAAAGTGATGATAACCTCCTCCGGGGCCATAATGTGATCTTCCTTTGGTGACGTCAAACACGGAGCTTAATTATCAAAATGAAAGGGACAAATAAGCTCATACATGGTCCAGGAAGTTGGAGGTGGAGTTAAGGGAATATGCCATGGATACAACTTAAGCAAACGTGCATCGCAATTTACAAGCGATTAAACTGAACCTCTTTTCTAATAAAACAAACTCAGTTTTCATAGTATGTGAATGATAGGCAGATTGAAAGGTCCCAGCTGCTATAATAGCAACACACAAACGACAGAAATAAAAGGAGAGAAAGAAGTGCAGATACCCCAGAATCCCAAGCAGTATGGGCAATGCCTCATCCGTTCCGTTGTATACCGACAATTCCTCCGGTGTCCACAGCCTCTGCACATTGTGGCAGATATGAGAAGAGGAGAGGGTGCTAGATCATCAGGAAGTTATATCCTGTCAGAAGTCCACTACACAGAATCCCATTGCTTTTGCTTCCACTAAGCTTATATATGAGTTGCAGTTGTAATGTAATAACACAGATCAGATGTGTAGCATCTGGATCAAGCCCTTAGCCGTTCGACACGTCTAATCAGCAAACAAGGAGTTCGTCTGTAATTTTGTATCTGAAGCAGTTGCAAGCTACAGTCGAACAGGCGAGCTTTATTAGAGACGCAAGTGGGAAAATCTGGGTGGAAACGAGGAGAGAACGCACCGGCTTCCTAAGGCGGTAGAGCTGGAGGAGGACGCCGATTAGCGCCGCGAGCAGCGCGAGACTCAGCAGGAGGCGGGCGCCGAGCGCCATACCCGTGGCTCCGGGAGATCCACCAGCCAGTCCACCGACACAAGCGCCGCCGCGAACCGCCGCCGCGAACTGGAAACTCTTCCCTCGGGACGCAACGGCTACGCTTGTTGGGTTTGAGAGCGGACGAGAGACCGTCCGGCCGGGTCGTCGGAGTTGGACAACGGAGCGGCGGGTGGGTCGAGGGAGGACGGCGACGCGGGGGTTTGGTTGGGTCACGACTCACGAACCGGTTTGGTGGGGTCACGAACCACTCGACCAGTTCGCCTCGCCGTGTCTGAACTCCGAAGAGAAACTACGCCCACACACATTCACGATTGCAACCAAAACGAAGAAGAAAAGTACATCCGTCCATTCGGGAGAAACATTGCAACCATGATTTCGAGTAAAGAAATCTGGAGAAACTAAATTTGTGATCATTCACAAAGTTTGAGCCAGTGAGATGGAAAATACTCCGAATGCAGATCAGTCGTGATTTTAGTTTGCAGATACCAGCACCTACTGACTTGGCTTTCTGGTAAACTGGCAGTAGGAATGCTGCGAATGCATCAAGTTGCAAGGATCTGAATGTTCATAACAAACAATTACACATGGATACCTAATCAAAACTTCACCCTGTTCTGCATTTTAGACTACTCTCTGAGCTACAGAGCAGTAGGCCAGTAGCAAACAAACTAATCTACAGAAGTTGCCAAGCAAAAACTGTCAAAACGTGAGCTACACGAACTTGAATAGGCTATAATTACAGGGGGTGATACACTGTAAATTTGTCCGTCACTTTCTGTTGCGTTTGGTAGGCGTTTGCAAACCACGGTTGGCTTTACGTCTCTTCGATGAGGATGCACCTCGGGCCTCCTTACTAGCATTCTCTGTAAACTCTTCAATCGTCGTTGACGACCCTATACTTTTCCGACCTTCTGAAACCCCGCCCATATCCTCACAGGCATCACTAGTTCCATCCCCGCCAGATTGATCAACTGCTGTATCTTGTTCATCCTCCTCCATACAGAATCCGCCTCCAGTGAAAAGGTATTCTTTTGGTGCAGACTCTGTCTGGTCCTCGCATAACTCAAAGCCCAAGGGGTCTTCATCCATATTTTCAGCATTGCCTGGATCCTCATGCATCTGATCGCTGTTCAGTTCACTTGTATCCCGATGGAGCAGATTGAATTCTGTGTCTTGGCCAGTCATGTCACTGTCTGTAGCAGTTTGGCTTGGGTCATTATCATCGACTTGATGCAAGGGGACATCGTTATCATCGGCTTCATGGTCATCTTCCATGTATGTTACTTCTTTCCTCTTCCTATTTGACTGCAGAAACCACAAACACATGCAAATACAGTAAGGTTCACTTGCAGTGCAAACACAAGAAAGGCGTCGATACAGATTCACAATGAAGCGCATATTTGTTGCAGGCAGAAGTTTTCTGTCGGTAGGGCAGTACTTTGCTTACACAAGTGAGATAAGCACCACACAAAAGAGAATGCAAGAAGAGCAGAGGAACTTACCCTACGAACTTCCATTCCTTCTGATTTGCTGGTGTGCCTTTTATGTGAACCCTCATCTAAGGACACAGTAGACCCTTTAACTTCTGAATCTTCCTGATTCCTAGCGGTCTCTTGTCCAACATTCATCCCTCTTCGACCTCTTCCTCTAGAACGACCAGAGGGGATTGCGGACTTTTTCTTACTTGCATTTCTATGTTCTTTCGCAAGTTCATCTGCATCTGCAAAGCTATTAGGATCACCAATTTTGTCATCTTCTCGACCTCCAATGTGTCTGGGTCCAGCACTAGTGCTCCTTTTCCCTCTGGGTTTAGAGGGCCCTGCCTCTTTCTTCTTGGGTGCACTACTAGTACTGGGACTATCCTCTTGGAGTTCATCTGTTTCTGAAAAGGTTTTCCCAGTAATACCCTTGATAGCTTTCTGAACCCTTTTGCTACGTATTTTGGCAAATCTCTCATTGAATGAATAAAATGCCTCCATGCGCAGCTGAGTCTGCATTTAAGTAAAAGCACTCCACATTAATATGTACTCATTTCAAGTAACCAATATTTCTTGTTGGATCGCCATAATTTCCAGTTGAATTATCATCCTTAAAGCTAAATGAAATCCACGCACTGAAGACCACAACTATTGGAGTATTGAAATAGCAGACAGTGTCATAAATGATATAAGACAAATGGCAGTAAAGTCCCATACATCTCCATTCTAAAACCGACAGATATTTAAATGGCAGCGTTGCACAATATGGTCAGATTCTCCTTTGGTTTCGATACGTTTCTGGTGGGTTTCATATCTAGCCTACCCCAACTTGCTTGGGACAAAAGGCTTTCATGTTGTTCTTGGTTTGCACAATATGGTCAAACCAGCAGCAGCAGACCCAGAAGTTACACAACAAAGGGCTGACATTCTAACACATTTATATCAGATGCTTCAAATTTTTTGGTATTATCTTTCCGAAACGACCAAACCAGACAGTAAAAAGCTCTGAATATCAACATTAGGCAGAAACTTCCCATAATCAATATTGAAGTATCCCAGAATATAGTACAAATTTTTTAAGATATTCATGAGATCGGCGACAAACCTCATGCTTATTATACTCTTTCAAAACAGGAAGCAGTAATTCATCAGCTTTCTCCTTGTTCCAGCCAAACCTTTCCCAGCATAACCTAAAGAAAGTCAACATTGTAGTTTTTGTTACTGCACCAAGATATATTGAAGAAATAGGAGAAAAATGTTTACTGTAAAGTGCTCTTTTCAACGACATCGTTCTTCCTTAAAAAGAGCTTCCGAGGACAAACTTCCATAATTTTGAAAAATAATCCACAGAGACCATGTGAAATTTTGAAAAATGAAACCTAACCCCACAAAGGCACAACCATGTGTCTACCATTGAGCTACCCCATGACTCCCATTAAACTAAAATACAGACAATATTTGTCAGGAATCTCTCAGACCAGTGCAAGCAAGCAAGCCCTCTGCCCCTAAAAATATATGATCAAAAATTGAGGGAAGGGGGTGTAATTCATAGGAGGAGTACTATATTTGATCGCTTGAATGTATTCAAAGAAAAGTTCTGTTCCCTTAAAGACAACTTACTTGCGTAGCAAGCTCAAGTCTGGTCTTCCCCAGGAAAAACGTTCTGTTGAATCATCTACTTGTGGAGAAATGTATGCACTGATGACTGTCTCACTAGGAAAAGTAGAAGGAATATGCCAGTTCTTGCTCACGTTCCTCTGATACATACAGAAACAATAACCAGTGTATTAGATATATTCGAGCAGCAGGTATCAGATGTAACCAAGCAATTAAATCAATTCAGAAGTTGTTCCCTAAATGAAACATACTCACATGCTTACTCATAAATACTTCCTTGACATGTTGCTTCTCATATGAAGATAGGTTATCATCAGGTCCTTCAACACATTCAGGTTGCTGGCTATTTCCCTTTTCACACGGTTCATTTCCACCAGGTTTCCTTCTCTTTGAACTGCCACTGGCCTCCATATCAAGTTTCCCCAACCCCAATATTGCTGGATCAGGCGATTCAATCCATTCTCGGAACTTCTGGAGGCCATCTTCCTCAGGAAATGCATTTACAACTTCAATAGCATTCACAATGCCAATACCACTGCGTAGCCAGTATATAAAAGCGTAAGCAGAACCAAACAGAAAAATTTAAATAACAGCAAGATGGTTGCTACAGGATTTTTTTAGCGGAATAACCAAAACAGAAATCTCTTCATCCAAAGCCTTATAAATTTGTGTATTTTATTAGACAGACTTCCAAGATAGAGCAAATATTGCGACAACCATTTCCTACAAACTAGAACTTGCCTTCGATTTCTGGAACAACAAATTTTATCTGATCTTTCTAGGAAATAACAATACAACAACTCAGCGAGAAAATTAAGTTTGCATATACTTTGTTATAAATGAAATAGCTCGCCAATTGTTAGCATGCAATACCCCCACTAAGAAGTAATATATGGTTGCAATTCTTTTATGATTTAATAAAACGTGAGAGATATTCTTGCCAGTTATTACCTAATTCCTTCAGTGTAGTCACTACCAAGAAGCAATGCCATACGTATTAACTGTTCCCTTGTTAGTCCAAGCTCAGATTCGATGTCCTGAAACAGAATTATAATGGTAACTCAAAAGCATGATCCAGCTCAGATTAGCTTACTTTCATTATTGCTTTAGGTGGAAAATCAATGAAAGTAACAGGGAATAGAAAGCAGAAAGAGGATAGACCGTTATACCTTCATAAGGTATGTTTCCACATACTTCCTTTCATCAAATATATTTTTATAAACATTCCTTGCCCCAAACAGGAAGACATCTGAATCATCAGTAACAACTCCATCAACAAGGTTGTTAATTTCCATGTATGCACACTGAGCTTCAGCTTCCATGGGTGCAATTATATATGGCAAGCCAAACATTTGGAGCAATTCCTGTATCAAGCAGATGTATATCCAGCTTAATACTTTGTACTACTAAACAAAGTTAATTACATTTATTTCCCCTTTCACTAGACCTCAGTTAAGAAATAATAACCCTTGGCCAAAAAATTCTTAGCTAATTAAAGGAGGTCAAGTGGATTTGAACAAACCTGGCATTCAGCAAACATCTCACTGCTGACAGACTCTGCATGGCTTTCAAGCTTCCGTCTTTCATTTCCTAGATCTACCTGTTCTCGCCTAAGAAAGGATAATTCCTCCTCTAGATTATTTTCTGATATAATATGGCTATCATAATTCTCGCTCGGTTCTGTAGAGTTCATCTCAGAAGTGGTAATGTTTATATCTTCCTGGATAACATTTTCCTTTTGTATAGCAGTTTTGGCTACCAATTCATCCATCAAAAGTTCCTTCTGAGGTGCCTTAGAAGTTTCTCCGATATAAGGATCATTTGTGTTGCATTCTGATTTATCAGAATTTGAAGTATTTTGCTTGACAACTTCAACACTATCATCCTTAGGCCATTCGTGAGTTTTTGGTGCAGATATGATTGTATCATTGTCCTTTGAGCTGGGTGATGGTCTTGCAGCAGTACTGGTGGACAGATTATGCAGAGGAAGAGACCCCAGTGAATAAGCTCTGTTTGTACCAGTTTGTCCATCATTAATCTCCCGTTGAGCTTGGTTTTTATTTTCTTGTCCATCAGCATCAAGCACTTCAGGATCATGCATAACACCATCCTCACCGGCATTGCTTTCTACTCCCATTTCTTTCATTATTTCTTTACAGAAAGAAGCTTCAGAGCAGGAATATGTTATACCAGGAGCTTCAGAAGGTTCGGAAACATCACCATGGGATTGCAAAGATTTATCTTCAACAGATATTCGCAAGTCTTCAGGGACCCCATTCTCAAATTCCTGCTTCTCAGAATCCTCTAAACTTCTCTTTATTGCTTCCTGTATGAGAGCCTCTTCTTCTATATCTCCTTTTGGTAATTTGAACTGACTGTATTCACTGCTGGAGGGAACTTCAGGAACATCACAGCCACCTTCCTCCCATTCCAGCTCATCATCGGCAGAACAGTTATCATGCTGTGACGATTGATGACCCTTCTCATCAACCTTCATTGGAAGTGTTTCTTCTTCTATGACACCTTCTTCCCAAATACCCTCAGAGTTGTCAGATTCTTCTGTATTCTTAGCCAAATGATCAGCAGCAGCAAATAAGTTGGATGAAGTTCCAGAAACTAAATTCAAAAACAGCTCATCATCATTGTCCTTCGCTCCAATTTGATCATCCACAAAAGATATCTCTATTGTTTCTTTGCTTCCATGATAGGAACTCTCAGAAATTTCATCAGATCCTCCTACAAGTGACGGTGTGTGCTCGTTGACACCAATAGTTTCAGCAAAATCTTCATTGAGACCAGTAGTACTCTGCAGCCTATCATTTTTAAAAAGATGTTCCGGAAAATCTGGAGGTTCTTCATTGCTAGTTGATCCTTTGCCTACACTGGTGTGTCCCATGACTTTTGTCTGCTCGTGCTCTTTGATAAAATCCAAATTCCTTTGAATATCACGAGTCATACGAATTCCCATTGCTCTGACCCTGCTTACTCTCATCCTTCCTCTCTCATCACAATACGTCTCAACATCAGGCCCAAAATCCGTCAAAGGCTCACTGCTGTGAGGATTTATCGATCTAGAACTACTTGAGGGACTGGATTTGAAGACAGTAGATCCAATTCCCCTTTTTGTTTTAACGCTATCAATAGTATGCTCCTCTACTCCTCTTTGCGCTAACGTCCTGATCCAGAGAAGTATAATCTGATAAGCCATATGGCACCACTGCACCGGAATATCACAGACAAATATCCGTACAGATGGGAAAGTTAAAGGACAGTCCATAAATGCACACACATTCAGACATAAACACATCACTTACTGTTTATCCCCAGTGAATGATGATGAGAAAATGAACTCCCTGTTAGCTTCTGACGCTATTTTTGATGTTTGGATGCCCCCAACATCCTTACCTGCAGCACCCCTCTGAACTTCTTCTATCTCTCGACGGAAAGCAACAGTTTTCAGATAGGACTGTATTTGAAGCTCTGAAAATTTTGCTGGCTCCTGCAAGAGGCAAAACATGTAAGACCATATGTGCGAACCCCGACCCTTTCATATCGTTACTGAAACTGGGTCAAGTTTTGAAAAATCATGTTAATAAAAGTGCAATGACTGATTGATGCTTATAAAAATTAACTTACTAAAGGAGACAAAAATTCATAGAGCTATCGAACCACATTTGAAATGTATCAACAGCACACAATAGTGATACATTTAGTCATGCATATGATCCAAAAGTGCATCTAGTACCTTTTTTATTTTCTGATACTTCTGCCTGTTCTCAGCCATCACCCTCTCCCTCATCTAAAGGAAACATAAATAATACAATAAGCTATATTCCTCATTAGTCTGTGATCATATACATATACAGTTGAAGGTAGTACAAAGGACAGGCAGATGACGAAACACTAGTTTGGCCCCATTACCTGAACAAGTAGATCTAACTGCATTGACGGAGGGAGAGAAGCTAACACCGCAGGATCAAGTTCGCCAGTTGTCATAGGCTGCAATTGCATTACAAAATCCAGTATCTTTCAAACAGACTTAACAAAATAAACAATGAATCATTGTCCCATGAGGAGATAAAGAAACTCTTTTGTGAACAAGAACATAGCCAGTTAAAAAGGACTTTTTATTGACTTAGCTGTGACTTACGAATATCATCTCTACATCATCGTCATTCTCATCCTCATCAATGCCAGTTCCTTCTTGCAATGTAACACTAGCAGAATTGTGTTCCCCTCTGCCTGTCAGATCTGCCTCATCCTCTGCAGCAAGTGACGCGGCCAGCCTTAACACATGCAATGAAAGTATCAACTTACTGACCTTAACCAGCAAGAAAACATGTGAAAATTACAGAAAGACACACACAGTTCATCCAGTTTTTCCTGGTTGATTGGTGCAGTTGTTCCCCTGCTGTTCTCGTCATCGTCATTTTGGTTTTGATCTCCATTTGTTATCTCAGTTTCTTCCCTTCTACTGCTCTCAACTTTCTTGCCCTTAGCATCATGCTTAGCCCTGTCACTTTTGATTTGTGCTGCCAATTCTTCAAGCCTACTTGCCTTGAGCTGATAACCACAGGTTAAAACCATCAATATCTTCATTGCCTTTACTTAACCAGAATCACATTGAAAAGCATGCATTTTAGGAAGATAAGGCACATTAATGATGGATGGATGATTTGTGAAGACAAACTAGAAGGGTTCAAATAGATTTTTCCTCCAGGTACAATTTATCGTCACCAATAAACTTTATGGACCAAACAACTTACAACTCCCACTATGCCTAGTTTCCTACTACACTTTGAAGATTAGTGTCTTACGTATATTATAATGTGAATTGTTCTGGAAATGATATAAGGACAAAGTTGTGAGATAAGTCGACCCCTGGCAAATGCTGAACTAAATTATTTCTTTGCTAACATGATGAAACCAAGATTCCATTATCAGATAACCGAAGTGAAATAACTTAGTTAGTCATGTCTATATATAAATTTGAATGCCACATTTTAGACCAGAAATGCAACTGAACATCTCCAGGGACAGGAGTACATGTATTTCATCAGAACTAGAACATCTTCAAGATCACTGATCAAAGTGTAAGTTGGTTCTCCACTGCGCAAATACTGTGTTTATGTACTGCGAGATACGGATCATCTCATATTTTTCCTCTAATTATAGCAGCACCATTCACCAGCACCATCAAACAGTGGGAGAGGATACACAAATTACGCACGGACTGATGCAGAGGGAAGGGGCAGGTGACTCACATGGGAGATTAGGAGCTTCTCGGCGGTCTTGCGGACCTTGGCCTGTGCGGCGTCGCGGTGGCGGCGGCGGGCGGCGAGGGTGCGCCGCTTGAGGGCCGGTGTGGCGCCGTCGAAGACGAAGACCGGGCGGGCCCGGAGGAAGAGGAGCTTGCAGATGCGGCGGAGGAAGCCTAGGATGTGGGCGTCGCGGATCATGTCACCCTTGTCGTCCCGCATCGCCCGCATGAACTGCACCATCCAGATGCTGGCGTCCACCGCCAGCCGCTTCCCCGCGAGGGTCTCCACCGACACGCGCCGCCCCACCGGGGCCAGCAACCCCCAAAGCCCGTGCACGCCCATCTCCCGGTCCCCCCGCGGCGGCGGACGAAGAAGGCGACGGTTCGGCCGCGGCGGTCGGCGGGGAGCCGAGGAGGCCGAAGGGGCTTAGCTTAGGCCAAGGAGACGGAGTTAGGAGTTACCGGCACCATGAGAGATGTCGCGAGCTGGACCCGGGAGGCCGTCTAGGCGTGTGCAGGAAAGGTCAAAGGCGGTTTGGTTGTTTCTTTTTGGGCCCGCAGCGGGGTCACTTACAGATTGGTAGTCTCGGTTGGCCCAATTCGATGCGAGCCGTTTCTCGGCACCGTGGCCTAGTTTTTGTTTCTTTTCATTTCTCTTGATAATTAGGGAGGAGTGTGTAGAAGAATAGAAAAACGTTGCCCAAATTTTTTTTGGTAGAAGAATAAAACTTCGAGATGAACTATTTTTTACAACTGTTTTCATCCAAATTACTCCCTCCGTTTGGGATTATAAGTCCCACGCGGATAACTAGGTTGCCAATTTAAGCAACAAAATATAAATAATATAGCATAAAAATTATACCATTAGAAACTTTAAAGGTTATATTTTTTAATGGTATAACTTTTGTGATATATAAGTTATATTTTGTTGGTCAAATTAACAACCTAGATATGCGCGTAGGACCTATAATCCCGAACAGAGGGAGTACAACGTAATTTTACTGTTATATTTTATGTTGTGATCTAGAAACTAGATCCCATATTGCTATATTTTAACAATTGTTTTACTGTTTTACTTTGGTATACTTTCCATACTAGTGTATGTGTATTTTCCTGGTTATTAATGCATTTATTTCAGTGTATGTGTATATCGTATGAGTTTTTTTTATCTGTATTGCACATGTTTGTGTTTGTATCGTCCATGCTTTTGTTGTGGACTTCCATGTTTGTGTACATTTATTATCCATGTATTTGTGTGTACCTAATTTGTGTGTTTGTGCATAATTTTCATTCCAGGTGTTGCGTACTTTTCATGTTTGTGTCTACTTCTCATACAAGGTGTGTACTTCTATTGTTCTTTTTGTTGTACCATTTGTGTTGTCTGTACTTCACATGTGTTTTTGTGTGTACCACCTATTTTTGTGAGTCTTTATCGTGTTATTCTGTGTTTAGTAGGTACTTTCAATCATAATTGTGTACCTGTGTTTAAGCAAAGAAGGCACCGTTCCTACATCGGTACCATGCATGTGCACTTTTCCGACCACGCTCTCACAACTGCCGCACATATCTCTCCCGGGACAAAAAAAAAAGGCTAGAGACAACCAAATGAAGTGACGAAGATGGTCCAAAGATGTTTTTGCATGGTCTTAGCCAGAACGAGCCCCAAAATCCATACCGACTACCAACGCACCATTAATAACATTGTATTGTTGTAGTAATTCTTACATAGGATCGATTTGACGGTCGGGCTTGTCTTGGCTAGGTCGTCACGTGGGTTGTGCACAACGACCGGTTCGTGGCTAGCTGTGTGCAAAGCAATATGAGGCAACCTGCAGGTCTAGGACTCGAGGAGGAGGATGTATTTCTAGTGCCTATCCTGGTGATGATGTACTTGATCGAAAGCTTCGGTGTCGCACGGGATTGTGAGCATCCCGCTCATGTCGTCGAACCCGCTGTCGGCATACCGGCGTCCCAAGGTACCGGGTCGGCTCCGCGAGTTGCTGCCTCTCGGCGCCCATAAAACACCATGCATCGTCGTCATGGTGCGGCCAACGTCGTCATACCGGCCTGGGACCCTACTCGTTGTCCTCGTCCTTTGATTTTCTATTGTACTAAGCATTAATTTCTAGATATTTCCTATTCCTGCTGCTAAGTTAGCACGATCTCTTCATTGCTTTGTGCTTGACTTCAGAGGCGGCCCTTAACGAGTGACCCCTCAAGGGTTCGTCCCGCAGCATCTCGTGCATGGTTGTGTTTACAAGCGCACGGTCGTACAAGAGGACCAGACGATGTAGGCCATAGTCCGCGCAATAACATGTGATTACGCTCCAAAGTTTTACCCTTGTTTTCATAACCATGTGAGAAGAAGTGGTGAAAGCTCCTCAACTATGGGCATAACATAGGCATCTAACCTATAAGTGGAGGGGGTACTACGACGCCCCACAAAAATCTGAATTCTTCGGCCATCCGATCCGAAAACAGCGGTCCTGATTTGCCCGGCCAACCCGTCTCTACGTAATGGACCGGCCGTGGTCTACCCGCCTGGTAATGCGCCTCGCTGCTATTGGGCCATGCGCTCTCGTCGGTCCACCTCTCAGTCACTAGTCAGACGTTCGGTGGGTTAAGCAGGGGGTGTGAGGGATGAGGGACGTGCGTGTGGCCCGCGCGTGGTGGGTGAAAAGCTTCCCACACCCAAACCCTGGCCGCCTCCTCCCGTGCTCCTGCCCCAACCACTCCTGCACCCTCTTCTCTTCCTTCCTCCTCTTCTCCTCCTGAAAACCCTAGCCGCTACCACTGGTCCCTCTCGGTCTGGTGTTGCGGGCCGAGCAGCAGGCCAACAGGTTTGGTGGCGGCGGCGGCCTACTCTAAGCGGCCAGCTGTGGGAGGAGCACAACGAAGAGGAAGCAAGCAGATCGACCGCCATCCATCGCGAGCGAATCAGTGTTTCCGCGATGGGGACGACGGCATTTACCGTTGAGGCGACCGCAGGACACAGAGCCCGGTAGCCTAGCAAACCGAGCCACAGCGAAGGATGCGATCTCCTCGAAGCTGCTCATGCTTTGGACGGCCTCCCCGTGCCCAGATCTGTGAACGAAGGTCTTTCTCCCTCTTTGTGTGCTCAAGTACCTCCTCTTGCGCGTCCCTGGGGCTTCACCCTAACCTGCAGGTCAATCTCCTTCTTCCACATTACTTCTGTGCATGATCTGTAATCTGTGTTGTTTAACGGATCTTGAAAAATAAAGTGAGTGTATGATTGTTTGTAGCTGATGATTTTCTGTAGATCTAAAATCTATGTTGTTCAATAGATCTTTCCGGGATTTGATGATAGATGTTGCCATCAGATTGACTATTCCTTGCATTTCTAACACAGGGAAGGTTTCTTTTTTAGAATTTCCTTTAGTTACAAATCTTATTGTACTACCTCTGTTGTTCTGAAATTATTTTCTAATTTTTTTTGCTTATGATGCTTTGTTTATTTCCTGCTGTTGCGTTTGTAGGTGAGGGGTGCTCAGGCCTAGGTTTATGTTGCTGTGCAGCTAAAGTATGTTGGTCTTCCCTTCAAACAATCCTAGATAAATTCAGTGATACTTTTATTATACAGGCAAGGTTTTGTGTTGCTTTAGCAACTTTGCCTGCAGCTCTATAACTTTTTTTGGTGACGTGTTCTTGTGTTCTCTAGATATAATTGCTGTGGGGTGGTGTAAATGTTAGTGCTGCAACCACAGGTATTGCAATGGTGATTTTACATGTTGCTGAAATATGTTGTTCTCTATGAGTAGAAGATAAAAATAATTGGCCTTTGTCCAGCGGAAATAATATTATTAGATTAGTATATTAGCTATATTTATATCACCAGAGAATTACTTGCTAATCCAAGATTTACTATTTTGGATTATGTAGGAGGTTGAGAAGATGTCACATGTACTGAGGTACACATGATCCTCTTTGCATTAATTCTTCTACTTTGATTTGATGTTTGCTCTGTCTTCGGGTATTATGGCGTTGTCGCCGACCGACGGAGTATCTTTTCTTGTTCCGCTATTCGCTGATGCACGAAGTATCTTTGTATTATATCTGTCTTCTCTTCACAAATATCTACTAGGTACTATTTGGATGTTTAGTTTCTGATTCAGCAACAAGCTCGTGGTGTATAAGATATGAATGTATGTTGAATATTGCTGGGCTGCAGCCTCCGTTGATGAACGTTCGGGTTTAATATTTTCTCTTTCTCTGCACTTATCACCGACGATGACTACTTCTTCTCTGAATATTGGTGGGCTGCAGCCTCGGTTGATAAATGATAGGTGGTCAGCACATGAAGCACCAGCATCCTCCTCGACCCATCGTTGCCAAGGTCATCTTCATCGATTCATCATCGACAGGTTCGTCCGTGATGAGCCTAGGCAACATCAGGTCCAGTGAAGAAGAGTGGGTATCTATTTGGGTATTTCAATCATATGTGCATCTCATGATTTTCCTTTTTGTATTGTTTAAATCAGGGTGAATTCATCATCTAGGTTGTTGGCTCTTTGTCTGGTTTATGTTTTGGCCCACCATCCACTTGCAGTGCAGGTTCAGACTCTTGGATTTTTCATTTGTTTGTTTTTTCTATTCCGTGAAATGTGATGAGCTGATTTGGTGTTTTTACCCTTTGTATGTGCAGCGATTGGAGCCTTTGTAAGATTCGACTGGAGTACAACTAGGCTCATGAGGATGTAATTTATCTTTGGTGAGTGTTGTTTTACTCAGAGTCTACGAACACGTGAATTTCTTCATAATCAAACTTCCGATTTATATTTCGAAACAAGAGTGAATTTCATCCTGGACTTGCACCATATATATTTATATAGGAAATATTGTATGACTATTTTTTAAAGAAAACTCACCGAACTATGATACTTTGAAGCCTAGCCGTATTCTCTATACTCTTTCTCTTGAATATAAAATATTCTTCTATTTAGCAATTCCTGCACTCTTTTTTCTGTGCTTTGGTTTTCCCTGGACATCATTTCTATAGTTTAGTAGTCTCCTGACAGCAGTGGCGGAGCTTGAAAGAAATTTTTGAGTGAGCCAAACTAAAGAAGAGCACAAAGAATTGCATTTTTATAGGCATTAGCCAATTCTCAGTATCATTGGTTCAGATGATCATGTATTCCATTAAAAATACTCTGGATCAGCTCTCTAAGATTTAGTTAGACAATAAGGCATATGTACTATCTTGTCTTCATCAACTTCATTTGCATCATCTTTTTTTTAAAAACCAAATCAATTTTTCTCTAACTAGCTTTGCCCATGGTACCTAAATTGCAATTTGTAAACAATGGATTAAATTATTCATGCTTCCAAATTGTTATTGAGCGAGAATCAAGATGTAGTGTTGCTGCCCTGAACTGATGTGGGGAAAGTGAAATATACCTCACTTATGCCATGCGCATTGCCTGAGATGAATTGGAGCAGCTGCACTGCTATAGGCTTGCACTTGTAGCCTTGCTGGTAGCAGCGGAAAAGTCGGAGAAGACAAAGAAGATCCGGTGGGCTGGGTTGCTGAATTGCCGCCGCTGCTAGCTGTTTGGCTGCCTGCTCTGCTTCTCTGTGAGAAGACAAAGAAGACATGGACGATTGTGGACTTGGTCGAGTTGGTGCTACCTATGCCTCTGGCAGTCCGGCTGCTACCTATGCCTCTCAGTCACCAGCGGCAGGTAAGCTAGCGCCATCGATGTGCCCAGTACAAGCGGTGGAGCACGGGAGTAAGAACATGAAAGCGACGACCGACAAGCAGAGCTGAATTGGGAGCAAATCAACTGCCACAAGGCTACTACTTTGGTAATTTAATAAAGTGAGTCAATCGGTGTCCCTGCTGATTATTATTATCTATTGGAGGTATTAAAATAGTTTTTCATTTCTTACTTTAAGGCTTGTTATTAAATTGTCATCTACTTTGCATATGAAAGGTAGGGCAAGGATTTATGCATCTACATACTGTACCATAATCTCTGACCCTATTGTAGAAATAGAACTATTTGAAATTAGCTTTTTCATCTAACGACAAAGGTGTTTTTCTACTAATTTTCCTTTTTTATCATTTTTGAATGGTTAAGCAAGCAGTGTTTTGTTCTCAGGAAACCCACGAGACTGCAACTCAAGATGAGCCGCTTCTCCAATTTTTTCTGCTGCATCTGCTCTCTGAAGTTATATTTGAGTTTTACAATGGCTCTCTGGTCAAGAATCTGGTGCAAAGCAGTATAATTTCTGATGTCATCCAAGTATATTTAATGTAACCCAAGCATTGTTATTTTGACTGGGTGATATGAATAGGTTGTTGTATTCTCAATCTATGCCATGTCTACAAGGCTAAGTTTCTACATACAGTGTATGATTGTTAGTTCTTTGACAAGTTTCAATTTTACTTTAAGATGTTATTTATTTCGTGAAACCGGAACAATGAAGAACAATGGTTCATGTACTATTCCTCCAAAATGGTTTATGTACTCTGGTATCCTAAATTAGGTCTTTGCAATATGAAAGCCAAATTTATTTTGGTTCTTTTCTGCTCCAAGATGGTTGAGCAAATGAGCACACACATATTGTCATCTTGTCGGTGTTTACAAAGAAATAGAGATCAGGGAAACAGTGCCTTCTAAGTTAGTAATTGAGTTTAGTGTGCATAGTAGGGTCAGAGGAGGTCAATTTCCGTAGCAATTTAATCCACAGCCGACTAAAAACAATGTGAATCAGTATTCCACAGTGAATGATAAAATTTCACAATATGAACCATCCATGGATTATCAAATTCACACTGAGTGAGACATCATTATTTAGTTAGAATATCAATCACCAAGTTCTCTGGATAGCAAAAAGTTCAGTTACACAGGGTACATGTCCGTCTATGTTATCCATGCTTAGTACGAACGGTCCATTAGCATTTGGAGACTTAAATTCAATTCCAACTCCAACAACGATGCTTGCATGTGCATCCTCGCTGCATAAAACGTAAATTCTCCTATGCCTTGACATCATTAAAAGAAACAAAACAGCAAAATCTACTAGCTCCAGACAATAACGCTAAATAGATGTCGCTAAATAGATGCCAAACCTACGGGCTCGTGCGCCGAGGCGCACTCCTAAATCTAGTTATATTGGTCATCAATCATACTAGAAGGACATGCGAGCTTAGCCGGCTGCACGGCGTGTCTTTTGCGATCCATTTGCTGGTGGTAAGTTTTTGTGTTGTATGTGATTATTTGGATTAAACATGCTCATGGGATTATATATATATTATGGGTTAATGGTGGAGATTAGATCATCTAAATTTTCCAACAGTAAGCATTTGGTGTACAGAAAACAAAGTTTGTGTATGTGCAAACGCTATTGGAAGGACCTGAAATGGGTACCCTACGGTACGTAAATAAAGTTTAGAGGGATCCGCAGTAGACATGTATCGTTAATGTGAATGACACAGTAGACTTAGCGATGACAATGATCAGCAGGCATTGGTACGGTGCTAGCCAATTTGACATCACATTTTAGACAGATAGCAACGATGGAAAACCATATATAATTAGATAGGAGTTTAGCACATCATTGCGGTTCAGAAAACCAAAGTAATCACCGTGTTGACGGGCAAGACTAAGATATGGTCCTGTGCACAGAGCCCATTGCTCTAACATATACTCACCCGTTCAAGTAACTAAGGAGTTTCGTGGAACCAGCAAATCTGTTGCAAACAGAACCATAACCCATAACGTAGATAGAACAAACATGACAGGTCTGAGAGGTCATGGACATGCCCAGGCCATTTGCTTACAATAAAATACTTACTTGGAGGCTCCTTCATGATGAATCAGTAGCAAAATAAAAATCCTACACGATAGTCTTAGCGTGATGCATTGCAAAACCTAATCCCATGTGACCTGGGCATTCACTTTGACAGGGCACCTTCTTTTTCTGTTTCATGTAACCGCGAATGTTGATGGCCTGGTCTCTTGGATGTCTACTCTTCTAAACATGTGATTTTATATGGAAAAATAGCACACGATCAATAGCGATAATTATGAAACGAAGATTCGGTGGACAAAGTAGCATGTAAATTAAGGAATATTTAGAAGCTAGCTCTGATTTTGTAACGTGCGTACCTTCTGAAGAAGAAGATTCTCGATCAATTCCTTGTGGTGGAGCAATTGCGCAAGGGCCATGACAAAATCCTCTTTCGGTGAGCACTGTCAGAGTTCAATCTTTCAATCTTTGAATTTATTCGCTGGCAAAACTAAGAACTGGCTATACAAAGCGTATATGACACGCATGGTATTGCTCAGATCATCATACCTGCCACGCATCTTACTGCCATAGTTGTTCAACGCATCTAAGACATCTTTGCAGACCTCGTAATAACTTTCTGCCATGGCCTTGGCCCTCCCAGACCGGACCAGTTCAATGTGATTCAGGTCCTCAATTTTGACGTCTCGGTGATTAGCCAGAAACAGCAGCACCTCGTTGCATTTTCAATTACGTCGTAGTCGATGCGGGCAGTGTTGCCCTGAAAGATCTCCCTTTATGTATATCAGAAGATATCTTCCACAAGAATGACCATCTTTACACTCACAGAGCTAGGGTGGTCCTTCTCTGCCCTGTGTACATGCATCATAAGATAGCTCTAGAGTCGTGCACACCTGCTGAAGCATGTTTTGCCTTGAGATGCGCACGGAGTGCCATGCATGCAAGAACAAATATGGGTAAGAACCAGTGCTAGACGACGGAGAATTTGGGTTCTTCTGTTTAGAGACTAAACACCAACATTTTACATAAGTTACAAACAGAGAGGGGCGCCATAAGACAAAATAGCCATTTGCATCCTGATAGTTTTGGGCCATATAAGCACAAGATATCCATAAGTTCACAACACCTTAACACCAACAATATTGCTAGGATCGGTAATCTCTGATGCGTCTCACTACAGTAGAAGCTTTTCCATTAAGTTCAAATGTTCACATCAGCCCCATACTCAAGTATTGATGCAAAACTTATAAATATCATAGATGGTACAACTATCCTCAGCTAAATCCCTAGCCTTTTATAGATGGTTTGTATGAGCAACTTCGAAAGAAATCCTGAGATTTCTCTCAAGAAAAAATCAGACACCAAACTCAGGCTAATAAGACTTGAAAGAACCAACCAGTTGCACACAGGCACAACACATCATGCAGACAATGTTCACCATTGCAAGAGAACTAATCAAGCAATCACTTGTTATATGAATCTACTGGCAGTTAATTCGTTCGAGCATCGCCAACTTTCAAGGGCATGTAGTACAAACCTCATCTTAGCAGAACTAAAGGTACAAAAGGATGTCATCATTAGAAAAATAGTAGTAACAACTAACCGGTATGTTATGCAACTAAAGGCGCATCTCTTTATATAATGGGTACCAAGAGCACTAATCATAAAGCATATGAGCTGAAACGTAGTTCTAGGCTACTTCCTAAGTTTGCTATCCTATAAGCATATCTTTTCATCAGTCATGATGATAGAGAATTGACAAATCTCACATAATACTGGGTTTATAGATGGCTACTAAGTGGACTTCTGAAATTGTATCTAGGAGATTCATCGTATAGACAGGACCATAGGATAAGACATGGTTGCCCTGCTAGTGGCAGTTAATTATAGTTTACAGGGTAATCAATAAAGATAACACATTCCTTAATGCTCTAGTGCAGGGATCTCATAAGAACAAGTTTTCAAAATTAGTTCCCTAAATTACTATCCTTTACCTAAACCAGAGGTACATGTCTAGCATACCTAAAAGTAAAAATACCTCAAAGGGTTTGGTCCGCTCTAGGCCGAACAATGCTCAGACCATGTGACATCTCTACATGACCATGGTTTTGTTACATCATACAAATATTCAAAGCAAGAAAAACTCCTAATTTTAGCAACTTATAATTCGAAAAAGTTGGTTGTGGTATGGAATTTTGGAAATAACTTCCTAAAATGCAAGACATGATTCAAGGGTACTCCAAAACCATTGAAAAATGATACACTAGATGACCACATATTAACCAAAACTTGCCCCATCTTTTTGATAGAACGCATAATACTATAAGTGTGCATCCATCCCAGCAACAGAGAAGAGAGAGAATAATATTATCTTTCAATGTATAACGCATATAATGAACATGGACAGGTAAGAAGACGAACCACGTAGATCAGCAACCTATGTTTCATAAATCTAAGAAACTTCTTTTATTAGCCTAAAGATAAAAACAGATCGCTAAACATAACTCAATATTCTTGAAAACATAATTCAAAAATACTGCATATAAATATGTAAACTACAAAATGTTTGCATCAATAGTAGCATGACCTTCATCTGTATCTCAAGCAATCAGACTTTTTTACCGACTGTACTGAAGTTTCTTCTTTTGATAACTTAAATGCATGCTAAGCTAGCAATCTGTAACAGGGATATACTTATTATAAGTTCTATAAGCTCATAAATACAAAATTCTTCGAAATATATTTTATAAGAAAGTTCATACAGATCTGTAAAATATCAATAGCCATCCAAATAAGTTCTGCATGTAAGCAAATTTAACTGAAACAAGTCTCTTCTCAATAGGGATCAGTTCAACAGAGCTTCAATAATGTTGAATTCATCATATGAAAAAACAGATAGCGACTAATGAAAAGATAAGCAAGGCTTTTCTATTTTCCTATAAATATGCATATACTAAGAATAATAAGTAACATTTGTATCTCCAATACATGCAATGATATGAATCTTCTGTCATTGATAACTTATTACTTACTAAATTACCTTATATTGCACAGATAAAAATAGGAATACATCTCTTGAGCGTCTCCTTCCCTAACCTGTAAAGGGAAAAACACTCATGAGTATAGTAATAATTGGATCTTCAACTTAATTTGTACACCCATTCGACATTCAACATATCTATTCCCTTTCTTGATGCATGGGCATTTCTATTTTCACTGCACCCTGCTTAGTAGAACCAAAGGATAAGAAAAATCATATTACAGTGGCATATTTACTCATATTGGGAGATTATAAAGCTCTGGCATCCTACAATAAATCATGGGATTATATAACTGAACAGAGAATCAAACAATAAACAACCCATTCACGCTCTGTTGCATCCAAATTGATGCAAATATTAGGAATATTATCCTAGTGATACTAAAAGAGAATACACCTGCCAAACTGAGATACAACCACGTGCAAACGCTTCAGAGTATAAGAAAGATAAATTTGTAACACTTCAGAGGGAACAACCATCCAAATAAAGTCATTAGACACTCAAATTTGGATGTACCGGAGTCATAAGCCTGCAGGGATCATTATTAACTGCATCTTTTAAACTGAAACTAACAACACAGATCATGGTTTTAAAGGCGTTAAGGTGTCTTAGGGCGATCTGGGGGCGCTCTCATGCCTAGGAGGGCTCTTTTGACACCAAGGCGCCTAAAGCGGACAATTTTCAAAGGCGGGGGAGGGGCGTCTGGACGCCTAGGCGACGCCTTTAAAACCATGACACATATAAAATGATAGTCGAAGTGATTCCAGTAAACTTACTTTGGTTGGTGCACCCTACCCTTCTTGGCCTCCGCCGGTCGCTTCTCTATGTGCTTCGTCCTCAGAATACTATCATATAATATAGCCAAGAAAACCATCACCATGAAGGTCACTTAATAAGAGGAAAGAAATCAGGAAACAAAACAGACTACTTAGGGAACCATCCTCTTTTTTTCTATATGTGCAGCCTATAACCAAAGCAATGTCACTAACTTCTATTAGTCTATCAACATCGAGGGATTCAACATTTTCATTCCAGAGAGAAACCTTAGTCTCCCTGGATGACACAAAAGGTTAGCCAAAACAACACCGAGCAACATAGCAGAATCGGAAATGACACTGAAAACACAAAATCTGAAGGCCATGCTGACCATAGAGCAAATGAATCCAAACTTTAAATCGGTGAGTCACACAGTCCCCTACGGGGTTGGGTGACCTTTAACATTAATGGCTACACAAAATGGATTTCTAGGTGTTTGTTACTTCTTTGCGAGAGAAAAAGAGTTTTTCCTTCACTGGTAAATTTAAGGCTGGTGTGCTACATTTCAACTAACTACATCTTCCGTAAGTAAAATTACTAATCATATAGCTAAACACAAAATTTGTAGTATGTGCAACTTACTATAGGAGCCTAAGTATTCGTGTGATAATAGTCACGACGTGACTTCATTGTTAATGTAGTTATGTTCTGGATAGTGCGGACAATTTGATCGTATATCTGTATTCAAGCAACGATTGATTTTTCTGTAGGATACTAAAGCATCACCAAGGGCCCCGGGAACAACTTTCATGGATCTAATGCTAGAAAATCTACCTTGGTTAGTATCCTATCAAGCTTATTTCATCACTTGAGGACGTGGGGGTGTAGGAGGAGATGCAAGTTGACGGGAAGCAAATCGGGGAACAGCACCGGCGATGTCAACGCTAGCAGAAGCCACACCGGTGACCCCGTCGACGGCTAGGGTTTGCTGCAAGAGTATCTACCAGGATGCAATGGAGCGGCGGCGAAGAGTATCAGCGGAGAGACTAAGGATACGGCGAGGAGCTGCACCAGAAGGTCGTTGGGGAAAGAACCAGAGCGAGGAGCGAGCGTGCGTGTGTAGACTTTTTTCCTTGATAGCGCATGCCCTGTTGTTAGCGTATAAGGGTCAACAAAGCTAAGGAAATCCAGCCATAGCTTGCTCGGCAGGTGCCTTCAAAACGCTCGCAGCTCACCACGCATAAGACTTTAAGTAATGATTTTCTTCTTGACAAACCACCACGATATATCATTCTGTTTCTGTCAGTGAACCCTTGCAACCTTTTTCTTTTACTGTAATCGCAACCTTTCTGATAACATTGAATTAGTGCATGTGCATACTAACAATCCAGCTGCAAGAGCCCATTGGATCGAAGCTGGAATGGGTTGCCGCCAGCCTGGTAGTAATCCCCTGATAGTAATCAATGCATCTGTTTATTCTGAGGTGAGAGTTTACCTGAATTTCAGTTATATCTATTTAGTTAGCTGTTCTTTTCCCTGCTATCCCGTGGCTTTAATAAAGCCTAGTAGCTAGTGGATTTGTTCATAGCAATGATAATACAGTATGAACTTATCGTTGCCCTTGATATTTATTAAGACCCTGTATCGACTATTCATGATGAGATCATGTTCCTTCATATTTTGACAGCAATAATACATATTGAAAGCTTTAAACCATGAAGTATAGTGTTGTTCTATAAATCTAAGAGATATTGCTGAAAGTGGCGCTATCAATCTTCAAATGAATACATTCATATGCATAGTCTACTAAACACAGCATGACTTGACAACTAAAAGTTGGGCATCCATTTACCGTGAATCCTAATGAACTGAGCCGGGTCGAACAAATAAGCTCTAAAAAAATTTAGGCAGAAAAGAAAGGTCCAATTAGATCTATTTTCATATTTCATCAAGTACAACTACAAACTGATTATAAAAGCAAGAAAAGTACATACAAAGTAGTGCTACATTTTGATAAGATAGTATCATACCATTTAGTTGAATCCATGTTAGCAAGATAGTATCTTCAATTGGTCTTCGAACTCCAGGATCAAAGATTTCAACAATATTTTCCTACAATATTGAAAACAAAAACAAATCATGAGATCTCTGCTGCCTACACAACAGAATACTAATCACTACTCACTATACAAGAAGACAACAAAGCTGAAAACAAAAATTGAAATCAGAGGGTAGAAATTGACCTGTTGAAGGCGTGCCCTCTTCTGATTTCTTGAGGACCCTGCTGCTTCCTCTTCTTCTTCTTATTGGCCCAACACTGCCTCCTCCTCCTCATCTTCTTCTTCTTCCTGGGATAAAATCCAACTCGCCTCCTCCTCCTCCTCTTCCATCAGTGCATGTCGACGGCGGCAGTTTTGTTCAGTCCCAGGCTCCCTGCTCGGAGACGGATACGTGGGGTCGTGGGAGGCTCAGCCAGAGAGGAGGCGCGGCGGAATGCACGGCGACGGGCGGAGGCAGTTCCGGTCTCCCTGCTACGGCTCATTCTCGAAGTCGGAGATGCGGGGTCGCGGTCGTGGGGAGCTGAGTTGGAGAGGAGGCGCAGCACCCGGTGTGGCGGGAGAGGTGGCGATGGCGCAGCGGCCGGCGGTTGGAGCGACGGTGGTGGTGGCGGGGGGTGCACAGCGGCAGCAGCCTAGGGTTGGGCGCGGGGGATTTTTTCTATCGGGGGCTGGGACAGAGTCGGGAGGACGAGTCCAGATTTTCCTCGCTTCCTGTACTGGCCGGTTCGTTGGGTTTTTTTTGGACTGTTTACTGTAGCTAAGGGCGTGAGCCGGTGCTCAGCATGCCGGTCTTCGCTCACGCGTAAGCTGTAGAATAATATCATGTAAAAAAAAAAAGCTGTAGAATAATATATGTGCAAGAAGTCTCAAATTGTTAATAGATGTAGTATCTTTTTAGTTGCTGGAAACTAATTTCATGAGATATTTTGGTATTGAAGTTGGTTATAAATACTGGCCAGCTCCAACTAATACCGTACAAGTAGACCATGTGTTATCTTTTATGTAGTTTTTCCCTAAAGTTGAGTCTTTTTTGCTACATTTTTTTGGTTCATACGAACTAATAAATGAGTTTTAAATCGTAGCAATCTGAAACTCTCCTTGGGTAACATCATCCACATATCCAATATCCCAACGTTCAAACTATTTTT
The DNA here is from genome assembly GCA_030063025.1 of Avena longiglumis. Lineage (NCBI taxonomy): Eukaryota > Viridiplantae > Streptophyta > Magnoliopsida > Poales > Poaceae > Avena > Avena longiglumis. The sequence goes on from CP125975.1 coordinate 520,118,700, forward strand.
ATTATTTACAAAAATAAAAAAATCCAAAGGACTATGTAACCATTAAAGCTGGAAATTTTATACCCTGATCCGATTACATGTGGATAATGTGCCCGCTACCGCTAGACACACACAAACATGGAGAAACTCTTTTCCATGCATATTAGAGGGCAATGTGCCGGCAAACTAACATCACCATGGATACCCATTAGATACAAGTCACATGTGGAGTCCTAAACCATATACATAATCCTTAATCCTAACCCCCAAGTCACCAAAATCCAAAGGTAGAGACCCATGACTTAACTTGAATATAGTATTAAGAAACAGTATAACAAGTCTACTTAGGAGCCACCACAGCGATCTGATCTCGTTAGCCATCCGATCTTGCTGGTGCAGTGTCAGTCCAGATTGTTTGGTTGTTCCACTATTGTTTTGATTGGTTTTGTTAGGAAGGTAGCAAGATTCAGTTTTGCTAGTTAGGCCTATGATATGAGCACCCCATTTTTGAAAATTTACTTTCTTTTTTCTTTTGAAAATACTATTTCTGACTATGCATGTATATCTACTATTTGCAAAATTCTATCATTAGCTTGGTTGTCTCAAATATATTGTGCTAATTAATTGGCTGACTTCGGCCTACAATGCCACATACTATCATATTTTCACTATCTAAGCATATGATGCGGATTCTCAAGTAAGAACTATTTTCACTGTCTAAGCAAGTGCTCTTGCATGGTTTCTGTATCTCACAGCTGCAAAGGTAGTTCCTGTACACGTGAGAGCTTCATGCCATGACCTCAATTCTTCCTAGACATTCCATATCTCTGAATAAGACGTCCAATAATGTTATCTTGAGATCTTCCTCATCAAACCTGATAATGGTTACAAATCACACAAGAATCGTTGATTCGTTGGTGGCCATCCTCTGAAAATATGCAGGTCTATTTCTCCACACAAGAGTACTTGGATGCTCAACAATTTTAGAGGTGTTTGTTTGTAGATACGGTCTCGTTAGCTTAGTCGCTTTGCTCCTAAATTGAGAGTTGGGGTTAGACTGTAGAAAGACACCAATCAAGCTTCGAAATAGGCTTTCGTCCTGCTTTATAAATAAAACCAAATGGACAAACGATACATAGTGATGAGAAAATCCTCTTACACCAATCAAGCTTGCAGCTAAGAAATATTGATTTATCCCCAGTGGCGGTTGAATCAAATTTAAGTTGTTCATCAGGATCTGCACTTCCAGATTCAGCTGGGATTGATATGGATTGGAAGGGTTTGAGGGATATTAAATCCCTAGTAAGTCCAAATCCCCCCGATTCCACCTCAATCCTCTTTAATCCTCTTTGGTAGGAGATTAACCGAACATGGCCTGAAGAAATACCAAAAACCCACTGGGGAGTGGGGACAAGAGGTTGCAGACATGTGAAACTAGGATGCTCTTCCCCACATGTAATGGATCAAGAATTCGAACGATATCTGTTGGAATTTTGGCCCAAATAGTATAGCCCATTTTCTATTTCAATAATTCCTGAAAATCCTAGAGGCCCATGTGGCCCATTCATGCAAGACAAGAGGTGGGACAAATGTTTAGTCCCACATTGCTAGTTGAGTGGAAGTTGGACCAGCTTATAAGGTGAGCTCTCCTACCACTTGGTAAAAGGATGAGAAGGAGAAAGTTCCACACGCGCGCTCCTCCTCCTCCTCCTCGCTCGCCTCGCCACGCCACGCCACGCCACGCCACGCCACGCCACGCCACGCCACGCCACGCCACGCCACGTAACGACGCGCGCGCGCGCCGCGGGTTTCTTTGAATGGACTTTTAATACGAGTTAAATGCGCCTGTTCGCTTCATCTTCCGTCCATTCATTTCATCTTCTGCACTGTCTGTCTTCCCCTCTGCGCCTATAAGAGAGAGAGGTCGCGCCTCCTCTCAGTTACGCTGCCACACATCCCTTGCACCTCCAGTTCCAGAGCACTGTGTTATCTTCATCTTCCCCATCCCGTCTTGCGGCGTGCACCGCGAATCGGGACAGTAGGCCTCCGAGACCCCGCTGCTTCGAGTCCTGTACGGGAGAAGGGCGATAAGGTTTTGGGGCGCTTATCAGTAGCGACTCTTCGTCACGGACTCCTTCACAGATAGCGGACGTCTTCCCGACGAGGACTTCTTCCCGACATCGACCCTCTTCCTCGACGACATGGCCAACGATGGTTCCAACGCCCGGTGTTCCACTTCACTCTGCCGTGTACATCTTCCATCTCACTCTTGTTCTGATCCTATCTAAAGTTTTATGCCTTGCAGTTTGTTTGATTATATGCCTCAATATGTATTCGCTATTTAACATGATTAGTATATTGCATATTATTCTAGTCATGTTTTATATATCGTTTATTTTGAATAATTCGCTTGGTAAATTGCTCTATTACTCAACAATCCAAAAACCTTATTTCAGGCAATTTGCCCCAAGTGGCTTTGTTGCTTCTATGAAGCCACCTGTGTTTGAAGGTGTGAATTACAAACGGTGGCGTGCGAGAGCGGCTCGGTTTCGCACCATGAGCTGCTATAACGCCATCTATGGCGCTTTGAGGGGAACTTAATCCCCTTTCGGGAAGAGGCGTTCAAAAACTTGATACTACTTTCAAGGATGCCTTGATCGGCATCCTTGGCGACAATATTGTCGATTCATATCATCATTTAGCAATGGCAAAGATATGTGGGATGCGCCGAGAGAAAATTTGGAGTCTCGATCTTTGGCGATGAAGCGTATGTCATGGAACAATTCTATGACTATAAGATGATTGATGACCGCTCCATTGTGGAGCGAGCTCATGAGATCTGATCACTTGCCGAGGAGCTTGAGCACTTCACTTGTGTGTTAGGAAAAGTTTGTTGCGGAGGCATCATTGCCAAACTTCCCATCATGGAGGAATTTTGCTACTTCTCTGAAGCACAAGAGACAAGAGTTCTCCGTGACGGATCTCATTGGGACTCTTGATGTGGAAGAAAAGGCGAGAGCAAAGACACACGTGCTCGAGGTACCGAGGAGGTTCTAATGCCAACACAGTGCATGAAAAGGAACTTCCACCTCACAAGTTCAAGAACAAAGGCAAGTTTGATGACAAAGGAAAGTTCGATGGAAAGAACAAGGCCTCACATTCCACCGACTTCAAGAAGAAGGCGATAAGAGGAAAGGTGCTTGTCATGTGCGGTGATCCTAATCATTGGGCTCCTCTTGTCCCAACCGCTTTGACAAGCGCCAACATGGGAAGAGCAGCAAGATCGCTAATGTTGTCATGGGCGACGTTGAGATGAAAGATGTTGGGTATGGTATATTACCTCTTGTTCTTTCAATATGTCATTCTCTGATTGGTGGATTGACACGGGCTAATGTACATGTATGCATTACGATATTTCCATGTTTTCTTCATATCAGTCGAGGGACTCAAACCGTCTTGATGGGGAACGGCTCGCATGCTTTTGTTCATGGTGTTGGTACTGCAGTCGATCTGAAGTTCACTTGGGAAAGATGCGCTGAAGAACGTGCATCATGTTCCTCAATAAATAAAAATCTTGTTAGCGGATCTCTTACGTATGAGATGGCTACAAGATTGTATTCGAGTCCAATAAATTTGTAATTTCGAAGTATGAAACTTTTATTGGTAAAGGCTATGAATGCGGAGGCTTGTTCCGCTTATCTCTGTCAGACATTTGTAATAAAGTTGTTAATCATATTTACACAAATTTTGAATCAAATGTCGCACTCTAAATCTTGTCATATTAATTTTGGTTGTATGACACGGCTAGCCAAAATGAATTTAATCCCTGATTTCTCAACTGTTAAGGGATCTAAGTGCCAAGTCTGCGTGCAAGCTAAACAACCTCGCAAGTCACATACGACTGCAGAAGTGAGAAATTTAACACCACTAGAGCTCATACATTCTGATCTTTGTGAGATGAATGGTGTGTTAACAAAAGGTGGAAAGAAATACTTCATGACTTTGATCGATGACTCTACGAGATATTGTCATGTGTATCTTCTAAAATCAAAAGATGAGGCTTTGAGTTTCTTCAAAATCTATAAAGCTGAGGCAGAAAATCAACTTGATCGAAAGATTAAGAGGCTTAGGTCTGATCGTGGTGGAGAGTATTTTTCCAACGAGTTTGATTCTTTTTGTGCGGAACATGGTATAATTCATGAGAGGACGCCTCCCTACTCACCCCAGTCAAATGGAGTAGCCGAAAGAAAGAACCGTAATCTAACAGATTTGGTTAACGCCATGTTAGACACATCGGGTCTTTCTAAGGAATGGTGGGGGGAGGCATTATTGACCGCATGTCATGTCCTAAACCGAGTTCCCACAAAAAACAAAGAAATTACTCCATTCGAAGAATGGGAGAATAAAAGACTAAAACTCTCTTACTTACGTACTTGGGGTTGTTTGGCAAAGGTTAATGTACCAATCCCCAAGAAGCGCAAGCTTGGACCAAAAACCATTGATTGTGTTTTTACGCTATGCTTTTCATAGCATTGGTTATAGATTCTTGATAGTAAAATCTGAAGTACGACATTCATGTCGGTACAATCATGGAGTCGATCGATGCGACTTTCTTTGAGGATATCTTTCCAATGAAGGATAAACCTAACTCATCAAATCGGAGATACCTAGTTCATCTAATCAGAATTTGCTATATTCTCGAACCTACCATTCGATTGAACACTCTGAAAGTCCTAAGGAGGATGATAATGAAATTCCTAAAAGGAGCAAGAGACAAAGGACGCAAAGTCTTTTGGTGATGATTTCATTATGTACTGGATGACACTCCACTTCCATTTCGAAGCTTATGCATCTCCGATGCTTGACTCTGGAAGGAAGTCATTCATAGTGAGATGAATTCCATCTTAGCTAATGAAACATGGGAGATCACCGATCGTCCTTATGGGTGCAAACCTGTAGGATGTAAATGGGTGTTCAAGAAGAAACTAAGACCGATGGTACTATTGAGAAGTACAAGGCAAGGCTTGTGGCCAAGGGTTATACCCAAAAGGAAGGTGAAGACTTCTTTGGCACTTACTCACTGTAGCAAGGTTGACCCAAAGATTCGAGTACTACTTTCTGGCTGCCTCACACGGTCTTCTCGTTCATCAAATGGACGTTAAGACAGCTTTCCTAAATGGAGAGTTGGATGAGGAAATTTATATGGATCAACCGATGGTTTTGTAGTAAATGGTCAAGAAAGAAAAGTGTGCAAGCTCTTGAAGTCTTTGTATGGTCTTAAACAAGCACCTAAGCAAAGTACGAAAAATTTGATAAAACCTTAACATTCGCAGGCTTTGTTGTAAACGGCGACAAGTCGTATACTATCGCCATGGTGGGGTGAGGAGTCATCCTATGTTTGTATGTTGATGACATCTGATTTTGAAACCAACCTTAATGCAATTAAGGAGGTCAAAGATTTCTTATCTCGTTCCTTTGAGATGAAGGATCTGGGAGTAGCTGATGTCATCCTGAACATCAAGCTATTGAGAGATGATGATGGTGGGATTACACTGCTTCAGTCCCACTATGTGGAAAAGATCTTGAGTCGTTTCGGGTATAGCGACGTCAATTTTTCTCCTACACCGTATGATCCTAGTGTGTTGCTTCGAAAGAATCGAGGAAATGCTAGAGACCAACTAAGATACTCTCAAATTATTGGCTCGCTTATGTATTTAGCTAGTGCCACGAGACCTGACATCGCCTTTGCTGTAAGAAAACTCAGTCGATTTGTCTCAAATCCAGGAGATGATCACTGGCATGCTCTTGAGAGAGTTATGCGATATCTAAAAGGCACATGAGCTATGGCATACACTATCTAGGGTATCCAAGGGTACTAGAGGGTTATAGTGATTCAAATTGGATATCTGATGCTGACGAGATAAAGGCCACGAGTGGATATGTTTTCACACTTGGTGGTGGCGCTGTTTCTTGGAAGTCTTGCAAGCAGACCATCTTAACGAGGTCAACTATGGAAGCAGAACTCACAGCACTAGACACGGCCACTGTTGAAGCAGAGTGGCTTCGTGAACTCTTGATGGACTTACCTGTGGTTGAAAAACCTATACCCGCAATTCTAATGAACTGTGATAATCAAACTGTGATTATTAAGGTGAATAGTTCTAAGGATAATTTGAAGTCCTCAAGACATGTGAAGAGGAGATTGAAATCTGTCAGGAAAATGAGAAACTCCGGAGTTATTGCATTGGATTATATCCAAACATCTAAAAACTTGGCAGATCCCTTCACAAAGGGTCTATCACGCAACGTGATAGAAAATGCATCGAAGGAGATGGGTATGAGACCCACAATTTGAGCTTTCCACAGTGGTAAACCACTCTATGTGATCGGAGATCCCGTGAATTAGAATTGGGAAACAAGCTGTTGGTTAGCTGAGAGGAAAGTATCCCTACTTTAAACACCACTCCATAAAGATGCATTACTTTCCTATTCTGCATGGCAGGTTGATTTATTATCTTAATGTGTTCTAAATAGCTTATCCCAAACAAAGATGTTGTCTGCGAACATCTTTTGAAGAACACACCTATATGAGTCTGATGTTAAAAGCGTCATGATCTATGAGAGTAGGGTGCTCTCTAATAAACTCATGAAAGGTCATGGAGTATGATATAAGCTCCACCATGGGAAGTCCCACAGTAGCCCAGTGTCGGTCAAGACTTCGTGTGAAGCTAGATTGCAGCAAACTTGCAGTTCAAGGCATAGTCCACTGTACAAGTCGCAACCTAGTGTAGCATAGAATTCTAGGTGGAAGTTCAACTTAACAGTCTCCACTATAGTACCGGTATATAAACAGTGTTTTGGAACCAAAGGCAAATTACATGTGCCTCTGGGATCTGGTGGGGGATTGTTGGAATTTTTGCCCAAATAGTATAGCCTATTTTCTATTTCAATAATTCCTGAAAATCCTAGAGGCCCATGTGGCCCATTCATGCAAGACAAGAGGTGGGACAAATGTTTAGTCCCACATTGCTAGTTGAGTGGAAGTTGGAACAGCTTATAAGGTGAGCTCTCCTACCACTTGGTAAAAGGATGAGAAGGAGAAGGAGAGAGTTCCACACGCGCGCTCCTCCTCATCCTCGCTCGCCTCGCCACGCCTCGCCTCGCCTCGCCTCGCCTCGTCACGTCACGACGCGTGCGCGTGCGCGCCGCGGGTTGCGGGAATCTCGCCGAGCCGAGCTTTATTTTGCCACGCATGAATGGTATATGAACAGATATACAGAAGGTGAAATGTTTGCTTTGAATGGACTTTTAATACGAAGATGAAACGTTTGCTTTGAATGGACTTTTAATACGAATTAAATGCGCCTGTTCGCTTCATCTTCCGTCCATTCATTTCATCTTCTGCACTGTCTACCTTCCCCTCTGCGCCTATAAGAGAGAGAGGTCGCGCCTCCTCTCAGTTACGCTGCCACACATCCCTTGCGCCTCCAGTTCCAGAGCACTGTGCTATCTTCATCTTCCCCATCCCGTCTTGCGGCGTGCACCATGACGGGACAGTGGGCCTCGAGACCCGCTGCTTGAGTCACTGTATGGGAGAAGGCGATAAGGTTTTGGGCGCTATCAGCGACCTCTTCGTCACGGACTCCTTCACAGATAGCGACGTCTTCCCCGACGAGGACTTCTTCCCCGACATCAGCACCCTCTTCCTCGACGACATGGCCAACGATGGTTCCAACGCCAGCGGTTCCACTTCTGCTACTGCCGTGTACATCTTCTGTCTCACTCTTGTTCTGATCCTATCTAAAGTTTTATGCCTTGCAGTTTGTTTGATTATATGCCTCAATATGTATTCGCTATTGAACATGATTAATATATTGCCTATTATTCTAGTCATGTTTTATCTAGCGTTTATTTTGAATAATTCGCTTGGTAAATTGCTCTATTACTCAACAATATCTACACTTTCTATACCTGGAGGTTTTGTTTGCATCGAGAAATTCATGATCTTTTCAAACTCTACCTGGCGACCAAACATGCATATGTCAATGAGCAGGGGCATGCCGTAAAGTTTCCGGTATAGGGGAGGATAGTTCTTCAGAAATGTAACGAAGTCACTCCCATCGACAATGATGCTGCTCAAGTTAACCACTGGCTCCACTTGTTTCTCAACATTTGTATCACCACCGGAGAGAAAGGGGACGCTTGGCTGGCTTGAATTTAGACAGAGAGAATATGTGACTCACCCTAAGATCTTCTGTCATGTATTCTCCATTGCCTTCAAGGGTATAATAACCCCTTGTACTAGATCGAGAATTTTGGCTGTAGTAAATTTAGTTTTTGTGGAAGCGGACACATTGGATCTAACAGCACTTACGCATGGGACATATTCAGATTTATGCCTGGCTGTACGTGCATGTGTGCAAAGCAATGCGAGGTAACCTTCATGTGGTCGAGGAATCGAGGAGGAGGATGTCTTTCTGGTGTCTATCCAGATAATGATGTATTTTATCAAAAGCTTCTGTCTCGTGGGACTATGAATAGGGAGACAAGCGGGCACCCGCATAATAAGGCCGCAAAAACTACAGAAGTAGTTCAAACTATACTAATTTTCTTCAAAAATATTATGACTAGCCAAACTTATTTTGACCATGCAGGCGGCCACCTCTCTGTGCCCACAGACGGCACGCATCACCGGCGTGGCGCGTCCAACGTTGCGGCCAGTGTATTGATACAGGTCCGTGACCCTGCTTGGTGTCCCCGTCCTTCTGTTTCTCTTGGTAGTAAGCATTCTTTTCCAGATGTTTCCTATTCCTACTACTAAGGTAGCAACATCTCTTCTTGCATTGTTGTTGGGCTTGACTATAGAGGCGAGCGATTCCTTATGGGTTGGTCCCACATCATCCCGTATCATCTCGTGCATAGTCGTGTTCGCAAGCGCGAGACCGCGCAAGAGAACCGGACGATGTAGGCCATTGAGCCCCAAAGTTTTCCCCTTGTTTCTGTGAGCTTGTGATGTAGAAAAAGGTGATGAAGCTCCTCAAGACCTCAGCTATGGGTAAACCGTACGCACTACGATTGGCCGTGGATCGTATATATGTGCAAGAAGTATCAAATTGTTAATGATGTACTAGTATCTTTCGGCTGCTGGAAATTCATTTCATCGGATATTTTTGTACTAAAGTTCTTCATAAATACTATTGACTAGATCCAGCTAATACCGTACAACTAGACCATGTGCCATCTTTTATTTAGTTTTATCCCGAAGTCGAGATTTATTATTGCTACTCTCTCCATTCATGAATATAAGACCTTTTTAGATTTTTAAAAATAGATTAGATACACTAAAATGAATAAACTTACATACTAAAACATGTCTACATACACATTGAAGGCCAAGGAGCTCTGCGCCAGGCTTCCCCGTCTTCCTCCGGCCAAGTGGTTCGTCCTCGGCTGGTTCAAGATGGCCGGCAGCGAGAGCTCAGCGATGGTGGAGGGAGTGAAGGACCTGGTTGCTTTTCTAGTTTTCTTTTTAGGGTCCTTCTTGCTTATTCGCAGGCCTTCTCTGCAATTTTTGTCTTGTAAGGGGACTGTTTGCATATTGTACCCACCGACAGATGAGTAATGGCAACTTCGGGTCTTTCGGGACCCCATTTTAGTTCAAAAAAAGAAATGAACAATGGTCTAAAACTCTCCTTGGGCTAGGGCATCTCCATCGGGCGCGACCCATCCCTTCCGAGCGTGTCCGAACTTGTCCGCGCGGACGAGCGGGGCGTGCGCGGTGTCCCAGCGGGCCGACCCATCCGGACAAACGCGTCCGGCTTAACCCATCTATGCATCTAATCTGGGCAACGATTGCGTTGGCCCGGACGCGCGGGGTGTCCTGCCCGTTGGCCACTCGGAGCCCATATGTAAGTGAGACATTAGTACTTAAACTTAATTTTTCATTAGATTTTAAGCTCTGCCAGTTACAAAAAGGCCATTCAAACAAATTAGGGGAGGTGCTACTGCTGCTCCTGGGGCTACGGCTACTGCTGGAGGGGGACGACGCGGCGGCTACTCGTCGCCGTTGCCACGACCACCGTTGCCGCTGCCGCCGGGTCCGTCAATCGCCGCCCTAGCGGATAAGATGGCCCGCTGCTATACGTGTTCACGGTGACGGTCGTGCGCATGGTCGCGACTCACCGTCTTGCCCGCTGTCTTCCTTCGGTCCTCCGCCGCCCAGTTCGCCAGGGCCTTGTCCATCTCCGCGGCCCAGTGGTCCTTCGCCTCCTGGTCGGTGAGCTCCTTCGCCTCAGCCGCGAGCAACTCCGCTGGAAAAGGATATGGAGCCAGAGCCGGGATCAGAGCACCATTGGGGCCGAAGCCCAGCGCCTGCGCTATTGATACGTCGTAAACGTATCTATAATTTTTGATGGTCCATGCTTATTTAGTATCTATTTTGCTTTGCTCTGTCTACACTTTGAGGTATTTTTATATGTTTTTTAGGACTAACCTATTAACAAGACGCCACAGTGTCAGTTGCCTATTTTCTTCTATTTTTGGTTTCATAAAAGGCAGAAAATCAATATTCTCGGAATTGGACGGGACGAAAGTCAAAGTCAATATTTTACCGTGGGGAACACGAAACCAGAGTACGAGACGGAGGGTAGCCACCAGGGAGCCACACCACCTTCCTCGCCTCTTTGCCTATAAGAAACCCCCGATACCAAAATCCTAAGTACCCGATCAATCTTCCACGAAACAGTTCGTAGCCGCCGCCACCACCATCTTCCCTAGATCGGGGGGGGGGGGGGTTCTAAAGCTCTATCCGGCACCTTGCCGGAGAGGAGATCATCCCGGAGACCTTCTTCATGACCATGCCAGCCTCCAGTATGATGCGTGAGTAGTTCCACTTTGGACTATGGGTCCATGTAGTAGCTAGATGGTTGTTTTTCCTCATTTATGCTACCATGTTTAGATCTTGTGAGCTCTGTTTATTATCAAGATCATCTATTTTTAATCATGCATGTTGTGTTTGCGGGGATGCGATGGATATTGATATTACTATGTCAGATTGATTAATGGTTCTATCTTATTGATTCTATTATGTCTGTGTTATTTGTGATCTTGCATGCTCTCTGTTTCTAGTAGCTATCTTGTCCAAGTAGATGCTAGTGACTCCAAGAGAGAGTATTTATGCTTGATAGTGGGTTCATGTCTCTATTTAATCCGGGGAAGTGACAGAAATCCTAAGGTTGTAGATGTGTCGTTGCTACTACAGAGAAAACAACGATCTCTTGTTCATCGAACAAGTGGATTATTTACCTTACACACTTTGCTTAAAACAGTTATCCGTTGCTTGCAACTTAATACTGCAAGGGGTTCGGATGATAACCTGAAGGTGGATTACTAGTTATAGATGCAGTTGGATGGCGGTCTATGTATCTTGTTGTATTGGCCAATCAAATCTGATAGGATCATGAATGTCTAGTATTGCATTGTTATGTCTTGCTCTGTCCTGTAAATTGCAATGTTGTAATTTATTTACCCTGCATGCCATGTTGTTTATATTAAGGAGAACATCTCTAGTGAACTATGGACCCCGGTCCAATCTTTATCATTGATACAACTTTCACTGTTCTTGTTTACTTTCTGCAAACCACTATTACCTTTCACACCATACAGTTAATCCTTTATTTTCAGCAAACCGGTGAGATTGACAACCTCACTGTTCGTTGGGGCAAAGTCTTGAGTTTGTGTTGTGCAGGTTTCCAGTTGCGAGCAACACCTTTGAGTCGTTTCCTTCCTCCTGCTGGTTCGATAACCTTGGTTTATTACTGAGGGAAAAACTTGTTGCTGTACTCATCATACCTTACTAAAAGGGCATTTATTTTCATAATCACTTTTGGTGTTCGTTAACAACAAGTAGATCATTTACAGTTTGTCATTGTCCACAGGTTGGTATTATGATAGATGAACAACACCCTCACTCTTGGGAAAAGACCACATTCATATGCCACTGTTCTGGAAACTCCAGACCGGAGTTACCGGTCTGCCAAGACCGGAGTCTCCGGTGTGGTCCGGAGTTTCCGGTTCTGGCTCCGGTGGTGCCTCCCAGGATCTGGCTGGGACATTCTGTCTGGGGGTCCGGAGCCTGCACCGGAGGATACACCGGAGTCTCCGGTGTTGGACAAGTCCGGAGTCTCCGGTGTTGGAAGACCGGAGTCTCCGGTGTTGCTGGGGCAAGATTGGTCTGTGTCAGTCAGATGGGCAGTCCGAAGGCTGGTCCAGAAATTGGCCGGAGTCTCCGGTGTAGACCAAGATCTGTCCCATGCACCGGAGTCTCCGTCGACTTTTCTACAACGGTCAGAAAACGGTTCGTGGAGGGGGCTGCCTATAAAAAGGGACCCTTATCTTCTTCCTCCAGTTGCTCGAGCTGCTCAAGAACACCAACCCCATTAGAGCCACCAAATCTACAAGATCTCTTCATCCAACCATCCAAAGTCATTGATCTTTGGAGAATCGAAGGAGGAGGCCTTGATTTACATCTTCACCAAGAGAGATCTTCATTTCCCCCCTCATTCACTTGAGGGCCCCCAAGCTCTAGTGTTTCATTGGAAACCCTAACTTTGCTTTGGTTCTTACAAGCTTGTCTTTGATTTGTCTTGACAGCTTGCTTGCATTTGGGAGCCTCCAATTCAGTTGTGGATGTGTGCCCCAAACTTTTTGTAAAGGTGCCGGCTTCCACCTCGAAGGTTGCCTATATAGTGGAAGGTGAATCGAGCCCGTTGGGGTGAGGTTCATCGGAGAACAAGGGAGTCCTCTCGTGGCTTTGGTGGTTTGAAACCACCCCCTCTCCAAACGTAGACGTACTTCCCCTCAAAAGGAAGGAGCTACGGGAAACAAATCCTTGTGTCTCCGCGTCCACTCTTTGGGTTACTTCTATCCTTTACCGCACTTTACTTACTTGTTCTTGCTTAGTGTTGTGTTTGATTGTGCTTGATTGACATATAGGTAAATTCACCATAGTTGCATATTCTAGAGAATTTACCTTTCTTGTCAAACCCTAATTTGAAAAAGAGTAAAATTTTAAATAACACCTATTCACCCCCCCCCTCTAGGTGCCCATACGATCCTTTCAATTCGTATCAGGGCCTCGGCTCTTTATTTGGGCTTTACCGCCTAAGAGAATATGGGTAGGCAAGAAGGGGATGGTGGTAGTGAGCCGACCCCGGTGACCATGGAAGATCTCAGAAACTTGGAAACAAGATTGAGATCTTCCTTGGGCAACGAAGTCAAGAAGATGCTTGAGCAACTTCTTAAATACAAAGATGGCTCATCACCCCCATCTCCTCAAGAGGATCTACCATCCGTTGTACCTAAAGGGAATACTTCGGTATCCCCCGAGGGTATGATGGTGGGGGGTAAACAAGACAACGCTAATTCCTCCACACACAATGATGGTGGGAAGGGTGAGCACCGTGATTCATGGTACTCTCCCGACCCTCCAATCCCTCACCCTCATGTGTACAATAGAGGTGACCCACCTAAGCTTGAAGAATCTGCTACTTTTGCTCAATGGCAATCACTAATGAGAACTCATGCTGACTCTTGCATTGAACTATGGAACATCATCGAGCATGGACTCTTTATTGGGGATCCAAACAACTTGACAAGAAGAGAGGTTGTCAATAGTCAACTCAATGCCACTGCTTTGCATATGATTCAGCAAGGATTGGGAACAAAGGATTATCCACACATTGAGCACTTTAGCATTGCCAAGGAAGCTTGGGATGCTCTCACTGTGTTGTTTGTTGGAAATGAGAGTATGAGGAGGAACCGATATGACGCTCTAAGCAATGAAGCCGAAGGCTTCTACATGAAAGAAGGTGAAGATCACGAAGACATGTACCGAAGGCTCAAGACCACCGCCACCGCTTTTAGAAATGTGGGTGCCTCACATGTGGATGATGCATGGATAAAAAGGAAATATGTGAGTGCACTCATGCCTTTTGAGCCCACCGACCTGAAGAGCCTACAAGTAAGACACAACTACCATCTCATGAACTCAAATGAAGTTATGCAAGAGATGGCCGCTTTCAAGGTTGCTGCCAAAGATGCCCGTGCCCGTGCCCTTGGTATGAGCAATGTTGTCAATGTTTCTTTGAAGGCCAAAGTTGTGGATCATGGGGATGAAGATGATAGTGATGAAGGGCTCTCCATGGACCACCCCGATGAAGTCAAGATTGCTCATAGTCAATATATGGCCTTCTATGCAAAGAACTTTTGGAAGAACCCCGCCAAGGCCAAGATGGAAATGCAAAGAAAAAGCAACCCAAATGGGAAAAGAGAAATTACAACAAGATTGAGAACTTGCTTCAATTGTGGTGACCGTTATCACTTTGTAGAAAATTGTCCCTATGAGAAGAGAGAAGATCATGGGGGTAAGCTTGTGTTGAAGAAGACTCTCAAGGCACCTTACATGAAACCTTTCATCAAGAAGAATCCCATCAACAAGAAGTCGGGAGAAATTGTCTTTATCACTCATGAAGAATACTCCTCCGACAATGAAGATGAGGAAGAGGAAACTTCTCATGGTGTGGCTGCTCTAGCCACCATCTCTACTCCGACATTCTCACTCTTCGATTCTCCAAATGAGAACTCTCCCACCAAGAACGTCACTTGCCTTATGGCAAGAGGAACGGAGGTATCCTCATCATCCCACTCTACTCCCTTAGATAATGATGAAATTGATGATGAGATGTCTCTTGATGTTAAAAAGGAATTAATTGCCTTTGATGAGTTTATGACTAACCTAGAAGGAGATGCTAAGTTACATTTTGGAAACATCCTAGATCAACTTTCACATACTCAAGAGCTTCTAAATGTAAGATGTAAACTTGGACATGAACACACGATTGAGCTAGAGGCTTTAAACAATGCTCTAGAAGAAGAACAAGAAACTAGGTTGTCACTGGAATTAAAACTTGAAGGGTTTGATGAGGCCAATGACATTATTGTTAACAAACTCATCAAAGAGCGTGACCATTCTATTGGCAAATACAAAAGTGCTAAAAAGGACAAGATTGAGTTTGGTGTGGTTCATGAAAAACTTGCCGAGGACTTTAGGTTGCTTAACAAGGCCCACAAGGCTTTGGAGAGTGAACTCTTGTCTCTCACAAAGTCCCATGAAACGCTTCAAAATCAATTGGCCAATATTCCTTCACCTAGTAACTTCATTCCATCTAGTAGTACAACTATTCTTGAAGAGAATGCTAGGTTGAAGGGGGAGCTTGCTAAGGCCACATTTCCACAAGGCAACAAGTCCATTGATGATCTTTTGAGTAAGCAAATACCTAGTGGTGATAAAGGGGGCATTGGATTTGTCTCCAATTCTAAGAAGAAGAACAACAAGAAGAAGAAGGCCAAGCCCACACAAGAAACTAACAAGGCCATTGTGGGTAGTAAGACCACAAGTGGTAAAACTATGTCTCATGATGACTTTGCGGGTAGTGCTAACCCTCACTATGTTCTAATGCGTGATTATTATGGTGATGTGTATGCAAAATATGTTGGGCCATATGGTGGTTATATTGCTTGGTCTATTTGGGTTCCCAAGACCCTTGTTGCTAACAAAAGAGGACCCATTGAAAAATGGGTACCTAAAAATTAGCTTGATCTTTTGTAGACTTATGCTTCCGGAGGGTCAAAGTGGGTGCTTGATAGTGGTTGCACAAGTCATATGACCGGAATATCATCTATTGTCAAGGACTTAAAGCCAAATGATGATCAAATATCTGTCACTTATGCCAACAAGTCAAAATCTAAGGTATTGGGTTTTGGCAAAGTTGTGGTTGCTCACGACATTACACTCGTGAACATCATGCTTGTTGAGACCCTTGGGTACAATTTACTTTCAGTCTGTGCTCTTGGAAAGATGGGTTTTTCTGTCTTTTTACATAATGATCTTGTGGTCCTCATGTGGAGCAAGTCTCTCAAGGTCGCTTTCATTGGGTATGTCGAACATGACTTGTATGTGGTGGACTTTTCTGGGCAAGCCACTACAAGTGCGATGTGCTTATTCGGAAAGGCCGATGTGGGTTGGTTATGGCATCGCCGACTGGCCCATGTTAATATGAGAACTTTGCAAAGTCTCCACAAGGAGGGCCATATTGTTGGACTAAAAGAAAATGTTTCCTTTGCGAAAGATCGTGTTTGCAGGGCATGTGTTCTAGGGAAGATGCATGATGATCCTCACAAGCCTAAGAACCGCATCAAGTCCACCAAGATCTTGGAGCTCCTCCACGTGGACCTCTTTGGTCCCCCATCTCATGCAAGTCTTGGTGGGAAGAAATATTGCTTGGTGATTGTTGATGACTTTTCAAGATACTCTTGGGTTTATTTCTTCAAGTTGAAGGGTGAGACTCAAAAGACCTTCATCGACTTCATCAATTTGTTCCAAAGGCAATACAATGTTCCCGTGTTGATCATTAGAAGTGACAATGGCACCGAGTTCAAGAACTACACCTTGAATGATTTTATTAGTGATGAGGGGATTAAACATCAATATTCCGCTGCATACACCCCTCAACAAAATGGTGTGGCCGAAAGGAAGAACCGGACTCTCATTGAGATGGCTAGGACCATGTTGGCGGAGTTTAAATCTCCATACAAATTTTGGGCCGAAGCCATTTCCACTGCTTGCCATGCTTCAAACCGGCTCTACCTCCGCAAATAAATCAACAAGACTCCATATGAAATTCTTACCAGTAACAAGCCCAACATATCTTACTTCCGGGTGTTCGGTTGTAATTGTTTCTATCTCATAAAAGGTGTTCGTTTGTCTAAATTCGAGTCTAAAGCATTAGAGGGTATTTTTGTTGGCTATGGTATCGAATCTCACACTTATAGAATCTATGATAAGCTCTCCGGAGCCGTCATAGAATCTTGTAGTGTGACCTTCGAAGAATATGATGGTCCCCAAGGGGGGCGTGTTGATGCTTGTGATGCAGATGATGAAATGCCTCAGGATGCCATAGGAAGAACGCGTGTGGGATATATCCGCCCCGTTGAGGAACCCCTTATGGCGGATCGAGAATAACTATGCTCCACTCAAGTGGAGCCCTCATCTTCACAACCTCAACATGCTCCATCCACCGAAGAGGACATTGACTCAAGCCAAAGACAAGATGTGGACCCTCAACATGATGATCAAAGTGTCAACTCTAGTCAAGGGGAGCTTGATTCATTCCCTAGGATGTCAAGTGGTGCCAAGGCAATTACTCAAGGAAGATCCTTACAAACTGCCTTGAGACAAGCTCAAATTGATGCTAGATGTGCTCTTGATCAAGACCAAGGTCAATCCTTGCCTCTAGATGAAGAGGATGATTCCAATGATGATCAAGGTCAAGTTAATGGTCAAGACGAGGATCAAAATGATGAAGAGGGTCCCCCAAGAAACAACACGGAGATCCACGCTCATCGCGAAGCTAGAAAGGAAAGAATGTTGGAATTAAGAGACCACTCTCTACAAAATGTTGTTGGTGATCTAAGGAAAGGTATTTCCACAAGAGCACAATTGAAGAGGTTCAGTGAACACCAAGCACACATCTCCATGATTGAACCAAAGAAAGTGTGGGAAGCCCTTGAAGATTCGGATTGGTTAGAAGCTATGCACAAAGAACTCAACAACTTTGAGAGAAACAAAGTATGGAAGTTAGTAGAGAAGCCAAAGGATTGCCGCAATGTTATTGGAACAAAGTGGATATTCAAGAACAGGCAAGATGAGCATGGAATCATAGTAAGAAACAAGGCTAGATTGGTTGCACAAGAGTTCTCTCAAATTGAAGGCATTGACTATGGAGATACATATGCACCCGTGGCTCGCCTTGAGTCCATACGTATCCTTCTTGCTTATGCGGCACATCATAACTTCAAGTTGCAACAAATGGATGTAGAAAGTGCATTTCTTTATGGTCCACTAAATGAATTGGTATATGTTAAGCAACCCCCGGGATTTGAGGACCCCAACTTTCCAAACCATGTCTACAAACTTGATAAGGCGCTCTATGGGCTCAAGCAAGCCCCACGCACGTGGTATGAGCATCTTAGAGAGCTATTGTTTGACCATGGATTTGAGGTTGGGAAAATCGATCCCACTCTTTTTACTAAGAAAGTCAATGGGGAGCTTTTTGTTTGCCAAATATATGTTGATGATATTATCTTTGGCTCAAAGCTTTTAATGATGAATTCTCAAATCTTATGACTAGTAGGTTCCGGATGTCTTTGATGGGGGAGTTGAGAGTATTTCTTGGTTTCGAGATCAAGCAAGTTAGAGGAGGGACATTCTTCAATCAAGCCAAGTATAATCAAGATATGCTCAAGAGATTCAAAATGCAAGATTTAAATGGAGCTCCTACTCCCATGGCTACAAAGACTCATCTAGAACAAAATCCAAATGGTAAAGATGTGGATCAAAAGGTATACCGGTCTATGATTGGTTCTTTGCTTTACCTTTGTTCATCTAGACCCGATATTGTGTTGAGTGTAGGTGCGTGTGCAAGATATCAAGCGGCTCCTAAAGAAAGCCATTTAATGGCGGTCAAGAGAATCTTTCGATATTTGGTTCATACCCCATTATATGGTCTTTGGTATCCTCGAGGCTCAACATTTGCTCTTTGTGGATACACGGATTCAGATTGGGCGGGTGACAAGGATGATAGAAAATCAACATACGGGGCTTGCCAATTCCTTGGTAGGTCCTTGGTATGTTGGTCTTCCAAGAAGCAAAATTGTATATCTCTCTCCACCGCCGAGGCCGAGTATGTGGCAGCTGCTAGTGCTTGCACCCAATTGCTATGGATGAGGCAAACTTTAAAGGAATACGGTGTCCATTGTGACAAAGTGCCTCTTCTATGTGACAATGAAAGTGCCATCAAGATTGCCTACAACCCGGTGGATCACACAAGGACAAAGCATATTGAGATTCGCCATCACTTCATTAGAGATCATGTTGCTCGAGGTGATATTGATCTATCATATGTATCAACCAAAGATCAACTTGCCGATATCTTCACGAAGCCACTTGATGAAGCAAGGTTTTGCTACTTGAGGAATGAACTAAATGTCATAGATTCAAGGAGCTTGACTTGATATTCTTGCACTCTCACCTATGTTTCATCTCATATTTGGTTTAGGTGTAGGCATGGATATAGGGGGAGTGCGATCCTAATTGATTGGATCATCCCTCCCCCATTATGCCCAAAGCAATCAAAATCATTCCTCTTAATATCATTTAGTGATATGTGAGCTTAATGATGAGTTTTGGTAATGGACCCAAGATATATCTTCGTGGTGCCAAGCCAAGTATACTCAAATATGGTGGCCTAGGCCACCGCCCTTTCTCATTTGAGAGGTTGGCACTTACTCATGTTTGTCATTTGCTTGATTCTAGTCTCTTGGAGCTTTTCTGAACATTTTTGAATTCCTATGGCTCTTGTTGGTTCTTCACAGTTTGATGTCTCAACCCAAGCCCTATACCTATCTTAAAAACCATCTATCTCTCATATATGTCCCAAAACATTTTTCCTGGAACTTTTGGTTGAGGAGGACCGGAGTCTCTGGTGTACAAACACCGGAGTCTCCGGTGTAGGCCGGAGTCTCCGGTGTAGACCGGAGTCTCCGGTCCAAATGGTTTCTGTCACTTAAAGAAGGGGGTCGGGGTGAACAGGGACAACAGTTCACCATTCTTCACCCCGTCCCCTACCTCCAACCCCGTCGCCCCCTCTTCCAAAAATCCTCCCCAGAGGTCAAGAAGCCCACAGGATCCGCGTGCACGCCAACCTTCCCCTCTCCTCCATTGGGTCATTCCCACCGGAGGAATTGATCCCATGGACAGATCTGGTACCTCTCCTCTATTTTTCTCCTAGGGTTCATCTCTAGATGCGTTTTTTGAGGATTGTTGCTGATTTGACCATTGGAATCACTTTTTTGCGTGCACTCTAGTACTTTATCCTTGTTGCATTGCCTGATCTACTAGATTCACCCTCACAAGCATCTTCCCATATCATACCCGAGCCCCCTGACCGGAGATTCCGGACTTAGGTCCGGAGACTCCGGTCCAGGCTGGAGACTCCGGTATAAGGTGCGGAGACTCTGGTGTTGGGTGAATCAAAATAGTCCAGAAATGCATCAAAGCTCTTGTACTGCATCTTTGGGACATATATACTCATCTCCATGCTATCTCCCTGTAACACCCTCAGAATCGACCCTATGCAAGTTTTAGCGAAAAACCGCCAAACCCGCATAGAAACGATTCAAAGGTGCCCACCAGGCACTTTCGTGCGGATGGAAAACGAAGTAATAACATTACACAACAGTCCTCGATGGGACCGACAGAACAGATATATATACAACACGACTCCATGAGTCAAGAATACAGATATACGGTACAAAGATCCAAATCACCTTGAAAAGATGGAGCGTCCGGCTACGGACAAGATGCAAATGGGGCTAAGAGCCCTGAAGAATAACCAATGGCGTCCATAACCCTGCCCAGGCCAAGCCGGAAGGGTAACCCTGCTAACGACGTCGATCTCAAAACCTGCTTAAACAAAGGGGTGCCGACAAAGGGCAAAGGAAAAGAGGAGCGTCAAGATCTTGAGGCCAGATACCCGAGGCTAGAATTCGGCGGTCCTCGCCTACATAGGTATGATGGACTGAAGCGGCAGCGGCAGCATGCGCTAAACAACCTATAGAGACTCGATACAACTGGCGGCTATCAGAGAGAGATAAGAAAGACCTATTCGGAACCAACCTGATTCTACCACCAAACATACCCATCCTGGTGTTTCCCCCTCGAGACCAAACGAGGAAGTCAACCGAGGAACTCACACAGTTGGCAGTTTTATTTATTCGGTTATCGTTGCAGCAATTACTAGTCAGGTATAGATAGCATGAGTCATCCTGAGATAATAAGTAGTGGGCAGTTTTAGTTAACCATTCCGTTGTAGTTGCAACACTTACTAGTCAAATACAATTAGCATGAGATATCCCAAAACCCAGCAGTTGTTGGTACTTTTATTAGCCATTCCGTTTTAGTTGCAATACTTACTAGTCAGGTACAATGGTCGCAAGCGACAACCCAAACAAGCAATTGTTGGCAGTTTTATTTAGCCATTCCATTATAGTGAAGCTAATTACTAGTCATTATAAAGTCAAGTTTATAGCACTACTTTAGTTATAGTTGTCTATGATCGAGATACTGTGCTCCAAGTATCAAGCACTCGGGGTCCTACGGGACACAAGTGGACGGTTAACAACCAAATAACATCTATTGCCCACCTGTGCCTCTGCTTACTTACTTCAATTTTAGTTGGTAAACAGGAATTAAAGTGAACGATAAGTAAAGCCATGATCATCTCCAACATCAACATGCGGCAATACACCAACAACTGTGGCACTTGACGACACGCAACAGCACTTGAGCAAGCGACTGCGACACGCAAGTCCAACTATCTACCAAACAACAGGTAATAGGAGGTGTCCAAGGCGATATAAGGCTGCAAGGGATATCACGGGTACGAAAGCTAGAGCATCGCAACACAGATAGCAATAGATCAACAGGAGGGAATAAATACTATAAAAGTAAGATAGGTAGAAAGGGGGAGATGCTCGCCTGAAAACATTGTCGAAGGTTCATCCGAAGATCGGGGCGAAGATCACATCAACTCAACGGCCTTATCCGCGAAGAAGCATAACACTAGAATAAACACCGGATGCAATATTTAATACTACGGCAAAAGATCGGGCATGATGCATGTATGATGCATGGTATGGCAAGGGTGCAATGCAATTAGGCAAGATTAAGCGGAAACCGGGGTCCCGACAATTAATTAAACGGTTCATGTTGTTTAGATACCCCAAAAATTAAATGTTGTTTGAACATGGCAAAAGATAGTACCGGTTCGCTACACAAATTTAAATGAGGCCAATATAAGACTAGATTTGCCCGCATATGGGCCCCATATTTAATTATATGGTGAATCGGCATAAGGCCCCCAAACCACATGACAATATGCATGCATGAACAATTAAATATGCAACAAGTTTTATATATAGCATTTATAAAAATAGGGTCTCGGATAAGGGTCACACGTTAGGGTTCGGACGATCTTGGGGTTCCGGGGGTTCGGGCTCCGGTCTCGGGGCTCAGGGTTCGACGGGATCATTCTCGGACTCCGGGATTTAGGGTCTTCAGATCGGGGAAGTAGATCTTGTCGCACGAGCGTCAATGCTTCCGGGAAGGAGAACTTGTCGTCCAGGGTCTCGGTGTCTGGGGTGAAGTACTCGGCGTCCTCGAGGGAGTACTTGTCGCACATGTGGTCTTCGGGTTCCATGACGATGATCTTACCGTTTCGATGTCGATGTCTTGAAATCCGTGAAGAAAGCCTTGTCGCCCTTGGGTGGAGAACTTGTCATCCCGAGGATCCGTGGCTTCGGCGGAACGTTCTATGGATCCAGGGTCGAAGAGCTTGGTGTCCGCGAAGGGAACTCGGCGTTTTCGTGTCGAGGTTCTTGGCGGTTATCGGGTTCGGTCTTCGGGGGTCGGTGACGAGCTTGTGCGGTACCAGGTACCTCATAGCCCTCGTTCGGTTCCTTGATGTCGATGGAGATATTGGACCTTGACGTCGTGGCGACGGTGTGCATTGGGTCTTGGCCACAAGGGAAGTAGAACTTGGCGATGGACTGAGCACGACATCGTGAGATGCATCCGATAAAGCGACATCCGGACGAGTGCTGGCCGACGGAAGCTCTCCTCCACACGGTGATATCCAACGGAAGGCTCTTGCGTGCTGATACGGCGAGTCCAACTCGAGCCAAGGAAGGACAAGCCCAGGGCGACGCGGGCTGCGTCTCACGGGGCAGCAGCCTCGGGCTAGGGCTCGGAGACGCGAGGCGGCTCAGATGGTAGGCAAGGCGGCGGGCGAGCTCACAGGGCGCGCGGGGCCGCTCAGGGACGAGCCGCGGGAGGAGGCGGGGACTGGCGGCGAGGGGTGGCTCGGGCGAGGCTTATGGGCGAGGCCGGGCGGGAGCTTATGGGCGAGGCGGGAGCTTGGCGGGCGCGGGCGAGGGGAGCAGGCGGCGGCGCCTGAGGCGGGCCCGGTGGAGGAGGCGAGCGCAGCGGCCGAAGAGAGGCGCAGCGGCGATGCGACGAGGTGGGAGCGGTCCGAGCGACGGGTCGGCGATGCTTGGCTGGCAGCGGCGGGCGCGGCCGAGCAGCGGGGGCGAGGCCGACGCAGCGAAAGGGAGGCGCAGCGCCACGGAGGGTAGAGGGAGGAGCGCGGAGAGAGGAGGGGCGAGGGCGAGAGGGCAGCCGGCGAGGGGAGAGAGAGCCCGCAGCGGCGACGGGAGGTGGCGACGGGCGGTACCACGGCGGCGTGGGAGGAGGCACCGGGTGGCGGAGGGAGGCGGGGGCCATGGTGGAGGAGGGGCGAGCTTTGCGGGCGGAGGCGGCCAGCGCACTGGAAGAAGCGGGCAGGGAGGCTCGGAGCGGGGAGGCGGGAGGAGCGCCGGGGAGAGGAGGTGAGGCGCGTCGGGGAAGGAGAGGGTGGGGGAAGGAGAGAGAGGTGGTGGTGGGGCCAGTGGGACCGGGCGAGGTGAGTGGAGGGAGTGGCTGTGGGTTGGGGTGGGACCCAGGGAGAGTGGGGTGGGTTTGACCAGGGGGGTGGGGCCGAGGTGTAAGGGAGAGAGGGTAGATGGGGCTGTGTGAGAAAGAGAGAGAGAGGGGGGAGAAAGAGGGGGATTGGTGAGGTGGCAAGGTGGGTAGGGATTGGGGGAGAGGGTGAGATGGCAAGCTGGGATAGGTGGGTAGGATAGTTTCGGGTAGGAAAAGGATTCGGGTGGGCTGGCTTAGGTGGACCGATTTGTACTGGGGGTGGTCGACTGGGTCGAATCGGCCCGTTCGACTGCCCCACTAAAAATAATTAAATATTTTATTTATTTCAAACAGGGCTTTTGCAAACCGATAGCAGACAAAACAAAATAATCCGGAGACCCGGGTTTTGCGTTTGAATAAAGACGGGGCGTTTAGAAAACAAATTAGGTTTTCCCGAAAATAGTTTTATGCGAACAAATGCAAGATGATGACGATGCTCAGATGCAATGTGGCATGATGACATGAGCATGCGGCCATGATGATGCAATGCACAAAAACAACGCGATTTTCTAGTAGTGGTTTTTGCGGGATGCCACAATTCGACACCACTAACAATGGATCTCGCCCTCGAGATCCGCCTCATGGTACCGGGAAGAAGGGCGGCGATCTGCATCTTCTCGCTTCGTGTAGATCCTCGCGACACCACTAACAAGAGGGCGTTGTCCGTGATTGCCGAGAGAACACTCCGGAAACAAAAGGCGAAGGTAGAGGTATCAACAAATAAAGCCACCTCTAACTTCGATAGAAGGTGAGAAAAGATGCGGCCTATCCCACTTCAATGTACGAGAGCGAATAGAAAGGGTAGTCGGCATGGGGGCCAATCCATCACGCACCCAAACTATTACTCCGCACAATCGGTGGAAAAACGTGCAACCATTCTCGGAATCAGACTGAAGATCTCGACAATCGAGGTTCAGGAACAAAGGAGTGATGCAGACTCTGCATCGGATCTGGCGTAGATGATATCGTTGAAGGGTTCGCAGCATAGAAAACAAAAATTTTCCTACGGTGTGAACTATATACCAAGATCTATTTATACTAGATACAAACAACGGGCGGATGTATATCCGTAGAGAACATACCCTTGAAGACCGACAAAGTTTAACGAGTCCCACTCGTGGTTGATGTAGACGATCTCTTGCCGATCTCAAGATCGAGAGGAAGTCCTAGCGCAAAAAACAGCAAGATCCGTTTCGCACACACGCTCGAGGCACCGAGCAACCTCCGCCTCGCTCCAGCGATGCAGCGGAAGCACAACTCTTTCTTGCCGAAAAGCCACCGGGAACATGTATCTCGCTAGTCCGAGACCATGGGGGATAAATTCTAGAGGGGGAGAGAGATCCTTCACGAGGAGGTGTGAGTGAGAGAGAGGGAGGGGGGCTCCTTTTATAGGGAGAGGGGGGGCACCCAAGGGGCCATGCGCCCAGCCATGGGGCTGCCCCCACCTCTTCCACATTCATGTGGGTGGACACTCCACTCACAAAATGGCCCTTCAAATTTCTCCACTCAAAAAACCCACTCATATGCATTAAATTTCCACCAAATTTAATGCAAGCTCTCATTTAAATAAAACTCTTTTATTTATTTATTCAGAATTTTGTTAATTACTTTAATTAACAAACATTCACATAAAACCCCTTGCTAGTATTCCATTTCACATGCAGAACCAGTTTGAGAATTTCAACCAAACAGCTTTGTTCTAGTGAAATAAATTCCTGCGCTTTCCTTTTCTTTTCGGCATGAAACTTTTGCTCCAAATGGATGTCGGTGTCTCTTAAGTGTGTCACCCTACGGTTCGCGAATAATGCGGACATGATCGAGACCCCTCTCGGATCAATAATCAGAAGCGGGATCTGGAGACCCATACTGACTCCCACACATTCAACGATGACTTTCTTGTGATCGTCTAACCTTTACGCTAGTATCTTAATCCCTTTGTTTCACGATATATTACATGTCCGAGATTCGATCATCGGTATCTCCATACCTAGTTTAATCTCATCGACATGCACTCTTTCTCGCTCCCGTGATATAACATTCTAGTGATCAAATCACTTGCTTGCAAGCTAATCAATGTGATATCACCGAGAGGCCCGAGTATATCTATCCGTCATCGGGATGAACAAATTCCACTCTCGATCCATGGGCCTCTACATAACACTTTAGTAGTTCGAACCCATCTTTATAATCACCTGTTACGGTGTGACGTTTGATGTTATCAAGAAACTCTTCCGGTGTTAGTGATTGACATGATCTCATGGTCTAAGGATTAGGATCACTGTAAGTTGTTATATCAATATAAACTCAATGACTTTGATCGTAATGCTATACTTAGGATGAATGTTCATCACACCATTACACTAATGTTGTGACCTCGTTATTAACAACATCCAATGTCCATGATCGGAAACCTATGATCATCTTGTTAATCAACGAGCTAGTTTATAAGAGAGGCATAACTAGGAACTTTCTATTTGTTTATTAAACACACATGTATTAACGTTCCGTATTAATACAATTATAGCATGCAAAATAAACATTTATCATAAATAAGGAATACGATAATAACCACTTTATTATTGCCTCTCGCATATTCCTTCAGTCTCCCACTTGCACTAGAGACAATAATCTAGTTTGAAAACTTTGTGTATTGAACACCTATGGCTTCTCGGTGTTCCAAATACACAATTGCAAGTGGTTAACATAATCTACGGATCCGACGTTTCAGTCCGTGTATTTGCATGTCTTTGCGCCTTCACGCATCACTCATTCTCCAATGAGATGGCATTGTATAGATTTGGTCATTCGGTGAGACCTTTAGTTCCTTGGGGTTAAAACACGTCGATACTATTGTCATACAATATATCTTTAGTGTTAGCCCGCTATAACCACACCTTAGTTTGATAACAAACTACTTGACACAAATTCCTCCTTGTCGCTACTATAGCAGTCATATACTTAGCCTTTTGTTGTAGTATTCGTCACAATGTCTTAACTTTGGAACTCTTCCAAATCCATCATGGAATCTCCTTTCCATTACATTGCGCCACCCATAGTTTAAATTGAGATAAACTTAATTTGTATCTTGTGACAAAACTAGTATCAATGTAATGCTTTACAATGAACTATTTGTAATTGTTTGTCACCTCTACACAAATATATTCTTAGTTCTTCCAAAAGATCATAAGAATATCCTTACTATAGTCCAATGATCATTTTATGATTCATTCTGGTATATGCTTATAACACTTAGAGCATAGGACATATCTGGATGTGTACATATCATGGTATGATTGATCAAAACATTCTTGTGATTTCACTCATCAAGTGTCAAAACACTTGAATCTTGTTTCACTTATCAAGTGTCGATACACTTGAATCTTGATACAATTCCTTTCCATGCAACAAGAACTGTTTCTTGTCGTTTTTATATTGAACTCCTTCAATATCTCATATATGTACGTTTGGCATAACCATATTGGCGTCACAGCCATCCACTATAGACATTCACGCTAAATATTCGGTTTTGCCTAAGTCTTTCATCAAAATGAAATTCTTAACCTTTGTCAATAAAAGATACATCATTTCTAATCAACAAGATGTCCTTCACATAATGTATTAGAAATATGTCTTAGCCCCACTTAATTTCTTGCAAATGCAAGCATCTTCATCGTCTCGATGAAAACTCGTTTTCATCATGGTGAAGATTCCAACTCATGATGCTTACTTCAACCATTGAAGTTTGCATGCCCTTTTAGCATCCTTTGAATTTAACAAACCCTTTGGACCGTGTCATGTACACGTCCTAGGTAACCATTCTATTAGAAGAACTTTGTTTTGTTTATTCATCTACCATATACCAAATTATATGTAGTGGTTGCTACTTTAATCCGTCAGACTAAATATCGCTATGAAAGATCAAATCTTGTCATAGTCAACTCTTTGAACATTATCATAAAATACTTTACGATATGTCGACTATTTCATAGATGTGAAACATCCATGTCATTTCTTTATAGATCCAAATACGACCGATAGGTTTTACACCTTCCGAGGGTCTTCCAAGTTCAAAACTTGATTTCGTATATGGAACTATCACGGATTTTATGGCTTCAAGCCATTTGACGGAGTCAGGGCCCATCATCGCTTCTTTGTATGCATTCGGTTCATCATTGTCAAACAATAATGATTTACTCTCAAATCTTAGCATTTGATTGTTTAACCGACCTACTTGGTTCAATAGGAACTTTAGACCTCTGTGACCACAACCTTTGAGGCACATAAGCTATGAGCATTATGGCAGCCTCCGAGCGATTTCCGTGATTGCTAACTCAGACATTTAGCTAAGGTTCGTTAACCTTATCAAAGTTCTATTGTCCTCCCACTTAACATTTATGAAAAATTCCTTCTTCAAGAAACTTTACATTTCAAGCGACAAACCCTTTTGTCCTCGGTGTTATGGAGGAATAACCAATTGTTATTCGAAATAACCTACAAAGACATGCTCATCCGACTTGGTTGTAAACATCTTACTTATGTTTAGTATACCAAAATTTAAGAAATGACAACTTGGGTTTTACCCCAAACCATAACTCATATGGTGTCATTTCAACGGATCAAGATGGAGCTCTTTTCAAGGTAAAAGCGATAGTCTCTAAAGCTTTAATCTTTTAAAACATAATGGCAGTTTTATAAATAACACCTTTGATCCAACCATGTCAAACAAGGTTTCATTACAAATCTCAAACACTCCATACTCCTATGGTGTTTTGGGATATGTAAATCTAGGTGTTTTGCTAAACTTGCAACTCAAATAAATCTCTTTATGATAAAATCATAATTCATTTATTTTCTTGTTACACTTGTAACTCAAATAAATCCCTTTATGATCAAATCATAATTCATTTATTTTTCTTGTTACAATGATTTTCCACTTCATCTTGAAAGTCTTTGAAACATTTTCAAATATTTCATACTTGTTTCTCATTAAGTGAACATTCACTCAAATTTCGGAGAAAGCATATGAAGTTGAAACCCATAAACCGCCACTACACATAATGGAATACATACATCGATATGTATAAATTCCAATATTTTAGTCATTCGTTCTTCTTTGGCCTTTGAACGAAGTTTTAATTATCACGT
This sequence comes from Avena longiglumis, assembly GCA_030063025.1. Lineage (NCBI taxonomy): Eukaryota > Viridiplantae > Streptophyta > Magnoliopsida > Poales > Poaceae > Avena > Avena longiglumis. Next base: position 520,147,519 of record CP125975.1, read on the forward strand.
GGAAAGTCTCACAAGCGTCACTTGATCAAATCAAAGACTCCAAAAATCCATGAAAATGGAGATTCTTCATGTTTTCTTTCCAATATAATTTAAACGGTGATGTCACTTCGTAAGTGATCTTTCAATCATTTGTCTTGCAACATTTTAGCATTAGGATTTATGGATGTGATTTCTTCAACTAGATTTGTAAATCATCCATCTTATATGGAATACGGTAATTATTTGAACAACCTTTGTTCTTATAATACCTGATTCAAATAACAATTATTAAAACAAATCTTGAAGTCAATCTTCAACTAGATTTGTAAATCATCCATCTTATATGGAATACGGTAATTATTTGAACAACCTTTGTTCTTATAATACCTGATTCAAATAACAATTATTAAAAACAAATCTTGAAGTCAAGCTTTGATGTCAACGAGAAATACAAACAACGGTTTGTTTGTTTTTCGATGAACATCATCACATTTTCTCTTGCTAGTTACTTAGGCCATTGTGGTTCATGAATTGCGTCATTCCGTATGAAATTTCATACCAACCAATTCGGTATCCAATACCCAAGAACCACATTGTTTAATAAGCAAAGAATACAACCATAACATGTATATCATATATATACCTAAATTGGATATTTCCAATCTTTTCTTTTCTGCCAAATATATTTTATAGATTCTCTTTCAGCATTTCCTTTTCCTTTTAAAAAAATTTATCAACATCAAAAGTGGTGCCATATACATGACACTTAGTCCAAAGCGTGTATATTCAAATAATAATACCTTTGGACTTGCACTTTGAAGTAGATCACCATCATCAAATGATCGGTATTCTTTCAAAATCCATTCTTTAGTAATCTTTTAGTGTAGTAAACATTTTACATACATCTTCTATTCACCCTTATCATGACGACTTTCATGATCAAGCTACTTTAGCTTATAAAGGCGAATCGTGAGTATAACATTACTTTCCAAAACCCTTTTGGATGATTAGGATGTCTAGCATCTCCAACCTTCAGAATTCTCATCCAATATGAGAACATATATATACTCTATCATATTGCAACCAAAACATTGTTTCGATATCGTTATATCTGCCACACATGATGGTTTCTGAAACAATTCTTCTTTCCTAGATAAACTTGATGTTTAAATCAAGAATCATGGAGGCAAACATGATACTTAAGATACTAACATCGAATTGTTACTCTCGATTTAATACCAATTATTAAATTTCACGGAGTAAATAGAATTTTGCTGAAAGTTTGCAATAGAACTTTAAACTTTAGATTGACACTTAACACAATACGATACCATCAGTAAAGTATATATCCGAATTCTATAGTTTTATTATCTCAATTACAACTATGCATAAGGTGGTGAACGAATGCCAATGACTACAACAAATTATGCAAATTCACTTTGATTTAATTTATGATAAATTGAGTTCTACTAATCCAAATTAGAAATGAACTCCCTCTCAAAAACGACATCCCTTTTTGGTGATTACATGAACCAAATCCACTACACCAAGTCCGATCATCACGTGAGTCGGTGTAGCTTCAAAGGCGACCATCAAATGGGCATCATATCAATTATATGACTCATGCTTAACCTTTCGATGCGTGTTCCGAGGCCATGTCTGCATGCTAGGCTCGCCAAGTTAGAACCTTAGTCTTTTGTGTGTGTAACTGTCTTACACCCGAAGTATGGTCGAGGATCCAAGTACACCCGATCATCACGTGATGTCTTGGAGCGACGAGAACATAATCGGTGCATACTAAAGGAAGAACACATTCTTATCTTGATATTTAAATGAGGGAACATCTTATTATGCTTAACAAAGCGCTAAACAAGCAATATAAGATGCAATCAAACATCACATGTTTATTAGTGGAATGATATGGTTCCCGCATATGATCTCTATCATGTGCACCGTGGTATGATCACTATCATACCTTTATGTGTAAGTCCAAGGTCTATGAAGATTACACGTTATGTGTGTTGTAAGAGTATCATCTCATACTTCTACTTATAACATCACCATATCATAACACTAGCCCAGCAACAATCTAAACTAGACGCCTCTAATTTATCCATTGCAAATTTTACGTGGCTTAGGGCTTTCGAAGATAGAACCGTTCTTACCTACGAACATGAACCACAACGAGGATAACCAAATTGTTGACAACTCGTTGCAAATTAGATATTGACTATAGTAGGAGAGACACACCGCTAGCCACTTATGCAAAACTAGTTGCATGTCAAGCGTGGAACAGTCTCATGTGCGAGGACATGTAAAGTTTGTCCGGCCGCTTCATCCCACTATGCCACCAATATCCAAAGTACAACTAAGAAGCAATAAAATGATCATCATCGCCACATACTCATATGTGTACTACCCGTGCAAAGTATCTACGCATAGATCCGGCTCTGATACCACTGAAGGGTTCGCAGCATAGAAAACAAAAAATTTTCCTACGGTGTGAACTATATACCAAGATCTATTTATACTAGATACAAACAACGGGCGGATGTATATCCGAGAGAACATACCCTTGAAGACCGACAAAGTTTAACGAGTCCCACTCGTGGTTGATGTAGACGATCTCTTGCCGATCTCAAGATCGAGAGGAAGTCCTAGCGCCAAAACAGCAGCATCCGTGCTCGTACACACGCTCGAGGCACCGAGCAACCTCCGCCTCCTCGCCCAGCGATGCATGAAGCACAACTCTTTCTTGCCGAAAAGCCACCGGAACATGTATCTCGCTAGTCCGAGACCATGGGGATAAATTCTAGAGGGGAGAGAGATCCTTCACGAGGAGGTGTGAGTGAGAGAGGAGGGGGCTCTTTTATAGGGAGAGGGGGCACCCAAGGGGCCATGCGCCCAGCCATGGGGCTGCCCCCACCTCTTCCACATTCATGTGGTTGGACACTCCACTCACAAAATGGCCCTTCAAATTTCTCCACTCAAAAAACCCACTCATATGCATTAAATTTCCACCAAATTTAATGCAAGCTCTCATTTAAATAAAACTCTTTTATTTATTTATTCAGAATTTTGTTAATTACTTTAATTAACAAACATTCACATAAAACCCTTGCTAGTATTCCATTTCACATGCGTAACCAGTTTGACAATTTCAGCAAACAGCTTTCGTGTCTAGTGAAATAAATTCTGCGCTTTCCTTTTCTTTTTCGGCATGAAACTTTTGCTCCAAATGGATGTCGGTGTCTCTTAAGTGTGTCACCCTACGGTTCGCGAATAATGCGGACATGATCGAGACCCTCTCGGATCAATAATCGAAGCGGGATCTGAGACCCATACGACTCCCACACATTCAACGATGACTTTCTTGTGATCGTCGGAACCTTTTACGCTAGTATCTTAATCCCTTTGTTTCACGATATATTACATGTCCGAGATTCGATCATCGGTATCTCCATACCTAGTTTAATCTCGCTATCGACATGCACTCTTTTCTCGCTCCGTGATATAACATTCTAGTGATCAAATCACTTGCTTGCAAGCTAATCAATGTGATATCACCGAGACGGCCCAGAGTATATCTATCCGTCATCGGGATGAACAAAATCCACTCTCGATCCATGCGCCTCTACATAACACTTTAGTAGTTCTGAACCCACCTTTATGATCACCCTGTTACGGTGTGACGTTTGATGTTATCAAGAAACTCTTCCAGTGTTAGTGATTGACATGATCTCATGGTCTAAGGATTAGGATCACTTCGTAAGTTGTTATAGCAATATAAACTCAATGACTTTGATCGTAATGCTATACTTCGGATGAATGTTCATCACACCATTACACTAATGTTGTGACCTCGTTATTAACAACATCCAATGTCCATGATCAGGAAACCTATGATCATCTTGTTAATCAACGAGCTAGTTTATAAGAGAGGCATAACTAGGAACTTTCTATTTGTTTATTAAACACACATGTATTAACGTTTCCGTATTAATACAATTATAGCATGCAAAATAAACATTTATCATAAATAAGGAATACGATAATAACCACTTTATTATTGCCTCTCGGGCATATTCCCTTCAATCGTCGCGTCGGAAAACACCGGAAGACACGAGAAGGAACCAAGAGAAGTCCACCAGACGAAGGATTCCTCGGATAGCATGAAGACCAGATGTAGCAACACCGTTACCAAAGGAGGAAGCGAAAACCTAAAGGTACGACGAAAACCCAACCACGAGAAGTCCTGGACTCGAAGAAAAAGACGAGAGCGGATTCAAAACACGTGGAGGTAAGAGGAGAATAGCAGGGGGTAAGGAATAAAATCAGACCTAATCAGAACTATCCAACCGATTTTTGCAAAATAGTTTTGACGCTCTACTGCGGCCGTTAGCTAGGTTATCCTACAGGCTGGACTTGTGGGGTATCGCAATCACGAGCTCGATACCACTGTAACACCTCGAATCGACCCTATGCAAGTTTTAGCGAAAACCCGCCAAACCCGCAGAAACGATTCAAAGGTGCCCACAGCACTTTCGCAGTGCAAAACGAAGTAATAACATTACACAACAGTCCTCGATGGGACCCACGATGTATATATATATACGACTCCATGAGTCAAGAATACAATATACGGTACAAAGATCCAAATCACCTTGAAAAGATGGAGCGTCTGCTACGGACAAGATGCAAATGGGGCTAAGAGCCTGAAGAATAACCAATGGCGTCCATAACCCCGGAGCCAAGCGGAAGGGTAACCCCGCTAACGACGTCGATCTCAAAACCTTAAACAAAAAGGGTGCCGACAAAGGGCAAAGGAAAAGAGGAGCGTCGATCGAGGCCAAGACACTGAGGCTAGAATTCGGCGGTCCTCGCCTACATAGGTATGGTGGACTAAAGCGGCAGCGGCAGCATGCGCTAAACAACCTATAGAGACTCGATACAACTGGCGGCTATCAGAGAGAGATAAGAAAGACCTATTCGGAACCAACCTGATTCTACCACCAAACATACCCATCCTGGTGTTTCCCCCTCGAGACCAAACGAGGAAGTCAACCGAGGAACTCACACAGTTGGCAGTTTTATTTATTCGGTTATCGTTGCAGCAATTACTAGTCAGGTATAGATAGCATGAGTCATCCTGAGATAATAATTAGTGGGCAGTTTTAGTTAACCATTCCGTTGTAGTTGCAACACTTACTAGTCAAATACAATTAGCATGAGATATCCCAAAACCCAGCAGTTGTTGGTACTTTTATTAGCCATTCCGTTTTAGTTGCAATACTTACTAGTCAGGTACAATGGTCGCAAGCGACAACCCAAACAAGCAATTGTTGGCAGTTTTATTTAGCCATTCCATTATAGTGAAGCTAATTACTAGTCATTATAAAGTCAAGTTTATAGCACTACTTTAGTTATAGTTGTCTATGATCGAGATACTATGCTCCAAGTTGTCCATAACCGCGGACACGGCTTTCAGAAAGTTTTACCCGGCCGGGGTGCACCAATAGCAACACACACTCGATCAACCTCGGAAAAAACCAAATCAAAACCCAACGAGGCCTTCACGACAAAGCAATCACAGGATTCAGAATATTTGGGGCCACCCCATTGAGTAGACCATAGCGAAGTTAGCTGACTCGAGACGGACTCAAGGTTTGCGTCAATGGTAAACGACGGGAACCCAAAACTGGGCTTGTCGATACCGAAAACACTCCGCTTACCTAAATAAAGCGGTGCTCCTCGCACAATCGTAAATAAAGCGATAAAGCATGGCATAGGTACAGGATAGTAAATAAAACCTCAAACTAGTTTGTGGCCCCAAGAAATAAGAATGAATCAAGCTCGCTCAGGGTCCCATAATCCTCCGGATGTGGATAGCGCGATAAATCAAGGAACATGTATCAAGCACTCGGGGTCCTACGGGACACAAGTGGACGGTTAACAACCAAATAACATCTATTTCCCACCTGTGCCTCTGCTTACTTACTTCAATTTTAGTTGGTAAACAAGAATTAAAGTGAACGATAAGTAAAGCCATGATCATCTCCAACATCAACATGCGGCAATACACCAACAACTGTGGCACTTGACGACACGCAAAAGCACTTGAGCAAGCGACTACGACGCGCAAGTCCAACTATCTACCAAACAACAGGTAATAGGAGGTGTCCAAGGCGATATAAGGCTGCAAGGGATATCACGGGTACGAAAGCTAGAGCATCGCAACACAGATAGCAATAGATCAAAAGGAGGGAATAAATACTATAAAAGTAAGATAGGTAGAAAGGGGGAGATGCTCGCCTAAAAACATTGTCGAAGGTTCATCCGAAGATCGGGGCGAAGCTCACATCAACTCAACGGCCTTATCCGCGAAGAAGCATAACACTAGAATAAACACCGGATGCAATATTTAATACTACTACAAAAGATCGGGCATGATGCATGTATGATGCATGGCATGGCAAGGGTGCAATGCAATTAGGCAAGATTAAGCGGAAACCGGGGTCCCGACAATTAATTAAACGGTTCATGTTGTTTAGATACCCCACAAATTAAATGTTGTTTGAACATGGCAAAAGATAGTACCGGTTCGCTACACAAATTTAAATGAGGCCAATATAAGACTAGATTTGCCCGCATATGGGCCCCATATTTAATTATATGGTGAATCGGCATAAGGCCCCCAAACCACATGACAATATGCATGCATGAACAATTAAATATGCAACAAGTTTTATATATAGCATTTATAAAAATAGGGTCTCGGATAAGGGTCACACGTTAGGGTTCGGACGATCTTGGGGTTCCGGGGGTTCGGGGTCCGGTCTCGGGGCTCAGGGTTCGACGGGATCGTTCTCGGACTCCGGGATTTAGGGTCCTCGGATCGGGGAAGTAGATCTTGTCGCACGAGCGTCAATGCTTCCGGGAAGGAGAACTTGTCGTCCAGGGTCTCGGTGTCCGGGGTGAAGTACTCGGCGTCCTCGAGGGAGTACTTGTCGCACATGTGGTCTTCGGGTTCCATGACGATGATCTTGCCGTTTCGATGTCGGGGTCTTGAAATCCGTGAAGAAAGCCTTGTCGCCCTTGGGTGGAGAACTTGTCATCCCGAGGGTCCGTGGCTTCGGCGGAACGTTCTATGGATCCAGGGTCGAAGAGCTTGGTGTCCGTGAAGGGAACTCGGCGTTTTTGTGTCGAGGTTCTTGGCGGTTATCGGGTTCGGTCTTCGGGGGTCGGTGACGAGCTTGTGCGGTACCAGGTACCTCATAGCCCTCCTTCGGTTCCTTGATGTCGATGGAGATCTTGGACCTTGACGTCGTGGCGACGGTGTGCATTGGGTCTTGGCCACAAGGGAAGTAGAACTTGGCGATGGACTGAGCACGACATCGTGAGATGCATCCGATAAAGCGACATCCAGACGAGTGCTGGCCGACGGAAGCTCTCCTCCACACGGTGATATCCAACGGAAGGCTCTTGCGTGCTGATACGGCGAGTCCAACTCGAGCCAAGGAAGGACAAGCCCAGGGCGACGCGGGCTGCCTCTCACGGGGCAGCAGCCTCGGGCTAGGGCTCGGAGACGCGAGGCGGCTCAGATGGTAGGCAAGGCGGCGGGCGAGCTCACAGGGCGCGTGGGGCCGCTCAGGGACGAGCCATGGGGAGGCGGGGGACCCGTAGGCAGAGGGGTGGCTCGCCAGGGCGAGGCTTGCGGGCGAGGCCGGGGAGCTTATGGGCGAGGCCGGGCGGGCGAGCAGGCCAAGGGCGCTCGAGGCGGGCCCGGTGGAGGCGAGCGCAGCGGAAGGAGAGGCGCGGCGGCGGCGCGACGAGGTGGGAGCGGTCCGGAGCGACGGGTCGGCAGCGATGCTGGCTGGCGACGCAGGCGCCGTGAGCAAAGGGCGCGGACGAGGCCGACAAAGGGGAGGCGCTTCGAAAGGCCACGGAGGGCGAGGGGAGGAGCGCCGGAGAGGAGGGGCGGAGGGGCGAGCGGCGGGCGCAGAGGGCATCCGGCGAGGAGGGGGAGAGAGCCCGCAGCGGCGATGGGGAGGTGGCGACGGCGGGCGCAGACCACGGCGGGCGTGGGAGGAGGGCACCAAGGTGGAGGGAGGCGGTCGGGGCCACGGTGGAGGAGGGTCGGCGAGCTGGCGGGCGGAGGCAGCGGAGGCGGGCCACAGCTGGAAGAAGCGGGCAGGTAGGCTCGAGCGGGGGAGGCGGGAGGAGCGCCGGGGAGAGGAGGTGAGGCGCGTTGGGGATGGAGAGGGTGGGGGAAGGAGAGAGGTGGTGGTGGGGCCGGTGGGACCGGGCGGGGTGAGTGGAGGGAGTGGCTGTGGGTTGGGGTGGGACCCAGGGAGAGTGGGGTGGGTTTGACCAGGGGGGTGGGGCCGAGGTGTAAGGGAGAGAGGGTAGATGGGGCTGTGTGAGAAAGAGAGAGAGGGGGGGGAAAAGAGGGGGATTGGTGAGGTGGCAAGGTGGGTAGGGATTGGGGGAGAGGGTGAGATGGCAAGCTGGGATAGGTGGGTAGGATAGTTTCGGGTAGGAAAAGGATTCGGGTGGGCTGGCTTAGGTGGACCGATTTGTACTGGGGGTGGTCGACTGGGTCGAATCGGCCCGTTCGACTGCCCCACTAAAAATAATTAAATATTTTATTTATTTCAAATAGGGATTTTGCAAACCGATAGCAGACAAAACAAAATAATCCGGAGACCCGGGTTTTGCGTTTGAATAAAGACGGGGCGTTTAGAAAACAAATTAGGTTTTCCCGAAAATAGTTTTATGCGAACAAATGCAAGATGATGACGATGCTCAGATGCAATGTGGCATGATGACATGAGCATGCGGCCATGATGATGCAATGCACAAAAACAACGCGATTTTCTAGTAGTGGTTTTTGCGGGATGCCACACTCCCTCACTACTGTTCACAAGTGATGGTTCTAGTCGTCCTCGTCGTACCAAGGCCAAGTCCCAAAGGGGCAATCCTCGCTATGATGAAGCTCATGGTCAGTTTATCGTGCCTCCGTCCAACCGGAAATAGCGGGCACGTGATGCATCTTACATGAAGAGGGATCAGGAGAGGGCTGAACAGGAGGACCGTGCCAAGAGGGCCAAGTATGACAACCTGCAGACCTTAGCCAAAATGTCTAAAGAGGAGTACCGTGAACTGAGAAAGACAGATTTCTATGCGCTCCCTCGTACCAGTGAGGACCCTCGTTACTGGAGGAAAGAACAGGCTGTGTTCATGAAGGATGTGTATGGTGTACTCACCAAATCACCTGTCTGCCCTCAGAAGTTCATGAGTGTTGAGCAGATGCGTCAGAGCCCTTACTTCAATGATGCCCTGTGGATCTGTGAGAAGCTGGGTCTCTACAACTTGATGGAGCTGCGTGAAGACTACAATGTCCACCTTGTACAACAGTTCTATGCCACAGTTGTGTTTGGGTCTGATCTTGACCGGACCATGGTGTGGATGTCTGGCACCACTCGCTGCACGGCTACATTTCATGACTTTGCCAAGGTCTCAAATGACCTTCCATGGAGTATCCACTCCTGTGGGACTGCGCATGCACTCAGCTGCTTTGGGTGAGAACAAGTTGAAGCTGGCACCTCTGTATGATGATGGTGTTGTGGGGGGGTTCCAAGGGACTCAAGACCCTCTACAACCTTATGCTGAGGATCTTCCGTCACACTATTGCACCAAGTACTGGAAATGATGATGCAATTAGGGGTGGGCTTGTCAACCTCCTGTACCATACTCACCGGACCTTCAATGATGGACCTGAGGCAGTTGCTGCACCTATTGACGTGATGGACTTTATTTTCGAGGATATGTTTCATGCCATACTATACAAGAAATCTCCTCCATATGCCCCCTTGGTCATGAGGCTCATCAACTCCCAGGAGCATGATTCTCCACTTGGCATACCACCACACCTCACTGTGCACACTCTGGTATCACTGCAGCAGAAGGGGCATATGGGGCCTGCTCCGAGGCGTCGCTATGGGGATGATGATGAGGAGATTGAGACTGAGAGGGCTCCCTCACCACCTAGAGTTCGGAGGAATAATGCCTCCAATGCCCCTATGCCTACTATGACTCGAGATTATGTGCATGAGCGGGTTAAGAAGGCCAGCTTTTGGGAGAGGACCCTTTGTTGCATGAATGTCGACATACGCAAGAAGCAGCATGGATCCTACCAAAGCAACCGCCGCATTAAGAAGCTCCTCAAAGAGATCAAGGAACAGGGTGCTGAGGATAATGAGGAAGGTGAAGATGAATACAATGATGAGCATGGGGCTCAGCAGTCCACCGAGTCTGATCATACACTCTCATTTGGGGCATGGAATGCCCAACAGGATAGTCTGGTGGATTGGAAGACGTTTACTGATGGTCACCTCAGGGTTTGGGTACCAGGGTACTTCCTCTTCTCGCCCTCACGGCAAAGGGCCTTCCGTCCCTGAAGACGATGATGATGACTATGATCAGGATGATGGTGACCAGGAGGAGGATGAGGATGCCGAGGATGACGATGACTACTGAGCGGTTGGGGGCGCTAGTGTAGGTCTTTTCCCTTTTTCGGTGTTTCGATGCCAAAGGGGGAGAAGACATTCTCATCGGTTTGCATGGACTTGAGGATTTGGGATTTGCGACTATATGCCCTTATTTGCCTTTTCTTTGCCATTTTCGAACTTGAACTTTCTGTGTGTTATCCGTTGTTCATGTGTGTGACTAACTATGTGCTTGTGTGCACCATCTATTGTAACTCATGTGAGACTTATGTGTGCTATCGTTGATACTATCCACCTTACATGTTTTACTTAATTATCTTGCTGAACATAGTCATGGGGAGCCACATTTATATGTTATTCCATGCAAATCACTTGTTGTCATCGAACACCAAAAATGGGGAGATTGAAAGGGCATTTATTGTCATAATCACTTTTGGTTTTCGTTAACAACAAGTAGATCATTTTACAGTTTGTCATTGTCCACAGGTTGGTATTATGATAGATGAACAACACCCTCACTCTTGGGAAAAGACCACATTCATATGCCACTGTTCTGGAAACTCCAGACCGGAGTCTCCGGTCTGCCAAGACCAGAGTCTCCGGTGTGGTCCGGAGTTTCCGGTTCTGGCTCCGGTGGTGCCTCCTAGGATCTGGCTGGGACATTCTGTCTGGGGGTTCGAAGCCTGCATCGGAGGATACACCGGAGTCTCCGGTGTTGGACAAGTCCGGAGTCTCCGGTGTTGGAAGACCGGAGTCTCCGGTGTTGCTGGGGCAAGATTGGTCTGGGTCAGTCAGATGGGCAGTCCGGAGGCTGGTCCGGAAATTGGCCGGAGTCTCCAGTATAGACACCAGAGTCTCCGGTCCGACTTTTCTACAACGGTCAGAAAACGGTTCATGGAGGGGGCTGCCTATAAAAAAGGGACCCTTATCTTCTTCCTCCAGTTGCTCGAGCTACTCAAGAACACCAACCCCATTAGAGCCACCAAATCTACAAGATCTCTTCATCCAACCATCCAAAGTCATTGATCTTTGGAGAATCGAAGGAGGAGGCCTTGATTTACATCTTCACCAAGAGAGATCTTCATTTCCCCCTCATTCACTTGAGGGCCCCCAAGCTCTAGTGTTTTATTGGAAACCCTAACTTTGATTTGGTTCTTACAAGCTTGTCTTTTATTTGTCTTGACAGCTTGCTTGCATTTGGGAGCCTCCAATTCAGTTGTGGATGTGTGCCCCGAACTTGTTGTAAAGGTGCCGGCTTCCACCTCGAAGGTTGCCTATATAGTGGAAGGTGAATCGAGCCCGTTGGGGTGAGGTTCATCGGAGAACAAGGGAGGCCTCTCGTGGCGTTGGTGGTTTGAAACCACCCCCTCTCCAAACGTAGACGTACTTCCCCTCAAAAGGAAGGAACTACGGGAAACAAATCCTTGTGTCTCCGCGTCCACTCCTTGGGTTACTTCTATCCTTTACCGCACTTTACTTACTTGTTCTTGCTTAGTGTTGTGTTTGCTTGTGCTTGATTGATATATAGGTAAATTCACCATAGTTGCATATTCTAGAGAATTTACCTTTCTTGTCAAACCCTAATTTGAAAAAGAGTAAAATTTGAAGTAGCACCTATTCACCCCCCTCTAGGTGCCCATACGATCCTTTCACTTACTCTTAGGGTCTCCCAACGAAGCTCTACAGTGATCTTAGCCGCATCAGCTATCTGCACGGGGATGGAGATCGACAACTCCAGCTGGTCCACCTCCTCCCCCTCCTTGTCATCGTCCTCTGCCTCCTCTGTGTCATCGGTGTCGACGAGACCCCACACGACCGCTGCCTCAACGGCAAGAGCCACGCGCTCCTCCTGCTCCGCCGAGTCAGTGATGTGCTCGCGCCGAGCCTCTTCTGCATTGCTGCGCACTTTTGCGGCATGGCGGATCTCACGGATGGCGACCTTGGTGGTCTCATTGGCCACCTTCTCCAGCGTGGTCATGGCCGCCTCGTGGCGGATCTCACGAAGAGCCGCAGATGCGGCCTCCAAGGCCACCGCCTCCACTGCCTCCTTGGCGGCGATGTGGTGTATGTCGGTCACCGTCCATTGGGCGGCCATAGTTTTCGCCACCTCCACCACCCGCTGCACCGCCATCTCGGCGATATCGCCTTCCTTCTCGAAGGATAACACCTGTGCCTCACCCATGCGTCGGGCCAGCACTGTGGCCTCGAGGTGGACCTCTCCGACCTCCATGTCCGGGTAGCGGGTGCGGCACATCTCCCGGATCTTCTTCTAGTTGGCGATCTTGTGGTGAGGCATGACTGCTGGTGGCTGACGCTTTTTTGGCTACTGGTTTGCTCTTGCTTTGGGGCTTGTTGTCTCCGCCGCGCCGGTGGCCATCTTTTATAGACCGCGGCGGAGGCAGGAAACGGCCTAGGATGCGCGGAAGTTTTCTCGCTGCGGGAAAAGAGGTGTGCGGGAAACGATGGCGGGAAACACCAGCCGTGCGGAAAGCCGCCAGCGCTAACAACCAACGTCACGTCGTCATTAACGTCCCATCGCGAGGGCGTCAACCGGTGATAGCAGGAGGAAGACAGACATATGGGTCGGGCCGCTGGACGTGGTCGGCCGGACATGCCGAACCACGGCCCCAAATCGACCGCGGCCCGACCCAAACGGACAGAAACGGACTTGGGACGACCGGATGGGTCGGCCTCGGTGGAGATGCCCTTACATCATGTTCAATATCCAAGTTTCAAACTATTTTTTCTATTTGCAGAAAAATAAAAACCCAAAGAGCTCGCTAACCTTTAAAGCTGCCAATTTTATCCGCAAGTCAGGTTACATGTTGGCATCGTGGCTGCTAGTAGGATCTGCATAGACGGTTTGACGGTTTAACATGGTTTAGGCTAGTTCATTTTTTTACTAGATCTAGGGCAAGAAATCAAATTGTGAAAGAAAATGAACTAGGTTGTTGCTGACCGGTCTGGACAGTTTCCACGATTTGCTATTTTTTCCACCCCTAGATGCGAGACACATATATGGAGAATTTTTTTCCATGCATATTAGAGGACAATGAATGTACCGTCAAACTAACATACCCATAGATACAAGTCTGACTGGAATCGTAAACTATACACATAATCCTCGGTCCTAACCCCAAGTCACCGAAGCCCAAAGGTCGAGACCCATGAGCCACCTAAGTATTAAGAAACAGTTACTTACAAGCTACCACAACGATTTGAGCTCGTTAGTCGTTCAATTTTGCTGGTGCACAATCCAAGTCGTTCGGTTGTTCCACTATTATTTTGGTTGTTTTTGTTATTGAAGGTAGAGAAAATCAGTCTTGCTAGTTAGAAGGCCTGGTATATAAACACTCCATTCTTGAAATTCCCTTTCTAACTGCGAATATCTATTTACTATTTGCGAAATGCTATCATTAGCTTGGCTGGGTCAAATATCTTGTGCTAATTAATTGGTTTATTTTGGCCTACAATATCACTTATCATATTTTCACTATCTAAGCATATGTTGTGGATTCTGGAGCAAGAACTATTTTCACTCTCGCAAATCAACCTGTGTTTGGGTGACTAGGAGGATGGTTGTACCCCCAGCCCACCAGAGTTCAATTTCAGGTTTAACATTGTGTGTTGCATAAAGACGAAATATTTTTTAAGTGGGAGGCGCCGTTTCCATTGACAGCGAGACGCCCGTGGTGACTTCGTCAATCTCAAGACCCGATCTGCCGGCTCAGTCTCTCGGAGGTGCTCATAGGGGTAGGGTATGCTTGTGTGCATTCATAGGGGTGGGTGCATGTACGTGTTGTGAACGTCTATGATTGTACTGTGTTTCTAAAAAAAACTATTTTCACTCTCACAGTTACACGAGTTTATTGGCTACACATGAAATCCTTTATGAACATGAGTCTATGCGGATGTGTGTGCTCGTCTATCTCGTTCTCTTGTACAAATTTCTCTCGAGGTTGGCACATAAAAATTGTTTTATTAAAAAGAATAAGATTGACATCTGGATTTTTTGCATTGTTTGTTTTACAAATTTCACTTATTTCTTGTTATCCATAGTATAATTACCTATTTATTATAGAGATACATAATGACATGTTACGTGAAAAATATAATGTTGGGCTTTTGACTTAGTATTTTCAAGCACTTCAAATAGTTCCATGTTGTAGAGTACATATATAAGTTGTATTTCATATTCAAACATTTATATCCTATGCACAAGTCATATGTGTGAATGAGAACACTTCTTCTCACAACTTTTGATGAAGTTACAGTTTCCTAATAAAAAGTATTACACATTTACCTTGGCAATAATTTTTTTATTAGCATACACAGTTGTGGTTATCAATTTGCATTAGGGCAACCGATTCTATAATAAAAACATATATATACTAAATCATACCTAGGAAACTATCCATCCAATCATTTTATTAGAATCATTAGTCTAATCGATGATTGTCTATTTAGTCTAGGCAAGAGCGGTTGGTCCAAGAAATCTTTGGGTCTTCACAAGAAATGCTCAAGTGGCTCAAGTGGAGGCTGAGGCCCACAGAGAAAGATATGGAAGACCTAGATGCCATACAAAATATTACCATTTGAAAGCTAATGACAAGAAGGAAATGAATAAGATTTTAGTGTTACAATAAAATGGTGAGCACATTGTTGGAGATCGAGATCTCCCGAAGCAAGAAAAATATCTCCTCAAGCATGCAACTGAATTCTATAAAGATTTATTCGGTCTAACTGATGCAAGAACTATAATGATTGATGCAACCGAAAATGCACAACTGTCAAATCATGATAGCCAAATTATTATCTTAAACTTCACAATGGGGTACATTAGTTGAGCAGTATTTGGAATGAAGCACAACAAAGTTGTAGGTCTTGATGGCCTACCTATAGAATCTCATCGAGAGATCTGGGAAGAGATAAATCATAATTTCAAAAAAAATTTAATGTATTTTCATGTTCATAGACTGTATATATAGGGGCTTAACCATTGTATAACTTCTTTGGTCCCTCAATTTCTATACGCCACAGTGATTCGGAAATTCATATGTGAAATGTGATTTATAATATACTCACTAAGGTGTTAACAAGTTGTAATGGTGTGATAATTTCACATGTAAACCCTGCAACTTTATCTGCTTTTGGATAGGTACATCTTGGAAGGGATGTATCTTCCCCATGATACATTTCATGATGTATACCATTATAAACAATTCGAGTCTTGCTCAAAGTAGATTTGGGAAAAGCCCATGACAACATAAGTGGTTTTTTCTCTATGAATCAATGAATGTAAAACAGTTTGATGGTATGTGGTGGGATTAGATAATGAAAATCGTGAGAGGGGACATAGTCATCAAAGTCAATGACCAAATCTTTACTATTAAATAGGAGTTGGTAATCGTAGGTCGCATCAAACATTAGGAGAATCTTGGCCATCCAATAAGACCGTCAAACAATGGATACGACTGTCAAAAACACCCACCAAGCAAGATTTAGCAGGGATCTGATGGACAATTAAAGGGCTAATTATTTTTTTCCAAACAATTTCATTTCTCACGAGCGCTAAGAAGGCATGTTATCAATTTCATATCACCGTAGCAAGTTTTTCTCCAAAAAAAAAAACAACAGACCAGTCAATCAGATAAATAAAATCAGATATTACTTACCAAAATAGTTTTCATTCTCCTACCTCCAACCGTGCACCAATATCCCCACTGTTCAATCCGCTTAAAACCAACGTCAATTATAACACATCTTGCTGCAACAACAATCTCCTGTATTTTTTGTCAAAAAAGTAATCTCATGTAATGCCACCTAATTAAGTTGCACTAATCACTCCCGTATCTCTTGGCAACCGCAGTATTAAAAAGTTGAATCTGTTCTGTTTACATCGGAGTCAACGTTTTTTTTGAAAGAAGGCAAAATAGTTGCCTTTTTTTATATAATATACAAAAGAGATGGCCAGCTTATAGGTAAAACGGGCCAAAAACGATACAATACGACGCAATACGTCAGCCCCGAGGCCGCTCTCCACACATGTCGACAACCAAAACGTCTAAGCGAACAAGGTTGACACCCAAACAGAAACACATCAACGCAACAAGACAGAGGCAAAAGACCAGAGTCGCCGCTTCGACATCCACGCTGGCCCAGGGCCGCGCTCCGCTTAGCCGAAGACGAAAATGCCAACGCCAACCACTAACACACACCAGGGGTCCCTCCGGCTAGCGTATCATCCAAAGCGAAGCCCCAAGAGGCAAACGACAAAAAAGCGTCGCCTGAACCCGAACCTGACGAGGTTTAATCTCGTCAATGCTCATTGTTATGAGCTTGGGTTTTGGAGAAGATGGGGATACTGGAGATCTCAGAACGGTTAGCAAACAAGCAACACGGGGACACGATGTTTACCCAGGTTCAGGCCCCCGGAGGGAAAACCCTACTCCTGCTTGTCTGCTCTTGATTACGTCGGAACCGAAAAGTACAAGGGTGCGCAGATGCAATCTGGCGTGGAGATGTGTATCCGGTGGTATGCGAAGTGCCCTCCTCGACGTGCCCTCCTAGCCTTCATATAGAGATAGGCAGGTCCTGGGCACAGATCAAGTCGGTTACAGGTTTTACGGTTTGCCCCTTTGAATATTCTATCTACTCTAGTCTTGTTCTCCAAGGATCCGAAGGCGTCATGGGCCCTGGCCACCCGAAAGTCTTCATGGGCCGGCGCATATTCTCGTGGGCCTTCCTTGGGCTGGACTATGTATGCTAAGATCGTGTACCCACAGGTATAACCATGTCAGTAGCCCCCGAGTGTTCAGTCGAATCGTAGATTCAGATAAGGACTCTTCAATCTTTCGGGTGCAGCTATCTCTTTTCGTTTAGAGAATAATTTGAGTGTGTAGGGATTGTTGATGCGTGTGCCTGACTCTCCCGACAGATCAGGGTCAGTTAACTGTCTTAAGACAAAACAACACGATCTTCTTTAGATTCGAGTCCCTTGACTCGAACCCGGAACATATGCTGACGTAATTCGACTCAGGCCGCGGAGGACTTACAGGAGTGGAATTCCAGTGAATTTTAAATGATGTACCCAACGCGTCCGTCGGGATTTTTCATCGCGCCTGCTGGCACGGATTCTCACTAGCAGAGCGCAGTCATGTGCATTGTCAGGCCATCAGATGATATCTGTAGGTCTTATCTTTGTGTCGCGGACACATCATACGAATGTTTATCACCGCAGAGGTGTTTCGGGTGACCAAGGAGAACGTTGCTCACTCGGCGTGAATTGGGGCAGAGTTGCCAAAAAATGTTTTTGCATACGGATCCGCAGGATCGCAATCGAAGATTCATAGGGTGTGGCTAGCGCTCCCTATGGGAGTAGCCCCCGAGTGTCTCTTCGAGTCGCAGACTCGAGAAGAGACTTTAATTCAGTATTTATTGACTTTTTAGGTCCGTAGGACACAAATTTTTCGGATGCCTGAATCCATCCTCCCTATGGGAGTAGCCCCCGAGTCCGTAGTGGAGTCGTAACTCGACGTAGGACTCGAAGAATAGTTTTTCGGGTGCACGGCCAGCGCTCCTGATAGGATTAGCCCCCGAGTAGTTAGTCGAATCGTAGATTCGAGTGAGTACTTTTAGCTATGTAGCCGAAGAATTGTAACCGTTGCTAGTATAGCTTTGATGACGTCAGTGCTGACGATCGGTAACCTCAAGCATCTGCGGCGCCAGAGATGACGTGACTGGATGAACATGGGTCCCACCTTCTGACTTTGAGTTGACTGGTCACGCGCGGCGTGGAGATAATTATGGCGTCGCCTCGATTTTCGTGCGTAGTGGACGGCGTGTTAGCGATGGTTCGCTGCTGTGCTGACACGTGGACGGTCAGATCTTGATGTTGCCTCTAGGTCTTCCCGATGGACGGTCATCGTGCATCGTCCTCGTCCTTATAATCATTGAGGAAAAGTGAGTTTGTTCTTCACCGCAGCCATTCTCCTTTCACTGCTCCCATCTTCTTTGAGCTTTCTCTCTACGTGCTGGAATTTCTTTGAACCTTTCCTTCCTTGTTTCTGCGTGCTCATCGTCACCACCGCCGCACTGCGATGGGGAAGTCCAAGAAGGTCTCCACCGCATTTGGTACCAGTGCTGCCGGCGGCGGCAAGAAGGGTTCCGCTGCCACCCGCGTCACCGATGGTGGCTGGCAGCGATCGGAGACTCTCGAGGGTGACCTCCGCAAGCCGTGTGAGCGGGGTCTGATCCCGCAGGATAGGGAGGCCGTCAGGGTTCCCGACAACGAGGTAATTCCCCGTCCTCCCGCTGGGTTTCGGGTCATGTTCATCGCTTTTGTCCTTCGGGGCCTTTCTTTCCCGATCCACGATTTCCTCCGTGGGTTGCTTTTTCTTTACGGCATCCAGCTTCATCATATTTCACCGAACTCGCTTCTTCATGTCGCCTGCTTCATCACATTTTGCGAGTGCTGGCTTGGTATCGAGCCGCACTTTGGCCTCTTTTGGAAGCTCTATTTCGTGAAGAGGCAATCTGGCTCTGATGGCGTGTATCCCATCGGCGGCTGCATCATTTCCCTTAGATCCAACTTTCTCTTCTTCTCCTTTTCTATGTCTGAATCTGTCCAGTACTGGCGGAGGCGTTGGTTTTACATCCGCGACTCCACAGTGGCCAGTCAGAACTTTGGTCTTGCTCCTTTTGACCCCTCCCAGAAAATCGAGCCAAAAAGGTCCTGGAAGAATGCGGTGACCCATCATACCACTGCATGTGTAGTACACTATAGTCGTTGACATGACATCCATAGAACACCATTCCGTAAATGTCACATCCCTCAGAGTGGTACAACAGAAACATTGCGGGTCCATATTACAAATGTACACACATTATTATTATTACAATACCGGAAGTTCAAGACTTCCAAAAGATTCAACTTACAAACCAAAATATAGTGTTTCAGCGGAATTTAAAAGTAGCAACTCCGACTAGGAGTTGAGCTCAGCAGCTTATTCTATAGAGTTCATGCTGCTCGGCTCCGTTAGTTACTACTAACTAGGTACTTAATTTGACTCGTTCTCATCGACACCATAGCGGATCTCGTAATCCACTCCTTCCACTCCTCCGGACAGATCAAGTTCCTCGTAGAACACATCTTATTGACATTCGGCTGCATACATTGGCACGTCTTTGGTATCCTCAGAGTCTAAGCAAGGGATCAAAGGAAATAATGAGTAACAACGTTACCCAACAAGTTCATTATATGCAAGGTGGGAAGTTTGATGCTCTAACTACCACCTCGGATTATAAATCCTTGGCACTATGCAGTTTTTGTAAATCTTTCTTCAAAGATTGATTTTATTCTGAAAAACTATGACAAGCAGCCTTCACAGGTTGACCAGAACTTTCATGGAGTTCCTTTCCTGCCGCGTTCGTAGCTCCTTCCCGGAACAGGGAGTAACAAGTTACAGTTCTTACACTCTGCAGAGGTGCGTTACTTTACCCATGAGAGATCAACTCCTTGTTGCATAACCGGGCGTACTTTCCCATCCACAATTCCATGATGTGGGGCCCAGTAGTTGGTCCAAGCCAATCACTGCCCCCTTTGCGATCCCGCATGCCTCCTTGGTGTACACCATGCCCACATAATGAATTACGGCAATGGTTTGTACAAACCGTTAGATGCCAGAACTATCGTGGGACGATGAGGGTTCCCACCCATATGCTACATATCCTCTACGAATTACTAATTAATATGCACGCTACAAGGATAACATCCATGACCTACACATCCGGCTTCATGTGAGAGGAAGAAGATACAACTGACTTCTCTGTCCCATTCCAAACCTCATGGCTAATGCGTAATATACGGCGCTAGAATCACTGATGCCAGGGGTTATTAAGTCCCTACTTGATCATCATTGTTGCAAATAGAACCCTAAGTTCTATTGCTCCATTATATCACCACTTAGGATGATATCTATGATTTCTTTATTTATGAAAATAATATTTTCTTTCTTTTATAGCATATATGATAACACACAATTTGCAAATACTTTGATAAAGACTCTTCAAAGGACATGAGCAAGTGATGAACTTGCCTTGTGATGGCAAGGTAGTGAAGTCTGATGCTTGCACTGGACCTTGAGCTTCTAGTTCTACAAAAACATCATTCTTGCCCGGTAAGAACAATATTTAAAGGAGCAAAGATGATTATGCAAGTAATGTAATGCATTTACCCCAAAAAGTTCCTTTTTTAGTAATAAAGGATTTATAAATATTACTTTTTAATATTTATAACATATATTGGGTTATTTTATTTTATTTTCTTTTTATTTGACTTTTATCGATTTAATAATTCTTTTAGGAATTATTAATTATGCATTAAAAATGGTGATTAAATATTTATTTAGTATTTTTCTAAAATACAACAATATTAATACATAATGAGAGTGAATTTTAATTAATTTTATCACCCTTCAATAATTTTGTAAAATTTAATAAGGAATATATAATTTACAAAATTCCTAATAAAATTTAAATGTATAAAATTTTATATTTTAATTTATTTGAGTAGTTTGGATTTTGGTGAATCCAAAAATATTTTATTTATAATTTTTGGACTTTTATTTTCTAGAATTTTATTAAGTCTAGGGGTATTTTGGTCTTTTCTTTTTATTGAAATAGGCCTGGAATTGTTTCTGGGATGATTATTCTTATTGGGCCCTAGTGGCCCATTTAGTTTTAGACAAAAGAGCCACCTCGAAGGGTCTGGCCCAGCTCGGCCCACTCCTCACTGCTTCTCTCTCCCTCGATCTTATCCTCTCCTCCTCTGACCCCGAGCTCGTGGCCGGCGATGCCGCCACCGTCGATTTCCGCCGCCGTCGGCCGTTCTGGTCGCCGCCATGGTGCAATTGGGGGCTGTCGACGACGCTCGTTCGTTCTATCCAATTGGATTTGATCCTAGGGCTCTCCTACAATGGGTCGATGCCTCTCTGAACCCTAGGGTTTGGGGTTTGGCATGTGTTCAAGTGCTACTGCCGCCGTCGTGGTCTCGCCTATGGTGGTGTGGTGGATTCGTGTGTCTTTGTGGCCGCTCACTGCGGTAGTGTTGCGCCCGGGATGCTCCCTGTGCCGCCGCGGGTTCGTCGGCCAATATGCTTCCTCTTCAATTTCTTCAGCGAGGACCTACGATGAGTTTGGTTCCTTCTCCCTGGTGCTTTCTGTGCTTGCTGATTTGATGCTAGATGTTGGTTGTGTCATCTCTTGCTACTGTCTGATTCAGATTAAGATGATCATCCATTTAGGGTTCCTGCTATGTGCTTGTTCATGTACTAGATGAATTGATTCATATTTGGATGGTCTATACACATGCTAAATGTTTATTGGCCTGAAGCTTGTTGTTTAAAAATGATAGATGATGTTCCTGGTGGCTTACTAGATGATTTGATGCTTAGATTGCATCTGATTAAGATGATATTGTTGTTTGGGAAACATGCTTGGTTAAACTAATGATCTGAAAGCTTTCCACTGTTTATTTGATTCATGGTCATGATTATGATAAGATACAACTACTGTCTTAGTGCTGTTAGCTTGGGAATTAACATGTGTTTTGAGATCATTATGATCTCAAACAGTGAAGTGTATCATAGGAATATCCTAGTTATGATTCTTGTTTTTCAGAAAAATGATTAGTTAGTTGATTGTCTGAATCTATGATGATTTACTGTCTTTCCTGATTCATATTGGATTGTTCTTGTGACACCATCATGTATGGCACACAAGTTTGATTCTAAACCATGGATTTGGTTAGTTTATGCTTAAGACAATCTTGGCTTTGAAAGATAAATATAGATGCTCTTATTTGAATTTCCTAAGACCAATGATGTTGGTCTGAGGCTTAGGGATTCAAATCTTATCTAATTGGTTCATCTAGATAGTCCTGGTAGTGGTACCAGCTATTCTTTATTGAATCAAAGCTTGGAAAAATGATAGTGAGCTTGATCATGTTATGGATCCTATGGATTTGTTCCTAAGGTGCTACCCTTCCTTTAGGGATGTGCCTAGAAATAGATCATAGGTATATGCATGATTGAATGGTAAAATATAGTTTGACAACCAGAGCAAGGATATTGCCCTGAGCTCTGGTTGGATCTTGGTACTTTGTTGTTTGCCTTTAGAGTTTAAAAGAAACCCCTATGATGGATTCACCCCACTTGGGTGCTTTCTGAGGGTTTGTTTTATAAAACAACACATGCTTTCTCTGAATAAGATGATTAGATTATGTGAAGGTTTTATGAAACTCACCACAGAATCTGATGATGGTGTAGTAAGTTGATGATGATGATCTTGATCTGGTTTTGCTGGACTCCTGTGCTTTCTCTTGAGCTAGCCTGCTCCTCCTAGCTCCTGGGCTTGATATTGATGTCCACCTGATCCATTCCCCTCCTTATGTCACCATCCTGGTGATGTTTGGTTGATCCTTGGTTGGTGTGGTTGATGTTGTGGTGCTTGGTTTAGCTGCTTTCTACACTGGCTGTTCTTGTGTGCTGTGTAGTGGGGTGATGCACTAGTGCCCCCCACAGTTGTGTTGTGGTTTTGTGATATTGGGCTATGCTTGTGAGGTCGACAGCACACCATATGCATGCTGGTGTGTGTCCAGCTTGTGTGCCTGCTATGCACTTGTGGATATGTTCAGAATCTGGATATTTACTTTTACCTGGTTACTTTCATCTGGCTGGTGAATTTGTCCCTCTTGGTTGTCATCTGACTTCTGGCTTTGAATTTATGAAAAATGGAATCTTTCCTATTGGTGAAACTTGCCCCTTTTATAACATTTCTCAATGATGAATTTGTCAAGTGCATTTCACTGACATGTCTGAGAGAAATAATACTAACACTAATCTTCTTTTGTTTTTTTATTTAGTCTTTGTTTTGCAGGTACAAAGATAAAGATGAAGATTTATTTTAGATTTAGATATAAGATAGTTAGTAAATATTCCATTGTAATTTTCTTATTCTTTTGTAATTTTATTTTATTATTCATGTAATTTTTATTTTATTTAATTGTAATAAAGATTATATTATTATTAATAAAGAATATTCCTATTCTTTGTAAATTTACTTTTGTAAGTTATGTGGATGACTCAAATAAGTTATAATTTTATAACTTCATTATATGTATTGATGATAAGAAATAGACTTTATATTCATTATTGTTTATCTTTGGATAGAATTCAAGTTGTAATATTTATCTCTTAATTGAATTAAGATTCAAAATTTATATCTAATTCATTTGAATTATAATTCAAACTCTCAAGTCTAATATTTCAAATCCATTTGAAAACACATAACTCCTTAAAATCATCTCAAAGTTTATAACAATCATCCTTTAAGACTAAACCTAATCTCAAAGTCTGAAAGAAACATTGATCACTTAGGTTTTTTATTTGGCGAAAATTTTACCCACATTTTCATAGATGAATGCATGCAACAATTCATATTCCTAAATCTACCCTTCGTTAGGTCCTAAATGCTGGGATGTTACAAAGAACCACATCTTGGATGGCGAGGTGGCGGAGATAGAGGGGCTCTATCGTCGGGTGGAGGATCTTCAGTTGATTCTGGATAAGGAGGTGAACGGTGTTGATATCATCCGCACCTTCATCAAACGTCGGGTGCAGCCGCTCTAGGCCAGGGTGCACCCGATGTTCCTTTATTCTGGTCGCCACGATCCGACTAGGGTTTCGGCTGAAGAGTTTTCCAGGGAGGATCTTGACAGGATTCTTCGTCCGCTGCTGAAGTACAAGGCTGGAGAGGATCTCCCGGGGAAGTCGCTCACTCCTCCATTCGCCGCCTCTCGTTCGATTCCACGGGTGTAGATCCAGGGCATGCGCATAGCACTTTTTTCGACTTTGTTTTTCTTGCCCTTGCGTGTGTTCTGAAAGTTTGCTTCTTTTGTGCAGGAGTTCAAGGTACCGGGCATGTCGCCTCCACTACCCGAACTATTTCCGGATGCGCCGGACAATGAGGGAGTGGATTCCATGTCTGAGCTTCCCTCAGCGCGATCGCCAGTGGAAGAAACTTTTGAGTCTAGCGAGGAGCAGACTCGAAAGCGGACGCAGAGCTCGAGCGAGTCGTCGGATGCTTCAACTCCGCCGTTTCCTAGGAACCCATTATGCCTTGAGCGTCACAGTGGGGGTCATGGTGGCTCTTCTTCTCCGGTTCCGGCCGTGCCCGTGCGAGCTGTGGCACGAAGCGGAAGAAGGAAGAGAAGAAAGAAGAGAAGAAGGAAGAAAAGAAAGGCAGGAGGTCCCCTCCTGTCTTCGACTTGAGTGATTTCGACTCATAAGCATCTGCCATTGCTTTGTCTCTTTTTGTCTTTGTCCGTGTGCTTGTCTGATGTTTTCTTTCGCAGCCACTCTTCTGATGGCTCTTTCAGCGATGGCGCTCGGGAGATGGTGGGGGAGTCGAAGGTTGCTCCTCCTGTTCCTCAGATGGTGGCCACCTCTGAGGGCACTGCTTCGAAGCCTTCTCCGCAGGAGGCTCGGGTGGTTGTCCCTCAGAAGACTACGGCAAACCTTCAGAGTCGCCGTCTAACCACGTAAGTGTTTTTGTTTTTTTTCGCGGGGGGAGCCCCCGAGCACTTTCGAATGATCTGCTGATCATTTTTGCTTCGTGTCTCGGGGGGAGCCCCCGAGCATCTTTTGGGTGATCTGCTGATCATTTTTGCTTCCTGTCTTGGGGGGAGCCCCCGAGCATCTTTCCGGTGATCTGCTGATCATGCCTTTCTTCCTTTTTTTGTACGTGCCTCGGGGGAGCCCCAGAGTGTTCTTTTCGTGTGTGTACTTTTCCTTGCTCGTTCCTGGGGTGCAGCCCCCGAGCCTTTCTTTTGACAAGTTGTGTCTTGTTGCAGCCTTTTGTGCAAGGCGCCAATCAGCTGGTGCAGCAGCACCTGGTGTTGGAGGCCAGTTTCAAGCAGCTTCAGGGTACGTTCATGAGTTGGTCTGTTTTCGTCTTCCACTGCTTTCTTTTCCTTTGATCTGATTAGTGTTCTTGTTGTTTGCAGAGGAGAACAATACCACCCTCCACGATCTTGATGCTCTCAAAAAGAGCCTTAGGAGAGCGGAGAAGAAGGCCGAGGATGTCGTTGGTGCGAAGGAGCGCCTCGAGTAGGAGCTAGCCGACGCAGCTACGGCCAAGGAACGCCTGCAGCAGGAGGCTACGGACCGCGAGGAGCAACTCGCCACCGCTGCGGCCTCGCGCGAGAAGGAGGTAGCCAGCAAGCTGATGCTGCCAAGGCTATTTCGGGTGAGTGGTTTCGCCTGTTCTTTTTCAGCTTCCTTGTACTCCTTGTTTTGCTTGGTTTTCACGTTGTTTCTTTCGTTTGTTTAGATGCCGCAGGCATCAAGTTTGACCGCGGTGCTCTGGAACACGGAAGTGCTCTGGATGATGCCAATGCGGCGGTCGAAGACCGCTGCAGTACCATGGTCGGCTCGCTCGCCAAGGCCAAGGAGGCTCTTGGGCGCTTCTATAAGGAGCTCGTCCCCAAGGGAGTCGCCCTCAAGGATGTCGACTCGTTGGCGGATGCGCTGTCAGCCGAAGCGCCCGCGGCGTACAAGCGCAAGCAGAAAGGCATCGGTGCATCCGTGGGGCTGGCGATGGCCCTGGTGTCTAGAGCGGAGCTGGATCTTCATTAGGTCACCTCCCAGATGCCGACAGCTGCTGACGTATCCAAGGTAGCCTTTGCCCTCTACGCTGCCCGTTGTAAACGTTATGGGCCGAAGTTGATTGACTTGCTGGTGAAGTACGCGGCGAGGCAGCAGGGGGAGGCCAAGAGCAGGCAGTCTGGCTCCGAGGCTACTCAAGATGCAGCTTCTTAGGCCAAGTAGTTGTAGGATAGCTTTTGTTTCTTTTGGTCTGATGTATCTATGAACACTCCTTGTGCCACGCAGTGGCTTTTTCTGTATATAATGAGTCTCCAAGTTGTTTGCTCATTCGTGCATTTATTTATATTCTTTCCTTCCTTTCCTCTAGGGACCTTCTGGTGATGATCCCGTTAGCACTTCGCCCGCGCCGCAGCTGCGGCCATCCTTGGATGATGCGTCGCAGCTTGTGTTTCTTTGTGACCACATTCGTAGTCTTGAGAAAGAATTGCTTGGAGTGCACGGCCACGCCGATGTTTGGAAATCGAAGGCGGAGCGGGCTGCTGCCAGAGAGGAGTATTTGATGGGGGAGTTGTGTTGTCTGGCCGAACAACTTCAATGTGAGTTTTCGAGCTGCTGCTCAATTTTTGGATGCGCCTGTTGGCTTGTCATCTTACTTTGCAGGTGTTGCAGGTGCTAACCTTGTTCCTAAGGAGGAAAAGGAGCGTGTTGCTGTTAGGATCAACTGCCTGACCCAATAGGACATGGAGGCCGGTGGTTTTTTCTGGATGGACCGCGATCGTGCCATGGTCCTTGTGACGGTGCAGGATCGTGTTCACCAGGTGTCGCGGGTGTTGCTTCAAGCGAAGGCTTCGTTGACGTCAGTTCTTCACGTGATGTTTCCCCTAGATGAGGCACCATCGACTTTATGGGGCCTGCTGGCGAAGTTTCGGGATGTGCATCATGTCAGGGAGCTGGTGCGGCATTAGCTAGTTGCAGGGGTAAAGGCTGCGCTTTCCCTCGTGCGGCTACATCGTCCTGATGTGGACCTTGCTGCTGTGGCAGCTAGGCCGCCTCTTCGGCCGGATGGTGGTGTGTGGGATATGCGTCCACATTATGCGGCTGTAAGGAAGTATGCCGAACAAATTGTAGATCTCTTTGAGCAGCGTGCGCAGGTGATTCTTCAGAATAGGTAGGACCTGTAAAAAGGTAGATGTAAAATTTGTATTTATTCGGCTGGGCGTATTATGCCCTTTGCTGTAAAGGTTTGTTGTTGTTAGCATGTGGTGCTTGTTTGTGTGCGTGTCCTTTTTGTTAGCCTTACGTGGTCAGCTACTCAGGTGTACACGCGTTATCCTCGGTCGACGAAGTCGTGAGGTGAGGGGAGCCCCCCGAGTGTGTTGTAACATGAAGAAAAATGCGAATAATAGACAAATTTTTTGGGGCGAGACACTTAGCTTTATTCATATCGTTAGGAGGAGGTACATTGTTCGACTGAGTAGCTCTGGCTGAATAGCCTTATTTCAAGTAAAAAGGGGGGCACAGCTAGGGGTAGAAGCGTCGCAGTTGTGCGACGTTCCATGGGTTGGAGTATGAGACTCCAGACTCCACGTGTTTGAGGCGATAGGCGCCACCTGGGATGACTTCAGTGAGTATGTATGGTCCTTCCCAGGGCGACTCGAGCTTCTTCGGTCGCTCCTACTTGAGTCGCAAGACTAGGTCTCCTTCGACGAAGGACCTTGGGCACAGCCGACGGCTGTGATAGTTGCGGAGGCTCTGCTGATAGACCGCTGATCGAGCTGTGGCTATGTCGCGTGCCTCGTCGAGTGTGTTGACGGCGTCTTCGATTGCGGACGTTGATTCGGCTTCGCTGTAAGCGACGACCCGTGGGGCCTTGTGGCGTACCTCCGCAGGCAGCACAGCTTCGGCTCTGTGCACCATGAAGAAGGGCGTGTAGCCAGTTGAGCTGTTTGGCGCCGTGCGTAAGATCTAGAGTACGGAGGGCAGCTCTTGCGTCCAGGCTCCTGCGAGTCGCTGGAGTGGGCTCATTAGGCGCTTCTTGATGCCACCACCGACGAGGGCGTTGGCCTTTTCGACCTGCCCGTTTGTTTGCGGGTGCGCCATGAAGGCGTATGTGATTTTGATTCCGAGGTCTTCGTAGAAGTCCTGGAATTCCTTGGAGATGAAGTTTGACCCATTGTCGGTGATGATGCTGTGCGGCACGCCGAACTTGTAAACAATGGATTCGAAGAACTTGATGGATGTTTTGCCCTTTTGGTTAGTAACGGGCATGGCCTCGATCCACTTGGTGAATTTGTCGAGTGTGACCAGGAGGTAGACGTGCCCTCCTTTCGAGGACTTGGGCAGTTTGCCTATCATGTCGAGGCCCCATTAGGCGAAAGGCCAGGGTAGGGGTATGGGCTTGAGCTCCGATCCTGGTGCGTGCGGTTTATCTGCGAACCTCTGGCACCCGTTTTACCTTCGGACGATGTCTTTGGCGTCGTTCATGGCTGTTGGCCAGTAGAACCCAGATCGTAGAGCTTTGGCGACAAGGGCGCGGCTGCCTGCATGATGGCCGCAGATGCCCTCGTGGATGTCTTGGAGGATGGTTTTGCCATCACTGATGGTGACGCACCTTTGGAGTACACCCGAAATGCTGCGCTTGTACAGCTCGCCATTGATGATGGTGAAGGCCTTGGACCGGCAAGATATGCACCGGGCATCTGTCGGGCTGTCAGGCAGCTCCCTGTCTATCAGATATCGGAGGTATGGCTGTGTCCATGTTTCTTCCACTGCCATGACCTGCATTAGGTTGACCACTGCGACCTCTATGTCGAGTTTTTCTGGTCCTTCCTGTCCTTCGGGTAGCGCAGCCCCCAATTGTTCTGCCTCTTCGGGTGATCCATTGGGGAATTTCCTTTTGATGGATGACACGCAGATCTGTTCGAGGAACACACCTGGTGGCACCCGTGCGCAGGTGGATCCGATGTTGGCGAGTATGTCGGCCTCTTCGTTGCTTTCTCTCCCAACGTGTTGAAGATCGCAGGCGTCAAAGTCTCCTTCGAGTGCGTTGTAGAGTGCGCGGTACGCAATCATGTTGGCGGCATGTGCATCGCACTCGTTCATCGTCTGCTGGACGACGGGGTTCGAGTCTTCGTAGATGAATAGGCGCGTTGCGCCGCAGATCTTGGCCATCGTCATGTCGTGGATGAGGGCCTCGTACTCGGCCTCGTTGTTGGAGGCTCGAAATTTCATCCAGAGGACGTACTTCATCTTGTCGCCCTACGGGGAGGTCAGTATGACCCTGGCTCCTCCTCCGGCCTCGCGCTCTGATCCGTCGAAGTGCATCGTCCATGACTGTGTCATGTACGGTGTGTCTGGCAGCTGCAGTTCCATCCAGTGGACAAGGAAGTCCGGAAGGACCTGAGACTTGATCGCGTGGCGCTTCTCGTAGACGATGTCTAGTGGCGAAAGATCGATGCCCCACAGGGCCACACGTCATGTGGCCTCCGGGTTGTTCAGGATGCTGTTCAGAGGTGCTTCGTTGACGACCATCACCTGATGCTCCTGGAAGTAGTGGCTCAGCCGACGAGCCGTCATGAACACGCCATAGGCGAGTTTCTGGTAATGAGGGTACCTCTGCTTTGTTGGTGTCAATACCTCGCTGAGGTAGTAGATCGGGCGTTGGACCCCGTGGGTCTTGCCATCTTCAGGTCTTTCGACCACAAGCACGGTGCTTACCACCTGGTGCGTAGCTGCTATGTATAGTAGTAGAGGTTCGCGCTCTTTTGGCGTGACCAAGACGGGCGAGGTAGAGAGCAGCCTCTTTAGATCTTCGAATGCGTCGTCCGCTTCAGGCGTCCATTCGAATTTGTCTGCTTTGCGCAGCAACTGATAGAAGGGAAGGGCCTTTTCGCCCATGCGGCTGATGAACCTGCTTAACGCCGCAATTCGCCCGACAAGCTGCTGGACGCCCTTGAGGTTCTTCGGTTTCTCCATAGCCATTATGGCCCGGATTTTCTTCGGGTTCGCTTCGATTCCTCGCCGGGAGATGAAGTAGCCTAGCAGCTGACCAGATGGGACGCCGAAGGCGCACTTTTCTGGGTTTAGCTTGATCTTGTATCGATCAAGGTTGTCGAACGTCTCGCGGAGATCGTCGATGAGGGTCTTGGCCTCCCTTGTTTTGATTACTATGTCGTCGACATAGACTTAGATGTTGCGGCCGATCTGGTCCTTCAGGCATGCCTGCATGTACCGTTGGTACGTGGCGCCTGCGTTCTTTAGCTCGAAGGGCATTGTGTTGTAGCAGAACACTCCGAACGGCGTGATGAACGCCGTTTCTCCTGATCTTCGACCTTCAGCCGAATCTGGTTGTAGTCTGAGTAGGCGTCAAGGAAGGAGAGCTTCTCGCATCCCGCAGTCGAATCGATGATCTGATCTATCCGAGGGAGAGGAAAATGATCCTTCGGGCAGTGCTTGTTTAGTGATGTAAAGTCCATGCACATCTGCAGGATGTCCGTGTCCTTTTTGGGGACCATCGCGGTATTGGTGAGCCACTCGCTCTCCTTGATCTCCCTGATGAAGTTGGCGTCGAGTAGTCAGTTGACTTCGACTCCGTTAGCTTCGGCCCGCGGCTCAGATAGTCGTCGGATGGACTGTTTGACGGGCTTGGCGCCCGGAAAGAAGTTGAGGGCGTGCTCGGCAAATTCTCTAAGAACTCCTGGCATGTCCGTAGGACACCAGGCGAAGATTTCCCTGCGCTCACCGAGAAATTCGACGAGCGCGCTTTCCTATGCGGGGCTGAGGTCGTTGGCGATCAGTGCCGTCTTGGAGGCGTCCGTCGGGTGGACCTGCACCTTCTTTGTGTTGACGGTGGAGTCGAAAAACATGTCTGGTGCGTTTTTCTTGCGACTGGGGGTGCCCCATTGTCCGTCACCTCTCGGAGCCTTATGAGCTCCTCGTGCATGCCGAATGACTAGGAGATTCTGTTGAAGTCCCTGTCGCAGTGGTCCGATCGGGTGGAGCTCCCGTGGACTGTGATGACGCCCCTTGGTCCTGGCGTCTTGAGTAGCAGGTACGCATAGTGCGGTACCGCCAGGAATCGTGCGAATGCTACACGCCCGAGGATGGCATGGTATTGTGATGGCCAGTCCACCACTTCGAACTCGAGTCGCTCGCACCGAAAGTTATCGGGTTTGCCGAAGATGACGTCGTGCCATATATTTCCCAGGGGAAATATGCCCTTCCCTGGGACGATGCCGTGGAACGTTGTGTCGGATTGTTCCAGGCTGCACAGCGGGATCCGCATTGCTGCTAAGGTACTGGCGAACATCAGATTGATACCGCTGCCGCCGTCCATGAAGACGCAGCTCATGTCGAACCCTCCGATCTGCGCCTCAAGCACCAGGGCAGCATGACCTGGGCGAGGGACCTGGCAAGGGTGATCCGAACGGCTGAACGTGATGCAGGACTCCGATCCGCTGAGGTACTCAGGGATGGCGGGTGGAGCGGTCACATCCAGATTGATCTGACGGGTGATTTTCTTATGCACCTTGTTCGTTGGGTGCCCTTTTTGGATCATCAGTGATACTTTCGGCGCGGGGTACCCATGCCCACCGTTATTCTGCGCGGGTGCGATTGGGTGGTTTGAAGGTCCCGCAGGTGGTGGTGGAGGAGCTCCATGTGCGATCTCGCCTGGTGCGGGTGCGTTCCCGTATCCAGGGTTCAGAGCTTGCTGCCTCATCTGAGCCATGCTCTCGCTGAGTTTCTGGAACTCACGGCAGTCCTTGAGCATGTGGCTTGCCTTCTTTTTACCATCCTGCTTATCGATGTAGAAGTGGATGGTACATGGACCCGACAGTTTGTCGTATGTCGAGGGTCCTTCGTCGCGGCCGCGACGTTGCCATGACTGCGTTGGGCGTCCTCCGTCACGAAAGTTGCTTCCGCGGTATCCGCCGCTGCTGCGGTTGCCGTCGCTGCGGCGGTCAGCGTAGCCAGCCGCTACCATGTCGGGTCCATCGCGATCGTCGTAGATGCACGATCTTCTCTTGCTATGGCATTCACGTCGCCGGCCGTAGTCATCTTCCTCCTCCGAGTGCGCTCGGTGGACGGAGTCCTCGCCATCTACCCACCTGTTGGTGATGTCCATGAGGTGATCGAGTGTCTTGGGCTTGACGCGCCCAAGTTCTTCCTTGAAGTCCGGGCGCTTGACGCCATCCTTGAAGGCATCGATAGCATTCTCCTCAGAGATGTGTGCCGCGGAGTTTTTGGTGTTGGACCAACGTAATATGTACGAGCGAATGGATTCGCCCGTTCGTTGGGTGTAGGCCCGCAGCTCCTCGATCGAGGCTAGCCTCTTGCTGGTGCCTTTGAAGTTTCGGATGAAACTGTACGCCAGTTCCTCCCAGCTTCGGATGGATCCTGAGGATAGGCTGCTGAGCCAGATCCGGGCTACGCCTGTCAGCTGCAGCTGAAGGCATTGCATGGCGGTTTCCTTGTTTCCGCCATGTAGCTTGACGAACGACAGATGGTCGCTGAGCGATGCCTTGGGGTCATGTGTGCCGTCAAACTTCGGAGTATCCGAAGAAAGCTTGAAGTTCCGCGACATCTGTGTCCGCCGAACGGATCTGCTGAAGCATCGGGCTCCGCAGAGTTCTCCTTCATCATCGTCCTCTTCAGATTCGGACGAGCAGACGCGCTTGGCGCGCGCTTTGTCGATCTTGCGCTGGGTGAGCTCGCTTCGAGCGTCATAATCGCGGCTGCGATGACGCCATCTTTTGTGCCTTTGAGGTAGGTTGTGCTCTTCATCCTCGGATGAGGGCGAGGGGCTGCGGTTGAATCTGACCGCAGCCTTCTTTGGATCCGCAGGAGCTTCTCCGTGGAGCGCAGCTCCAATGAGTCCGAGCCCGGTAAGCGCGAACTTGTGCATGGCCCTTTTCCGGTCCCCTACCAGAGGTTTATGGGACGCGAGGTATGCTGTGGCTGCCATGATCACAGCTTGCGGTGTCTTTGGGATGATGTTGCCGTCGGCATCCATCTCCATAAAAGACGTGTTGAGGGTTCGAGTCACCTCGCGACGTGCCTTGGGGTCCAAGTTCTCCGTGCGAGAAAGGTGCTTGTTGGCCTTGTTGCCGTGTGAGCTGGAGCCGCCCATGGCGGAGAGCGCAGCTCGCCACGCACTGGATTCCGCGGCTGCTTGCTTGTGTTTTTCGAGATCCTCTTGCATCTTCACCTGCTTCTTGTGCTCTTCGACTAGGAGCAGGTGGTACACCATCAGCCGGTCCCGTGAGGCACCCGCGGGCAGGATCTTGTTGCCTGCCACGGCTTCGCGTGCTTGAGCCCATCCAGCCTCGCTGAGGTGGATGACCTGATTGGGATCGGTGTCCTCCTCGTTGGGCGGGGGGACTTGTTGGAATTATGCCCTAGAGGCAATAATAAAGATGTTATTATTATAATTCTTGTTCATAATAAAGTTTATATTCCATGCTAGAATTGTATTAAGCGGAAACTTTAATACTTGTGTGGTTTGTGAACAACACCGTGTCCCTAGTATGCCTCTATGGACTAGCTCATTGATTAATGATGGTTAAGGTTTCGTAACCATAGACATGAGTTGTCGATTAATAATGAGATCATATCATTGGGAGAATGATATGATGGACAGACCCAAACTAAGCGGAGCAATTAGATCGTGTCATCGTGATCATCGTTGTGAAGCTTTTCTTATGTCAAATATTGTATTCCTTAGACCATGAGATAATGCAACTCCCTGGTATCGGAGGAAAGTTTTGAGGTCATCAAACGTATCCTATGAGAGGGTGATCATAAAGGTGTCTCTCAGGTGATCGGAAAGTACCTGTTGGGTTGTAAGTATCGAGATGGGATTTGTCCCTCCCAAGTCGGAGAGATATACTTCGGGCCCACTCGGTAATCAATATCAACACCGCTTGCAAACATGTGGTTAAGGAGTTAATCACAAAGTGATATCGGATTACGGAACGAGTAAAGTACTTGCTGTGAACGAGATTGAACTAGGTATGACAGTACCGACGATCAAATCTCGGGCAAGTAAAACATCGCGAGACGAAGGGAATATATATGGGATTGATTGAATCCTGGCATCATGGTTCATCCGATATGATCATGGATGAATGTGTGGAGTCTCGGATGAGATCCAGGACATCACGAGAGGTTCCGGAATGGTCCGGAGAATAAGATTCATATAAGGCAAAGCAGATTTTGGAGTTCGGAATTGTTTCGGGTTAATCGGTATTGTACCGGAAGCTTCTAGAACCTTCCGAAGTGGGACCAACATGGCTCCACTTGTCGGGAGGGGGCGTGAGACTATGAGGGAGTGCCCTAGCCGCATTGGGCCAGGGGAACAAGGCCCCATAGGGCCCAGCCTACCAAACCCTAGGGAAACCCTAGGGGGGCTTCTAGAAGGGGGGGAACTTGCCCCCCACTCCTCCCTCCTTTGGCCGCCGGCCTAGGGCTTGGGGGAGGGGAAAGGGCCAGCCGCCCACCCCTCTATATAAAGAGGGCTGGGGGCGCACCCATCCCACACCTCCTCCTCAACCCTAGCCGCCCTGCTACCCCTCCTCTCTCTCTCCCTCCCGACTGCGCGTAGGCGAAGCCCTGCCGCAGAAACTCTCCACTGCTTGCACCGCGCCGTCGCGTTGTAGATCCAATCCATCTCTCCACCCTACTTGCTGGACCAAGGAAGGAGGAGACGTCGAGGTGCCGCATGTGTGCATCTCTCGGAGGCATCGCCACTTGCGGTGTTAGATCGGATCGGATCGCGAGGAGGAGAAGCGAGTACGACTACATCACCCACGTTCCGTCGAACATTCCGCTGTGCGAATCTTCAAGGGTATGAAGATCTCATCTATCCCCCCTCGTTGTTTGCATATCCTAGATTAGATCTTGGCTTTCCCGTTCGCATCCGTAGATTTTTTTTGATTTACTATGATGCGAAACCCTTCAGTGGTATCAGAGCTAGACCTGTGCGTAGATGTGTTTCACGAGTAGAACGCAATATGGTTGTTGCAGGCGTTGATGTTTTCTGTTGCAAGCCTCTTGTTTGTGTACTTCTTATGACGCGGGATAGTGAGATCGAAGCGGTCCAGGCCAACCTTACGCGACCTCGTTCGCAAGACCGGCTCCGCACTTGACGTGTGGCTTGTTCCACACATGCGGCTGGTGGATGCCAGTTTCTCTCACTATAGTTATCATGGGATTTACACCAAAGTTTGGCAACCATAATATCACCGTTGTGGCTTTCCATATGTAAGAATCGTTCTTAGCTTGCTACTCCCATAAGCCACGTAAAACATGCAACAACAAAGTAGAGGCGTCTAACTTGTTTTTGCAGGGAGTGTTTTCTGTGATATGGTATGGCCCAAGATGTGATGTGTATGTTGTATGCGATGATCATGTTTTGTAATGTTTCACGGCTTGCATGTCGATGAGTACACAACCGGTAGGAGCCATATGGTTGTCTTTATAATTGTGTATGACCTGTGTGTCAACTTCTTATACGCCATGTAATAGCTTTACTTTATCACTAAGTAGTTAGCAATAATTGTAGTTGCTATTCGTGGTGGAGGCAATCATGGTGGATTGATGGAGATCATGCCGGCACACACAAGATGGAGATCATTGCACGCAGATTGGCTATACCATGTCACATAAAGTTATATGCATGTGATGTTTATCCTTTTATGTATCTTATTATGCTTAGATCGCGACGGTAGCATTATAAGATGATTCCTCACTTAAAGATCAAGATAAAACTGTGTTCTCCCCATGTATGCACCGCTATGAAAGTTCCGTGTTCAAGCATCACGTGATGATCGGGTGCTATAAACTCTACGTTCACATACAACGGGTGCAAGCCAGTTTTGCACACGCGGAACTACTTGGGTTTGACTTGACGAGCCTAGCATGTACAGACATGGCCTCGGAACACACGAACCGAAAGGTTAAGCATGAGTCATATGAATGATATGATCGACACTTTGTTGTCCACCATTGAAACCACATCTCTTCTCGTGAAGATCGGATTAGGTGTGGTGAATTTGGATCATGTTCACTAAACAACTTGAGGGATGTTGAATTTAGTGGGAGTTCATCTAGTAATTTTATTAAGTTGAACTAGTTATCATGAACATAGTCTAAATTGTACTTGGAAATTTTGTAGATCAAATGGCTTAGTCCAACTTCAACTTCAATGTTTTTGCTGAGAAAGAAAAGCTTAAGAACAATGGGTATAACTTCACCAACTGGTTCCGCAATCTGAGAATAATTCTCGCTGGCGGACAAAAGTACTATGTCCTTGAGAATGCGCTAGGTGACGCCCCTGCTGTAGATGCGCGGGCTGATGAGAAAGCTGTTTATTAGTCACGCAAAGATGATTATGGTGTGATTAAGAGCACCATGTTGTTTGCTATGGAATCAGACCTTCAAAATCGTTTTGAAGATTACCCCGGGCACTTTGAGATTCTTGAGGAACTGAAAACTATGTTTCAGACTCATGCCCGTTCTGAGAGATTTGAGATCTCTGAGAAATTCTTTAACTGCAAGATGGAGGAAGGGAGTTCCGTTAGTGAGCACGCCATAAAGATGTCGGGCTACACTCAACGCCTTGAGAAACTGGACTGCAAGATTCCAGAGGAGCTCAAGATTGACAGGGTTCTGCAATCACTCCCTCCTAGCTACAAAAGTTTTGTAGTTACTCATAATCAGATTGGTTCCACTGATACGATCACCGAGCTCTTCGCTAAGCTGAAAGCTGTGGAGGTGGACATCAAGAAGGATAATCATGTGTTGATGGTCAACAAGCCCCCCAGCTTTAAGAAAGGTAAGGGTGCAAAGAAGCCCTTCAAGAAAGGCAGCGGCAAGCGCGTTGCCCCTGCTGAGAAGAAGCTCAAGTCTGGACCTAAGCCGGACACTGAGTGCTTCTATTGCAAGGACAAGGGTCACTGGAAGCGCAACTGTCCGAAGTACTTAGCGGACAAGAAGGCTGGCACCATCAAAGGTATATTTGATATACATGTTATTGATGTTTTCCTTACTAGCCCTCATTGTAGTGCCTGGGTATTTGATACTGGTTCAGTTGCTAATATTTGTAACTCGAAACAGGAGCTACGGAATAGACGGCGGCTAGCGAGGGATGAGGTGACGATGCGCGTTGGCAACGGATCAAGAGTTGATGTGATGGCTGTCGGCACACTCTCCTTAGTTTTACCTTCGGGATTAGTTTTAAACCTCAATAAATGTTATTATGTGCCTGCGTTGAGCATGAACATCATATCTGGATCGTGTTTATTGCAAGACGATTATTCATTTAAATCTGAGAATAATGGTTGTTCTATTTATATGAGTAACATCTTTTATGGTCATGCACCTGC
Source organism: Avena longiglumis (assembly GCA_030063025.1). Taxonomy (NCBI): domain Eukaryota; kingdom Viridiplantae; phylum Streptophyta; class Magnoliopsida; order Poales; family Poaceae; genus Avena; species Avena longiglumis. The sequence goes on from CP125975.1 coordinate 520,185,055, forward strand.
TGTGAATGGTTTATTTCTTCTGAATCTCGAAAGGGATGAAACACACATCCATAACATTGAGGCTAAGAGATGCAAGGTAGATAGTGATAATACTGTTTATTTGTGGCACTGCCGTCTAGGTCATATTGGTGTAAAACGCATGAAGAAACTCCATTCTGATGGACTTTTGGAGTCTCTTGATTTTGAATCATTTGACACATGCGAACCATGCCTCATGGTCAAGATGATCAAAACCCCGTTCTCCGGAATGATGGAGCGAGCAACAGACTTGTTGGAAATCATACATACCGATGTATGCGGACCGATCAGTGTTTCGACGCGCGGTGGATATCGCTATTTTCTCACTTTTACCGATAACTTAAGTAGATATGGGTATATCTATTTAATAAAACATAAATCTGAAACATTTGAAAAGTTCAAAGAATTTCAGAATGAAGTGGAAAACCATCGTAACAGAAAGATTAAGTTTCTACGATCCGATCGTGGAGGTGAATATTTGAGTTATGATTTTCTCACGCATCTTAAAGCAAGCGGAATCGTTTCGCAACTCACGCCACCCGGAACACCACAGCACAATGGTGTGTCTGAACGCAGGAATTGAACTCTATTAGATATGGTACGATCAATGATGTCTCTTACTGATTTGCCGTTATCATTTTGGGGTTATGCATTAGAAACCGCTGCATTCTCTTTAAATAGGGCACCATCTAAATCCGTTGAGAAGACACCGTATGAACTATGGTTTGGTGCTAAACCTAAGTTGTCGTTTCTTAAAGTTTGGGGATGCGAAGCTTACGTCAAGAAGTTGATGCCGGACAAGCTCGAACTCAAAGCGGAGAAATGCGTCTTCATAGGATACCCTAAGGAAACTATTGGGTATACCTTCTATCACAGAACCGAAGGCAAAGTTTTTGTCGCAAAGAACGGATCCTTTCTTGAGAAGGAGTTTCTCTCGAAAGAAGTGAGTGGGATGAAAGTAGAGCTAGACGAGGTTGTTGAACCTTCTCTTGAATTGGAGAGTAGCGCAGCACCTGAAATTGTTCCAGTGCCGCCTGCACCAACAATAGAGGAAGCTAATGACAAGGATCATGAAGCTTCGGACGATGCTACTACTGAACGTCGCAGGTCGACATGGTCGCGTGACCCTCCTGAGTGGTACGGCAACCCTGTCTTAACTGTCTTGTTAGTAGATGACAGTGAACCTGCGAACTATGAGGAAGCGATGATGATCCCAGACTCTGAGAAATGGCTAGAGGCCATGAAATCTGAATTGGGATCCATGAGCAAAAACCAAGTATGGACTTTGGTGGACCCTCCCAGCGACCGAAAGGCCGTTGAGTGCAAATGGATCTTCAAGAAGAAAACGGACGCGGATGGTAATGTTACCGTCTATAAAGCACGACTTGTCGCGAAAGGTTTTCGACAAGTTCAAGGTGTAGACTACGATAAGACTTTCTCTCCCGTAGTGATGTTTAAGTCCAATTCGGATTTTATTAGCAATTGCTGCGTTTCATGATTATGAAATATGGCAGATGGATGTCAAGACTGCGTTCCTCAATGGCAACATTGATGAAGAGTTGTATATGATGCAACCCGAAGGTTTTGTCGATCCTAAGGATGCTGATAAAGTGTGCAAACTTCAGCGTTCCATTTATGGACTGAAGCAAGCATCTCGGAGTTGGAACCTTCGTTTTTATCAAGTGATCAAGAGCTTTGGATTTGTTCCAAATTGCTACGAAGCTTGTATCTACAAGAAAGTGAGTGGGAGCTTAGTGACATTTCTGGTACTATATGTGGATGACATATTGATTATTGGAAATGACATTGACATGCTTAACAATGTGAAGAGTTATTTGAACAAATGTTTTTCAATGAAAGACCTAGGGGAAGCTGCTTATATATTGGGCATCAAAATCTATAGAGATATACAAAGACGCGTGATAGCTTTAAGCCAGAGTACATACCTAGACAAAGTTCTGAAAAGGTTCAGAATGGATAAGGCAAAGAAAGGTTCAGTGCCTATGTTGTAAGGTAAGATATTGAGCAAGGCTCAGTGTCCAGCTATGGTAAATGATAGAGAAGCTATGAACAAAGTGCCTTATGCCTCGGCCATAGGTTCTATCATGGATGCCATGCTGTGTACTAGACCAGATGTGTCCAATGTTGTTAGCTTGACGAACAGGTACCAAAGTGATCCAGGAGTGGAACACTGGATAGCCGCGAAGAACATCCTAAAGTACTTGAATAGGACTAAAGAAATGTTCTTAGTCTATGGAGGTGATGAACAGCTCGTCGTAAAGGGTTACGTCGATGCTAGTTTCGACACCGACAAGGATGATTCTAAATCTCAGACAGGATACGTTTATATTTTGAATGGAGGAGCTGTGAGCTGGAGAAGCTGCAAGCAAAGCGTGATCGTGGGATCTACAGTAGAAGCGGAATACATGGCTGCTGCAGAAGCGTCAAGTGAAGTAGTTTGGATCAGGAACTTCATCACTGAGCTTGGCGTGGTTCCAAGTGCCTTGGACCCACTGTAGATATTGTGTGACAACACTGGCGCCATAGCACTAGCTAAGGAACCAAGATATCATCCAAAGACCAAGCATATCAACCGCAAGTTTCATATAATCCGAGATTATATAGCAGATGGAGATATGATGATTAGCAAAGTACATACAGATCTGAATGTCGCAGATCCATTGACTAAACCTCTTCCACGTGCAAAACATGATCAGCACCTTAGTGCCATGGGTGCTAGATTGTTGCCAGATGTAAACTATTTTATTGACTCTAGTGCAAGTGGGAGACTATTGGAATTATGCCCTAGAGGTAATAATAAAGATGTTATTATTATAATTCTTGTTCATAATAAAGTTTATATTCCATGCTAGAATTGTATTAAGCGGAAACTTTAATACTTGTGTGGTTTGTGAACAACACTGTGTCCCTAGTATGCCTCTATGGACTAGCTCGTTGATTAATGATGGTTAAGGTTTCCTAACCATAGACATGAGTTGTCGATTAATAATGAGATCATATCATTGGGAGAATGATATGATGGACAAACCCAAACTAAGCGGAGCAATTAGATCGTGTCATCGTGTTCATCTTTGCGAAGCTTTTCTTATGTCAAATATTGTATTCCTTAGACCATGAGATAATGCAACTCACTGGTATCGGAAGAAAGCTTTAAGGTCATCAAACGTCATCCTATGATAGGGTGATCATAAAGGTGTCTCTCAGGTGATCGGAAAGTACCTGTTGGGTTGTATGTATCGAGATGGGATTTGTCCCTCCCAAGTCAGAGAGATATACTTCGGGCCCACTCGGTAATCGATATCAACACCGCTTGCAAGCATGTGGTTAAGGAGTTAATCACAAAGTGATATCGGATTACGGAACGAGTAAAGTACTTGCGTGAACGAGATTGAACTAGGTATGACGGTACCAACGATCAAATCTCGGGCAAGTAAAATATCGCGAGACGAAGGGAATATATATATGGGATTGATTGAATCCTGGCATCGTGGTTCATCCGATATGATCATCGATGAATGTGTGGGAGTCAATATGGGTTTCCAGACCCCGCTGTTGATTATTGATAGAAGATCATGTCTGCATATTCTGAACCCGAAGGGTCACACACTTAACGTGTCTCGACGCTAGGATAGATTGGATAATTGGTTTATGAGTTTTTGTTCGGAGTCTCGGATGAGATCCAGGACATCACTAGAGGTTCCGGAATGGTCCAGAGAATAAGATTCATATAAGGCAAAGCAGATTTTGGAGTTCGGAATTGTTTTGGGTTAATCGGTATTGTATCGGAAGCTTCTAGAGCCTTCCAGAGTGGGACCAACGTGGCCCCACTTGTCGGGAGGGGGCGTGGGCCTATGAGGGAGTGCCCTGGACGCATTGGGCCAGGGGCACAAGGCCCCATAGGGCCCAGCCGGCCAAACCCTAGGGAAACCCTAGGGGAACTTCTAGAAGGGGGGGGGGACTTGCCCCCACTCCTCCCTCCTTTGGCCGCCGGACTAGGGCTTGGGGGAGGGGAAAGGGCCAGCCACCTACCCCTCTATATAAATAGGGCTGGGGGCGCACCCCTCCCACACCTCCTCCTCAACCCTAGCCGCCCTGCTGCCCCTCCTCTCTCTCTCCCTCCCAACTACGCGTAGGAGAAGCCCTGCCGCAGAAACTCTCCACCGCTTGCACCGCACCGTCGCGTTGTAGATCCAATCCATATCTCCACCCTACTTAATGGACCGAGGAAGGAGGAGACGTCGAGGCGCCGCACGTGTGCATCTCTCGGAGGCATCGCCACTTGCGGGGAGGAGAAGCGAGTACGACTACATCACCCACGCAACGTCGAACGTTCCGCTGTGCGAATCTTCAAGGGTATGAAGATCTCATCTATCCCCCCTCGTTGTTTGCATCTCCTAGATTAGATCTTGGCTTTCCCGTTCGCATCCGTAGAAATATTTTGATTTACTATGCTGCAAAACCCTTCAGGACTGGCTTCTTCTGTTTCCGCCGTTTCTACCCTACGGGTTGGGTGGCAGGTTGTGCTCGTGATCCATGTCACTCTGGATGACTGCGGCGCATTGATAGCGCTCGTAGATCGGATTGCTGCTGCCACAACTTTCGGATCCAGAACCATAGGTCCCTTCATCCGATGGTGGATCGCACAGATCTGAGTTGCAGCTGCTGCTATCATAGGACTCATCTGTCGATGGCGATGTGCGTATCACGGGGTGTGGAGCCCATGAAGCGGGCCTAATCGATGGCAGGGGAACACGCTCTGGGAGGCGGAGAGTGTCGGTCTGCCCCACCTAGAAGCAGGAGCTCCCGAACAGGATATCGAGTCCGTCGCCAACGGGATCGAAGTCCTTCAGGGTGGCTGGCAAGTGGGCGGTGAAGTCGAAAGCGCCAAAGAGGAGATGACTCCGTCACCGCGGAGTTGTAGATCTCTTTGGTTAGGACCGTCACGATCACACAATCAGCGTCCCCAGTTCCCACAGACGACGCCAATTGATGAGGTTTAATCTCGTCAATGCCCATTGTTATGAGCTTGGGTTTTGGAGAAGATGGGGATGCTGGAGATCGCGGAACGGTTAGCAAACAAGCAACACGGGGACACGAGGTTTACCTGTGTTCAGGCCCGAGGAAAACCCTACTCCTGCTTGTCTGCTCTTGATTACGGCGGAACCGAAAAGTACAAGGGTGCGCAGATGCAATCTGGCGTGGAGGTGTGTATGCGGTGGTATGCGAAGTTCCCTCCTCGACGTGCCCTCCTAGCCTTTATATAGAGATAGGTAGGTCCCGGGCATAGATCGAGTCGGTTACAGGTTTTAGGGTTTGCCCCTTTGAATATTCTATCTACTCTAGTCTTGTTCTCCAAGGATCCGAAGGCGTCATGGGCCCTGGCCACCCAAAAGTCTTCATGGGCCGACGCATATTCTCGTGGGCCTTCCTTGGGCTGGACTAGGTATGCTAAGATCGTGTACCCGCAGGGTATAACCATGTCAGAACCCGCAAGGGATCAAGGGTTTCCCCAGAGAACCTGGGTGGAGGAGCGAGAACAACCGCTTTGACGATGACTTCAAGAAGGACGCGACATCCAAGGGAGTCACCGTCGTCGGCCCTGGCAAAGCCGCTAGGACAAGGCTTTCACCCAGCGATGAGTCGCAAACCACACACCCGCCCCTAAAGGACCGACTGAACCACCACACCAACCCACAACATGACATCCGTTGTCGAAGCCTCGGAAAGGGTAGCCAGACCAAGTATCCCGCACACCGTGGAATAGTTGCCATAACAACGAGAGCGAACCCAGGCAGCCGCCACCACGAGAAGGAGCAAAGACCGCAACCACCGCCATCCTCAGCACAACACCATCCTCCACCCTACCTCAACACCGACGTTAGTCCACAGAGAGAAGCCGTCCAGCGCCTGCAGCGATCGCCCAGTGCCGTAAGGCACCTCCACTACCACCACCGAAGCCATCTGCAACAGCACCGCCAGCCACCGGACCTCCACACACATCACCATCCTCTGCCCCGAGCAGCGCCATCGTGCCTCCGTGGGCCTCCAGGCCCAAAACGGAGCCCTGATCGGGCCCATCCCTCCGTCGGCAGTAGTCTCAACTCTAGCGCCCGCGGCACTACCACGCCACCAGGTCGCCTCCCCACGCGCACCCGCGCCGTCTTACGGCCCCAACCGAGCAGTTCCCCTCCCTACCACCATGCCAGGGGCCGCGAGGGCGTAAATCCCCGCCGCCCCTTCATCGGCGACGCCCGGCTTCGCCCGACAATGGCCACCCCCGGGTCGCTTGTAGGAGCGACAAGAGGAGCGGACGTCGGAGTTTCCGAATTGACGAGCGTCACATTCTCCATGGCGACTCGAGCACCGTCATGCCGCGTGGGATTTTCTACCAGGATTTGGAGAAGGTGGCATGCCGCCCGTCACAACCGTGATTGTATTTGGAACCGTGGAAAGAGCTGACACGCTAGCGTTCTTCCAATCCCGATAGCAAATCCCACGCGTGCACGAGTGAACGACAGCCCTGTTCTCACTGTTTTGGAAGTGCCTCCCCGACGGTGTGTCTCCTCCCTCATGTCCATGTGCACTTGCTTATTTTTCAAAACTGAAATAGGCTAGCCGACATTTATAGGAACGTCTGTTGACCATTGGTAAGTGTCTTACTTTTCATCTGAAGAAATTTCAGTCTACAATTGTCATTCGATCCCAGCAATAATCAACAACAAAGAGTTAAAATGACGACACTACAGGAAAGACTTAAGGTGCCGACGGCCGGCCGGCTACGCCGACGGCCAAATGTGGGGCCGTCGGCGTAGAAACCTTCCTGGCCAGCTGACCAGCCTGGTCGTCGGCGTAGGGACGGCCGTCGGCGTAGGTGACGGTGCCGACGGTAGCCGTCGGCGTAGCGTGGCCGTCGGCATAGTACAGAGGGTTGTGGCGACGGTGGCCCTCGGCATAGGTATAGCCCTCGGTGTAGCCCCAGTTTAAACACGGCGATAGAAACGGCGTTAGGCAGACAGGATGTGCCGACGGCCTGGCCGTCGGCACAACTCTTTGAAAAATTTTATTTGGTCTGTGCCGACGGCCTAGCCGTCGGCCTAGGCCTTCAGATTTTTTTCTTTTTATCTCATTATTTTTTGAAAAATCATAACTAAATTATTCTAATTCAGAAAAAAACAAATAATATATCAAAATTTGCAGAAAAATAAGACCTATCTATCTACACTAAAATATTACACATTTATAAAAAAAATAAGTAAAACATAAAACATTATATATAGTTTAAAACGGGTATTATAAATTCAAAAACGATCCAAACAACGTGAAACCTTCGCGTGGTTTCATATTATGTGACATAGTTAGAAGGAAAAATATCAAACTTGGTATATTGATTATGTCTCAAAAAACCTTCACAAAATGACATATGTCGTTCAAGGTTTTTTGGCTTTCGGGTCAAATGACCAATGTTATGGCTAGAATGAAGGCATAGTTTGTGATAATGTGTCCATATTATGCATATGTGTGCATCATGGGATGGCGAACAATGTTTCAGGAGGAAGTTTTCCTTTTCGTCGCACCAAAAAGCCGTTTTCCATTTACCGAATGCAAAAAACGGACGATTTTGTGAAGCAACTACCAAATGGCTAATTCAAAATACTACCGTCACATTTTTCAAAAATACTAGACCACCTTACATGGATAATTTCATAACACGGGGATCTTAAACATTTCCGTCTATCCCTGGTGAAAAAGACAAATTCTCGCCGAATCGGTAGGAAGTGGGTCAGATATGAACTATAGGTACATGATCGGATGCTCATGATTTTTTACAAAAATCATTTTTAGGTTCAAAATATGTTTTTTAATCATAGATCCACTTCAAGTTTAGCGAGTATCAGCCCCGAGCTAAGAATCTTCATGTCCGCCCTTCGATAAAGTTTAACGATAGTTTAAAACGGACATCATAAATTCAAAAACGATCCAAACAACGTGAAACCTTCGCGTGGTGTCATATTATGTGACATAGTTAGAAGGAAAAAATATAAAACTTGGTATATTGATTATGTCTCAAAAAAACCTTCACAAAATGACCTATCTCGTTCGAGGTTTCTTGACTTTCGGGTCAAATGACCAATGTTATGGCTAGAATGAAGGCATAGTTTGTGATAATGTGTCCATATTAAGCATAAGTATGCATCATGGGATGGCGAACAATGTTTTAGGAGAAAGTTTTCCTTTTCGTCGCACCAAAAAGCCGTTTTCCATTTACCGAGTGCAAAAAACGAACGATTTTGTGAAGCAACTACCAAATGGCTAATCCAAAATAGTACCGTCACATTTTTCAAAAATACTAGACCACATTACATGGATAATTTCATAAAACGGGGATCTTAAACATTTCCGTCTATGCCTGATGAAAAAGACAAATTCCTGCCGAATCGGTAGGAAGTGTGTCAGATATGAACTACAGGTACATGATCGGATGCTCATGATTTTTTACAAAAATCATTTTTAGGTTCAAAATATGTTGTTTCATCATAGATCCACTTCAAGTTTAGCGAGTCTCAGCCCCGAGCTAAGAATCTTCATGTCCGCCCTTCGACAAAGTTTAACGATAGTTTAAAACGGGCATCATAAATTCAAAAACGATCCAAACAATGTGAAACCTTCGCGTGGTGTCATATTATGTGACATAGTTAGAAGGAAAAATATCAAACTTGGTATATTGATTATGTCTCAAAAACGCCTTTACAAAATGACCTATCTCGTTTGAGGTTTCTTGACTTTTGGGTCAAATGATCAATGTTATGGCTAGAATGAATGCATAGTTTGTGATAATGTGTCCAAATTATGCATAAGTATGCATCATGGGATGGCGAACAATGTTTCAGGAGAAAGTTTTCCTTTTCGTCGCACCAAAAGGCCGTTTTCCATTTACGGAGTGCAAAAAACGGACGGTTTTGTGAAGCAACTACCAAATGGCTAATTCAAAATACTACCGTCACATTTTTCAAAAATACTAGACCACCTTACCTGGATAATTTCATAACACGGGGATCTTAAACATTTCTGTCTATCCCTGGTGAAAAAGACTAATTTCTGCCGAATCGGTGGAAGTGGGTCAGATATGAACTGCAGGTACATGATCGGATGCTCATGATTTTTTACAAAAATCATTTTTAGGTTCAAAATATGTTGTTTCATCATAGATCCACTTCAAGTTTAGCGAGTATCAGCCCCGAGCTAAGAATCTTCATGTCCGCCCTTCGACAAAGTTTAACGATAGTTTAAAACGGGCATCATAAATTCAAAAACGATCCAAACAACGTGAAACCTTCGCGTGGTGTCATATTATGTGACATAGTTAGAAGGAAAAATATCAAACTTGGTATATTGATTATGTCTCAAAAAAACCTTCATAAAATGACCTATCTCGTTCGAGGTTTCTTGACTTTCCGGTCAAATGACTAATGTTATGGCTAGAATGAATGCATAGTTTGTGATAATGTGTCCATATTATGCATAAATATGCATCATGGGATGGCGAACAATGTTTCAGGAGAAAGTTTTCATTTTCGTCGCACCAAAAAGCCGTTTTCCATTTACCGAGTGCAAAAAACAGACGGTTTTGTGAAGCAACCACCAAATGGCTAATTCAAAATACTACCGTCACATTTTTCAAAAATACTAGACCACATTACATGGATAATTTCATAACACGGGGATATCAAACATTTCCATCTATCCCTGGTGAAAAAGACAAATTCGTGCCGAATCGGTAGGAAGTAGGTCAGATATGAACTACAGGTACATGATCGGATGCTCATGATTTTTTACAAAAATCATTTTTAAGTTTGTTGGGGAGATAACCCTGGATAGGGTAATGACGGGGAGAGACGAAAGGATGTTCCCCGTCTAGTTTCCGAGTTACAGTCTGAGCCGGCTGAATCATGTAGAGGTCGGCCGAGGTAGGAAAGGGAAAGACCCTCATAGTAATGGCAAGACATTACCCGGCCGAGACACTTCGTAAGTTGGCCGGGTTAGCCCGAGTAATCTTAATACAGATGAAGGACAGGCCGAACTACGGGAGGCAGGGCCGAATGATACAAAGCTTGCAGGAGAAGGAGAAGCTGAAGTCAAACCCTAGGCTGAGCTAGGAGAATCTGGCGAAGCAAGCGCCATTCGACAAAGACGCAGAGCGACAAAGAAGCAGAAGGAGGTCACGGAGGAGACAGTCCTGAAGCCCGAGGCGTGCAGGAGGGGCCCTCTGGAACCTTGCCGCCGTTAGGGGAACGACAGGGAAAGGGAGGCGCCGAGCTACTATATTGGGACAAGCATATTCCTCGAATATGCTTGCCACGTCAGCCCTAAAGGAACCCAAGGCTCTCCTTTATAAGGGGAGGCTTGGACCCTGAAGAAGGGATCGGCTCATTTAGTACCGTTAGGCTGGTAAAGTTCTTCTTTTCTCCTTGTATACAGCTCAAGGAGCACTTGTAATCCAAGGAAGGAGAAATAAAGATCTTTGCCTTAGTCTTTTGTGTGTAGAATCAACTACATCTTCCCTCCCCAGATTCCACTAGCATCCATTGGCCCCATACTTTAGCCTACCCATGGCATCTGCCGTGCCACCACCACGACAGTTGGCGCCCACCGTGGGGCTAGCAGCGGTGCTAGCTGGAGTTATGATCCGAACGGGAAACTTCATCAGCACGGGCGAGCGCGTTGTTTCTGGATTAGTCCAGAGGTTTGATCTCTGTGACTACGTCAGCGACAATGCGGGCAGCTTCAGGGGAAAAACTCCCCCGCGCAACGGTGTCTTCATCAGCCTGGGCGGGCACAGGGTCTACGTCGGCATCGACATCTCCGGCATTTATCCTCACCAAGTTGTTGTTGCAGGAGAGCCACCTCTTAACACCGTGAGCCGTCTGCGCGGAGCGCATCCTGTAGGCAGCGTCGAGGTGATGGTCGCGGCCGGAGTGCAAACTGGAGTAGCGGCTGCCGGGTCAACCAGAGAACCCGCCACCGGCGTACAGGGCGCATCTAGGCAGACAGCACCTCTACCAACCGAGGTAATCCCACCAGCGACCAACCTGACCGAGGTGCAGGACACCACCCCAAAGGCACCAAGAGTAAGAGGGCCACCTCTGGAAAGGCCAGAGAACATTCTTCAGGCAACCATAGAGAACTTGACTACACCTGTAGCGCCGATACTTGATCCGGCAAATGCTCAGGCAGAGTTAGAAGAAACCAGGCAAAAGGTGCTGGTAGAGGCCAAAAAGGTGTCGGCCTTGCGGGAGTCCTTAAACAGGACCCTGCGAGAATATGACAAAGCTAATAAGCTTGACGTCGCGCCCGAACGGGTGGACGAATTAAGATTGAGGGGGAAAAACCTCATAGATGATATCAATAAAGAGCATGAAGCTCATAAGGCGGAATCAGTTGATTTGGGCTTGCCGAGGTACAGTACCCCGACAAAGAACCTAAGAGCGGCAAATGCCGCAGCATTGGAGTTAGAGGGGTTGACCGTGAAGCCCGCGTAAAACAGCAAGAAAGAGTGAATGAGATGGTGCGCATCGCGAACCAGCAAAACAAAGAAATGCTCAGGGCAGACCCGGCGAGGCCGGGGGCCTCGCGAATGGTTCACTCGGCAGGAGCAGCACCTGCCTTGTCCGTGGCAGCAGCATCTTCACCCGGAAATAATGCACGGAAGGACAAAGCAGTAACCTCAGGAAAGAGAAACAAGCAAATCGTTCCGTATGATCCGGCACTAGCCGGTAAGGCAAATGAGAACAGATGCAATGGAAGCCGAGGTAACAGTGGGAGAGGAATCCCGACCGTATTGAGAAAGACGGCGGAAGCCGAGGCAATGGAGACCTCGGCAGAACAGAACTCGGAAGAGGCAATCATGAGTACAATACCCCAGTCTAAGTAAGGAGAGAACTGCCACTCAGCCCGCAACCAAGGCATGAACCCCGGCAGGAAAGAGAAACGAGGCCAGCTCGCCACAATCAGGTGAATGAAAGATACAATGATGGTTATTCCGAGATGGAATATGCGATCCATGGAGGAAATAACCACTATGGAATACAAGACAGAGTTCTGTACATAGATTTTCCATCAAATGATGCAAGAGTGAAGCTGGACCGGCTATACCGGTCCGAGTTGTTGGAAGAACAGGGTCCGCCAGGTCCGACATGCTTTGGACCAAGGATCATGGGTGAACCACCTGTGCCAAACTTTCAGCTAGCAAGAGGCACGAAAACATATAATGAGAGTACCAAACCACAAGACTGGTTGATTGACTATGCCACCGCTGTGAAAATAGCGGGTGGAAACTTACGATGGGTAGTACGGCATGTCCCACAAATGCTGGAAGGACCAGCTAGGGTGTGACTGAATAATCCACCAGCGGACAGTATCAACTGTTGGTTGGATTTTGAAGAAATGTTTGTCAGCAACTTTACCAGCACATACAAGAGGCCAAACATGCCACAACAGCTAGCCATGTGCAAGCAGAGGCCGAATGAAACAGATAGAGAGTTTTTAACTCGATGGTGTAACCTGAGAAACTCATGTGAAGGAGTTATAGAGTCCCAAGCAATAGCTTGGTTCGCACAAGGATGTCGTTATGCCAGCGTATTGTGGCAACGTCTACAAAGAGATATGCCGACCACATTGGCAGAAACTATCAGAATAGCGGACTCCTACGCATTAGGAGATCCAACGCAACCAGAATTAATGTCGGCGGATCATCGGGAGCAACAGGACCATTATGCAAGAGATTTGGCCGGGTCATCCAGGCGCAGTGATTTCAGAGGAAGAAGAAGAGAAGAAAGGCCGGATTATAGATATAATTCGGCCCAAGTGGCGGCAGTAGCGCAAGACCCGCCGAGTCACGGAGCAACTCAACGGCAAAAGAATGGTCCTCAGTAGTGGACACCAAGGAATGAAGGAAAAAGACAGTGGACCCCAGAACAAAAGAAACAGTGGCAGGAGAGGCCGAAGTACACGTTCGAATCTATGTTAGATCAGCCGTGCAAATTTCACACGTCAAACCCATCCAGGCCAGCCAACCATACGACCCGCCAATGTGCATGGATGAAAAATGCAATGGGAAACCCCGTAGGTATCCAGCCACCCCATCAAGTACATCTGCAGCATCAACCACAGTTGACTGGAGCAAATGCACAGCAACTGATGTTACCGCCTCCTCCCCCGAGGTACGATAACTCGGATCGGAGAGATGCGGTACATCAAGTGATGAACCAAGTCCAGGATGGAAGGACAAATCCAGCGAATACTGGACGCAATGATTACAGAGAACATCATCAGTCTTATTGCGTGTTCACAACGGAACAGCAAGACAAGCAGAGTGTGCAGCGCCGGCATATGGAAGTAAATGCAGTTATACTGCGACCAAGATATGTGCCTTGGTCAGATCAGGAGGTAACTTGGAGCATAAAGGATCACCCCAAGATAATGCCGAATCCCGGATCATATGCACTCGTGTTGGATCCGACATTCGTTGGACCAAGCATCAATGTGAAATTCTCAAAAGTACTCATTGACAATGGAAGCAGTATCAACATTATGTGCAAAGATACCATGCATAAACTCGGAGTATCACAGAACATGTTGCAATCCACGAGAACCACTTTCCATGGGATAGTGCCAGGGCTTTCGTGTGAACCCATTGGTAAGGTCCGAGTGGATGTGTTATTCGGCACAAGAGATAACTGCAGAGCAGAAAACTTAGAGTTTGAGGTGGTGGATCTAGAGAGTTGATATCATGCTTTACTCGGACGGCCAACGTTGGCCAAATTCATGGGCAGCTGTCATATAAGTTATCTGAAAATGAAGCTACCCGGACCACAAGGAGTGATAACAGTAGCAGGGGATTACAAGAAGTCAATGGAGTGTGCTTCAGCCGGGTCGAATTTGGCCGAATCATTGGTTATAACAAGAGAAAAAAGAAGGATTCAGGAGGTAGCAGCCCTCGCTCAGTCGGCACAACTGAATATGCCGGCGCTAGCCAATCCGCATGGAAGTGTCTCCTTTCAGCCGACTAAAGAAACGAAGAAATTTCAGATAGATGAGCAATTCCTAGAGCGTACTCTTACTATTGGTGCAGGACTAGATGCTAAATAGGAAAGCGAGCTCACCAACTTCCTCCGTGAGAATCGGGACATATTTGCATGGTCAACTCAGGATCTGCAGGGTGTTCCGAGGGAGTTGGCTGAGCACTCTTTGAATGTAAGGCCAGGAGCAAGGCCGGTGAAGCAACCTCTCCGCCGCTTCGCCGAAGACAGGAGAAAAATAATAGGGGATGAAATAGCTCGGCTCCTCGCAGCCGGGTTCATCATGGAGGTGTTGTATCCGGATTGGTTATCGAATCCAGTGCTAGTAGAAAAGAAGAAAGATGATCCGATTGTAGCCATTGTATGGCGGATGTGTATCGATTACACGAACCTGAACAAGGCGTGTCCAAAAGATCCGTTTCCATTACCTAGAATAGACCAAGTCATTGATTCGACCGCTGGTTGTGAGTTACTGTCATTTGTAGACGCCAGATTCGTTTTCACCGACACCGCTAAATCCGCCGATCAAATAAAGACTGCGTTTATTACCCCATACGGGCTTATTGCTATCGCACAATGTTATCTGACCATAAACGCAGGAGCAACGACGTAGATGCATGCAAAAATGTCTACACGATCAAATAGGAAAAAATGTACAAGTATATGTAGATGACGTGGTCATCAAAACCAAAGAAAGCAAAACGCTACTGGATGATATACGGCAGACTTTCGCGAACCTGAGAAGGTTCCGAATGAAGCTTAATCCGGAAAAATGCACATTTGGCATGCTGGCAGGAAAATTACTCGGCTTTCTCGTATCAAGCCTAGGTATAGAGGCCAACCCAACAAAGATAAAGGCGGTAGAAAGAATGGAGTTGCCAAGATGTCTAAATGACGTACAAAAACTCACGGGATGTCTAGCCTCGCTCAGCCGGTTTGTATGTCGGCTGGGAGAGAAGGCACTACCACTCTATCAATTAATGAAGAAATCAGATAAGTTCATTTGGACTCCACAAGCAAACAGTGCATTTCATGAGTTGAAAAAGATGTTGGTCACAGCACCCATTTTGGCTTCTCCATTGTCAAAAGAGCCAATGTTACTCTATATAGCGGCTACCAACAGAGTAGTGAGTGCTGTAGTCGTCGTAGAACGACTCGAAGAGGATAAGTCGGTACAGAGGCTGGTGTATTATTTGAGCGAGGTGTTATCCGCTTCAAAGCAGAATTACCCGCATTATCAGAAGATGGCTTATGGAGTGTACATGTCGGCAAAGAAGCTTAAACATTACTTCGAAGAGCATCGCATCAAAGTAATCTGCGAAGCACCCATAGCCGACATATTGAGCAACAAGGATGCAAGTGGCCGAATAGCAAAATGGGCAATCGAGTTGTCACCATACGCTCCACAATTCGATAGGAGAGATGCAATCAAATCTCAGGCGGTCGCCGACTTCTTCGTAGATTGGGCCGAGGTGCAATATGAGTCGCCGCTGCCAGATCCAAATTATTGGACGATGCATTTCGATGGTTCCAAACTAAGAAATGGTTTGGGGGCAGGAATAGTGTTAACCTCACCTAAAAGGGATCAGCTGAAGTATGTACTACAAGTACATTTTGCTGCATCAAACAATGTAGCCGAATATGAAGCACTGGTCCATGGGTTGAAAGTAGCAAAAGAGATTGGCATACGCCGGATCTTATGCTATGGGGACTCGGATTTAGTAGTACAGCAAGTCTCAAGCAATTGGGATGCGTTAGATGATAACATGGCTTTGTATATATTTCATGTGCAAAAGATCAGTGGATACTTTGAAGGGTGTGAATTTCACCACATACCTCGGGCAGAAAATGATGCCGCGGACACACTGTCAAAACTGGGATCGACCAGGCAGTCAATTCCACCGGGTATTGCCGTGGAACACCTCAGAAAACCATCGATAACCCCATCACCAGAATCCAAATCTATCTTTATTCCGGCAAGTTCAGCAGAAGATAATGTGTCGATGGAAGTAGATCAGCAATATAACTCGGAACTCTCCAAGAAAAGTACAGCAGAGGTAAGCTTAATTATGGAGAAAGCCGAGGTATCTATGTCGGCGGAAAGCATGGAGATAGAAAGTGAGACCGCACCAGAAAAAATCACACCGATCTGGGCGCAACCCATATTCGTTTTCCTTAAAGATGCGATGTTACCGAATAATGAAGTGTTAGAAAGACAAATTGTAAGAAGAGCAAAAGCTTATACAATCATAAACAATGAGCTATATAAAAGAAGCGTCACAAGTGTATTGCAAAGGTGTGTAAGTTCGGCAGAAGGCCAGGAGATCCTCTTAGATATACATCAAGGAGAATGTGGACACCATGCCTCATCTCGTGCCTTGGTAGCCAAAGCATTCAGGCATGGGTTTTATTGGCCAACGGCGTTGAAGGAAGCCAAAGAGCTGGTTGAAAAATGCAATGGTTGTCAGAGATATGCAACCAAGATACACATGTCGTCGTCCGAGTTAAAAACGATACCCATTACTTGGCCGTTTGCTGTGTGGTGCCTAGATATGGTGGGACCATTTAAGCCGGCACGAGGGGGGATGACCCACGTATTGGTCATGGTGGACCAATTCACAAAATGGATTGAGGTCAAACCAATAAAAAAATGTGACGGGCTCACAGCAGTGAAATTCCTCAAAGACATTATCTTAAGATATGGGTACCCACACAGTGTTATTACAGACAACGGCACAAATTTTTCAGAAGGAGCTTTTGCTAGGTTTTGCCGAGAAAGCCACATAAGATTAGATGTTGCTTCTGTTGCTCATCCAGCATCTAATGGGCAGGTGGAAAGGCCTAATGGATTAGTGTTGTCCGGAATAAAACCGCGACTCGTTGAACCATTGCAAAGGTCGGCAGGATGTTGGATTGAAGAATTACCAGCAGTATTGTGGAGCCTCAGGACTACTCCGAATAGATCGACAGGTTATACACCATTCTTTCTGGTATATGGGGCGGAGGTTGTGCTTCCAGCTGACATACTACATGACTCGCCAAGAGTTACTCAATATACAACTTCAGAGATAAATGAAGTAGCTCGGCAAGATACTGTTGACCTACTAGAAGAAGCCAGAGAACTGGCACTATCACGATCAGCTATTTATCAGCAGAACTTGCGATGATATCACAGCAAGAAGGTGAATCCAAGAGTATTCAAAGAAGGAGATTTAGTCCTCCGACTGGTGCAACGCACGGCCAGCATGCACAAGCTGTCACCTCCATGGGAGGGACCATTCATCGTGAGCAAAGCATTGCATAATGATGCCTATTATCTAATCGACGCTCAATCCCCCGGAAGGAACAAGGCAGACAAAGCTGGCGAAGAAACGAAGCGGCCATGGAATGTAGCTTTACTTCGTCCATTTTATTCGTAGCATAGTATCTCAAGGTCAAGAACCAGTGGTGTATTAAACCTCGGCATCCAGAGCAATGACTCGGGGACTGCCATATGTTATTTCAATTTCATCTTATGTATTGAACCTCGGCATCCAGAGCAATGACTCGGGGACTGCCATATGTTATTTCAATTTCATCTTATGTATCGAACCTCGGCATCCAGAGCAGCAACTCGGGGACTGCCATATGTTGCCCCAGTTTTATGTTGAGCACTAAAACTCGGCACCTTGAGCAGCGCTTCGCCAACGGTCTTATGTGTAGGGGTTCGTAGCATGGAAAACAAAAAATTTCTATCGCATACAAACAAACAAGCCAAGATCTATCTACTAGATTGTAGCAACGAGTCGATGGAATAACTTACCCTCGAAGATTCCAAAGTGTTTAACGAGAGCGGATTCTCGTGGGTGATGTAGTCGTACTCTTTCCGATCTCAAGATCGTGTGGACGATCCTTCCGGCGCTGCGTTCCGGCAGCGCTTCCGCAGTCGGTCACACGTTCGGTACTCAACGAAGACCTTCCTCTCCCTTGTTTCAGCAGGCACCGGAGGTTGTATCACTCTTCTCGCGATTCCGGCAGCACAACGGCGTGGTACCGGAAGTAGAGGGGAGATCCCGCAGGGCTTCGCCTTAAGCCGGAGCGAGTATGGTGGATTATGAGAGAGGGCTATTAGTGGTCTAGAGATTAGACACACCAATTAGAAGGCTCTAAACCGCAGGCTAAAGCAATTAGAATCTCTAAACCTGAGATTAGAGGTGGAAACTTGTGTGTCTCAAGGAGGAGCCCTGCCCCTCCTTATATAGGTGGAGGGGCTAGGCCAGGAGGGAGGAGTCCTCCCCAACTCGCCTAGGGCTTGGCGCCGGAGGAGTGGGACTCCTCCTCCAAGTTGGTTCCAACTCCTCTTGCTTGTTTCCCATAGTTTCTGTTTCCCAGCTCGCTTTTCCACAGCTTCTGTTTTAGCCATTTGACTTTCAAACGGCAATTTGACTTTCATGTTTTAACAGCAAGAACACTTAGTACATGATGCAATCATTCAATGACACACTCATGTACCCTCCCCGAGTGCCGGACAATCCGAACCTTCTAGAACATTCCCGATGAAAATACCGAATCATTCCCGAACTCAAACGGACTTTCCTTATATGAATCTTATTCTCGGACCATTCCGGATCACCTCGTGATATCCGGATCCCATCCGAGACTCAACAACATTCGGTCTCTTTCTCATAATACCATAACTACTCAAAACAACGTCGAATCCTTAAGTGTGTCTCCCTACGGTTCGTGAATTATGCGGACATGATCGAGACACTTCTCCGAACAATAACCAATAGAGGAATCTGGAAATTCATATGGCTCCCACATATTTCTATGATTACTTTGCGATAGAATGAACCACTTACATACGATACCAATTTCCCTTTGTCTCACGATAGTTTACTTATCCGAGGTTATGATCGTCGGTATCTCTGCATACCTAGTTCAACCTCGTTACCGATAAGTACTCTTTTCTCGTTCCCGTGATATGTGATCCCTTGTGAGCCAGTCACATGCTTGCAAGCTAATTGGATGACATTCCACCGAGAGGGCCCAGAGTATATCTATCCGTCATATGGATGGACAAATCCCACTCTTGATCCATGTGTTTCAACCAATACTTTCCGAACACTCAATGCCACTTTTATAGCCACCCAGTTACGGTGTGGTGTTTGATGTCATCAAAGCATCCATCCGGTAAAGGTGATATGCATGATCTCATGGTCGAAGGAATTAGGTTACTATGTATCAGAAAGCATATAGCAATTGAACTATTGAAATGACTTGATCTTTATGCTACGCTTATCTATAGGAGTATGTCCATCACATCATTCTCCTAATGATATGATCCTGTTGTTAATAACATCTCTATGTTCATGATCAGGAAACCATGATCATATATTAGCCAACAAGCTAGTTTAACAAGAGGCTTTACTAGGGACCCTTATTTTAGTTTACAAATCACACAAGTATTAATGTTTCCGGTTAATACAATTATAGCATGGTATGTAAACATTTATCATAAGTGTGAAGATATGATAATAATCACTTTATTATTGCCTCTTGGGCATATCTCCAACAGTCTCCCACTTGCACTAGAGTCAATAATCTAGTTTCAAACCTTTGTGTATTCAACACCTATGGCTTTCTGGTGTTGAATGTACACGATTGCTAGTGGTCAACTGATCTCCGGATCTGACACTTCCAGGTCCGTGTGTAATTGCATGTCTTTGCGTCTTTACGCATCACTCATTCTCTAATGAGATGACTTTGTATAATTTTGGTCTTTCGGTGTGACCTTTAGTTCTTTGGGGTTAAAACATGTTGATAATATTGTCGCACAATATATCTTCATAGTATTATCCCACTGTGAACTACACCTAGTTTGATAACAAACTACTTGACACAAATGCCCTATTTTGCTGCTAAAATAGCAGTCATATACTTAGCCTTTTGTTGTAGTATCTGTCACAATGTCTTAACTTTGTAACTCATCCAAATCCATTATGGAACTCACTTTCCATTATATTGTGCCACCCTTAGTTTAGATTGAGATAAACTTAATTTGTACTTTGTGACAAAGCTAGTATCAATGTAGTACTTTTACAATGAACTAACCATCTATTTGTCACTTCTACAAATAATATACTCTTAGTTATTCCAAAAGATCATAAGAATATCCTTACTATTGTCCAATGATCATCTTACGAATCATTCTGGTATATGCTCACAATATTTAGAGCATAGGACATATCTGGATTTGTACATATCACAGTATGATTGATATAAATATTCTTTGTGATTTCATACATCAAGTATCAATCTATACTTGATTATTTGTTTCACTTTACCAAATGTCAATACACTTGAATATATCATCAATATTGAACTCATTCAATCCTTTCTGTGCGACAAGAACCTTTCTTGTAGTTTCTATATTGAACTCATTCAATATCTCGTCTATGTACTTCTGGCACGACCATATTAGCATCTATTGATGCCAAATATTTAGGTTTTGCCTAAGTCTTTCATCGAGATGAAATTCTTAATATGTGTTAATAAAAGATACATCATTTCCAATCAACAATATGTCTTCCACATAATGTATTAGAAACATGTCTTAGCGCCCCACTTAATTTCTTGCAAACGCAAGCATCTTCATTGTCTCGATGAATTAAAACTCTTTTAACAATTTCATCATAGTGAAGATTCCAACTCATGATGCTCACTTCAACCATTGAAGTTTGCATATGATTTTAGCATCCTTTGAATTAACAAAACCCTATGGACCGTGTCATGCACACGCCCTAGGTAACGATTCTATTAGAAGAACTTGTTTTGTTTATTCAACTACCATATAACAAATTATATGTAGTGGTTGCTACATTAATCCGTCTAGACTAAATATCGCTATGAAAGATCGAGATCTTGTCATAGTCAACCTTTGAACATTGTTGTGAACTCTTTCCCAACATGTCGACTATTTCATAGATGTGCAACATCCATGTCTATTTATTTATAGATCCAAACACAACTGAAGGTCTTACACCTTTCTCGAGGGTCCTTCAAGTTCAAAACTTGATTTCTCGTATGGAACTATCACGGATTTTATGGCTTCAAGCCATTTGACGGAGTCAGGTCCCATCATCGCTTCTTTGCATGTAGTCGGTTCATTATTCTCAAATAATGATTCAACCCTCAAATCTTGGTATTTGATTGTTTACCCGATCTACTTGTTTCAATAGGAACTTAGATCTACGTGACCACAACCTTTGAGGCACGTGAGCCATGAGCATTGTTGCCTCCAAACACTTTTCGCACTGCAACTCTGCACATATAGCTAAGGTTCTTTAACCTTATCAAAGTTCTATTGTCCTCCCACTTAACTTTTCACGAAAAATTCCTTCTCAAAGAAACTTGACGTTCTAAGTAACAAACACTTTTATCTCCGGTGTTTATGGAGGAATACTTAGCTTTATACAAAGACAGGTTCATCCGACTTTGGTTGCACACATCTTTCTTATGCATAGCATACCAATGTTTAAGAAAGGACAACTTGGGTTTTATCCCAAACCATAACCTTATATGGTGTCATTTCAACGGATTATGATGAAGCTCTTTTCAAGGAAAAATGGTAATCTCTAAAGCTTTTAATCTTTAAAATATAATGGCAGTTTTATGAATTACACCTTGATCTTACCATGTCAAACAAGGTTTAATTACATATCTCGAACACTCCATACTCTTATGGTGTTTCAGAAAATGCAAATCCACGAACGATTCCTTTAAATCTTAGGTATTATGCTAAACTTGTAACTCAAATATCTTCCTTTATGATCTTATCATAAACTATTTATATTCTTGTTACAATGATTTTGCACTTCATCTTGAAAGTCCTTGAACTTTTCAAATGGTTCACACTTCATCCTTATTAAGTAAATATTCATATATTCACTCAAATTTTCGGAGAAAGCACATGAAGTTGAAATCCATCGCTCTTGACTATACATAATGGACTTCATACAACAATATGTACAAGTTCCAATAAGCTAGTCTATCGTTCCTTTTGGCTCTGAGCGAAGTTTTAATTATATCTAGGAAAGTTTCACAAGCGTCATTTGATCAAAATCAAATAGACTCCAAAATTCCATCCATATGGATTTTCTTCATGTTTTCTTTCCAATATAATTTAAACGGCGATGTCACTTCCTAAGTGATCTTTCAATCAATTTGTCTTTCGACATCTTTAGCACTAGTTTTATGGATGTGATATCTCCAACGAGATTTGCAAATCATCCATCTTTTATAGATTACGGCAATTATTTGAACAACCCTTTTGTTCTCATAATACCTGATAAAACAAATCTTGAAGGCAAGCTTTGATGTTTAACGAGCAACACAATAACCCTTTATTTTGTTCTCGATGAACATCATCACATATTCTTTTGCTAGTTACTTAGGCCATTGTAGTTCATGAATTGTGTTGTTTCGTATGACGATTCACACCAAAAAATTCAGTATCAAATACTTAAGAACCACATTGTTTAATAAGCAAAGAATATAGCCATAACCTGTATATCATCTATATACTTAAACTGAACAATTCTAGTCTTTTATTTTCTGCCATATACTTATGATATTCTCTTTCAGTGTTTCCTTTTCTGTTTGAAAGAATCTATCAACATCAATTAGTGGAGTCATTCATATGACACATAGTCCAAAGCGTGTATAGTTAAATACCAATGTCTTTGGACTTGCACTTTGAAGTAGATCACCATCATCAAATGTTTGGTGTTCTTTCAAATTCCTTTCTTTAGTAATCTCTTGGTGTAGTAAATATTTTACCTACATCAAATATTCACCCTTATCATGGAATTATCCATGATCAAGCTACTATTAGCTTGTAACGGTGAATCGTGAGTACAATGTCGCTCTCCCAAAAACTTTTGGAGGTTTAGGACAACTAGTGTCTCCAACCTTTTGCAAATTCTCATCAAATATGAGAACATGACTTTAGCCATATTATACTCTATCATGTTGCAACCAAAACTTCGCTTTTACATCACAATATCTTTCACAAATCATTGTTTCTAAAACAACTCTTTCAGATCCTTAGATAACCTTGATATTAGGAGAATCCTTTGAATATCAAGAATCATGGAGACAAACATGATACTTATATACTAACACTTGGAATTGTTACTCTTGATTTAATACTAATTATCAAACTTCATGGAGTAACCGAACTTCTGAAAGTTTGCAATAGGACTTTTAAACTTTAGATTAACACTTCAAAACAATACAATACCAACAGTAAAGTAACTAACGAATTCTATAGTTCTATCATCTCAATTATAACTAAGCGCAAGGTGGTAAACGGATGCCAATGACTACAACAACTATGCAAATTCACTTTGATTTAGTTTATGATAAATTGAGTTCTAATTAATAATTAAATTAATCTAGATGAACTCCCACTCAAAACAATATCCCTCACATTGTTTTAGTGATCACACGAACCAAATCCACCACATCAAAACCGATCATCACGAGAGTTGATATAGCTTCAATGGCGAACAATCAACATGTTCATCATATCTACTATATGACTCATGCTCTACCACTAGTGCAGAGCCCCCCCTTTAACTCCGGTTGGGAGGGCCCTCTAACAGCGGTTCCCCAACCGCTGTTGAGGGTTCGGTGTTAGAGGGGGGGGGGCCCTTTAACACCGGTTCCTATACGAACCGGTATTAAAGGGTGGCGACGGGGCTGCTCATTTCTTTAACATCGGTTCAGACCGAACCGGTGTTAAAGGTTCTTCTGGCAGATTTAGGCCGTTTTCTGCGGCAGAAAACGCCTAAATCTCGCCGCAGCATTTCTGCCCGCCTGCTCGGAGGGGGGGAGCAAGGGGAAATCGATCGGGAGCGGTATACTTATAAATCGTCATCGGTACATACGAGCACATGAATAATTAAGCAACTATTATTATACACAAACATCGTCATCGGCACATACATCGCCATCGGCACATACATCGTCATCGTTCATTTTGGTGGATATCTATAGAGTACTCCGCCAGGCGTGACGACCTCATCAAGTATGAACCCCGCCAATTCCTCTTGAATGGCTCGTATGCGTTCAAATGGTAGGAGTTGGTCCCGCATCCGTTCGATCTGAATATATATGAAGAATGGGCCATCAATATATATATAAGAATAAAACTCAACACAATTGATGGTAATAAAATAATGTTGTGGACTTTGTTTACTTACTCTAAGTTGTTCTAGTGCGGCTTGGCCTGTCGCACATATCGTGTTGCGAATGAATTCGCAAACATAGTACCCACATAAGTTATTGCCGTGTCCTTGATGCGCGCACTTTACGAGAATAGAGAGTTCAATCAAAATAATAATCAATAAAGCATGATATAATGGAATTGGAAGCTAGCTAGTATTACTTACATTTTGGTCTACAAATTTTAGTTCTTTTGACCATTCACCCACTGCCGTGAACATTTTCCAAACCCCGTCCGACAAAGAAAATGGATAAAGGAGTAATTAATTACTTATTGTCACGAAAGTTGCCGATCTAGTGCGATAATATGATTGAAATTACCTCTGGAGCATCTCTAAAGTCGCCCATAGCTCTTTTTATTTTCGTAACGAGTCCATGACAAGGACTTTTCCGAGTCGGGTTGAATGACTAGCGAATAAAGTGGAACCTACGACGCATAACTCATCATCGATTACACTTAACATCGAGTAAGCCAAATGTAATGTGTACAAGAGAGAGGGTAACGGACTCACGAGAAGTTGTAAGGCAATAGTATTTCCTTTTGGTTTGTTGTCTCAAGAAAGACTTTAGCAAGTAATCTTACTTGCCGGGTTTGTCTCTTACCACTTCTTCATGAACTCTATTTGGGTCAACGAACCCAATGTCAAAAGGGCCTCCTTTCATGCATTCCATAACCTTTTTCCTGCATAATAGTATATACATATATGGTGAGCATATATATACATGCAATTAATGAAGTGAATGAGTTGAGATAAAAATTACGAAATAGTACTTACACACAATAAAGGTGGCGGCGATTTGTCGAGTTCCTTCGATTGAATAGAAAATGCAAGTCTTGAATGTTGAAGTCGATCGCTGTCTCCGCACAAGAAAATCTCATCTCTTATATGCGTGATCCATTCTTCTTTTCTCGTCTTGCAGAAATGAAGGTACCACTTGTGCAATTTTCGCATCTTTGTTGGTAGATTCTTGAGCTCCTCTTTCTTGACGAGATTCTTCCCATACTTCCATGGCTGTATGGGGTTGACATCGCATTTGGGCAAGTTGTCTCCCATGACGTTCAAGTATGCAATGTAAGTCATCCCCATCTCATTGGCCTTTCTTTGTAGCTGCCTCGTAATCATCTACGGAGGAGCGTCCCGTTGTCAAACATTTGGAGCGGGCGCATGATTGGTTTTCTGCTCTCCGAGCATGGGAACTGTTTTACAGGGTGCCTCACGATCGCTCTACTTCAGTCTCCTCTGGCCTTGCATCCGCCTTCAAAATCTGGCGCTCGTAGTCCCAAGACAAGTGGGGTTTCAGGTTTCAAAAGATTTTTGTAAAACTTCTCCACCACCGGATCTATTTTATCCTTTGGCTCGGCCCGTCTAGGTGCAAAGAATTTCTTGACCTGTTCTCCCGAGATCCTATTGGTCTCCTCGTGGCTGCGATTCCACGGTAAAACCGCAATGGCTTGGCGGAAGGCTGCGGACGTAGTTTTTGAACTCTTTGGCGACGGTTTCCTGCGGATTTCTTTGTGGCGGTGCTCTTGATGCTCCTCGTGGCAGTGCTCTTCCGCTTCTGCCGAGGAGATGGCTGAAGCACCGAGATGGCCGACGGCCGAGATGGCTGCCGCCACAGAGATGGTCGACGGGCGGAGATGGTCAGCTGCAGAGATGGCTGGCTCAAGCGGCTCGCCGACATGGAGACGGCGGGGTGCAGTGACCTCAATTTGGAAGCACAATGTGTTCCTTCTTCCAAAGAATGGTTGTTTTCACCGCAAATTTGAGTTGAGTTTCCTTCACCGTAGCATGGTCAAGCTGTGCTTCCTCATATTCCTTCACAACCTCATCCACCCCGACAATAGCATAGCCATCTGGAATCGGTCGGCGGGTAAGTTCCACCAGCTACGGGAGGTAAGGCATAGCCGATACCACCTTAATGGATAAGCCCATTAATCTCACATGCAGCTCAGCGTGTTCGCTCTCCGTGATCTCATCAACGGGTATCGAGGACCCGTCATTTCAAGCGTTGCTGCACGTTCTCCGTGGAAGCCACACCGCTTCCGCAGAGTCCGGCTGCGGCAGCTTCCAATGCAGGCTCTTCATGCCGCTGAGATGGGCCGGTAGCTTGATGGTTTCAGTGCATTCACTTGCGTCTGCAGCCGCAAGTGCATGTTCTATCTGTGTCATCCGACCAGACGCTTTTTCTTTTCTGCCGCGCCATCTGTAAGAGTCGCTCCAGTCGGCAAACCCATCCTTCCACGTCATACCCCCTGTGCCTCGTGCATGTCCAGGGTGTTCTTTTTTACCGATGGCGCGTGTGAGCTGGTCATTCTCTCTGTCGGGATGGAAGATCCTGGCGGATGTTTCCTCGTATGCCATGATGAGTTCAGTGACGGGTTTGGCAAGGATGGTTGGGAAGATACACAATCCTGTTTCTGGATCCAACCTTGCCCCGATTCCGTAGAACCAAGTCTTTGCACGTAGGTCCCACCCATCTGTCTGGGGTGTGATCCCACCAACTCCAGCCTGACGTACAAATTTGTCTGCGGCCTTCTTGGGCTCCATCGGCCTGCCATCAACACGGACTGCTTCGATCGTGAACTTTGCACGATCTTTCAACCGCTGGCTCGCGCCTCGCTTGCTCTTTTTCGTAGAAGAAGATGGTTGCTGGCTGGTCGATCCAGAGGGCTAAAAGAAGAAAGAAGCGTTAATTAATACATGTAGAAGAAGATTGTTGGTGGAAGTCAGCTGAGGCTTAATCAATGCATATACCTCGCCGGACTTTGTAACCATTAAATTGCTCACCGAGTCTTCATCTTCTCCATGACTAGTACTTGAGCCGTCGTCATGTCCCTCCAAGTTCAGATATTGTGAGGTGTCCTCATCAATAATGTTCTCCATTATTTCTTCTTCTTCAAGGTTTCTACTAAGTGGATCCATAGTTTCTAAAACAATAATATTATCTAGAGTAAGAGTGTAAACATTCAAGTGGACTTGGATTCATACACAAATATACATATTATTCATACCAAAATACACAAATAAATACACAAATGAGTCGAGGTCCAATTTGTATACAAGTTTTAATCTATGCATGTAGTACAATTTATCGAGCAAACAAGTTTTAATCAGATGAGTCAGCAATCACACACGTGGCACACGCGTGGCGCTCACCGGTGGGGTGACGTTGGTCTCGTCGAGGCGGCGGTGCTCGTCGGACGGATCTGGCGGTCTCGTCGGGCGGTGCTCGTCGGACGGATCTGGCGGTCTCGTCGGGCGGCGGTGCTAGCGGGCTTGTCGGGCGGGCGTCGGCGTTGAGGCGTGGCCTACGAGCTCCGGCGGCGGGCGAGACGCCTCCTGCACGGGAAGAGAGCGAGATGGTCAGGCTCCTCGAAATAGGCTTGCGCCCGCTATATTAATATAGCAATCACAAGATACAACGACAATGTTCCTGGGTTTGTCCTCTGCTCAACAAGCTCGCCGCATCTCCCTCTTCGCCGCGGTTCCCACCTCCGAGGCCACCGCACCCTCCCATCGAACTCCCTGCATCCACCCTCCGCCAGCCGCCGACCCACCCCGCCAGCCCTATAGTTGCCCCGCAGCGAGCCCGTGGCCTCCCTCCGCCTCGCCGCCCGCCGCCTGCTCGCTTCTACCTCTCCGTCGCCACTCGATGAGCTCGCTGGCCGAGCGCCGCTTGCCTCGCCCTCGGCCGCTCGTCCTCGGCCCCAACCTCCGCCCAGGCCCTCCCCACCTCCTTCGCGACGCTGGCCGCCACGGCCGACGGCGCCGCCTCCGCACTTCCCCGAAGCCAAGCCCGAGCCCGACCACGGCCTCGCCACGCCAACCTTGCGCCCTCGCCAACTGCGAGTCCACGGCCCTCCAGCGCCACCGCTCGGCTCCACCACCGCCACCGCCAGCGCCCTCCAACGCCACCGCCCGGCTCCACCACCGCCACCGCCAGTGCCCTCCAGCGCCGCCACACCGCTCCAGCGCCACCGCTGCGCCCAGCGTCGTCGGCCTCCTCCTGGCCACCGTCGATCGTGTGGACATAGAGGAGGGAAGGATGCGGGAAGAGAGGTCGGGCGGCGGACTCGAGCTCAAGCGGCGCGGCGAGACGGGCGGGGGAGCTCAGCGGCGGCGAGACGGCGGTCGGGGAGCTCAAGCGGCGGCGACGGCGGGGAGCTCAAGCGGCGGGCGGCGAGACGGCGGGGCGAGACAGAGATCGATCCGCTCGGTGGGGAAGAAAGGAAGGGGAAGGTGAAATATACCCCTTTAACACCGGTTCGTGGCTAGAACCGGTGTTAAAGGGGTTCAAACATGATTATTACCCCTTTAACACCGTTCCCACCACGGTGTTAGGGGTTTCAAGATGATTTCCCTTTAACACCGGTTCGTGGAACCGTGTTAAAGAAGTGGGTATGAAACGAAATAAATGTTTCTTTAACACCGGTTCGCCCGGAACCGTGTTAAAGGGGCATTATTTCAGGGCTTTTAATTCAAAAATATGATATGAAATTTAGAAAATTCATATCTTTTTCATTTCAACTCGTAAAAATATGAATAATATATCATAATTTTCAGAAAATAATATCTATCCATTCATGTAAATCATTTTATATTTACTTTACATGAAATTTTTTAAAATAAATAAACACTTATTTCATGCATTAAAGGGGCTTTTTTAATTCAAAAAATATGATATGAATTTAGAAAATTCATATCTATTTCATTTCAACTCAGAAAAATATGAATAATATATCATAATTTTCAGAAAAATAATATCTATCCATTCATGTAAATGATTTTTATATTTACTTTACATGAAATTTTTTAAAATAAATAAACACTTATTTCATGCATTAAAGGGCTTTTTAAGATATATAAAAGAACTGAAAATTAAGATACATGGCGATTAAGTAACAATCACTTAACCGAACTGAAAATTAAGATACATAAAAGAACTGAAAATTAAGATACATGGCGATTAAGTAACAATCGGCAACTTGTTTCGAATGTTGGAGTGATTTAGTCATGCTCCGCCTACACCTGTAATACTACGCCATCGTAGTCGTCGCCGCCGGCCATCATCGCCGTCGTCGGGGTCACCGTAATTGAACCTCCGGAGAGTACGCTGGCTGGACTTGAGGGTAGCGCGGGCTGGACTTGAGGGTAGCGCAGACGGGGTTAGAGTCGGCGGCAGTGTCATAGGCCATGACGCTCTGGAGAGTCCGACCGCGCCACCATAGCCGACGGCCGGCCTCGTTGAAGTTAGGAGGAGGTGGGCCGTCCTCCTCGTGCCTGGCGAGCGCCCTCTCATGCCGATCCACGAAGAAGGCTTCCCAAGTAGGGAAATAGTCGGGATGCCATCTGGGATTCCTCCGCTGCTCCGGCGTGAGCTCGAAGTAGTAGTGGTTCGTGATGGCCATCCGACGCGCCACACCTAGAGGGACAGGAGGAACCGGCACGCCTCCGACGCTCAGCATCCAGCCGACGGGGACACAGAGTCTCGGCAGGGTAGTTCGAGGCGCAAAGCGCCCGCCTCAAGGGGTTAGTTCTACGGTGGAAGCCATGGGAAAGAGTGATGAGGTTGCGAATATGAGTCTAGAGATGTGCAATGACAATGGAGGCCAACCCCTACGTATATATATAGTGAACTAGCGGAAGAACTGGAGGGAAGAATCAAGGGAAGAAAAATGGGGAAGAAAAATGGCGGGAAGAAAAATGGCGGGAAGAATCAAGGAAGAAAAATGGCGGGAAAAATGGCGGGATGAACCTTTAGTCCTGGTTGAGACACCAACCGGGACTAAAGATGAATTTAGTCCCGGTGGAGACACCAACCGGGACAAAACACGAGTCAAGACTAATAATAGAGGTGAGTGCATGTCGACATTATGTCGTATGGCGTGTACCTTGTCCCGGATGGTGTCACCAACCGACTAAAGATGAATTTTAGTCGGTTGGAGACACCAACCGACAAAACACGAGTCAAGACTAATAATAGAGGTGAGTGCATGTCGACATTATGTCGCGGCGTGTACCTTGTCCGGATGGTGTCACCAACCGGACTAAAGATGAACTTTAGTCCCGGTTGGAGACACCAACCGACAAAACACGAGTCAAGACTAATAATAGAGGTGAGTGCATGTCGACATTATGTCGTGCGTGTACCTTGTCCCGGATGGTGTCACCAACCGACTAAAGATGAACTTAGTCCCGGTTGGAGACACCAACCGACTAATAATAGGGGTGAGTGTCGACATTATTTTGTAAGTGTCAACACTATGTCGAGCTGCTTGTACTATAAATAGGCATCCTTGTGAGTCCGATCCTCCAGCCAGTTTGAGGCGGGGACACCACTACAGCCGTGTGGAGATGCCGACGGAGCCCAGCCTCCCAAGATCTCCGAGAAATCGTCATAGAGGCACCCTAATATGTGAAATTAGTTAGCTCCTGGTGTATTGATCTAGTTAGACAAGTTACAAAGCTGCAAGATGGTTTTCGAGAGCAGGGACACCACTACGGCGTTTCGGGGAGATGCCGACGAGCCTAGTCCTCCGGCAGATCTCCAAGAAACTGGTCATAGAGGCACTCCTAATATGTGACCGCGTTTGGAGATCGATATTAATGGTAAGTACGACGAATCGACAACTTCTTCTCATACTCCCGGTCCATCCACAAAACATGACTAACACTCAAGACATGTATTAATATTAAAAACATGAACTAGAGTTACATAATATGAGCATGAACTTCTTGGCATATGCCCTTCCTTATGATCGCTTCAGTCGTAACCAGAGAGCATCTTCTTTACTTAACGGAATGCTTGGGCCGTTTTCACCGTGAAGGGCGGAATTTCATCAAACTTATTATAATCTTGACATGTCATCTTGTCCTCGATTCCCACGATGTTTCTTTTCCTGAAAGAACTATGTGACGCTTTGGCTCATCATATGATGTATTCGCTTGCATATTTTTTCTTTTTTTTGGTCTGGAGGACATGTCCTTCACATAGAAAACCTGAGCCACATCATTGGCTAGGACTAATGGTTCGTCTAAGTTCTTCATAAGATTGTTGAGATCCACCGTTGTCATTCCGCACTTCTTGTCTACCTCAACCCCTCCTCCGTTAGCTTGACCCATTTGCATCGAAACAAGGGGACCTTAAAATTAGGTCCATAGTCAAGTTCCCATATCTCCTCTATGAACCCATAATACGTGGTCTTTTGCCCATTGTCTTCTGCTTGCATCAAGCGGACACCACTGCTTTTGGTTGGTGCTCTTTTATCTTGGCCTATCGTAAAATGTATTCCCATTTATCTCGCACTTGGAAAGTACATACAACAAAGACGGTGTCCCGCCAACAAGTACAATTGATCCCCAATTGGTGTTATTCGTGAGAAGTCTTTGCACCACCGCCAAAACTCGCCATGTGTTCACTTATAATCCATTCATCGATCGCGCCGGTGTTCGAGGCGTTAAATTCTTGTGTTCATTGATATACGGGCAACCAAGATAGATCTTTGTAAAACCGTAGTGTGCTTGATTGAGAGAATGCCCGTCCCTACATATCATTGCTTTACATCCTAGGGTGCCTTTTCCACGCAGTCTCCCTCATGTCGTGATTCTAGAACACCAATCGCCTTAAGGTCGAATAAAATCAACACGTAACTCAATGACCTCCTCTCACATAGCCCTTGGAGATGCTTCCTTCGCCTAGCACGGTTATGAACATATTTCTTTAAGACTCCCATGTACCTCTCAAAGGGGAACATATTGTGTAGAAATACAGACCGAGAATGGCAATCTCTTCTACTAGGTGAACCAGAGATGCGTCATAATATTGAAGAAGGATGGTGGGAACACCAACTCAAAGTCGACAAGACATTGGGCCACATCTGCTTGTAACCCGTAGGCTTTCCGGATCGATTACCTTCGAGATATTGCATTGAGGAATGCACATAGCTTCACAATGGGTACTCGAACATTTTCGTAGAAGCCCTCAATGCAATCGGAAGCAATTGTGTCATAATCACGTGGCTCATGAGACTTCAGGTTTTGGAATTTTTTCTGCCATATTTATTATTCCCTTTATATTCGAGAAGCCGACGGGACCTTGATACCGCTCGGACATTCAAAAAGATTTCCTTCTGCTTTGGTAAGAGCGTATTGGCGGGGAGTTAAGTGGCATCGTTTACCTTCTCGTTCTCGGGATGCATAGGCTCTTCAGGGCCTTGACGCTGGTCGTCTGTCGTGCTTCCGGTGTATCTTTTGTCTTCCCATACACTCCTAGAAAGCCTAGCAGGTTCACGCAAACATTCTTCGCCACGCATCACGTCGATTGAAGAGCGGACCTCTAAGACTTTCCAATAGGGTAGGTCCCAAAATATAGATTGCTTCTTCCACATGGGCGCGTGTCCGCATCGTCATTCGAACAGATAGACCAGACCTTTTCCAAAGATTACTTCTAGGTCCTTGACCATACCAAATACCTCCTCACCGCACGGAGGACAAGCTTCCTCCGGTTCGCCAGACGCTTGAAATGCTTGCCTTTCTTTCATCGGATGCGGTTCTAAGAAATCGGCGATACCCTAGGTACACAACCTTCTTACATTTATCCAAATATACACTTTCGGTATCATCTAAACAGTGTGTGCATGCATTGTATCCCTTGTTTGTCGCCCTGAAATGTTACTAAGAGCAGCCAATCATTGATGGTTACGAAAAGCAATGCTCAGAGGTCAAATGGCTCCCCTTTGTGCTCATCCCATACGTACACCTGGTTTGGCCCACTGTAAAAAGTTCTTCAACTAATGGCCTTAGGTACACATCAATGTCGTTGCCGGGTTGCCTCGGGCCTTGGATGAGCACTGCATCATAATGAACTTCCTCTTCATACACAACCAAGGAGGAAGGTTATAGATACATAGGGTCACAGTGCCAGGTGTTGTGGACCGCAGCTCACCAAAAGGATTCATGTCGTCAGACTTAGACCAAACCTTAAGTTCCTTGCCACGCGTGCAAAGTCCGGTACTCTCGACTTTTCTCCACTGTGACCCATCAGTGGGTGTCTCAACATCGCGTCTTTCTTACGGTCTTCCATGTGCCACCGCAACAACTTGGCATGCTCTTTATTTCAAGAGACGTTTAACCGTGGTATTATAGGAGCATACCACATAACCTTGGCGGAACCTTCTTCCTAGGGGCCTCGCCTCAACATCGCCAGATCGTCTCGTCGATCTTATACCTGATGCAGTGCATACCGCATGCATCCAAATTCTCGTACTTCTCACCGGTAGAGGATGCGATCATTAATGCAGCATGTATCTTCCGCACGCCTAATCCTAGAGGGCGTACAACCTTCTTTGCTTGGTATGTACCGTCAGCAACTCATTATTTCTTGGAAGAAGATTCTTCATTTTTACCAACAACTTTGAAAATGCGTCCACACCATTCTCTGCCTTCCATTGCAGCAAATCCAGGTGGCACCTAGCTTTTTGTGGCCATCTTCGCAAGTTGGATACAACAATGTTTTGTGATCCTTTAACATCTGCTCCAGCTTCTCCTTCTCCTTTTCGTTTCACATTCTTCCTTTGCATCAAGAATGGCCCGACCAAGATCGTCATCAGGGCCCATCTGCTCCGTCTTGATCTTCATTATCTACCCCGTTGCGGTATCATCATATTCAGGATACATATTATGATAGTTTTCATCATCCTCTTCTTCTTCGTTGTCTTCCATCACAACCCCTTTTATCCGTGCTTGGTCCAACAATTATAGCCGGGCATGAAACCGATCAAGCATGTGGGCGTGAATGGTTCTGGTATTTGAGTAGTCTTTCTTGTTCGACGGTGAACACACACGGACAGACATAAAACCATTGTGACCACGGTTTGCATTAGCCACAACGATGAAATTTTGGAGGCCCGTAATGTACTCGGAAGTCGGCGGTCACCAGACATCCATTGCCGATTCATCTGCATTAATATGTAGTATATATCAAAAATAATAGGGAGATGACCATTTATATATATAGTACATCAATGACACATGAAACTATAGTTGCCGACCTCGAGACGGAAGAGCAACAAGAAAGCTTATTTTGAGCTCTCGGGCATTTCACCGAACACCTCTAGTGCATATGAAAAAACACAAACTAGCACTCTTCACACCCTCTTGCTAGGCTCCAAAATGTGAAAGAATGGAAGAGTGGGGTGTGTGTGGGTGGTGTCTTATATAGTTTCCCTTTAACACCGTTCGTGCCACGAACCGGTGTTAAAGTGCGTGAGCCATCGTGGAGGGACCTTTAACACCGGTTCGGCACGAACCGTGTTAAAGGGGGCCTTTAATGCCGCAGAGGCCACGCTGGTATTTATTCTTTAACACCGGTTCGTAGAAGAACCGGTGTTAAAGCCCATTTTCGGGATCAACAAAAGCCCTCGTTTCCACTAGTGTACCTTTCGGTAATCCGTGTTCCTGAGGCCATGTCTGTACATGCTAGGCTCGTCAAGATCAAACCTTAGTTTCTGCATGAGCAAATCTGGCTTGCTCACGTTGTATACACTTGCAGAATCTAACACACCCGATCATCACGTGGTGCTTCGAAACAACAAGCTTTAGCAACGGTGCTAACTAAGGGTGAACACTTTATGACTTGAAATTCATGTGCATGAGGGATCATCTTATAATGCTACCGTCGTCTACTAAGCAATACAAGATGCATAAAGGATTAACATCACATGCAATTCAATAATATGTGATATGATATAGCCTTTCTTCTTTGTGCTTCCGATCTCCATCTTCAAGCACGAACATGATCTTCATCATTACCGGCATTGCATCAAGGTCAATGACGCTGCTCCATGGTTGTCTTCCACCGGCTTCAACTATTACAACTACTTTGAATAGACATGCGGGTCTTAACAGAAATGAAAGACAACCATATGGCTCCTGCCGGTTGCCAACTTACAATAAGGAACATTGCATACATCATATATAATCACAATCATGGCCATATCACATCACTGCACACCCCTGCAAAACAAAGTTAGACGCCTCTACTTTCTTTGCATATTTTACGTGGTTTGGGGCTTTCAATAAGTGTCGTTCTAACTTACGAACAAGAACCACAACATTGATACTAGCATTGTTGATCACCCGTTGTAAATTGGATCTTAACTATGCTAGGAGAAACAGCACCATAAAAGCCACTTATGCAATACAAGTTGCATGTCAAGCGTGGAGCAAGTCTCATGAACGATGTCATGTAAGGTTAGCCCGGGCCGCTTCATCCCAACATACCGCAAGATGAAAAGTACACAAGAAGCAATCGACAATAAAAGCATCAACACCCACAATGACCATTGTATTCTACTCGTGCAACAGATCTACATATAGACACGATTCTGATACCACTGTAGGGTTTCGTAGCATGGAAAACAAAAAATTTCTATCGCATACAAACAAACAAGCCAAGATCTATCTACTAGATTGTAGCAACGAGTCGATGGAATAACTTACCCTCGAAGATTCCAAAGTGTTTAACGAGAGCGGATTCTCGTGGGTGATGTAGTCGTACTCTTCCCGATCTCAAGATCGTGGACGATCCTTCCCAAGGCTTTAACGGCGCTTTCTACAATCGGTCACACGTTCGGTACTCTCGAAGACCTTCCTCTCCCTTGTTCCAAAGAGCACCGGAGGTTGTAGCACTCTCCTCGCGATTCAAAGACAACCAAGGTGGTACCTAAGTAGGGGAGATCCCGCAGGCTTCAAGCCGGAGGGAGTATGGTGGATTATGAGAGAGGGCTATTAGTGGTCTAGAGATTAGACACACCAATTAGAAGGCTCTAAACCGCAGGCTAAAGCAATTAGAAGCTCTAAACCAAACGGCTCTAAACCTGAGATTAGAGGTGGAAACTTGTGTGTCTCAAGGAGCCCCCGCCTCCTTATATAGGTGGAGGGGCTAGGCGCACAGGAGGGAGGAGTCCCTCCCCAACTCGCCTAGGGCTTGGGCGCCGCCTGGAGGAGGGACTCCTCCTCCAAGTTGGTTCCAACTCCTCTTGCTTGTTTCCCACAGCTCGCTTCCCACAGTTTCTGTTTCCACAGTTTCTGTTTTAGCCGCTTGACTTTCAAACCGCAATTTGACTTTCATGTTTTGGAACAGCAAGAACACTTAGTACATGATGCAATCATTCAATGACACACTCATGTACCTCCCCCGGAGTGCGGACAATCCAGAACCTTCTAGAACATTCCGATGAAAACACTAATTATTCCCGAACTCAAACGGACTTTCCTTATATGAATCTTATTCTCCGGACCATTCCGGATCACCTCGTGATATCCCGGATCCCATCCGAGACTCCGAACAACATTCGGTCTCTTTCTCATAATACCATAACTACTCAAAACAACGTCGAATCCTTAAGTGTGTCTCCTACGGTTCGTGAATTATGCGGACATGATCGAGACACTTCTCCGAACAATAACCAATAGAGGAATCTGGAAATTCATATGGTTCTACATATTTCTACGATTACTTTGCGATCGAATGAACCACTTACATACGATACCAATTTCCTTTGTCTCACGATAGTTTACTTATCCGAGGTTATGATCGTGGTATCTCTGCATACCTAGTTCAACCTCGTACCGATAAGTACTCTTTTCTCGTTCCTGATATGTGATCCCTTGTGACCCAGTCACATGCTTGCAAGCTAATTGGATGACATTCCACCGAGGGCCCAGAGTATATCTATCCGTCATATGGATGGACAAATCCCACTCTTGATCCATGTGTTTCAACCAATACTTTCCGAACACTCACCACTTTTATAGCCACCCGATAAAGGTGGTGTTTGATGTCATCAAAGCATCCATCCGGTAAAGGTGATATGCATGATCTCATGGTCGAAGGAATTAGGTTACTATGTATCAGAAAGCATATAGCAATTGAACTATTGAAATGACTTGATCTTTATGCTACGCTTATCTATAGGAGTATGTCCATCACATCATTCTCCTAATGATGTGATCCTGTTGTTAATAACATCTCTATATTCATGATCAGGAAACCATGATCATATATTAACCAACAAGCTAGTTTAACAAGAGGCTTTACTAGGGACTCTTATTTTAGTTTACAAATCACACAAGTATTAATGTTTCCGGTTAATACAATTATAGCATGGTATGTAAAAATTTATCATAAGTGTGAAGATATGATAATAATCACTTTATTATTGCCTCTTGGGCATATCTCCAACATTATGTTATTTCTGAAATTTGGTTTACACACTAGACTTCGGCACAATAGGCAGTGACTCGGGGACTGCCATGTATTGTTCCAAAGTAGTAGTCAACCTTTGATACAAGGGAGGTATCACACTTTGACACTTAGGATAAGAGCAGATCAACCTCGTATGATATTCGAAGCTCACACCCAGATTACTCGGCTAAACCACGAGAATACAAAGACAAAGATACATCCTAGAATCAGGAAATCGCAGGTCACCAAAGCAAGAATTCGGACGAAAATCCACTTAAACAAGGTTATAACAACTACAGACATATATGTCGCAGCAGTACACGGCAAAAGAAATTCAGGTCATACAGAAGACGGACAAATGTTCCACGTACATCGTACGCCCGGCATACCAGGGACAAGAAATAACTTAAAGGTTTTCATCTGGAGAGTTAATAGTTGGGTCAGGGGCTGGATGCTCCGAGATAGGCGGAGCCTCGGCCGAGGTTGCCTCGCCTTCCACAGAACCAGGTGCGACTTCGGCTGAAGTTTGACGCTGTTGAGGGGCATCAGTTTGCGCAGTTGAATGCCCGGTACCTTTGGAGGAGGATCGCGCATCACCGTTGCCATCCGAGCTCGAACTGGAGTCACCAGAAGAAGCCGAATCATCTTCACCTTCACCTTGTTCAGCCGAGTTATTGTCTGATGCATCCTCGACTGCAACATCATCGTCCGAGTTCGGGAGGAAGCTCGGACCTTCA
The DNA here is from genome assembly GCA_030063025.1 of Avena longiglumis. Taxonomy (NCBI): domain Eukaryota; kingdom Viridiplantae; phylum Streptophyta; class Magnoliopsida; order Poales; family Poaceae; genus Avena; species Avena longiglumis. The sequence goes on from CP125975.1 coordinate 520,223,423, forward strand.
TTCCAGGTATGTACGTCGGCATACTCAACGAGCTGAAAGGCGCGAGCTTGTCGAAGAGCAACAAAAGTGGGGTCCTCAACCCAACGGGAACCTATGCGCAAATTTCTCAGGATATCAAGAGAAATGTCTTCATACCATGACATGATAACAGTGAGGGCCATATCAGCGCCAGCTCGCCCGGCTGATTCCCTCCAGAGACTTAGTTGCTTCTCAGATGCCATCAATCTTTTCACCAGCAATTTCACCTCATTGATATCAGGAGTCCTAGAGGTATTCAGCCAGAGAACATGGTAGGCTCGGATAGCTGCCTGCACCAAGTCCCTGCCCATAATCTTCATCGGACCAACCGCAGCGCCGACAGCGACCAAGAAATCTTCCATCGAGTACTCCGAGTCAATGTCAACAGGGACACCTCGGCGCGCACGAGCTGCAAGAACTTCTTTAGAACTCACAGGCTTAGCTTCTAGAAAATGACCTGCGCAAAACACGAATGCGTCAGGAGGCAGCAGGGACAAAGAGAAAAACATAATCCGGCCGTGCTAAGAAACTTACAATGAATATAACTCATCATCATCTGAAGGTCTTTAGCCCAGATAATCTTGCTCTTTTCAAAGCGAGCGATCTCCTCGCTCATTCCACGAGTTTTCAGCCTCGAGGAGTTCTTTATTCTTCTGCAGCTCCAGAGCTAGGCGATTCTTCTCCTCGGAGAATTCCTGATCGACCTTTTCTAGTTCGGATTTCTGAGAGAGCTTAAGGGCCTCCACCTCGGTGCGCAGGCGAGCTATTTCATCAACCTTTTCTTTCAGCTGCGCCGAATGAGTAGCGCTTTGTTCTAAAAAATGCATCATCACGTCAGGCATGGGCGTGCAATCTTGGTGAGATGCTGCAAAGGTTTGTAACTCGGCTTTACCAAAGCCAAACAAGATAAAAGAAGCTTAGCTCACATTTTCAAAAGCGGAAGATGTAAGGTAAAAGGGAAACTAACCTTCCAGGCTCTTGACTTTCTTCGCAATACGAATGTTGAGATTATTAATATTACATGTTCACCAAAACAGTAAGGCGACATCTCGCATACAAAACAATAAAAATGTCGAAAATGACGAAAAGAACTATCAACTTACCAGTCTTTTTCACCACAGGGAGAACTTTCTCATACTTTTCTTCCAATTTTCGATGCGAAAAAAGCAATCTTTGAAATTCGGCAGTCCGCCGGTCATGTGCAACCTAAACAATGGAGCAAACGATTATTGGATATTCGAAGCTAAAACAGATCCGAGTTAAGTGAAACTTAACCCGGATCTAGGTGACTGGATATTCGAAGCTAAAACAGATCCGAGTTAAGTGAAACTTAACCCGGATCTAGGTGGCTGGATATTCGAAGCTAAAGCAGATCCGAGTTAAGCGAAACTTAACCCAGATCTAGGTGGCTGAATATTCAAAGCTAAAACAGATCCAAATTAAGCGAAACTAAACCCGGATCTAGGTGGCTGGATATTCGAAGCCAAAACATATCCGAGTCCAGCGAAACTTAACCCGGATCCAGGTGGCTGGATACTCCAAGATCAACTAAACGAAAGTCAAGCAAAGTTTAAGGCAGATCTAGTCGAATGAAGATTTGAACCCTACAGTTAACACTAAACTATGTAGAGCATTATTAAACTTTCAAGCAAATAACAAGTTATTTCCCTGCAAGTTTCGGGGACTAGAATGTATAGTAGCATATGGAGAATTAATCAAAACTCCGCAAAACAGCAGTTACCTCGTTCATCTTGTTAGTATCAAGGATGATCTTGGCAGCTTGATCCAACCGGCCACCAATGTCGGAAAGCTGAAATGGCTGATTGATTGGATTACCCTCAAACTGATCGGCAGCATTCCAATTATTGGCATATTCCACCAGCGAGCCGAGGCTGTTCCCACTAGCCGTCCGAGTTAGAACTTTACCCCGAACGTGCTGCGTAACCACCACGACCGCAGGGCTTTTATGAAGAGCAAGCTGGGTACCGGCGGCCGGAGTAACGGGGGTTTTGGTAGAAGCAGTTCTTTTGCGCAACGCGTCGGCGATACTCGGCTGAGAAGAGCCAACAAGACCTTTTTGGGAAGTGGAGGCCTTAGCGGCGACAGTTTTACTTGCTTTAGAGGCATCAGCAGGAGCTGATACCTCGACAATGGGAACAATGTCTTTAGGATCCGGAGAAATCACGGTCGCAGACGGCACCAGGATATTAATGTCCTCGGCCGGGGCGGGAGCTACTATAGAATCTGCGGGGGTGGAAAGAGGCTCGATAAAGACGCTCGGATTCACAGAGGAGACAACTGGTTCCATGGAAATCTCGGAAGGCCGAGTGGAGTCAACGTCAACAGGAGGAGTCTCAGGTACATCATGGTGAGGGGGCGATCGATTCGGAACTGGAGGAGATGCTGCACGAGCAGGACTCGGAACCCTGGTATCTTCGGCAGGCGGAGGAGACGGCTGCCGAGTCACACGGCTAGTCATGCTAGGACCGCCGGGCTTAACGGAAAGTGGAGCACTGTGGAAATAGAAAAGAGAGAGCGACAACAGGTTAAAAAACAGAAAGAGAGAAACAAGAAATACGAGCAAAAGGGAACTTACCCTGCAACTCCAGGCATGATCTTGCGCCGGGGAGGATTCGGTGCGGATTTCTTCGTTCGTTTCTTGGGAGCCGCCTCTGAGGCATCAGCAGGAGCCCCACGTTTCCCCGAGGTAACAGGGGGCCGGGAAGCAATAGGCTCGGCGTCGTGAACCTGACCGGCCGGATTAGCTGGGAAAGTAGAAGCCGGAAATGCATAAGAAATAGGCACTACGGCAACTACCTCAAGAACTTGGACCTCGTCCGAATCACCTTCCTCCTCATGGGCCGAGGTCTTGCCACGAGCGCGAGCCGGGGCAGGATCCGACTTAGGGACGAACTCTTCCGAGTCCGGCTCACCAGTGTCCGGGGTACTCCGGTCCGCAGGCCACTGAAGCAACAAAACTTCGGCATCCTCACTCTTCTGCTCTGCGAACCACTGCAAGACAAGAAAAAGGAAAATTAGCGAAAACCGTTACGAAAGCAATTGGATAGCAGAGCGTTATTGGTTAAGCTTACTTCGGGAGGAGGACGCTCGCGCGTAAATGGTTTCAACCCCCAAGCCCAGTCCTCAGGCATCTCCGTCTTGAAGATGGCTCGGACTCGCTTAAAGATGAGATAGTTGTCCAGCTCCACGGTCGAGACTCGGTTGGGATCGAGAGGACCGCTCATGTAGCAGAGTTTGTGCGTCCGTTTCTGGAATGGGCAGATTCGATCGATAAAGTTATCAAATCCTCGCCGCATAACCCGGCGCGGATTAGCTCTTTAAGCCGAATCTCAAAATCTTCGGCCAAGGCGTGACTCTTCCTCGGATTGTAAGTCCAATTCACCTTGGAGGGCGGGCCAATGGAGAAGGCGGGGAGCCGAATATTGTCCATCGTCCCTCTGTTCTTGACGTAAAAGAAGGATTTGTGCCACTTCTTGCACGACTCTAACCCGGTGACATGAGGAAATACGGACTTCCTCCGAGGTGTAATTGACGCTGCTCCACATTGAGTAAGCAGTTTCTCGGAGGGGTGCAGAGACTTGTCAGGGACTACGTTAGAACGAATCTGGAAGAACTTCGACCAGACATGCACGAACGGCCATTGGCCGAAGTATCCCTCCGAGCCGGAGATAAAAGCAGAAAGAGAAGCGATGGCATTTGCAGGAAGATAATGCAGCTGAAGGCCGAAGTAGTCGAGAAACTCTCTAGCAAAGTCGCTAAGAGGGATACCAAAGCCGCAAGAGAAATGCGACATAAAAACTACATACTCGCCATCCCTAAGATCCGGAGAGGACTCGCTGCCGGGTAAGCGACAGGAGACCTCGGCGGGAATCCTACGAGTTCGGATAAGCCACTCGATCTCGCGGCGTGTAACGGAGGAGCCCTGCCATGAGCCTCGCTCGGCGGATCCAAAGATCGCTGCCCTCTATCAGGGCACCACTAAAGGAGCTAGACATGAGTTCGCCGGAAAGATCGACGGAGGAAGAACTAGCGGCGGAGGAAAGTTTAGAGCTACGAGGCCCCGTCGCGATTTTGCACAGGAACGGCGGCGGAGGAGCAAAGGAACCGCCGCACGAATACAAAATCGAGACAGAGAGATCTAGGATAAAGCCTAGGCAACGCGGCCGGAAATAACTCACCGGCGACGACGCCGAAGCTAGCGAACGCGGACGAGGCAGACGGAGCAACACGACGGAGTCCTCGCCGTCGGAAGTTCTTATGAACGCGCGGCGGCGGAGCTGCGAGCGGGCGCGGAAGCGAGAGGAAGAAGAGGGGCGCTGGAGAACAAAAAAGGGAAAGTGAATCCTCCAGCGCCGCGCCCCACTTTATAACCTAGCCGCAAGCAAGGTAGTGGGATCGTGGGTGTGGCGGTTGGACGCATAGATCGTGTGCGCAGCACGACCGCACGTCGTTGAGCGGAGCCACACCAAGGGCCACACCGTAGGAGAGAAGATCACGATCCCCATCGGAAACGGCGCACGAGGCGTCAGAATCCGGCCGATAGCGCAGAGTAATCAGTAGCTGTCAAGAACACGTAGAGGAAATGTAAAACTAGAGAAATAATGATGGGGATGACACGTAGGATGAGGCGTACACAAGAAGATACGATAATACCTCTAACAAGCAAGGAATAACTCGGAAACGATACAGGACGTGTGTCGTGAAACTGATACGACCCGGCCGAGGTTATCGGCAGGGCCATACCAGCTTCGGGGACTAATGTTGGGGAGATAACCCCGGATAGGGTAATGACGGGGAGAGACGAAAGGATGTTCCCCGTCTAGTTTCCGAGTTATGGTCTGAGTCGGCCGAATCATGTAGAGGTCGACCGAGGTAGGAAAGGGAAAGACCCTCATAGTAATGGCAAGACATTACCCGGCCGAGACACTTCGTAAGTCGGACGGGTTAGCCCGAGTAATCTTAATATAGATGAAGGACAGGCCGAACTACGGGAGGCAGGGCCGAATGATACGAAGCTTGCAGGAGAAGGAGAAGCTGAAGTCAAACCCTAGCTGCAGGCTAGGGAGAATCTGAGCGAAGCCAAGCGCTATGGATAAAGACGTAGAGCGACAGAGAAGCAGAAGGAGGTCACGGAGGAGACAGTCCTGAAGCCCGAGGCGTGCAGGAGGGGCCCTCTGGAACCTTGCCGCCGTTAGGGGAACGACAGGGAAAGGGAGGCGCCGAACTACTATATTGAGACAAGCATATTCCTCGAATATGCTTGCCACGTTAGCCCTAAAGGAACCCAAGGCTCTCCTTTATAAGGGGAGGCTTGGACCATGAAGAAGGGATCGGCTCATTTAGTACCTTTAGGCTGGTAAAGTTCTTCTTTTCTCCTTGTATACAGCCCAAGGATCACTTGTAATCCAAGGAAGGAGAAATAAAGATCTTTGCCTTAGTCTTTTGTGTGTAGAATCAACTACATCTTCCCTCCCCAGATCCCACTAGCATCCATTGGCCCCATACTTTAGCCTACCCATGGCATCTGCCGTGCCACCACCACGACAAAGTTCAAAATATGTTGTTTCATCGTAGATCCACTTTAAGTTTAGCGAGCCTTAGTCCCGAGCTAAGAATCTTTATGCGTGCCGTTTTAAACGGGCAAATGAAATATGATAAGAATCACGACATAGTTTGTGATAAGTTGATATTGATATCATATTTGGATTCCTCTCATTTTTCTAATCAATTTAGACATATTATTTGCCGAATTCTGATTTACAGATTTAAAGATATTAATTATTCCATATTAAATAAAAAATACAAATAAAAATAAAATCATTATATTTTTATTTGAATTCAATAATATTTTTACTTATTCATTGTTGTTTACTTAAATAATTGCTTGTAATTTCAAAAAATACAATCATATGACATGGTGATATAAGAGTTAATAGGAATGATATCATAATATTGACAATAATGAGTAAATTGCTTTGCGGGAAGAGATTCTGAAGGAACGAGGAAGTTAAGCGTGCTAGAGCTGAAGTAGTGCTAGGATGGATGACCGAACGGGAACTTTGACTAAGACTGCAATTTAATCAATTATTAACTATAAATAGTGTTAAAATGATTAAAGCTGGAGATTAAGGAGTCAAATAATTCAAAGATTAAAAAAATAAAAAAATATTTTAGGCTATGCCGACGGCATGGCCGTCGACGTAGCTCCATTCCTGTGCCGACGGCTTGGCCGTAGGCGTAGCTCCAGGCTGAACCGTTAGTCAAGACGGCCGTTGACTGACACGCGAGACCCACTGGAAGACGCTATGCCAAGGGGGGAGGGATGTGCCGACGGCCACGTAGCTATGCCCACGAGAACGTATGCCGAGGGGGCTACGCCGACGGCCACCGTCGGCACAGCCTGTGCCGACGGCAATTCGGCGCTGTGCCGACGGCAGCTGGCCGTCGGTGTAGCAAATTTTTCCTGTAGTGTGACAGGCCTAGCTAGCGGGTTAGATTGCATGTATAAATTTCGTATGACCATATAAGCATGACATTTTTTTTATAAGTGATAACTCAGTGAGCACGATGTGCTGTTTATAATCTGGTTACCATTTCCTTTTTTCAAGGTGATGATGCCCTTCCTGAATATGACTATATTAATGGTACTTCCTCCGACCCATTATTAATTGAATTGGATTTGTTAAAATTTAGATGAACCTATATACTAAATAGTGTCTAGATTCATCCAAATCTAGACGAATGTGAGTCCTAATATGGATCGGAGGGAGTACACATTTTCAGAAGGTTTTGCTATTTGGTTGTGTGTGCATTGTCTGCTGTTCCTCAATTATCAAAAGATGTTTATTTATTTTCTTCTTACACTATTTGTTCTCACATGTATCTGGCTTCCTTAATTGATTCTTGGTGCTTCATGCAAATGTCCCCTATCAATTTTGTTAGGGAGTTAACCGGTTCATTCTTTCTGTTGCTCTTTTTTTATTCAACGTTGTGTTCCTGTATCAGCAGGGTACATATTATTTATTATTTGTATCTAGACTGCGTCTGGAACTTTTTATGTTCGTAAGGATTGCAATAGTATGGCGTCGCCTGATCCTCTGGTAACATGATACAAATTTATTTACACGGCTTCTTGTATAGGATCGCTCTCCCCCCCCCCCCCCCCCCTCCCCCCTCCCCCCGGTGCACTTTATGGTCTTATAGCAATCATAGAACAAAGGTAGAACTGATAGGGTATAGAAAGAACATATAAAATGAACTGGGCTCATGGATTTAATTTTCCACCGGTTTCCTTTTACAATAATCTCAATTGCAATCAATCAAGCGTATATAAGGATGGTTTAATATTCCCGGCGTCAACTAAAATGCTATATTTAGTGCGTCCTATATATTGTTGTAATTTCTTAAAAATAGAATTTAACACACAACCGTGTTTTATTTGGACTGTCAAAATTGAAACATGTTAAAATATTTATTATCCAATATTTATTTGAATGATTTGTTTAGGGGGGGACACGTGACAAGGTGACATGGCAGGGAAGTAAGATGTCACGTACCTTCTTGACATGTGGAGTTAAAATGCATTCATAAAATAAGATAATAACACATAGTTACATCTATAGCAACACACGAACATTCAGCTAGTTGGCTCATAATTTCCCACTTACAGTGGGATCAAGCGCGCGGGGGTGGGGTGGGTATTTACCCTATCTCCATTGTTGTTTGACATAATTGCAAATGGGATATCTATGCTTACCAATAAAGTGATAAATCAAGGTTGCTGACACAATTTCTACCACATCTAGGAGTAGTCTTGGCAATCCTTCAATATGTAGAAGATTTTTCCTGCTGCAAAATAACAGACTAGTAATTTGAAAATTATGTTGTATGTTTCTCGTATCTAGTGGGAGAGAAGATATTGCCAATACTTGCTTAAGCAGTGTGCTTGCATATACATGGCTGGTTCTGGTCTATGGCAACCTTATGCCGTGGCCAAGGGCCCATGCTGACGGGGGCCCATAATTCTGAAAAAAAAATCTAAAGCCAAAGTTGAAACGGCGCAATCGACGCCGTACTCCGATTGCCGCTTGGACTTCTGGTTCTAATCGATCTGACCCCCCCTGACGGGCCTGGCTCTTGCCTCCTCCTCCCGTGGTTCGACAATTCGGCGGTCAGTTTCTGACGAGCCGACGGGCGACGATCCGACGTACACGTATATCTGAAGCTGTCCTGTTCCTGCACTTCTGCTCGCGTGCGCAATGCCGTGGTGCCAGACTGCCACGACCAATGCGCGTGAGTCCCGATATTGCCAAGTATTGCCATGGTGTTCGCCTGCTGACTCTCCCGGTAAATCACTTAATCCTATCCGCAATGTTGCAATCACTAGGCTAGCTAATTAGCTTCAATTAGTTTGGCATTAGCACTGTCCGTGTAGGAGCATCTTACGAGAGAGCAAAAATTAGCTACTTCCTCCGACCTATATTAGTTGATTTAGATTTATCTAAATACAAATGTATCTAGTCAAGTTTTAATGCTAGATACAACCTTATCTATACTACTACAGTATTAAACAAGCGAACGCGAACTTTTTTATGTACACCCCACCAAACGTATACGGGCGAACTAACACCGCTGGATCAGCCCACCCCATTAAATCTAACCGCCTAGATTGAGCTATTCTTGTGTGCGCTTAGCAATTTGCTGAGAAGACGCGCTCCACCCGCAGAGGAAAGATTCAGCACCCCGCTCATCTAAAAAAATCAGAACGCATCCGGTCATCAGTCATCACACGCCGCCGACGTCGTTCTCTCGCGTCGCCGCCAGGGCAAACCTACCCTGCCCTTCGACTGCGCCTCTGCACCTTGTCTCCGCCTCGTCAAACTCCTCTTCCCCTCCAACCAAGCCACAACCTCCTCTTCCCCTCCGACCAAGCCCCAAGCGAGCTCCTCTCCTCCACGTACACCCCTCTCTTCAGCTTCAACGCATCCTCGCCGACCTCATGCGTCTTGACTCTCGACAAGTACCACGCTGTGAATTCGCCAATCTCCTCACTCCTGGAAGGTTCCCTTACTCTTCTCTTCTCTCCTCATATTTTTATATATATCTTGCAGACTTCAAAGCTCTACGTATACATTGGTCATTCATGCAGTTTCCCATATGGAGCAATCAGATCTGCCATGTTAGTTACCTGATCTAATTAAAGCCAATTTGGGTTTGGTGCTTCGGACTATTTGAACACCTAGATACAGCATGGATTGATAATCATTAATCAAGACCTTTCTACTAATATTTATCCTGTAAATTGTCATTGTTTAGTTCATGTTCCTCTTACCCGATTACAGTACAGGCCTTTGTTGCCAATTTTGAAATCACATATTGGATTTAGAGAACATTGGTTTTAACTTTGTCAGTTTGATTGTGTATAGCACTACTGATACTTACATTTAGTCTGGACAGTTTCAACATTTTATAACTTGAAGACGAGTTCGAGGAGGAGGCTGATTGTTCGTTCTATGGAATTTTTTGACAAGCTTAAATTTGTGAGCAAGACAAAGTGGTAAGTGCAGTGGATTGTATTCTATCAGTAGTAGGCGAGAAGAATTTGGAGCACTAATTTGTCGCCACGCAGGAATCTGATCTCCACGATAAATTATAGGAGGTACGAACGGATCCATAATTGATGTGCTTGTGTATTATGTTTGGTTCGGTTTGGTTCGGATCAGATCAGAGAAGGTGGATAGTTTCATTCTATAATTTAGGATTCAGAGGAGCTCTCATATCATGTAAGGTTTACTCTTAATAAATTATTACTCTGTATATACAAAGAGAACACTTTTGGCATGTTAGAACAACCAAAGTCAAATTCAGTCTTTTCTTTTGATTTTTAGGTTTAATCTACACTACATATAAAAGAGCAAAAAATTTCTTTCTTAGATGCACCCCGACCCGTGTTTCCAGATCAAAGTTAATTTGTTTTACACCGGCCTTTAGGTTTCAGAGAATTCAAAATAACTACATACACCGGTTGTTACTGGATAAATAATGTGCAACGCTATGCTTACAACTATTATTCCTAGAGTATCTTCAGGTTGTATTCTCGACCTATTGCTACTCAGTCAGATGAAGCTGCCTTTTTTATTTTCCTCTCTTGGCATGACAATTTTAACATGAGATGAGCCCTTCAGTGGTGCATCTTGGTTCAGTTTAAGAGAAATGATTAGTCAATTGGCTGATTGAATTCTAGATGCAGTTGGCCGATGTGTCTGAACCTGTGAGGTGGTGGTAAAAATGGATGGTTTTGATGTAGTGGTATCCTCCTCACCATTATGCTTCCCGGTTGAATTTTATCCGATTAAGCAAGAGACGGCTCTACCCTCCAAGCAAAATTTTAAGTTGACCTCTAGGATAAGAAGTCCATCTTGATATCGGTCTGAATGTGTGAGCTGCTAGATATAGCTTACAACACTTACTTGCTCAAACTTTGAAGAACCTGCTCAGGAAAATGTTTGAGCTGCTATAAACGTGTGGTTATATGCTTTTAAATATTTTACAAATAAAATTAACACATATATCGTCTATATATCTAGTTATATATATATATATATTTATATTATGGGCCCTTTTGTCGACTTCGCCCAAGGGCCCGAAAAATATAGAGCCGGCCCTATACATATATTATCCTTTCTAACAACTCCAAAAGGTTTGGTCAATTGGATGAATTACCATAAAGCAAGGATGTTGTGGCGGGGAACTAGTGAGGCAAGAAGAAGTACATTTGGTGAACCGTTCATCAATTCGCCTGCCAAATGAGAGGGTTGGGGATCTTGGATCTAACAATCATGAATAAATTTTATTGCGCTGATGATGCCTCTCTATTTTCGCCTTTATATCATATATTTTAATTGTTTATTTTGGAATACGTGCGCCAACTTTTTTGTATTCCGAAGATGGTTGGAAGTCAAATACTCCCTCCGATCCATATTAATTGATTTTGATTTGTCAAAATTTGGATAAACTTATATACTAAATAGTGTCTAGATTCATTTAAATCTGAGTCAATTAATATGGGCCGAGGGAGTATTTACAAGTAGTTGAGTAATGTTCTGCAGATTGACGATAAATCGGAGTTCGCTGGTAGGTTCCGTTCGCGGATCACGGCGTGCATGTTTTGCGCATACAGTTTGCAAGACCAAATGGGTGCAGTGTTCAGCATCAGTAATGCTAGACTTACGGGTTCCAAGCATTATTGGTTCAGCAGATAACATACGGTCGGTGAAGGTGTCATATATACCTTCCTCTCGGAACGGTGTTTCTCGTGCTGTCTGCTGTGTACTGCTTTACTTCAGGTCAATTCTTTATTTATTTTACTGTCATATATTCGTGTAAAAAAGGGGATTGAATGCACGAAGTCAGAAGCCCACACGCGTGTACGCTTCTCTGCAGGTCATACCCTACATCTACATGCTAGCTGCATCTGCGCGTATTTTTCTCCAAGAAAGAGAAAGGCTACCCTAAGTGGACATTTTTCTGGAATGCACAAGATGACAAGAATCTCGTCGGAAGACGGAAGTAGACCCAAATATATGGCTCCGATTTTCCTTCCAATTCTATATCTTGTGGTTCTTGGATCGTGGTTATAACGTGCCTCTAATTTGATATCTGCTGCGGTCTTGCCTATCGTACGTTAACAAATTAACTAAAGGAATGCTGACGATACAATGCAGCTGTCGATCCCTAACTGGCTCGGAACAATACAGAAACAATGGGAAAAATTTCTGAGGGCTAAAGTACAATAATGTCATCGATGTGCAGATTTGCCAACTCGAAAAGAAAGAAAGAAGCATCGAAAATGCAATGGAAGTACAACATTTTCAGAAATAAACAAGTATATAATCACATTTAGATTTGGGAGCTAATTAAAGTTGTACACAAGTAGAAATATCCGCATATTTCCTTCTTCTCTTCTGCTAGCTGCTTACAATAGCAACTCAAAGCCTCGAACCAATTCAACTTCAAGTTTAGTCTGGTACAAGTGGAGATAAAATACATATGGCGTGGTTATTTTTAATGGTAGAAGGCCCTGAAAGCTGCTCAATTAAAAGCGGTGGGTACAATTACAAATACACCCCAACCAAAGGGGTGTTAGGAATAGACAACTTGTATTACTTTGGGAGCCAAATGCCACAATATATAGTACAGGTACAGGCACAAATATGCAGGAAGCCTCCTAACATATGGAAAAAATACAATATACAAATATATACTTCTAACACCCCCCTCCCCCCCAAAAAAAACTCATGGTGGATCCACAACACTGAGTTTGGAGAGTAAGAAATCATGCTGCGCTCTGGTCTGTGTCTTCGTAAAGAAATCCGCCAACTGTAAATATGAAGGCACGTACCGAAGCGCAACAACCCGAGCCTGCACCTGAGCACGTGTATAGAAAGCATCAACACCAATATGCTTGGTAAGCTCATGCTTGACCGGATCACGTGCAACACTAATAGCACATGTACTGTCAGACAAAACCAGAGTGAGTGTGGTAATAGAGACCCCAAAATCCGCAAGTAACCACTGTAACCAGGTCATCTCAGCAGTCAACAAGGCCATAGCACGCAACTCAGCCTCAACACTCGAATGGGAAACCGCTGTCTGTTTCTTCGTCTTCCAAGCAATGAGTGAACCACCAAGAAACACACGTAAGCAGAAAGTGAACGGCGATCCGAATAGCACTGGAGCTGGAGGGAGCTGGAACGAGGAAAGAAAAGGCGACGAGTGATCGTACCCCGAAGATAACGAAGAACACGCAGAAGATGACTATAGTGAACGGTGGTGGGAGCGGAAACAAACTGACTCAGAATATGAACATGATAAGATATGTCAGGACGAGTGACAACAAGATAAACAAGACTCCCAACAAGATGACGATAACGCGTCGGATCAGGAAGAGGATCACCATCAGTAGGTTGAAGCTTAACATTAAGATCCATAGGGGTCTCAACAGTGCGCTCATCCGCAAGCGCAGCACGAGCAAGAAGATCCTGAATATACTTTTCCTGGGAGATGTAAAAGCCATCAGAAGTGGAAGAGACCTCAATCCCAAGAAAGTATCGAAGAGGACCAAGATCAGTTATAAGAAACTGATCACGAAGACGAGTCTTAACAAAGGCGATATACTCGGAATCATCATCAGTAATGATCATATCATCAACATAGAGAAGAAGAGTGCGTCCACGAGGAGAAGTGTGAACAAACAGCGCTGGATCATGAGCACTAGGGGAGAAACCAGCAGCAGTCACTACAGAAGCGAAGCGCTCAAACCAGGCACGGGGGGCCTGTTTGAGGCCATAAATAGAACGTCGAAGACGATAAACCATCCCCTCGGGAACAGAATACCCAAGAGGAGGCTGCATATAAACCTCCTCACTCAACTCACCATTGAGAAAAGCGTTCTGAACATCAAGCTGGGACACGCACTGTGACGCAATGTAAGCAAAGAAGAAGAAGAGTAATGCAAGGGTCATATGAGCCACAAGAGCAAAGGTCTCATCATAGTCACGACCATGCTCCTGCTGAAAACCACGAGCCACAAGACGCGCTTTATAGCGCTCAAGAGATCCATCAGAGCGGGTCTTAATCTTATAGACCCACTTACACGTGATAGGACGAACACCAGGAGGAGGAGAAACAAGATCCCAGGTGCCAGTGCGCTCAAGCGCAGCAATATCCTCAGCCATGGCCAGCTGCCATTCAGGATGATGCTCAGCATCCCGATAAGAAGTCGGCTCGGAGGTAACAGAAAGACCATACTGACTAGGAGAGTAACGGTTGGGGGCACGACACTGACGAACAGGACGAGTAGAGGGAAGCTCATCAGATGAAGACGACGCAGGAGACGACGGTGAAGAAGAAGGAATAGCAGAGGAAGACTCCGGAGAACGAGGAGAACTAGGAGAACTAGACGAAGTAGAGGAGGACAGTGCAGAAGAAGATACATCAGGGGGAGGAGAGCCGAAAGAAGACACGATAGGAGTAGAAGGAGGTGTGTCAGTAAAGAGAAGAAAAGAGATATCCTCCACCGGGTAGGTACCAGTGGTAGGACGAGGATAGAAAGGGCGCGTCTCATCAAAAGTAACATCACAAGAGATACGCATCCGATGACCAACCGGGTCCCAACAGCGATAGCCCTTGTGCTCATTACTGTATCCAAGAAAAATGCACTCAACAGACTGAGCGGTCAGTTTGGTGCGTTCGCGAGGAGTAAGAAGAACATAGCAAACACAACCAAACAAGCGAAGCATGGAGTAGTCTGGAGACTGTCCAGATAGGCGCTCAAGAGGGATACCATCCTGCAGAGCGGCAGAGGGCTGAATATTGATGAGGTAAACGGACATAGCAACAGCCTCAACCCAGAAATGCGGCGGAAGAGAAGAAGCAATCATCATGGTACGAGTGGTCTCAAGAAGATGACGATGCTTACACTCGGCAACGCCATTCTAGGCATGGGCGCCGGGACAGGAGAACTGAGCAAGAGTGCCCTGCTCAGCAAGAACACCTCGTAACATCTGGGAGATATACTCACGAGCAGAATCAGCACGAAACACACGAATGAGGGTAGAATATTGAGTACGGACCATGGCCGCAAAACGCTGATATATGGAGAGCACCTCACTACGAGAGCGCATAAAATACAACCAAGTGTACCGGGAAAAATCATCAATGAATAAAATATAGTAGCGATGCCCCCCTTTCGAAGCGAAAGGAGACGGACCCCAAACATCTGAATGGACTAAATCAAAAGGTCGCTGAGATGCAGACGCGCTAGTAGGATAGGGAAGCTGAATCTGTTTACCCAACCTACAACCCTGACAATGTAAAGACCCATCTCCTGAGACAGACCCCAGAAGACTACGATGAACTAATGACGACAGGCGAGAGTCACAAAGGTGACCAAGACGATGATGCCACTGCTGAAAGGAACTGGTAGCAGATGCGACGACCGGAGAAGAACTGGAAGATGAAGTGGCAGTAGAAGGAACACGAAGCCAGTCTAATTCCCAAAGTCCTGAAGAGTCATGGCTGCGAGGGCCAGCTCCAACCAGGGCCTGCGTGCGACGGTCCTGGACAACACAAGAATCAGCATCAAGAATGACGCGACAACCAGATTCAAGAAGGCTAGCGAGAAATGATTCATCTTAAGAAGAGGGACATGAGAAATATCAGAATGTAAAAGGAAGAAGTAGAGAGGGTGCCCCGACTGGAAACAGGGAGAGAGGTACCATCCGCTGTGAAAACACGGACAGGAGAAGGGAGAGAACGAAGAGCGGACAGAAAGGAAGACTCAGAGGTCATATGAAAAGAAGCTCCAGAATCCAGATAGCATGGGGACGCACTGACCGTAGAAGGTGGTGGTCGACAGGTTCTGAAGAATCGATCCGTAACCAGAAGGTGCGTCAAGAAGAGCCTGTAGCAACAAGCAGGCCACGAAGACTCCTGATAATGTCCTGATCGGAGAGAGCAACTGCTGAAGATCCAGAAGGAGCCGACTGCCCACGAGCCTGGTGTCATGCTGATGTAAATCGATCCGTGTATAACAGGTGGCCCAAGTGTGGCCATCCTTGTTACAATGAAGAGCAAGGACAAAGAGAACCACGACGACCACGAGCCTTTGGTGCCGACTGCCCGAAACTGCCAGCCGACTCGACCCCAAATCGCTGGTCTTGACTCGACCGACTGGAGGAGTGGGTAGTATCGGCGGCGGCACAGAGGACCGCGGCTGAGTTGAGGGAACAAACAGCATAGGAGGACCACGGGTAGCAAGCACAGATGGAACCGCAAGAAGGCCAGCACCACGGAGACGGGTCTCCTTAGCCCGAAGCTCAGACAACACCTCAGACAGCGGAACACGACCACGAGCATTCAGCTGAGCACGCCGGGGCTCAAACTCCTGGCGGAGCCGAGACAGAAACTCATAGATGCGGTGAAACTCCAAATCCGAGCGCACAATCTGGCAACACAAGCATGTGCCACAAACAGCAGTATGAAGAGAATCAAGTTGACGCCAGATAGCAGCACTCTGAGTATAGAACTCATCAATAGTAGAATCACCCTGCTGGAGAGCATGCTCCTGGCGAACCACAGACAGGTAAAGAGCATCCCAGACGGTGATAGCGACGAAGATGGGCCCACCGAGGCAACAAGAGGGAGACTCATGAACTCAACGACATCTTGAGGCTAACATCGAGGTGAGAATGAAGAAGACGAGCATCCTCATCAACCCACTGAGTGTAAGCAGTCAGAGAGTGTCGATAGGCCTCGAGATCAGAAGAGTATTGCTTGAACTTCAGGTCATAAGCAGCAACAGCACTATCATCAGCATTCTGAGCAGCATCCTTGGCCTCCTGAGAAGCATCAGCACCGAGAACAATCGGCGTCGGGGGAAGAGGATCCACAGGAGCAGGGGCATGGAGGACAGGAGACCTCGCCGGAGAGCACACCCCAAAGATGGAGACCGCGCATGTGAACGTGCATAAAGGCCGCAAAATCAGGGTAATTCGCGCCATCAAAGACCACCGGGCAGCGAGGAATCGCAACATAACCCGATGAAGAAGACATATCTCTCTCTCTTTCTTTCTTTTTTTTAGACACAGATCAGATCTAGATCTGAGCTATCCTGACGCAAACAGACGAAAGCCGACAAGGGTGGGGCCAGATCCGGCCAGCGGCGGGACGTGGCGGGAGGCAGAGAATCGTCGGGAGGCAGCGCCGGGTCACGCGGACGCAGTGTCAGGGGGCGGGTCCACGTGGGTGTCAGGGCGTCAGGGAGCGGGTCCAGGCGGGTCACGCGGACGCAGCGTCAGGGAGGCAGGGAGAGGGCGGTCGATCCCGCATGGGCGTCTCCCTATTCTAGGACACGGGCCCGAGCAGAGGGAGGAGGGACAGTGATCCTGACGCAGGAGCAGCGATCCTTGACGGGCCGATAGGAGCAGAGGACCGACGCAGGAGCAGTCCCGTCGAGAGCAGAGCCTGAATCGATCCAAAAACCGATCTGGACTCAAATAAAAACCGATCTGGACTCCACTGCGCGGGATTGTAGCAGGAAGAAGACCGATCTGGATCTCGATCAGGTCAAAACGGGCGGCGATCGGCGGCGACAACGACGGCAAAGCCGGCGGTGTCAGGGACGGTGGCGGCCGACGAAGTTGCAAGAAAGAGGACGGAGCTAACTTGGCTTTGATACCATGTTAGGAATAGACAACTTGTATTACTCTAGGGGCCAAAGGCCACAATATATAGTACAGGTACAGGCGCAAATATGCAGGAAGACCCCTAACATATGGGGAAAATACAATATACAAATATATACATCTAACATGGGGCATATAGGAAAAGGACGGAACACTTGTAGAAAGGACCCTAGGGAAAGGATAAGAAAGGCAATCAGGTCCTCGTCCTTCTCCACCGCATCCGATCGTCGTCGACGCCCTGGAGCCCACATCGTTGCCGGGGAACTTGCCACTTGGGGCGATACCGACTTTGGACCACATACACAGGGCGACGACATGCTTCCGTCACACGCGGAAGATCATGCTCGACTTCATCCGAGCGGAGATGTGGCCCTCCTGGCCACAGATAACGGCAACGCATCCTTGCCGACGTTGATGAAGATTCAGAGTAGCAGCTTCACGATCTGCAACACCAGGATGCTGCAGGCTTGGCGTAGTAGCAGGTCGGCTCCAGGTCACACCACCCCAACTCTCCTCGCCACCACGACCGGCTGGAGAAGAACGGTGAGAACCCGAAGCAAACCTTCGCAGGCCAAGACCGCTGACCTTATGCTTGGGGCCTCCGTCGTCGAGCCACCCGCCGCATTTGGCTCCGATCAAGAGAGAACTGCAGCAGAGTAGATCTTCTTCAGATGATGGCGGCTCTGGCCAGAAGAACCGCACATCAAACACCCCGACCACCTCACGAATCACGCAGCCACCAGCACGACCTCCTCTCCCCTTGCCACCAAGGCCGGCTAGGAAGAGAAGAACGACCCGCAGCTGCCAGATCCAGAGGCAATGGCACTTTATTCGGGTGGCCTCTGTCCACGACAGCAGCAATAAGCTCCAACCACTGTAGATTGCCAATCCACTGCGGAGACGACCAGCCGGCGTCGTGCAGGAGCGTCGGAGGGGACAAGCCAGATGGCATCTCGCCATGCGCCACTGGGGCAGACACAAACCCTAAACCTAGACCTACGACACCTACGGCGAGAATCCAAGAACCTAGACTACGGGGGCTGCCTCACGCTCTTTACGCGCCTGCAGAGAGGGCTAGTAGAGAGGAGGAGGGGACTCGATCCCACTAGATCTCCACATATGGCGTGGTTGGTTGTCCGTATGGATTTTGGGGCTCGCTTGGACTAGGCTCATTAGTTCATGTCCCCATGAAAATGTCCTCTGGACCACGTTCTATGTTTTGTTTGGTTGCTCGATTGTTGCTTGGTTGCATGGGGTGGGAAACTATCGTCCATTTGTATAAGCTGTATAGAACCCTTTTTGGTTGTGTTGATTGAAAGCAAAAGTGTTTGGTTGCCCATATGAGGTTGAATATGGTTACCATGATCCAAGTATGGTGAACTTACGATATCACTGCATATTACATCCGATCATTAGGAGGAATTAGAAGAAGATGAGTTTCAAGATCACCACAAGGAGGACGATGATGATGAACTTGTGCTTAGTCTCTCGGTCCTGAATTAGCCCTTCGCCTATAGGTATATCTTGGACAATTGGCACAACTTGAATAACCATAGCTTGTACATGCATTGCTAGATCAGCCACAACCTCATCGGCCAAGAAATTGTGGTACTTCCCCTTTGCACCATCCTACCTTCTGACATACTTCACGATGCACCAAGGGTTGCCGCCTACGACAAAGATGACGCTGAAGAATCCAGACGCCTAGATGTGGACCTTCTCGAGGAGGAGCGCGTTTTGGCATGCCAAAGATCCGCCATCTACCAGCAGAAGCTACGCAGCTACCATAGTCGCCGTGTTCGGCATCGCTCGTTTAAAGAGGGGGATTTGGTGCCCCGACTTAAGCAGAAGAAGTCGCACAAATTATCCCCGCCATGGGAAGGACCGTTCATCATAAGCAAGGCGCTACTAAATGGGTCTTACTACCTCGTTGACAATCTTGAACTAAAGGATAGACCCAATGAGGATCATAAGCGTAAGCGACGTGACCCAGATGATGACTGCCCGGAGCTTGATCGGCCATGGAACATAGCACAGCTACGTCCTTTCTACACTTAGCATTTTTTATCTAATTGTGTACCTCTTATATGATCAATGAAATAAAGCTCTTTGGTTCACTCATATTCCTGAGTCTTTTACCTCTTTTAGTGTTTATTTTTGGATCATATAAAACCTTTATGCACAAGCTTTGCGATTGCACTTGTGAAAATTCCGCCTACGGGCGTTAGCTTAAGTTTTCCGGTCTACACGTTCTTTGTAGTTTTTATGTGGATTCTGGAGTAGTGACTTTTGGCACTTATTTTCGGTGATTTTGTGATTAGGTTATTGACGGTGCCATTGGGCATCATCACCTGAGCGTATGGTTCCGAGAACGAGTCTTCCGACTCACGAAAAGTCAAGCATAAAAACCAAAGTAATGTATAAGCCAACACTTGCTTAAAAAATATATACATGCTGGAACTAGTTCTTAAGTAGCAGGACATATATCATTATTTTCCGCCTTAAGTTAATACATAGTTTTTTCCGCATACACATCACATAGGAAACAAATATTACGAATTGTTTTTCATTCCTCTGGCGCAGGCGACTTGGAAGCAACATCATCGGCAGCAGGCGAGTCACCCTCGAAGTCGGCAGTGTGGAGGGACTCGGAGGAGCTTTGGTTGCCGCCATCGATAGTATTCATTGGCACGAAGACGTTAACGTCGACCAACTCGGAAACTCTAGTGTCATAACCCGCAAGTGACGACAAGATAGATTCATGGTTTATCTCATAGCCTTCATCATCTACGTCGGGGATGCCAGAGGTTACCGTGTCGATGTCGGCATTCTCGTAGTGTGCCTTGACCATGTACAGCGCCATCCTTGCACCAGCCCGTGCACATGAATCTTTCCAACTTGTAATACGCTCGGGGGCTCGGCGCAGGATCTCCGAGAACTTCGCCATAGAGTCCGATGCCTTGATATTAATCTAGAGGGGCTTGGCAATCTCTTTGGCTTGCGCGATGGCGGTGTTGATGAAGTTGCCGGCAAGAACCATGCATTCCTTTGCCTGAGGAGACGAACGGGTTAAACCCATAGGATCTGCGAATTCCTGACAAAGAAGCGCATGAGTCCAAAAAATTCAGAGTATTCAGACTACATAAATCCAAGACGGAGAATCACTTACTGAAGATGCTAGCCTCAACTTTCCAGAGGGTATCCGCCAAGGAGTCCCGTTCTTGTTGGAGGAGCTTGTACGCTTCATTATGGCGTTGATTCTGCTCATCAACAGCTTTCTTCTGATCTTTTAAGATCGAGATCTCCTCCTTCAAGCGGTTCATCTCCTTGGTGGCGGAGTCCTGCAGGGCTTTCATTGATTCTTCATGCATCTTCAGCATGTCCTTCCTCTCCTGCTTAAGGATCTTGTTCTCGCTATCCAGCTCCTGAATATGCTTGGATTGCTCGATAATGTATTTAGCCTTAGCAATGGTTTCTGCAAGTCGTAGAAAGCAAAGTACACAGTGAGTACTCGGATAATACACAAGTTCAAGTCAGAATACGAAAATTAAAGGAAAAACAGATGCTTGCTCTTGATGATATGTTCCTTCAAGAAGGCAGTTTTACCCTTTTTGGCTTCCAGGTCCGCGCGCATCTTCTGGTACTTGTCGTTGGCCATGCCCCTCCGAGCATTCTTATTCCATGGAAAAAAGAAAATTTAAACGTTGTTTGGTCTAGTTGGAGCATCTAGCCGGAAAATTTCCACCTAGACGCTCGGGGGCTACAGCGAGAGTTTTTAACTTAGCAATATGCTTAGTCTTTCTTTAAACATCTAGTCGGAACTAATTCAGTTTTTGATTAGAAGCTTGGGGGCTACAGTATAAAGTTTTTAACTTGGATGTTTGCTCAGCTTCTCTTTAAGCATCTAGTCAGAACTAATTCAGTTAAAACTAGAAGCTTGGGGGCTACAGTATTGAAATTTATAAACATTGCGTATGCTACTCTTAAAGCATCTAGTCGGAATAATTCATTCCACATATATGCTTGGGGGATACAGTGAGAAATTTTCTAGCTTAGTCACTCTTAGAGCATTTAGACGCAAAGTCCTATGGTTTTCCATCTAAATCCCCGGGGGCTACAGTGGGATACTCATATGAAATGCAAAAGGAAAATAAAACTTACAAGTGCAATGATCTTGAGGTTGGTAGCACTCTCAGCCAGCAGCTTGCCGAAGGATACACTGTTTCCTTGCAAGATCTCTGCTTGCCGGAGAAGCTCCTCTAGACTGCACGTCGGAGATGTCGGCGCCGCACCAGGAACTAGAGCAGTGCTACCCGGTGTAAGTACCGGATAGACTATCTTCGGAAAATCAATGGTTTTCTTGGGTGCGGGGGCGCCGCCTTCGGCAGAAGTACCACCGCCTTACCTCTACCGATGGCATCCTTAGCCGGAACTTCAGCCACTTGGTGTGCGGCACTCTCCTGTGTCGCCTGTTCGCCGACAACAACAAGCTCGGTAGAGGCACCTGAGTCCACTTCCATGGCGGAAGGGCCAGCTGCTTCCTTGGCTTGAGAGCTTGTCGGAGCAGATGAGGGCTTGACGATGGGAGTGACATGGGCGATGGAGGGAGATGCATCACGATGCAGCATATCCTTGATGGTTCTAGTATCCCCCGAAGTTTTGGAGGTCTTCTTCAAGCTGGTCGTGGCTTTATTCCTTAAACGTGCAAAATGCATAAGTCCAGGAGCAAGACAGATAAATGGACAATGTCGGAGAGAAAGAAGCTTACACAAGAGGGGGTGCTTTGGCAAAGGGGATCACAATAGTCTTTCTTTTCTCCGCCTCTAGGGCAGCGGTAGTCTTCTTGGAGGCTCCACCCTCCGTCTTCTTCTTCTTGCCTCCGTTGCCAGCGTCAGAGGTGGATCTCTTCCGCTTCCGCGAAAACGGAACATCGTCGTCGGACACGACTGTGACTTCCTTCATCTCTGGATCATAGATTTGGACAGTCATACTATACTCCTCTAGATCGCTAAGCTGTTAAGTGAAAGGTCACCGTGTTAGATGAGATGGAAATGGTTAGACGAAAGAGCTGGAGTATATGTCATACACGGAAGATATACAGTTGCCTTTGGGCACTTGCTCTCTACGAACATGTCGTAGGTGATGGCGAAGCCACGCTTCTTGTCCTTCACCTTGACGATGTCCTTGAGGTGAAGCTTGACGGAGTCGCTCGAGAAATTGTCCACGGAGATGCGGAGGCTATCCCTTCTGTCGTTGGTATACTCGTGCATCAGCTTCAAGCGGTGCTGCAAAGGCTGGATCCGCCTGATGAACCAGCACATGGCTAGGTCCAATCCGGTCAAACCCGTCTCTACGAGCCACTCTATCCGCCTTATAGCGCGGGAAGCGTCGATGTCGGAGGGAAGGGAGGCCTGGGATCTCCATGTCGAAGTTTTAGCGGCTGCTCCATCGACGAAGTTCGGCACGTTCTCGCCGCCGAGGGATATCCGGCCGTAGAAAGTAATCGCTACCGCCTTGCAGGACTCATGGCCGACGATGTCGGGGAAGCGCCGGCCAGGCCGGATCTTGAATCTAATAGTGCCACAATTTCTAAGTTCGTCCTTGCTGGCTCCGGCTTCGCGCTTGACGGTGAAGAAATATATGAAGAGATCTAGCCTAGGCTTATGTTGGAATTATGCCCTAGAAGCAATAATAAAGATGTTATTATTATAATTCTTGTTCATGATAAAGTTTATATTCCATGCTAGAATTGTATTAAGCGGAAACTTTAATACTTGTGTGGTTTGTGAACAACACCGTGTCCCTAGTACGCCTCTATGGACTAGCTCATTGATCAATGATGGTTAAGGTTTCCTAACCATAGACATGAGTTGTCAATTGGTAATGAGATCATATCATTGGAGAATGATATGATGGACAGACCCAAACTAAAGCGAAGCAATTAGATCGTATCATCGTGTTCATCTTTGCGAAGCTTTTCCTATGTCAAATATTGTATTCCTTAGACCATGAGATAATACAACTCCCTGGTATCGGAAGAAAGCTTTGAGGTCATCAAACGTCATCCTATGAGAGGGTGATCATAAAGATGTCTCTCAGGTGATCGGAAAGTATCTGGGTTGTATGTATCGAGATGGAATTTGTCCCTCCCAAGTCGGAGAGATATACTTCAGCCCACTCGGTAATCGATATCAACACCGCTTGCAAGCATGTGGTTAAGGAGTTAATCACAAAGTGATATCGGATTACGAGTAAAGTACTTGTGAACAAGATTGAACTAGGTATGACGGTACCGACGATCGAATCTCGGGCAAGTAAAATATCGCGAGACGAAGGGAATATATATATATGGGATTGTTTGAATCCTGGCATCGTGGTTCATCCGATATGATCATCGATGAATGTGTGGGAGTCAATATGGGTGCCCAGACCCCCTGTTGATTATTGATAGAAGATCATGTCTGCATATTCTCGAACCCGCAGGGTCACACACTTAACGTGTCTCGACGCTAGGATAGATTGGATTATTGGTTTATGAATTTTTGTTCGGAGTCTCGGATGGGATCCAGGATATCACGAGAGGTTCCGGAATGGTCCGGAGAATAAGATTCATATAAGGCAATGCAGTTTTTGGAGTTCGGAATTGTTCCGGGTTAATCGGTATTGTACCGGAAGCTTCTAGAACCTTCCGGAAGGGGACCAACGTGGCCCCACCTTCCGGGAGGGGGCATGGGCCTATGGGGGAGTGTCATGGCTGCATTGGTCCAGGGGCACAAGGCCCCATAGGGCCCAGCCGATCCTAGAGAGTTTAATCGTTTAAACTAGAGATAGGGTTTCTAGAAGAGGGGAGAGTCCATGCCCCCCACTCCTTATCCTTTGGGCTTGGGAGGGCTGAGCTGCCCCTCTATATAAAGAGGGGTGGGGGCGCACCAACCCCCCACACCTCTCCTCCAAACCCTAGCCGCCTTGCTAGCTTTCCTCTCTCCCTCCCGACTGTTTGTAGGCGAAGCCCTGCTACAGAAATTCTCCACCATATACACCACGCCGTCGTGTTGTAGATCCAATCTATCTCTCCACCATACTTGCTGGTCCAAGGAAGGAGGAGACGTCGAGGTGCTGCACGTGTGCATCTCACGGAGGCACCGCCACTTGTGGTGCTAGATCGGATCGGATCGCGAGGAGGAGAAGCGAGTACGACTACATCACCCACGTTCCGACGAACGTTCCGCTGTGCGAATCTTCAAGGGTATGAAGATCTAATCCAACCTCTCTCGTTGATTGCATATCCTAGATTAGATCTTTTCTTTCCCTCTGTTTGCATCCGTAGAAAATTTTGATTTACTATGCCGCGAAACCCTTCAGTGGTATCAGAGCTAGATCTATGCGTAGATGTGTTTCACGAGTAGAACGCAACATGGTTGTTGCGGGCGTTGATGTTTTCTGTTGCAAGCCTCTTGTTTGTGTTCTTCTTATGACGCGGGATAGTGAGATTGAAGCGGTCCAGGCCAACCTTACGCGACGTCGTTCGCGAGACCGGCTCCGCACTTGACGTGTGGCTTGTTCCACATGCTACGGTGGTGGATGTCGGCCTCACTATAGTTGTCATGGGATTAACACCGGAGTTTGGCAACCATAATATCACCGTTGTGGCTTTCCGTAGGTAAGAATCGTTCTTAGCATCTACTCCCATAAGCCACATAAAACATGCAACAACAAAGTAGAGGCGTCTAACTTGTTTTTGCAAAGTAGATGTGATGTGTATATTGTATGCGATGATCATGTTTTGTAATGTTTCACGACTTGCATGTCGATGAGTACACAACTGGCAGGAGCCATATGGTTGTGTTTATAATTGTGTATGACCTGCGAGTTAACTTCTTATACGCCATGTAATAGCTTTACTTTATCGCTAAGTAGTTAGCAATAGTTGTAGTTGCTATTCGTGGTGGAGGCAATCATGGTGGAGTGATGGAGATCATGCCGGAACGCACAAGATGGAGATCATTGCGCGAAGATTGGCTATACCATGTCACATAAAGTTATATGCATGTGATGTTTATCCTTTTATGTATCTTATTATGCTTAGATCGCGACGGTAGCATTATAAGATGATTCCTCACTTAAAGATCAAGATAAAAACTGTGTTCTCCCCAAGTATGCACCGTTGCGAAAGTTCGCCGTGTCCAAGCATCACGTGATGATCGGGTGCTATAGACTCTACGCTCACATACAACGAGTGCAAGCCAGTTTTGCACATGCGGAAATACTTGGGTCTAACTTGACGAGCCTAGCATGTACATACATGGCCTCGGAACACAAGAACCGAAAGGTTAAGCATGAGTCATATGAATGATATGATCGACACTTTGTTGTCCTCCATTGAAACCACATCTCTTCTCGTGATGATCGGATTAGGTGTGGTGAATTTGGATCGTGTTCACTAAACAACTTGAGGGATGTTGAATTTAGTGGGAGTTCATCTAGTAATTTGATTAAGTTGAACTATTTATCATGAACATAGTCTAAATTGTACTTGCAAATCGTAGATCACATGGCCAAATCCAACTTCAACTTCAACGTTTTCTTTGAGAAGGAAAAGCTTAGAAACAATGGGTCTAACTTCACCAATTGGTTCGCAATCTAAGAATCATTCTGGCGGACAAAGGACTATGTCCTTGGGAAGGCGTTAGGTGACCCCCCCTACTGCAAGCTACCGGTGAGAAAAGTCTATCGATCGTGCAAAGATGATTATGGTGTGATTAAGAGCACCATGTTGTTTGCTATGGAACCGGAACTTCAAAATCGTTTTGAAACCTATCCCGGGCCCTTTGAGATTCTCGAGGAGCTGAAAACCATGTTTCAGACTCAAGCCCGTTCTGAGAGATATGAGATCTCTGAGAAGTTCTTTAACTGCAAGATGGAGGAAGGGAGTTCCGTTAGTGAGCACGCCATAAAGATGTCGGGCTACACTCAACGCCTTGAGCAACTGGAATGCACGATTCCAGAGGAGATCAAGATTGACAGGGTTCTGCAATCACTCCCTCCCAGCTACAAAAGTTTTGTAGTGACTCATAATTAGATTGGCTCCACTGATACGATCACCGAGCTCTTTGCAAAGCTGAAGGCTGCGGAGGTGGACATCAAGAAGGATAATCATGTGTTGATGGTCAACAAGCCCCCCACCTTTAAGAAAGGTAAGGGTGCAAAGAAGCCCTTCAAGAAAGGCGTGACAGCGCGTTGCCCTCGAGAAGAAGCTCAAGTCTGGACCCAAGCCGGACACTGAGTGCTTCTATTGCAAGGACAAGGGTCACTGGAAGCGCAACTATCTGAAGTACTTAGCGGACAAGAAGGCTGGCACCATCAAAGGTATATTTGATATACATGTTATTGATGTTTTCCTTACTATCCCTCGTTGTAGTGCCTGGGTATTTGATACCGGTTCAGTTGCTAATATTTGTAACTCGAAACAGGAGCTACGGAATAGACGGAGGCTTGCGAGGGATGAGGTGACGATGCGCGTTGGCAACGGATCAAGAGTTGATGTGATGGCCGTCGGCACGCTCTCCTTAGTTTTACCTTCGGGATTAGTTTTAAACCTTAATAAGTGTTATTATGTGCCTGCGTTGAGCATGAACATCATATATGGATCGTGTTTATTGGAAGACGGTTATTCATTTAAATCTGAGAATAATGGTTGTTCCATTTATATGAGTAACATCTTTTATGGTCATGCACCTGCTATGAATGGTTTATTTCTTCTGAATATCGAAAGGGATGAAACACACATCCATAACATTGAGGCTAAGAGATGCAAAGTAGATAGTGATAATACTACTTATTTGTGACACTGTCGTCTAGGTCATATTGGTGTAAAACGCATGAAGAAACTCCATTCTGATGGACTTTTGGAGTCTCTTGATTTTGAATCATTTGACACATGCGAACCATGCCTCATGGGAAAGATGATCAAAACCCCGTTCTCCGGTATGATGGAGCGAGCAACGGACTTGTTGGAAATCATACATACCGATGTATGCGGACCGATGAGTGTTTCGACGCGCGGTGGATATCGCTATTTTCTCACTTTTACCGATGACTTAAGTAGATATGGGTATATCTATTTAATGAAACATAAATCTGAGACATTTGAAAAGTTCAAGGAATTTCAGAATGAAGTGGAGAACCATCGTAGTAAAGATTAAGTTTCTACGATCCGATCGTGGAGGTGAATATTTGAGTTATGATTTTCTCACGCATCTTAAAGCAAGTGGAATCGTTTCACAACTCATGCCACCCGGAACACCACAGCGCAATGGTGTGTCTGAACGCCGGAATCGAACCCTATTAGATATGGTCCGATCAATGATGTCTCTTCTTGATTTGCCGTTATCATTTTGGGGTTATGCATTAGAAACCACCGCATTCACTTTAAATAGGGCTCCATCTAAATCCGTTGAGACGACACCGTATGAACTGGTTTGGTGCTAAACCTAAGTTGTCGTTTCTTAAAGTTTGGGGATCTGAAGCTTACGTCAAGAATTTGATGCGGATAAGCTCGAACCCAAAGCGGAGAAATGCGTCTTCATAGGATACCCTAAGGAAACTATTGGGTATACCTTCTATCACGTAACCGAAGGCAAAGTGTTTGTCGAAAGAACGGTTCCTTTCTTGAGAAGGAGTTTCTCTCGAAATAAGTGAGTGGTAGGAAAGTAGAGCTTGCGAGGTTATTGAACCTTCTCTTGAATTGGAGAGTAGCGCAGACTGAAATTGTTCCAAAGGTCACTGCACCAACGATAGAGGAAGCTAATGACAAGGATCATGAAGCTTCGGACGATGCTGCTACTGAACGTCGCAGGTCGACAAGGTCGCGTGCCCCTCCTGAGTGGTACGGCAACCCTGTCTTGACTGTCTTGCTAGTAGAAGACAGTGAACCTACGAACTATGAGGAAGCGATGATGAGCCCAGACTCTGAGAAATGGCTAGAAGCCATGAAATCCGAATTGGGATCCATGAGCGAAAACCAAGTATGGACTTTGGTGGACCCTCCTAGCGACCGAAAGGCCGTTGAGTGCAAATGGATCTTCAAGAAGAAAACGGACACGGATGGTAATGTTACCGTCTATAAAGCACGGCTTGTCGCGAAAGGTTTTCGACAAGTTCAAGGTGTTGACTACGATGAGACTTTCTCTCCCGTAGCGATGTTTAAGTCCATTCGGATTTTATTAGCAATTGCTGCGTTTCATGATTATGAAATATGGCAGATGGATGTCAAGACTGCTTTCCTCAATGGCAACATTGATGAAGAGTTGTATATGATGCAACCCGAAGGTTTTGTCGATCCTAAGGATGCTGATAAAGTATGCAAACTTCAGCGTTCCATTTATGGACTGAAGCAAGCATCTCGGAGTTGGAACCTTCGTTTTGATCAAGTGATCAAGAGCTTTGGATTTGTTCCAAATTGCTCTGAGCTTGCATCTACAAGAAAGTGAGTGGGAGCTCGGTGACGTTTACGAACTATATGTGGATGACATATTGATTATTGGAAATGACATCAACATGCTTAACGATGTGAAGAGTTATTTGAACAAGTGTTTTCAATGAAAGACCTAGGTGAAGCTGTTATATATTGGGCATCAAAATCTATAGAGATAGACAAAGATGCCTGATAGCTTTAAGCCGAGTACATACCTAGACAAAGTTCGAAAAGGTTCGTAATGGATAAGGCAAAGAAAGGTTCGGTGCCATGTTGTCGTGTAAGATATTGAGCAAGGCTCAGTGTCCAGCTATGGTAAATGATAGGGAAGCTATGAGCAAAGTGCCTTATGCCTCGGCCATAGGTTCCATCATGTATGCCATGCCGTACTAGACCGATGTGTCCAATGCTCTTAGTTTGACGAGCAGATATCAAAGTGATCCAGAGTGGAACATCGACAGCCGTGAAGAACATCCTAAAGTACCTAAATAGGACTAAAGAAATGTTCTTAGTCTATGGGGTGATGAACACTTGTCGTAAAGGTTACGTCGACGCTAGTTTTGACACCGACAAGGATGATTCCAAATCTTTACAGTGATACGTTTATATTTTGAATGGAGGAGTCGGAGAAGCTGCAAGCAAAGCGTGATCGCGGGATCTACAGTGGAAGCGGAATACATGGCTGCTGCAGAAGCGTCAAGTGAAGGAGTTTGGGTCAGAAACTTCATCACTGAGCTTGGCGTGGTTCCAAGTGCATTGGACCCACTGGAGATATTGTGTGACAACACTGGCGCCATAGAACTTGCTAAGGAACCAAGATATCATCCAAAGACCAAGCATATCAACCGCAAGTTTCATATAATCCGAGATTATATTGCAGATGGAGATCTCAAGATTAGCAAAGTACATACAGATCTGAATGTCGCAGATCCATTGACTAAACCTCTTCCACGTGTAAAACATGATCAGCACCTCAGTGCCATGGGTGTGAGATTGTTGCCAAATGTAAACTAGATTATTGACTCTAGTGCAAGTGGGAGACTGTTGGAATTATGCCCTAGAGGCAATAATAAAGATGTTATTATTATAATTCTTGTTCATGA
Source organism: Avena longiglumis (assembly GCA_030063025.1). Classification (NCBI taxonomy): domain Eukaryota; kingdom Viridiplantae; phylum Streptophyta; class Magnoliopsida; order Poales; family Poaceae; genus Avena; species Avena longiglumis. The sequence continues at coordinate 520,253,284 of CP125975.1, forward strand.
TAAAGTTTATATTCCATGCTAGAATTGTATTAAGCGGAAACTTTAATACTTGTGTGGTTTGTGAACAACACCGTGTCCCTAGTACGCCTCTATGGACTAGCTCATTGATCAATGATGGTTAAGGTTTCCTAACCATAGACATGAGTTGTCAATTGGTAATGAGATCATATCATTGGAGAATGATATGATGGACAGACCCAAACTAAAGCGAAGCAATTAGATCGTATCATCGTGTTCATCTTTGCGAAGCTTTTCCTATGTCAAATATTGTATTCCTTAGACCATGAGATAATACAACTCCCTGGTATCGGAAGAAAGCTTTGAGGTCATCAAACGTCATCCTATGAGAGGGTGATCATAAAGATGTCTCTCAGGTGATCGGAAAGTATCTGTTGGGTTGTATGTATCGAGATGGAATTTGTCCCTCCCAAGTCGGAGAGATATACTTCGGGCCCACTCGGTAATCGATATCAACACCGCTTGCAAGCATGTGGTTAAGGAGTTAATCACAAAGTGATATCGGATTACGGAACGAGTAAAGTACTTGCTGTGAACGAGATTGAACTAGGTATGACGGTACCGACGATCGAATCTCGGGCAAGTAAAATATCGCGAGACGAAGGGAATATATATATGGGATTGTTTGAATCCTGGCATCGTGGTTCATCCGATATGATCATCGATGAATGTGTGGGAGTCAATATGGGTGCCTGCACTCCTGTTGATTATTGATAGAAGATCATGTCGCATATTCTCGAACCCTGGGTCACACACTTAACGTGTCTCGACGCTAGGATAGATTGGATAATTGGTTTATGAATTTTTGTTCGAGTCTCGGATGGGATCCGGATATCACGAGAGGTTCGAATGGTCCGGAGAATAAGATTCATATAAGGCAATGTAGTTTTTGGAGTTCGAATTGTTCCGGTTAATCGGTATTGTACCTAAGCTTTAGAACCTTCCGAAGGGGACCAACGTGGCCCCACCTTCCGGGAGGGGCATGGGACTATGAGGGAGTGTCCTGGCTGCATTGAGCCAGGGGCACAAGGCCCCATAGGGCCCAGCCGATCCTAGAGAGTTTAAATCGTTTAAACTAGAGATAGGGTTTCTAGAAGAGGGGAGAGTCCATGCCCCCCACTCCTTATCCTTTGGGCTTGGGAGGGGCTAGCTGCGCCTCTATATAAAGAGGGGTGGGGGCGCACCAACCCCCACACCTCCTCCAAACCCTAGCCGCCTTGCTAGCTTTCCTCTCTCCCTCCCGACTGTTTGTAGGCGAAGCCCTGCTGCAGAAATTCTCCACCATATACACCACGCCGTCGTGTTGTAGATCCAATCTATCTCTCCACCATACTTGCTGGTCCAAGGAAGGAGGAGACGTCGAGGTGCTGCACGTGTGCATCTCACGGAGGCACCGCCACTTGTGGTGCTAGATCGGATCGAATCGCGAGGAGGAGAAGCGAGTACGACTACCTCACCCACGTTCCGACGAACGTTCCGCTGTGCGAATCTTCAAGGGTATGAAGATCTAATCCAATCTCTCTCGTTGATTGCATCTCCTAGATTAGATCTTGGCTTTCCCTCTGTTCGCATCCGTAGAAAATTTTGATTTACTATGCCGCGAAACCCTTCAGCTTAATCCCTAAGTAACCCTCGCAAAGCGCCGCGTAATTGCTAAGCGCTAGGATACTATCGGGAGAAAATTTTTGTGGTTGTACTCGGTAATGATTCAAGACGGCAAGGAAGAAATTGGAGATGGGCAGGGAGACGCCGCATACCAATTGTGCTTTGAGTTACACCTTTTCTCCGGCTTGGGGAGAAGGTGTGACCTCGCCGGCCGGCGCCGCCCGCCAGGCGAGCCCCTCCGTCGCAGGGAGGTAGCCCTCGACGATCAACTCTTTGATGTCGCGGTCCATGATGTCCGAACCATGCCAGTCGCCTTTGTGGGAGTCGTTTTCCTCCTCCAGCAGCTCCAGCGCCGCTGGATTATGGTCGCCGCTAGTGGCCTCGACCACCGCAGACATGGGGATGACCAGGCCCTCTGGGGGCACGGCGACGGAGCTCGCCGGCTTTGTCGCGGCTTCTCCTGACGCAGCCATCGAAGGGGAGGAGCTGCTGCTAGCCATTGGGTGTGTTTGGAAGTGACTGGCGAGATTGGGAGTTAGGGTTTTTTCGTGCAAGGCGCGAAGAGCTCGAGGAGACGCTTTCCTGAGGAAGAAGAAGATGTAGGGGAGAATGATGTGAAAAGTAAATTTTCCACCGCAGTTACTATTTATGATATCCAACATCAAGATTCGTGCATCTTGATCGTATGGTTGCCGCGTAGGCGACATGTGCGGAGACGTGCGCGGAAATTTCGCCACGTACCAACTGTCGCCGCCAATGGTTCGTATCGCTTGCATGGGAAAAGTGGACATGATTGAGTTCTCAGCATGTGTGAGTCACGAGGCGTTGCTGACCTACGTCTACGTCGCCCTAGCTGACATAGGTAGATGAACCATCACATCAGAAGATTCCTGCATGGACAGAACCAGTCCGGCTACGGAAGAGTACGATGGAAGATTCAACAATTCTCTGACTTACAAGTTGAAGACGGAGAAAACCTTGCAGGGTTCTTTAGTAGGACTACAAGATATTGCTTGACGATTTGCCGACATCCATATAGACGGAGCATTCAACGTGAAGAGGCAAGACGGCGAAAGATCTCAGAGTTCTCTGGGGGCTACTGTTTGGGATATGCTATATGGGTATCCTCATAGCATGTCTCTTATCCGGATAACCCGGGTGGCCCATAGTTGGTAGCATGGCCCATGGCCTGCTGGGCGGTCCAGTTAGATGGATCCAGAAGGGTGGCCCATGCCGGATAAAGGAAGGCTACGGTGGAGTCACCAGCATACCCGGAGCCTTGGAGTATAAGACACGCTAGACTAGTAATAGACGGTGTAGGACTTTGTAACCTGTCCGGCTAGGACTTTTCCCTGTAACCCTAGGACCTGGCGACTATATAAGTCGGGCCTATGAGAGCCTTTAGAGCACCAATTAACAGAAAACCTTGCACAGCGAACCTATCTCTGTAACTCGGCGTATTGCCCTTATAGTGATTTATAGCAGGAGTAGGATTCCGCCACCGTCGTGGGATCTGAAACTGGGTAAGCTGTGTTACCTCGTACCCGTCAACCGTCTGCCTTCCCCCACGTCTCTAAACACGTACTGTGAGGACCCCTCCACGGCGTACTCGTCGGCAATACCACGACATCCTCCACGTACTAAGAGACCCTTCCATACCCTTATACATGAGCGTCAATATCAACATGTGCCCAAAGGGAACTTGCCCTCAGTTTGGGATATGCCTCGTTATAACAATGCAGGAAAGGAACACTCTAAGAAGAAAGAGTGGGGAAAGAACAACAAGGACTGGAATTCTCAGCCAGACATGATCATGAACCGCATAGAGCAAAACTCGGAGTTGATTCGTGCTCTGACCTTTGAGTTTGAGGGTTTGAAGAAGCTTATTGAAGAGCTTATTAAGAGAACACCGCCACCACTGAAGGAGTAATTCGTCATCATGTTTGGCATCCCTTTGGCTTGTTTCAAGCTTGGGGGAGTGCCGCGGTATCACCACATTATCTTTTATCTTTTACTTTTTTAGTGGATTCATATCTTTGATAGAGAGGTTATCTTATAGTTTGGTTTGTATGTGGAAGTATCTCTCCTTTAGTTGTTTATCTATGTATCCCTTGGTGTAAGTGCCTTTATTGGAATATTAATGAGAAGTCTTATCTTTTATTTTTTATACTTCTTATCTTAGTTTGCAATCTCTATTATATGATGGATCTTGTTGATCAGTATTGGCATCATTTTGAAATTATTAAGTGGATCTAAATTGGTTTTGGCAAACCGGGTTCTGGTCAGTAGCAATATTTTTGAAGTTTGAAATAAAAAGAGAAAAATATCTCACAGCTCAGCAGCATTTAATTGTACATGAGGCAGAAGCATTTAATTGTACTACTGTGGGATATCATCAAGGCAGAAGCCGCTCAGCTAGACGATGTGGCCTTCCGCTTTGAGGCTGCCGATGCAATACCGGCATCCCAAGGTACGGGGTCGGCACCGCGAGATGGCACCTCTTCTCGCCCACACGCTGGCGTCCGTCATGCATCACCGTCTCAGCCAGTCCAAGGTGCATCACCAACACGGCTCGTCCAACGATTAGCCCGAGTTCAACTATTCTATCCCGGGACCCTGCTCGTTGTCCATGTCCTCCGCCTTCTATTGGCATGAAGCATCCATTTTAAGATGTTTCCTATTCCTACTACTAAAGGTAGCACGATCTTTGTTTGCATTGTTTTGGGCTTGACTACAGTGGCTGCCCTTAATAACAAGCGACCCTTCCCCTGGGTTCATCCCACGTACATCGCGTGCGTGATCGCGTCCGCAAGCTTGTGAATGCGCGAGAGGACCGAACAATGTAGGCCATAGTCTGATACTCATGCAATATCACACGGTGTAGCGCTCTAAAGTTTTCCCTTTGTTTCTGTAAGCATGTGATGTAGAAGAAGGTGGTGAAACTCCTCAAGACCTCGGCTATGGGCACTCGATTGGTCGTCGGTCATATATATATATATATATATAGAGTGACGCTATTTGACACCCAGGATGTAGAATAGTTATTCTATACCCACCCTCTATCTTTAGAATTGTATATTATTTTTACGTCACATAAATTTTGTTTTACTTCGTGAGTTGAGAAGAACATAAGAAAATTTAGAAATGACATACTTTTTTTGTTTACATGTTGTATAAAATTACGATATAAAATAGGCATTTTTTGGTATTTTTTACACTATAATGACTCATAAATTTTATTTTTGTCTCGAAATTTTTGGTTGTGGTGAATATATAAACATAATTATTCGTATACAAAACATAATTTTTTTAATCTAACAACGTAAAAAAATATTGGGTGCAAAATAACTACTCTGCACCCTGGGTGCTGAATAGGGTTTCTATATATATATATATATACATATATACATATATATATACATATGTATATATATATATGTATATATGTATATATATGTATATATATATGTATATATATGTGTGCAAGAAGTACCAAATTGTTAATGATGTAGTATCTTTTGGTTGCTGGAAATTAATATCATCAGATATTTTTGCACTGAAGTTGTTCATAAATACCATTGACTAGCTCCAACTAATACCGTACAACTAGTTCATGTGCTCTCTTTTATTTAGTTTTGGGTCCCCAAAATTGTGCTATTTTTTTGCTGCATTTTTGGTTCGTAATAACTATTGAAATGAGTTTTAAAGCATACAAATCTCCTTGGGTAACATCATCGACATGCCCAATACCTCAAGTTTCGAATAGGCTTTTATTTGCAAGAAATAAAAAAAATTCAAAGATCTCTCTAACCATTATAGCTGGCAATTTAATCACGGATCCGGTCACATGTGGATACCATGCCCGCTAGACACAAGTATGCAGCAACTTTTTCCATGCATATGGAGAACTTTTTTCCCCATGCATATTAGAGAACATTGTAGAGACAAACTAACTTTTTCGATATTGGTGTAGGTTTAGCATCATGGATACCCATTAGATACAAGTCTGCCATGTGGAGTCCTAAACCATATACATAATCCTCAATCCTAACCACAAGTCACCCAAAACCCAAAGGTCCCATGACCGAACCCAAGAATTAAGAAACAATATAACTAGGCTTCTTAAGAACCACCATAGCGATCTGAGCTCGTTAGCCGTCCTAGCTGGTGCATGGTCTAGATCGTTCGGTTATTCCATTATTAGTTTGATTGTATTTGTTATTCAAAGTAGCGAAATTCAGTTTTGCTAGTTAAGCTTATGTTATAAGCACCCCATTTTTGAAAAATCCCTTCCAACTATACATATATGTCCACTGTTTTCAAAATTATATCATTAGTTTGGTTGGCTCAATTATTTGTGCTAATTAATTGGTTGACTTTGGTCCTACAATGTCACATATCATATTTTTAATGTCTAAGCATATGCTACAGATCCTTAAGTAAGACCTATTTTCACTCCCACGGTTACACAGAGTTATTGGCTACACATGAAATGTATTATGCACACAAGTCTATGGCATGTGCATGGTAGTCTATCTCGTTCTCTTGTAAGAAAAAGTTCTCTCGAGGTTGGCACACACAAATTGTTTTAATAAAAGAATAAGTTTGACATATGATTCTTTCACTATTTCTTTTACAACTTTTACTTATTTCATGTTATCACATAGTATAATTTCCTATGTTTATAGCGATAGTGACATGTTATGTGAAAAATATAATGTTGAATTTTGACTTGGTATTTTTCAAGCACTATTAAGATGGATTATGAACTTGTCTAGGACACAATAAAGTTTCTTTAGCACTTCAAATAGTTCCATGTTATAGAGTACATATATAAGATGTATTTCATGTTCAAACATTTTCATCCCATGCACAAATCATATGTGTGCAAGAGAACACGTGTTATCATGTATTTTGATAAAATTACATCTATTATATTACATATTTACTTTGTCAATATTTTTTTTAATTAACATACACATTTCTGGTTATCAACTTGTATTACGGAAACCAATTCTATAACAAATACATAGACATCGAAGCATACCAAGGAAATGTGTCTATATAATCATTTAATTAGAGTCCTTATTCTAAACGAGTACTTAGTCTAGGCAAGTGTGATTGTTCCAGGGAAACTTCGTTTCATCACAAGAAATTCTCAAGTGGCTCAAGTGGAGGCATAGACCCATGGAGAAAGATATGAAATAATTAGATGGTAATACTAAATATTACCTCCCTAGAAAAACTAAATATTACCATTTCAAAGCTAATGGCTAGGAGAAAAGGAATTAGATTTCAGTGTTACAACATAATGGCGAGTAAATTGTTAGAGATCAAGATCTCCTAAGGCATGTAACTAAATTCTATAAAGATCTATTTGTTCTACCTAATGCAATAACTATCAGGATTGTTGCAATTGGGCATGCACAACTTTCAACTCAGGATAGAAAAAATCTAATCTCAATGTTCACGATGGAGTAAATTACATAAGCAATATTTTGAATGAAGCACAAGAAAGTTGTAGGTCCCGATGGCCTACCTGCAGAATTTCATCAAGGGATTTGGGAACAAATAAAGTGTGATGTTAAAGAACTTCTTGATGTTTCTCATGTTGGTAGACTATACACTGAGAGTCTTAATCATTGGATAATTTCTTTGATCTCTCAATTTCTAGATGCCACAGTGATTTACAAATTCGTATGCAAAATGTGAGTTGTAATATACTCAATAAGGTGTGACTATTTCACATGTAAACCCTCGCACTCCAACTGCTTTTGGATAGGCACATATGTAAGGGATATTCGATACATTTCATGATGTACACCATTATAAATAATTTGAGATCTTGTTGAAAACTGATTCAAGAAAATCCCATGACAAATAAGTGGCTTATCCTCCATGGATGAATGAAGGAAAAAGGTTTTGATGGTATGTGGTGTGTCTGGATAATGAAAAGCATGAGATATGACACAGTCATGAAAGTCAAACAAAGTTGTCCCATACTTCCCTACTTAAAAGGGATCAAGCGCGTGAGGAAGGCGTTCCTTGTCATGATTGCAATAAAGCGATAAATCAAGGTTTCCTGGCATGATTGCTACCACATCTAGTAATAGGCTTGGCAATCTTTCAATATGTACAAGGTTTTTCCTGCTCCAAAATAACCTAAAAAGACAAGGAATTTGAAATTTACATGTTATATTTATCTTACCTAGTGGAGAGCAGATCTTACCAACATTTTCTTATAAATTTTATATATTATTCATTATAGCGGCTCGAAAAGACGTGGTCAAGTGGTTGCATTACCATAAGGCAAAGGTGCAGGGAACTAGTGAGGTAAGAAGTATCACTTGATGAACTGACCATCAATTCTCCTGCCAAAAGAGAGTGGAGGCTTAAGGATCATGGATCTAACAACCATAAAGAAATCTTGTTGTGGAAGTGGTTATGGAAATTATAGAACACTCGAGGTATAGTGAAAAATCTAAGAGAAACTATCCGCAAAATCAAATGCTATATCAGGTTAAAATTGAAGTGGTTGGTCAAAGTTCTAGAAGGGGTTGTAGGGAGCTAATCATATCTCCTAGACAAGGAGCTAAATCTCTGGTATCAATCAACATTGCATGGTAAGATGGAAGATAGGAAGTAGGAAGAATTTTCAATGAGATCCTTATATCTACATCTAAGGACTACATAGGTTGTGGATTACAAGCATATAAGAACTTGAATATTCCTCTCAAGATGGATCGAAGTTTTCATTCGGTTGATCCTTACATATGTCATCTTAACCAAGAATAATCTTCTAAAAGTAGGGTGGAAATGTGTCACCCATGTGGATAAAATGGGGATAATAGACCACTTGAGGTTTGACAGTAGTCTAGCAAGGTCGGTATGACAATGAATTGCCTGAGATGGATCAATTATTTTCCCTCTAATCGGTGCAATCCGGTCATGTGTGGAGGGGTGTCCTATTGGTTGCTTGATTGCTCCATGATATTCCTCATCATGATGTTGTCTTCTTTTTTTGGCATGTACGTATACATGCAAGTGGACTTTTCATCATGAAATACGCGTGCCATTGCAAAATTGTGACGTTTCCGTGTTCTGAAAGTGGTTGGAATGAAGTTAGATATCTGCAAGTAGTTGAGTTGTGTTCTCTAGATGATATCTGCCCCGCCCACTCTTCCATTCCTCCTCCATTCTCTTATTGACCTAGATAGGCATGCGGAGTGCTCGATATCTATAAGACTACCGTGTGGATGTTTCTGTTTTGTATATTCTCATAAACCAGTGCCTCACACGGTTGCCGCGCGTGCCCGCGTCAAAGCCATGTTTTTGTATGCCACAATCGAGACCCATCTGGGACTGACGATCATGAGGAACTCTCGGTTGACAAATCGGAGTTCGTCAGAAAGTTCTGTTTGGCCCAAAATTGCACCTACATTTTGTGTGTTGTCACTTGTTCGCGTAGTGAATGACGACATGTTTTGCGACGCATACCATTGCACACTGAGTGAGCTGGTTTGAAGTTGATGGGCACTAAAAGACGCCCGACGAGTTGTCGATCGGTCAGTATCAGCATGACTGTTGACTACTATTCATCCAGTTATGTACAACCTTCGTTTGCATGACCAAATAGGTGCACATTTCAGCAGATAACATACGATAGATGAAGGTGTCATATATAACTTCCTCTGAGAATGGTGTTTTGCTTGTTCTGTACTGCTTACTTCACGTATATTCTTCATTTATATTATGGTCATATTCGTGTAAAAAAGACCGAACTGAATGCACGAAGTCGGAAGCCCACGTATATATTTGGGAATTAGTGCACTTAAATGTGATTTAAAAAATACATAGCGGAATAAGTTGTAAACTTTAGCACCATTCATGTACTAACTCCATGGATCGTTGCTCAATCACGAAAAAAACACAGATGCATCAAATATATATGAAGAGACTGATTCTGTCCCAATTGAGTACAAGTCCTAAGTGCTCTTGCACACAAGTAGTTGGTTTCTTCAAGCATGTAGGATAAATTTTATATGCTCTCAGCACATAGGTGCATCAACAAGCAAATCAATATGCAGGGACAACAATCCTTTTTATATGGAAAACCTTTCAAGGTGAGATGAAAAATCATGGGCTGAAGCAATCTAAATATTTTTTTCCTATTATGAAATGGGGATAAAATTTGTTCTCTACAGAAAACAAGAGGATCTCATACATCAAGATATCATGGATCTTAGATGCTAAACAACAAGATTTGGGGCACAAGACTTAGGAATCAGAACAATCTCATCAAAGATGGTGGAACCAGAGATTGAAAGATATAAGGTAGTAGATCTAGACATCATGACGAGAGCCCAGAGTTTAATTTCAACTTCTTCCTCTTCCCTTCTCTTGGTTTTTTTCTTTCTTCTCCAATGAAGCCTAACCTGAGTTTTTTCGTCACTCTACCTAGTGGCGTGGTTGGATGGGAGGCTTAACATCTCTTTTCTTCATGTGCAATATACAAAACGATCATCAATCATAACACTAAAATTTGATGGGCGCTTATACCTGTTTGAGATGCTTGAAAGGGTTCAGTAAGCCATCTCTTCACAACCCACATAAAGAGGATACCCAACGTAAGTACACTTGTCTGCAGGTCTATCCCCTACATGCTAGCTACACCTGCGCGTATTTATTTCCAAAGAAGAGAAAGACTTCCCCACAGAATACAGCGTACGTGCAATTCCTCATAGTGGCCATTTTTCTGCAATGCACAAGATGCCACTTTTCTTGTCGGGAGCAGACCAAATTCTATGGCTTCGATTTTTTTCCACTTCTTTTTTCTTATGGTTGTTGGACGTGGTTATAACGTGGCTCTAACTTGATATCTGGTATGGTCTTGCCTATGGTACGTTAACAAATTAACTATGAGAAGGCTGACGACACAATATGTAGAGGCTTGCAGCTGTCGATCTCTAATTCGTCTAGAAACAATACAGAAAACTGTGGGAACTTTTTTAGAGGGTTAAAGTACAATAATGTCGTTGATGTGCAGATTTGCCAGCTCGAAAAGAAAGAAAGAAACAATGTTTATGCGTGTTTCCTCAACAAGAAAGCAGTGGAAGTACAACATTTTGAGAAAGAAACATGTATATAACCACATTTAGAAATAAAACATTCGCAGCTGTTTACAGTAGCAACTCGAACTGAGCTCGAACCAATTCAACGTCGAGTTCAGTCTGGTACAATTAGTGGGATAGATATGCATAGCAATGCAGTACTCGCCTGTATACACTGGAGTAATTTGCAGATTAGTGCAAGGGACACATGCACAAGAAAAACATGTTCATAAGATCAATGTAACTTTGTTTGTCGACGCAGTGGTTCAGTGATCAAAGATGTTGTTGCTTTGTCGTAGAGAACAGACGACGCATAGAGCCATAGATGTGAACATCAACAAACAAACAGATAAGCAAAGAACACACGGATGTAACTAAACTAATCCGATTCTCCTACCAATCACGGTCACTAATGGTTAATTTATTTATTTAACTATAATATTGTCTCTTCCCTATAGCTTTAGCCATGAAACTAAAACACATGAAGAAAAAATGTTATTCACGAAGTTTTCCGGGAGGAGGCAAAGATCAGAATCAATGATTTGAAAGCAACGACAAGAAAAAAATTGCTGGTGAGACTATAATGTCAGGGAACTCTTCCCCACGATCTTGCCAACCATCGATTGATCGATCGTCTTCCCTTGGTTCTTTATTCCCAAGTCCCAACTACAGTCCTACCATCCGTGTTTCTCGTTTCGTCATCCAATTCAAATCACTCAGATATAGGCCACCCCTGTACATTACTCAACTTGCTCTGCTCACCCTAATCATCATCCTAATTATTTATTTATTCCAATTCTTCTTCTTATTATGATCACCTGCACACATAGCTACACCCATTGCACCCTTTCAACAGCCCCCACGGACGATCATTCGATCGAAACCGTGTAATGTTTTTAAATCTGCATTTCGCGCCTCGGATTTTCTATTCCACGGTAGGCCTGAAATTCAGCGGTCTCCGGTAGCTGTCCGGGCATCTCCAACTGGAATTAACGAATTTCTTCAAGAAACTGATGGTTCGTGTGTTAAACAATGGCAGCAAAGCCTTGATGTTGAAAGCACAATGGTCAGACATGTACGCGCGGAACATTCCATTCGTGAACCCTCTAGATCAGCAGTAGTCCTACATTCCTACTACTGTATAAATACCGCCACACGCATTGGCATCTACAACGCATACTTAGACAGCGTCAATAATCGAGTGCCTGCAAGAACATCGATCCATGGAGTCCTCGGAGGCGAGCTGGCACTCGTTCGATCCGTCGGTGGCCGCGGAGGACTCGGAGGCCATGGCGCGCCTGCTCGGGGTGCAGTTCTTCGGCAACGAGCAGCAGAAGCAACCGGTGGCGGCGGCGGCGGCTCCGTCGTCGTTCATGTACTGGCCCGGCCACGAGGCTGACCAGTACTACAGTTCGGCGCCGTACTACATGCAGATGCAGGAAGGCACCTCGGCTGGGGCCGGTTACCACGGTCACGGTTACTACGACGGCGGCGGTGCCACGGTGGGCGAGTTCTTCGTGGCGCCGGACGAGCAGATGGCCGATCCGGCTGGGTTCATGGTCGATCTCAACCTCCAGTTTGACGACCAGGACGACGGCGGCGAGTCCACGGGGTGCAAGCGGAAGCTGGGCGACCAGAACGCCGGTGGCAGCAGCGCGGGCACTGCTCCGAAGAAGAAAGCGCGCTCCGCGGCAACGCCGCCGGTGAGTGCCAGGAAGAAGTGGTCAACGGCTGACGACACCAGGATTTTTGTCTGACGCCGTGTGTGGTTTACCGATGCAGGTGCAGAGGAAGGGGAAGAGCAGTGTGCAGGCCAAGAAGGCTTCCAAGGGCGCGTGCAGCCGAGGCATCATCCAGGAAGAGAGCAATGGCGGCGAGGCCAACAACAACAACGTGCAGAGCTCGAGCAACTACCTCTCGGACGACGACGAAGAGTCACTGGACATGGCCTCGTGCAGCAACATGAGCTCGGCGTCCAAGAAGACGTCGTCGTCGCGAGGTGACAGCGGCGGCGGCGCCAAGGCGAGGGCCGGGCGTGGCGCGGCCACCGACCCGCAAAGCCTCTATGCCAGGGTAAGTAGTACATTAATTATTAGCACTAAGTGCCAATGTCGTGACGAAGTCTGAATACTATAGTCTGAAATAATTGTGTTCCCGTGAGCAGAAACGTAGAGAAAAGATCAATGAGCGGCTCAAGGTACTGCAGAACCTCATCCCAAATGGAACCAAGGTGAGATATTTAAACCATCCGCATTATGACAGGAACAAAAATATCAAGGGAAGTGATCGATATTGTTGGTTTTCAGGTGGACATCAGCACGATGCTTGAAGAAGCAGTTCACTACATCAAGTTCATGCAGCTCCAAATCAAGGTCTAGTTCTTGCAAAATTACAATCACATACTCCCAGCGTCCTAAAATAAATGACTTGCATTGTCTAGATTCGCATGTATTTATATACTAAAACATGTTTAGATACCTAAAATTTAGACAAATCCAAGTCACTTATTTTAGAACGAAAGAAATATTATATTAATATTGTTCTTTTCGACAAACAATCAGCCGAACTTTAGATGACTGCATTTTTCTTCAGAAGATTGATTTTTGTAGGACTGCACATTAGCTGATCAGTAATTGGTCATCAGAAACTGCACCAAATGTTCTGAACAAATTGACACTGACCGCTTCTTGTTCTCTGAACAGCTTCTGAGCTCGGACGATATGTGGATGTTCGCGCCGATCGCCTACAACGGGTTCAACGTCGGACTCGACCTGAAGATTGCTCCTCCGCAACAATGATCGGCTCTGGCGCAAACCAACGATCGAGACTCTTTCATGGCATGACTCCATATATACGTACAAATACAATGATTCTCCATTGTTTAGATTTTTTTCTACTTGAATTCATTCTGAGTCATAAATTACGGACAGACAAACAGCCTATATAATACATCGCGTCTTGTCTCATCGAGATGAGTTATGCGTCACCATTGGAACAGGACACCATTTCTAAGTCATTTTTTTTTCTTAAGATGGGTGCATTTTAAGGTGATAACTCGTAACCAAAAGATCAGTAAAATTTGAGGTGCAGGGATTAAAATGCATCGGCAATCCTAATATTCGAGGTGTGTTAGTTGGATCCTAGTTCAACTAGTTCTCTGAACATGCACATCTGATTTCTAATTTGTGAATAAGTGGTTCACTAGAGCCTATAGGGCCTACCTAAGTCTAACCTTCCTCCGTGGCGCATTGACCGATGCCATGTAGGCTCTATTTTACAAACAAAATTCTAATCTTATGTCGTGGACTGACGCGTAGCCTAGTGGCTTGGGTGTGCGGATATGCCCTCGCCTACCTAGGTCCAAGCCTCTATGCTCGCATTCCTGGTAAGTACCCTTGTTTCTTCTAATGAAGTGCGTTGAGGGTTTCTTTTCCTTACGGCCCCATCATTTTTTACTAATCTTATGGATCTCTCTCAAGCGGGAAGCTTGTGTCCCATTGCTCATTCTTCTCCTTGCTATTGTTGTCGGGCGTGGTGTTTCCATCTCTAGTGTCCTCATCCACAACCACGTTGGATCAAAGCCGACGAAAGGACCACCTAGGTTGCATGCCATCATCGACTCATCATCACGATGCTCGCTACTAAGGCTCTGCGGGGAGGGGTGGAGGGAAGTAGTAGGAGATACAAGAACATGGACCAAGAGATTAGAATATAGATGATTTTTTACAAAGTATTACTTATGTGGCATTAGTTAAGGCGGCACACATGGAAGTTGGACTTGGGTAGAACATGTAGTGAACATGTATTCACATTTCGAAGCTAGATGTGAATTTTTAAAGAATTAGGATCCCCAATTGACACTCCTCTGATACTTTGAGGACAATTGACTCATTTTACTCCAAAGTAAAGCTGTACGAAGACTAACAAAAGGGCAAAGTTCATTGATCTTAAGATCAGAAGAGTTGCATGTATTGTCTTATTATATAATAGATGATCTCTGTTGTTTCAGACTTAGGAAATGATTACTTTCGTTATATCACAAGACAATATACTCCATTGTGACTGATATCATGTTTCTTCGGTGTGGTTTTTGGTTAGTCTCATGTAAGGTTAAATGCATCTTCCTGAATATATTTTGTTGGCGTCACATCGAAATGGGAACTCGCCTCCTAAATCTTCCTCCTTTAGAAACTACTCCGTCCAATCCTAAAAGGGGGATTTGATTTCTGAAAAAAAATCTTGCTTTGTGGGCTTCCCCCAAGAACAATGGGGCGTCTGCCTAAGCACCGGATCCAGTCAAGCCTAGAGATGTTCTATTCTAGAAGGTGCGAGCAGCAAAGCGGCATTGTCAGCCACTTCCACTTCCTAAGGATCCTAATCCACTACTGCATTCTACTTAGTGATACCTTTTACTTTGATATATTGATTTTTTTTGAACGAGAAAGGCCCCGAAGGGCCTGGAAGCTGCATTACTCAACAGGCAAGTACAAAATTACATAGAGGCCCCTCCTACCATCTATTGCACAACTACACCTAAAGTCTGACTATAAGACCTAAAAAATGAACATAGGTCCTACAAATAGAAATCTAAAAAGAAATCAAGTCCAAGGGCCTCTCCACCGGAACTGGGTGACCTGCAAGACCGAGCACCAATGCCATCGCCGGGGAACATGCCACTTGGGGCAACATCAGTGAGAAACCCTAGGTCAAGGTCGAAGAAGATCCTCCCGTAGGGAACTTGCGCATACATGGCCACTCGAAGGAAGATGAAGCTCGAAGTCGAACCAACAAGCGCATCAGGTCCGTCCCTACGGCTGAAGATAGCGGTGGCAATATCACAAAGCTGCTTGGGAACTGCAGTCGAGGATGCAACATACAAAGTCCTCCCATGTCGCTCCCTAACACACGTGGTTGCGCCCTCACCAACCTCCACTCCCTTACCACCGAGGCCGACCAAGAAGAGGTAGGGGAAGGAGTGGCCACCGCATCGACAAATGGAAACACATTCTGCGCTTATTGATTAAGGGGCTAGTATCAAGAAGCTCCACCATCTTCCACCATGGAAGCACAGCAACTCTCTTCGTCAATAACCACCCGCCGATGCCGGTGCGGCAAGGCAAAAGAACCCCCACTTCCTCACCACCCGCCGGAACCTTCGCTTATCCTCTCCATCGGAGTGGCGCACCAAGGACGAGCACCACCAGTTGGCTCAAGATCTTGGTCAAAAGACCCAACCACCACCTCTCGGCATAGCTTCATCCTATGGCATAGAGTCAACTATAGCCTAGAGCTACTCTGGGGCCTCTCCTTCGCCGCCTTTGGCCAGCTATTCCGGCTGGAGGGGCTCATGATCGGGCACGTGCATAAAAGAGTGGTGGAAGAGGGAGGGGGTAAGAGGATAAGGCTCCTACTATCGCTCTGTGAATGTGAGCAACACAACTTTGATATATCATTAAAAAAACACAACTTTGATATATTGCTAAAACATCATTTTTTCCACACTTTGAAAGTTTTAAGCATAGTCACCTAGTGACACTCTCTAACCACATGAAAGAAAAGACCAAGATATCCCTCATGGCCCGTGGCCCCTTTGTATGTTCAACGTTGAAGCTAAACTAAATCAAACAAAAAAAAGATAAGCAACACCGCACCCAATTCGCACAACAGTGACGCGCGCGGGCGGCGACGCCCGTTCGCCGAGCTCCTATGTGATCCACGTCTTGCCTAGCGTGTCTCCTCGAGCTCCGCCCCTGCCTCCCTCATTGGTGCCAGAAACCTAGGTCAGGCAGCGTGACCGACAGAGAGCAGCCCCGCACCATGTAGTTCGTCGCCTCCGCCCCGGTGGTTGGCATCGCTACCTTTCGGCATGCTCCCCTAGGTGCTGAAAATTTTAGGGATTGTGTACACTCTTGTGAATACTCATAGTAATATTTTTCGAAATTTTAAAAAATTGTAGAATTTTGATTTTGAAGACCGGTATCGAGTGATTGATGTCGCTATATATATTTTCTCCATTTGACAGGACAGGAGGCAAACACGCCCGAAATCGACTCGTTGCCGGTTGCCGGTTGCTGCGTGGGCTACCTACGGGCACTCTTTCTTTTTCGGAGATTAAGAGATCGCTAAGCCCAATAAATTCCGCTCCCAACAGGCCGAAATCATCAGTCAGTCGGTATTGTCTAAAAAAAAAAATCGGTCGGCATCGTCCACCTCGGTTCCCAACGACGCTACCGCGCCACAGAGCCGCCACGCCACGGGCAACCCCCCGCACCGCCACACCGCCGGCGAGCCGGCAAGAGGGCGACCAAGGATCAGCAATTCCGCAGCGCGGCGCGGCGCGCGAGCCGGCAAGGGAAGGTCCGGCGACCGCGAGCGGGCGAGCAGCAGCTGCCGTAGCGTGGGGGCTCTCTGGCTCTGCGGACCGCACGACGCCAGCGCCAGCAGGTTGCCCCTTCAAAACCTCAACCTTAGCCTAATTATGTTCGTCAATTTCACTGCCATGTTTTTTTAGAGTAACATGCTTGGTGAGATTTGATGTTTATCTGATAGCCTGTTAGCCGGCAAATAAAAACAGTGCTACGATTTGTTTTTTTTAACCTGTTTGTCCATCTATGAAACCATATTTTGAGTACCTCAAAGACTCAATTGAGCTGCAACCTTAAATTTCATTCAGATTTTCGAAACAAACCTGAGTAATAGTCCTTGAAAGCAGCGGATGGGGGATTTTACACAGGTGGCACTTCGAATTATACTGCATTCTCTAGATAACAGAACTTGCATTACATGTGTCACAGGGGTATGGACTGCTCTAATTATCCGTGCGTGGAATTTGTATCTCTTCTAGCTTACATTCATTTTCGTGTGTTCTTTATGTATCTGTATATCATATAAGCACATGGAGGACATATTTCTAGCTTCATTTGAAATGATTATCTAATAGGTCAAGTAATTTGAACTAGGTGTGTGTTTTATTTAGATAACATCACTTGCCATTTGTATATTTGGTTACACATCATACACTGGACATCTAGCTGGATTTGTTTATTTTATTAGAAAATTCAGCTAAGTTCTGAAAGAACCCAGGTAATTGCTATGGAGATATCTAGTAGTGACATCTAATTGATTATGAAATTTCTTGTTTTTGCAGGTATTTTGATTATGAAATTTAACTTCTTTGTTACTAGCATACCATTTTTTTGTATATTTTTTCCTTATTTTTCTATATCATAAGCATGAGACTCTGAGCAGCATACTAGCTGCTATGTACATTTGCTATGTTCAGTTCACAACTTTGATAGTAGACACAACTGGTCAAAATCTGGTGCCGATCCTCGTTTATTTCTGGATGCGCCACAGTTAATAAGTTTATATTATATGGAGGAAAGCTTCTAGCTTGACTTAAATTGATTATGTAATAGGGGAAGATTTGCAGAAAGGACTGTAAATTTGTTTGGTGACAATGGAACCAAAGCATTCTGCGGAAATGTCCAGGTACAACATCTTGACTCCTTTAGCAACAAATGAATCATAATGATTTCAGTTCATTATATAACAAAAACAATCTGCAGGCATTTGGAAAAGCAAAATCATGCCCTAATGGAATCATACCGAGCAATGTCCCATGTGTTGCATAAATTACAGGTGAGCCTTAAATGTTACTAAAAGCTTTTATTTTAAGTAGTCTCAGGGTAATTTTTGTTAGTAATCAATTGTTATTATTTTATATAGGTTGAAGAGGAAACACTCATGCAGAAGTTGTATGAGCTGATGTCTGCAGAAGGGCTTCTTCCAAAGGTACATTGCTGGCGCTATTGTTCTGAATTTGGACCGTTTATTGGAGCTGTTGAACTTAGCATCATTACCATTAAAACAACTGTAATCTTTTATGTATATAATACAGTGCAAAGGAGTGCTCAGCCAACAGTTGAAATTTCAATAACAACTGAAATATACAGTGCAGAAAATAAATTATAAATTGATAAGAGAATGAGAAATCTGATGTTAGGAGGAAATAACCTGTCATACTACTGAGACTTCCTTTTTATAGCTAAATGGTACTCCCTCCGTTTCAAAATATAAGATGTTTTAGCTTTGTGAAGTGAATGTATCTAGACTTGTTTTAGTATGTAGATTCACTCCAAACATGAGTGAATCTAGACACTAAAACAAGTCTAGATACATTCTCTTCACAAACCTAAAACATCTTATATTTTGAAACGGAGGGAGTAACAGTTACCTATTTCCCTATATTGCTTAAGCATCTTTTTTATCTTAAGTTGGAAAAGGCTAGCAGAATAACATTCTTTGGTAAATATCGGACATAGGAAAAAAATTAGAATACGTTGTTACTGATATAACTGAGCATATACAGTAATTCTTAACATCAATTGCTACCAGCCATTTTTTAGTCTTGCATCTGCTATTATTCAAACAAATTGGCAACGATGTCTAAAACTAAAAAAGAGATGCTTACAGAACTCGATTCTCATGTAACTTTTGTTTTACGGGTTCAAGCCAAAGTAGTATTTGTTAGAAGCCATTCTAAATGCAAGTTGAGCTAATCTCAAAAACTCTGTGCACACATGTGTGTTGACACTGCAAGAAAGAACTTAGGCCATGAGATGCTTACAGAACTAGCAAAGCTTACTTTCTCCACTTGTTTCATGCATTCATGAACTTAGGCCATGAGAAACTTTTTTTTTCAAGTATTTTGTTTAGTTTCTCGTTCTACTTATTTTTGCTTACTGTGCTCATGCTGCTTATTTGTTCCACTTTTACGTCTTCGGCACCCGACATTAGGCAATCGGCTTCAATTCATGCTACTCTGCCTCATTTAACCTGTCTCCTAATTATCAATGCAGCACAAGAAAGAAAAGCAGTCTGGGAAAGCAGGGGAATCAACACAGGAAAATGAAGAACAGGAACTATAGAGAATCTGCGATATCCATAGGGTGCAAAGTTCGGCTGAATAGCGTTGCACCAAAGCTTGCAAGCACTGCATTTTGATATCCACTCTAATGGATATACAGCCGAGAAAATGTGTCTCAGTTCCAACAATTAGTTTGCTCTGTAAATTGTCCAAAGTGCATTACTGATCTGACTATTGTTCTGCGAGGAACTGGCAGCTGACTGTAATCTGTTTTATCTTTCACACTTATGGTTCGTCTGAGAGTTTTGTGTTCTGAGATGGGTTTCCTGTCGAGCTAGTTGTTTGTTGTCTCTAAACGCTTTGGAAAAATTTGGAACGTGACTAACAAATGAGTTTCTTGTTGCAATCTGTTTCTTCAGTGGACATCATATCAAATGTTAAGGCTGGAAGCAGCCAGTATCCAGTTCTCTGTTAGTCAGTGTAAAATATGTTAAGCTTCAGCTGTCGCTATGTATGCATGGAATTAACACTAGATGCATATCAGCCCTCTGACAGAGCGGTTTCGTAGTCACACCAATAAAATCAGGGTGATCCATGGTCCCCAGGTCGCAGCCACCATAACCGTGGATTAGAGAAATACACAAACACAACAATGAAATGAATTTTGGTTATGACCGAATGCCCAACTCTACATTTGTCCATTGTGCAGCATCTACTCCTTCCTTTGTGGTGATTCTCCTCCTCATTAACCTTTTATGACCCCATTGATGGCTATGAGCATGATAAACAGTACTTCCTCAGTTTCAAAATATAAAATATTTTAGTTTTGTGAAGCAAATGTATCTAGACTTCTTTTAGTATGTAGGTTCACTTAACTTTGGGGTAAATCTACACACACAAAAAAGTCTAGATTCATTTTCTTCATAAACCTAAAACATCTTATATTTTGAGACCGAGGGAGTACAAACTACACAATCCAAATGGTATTACAAGCCACTGAAGTAAATGTAGCAATCAGAAACAGAGAAAGGCCTACATCCTAATAAGTCTAGAGTTGAGAAACTCTAACCGACCCCCTTTAATTTAGAGGACTTTTGGCCGGAGAAAACGGTGGACTTAAATTTCAAGTCCTCTAAACGGTGGCCACAACATTCGATCCCTAATAATTTAGAGGACTAAAAATTTTTAGCATCATTTTCCAAAGATCTCAAACATACGGAAGTTCAAACATGCATAAATAATATCAAAAAAATATCACATCGATCAAGTTTGATCCAAAAGAACAACATAGCATATTTATGTTGTTGAGGCCACCACCATCTCGGCCACAACCATCTTGGCCATCTCAAACACCATCTCGGCCACCGTCGGCGCCACCACCACCACCACCACTCTCTCAGGCCAAGATCTTCTCACGGGCGATCTCCAATACACCCTCGCTTTTTCATCCAAGGTGGTTGGATTCATGAACATGATGGCGCGGTCGGCATCCTCCCTCTCCTTGGCCAATTTCTCCGCCTCAAGTGCAAGCCTTTCTTCTTCTTCTTCTTCTTCTTCTTCTTCTTCTTCTTCTTCTTCTTCTTCTTCTTCTTCTTCTTCTTCTTCTTCTTCTTCTTCTTCTTCTTCTTCTTCTTCTTCTTCTTCTTCTTCTTCTTCTTCTTCTTCTTCTTCTTCTTCTTCTTCTTCTTCTTCTTCTTCTTCTTCTTCTTCTTCTTCTTCTTCTTCTTCTTCTTCTTCTTCTTCTTCTTCTTCTTCTTCTTCTTCTTCTTCTTCTTCTTCTTCTTCTTCTTCTTCTTCTTCTTCTTCTTCTTCTTCAAGTGCAATCCTTCTTTCCTCTACCGCCAACTTGGACCGCCACTTCTCTTCCTCTAGAACTTTGAGCTCCTTCGACCTAGCCTCTTTGTCCTCTTTGCGTTCGGCCACCAATGCCTTCTTGATCTCGACAAGGGCATTGAACTCTTCCTTGTAGGCGCCGTCATCTCCCCTTTTCTTCCTCTCCTTTGCAATCTTCACACCGTCCGGCCTTTTGTTGAGCTCATCTTCGTCCTCATCATTGTCGACATCAATGGCTGAATGTATCCTTGCCCTCTTCGGTGTGGTCTCGTAGTTTCTTCGGACCCACTTCTCATTGCCCTCTAGATCCTTGTAGCAATTAAACAAACTAAAGGCTTTGTGACCACCTCTCTTGTTGCGGAGCTTGTACACGTATTGGTGATACTTGCCATGTTGGGTGACCGGCACTCCACTCGGTGGTGCATTGGCCACCGACTCTAGGGCATCGGCCCATCGGTTGCATTGCTCAAGAATGGTTCCCCAACGATGACTAAGAGAGCCTTGGGTGCGGTATGATGGAGTCTTGACCGACTTGTGGTAGTGATATTTGATTCTTTCCCAAAACTTCTCCTTGCATTGATCGGTGCCGAGCGTTGCATCAAGCGGCACATTCAACCAAGCATGGCACAATGCAATGTCTTCGTCTTTGCTATAGTTGGCGTACCTCTTGCCTCTAGGCTTTACTTTGACATTGCCTCTTCCTCTTGGCGGATCCACCTCGGTTGCCACTTCCTCTTCATCTTCCATCCCCTCTTTTTCTTCGACGCCTTCATCTTGGGTCTTGTTGTAATCAACATCAACTTGGGTCTCCTCCATGCCTTTGTACGAATATCCATCACCAAAGTGGAGGTCGCCGAGCCCAACACGGTGAGAACTATCCAACTGCGAAAAGAAATCGCCCGCCCCAAGGTCGGTAGCAGTCGGCTGAGGCGCGGTCATTTCGTCGATCACCTCGCGAGCGACCCTTTGGGGGCGAGTTGCGACGGCCGCCCTCGCAGAGGAAGAATGCGTGGGCGATGAGGACGCCGGCGACGACTTTGCCTTGCGTGTAGAAGCCCCCATCGCCGCCGCGACCTTCCTCTTCTTATTCTCCTCCGCCGCCTGTCACAGCGCTTGCATCGCCACCGTCGGCTTCCGGGGATGCGGGCCACTCAGCATCGGCACAAGGGGTGGCTTACCCGCCGTTGACGCCTTCCAGGTGGCCTTGGTAGCCGTTCCTGCCGGCGGCACCACGGAGGTGTTGCCCAACCGCTTCCGCGGCATCAGAGGCGTCGTCGGGGTCGAATCCGGCGCGGTTTCGCCGGCGGAAAGCTCCGGCGGGCATGCGGGATGGAATTCCGGTGCCATTTCGGCCAGGGGAAGGGGAGAACCGTGGCGCTAGAATTGGGCGGGAGGGTCGGGTTCTGGGCGGGAGGGAGAGTTTTAGTCACCGAGATTGGCGCCGAGAAAATATGAGAGGTGCGGGGCAGTTTTTGGGGGCCGGACTAAAAGTTTTCTCTGCTAACGGCCAAAAGGGGATCGGTTCGGTGCGTTCCCGGCCGTTAGCGGCCGAAAGAAAGTCCTCTAGCCAATTAAAGGGGATCGGTTAGAGCTGCTCTTAGAGGAGAAGAAAATGAAAGGGAAATAAAAGGTAAAAATGGAGTTAAAGATTACCATCACTTGAGCTCACGATCACTAGATCGTCCATGAGCTCATTCTTTTATTCAGCACAACACAAACAATCATGAGAATATATAACACAAGGAAATCACATAGATTGCACTTCAACACTTTGTTTTTCTGATAAGATTGCAACTTTGATCTTCAGCCGCCCGCTGCCGTGCCTGCGCGCGAACGTGGGCGCGATATTTGGGTTCAATTTATTATGGAACTGACGCATACTATGAACTGACGATGAGGTAGTAGCTCTTACATTGCCACACGCGCTACAAGGAAGATGCGCACGTGCGTATGCACATTGCACATGTCTGGTCACTCAGAGTCGGAGACAGTTTGAATTCGAATCGGGGAGGGGCTCCAATTTTGGTCCGTGTCGATCAAGGCCATGCGCACCCTTTCGGAGAGGGGAGGGGATCCAATTTCGGAGACAGTTTGCTTCGATCCGTGCATATATTGCCGGGCCGTCTCCTCTCCATTGCGCACCCTTTCTCGCCAAGCAACCGAGCGAGCATGGCCATCTGCGGACGATCTCCAGTCGTCCTCGACGCCTGCAACGCGACTGCCCGGGGATCAGCGAGCTGCAGCATCCAGGTCTCCAGGACGGCGGCGTTCGTGGAGACGGGCATCCTCGGCGGGGGCAGCTTCGGCGTCGTCCTACAGGCGCGCCACCGCGTCACTGGCAACACCGTCGCCATCAAGTTCCTCCGCTCCACCGTTCACAGGCCCGCCGACCCCAGCCGGCTCCTCGAAGAGGCCCGCTTCCTCGGGCGCCTGCGACGAAAACCCTTACGTCGTTGCTTACTATGGCCTCGTCCGTGATCCGGCGACCGCCGACCTCGGCCTCGCCATGGAGTACGTCGGGCCGAGCCTCCACGCTTTCCTGTCCGAGAGGCCGCCGCTCCCGGAGGCCATCGTGCGCTGCTACATGTGGCAGCTCCTCACGGGCGCCAAGATGATGCACCAGCGCGGCATCGTCCACCGTGACATCAAGCCAGCTAACATCCTCGTCGAGGGAGGCGGGAAGATGCTCAAGTTCTGCGACCTCGGGCTCGCCATGTCCCTGGCGACGAAGGAGACGCCGTACGGCGATGTCGGAACGATGCCCTACAAACCTCCCGAGATGATCCTCGGGAAGCCGAACTACGACGGGCGGGTGGACACATGGTCGCTCGGGTGTGTCATGGCCGAGATGCTCACCGGCCAGAGGATGTTCCCGGGCCTCGGAGACGACGACGAGGTCAAGCAGCTCTGGGTTATCTTCCGCCGGGTTGGCTTTCCGGATGAGACGACGTGGCCGGAGCTCGCGTCCCTGCCGCTCGCCCGCATGGTGCCGCGATGGACCCAGGCGCGGCAGCAGCAAAGTACGCTAAGGGAGATGTTTCATGAAGAGATGTTGTCCAACGAGGGGTTCCAAGTCTTAAAAGGGCTTCTCGAGTGCAACCCCGACAAGAGGCTGACGGCGGCCGCCGCGCTCCAGCTCCCGTGGTTCCAGCACTAACCAAGAAGAAGAACGTATTCAGATTGAGAGTTCCACTAGCGATGCAGAGGAACGCCAAACTGGTGTAGATGTGCTTGAGTGTAGCCATGTACTGTAGGTGGTAGAAGATGTCCTTCCAGATGTAAATGATGCAACTCGCTGCAGAGAACTACAAAGTAGTTACCTTTCTGCAGATTGTGAGAAACGTTGTTCTGTACTACTCTTAATTTGAAATTATCTCCATCCAAAAAGATGATGCTAATAGAAGTTTAGATGATGTATTCCTCAAAAAAAAAAAAGCTTAGTTCATGTCCAAAGATTTGTACATGCTGTAAATTGCCCCAAGTTACAATCGACGGTCTTGCTCTTGCATCCATTTCATGCACCGAAGAAACTGGAGTCTTGCTCTTGCATCCATTTCATGCACCGAAGAAACTGGAGTTTGTTTACTGTAACTACTTTATGCGTAATGCAATTTCCTTGTATGTTCCCTATGCAAGAAAATATGAAAAGAGAAGTTGAAGTACTACATGATTGCTTGTCCCTTTGTTTTCTTTTTGACAAGACAAGATTTTCAGAGTCAACCCTAACAACAACTAGTGTCAGTGTCTGCAATGGTTCATTTCTGAACCGATTTTTGTGTGCAGATATCCATCTCTCCGGCAGTTATGTCATGTGGATTGACTCGAATACTCTATCTTCGCCAGTACCACGTACAGAAACACAACCCACAATGCCTCTGTTTTTACTAGGCCATCGTGCGTGGTTTGATATGCAACCTTACACATAGAACATGGCGTTTTTAGCTTTGATCACCACATCCAACTCTGAGTTTGTAGTTCAAATTTTATGTAATTCTGATAAATAGACAGTAATCCATTTAAATCGTAAAAAATATGTACTACTTTTTTGGATTTTCTTTGCTTTCTATTTCAAGAATTTTACTGTACCCTTGTACTCTTCTATTTGGATATCAAATTATTAATTCTAACTAAAATATGCTAACTATAAAAATCCGCTAAAAATAATCAAAGTGATCTTGCCGATCATGCCATGTGGGGCGACTCCTCAAATTATTTTACTCCTATTACAAACTTACTGAGCTAATTTTTTACTTCCCCTCTTTTTCCAAAACATAAAGTCTATGTTATTAATAGAAGGCAAAACTTTTTCAAAACAATTGAATATTAGAAAACAATTTCTATATCTTGTATTACTTGACACCAATGAATACCCTCAGAACTCAAGGGACTGTCGTGGATTTCACTATGTTGATTTAGCATTGTTAGAATGTACACATAATTGCCACCGGCCAACTACATAGAGAGACAGGCACACTAAAACTTGACTACGGGTTAGAAGTGAAAGTGCATCTAAACATCTCAATGGAAGTTAATAGCGCACCAGGCAAAAAAAAAGATCTCTTTAGACCGAGTGTACTTAGGAGCCAAAATTTAGAACTAATACACAAAATATAAAAGGATCAAAATTCCTTCGCGCCCAAACATGCCTTTCAGATTTATTTTGTTCAAACCACACGGAAGCTAACAGAGAGACACATAAGCATATAAGAGTAACTCAAATATCTAAATCCTAGTTGTTCCTCGTGTCTTCCATCTCCATTCGGTAATCGAGGTCCCCATGTTCTATGTTTGTTTCTCCGATAGCGGGAGGGGGTGGGGAGCTCAGACTTGCGCTCGGTGCTATAGTTAGGTCTATAAAGTTAGTGTTTGGTCGATCGGTAACGATATTTTGGTGGCTATGGCGACAATGTACGGAACAAGAATAAGGTTTCCTCATCTCCTCGTCCACCTTGTTGACGATGATCTCATCAGTGGCATGAGGATGGCGGGGAATCGTCTAGTAACTCCCACCTAGAATGGTGGGAGTCGTCTAGTCGCTTTCTCTTGGAGTGGTGAATCTAGTTTTGTCAAGGTGTGTTGCAGGTTTCTCTCAGTGGAGTTGTCCGGTGGAGCGAATGATGTGGTTATAGTTATACGTGTTAGTCATCTGACTCTAGTTCTGATCGACGATGGTTTGTAAGGGAGCGTTTGAGATTTGTGTTCCCCGATTCTGTCCAGACGAACTCCGAGTGTCATTTAGGTCATTTTATAGGTTTTCTTATCCGGGGCAACGATCTTTTTTGCATACCATGAATGTTGAGGTCTTATGTCTTGTATAGGCCACTCTCTACCATTACAACAATGCTATCTTGGCTCTAGTAATCCTCCAGAAGTCCAGAGGCGGCACTGAGCTCACCTCACAATGCACCGCGGCATGATGCAACAGGAAGAAAGAATCGATACCCCGTGATCTTGGATATGCTATGTTCAATTTCGGTAAGGGTGTTCTTGTAAGGATTTGTTCTACTTAATATATGGCCCTTGGCCATTTCCTAACAAAAAAACCATACACCCTAAGCTTTGCAACCCTACTCACCGTGCAGGTTATTTCTTTTCTCCTTTTTTTGTGAAGAATTTATTTTCTCCTTTTATTTGCGTGTCACGATGATTCTATGTTTTTGATAGGTTTCTATGGAGCTAGATCTTTGTTACTCCTTCCGTCTCGAATTAGATGTTAGAGATTTGTCTAAATTTGCATATATCTAGTCATATTTTAATGTATAGATAAATATGAATTTAAACAAATGTCCGATATCTAATTCGAGATGAGGGAATACTAGACATTTCAGAAAATTTAGGATGAGATTAAAACATCAATTTTGTTAACTTGTTCGTCACTCGTATTACTCCCTCTGTCCCAAATTACTCTGCATTTTAGGTTTGGTCAAAGTCAAACATGTTAAAACTTGACTAAATATCTTTGACAAAATAATAATATTTATAATATCAATTGTATATAATATAAAAAATATTTTATGGCGAATTTAACTATATATTTTTATATATTTTAGATATTGGTATTTTTTATATTCGTAGTCAAAGTTTATAAAGTTTGACTTTGACTAATCCTAAAACGCAAAGTAATTTGGGACAGAGGGAGTATGACCCAGTTCTTTTGGGGGTTTCTTCGAGAAGCCGCCCTCCCTCAGCTTTCTGAGGAAGCCGGTCTAAAAAATTTACGAGGCTTTCAAAATAGTTAAGGCTAAACAAATTTGGAAGCCTCGCAAATTTTTTGAACCAGCTTCCCCAGGAAGCTGGGTAGGGCAGCTTCTGGGAGAAGCCACCAAAAGAACTGGGCCTACATGTGATACACCATTCTCATATTAGCATCGGAGGCGTTGTCGGGGTCGAATCCGGCGCGGTTTCGTCGGCGGAAAGCTCCGGTGGGCATGCGGGATGGAATTCCGGTGCCATTTCGGCTAGGGGTAGGGGAGAACCGTGGCGCTAGAATTGGGCGGGAGGGTCGGGTTCTGGGCGGGAGGGAGAGTTTTAGTCACCGAGGTTGGCGCAGAGAAAATATGAGAGGTGTGGGGCAGTTTTGGGGGGCCGGACTAAAAGTTTTCTCTGCTAACGGCCCAAAGGGGATCGGTTCGGTGCGTTCCCGGCCGTTAGCGGCCGAAAGAAAGTCCTCTAGCCAATTAAAGGGGATCGGTTAGAGCTGCTCTTAGAGGAGAAGAAAATGAAAGGGAAATAAAAGGTAAAAATGGAGTTAAAGATTACCATCACTTGAGCTCACGATCACTAGATCGTCCATGAGCTCATTCTTTTATTCAGCACAACACAAACAATCATGAGAATATATAACACAAGGAAATCACATAGATTGCACTTCAACACTTTGTTTTTCTGATAAGATTGCAACTTTGATCTTCAGCCGCCCGCTGCCGTGCCTGCGCGCGAACGTGGGCGCGATATTTGGGTTCAATTTATTATGGAACTGACGCATACTATGAACTGACGATGAGGTAGTAGCTCTTACATTGCCACACGCGCTACAAGGAAGATGCGCACGTGCGTATGCACATTGCACATGTCTGGTCACTCAGAGTCGGAGACAGTTTGAATTCGAATCGGGGAGGGGCTCCAATTTTGGTCCGTGTCGATCAAGGCCATGCGCACCCTTTCGGAGAGGGGAGGGGATCCAATTTCGGAGACAGTTTGCTTCGATCCGTGCATATATTGCCGGGCCGTCTCCTCTCCATTGCGCACCCTTTCTCGCCAAGCAACCGAGCGAGCATGGCCATCTGTGGACGATCTCCAGTCGTCCTCGACGCCTGCAACGCGACCGTCCAGGGATCAGCGAGCTGCAGCATCCAGGTCTCCAGGACGGCGGAGTACGTGGAGACGGGCATCCTCGGCGGGGGCAGCTTCGGCGTCGTCCTACAGGCGCGCCACCGCGTCACTGGCAACACCGTCGCCATCAAGTTCCTCCGCTCCACCGTTCACAGGCCCGCCGACCCCAGCCGGCTCCTGGAAGAGGCCCGCTTCCTCGGCGCCTGCGACGGAAACCCTTACGTCGTCGCTTACTATGGCCTCGTCCGTGATCCGGCGACCGCCGACCTCGGCCTCGCCATGGAGTACGTCGGGCCGAGCTTCCACGCTTTCCTGTCCGAGAGGCCGCCGCTCCCGGAGGCCATTGTGCGCTGCTACATGTGGCAGCTCCTCACGGGCGCCAAGATGATGCACCAGCGCGGGATCATCCACCGCGACATCAAGCCAGAGAACATCCTCGTCGGGGAAGGCGGGAAGATCCTCAAGTTCTGCGACCTTGGCCTCGCCGTGTCCCTGGCAACGAAGGAGACGCCGTACGGAGATGTCGGCACGATGCCCTACAAGGCGCCCGAGATGATCCTCGGGAAGCCGAACTACGACGCGATGGTGGACATGTGGTCGCTCGGCTGCGTCATGGCCGAGATGCTCTCCGGCCAGAGGATATTCCCGGGCCTCGGAGACGACGACGAGGTCAAGCAGCTCTGGGTTATCTTCCGCCGCGTCGGATTTCCGGATGAGACGACATGGCCGGAGCTCGCGTCCCTGCCGCTCGCCCGCATGGTGCCGCGATGGACCCAGGCGCGGCAGCACAGCACGTTAAGGGAGATGTTCCACGAAGAGATGTTGTCCAACGACGGGTTCCAAGTCTTGAAAGGGCTTCTTGAGTGCAACCCCGACAAGCGGCTGACGGCGGCCGCCGCGCTCCAGCTCCCGTGGTTCCAGCACTAGCCAAGAAGAAGAACATATTGAGATTGAGAGTTTCACTAGCGATGCAGAGGAACGCCAAACTGGTTCACGCCTGAGGTCCACACGTTACCGTCCTAGGAAGAACGTGTTGCGGACCAAGGTCACTCTTACTCCGATGGCGACGCTGCCGACCAAGGTCACTCCGGCGACACCACCAATGAAGGAAGTGAGGCGGATCAACTTCATCCCACCGGCGATACCCAAGAAGAAGAACGTATACTGAGATTTGAGAGTTCCACTGGCGCTGTAGAGTAGAGGAACGCGAAACTGGTGTAGATGTGCTTGAGTGAAGCCATGTGCTATGTGCTAGAAGATGTCCTTCGAGATGTAAATGATGTAACTCGCTGCACCAAACTACAGAGTAGTTGCCTTTCTGCAGATTGTGTGCCTGTATTACTCTTAATTTGAAATTATCTCCATCCATATGTGACATGGCATGTCCGGCTAAATGCTAATAGAAGCTTAGAAGATGTCCACGGATTTGTACATGCTGCAGATTTGTACGTCCTGTAAATTGCCCCAAGTTACTATCCACGGTCTTGCACTTGCATCCATTTCATACACTAAAGAAACCGGAGTTTGTTTACTGTAATTACTTTATTTTCAATGCAATTTCCTTGTATATATGTTTCATGTACAAGAAAACATGAAAAGAGAAGTTGAAGTACTACCACATGATTGCCTGTCCTTTTCTTTTCTTTTTGACAAGACATGATTTTCAGAGTCAACAATCGGTGTCAGTGTCAGCATTGCTTCATTTCTGAAGCGGCTTTTGAGTGCAAATATTCTATGGTGGTTCCATCGCCTGCTTCGTATCATCTCTCCTGATTATACATTTGGATGTTGGGCAGTTTCTTCATGTTTAGGTTGACTTGAATATTCTATCTTCGCAAGTGGCTCATACATGCACAAGCCGCACAATGCCTCGGTTCTTATTAGGCCATCTTGCGAATGATTTGATAGGCAATCTTACACACAAAACATGGCGTTCCTGCTTTGAGTACTACATCCAACTCTGAGTTTGTAGTATAGATTTGATGTAATTCTGATAAATAAACAGGAATCCATTTAATAAGTAAAAACAAAAATATGTACTGCTTTTTTAGACTTTCTTTGTTTTATATTTGGATATTAATTGATTAATCCTAACTAAAATATGCTAACCACAAAAATCTGCTAAAAACAACCAAAGTGATCTTGCCGATCATGCCATGTGGGACAGCTCTTAAAATATTTTACTCCTATTTCAAATTTATTACTGGGCTACATTGTTTTTATCTCACCTCTTTTTCCAAAACCATAAACTTTATGTTTTTAATAGAAGACAAAACTTTTTCAAAAAAATAAAATGTTAGAAAACAATTTCTATCTCTTATATTACTTGACACAAATGATGGTCGATACCCTCAGAGGGACTGTCGCCAATTGTACTATGTTCATTTAGCACGTGAGAATGTACACATAATAACCATAGGCCAACCGCATAAAAAGACGACACTCCAAAACTTGAGCACTGGTTGGAAGTGGAAATGCATCTCGATGGCCAGAGCTCTAGAGAAATTAATAGCGCACTGAGTGAGATAAAAAAAGTTTCTCTTAGTAGAGTGGTCCTATAGAGCACATGATGTGGTTATACATTTTGGTCATCCAGCACAAGTTCTGATCAAGGATGGTACGCCATCCTCGGCCATTGTCAAGGAGCTCATGAGGTTTGTGTCCCCTGATTCTGCCGGGACGAACCCCGGGCATTGTTTAGGCCATTTTCGAGGTTTTCTTCTCCAAGGCAATGATCTCTTTGTAGACCACGAATGTTGGGGTCTTCTGGTTTGTATAGATGACTCCCCTACCATTATAACAATGCTCTCTGACTCTAGCGGTCTTCTAGAGGTCTAGAGGAGGCACTGAGCTTGCCTTATAATGCGCTGCCGCTAGATGTTGCAGGAAGAGAGAATCGATACCCCCAAAGATCTTGGATGTTATGTTCAATTTCGGTAAGGGTGTTGCTGTAAGAATTTGTTATAGTACTTAATTTATGGCCCTTGGCCTTTTCCCAACAAAAAAACAATACACAAACTTATATTTCACCCTAAGATTCTATGTTTTTTATGGGTTTCTTTCGAGCTTGATCTTTGCTACTAGACATTTCATAAAATTTAGGGCATGGTTAACACGTCAAATTTCTAAACTTTGTCCATTACTCGTATTACGTGTGATCGGGTTCTTGGATAGTGGACACCATTCTCTTTTTCGTGAAAATGCAATGACATTGTGTTTCATTGCAAAGAAGATTTAAAGTTTTATATAACACCACCAAGTAGGGAGCGTCGCAGAGGCAATGCCCTTGTGCATGAGTTTGGGGGTGGCCTGTCTTGCCGCGAGCCACAAGTCGTGCAGTGTGGCCTCTGCGATGAACCAATACACCACTCCATGTTGTAGTGTACAAGTCGTTGACATAATTGTTGGAGATATGCCCTAGAGGCAATAATAAATATAGTTATTATTATATCTTTGTGTTTATGATAAATATTTACATTCATGCTATAATAGTATTAATAAGGAAACATTAATACTTGTGTGATTTGTAAACTTAATTTGAAGTCCCTAGTAAAGCCTCTATATAATACTAGCTTGTTGGTTAATAGATGATTGTGGTTTCCCTATCATGAACATTGAGATGTTATTAACAACAAGATCATATCGTTAGGAGAATGATATGGTGGACATACTCCTATAGATAAGCGTAGCATAAAGATCAAGTCATTTTAATAGTTCAATTGCTATATGCTTTCTGATACATAGTAACCTAATTCCTTCGACCATGAGATCATGCATATCACCTTTACCGGATGGATGCTTTGATGACATCAAACACCACACCGTGAATCGGGTGGCTATAAAGGTGGCATTGAGTGTTCGGAAAGTATTGGTTGAAACACATGGATCAAGAGTGGGATTTGTCCATCCATATGACGGATAGATATACTCTGGGCCCTCTGGGTGAAATGTCATCCAATTAGCTTGCAAGCATGTGACTGGCTCACAAGGGATCACATATCACGGGAACGAGAAAAGAGTACTTATCGGTAACGAGGTTGAACTAGGTATGCACAGATACTGACGATCATGACCTCGGATAAGTAAACTATCGTGAGACAAAGGGAAATTGGTATCGTATGTAAGTGGTTCATTCGATCGCAAAGTAATCTTAGAAATATGTGGGAGCCATATGAATTTCCAGATTCCTCTATTGGTTATTGATCAGAGAAGTGTCTCGATCATGTCCGCATAATTCACGAACCGTAGGGAGACACACTTAAGGATTCGACGTTGTTTGAGTAGTTATGGAATGATGAGAAAGAGTCCGAATGTTGTTCGGAGTCTCGAATGGGATTCGGGATATCACGAGGAGATCCGGAATGGTCCGGAGAATAAGATTCATATAAGGAAAGTCCCGTTTCGGAGTTGGAGAATGGTTCCGGTGTTTTCATCGGGAATGTTCTAGAAGGTTCCGGAATGTCCGGCACTCCGGAGGGGAAGGGTACATGAATGTGTTATATCAAGTTGATATGATTGCATCATGTACTAAGTGTCATCGCTGAACAAAATAGAGGATTAATTCAAATCCTTGTTTGAAAAGTCAAATGCCTAGTTTGAAAGTCAAACGACTATTTTTGGGAAGTGGAAAAGGAGGAGGAAACCGAGTTGGGGAGGAGTCCCTCCTCCCCACCGTCGGTGCACCACCAAGCCGAGTTGGGGAGGGACTCCCTTCCATCCCCTTGGCCGGCCGGCCCCTCCACCTATATAAGGAGGGGCAGGGCTCCCTCCTAGACACACAAGATCCTCTCCTCCAAACCCTAAGCCGCCGGCGCCGCCACCTGCTGCCGCCGCCGCCTCCCTAGGTCAAACCGCCGCCGCCGCCTAGCAACCCTAGCCTCCTCCTCGGTGTGTCTAAACCCTAGATCGTCGAGGGACTCTCTCATACTCCACCATACTCGCTCCGGCTTAAGGCGGCTCATGAGATCTCCCTCTACTTTCGGTACCACGCCAGAAGCCCGGAATCACGAGGAGAGTGCTACAACCTCCATTTGCTGAAACAAGGGAGAGGACGGTCTTCATCGAAAATTTAACGTGTGACCGATCAAGGAGCCGCTTAACGCAGCAAGGAAGGATCGTCTATGCGATCTTGAGATTGGGAAGAGTACGACTACATCACCCACGAGAATCCGCTCTCGTTAAACACTTTGGAATCTTCGAGGGTGAGTTATTCTATTGACTCATTGCTACAATCTAGTAGATAGATCTTGGATTGTTTGTTTGTATGCGGTAGAAAATTTTGTTTTCCATGCTACGAAACCCTACAGTGGTATCAGAGCCGTGTCTATATGTAGATCTGTTGCACGAGTAGAACACAATGGTCATTGTGGGCGTTGATGCTTTTATTGTCGATTGCTTCT
This sequence comes from Avena longiglumis, assembly GCA_030063025.1. Lineage (NCBI taxonomy): Eukaryota > Viridiplantae > Streptophyta > Magnoliopsida > Poales > Poaceae > Avena > Avena longiglumis. Next base: position 520,287,450 of record CP125975.1, read on the forward strand.
TGTGTACTTTGCATCTTGCGGTATGTTGGGATGAAGCGGCCCGGTCTAACCTTACATGACATCGTTCATGAGACTTGCTCCACGCTTGACATGCAACTTGTATTGCATAAGTGGCTTTGCGGGTGCCTGTTTATCCTAGCATAGTTAAGATACAATTTACAACGGGTGATTAACAATACTAGTATCAATGTTGTGGTTCATGTTCGTAAGTTAGAACGACACTTATTGAAAGCCCCAAACCATGTAAAATATGCAAAGAAAGTAGAGGCGTCTAACTTTGTTTTGCAGGGGTGTGCTGTGATGTGATATGGCCATGATTGTGATTATATTTGATGTATGCAATGTTCCTTATTGTAAGTTGGCAACCGGCAGGAGCCATATGGTTGTCTTTAATTTCTGTTACGACCCGCGTGTCTATTCAAAGTAGTTGTAATAGTTGAAGCCGGTGGACGACAACCATGGAGAAGCGTCATTGACCTTGATTCAATGCCGGTGATGATGGAGATCATGTTCGTGCTAGAAGATGGAGATCAGAAGCACAAAGAAGAAAGGCCATATCATATCACATATTATGAATTGCATGTGATGTTAATCCTTTATGCATCTTGTATTGCTTAGTAGATGACGGTAGCATTATAAGATGATCCCTCATGCACATAAATTTCAAATCATAAAGTGTTCACCCTTAGTTAGCACCGTTGCTAAAGCTTGTTGTTTCGAAGCACCACGTGATGATCGGGTGTGTTAGATTCCGCAAGTGTATACAACGTGAGCAAGCCAGATTTGCTCATGCGGAAACTAAGGTTTGATCTTGACGAGCCTAGCATGTACAGACATGGTCTCGGAACACGGATCACCGAAAGGTAAAGAATGAATCATATCGTAGATATGATGAACATGTCGATTGTTCGCCATTGAAACTATATCAACTCTCATGATGATCGGTGTTGATGTGGTGGATTTGGTTCGTGTGATCACTAAAACAATGTGAGGGATATTGTTTTGAGTGGGAGTTCACCTAGATTAATTTTATTATTAATTTGAACTCAATTTGTCATAAACTTAGTCTAAACTATTGAAAATATGTTGTATATCAATGGCAGCCCCTACCATCAATTTTAATGCGTTCCTAGAGAAAGAAAAGTTGAAAACAATGGAAGCAACTTCGCGGATTGGTTCCGCAATTTGAGGATTGTCCTCACAGCTGGTAATTTGACCTATGTCTTTGGATGCACATTTGGGTGACCCACCTGCAGCTGATGCTACCGATGAAGTAAAGAATGTTTACCTCACTCGGAAGACTCAGTACTCCACAGTTCAGTGTGCTATCTTGTATGGTTTAGAATCGGAGGTTCAGAAAAGGTTTGAGAATTCAGACCCATATGATATTGTCGAGGATCTCAAATTGATCTTTGAGACTCATGCGGCAATTGAAAGCTTTGAGGCTTCTGAAAAGTTCTTTAACTGCAAGATGGAAGAGGGCAGCTCCGTCAGTGAGCATGTGCTTAAGATGTCGGGGCACGCAAACAAACTTCAAAGCTTGGGTATAGTGATTCCTAATGCTTTGGGGATTTACCGCGTCCTCCAATCACTACCACCAAGTTACAAGAACTTTGTGATGAACTACAACATGCAAAACATGAACAAGATGTTGCGTAACTCTTTGCCATGTTGAAATCTGCAAGTGGAGATCAAGAAAGAGCACCAAGTGTTGTTGGTCAATAAGACCACCAAATTCAAGAAAGGCAAGTCTAAGGAAGGGACACTTCAAGAAGGGTGGTAAGAAAGTTACCACACGACGAAGAAGACCAAGGCTGTACCTAAGCCCGACATCGAGTGCTTTACGCAAGGAGAAGGTCACTTTGGAAGGAATTGCCCAAAGTACTTGGCGGATTTGAAGAACGGCAATATCAAGAAGAAAGGTATATCCGATATACATGTTATTGATGTGTATCTCACTAGTACTGTAGTAGTGCACGGTATTTGATATGGTTCGCTTGCTCATATTTGTAACTCGAAACAAAGTCTTTGCGAATAAACGGAAGCTAGCGAAGAACGAGGTGACGATGCGCGTGGAAAACGGATCAAAGGTTGATGTGATCGCGGTCGGCACGCTACCCCTTCATCTACCATCAGGATTAGTTTTATACTTAAATAATTGTTATTTGGTGCCTGCGTTAAGCATGAACATTATATCGGGATCATGTTTATTGCGAGACGGTTACTTGTTTAAGTCCGAGAATAATGGTTGTTCGATTTATATGAGTAATATGTTTTATGAACATGCACCTTTGATAGATGGTCTATTCTTGTTGAATCTCGATAGTGGAAATACACATATAAATAACATAGAGGCTAAACGTTTGAAATCGAGCGATAACTTGACCTATATGTAATCGCTGCCTTGGTCACATTGGAGTGAAGCATATGAAGAAACTCCATTCCGATGGACTTCTTGAATGACTTGATTTCGAATCACTTGAAAGATGTGAAGCATGTCTGATGGGTAAAATGACTAAGACTCCATTCTCTGGTATGATGGAGCGAGCTACGGACTTATTGGAAATCATACATACCGATGTGTGTGGTCCAATGAGTGTAGCATCGCGCGGTGGTTATCATTATGTTCTTACCTTCACGGATGACTTGAGTAGATATGGGTATATCTATTTCATGAAACATAAGTCCGAAACTTTCGAGAAGTTTAAGGAATTTCAAAGTGAGGTAGAGAATCAACGTAACAAGAAGATTAAATTTCTACGTTCTGATCGTGGAGGTGAATATCTAAGTTACGAGTTTGGCGAGCATTTGAAGAAATGCGGAATACTTTCACAATTGAAACCGCCGGGAACACCACAGCGTAATGGTGTGTCCGAACGTCGTAATCGAACTCTCTTAGATATGGTTCGTTCTATGATGTCACTTACAGATTTACCGCTATCATTTTGGGGTTATGCATTAGAAACAGCCGCATTCATTTTAAATAGGGCACCATCTAAATCCGTTGAAACGACACCGCATGAATTATGGTTTGGTAAGAAACCTAGATTGTCGTTCCTTAAAGTTTGGGGATGCGAAGCCTATGTAAAGAAGTTACAGCTGGACAAGCTTGAACCCAAAGCGGAAAAATGCGTCTTCATAGGATACCCGAAGGAAACTATTGGGTATACCTTCTATCATAGATCCGAAGGCAAAATCTTCGTTGCCAAGAATGGATCCTTTCTAGAGAAGGAATTTCTCTCGAAAGAAGTGACTGGAAGGAAAGTAGAACTCGACGAGGTTGTCGAACCTTCTCTCGAACTTGCGAGTAGCGTAGCACCGGAAGAAGTTCCTGTGGTGCCTGCACCAACAAGAGAGGAAGCTAATGATGATGATCATGAAACTTCGGTTGAAGTTTCTACAGAACCTCGCAGGTCAACGAGAACTCGTACCACTCCTGATTGGTATGATCCCGTTATGAGTGTCATGTTGGTGGACAACACCGATGACCCTGAGACATATGAGGAAGCGATGATGAGCCCAGATTCCAATAAATGGCAAGAAGCCATGAAATCCGAGATTGGATCCATGTACGAAAACCAAGTGTGGACTTTGGTGGACTTACCGGATGGCCGGAAGGCCGTCGAGAACAAATGGATTTTCAAGAAGAAAACATATGCTGATGGTAATGTTACTGTCTATAAAGCTCGACTTGTCGCAAAATGGTTTCGACAAATTCAAGGAGTTGACTACGATGCGACTTTCTCACCAGTAGCGAAGCTAAAGTCTGTGAGGATTATGTTAGCAATCGCTGCATATTATGATTATGAGATATGGCAGATGGATGTCAAAACAGCATTCCTCAATGGAGACATTGATGAAGAGTTGTATATGATGCAACCCAAAGGTTTTGTCGATCCTAAAGATGCTAACAAGGTATGCAAACTTCAACGGTCCATCTATGGATTGAAGCAAGCATCTCGAAGTTGGAATCAACGTTTTGATAAGGTGATCAAAAGTTTTGGTTTTATACAAACTTATGGAGAAGCTTGTATTTACAAGAAAGTGAGTGGGAGCTCTGTAGCATTCTTAATACTATATGTAGCTGACATATTGTTGATTGGGAATGATGTAGACCTTCTTAATAGTGTCAAGGAATATTTGAATAATAGTTTTTCAATGAAAGATCTTGGTGAAGCAGCTTACATATTAGGCATAAAGATTTATAGAGATAGATCGAAACGCCAAATATCATTGTCACAAAGTACATATTTGGACAAAGTTCTAAAGAGGTTTGGAATGGAAGATAGCAAGAAAGGGTTCTTGCCCATGTTGCCCAATACGACCTTGAGTAAAACTCAAAGTCCGACATCGGCAGAAGATAGAGAAAGGATGAGTAAGACTCCCTATGCCTCAGCCATAGGATCTCTAATGTATGCCATGCTATGTACTAGACCCGACATTGCATATGCTGTTAGTTTAACTAGCAGATATCAAAGTGATCCAGGAGTGGATCATTGGACAGCGGTCAAAAACATCCTTAAGTACTTGAGAAGAACTAAGGATATGGTTCTTTCTTATGGAGCTGATGAACAACTCGTTGTTAATGGTTACACCGATGCTAGTTGGAACACTGATCCGGATGATTCTAAATCACAATCTGGATACGTATTTATTTTGAATGGTGCAGCAGTTAGCTGGAGGAGTGCAAAGCAAAGCGTTGTGGCGAGATCTTCAAATAAATCGGAATACATGGATGCTTCGGAGGCTTCACAAGAAGCGATATGGATGAAAGAGTTCATTACAGAGCTGGGTGTGGTTCCTAGTGCGCTGGACCCAATGTATATCTACTATGATAACATGGGCGCCATAGCCAATGCGCAAGAACCAAGGTCACACAAGAAGCTGAAGCACATCAAGCTACGTTTTCACGCTATTCGAGAACATATCCAAGATGGGGATATAAAGATTTGCAAAGTACACACTGGCGGATCCGTTGACTAAACCTCTCCCGAGGGCAAAACATGACCAGCACCAAACTGCCATGGGTGTTCGGTATATTACCATGTAATCTAGATTAGACGACTCTAGTGCAAGTGGGAGACTGTTGGAGATATGCCCTAGAGGCAATAATAAATATAGTTATTATTATATCTTTGTGTTTATGATAAATGTTTACATTCATGCTATAATAGTATTAACAAGGAAACATTAATACTTGTGTGATTTGTAAACTTAATTTGAAGTCCCTAGTAAAGCCTCTATATAATACTAGCTTGTTGGTTAATAGATGATTGTGGTTTCCATATCATGAACATTGAGATGTTATTAACAACAAGATCATATCGTTAGGAGAATGATATGGTGGACATACTCCTATAGATAAGCGTAGCATAAAGATCAAGTCATTTTAATAGTTCAATTGCTATATGCTTTCTGATACACAGTAACCTAATTCCTTCGACCATGAGATCATGCATATCACCTTTACCGGATGGATGCTTTGATGACACCAAACACCACACCGTAACTGGGTGGCTATAAAGGTGGCATTGAGTGTTCGGAAAGTATTGGTTGAAACACATGGATCAAGAGTGGGATTTGTCCATCCATATGACGGATAGATATACTCTGGGCCCTCTCGGTGAAATGTCATATAATTAGCTTGCAAGCATGTGACTGGCTCACAAGGGATCACATATCACGGGAACAAGAAAAGAGTACTTATCGGTAACGAGGTTGAACTAGGTATGCAGAGATACCGGCGATCATGACCTCGGATAAGTAAACTATCGTGAGACAAAGGGAAATTGGTATCATATGTAAGTGGTTCATTCGATCGCAAAGTAATCGTAGAAATATGTGGGAGCCATATGAATTTCCAAATTACTCTATTGGTTATTGATCGGAGAAGTGTCTCGATCATGTCCGCATAATTCACGAACCGTAGGGAGACACACTTAAGGATTCGACGTTGTTTGAGTAGTTATGGAATGATGAGAAAGAGTCTGAATGTTGTTCGGAGTCTTGAATGGGATTCGGGATATCACGAGGAGATCCGAAATGGTCCGGAGAATAAGATTCATATAAGGAAAGTCCCATTTCGGAGTTGGAGAATGGTTCCGGTGTTTTCATCGGGAATGTTCTAGAAGGTTCCGGAATGTCCGGCACTCCGGAGGGGAAGGGTACATGAATGTGTTATATCAAGTTGATATGATTGCATCATGTACTAAGTGTCATCGCTGAAAAAAATAGAGGATTAATTCAAATCCTTGTTTGAAAAGTCAAACGCCTAGTTTGAAAGTCAAACGGCTATTTTTGGGAAGTGGAAAAGGAGGAGGAAACCGAGTTGGGGAGGAGTCCCTCCTCCCCACCGCTGGCGCACCACCAAGCCGAGTTGGGGAGGGACTCCCTTCCCTCCCCTTGGCCGGCCGGCCCCTCCACCTATATAAGGAGGGGCAGGGCTCCCTCCTAGACACACAAGATCCTCTCCTCCAAACCCTAAGCCGCCGGCGCCGCCACCTGCTGCCGTCGCCGCCGCCCTAGGGCAAACCACCGCCGCCGCCTAGCAACCCTAGCCGCCGGCCTAGCCTCCTCCTCGGCGTGTATAAACCCTAGATCATCGAGGGACTCTCTCATACTCCACCATACTCGCTCCGGCTTAAGGCGAAGCCCTGCGAGATCTCCCCTCTACTTCCGGTACCACGCCGTTGTGCTGCCGAAATCGCGAGGAGAGTGCTACAACCTCCGCTTTCTTTGGAACAAGGAGAGGAAGGTCTTCGTCGAGTACCGAACGTGTGACCATTGAGCGCTAGCACGCAGCCTTGTTGGAAGGATCGTCTACGCGATCTTGAGATCTGGAAGAGTACGACTACATCACCCACGAGAATCCGCTCTCGTTAAACACTTTGGAATCTTCGAGGGTGAGTTATTATATCGAATCGTTGCTACAATCTAGTAGATAGATCTTGGCTTGTTTGTTTGTATGCGGTAGAAAATTTTGTTTTCCTACGAAACCCTACAATAATACTCATGGAAGTCCTTACCCGTAAATATTACATCCCTCATAGTAGTACAACAGAAACATTATGGGTCCAATACTTTATTTATTCATACCAAAAGCCAAAAGTCTACAAAGGTTTCGAGATACTCCTCGGTCCAATGAGGATTCACTGTGCGATGAATATTCAAATGCAACTGAAATAGCTTACTAATCAATGGTAATACTAAGCTTAAAACTATTGGAGCTGGCAACTGATTGAAGAACTTTATTATAGCTAGCTCAACTACTTATGCTTTCTTTAGTGGATCCTATATCTACATATTTTTTCTTCTATATTACACCTTTGCTGACTTATGATTTTCCTACACCTTGCCATGGATTTATTCGCTGTTGCAGGTATTCTGGTCCATTAATAACCTAAGCGAGGATTTTAAGATGGATAGTTTGAGTATGAGCATATAGTCAACAAGTTCTATGGTGTTTGTTTGATTCTCTAGCTACAGTCCTAGATCAAAGATCCAAGACTTGTATAGGTTTTCCAAAACGGTTTTTAGAAAAGTTAAGTATTAGATTTTAGAAATACTAAGTCTGCTAGTCTTCATAGGTTGTCTGAACTATGTAGTTCCTTTCCATGCTGCTATCATAATCCTTTCATTGGATAGGGAGTAACATATCACGTTTATACACTCTCGAGAAGTGCACTAATCTATTCACAAATGTCCTTGGCCTTAATTCTCTCTTCCATACTTTCTTAGGTATGGGTCCAGTTACCAAGTTTATCTGAGTCATGTCGAGTCCCCCTCCATAACCCTGTTACGCACCCATTGTAATGAATTTCGATCAAGGGGTCTATGTTTAATAACCATACCTTCAAATATACTATGTCTTTATCCTACAACACATGATAGGAACGGTATGGGTTGTTACCCGCTGATATCCACTTTGGGTCACAACCCGACTTAACATACGGGGAAAATGAAATGAAGAAGGTACTTCTGACTCCATCGAACCATAACAAGATTTGTGGTCGGCGCTGTTTTGTACGACGTAATAATGACTAACTATTGTTGTTGTTAATCCTAACTTTCCCGGTATAATGGAATCTCCACCACATGATTTTTTAACCATGTATATCAACCATGATTCCATCGTCCACCATTTCTCAATGTATTTTATTCAAAAAACGATCTTTCTTTTGAATGCAAATGATAATGTTTTGAAAACATTTTTCAAATTAAGCCAAAGGACATGTAATATTTCCCTTGCAAATGGAATGCAAGATTGATCTCACAAAGTTGATGCAAGAATGAACTTGCCTGGCAATTGCAAGATAATGCAATTCAAATGTTTTACTTGACCCTAGACCTCTGGTTCTGAAAATAGGAACCATTGTCTGACAAAGAAAATGTTTTGGATAAAATTCAAATGATACTCTAATGCAATTATATGCAATGCAATACCTTGGTGTATTTTATTTAAGTTGAATTTATTTATCTTTTAGTTAATTATTTCCTTTCTTGAGAGTTTATTATTTTTATTTGGGTATATTTTATTCAACTTGTTTACCGGTTTTTTAGATTTCTCAAATTCAAAAGGAATTTTTTATATGTATTTTTTGAAAATTTGGACACTATTAAATGATTTTCAATTGGAAAACCTTGCAATACACTATTAAAAAGATATGATGCATGATTCAAAAGATGATATGGATGTCATATTTGGATTCCTCTCATTTTTTGATCAATTGTGCCATGGGTGTTAGATTGTTGCCAGATGTAAACTAGATTATTGACTCTAGTGCAAGTGGGAGACTGTTGGAATTATGCCCTAGAGGCAATAATAAAGATGTTATTATTATTATTATAATTCTTGTTCATGATAAAGTTTATATTCCATGCTAGAATTGTATTAAGCGGAAACTTTAATACTTGTGTGGTTTATGAACAACACCGTGTCCCTATACGCCTCTATGGACTAGCTCATTGATTAATGATGGTTAAGGTTGCCTAACCATAGACATGAGTTGTCGATTAATAATGAGATCACATCATTGGGAGAATGGTATGATGGACATACCCAAATCAAGCAGAGCAATTAGATCGTGTCATCGTGTTCATCTTTGCGAAGCTTTTTCTTATGTCAAATATTGTATTCCTTAGACCATGAGATAATGCAACTCCCTGGTATCGGAAGAAAGCTTTGAGGTCATCAAACGTCATCCTACGAGAGGGTGATCATAAAGGTGTCTCTCAGGTGATCGGAAAGTACTTGTTGGGTTGTATGTATCGAGATGGGATTTGTCCCTCCCAAGTCGGAGAGATATACTTCAGGCACTCTCGGTAATCGATATCAACACCGCTTGCAAGAACGTGGTTATGGAGTTAATCACAAAGTGATATCGGATTACGGAACGAGTAAAGTACTTGCTGTGAACGAGATTGAACTAGGTATGCCGATACCGACGATCGAATCTCGGGCAAGTAAAATATCGCGTGATGAAGGGAATATGTATATGGGATTAATTGAATCCTGGCATCGTGGTTCATCCGATATGATCATCGATGAGTATGTGGTATTCAATATGGGTTTCCAGACCCTGCTGTTGATTATTGATAGAAGATCATGTCTGCATATTCTCGAACCCGCAGGATCACACACTTAACGTGTCTCGACGCTAGGATATAATGGATAATTGGTTTATGAGTTTTTGTTCGGAGTCTCGGATGGGATCCAGGACATCACGAGAGGTTCCGGAATGTTCCGGAGAATAAGATTCATATAAGGCAAAGCAGTTTTTGGAGTTCGGAATTGTTTCGGATTGTTCGGTATTGTACCAGAAGCTTCTAGAACCTTCCGGAGTGGGACCAACGTGGCCCCACTTGTCGGGAGGGGGCGTGGGCCTACGAGGGAGTGCCCTGGCCACATTGGGACAGGGTCACAAGGCCCCATAGGCCCAGCCGGCCAAGCCCTAGGGGAAACCCTAGGGAGAGCTTCTAGAAGGAGGGGGGGGGGGGGGAACTTGCCCCCCCACTCCTCCCTCTTGGCCGCCGGCCCTAGGCTTGGAGGAGGGGAAAGGGGCAGCCGCCCACCCCCTATATATAGAGGGCAGGGGCTCAGCCCTCCTTCCCTACTCCTTCAACCCTAGAAGCCATACTGCTGCCCTCCAAATCTCTCTCTCTCCCGACTGCGCGTAGGCGAAGCCCTGCCGCAGAAACTCTCCACCTTTGCACCACACCGTCGTGTTGTAGATCCAATATATCTCTCCACCCCACTTGCTGGACCGAGGAAGGAGGAGACGTCGAGGTGCCGTACATGTGCATCTCTCAGAGGCATCGCCATTTGCGGTGTTGGATCAGATCGGATCGCGAGGAGGAGAAGCGAGTACGACTACATCAACCATGTTCCGTCGAACGTTCTGCTGTGTGAATCTTCAAGGGTATGAAGATCTCATCTATCCCCCCTCATTGTTTGCGTCTCCTAGATTAGATCTTGGCTTCCCCGTTCGCATCCCATTTTTTGATTTACTATGCTGCGAAACTGTCAACACCCGGATTTTTCAATCCTAGATGCCTGTTATGCCATACCTCGCAATCCCAGGATTACCATTTTTGCGAGACATAACAGAATTGAATACCATAGTACTTCCACTAGAGGAAAAAGGGCCATACGTTCGCGACCCCTCGGAGCATTAGTCCCGGTTGCGCCAAAGCAAGGACTAAACAACACGCGTCCGGTTGGGCACGCGGGGCCGAGGGCATGGGTCCCGGTTGGTAAGGGGCATGCGTCCGGTTGGAGCCACCAACCAGGACTAAAGGTTTGGCCACAACCACGTGGCACGCACCTTTAGTCGGTTCTTGGCTTCAACGGGACTAAAGGCCCTTGCCCTATAAATGCAACGCCCCCTCTGCCTCCACTCTGTTTTTGAATGGTGTAAGGCGTGAGGTGTGTGCTAGTTTTTCATGCATGCATTGAAGGTGTTTGTTGAAATGTTTGAGTGAAAAATCCCGTTGAATTTCTCATAGAACAAAAATATAGAAGGTGTTCGAGGCGCTTGAGCTTTCTCCTCTTTATTTCCCTCGATCGAGGTTAGCAATCTTATCTTTTCTAGGTCATTGATACAATTCATGTCGGTGTGAATTGGTTATTTCACTATTTATGATGTCCTGTTTTTGATAAACTTACTTATATGATGCGGATGAGCGGTCGGGAATGGATGTACGGTGACGGCGGGTAGCCGGGTATATCAAAGGCGTGGATAAATTTATCGATGTGGCTACGGCAAACAAAGAGAATGGATTTATCGTTGTCCATGTGTTCAATGTCGGAACAACAAGGAGTACTCTTCCTCGAAAATCATTCGGGCCACACGATTATGAAAGGTTTCATGCCCAACTATAATTGCTGGACCAAGCACGGGAAAGAGGGGTTATGATGGAAGATGGTGAAGAAGAAGATGATGATAACAACTATCATCATATGTTTCCTGAATCTGATACCGCAATGGAAGACAATGGAGAGGAAAAAGGTGAAGAACGGGCATCGGATGAGCGGTGATGAACTTGGTAGGGTCATTTCGATGCAAAGCGAGGCGTAAACAGAAAATGAGAAGTTGAATTTAGAGGGCATGTTAGAAGATCACAAGAAATTGTTGTACCCAAATTGTGAAGATGGCAGCACAAAGCTCGATGCGACACCGGAATTGTTGCGATGGAAGGCGAGTGTGGTCTAACCGACTCCTCATTTGAAAAGATCTTTGAAAATAATGAAGCGAAGTTTCCAAAACATAACGAACTTCCCGAGTACCTCTGAAGCAAAGAAGACTCTCTGTCCTCGGGATTAGTTGTGCAAAAGATACATGCATGCATTAATGACTGCATCCTCTACTGATAAGGAGTATGAGAATTTAGATAAATGCCGGTATGCAGCGTTGCGGTATAAGATCATCTGAGATGACCCTGGTTATGTTGAGGAGAGCCCGTCGGAAGAGGGTTCTGCTAAGGTTATGTGGTATGCTCCTATAATACCAAGGTTGAAACGCATGTTCGAAACAAAGAGCATGCCAGTTGTTGCGATGGCACAAAGAAGACCGTAAGAAAGGCGGGAGTTGAGACACACCTCGATGGGTCACAGTGGAGAAAAATCGAGAGACTTCCGGACTTTGCGGTGATGCAAGGAACTTATGGTTTGGTCTAAATGCGGATGGCATGAATCCTTTTGGGAGCGAGCTGCGATCCAAAGACTGGCCCGTGACTCTATGTATCTACAACCTGCCTCCTTGGTTGTGCATGAAGCGTAAGTTCATTATGATGCAGTGCTCATCCAAGGCCCGAAGCAACCGGCAACGACATTGATGTGTACCTTAGGCCATTAGTTGAAGAACTCTTACGGTTGTGGGGCAAACCAGGTGTCGTCGTGGGATGAGAACAAACGGAGCCATTTAATCTCTGAGGGTTGTTATTCGTAACCATCAATGATTGGCCTGCTCTTAGTAACCTTTCGGAGACGGACAAACAAAGGATATAAGGCATGCACCTTGTTTAGATAAGACCGAAGGTACATATTTGCATAAATGCAAGAAGGTTGTGTACCTAGCGAATCGATGATGTCTTCGACCAATCATCCGTAAGAAGAAAGAAGGCAAGCATTTCAAAGGTGAGGCGGATCACGGAAGAAGCTGAACTCCCAATGGTGATGATGTATTTGGTATGGTCAAGGACATAGAAGTAATCTTTGGAAAGGGTCCCGGTCAATCAGTTCGAACGATGTCGCTGAGGACACGCACCCATGTGGAAGAAGAAATCTATATTTTGGGAGCTGCCATATTGGAAAGTCCTGCGTGTCCGCTCTTCAATCGACGTGATGCGTGACGAAGAATCTCTGCGTGAACACCTAGGATTCCTAGGCGTGTATGGGAAGACAAAAGATACACACGAAGCAGGAGGACCAACAAATTATGAAAGACCCAAAGAACATGCATACAGATAACAAGACGGATAAAGGCGTCACTTAAGTCGTGCCACTATGCTCTTACCAAAGCGAGAAGGAAATCTTTTGAAGTCCTTTCGGTATCAAGGTGCCGTCGGGCTTCTCATCTAATATAAAGGGATAATAAATATGGCGAGAAAAAGTTCCAAAACCTGAAGTCTCATGATCATCACGTGATTATGACGATTGCTTCCGATTGCATTGAGGGGCTTCTACGAGAAAATGTTCGAGTACCCATTGTGAAGCTGTGCATTCCTCAATGCAATATCTCGGAAGGTAATCAATCCGGATATTCTGCCAAGGTTCTGAAGGATGTGGTACAATGTCTTGTTAGTTTTGAATTGGTGTTCTCACCATCCTTCTTCAATATTATGACGCATCTCTGGTTCATCTAGTGGAAGAGATTGCCATTCTCGGTCGGTATTTCTGCACAATATGTTCCCCTTTGAGAGGTTCATGGGAGTCTTAAAGAAATATGTTCATAACCGTGCTAGACGGAAGGAAGCATCTCCAAGGGATATGGAGCAGAGGAGGTCATTGAGTTTTGTGTTGACTTTATTCGACCTTAAGCCGATTGGTGTTTTGACTCGGCATGAGGGAAGACTAAGTGGAAAAGGCACGCTGGGAAAGAAAGCAACGATATGTAGGGACGGGATTCTTTCACTAAAGCACACTACAGTTCTACATAATTCCACCTTGGCAGCTCCGTATATGGAGGAACACAAGAATATTATACGCTCAAAAACCGGGAAGCTGAATCATGGATTACTGAGATGAACACATGAAGTCTCCGGTGGTTGGATGCGGACACATCTCTTGAATGACACCACCGTTGGAGATCAGCTATACTTGTTGGCGCGTCACCATCTTCTCTTGTATTGAATTTCCAAAGTGCGAAATAAATGGGAATACATTCTACGATCGCCCAAGATAAAAGAGCACCAACCAAAATAGTGGTGTCCTCTTTGATGCAATAGACGAGAATGGACAAAAGGACACATATTATGGTTACATACAGGAGATATGGGAACTAGACTATGGAGTCTCTTTTAAGGTCCCTTTGTTTCACTGCAAATGGGTCAACCTGAATGGGGAAGGGTAAAGATAGACCGGTTATGCGGAATGACAACAGTGGATCTCAACAATCTTGGTTATAGAGATGAACCATTCGTCCTAGCCAATGATGTGTCTCGGGTTTTCTATGTGAAGGACATGTCCTCCGAAAAAAAAGAAAAAATATGCAAACGAATACATCATATGATGAGCCAAAGCGTCACATAGTTCTTTCGGGAAAAGAAACATCGTGGGAATCGAGGACAAGATGGACATGTCAAGATTATAATAAGTTTGATGAAATTCCGCCCTTCACGGTGAAAACGACCCAATCATTCCGTTAAGTAAAGAAGATGCTCCATGGTTACGTCTGAAGCGGTCATAAGGAATGACATATGCCAAGAAGTTCATGCTCATATTATGTAACTCTAGTTCATGTCTTTCGCGATTTGTGGCTTGACCGAAGGATATCTTTCATGTTTGTGGCCTTTAGTCCGGTTTTGTAGTCTCATTTTAATATTAATAAATGTCTTGAGTGTTAGTCCCATTTTGTGGCTGGACCGAGTGCCTCTATGACCAGTTTCTCGGAGATGCTTGGGAGGACCAGGCTCGTCGGCATCTCCTCGAACTGGCCGCAGTGGTGTCCCTGCTCGAAAACCATCTTGCAGCTTGTAACTTCACTAACTAGATCAATCGCCTCGGAGCTAACTAATTTCACATATTAGGAGTGCCTCTATGACCAGTTTCTCGGAGATGCGGAGGACTGAGCTCCGTCGGCATCTCCTCGAACTGGCCATGGTGTCCTGCTCTCGAAAACCATCTTGCAGCTTGTAACTTCACTAACTAGATCAATCGCCTCGAGCTAACTAATTTCACATATTAGGAGTGCCTCTATGACTAGTTTCTCGGAGATGCCGGAGGACTGGGCTCGTCGGCATCTCCTCGAACTGGCCATGATGGTGTCCCTGCTCTCGAAAACCATCTTGCAGCTTGTAACTTCACTAACTAGATCAATACGCCTCGGAGCTAACTAATTTCACATATTAGGGAGTGCCTCTATGACCAGTTTCTCGGAGATGCCGGAGGACTAGGCTCCGTCGTCATCTCCCTGAAACTGGCCGTAGTGGTGTCCCTGCTATCTAAAACCATCTTGGAGATGCCTCAAACTGGCTGGAGGACTGGACTCACAAGGATGCATATTTATAGTACAAGCAGCTCGGCATAATGTCGACACTCACGACATAATGTCGACACTCACCCCTATTATTAGTGCTGACTCATCTTTAGTCCCGGTTGGTGTCTCCAACCGGGACTAAAGGTTCATCTTTAGTCCCGGTTGGTGACACCATCCGGGACAAGGTACAAGCCGCACGACATAATGTCGACACTCACCCCTATTATTAGTGTTGTCTGGCCCACTCTGCCGCAATCCCTTCAGTCGCGGTTGGTTTCTCCAACCGAGACTAAATATGAACCCTCTCTTTATATAGGCATTTCCCTCTATTTATTAGGTAACACTTAAGACATTTATTAATATTAAAAACCGAGACTAGCTAACAAACCGGGACAAATTCAAAAAAAATCCGAACAATGAAAATCCTTCGCGTGGTGTCATATTATGTTACATAGTTGAAAGGAAAAATACCAGACTTGGTATATTGATCATGTTTCGAAAAAACCTTCACAAAATGACCTATCATGTTCGAGGTTTCATGGCTTTCGGTCCAAATGACGGATGTTATGTGCTGAATCACGGCATAGTTTGTGATGTTGTGCCCATATTATGCATGTGTGTGGACATTGGTATGGAGAACAATGTTGCAGGAGGAAGTTTTCCTTTTTATGCATCGAAAAGCCCTTTTCCATTTTCCGGCGCAAAAAGCGGTCGTTTTGTGAAGTAACCACCAAAATGCCGTTTCACAATGCTACCGTCCCATTTTCCTAAAATACTAGACCACCTTACATGGACTATCTCCCAACCGGTACATCTCAAACCTTTTCGTCCATCCGGGTAAAAGGACAAATGTCTAGAATCGTGAGAAGTGGTCGGTTTGTACTACTGGTACATGATCTATCGCCGTGATTTTTGAAAAAATCATTTTTAGACTCGCAATATGTGGTTTCTTCAGAGATCCAATGCAAGTTCTAACGATGCCCGTCCCCTATCTTCATGCACACCGGTTCGACCATAGTTAGAAATTCAGATAATTCAAAACGGGCATAATAAATTCAAAAAAAATCCGAACAATGAAAATCCTTCGCGTGGTGTCATATTATGTTACATAGTTGAAAGGAAAAATAACAGACTTGGTATATTGATCATGTTTCGAAAAAACCTTCACAAAATGACCTATCATGTTCGAGGTTTCATGGCTTTCGGTCCAAATGACCGATGTTATGTGCTGAATCACGGCATAGTTTGTGATGTTGTGCCCATATTATGCATGTGTGTGGACATTGGTATGGAGAACAATGTTGCAGGAGGAAGTTTTCCTTTTTGTCGCATGGAAAAGCCCTTTTCCATTTTCCGAGCGCAAAAAACGGGTCGTTTTGTGAAGTAACCACCAAAATGCCGTTTCACAATGCTACCGTACCATTTTCCTAAAATACTAGACCACCTTACATGGACTATCTCCCAACCGGTACATCTCAAACCTTTTCGTCCATCCCGGGTAAAAAGGACAAATGTCTGCCGAATCGGCAGGAAGTGGGTCCGGTTTGTACTACAGGTACATGATCTATCGCCCGTGATTTTTTGAAAAAATCATTTTTAGACTCGCAATATGTGGTTTCTTCAGATATCCAATGCAAGTTCTAACGATGCCCGTCCCCTATCTTCATGCACACGGTTCGACCATAGTTAGAAATTCAGATAATTCAAAGCGGGCATAATAAATTCAAAAAAATCCGAACAATGAAAATCCTTGGCGTGGTGTCATATTATGTTACATAGTTGAAAGGAAAAATACGGACTTGGTATATTGATCATGTTTCAAAAACCTTCACAAAATGACCTATCATGTTCGAGGTTTCATGGCTTTCGGTCCAAATGACCGATGTTATGTCTTGAATCACGGCATAGTTTGTGATGTTGTGCCCATATTATGCATGTGTGTGGACATTGGTATGGAGAACAATGTTGCGGAGGAAGTTTTCCTTTTTGCATACGGAAAAGCCCTTTTCCATTTTTCCGAGCGCAAAAACGGGTCTTTTGTGAAGTAACCACCAAAATGCCGTTTCACAATGCTACCGTCCATTTTCCTAAAATACTAGACCACCTTACATGGACTATATCCCAACCGGTACATCTCAAACCTTTTCGTCCATCCCGGGTAAAAGGACAAATGTCTGTAGAATCGGCGAAGGAAGTCCGGTTTGTACTAATTACATGATCTATCGCCGTGATTTTTGAAAAAATCATTTTAGACTCGCAATATGTGGTTTCTTCATAGATCCAATGCAAGTTCTAACGATGCCGTCCCTATCTTCATGCACACGGTTCGACCATAGTTAGAAATTCGGATAATTCAAAGCGGGCATAATAAATTCAAAAAAATTCAACAATGAAAATCCTTTGCGTGGTGTCATATTATGTTACATAGTTGAAAGGAAAAATACGGACTTGGTATATTGATCATGTTTCAAAAACCTTCACAAAATGACCTATCATGTTCGAGGTTTCATGGCTTTCGGTCCAAATGACCGATGTTATGTCTTGAATCACGGCATAGTTTGTGATGTTGTGCCCATATTATGCATGTGTGTGGACATTGGTATGGAGAACAATGTTGCAGGAGGAAGTTTTCCTTTTGTCGGAAAAGCCCTTTTCCATTTTCCGAAAGAAGCAAAATTCGTTTAAGAATTAATATTCAAAAATAGAATATAAGTTAATTCATTTTAAAAGGTTACATTAATTATTTTTAAAAATAGAATATGTTTTGAATTATTTATTCAAATCCATACACTTCTTATGTTTAAAGTTTTCTAAATTCCAAATTGATATTAAAAAATATAAGTTAATTCATTTTTAATTGTAAATGGTTCATATTTTAAAAGGTGACATTAATTATTTTTTAAAAATAGAATATGTTTTTGAATTATTTATTCAAATCCAAACACTTCTTATGTTTAAAGTTTTTCTAAATTCCAAATTGATATTAAAAAAATATAAGTTAATTCATTTTTAATTGTAAATGGTTCATATTTTAAAAGGTGACATTAATTATTTTTTAAAAATAGAATATGTTTTTGAATTATTTATTCAAATCCAAACACTTCTTATGTTTAAAGTTTTTCTAAATTCCAAATTGATATTAAAAAAATATAAGTTAATTCATTTTTAATTGTAAATGGTTCATATTTTAAATGGTTACATTAATTATTTTTTAAAACAGAAAATGGTTTTGAATTATTTATTCAAATCCAAACACTTCTTATGTTTAAAGTTTTTCTAAATTCCAAATTGATATTAAAAAATATAAGTTAATTCATTTTTAATTGTAAATGGTTCATATTTTAAATGGTTACATTAATTATTTTAAAGCAGAAAATGGTTTTGAATTATTTATTCAAATCCAAACACTTCTTATGTTTAAAGTTTTCTAAATTCCAAATTAATTATCATTTAAAAACAATACAAATTTAAACCCCAAAATAAAAAATAAAAGGCGAAAGAGAGAAAATACGAAAAATTTGAAAACAGAATATGTCCGGTTGGAGCCACAAACAGGACTAAAGACCCTCAGCCAACGCTTGGGCTGAAAATATTGGAGTATAGGTCTGGTTGGTGGCTCCAACGCAGGATGTATATCTTTAGTCCGGTTGGAGCCACCAACCGGGACTAAAGGCCCTTCGTTTATAACTCACGCCCCTCCTCTTCTTCTTCCCCATCTCACTTCTCTGCTTCTCACTGACGCGCGTGCCCCCGACGCCGGCAGGCTGCCCGAGCTCGCCGCCACCCGCGCGTTCCGTCCGCCACCGCCGCTGCCTCCGCCCACGCTCATTGCTACTTTTCCCTCGCGTGACCTCAATCGCTGGATTGGAAGCTCGTCCGTGCGTCGCCTCCGTCGATTCCCGTCTCCCGAGCTCGTCTGACCTCGCCACCACCTCCGTCGTGTTCTGGTGAGCTGCCGATCCTCACGGTGTTCTTCTTTCTCTCCTCTCCTCTGTATTACTCTCCCGCGTGTGCCCGACGACGCCGCGCTCGAGCTCTCTGAGGCGACGCCCGGTGACCAACAAGGCGGCGCCACTCCTTCTCCACGCATCGCGCTCTCTAACGCGCCCATTCGGCGTCGGGAGCTCGCTATCGCCGCCGCCGCCGCTGCGAGCTCACGCCAGGTGTCGTCTTGGCGTCACTCGTGCTCGCGTGGCAGCTGATGTGGCCTAGGGCCCATCAGTCAGCCTCAGTGGGTAGGCTTCTCTGTGGTAGGAAAATTATCTGTACGCATGGAGGCTGAGTTGGCACTGGGGCCCTTCTGTCAGTCTCACTGGCTAGGGGGCGCCCCGGTGTAAAAACTATTTGCCTTTTTTTTAATTCCAGAAAATGACTTAATATTGTAAAATCAATAACTTATTGTTTATAAGTCAGAAAAATACAAATAATATATCAAATTGTTCAGAAAAATGAAACCTATCTATCTAAACTATAATCATGCATTGTTCAACAACTTAAATGACAAGTATAATTAGAAGAACAAATGCACCCCTCTCATATGTTAGGAGTTTCCCGAGTTAGGATTTTCACCCCTCGGAACCCGATGAAATCGTCGAGCATGTCTTAGGGTTCCATTCAATGACAATTAACTTGTCATATCATCATACTTGCTTGAGCCTTGCATCGATGCCATGTGTTGATTGTTTCCCTTTCTTTTCGGTGTTTAAATTATTAGGTTTATTATTAGTTAGGTATTATTAGGTTTATTAATTACTTTGGTATTATTGGTCTTCGCCCCACCTTTAGATCCTTGTGGGTAGCCCTGCACCGATTCACATTGTCAAGCAACTTAGGTGCATGTGGGTTCGACGATGTGCCTATCTACTACACGGTTTCCCTTTCTCTTCATTTTATTATTGTGTATGTATATATTAGGGTTTCTGAATTAGGGTTTATATCTCTCAACCGTACTTAACTTTCTCCTTTAGCTTTGACTTATTCGTTTTCCACCTATGCGTAAAATATGGACCCACACGTCGAGAGGCGAAAAGGAAGAGTTGATCCAAGGTGTGATCCGTGGGGAAGATAATTTAGACGTATCAACGTTTACGAACAACTCGGTGAGGTGATCCTCTTTTACCGGAGTAGACAACTTGTTTGAGGTTGAAGGTGTTGCCTTCCAGCGAGAGAAGCGATGCCTTGTGTAATCGAGAAGACGCTCGGCAAGGTGCATGTAATATAAATCAATTCATTAATTAATCATCTTCTATCTATATAGAAATAGTAACGATCTTTCTTCTTTTAGCCCTCGAATCGAAGGAATCTCTGAAAAAGCGGACGAGGCCCAACCAAAAAGTTGGAAGACCATGAGAGGTTCAGGATCGAAGATGTCGTAGGCAGCAATCGACAACTCGAAGTTGTCGCAACCAAATTGTGGCACAATGCGGAGTAATCGTTAGGGACTTAATCCGATCACCATTAGAAATTGGAATAGGCCTGCTAATGCGGATGAAGAGGAACATGTTTATTTGTCCCTAACCACGCCAAAGATTTCTTGTGTTAGAGGCTCATGGTTAATTTCAAACTACGAAGATAGAGCTGGATCCAAATGCGGAGGATCCGATTGAGGGGCCCTTACAACATGGGAGAGCCATGGAGGCTAAGGTCGTGGAGTGGGCTTTGAAGAAGATGGCCCGATGTTTCACCAACGGAAGAAAAGATTGCACCTTGACTATGTCGTGAAAAAGAAGACTCGATTTCAAGAATATTCGGTTTGAGAAGATAAAACCATTCAGGATGAGTTTGTGGAATACAAGAAATCGAAAAAGCTAAGAAAATGTCTCAAAGCGAATAAGCTGAATCTTAACAAGAAGTATCACCATACTATGGGGCAAGGTGGCTCTGGTGGCATTCCTAAGTGGGAGAAACTTGAGCAGAACTGCGTGATAAAAATATCACCCCTGCAGATGCACGATTGGGTAGAACGTGCAAGGAATTGGTTTTACGGGCATGGGGGCACGTTGGACTCGGAAGGAGGTGTATATATACCATACGACATAAAGAAGACCCCTTGCCAATCGAGAGGATGAGAAAAGCGATAAAAAGGTGTTAAAGATGGGGACTTCATTCGATAGAGAATGATGAGCTCACTCGCCCTTGGAAATAAGGAACATGATGGACGAACACGAGGCACAATAGGCTCCCAATCATGGAGGACTGGGTTTCCAAGAGAGGAAGAAATATCTGATAGAAGCCGCCGAGGAGTAAGGACAGGGCGGTTGAAGCGAAAGTCGGAAAGAGCGAATGCGTTTAATTGAAGAACGATTAAAGCAACAACAAGATGAAATTAACTCACTTAAAGAGCAAGTACTACCGGCGCCCCATCTCAAGAAGACACCGCATTCGATGCTACCGCCTATCGAATAATCGAAAAGCGATGTGGCTTCCACCGAGGTCCCGGGTGATGACAATGGCGATGCCGATGATGCACCGACGATGGCTCCTGTTGGCTACCCAGTGGATGATATCACGAGATGACACCTCGTGAGCTACATGTCAAAGTTGTGAACATATCAATGAAGGTGGCGGTCGGCTATGCCTTACCAATTGGACCACACCAACTTACCACGATCGTCCGGTTCCGGAGGGCTACGCTGTTGTCGGCGTGGATGAAATCATGCCCACCTTTGAGGTTTTGGATCTTCACTACCTGCGGTGAAGGGATGTGGCGTCTTTGGGTGGCAAAAAACGCGTCACCATTCTATGGCGAAGGATTGTATCGTGCTTCAAAATCACACGCCAAGGCCATCTTCGCCGCCTCACCGTCTCCAGCAGGTCGTCGCCGCCGCGTCGGCCGTCTTCGTCGCCTCACCCGTCGCCTCACCAATCTCCGGTGCAGCCATCGCTTGGGAGCCATCGCCGGCGCCTCGGGATAAAAGCGTAAGCGCATCTGCTCTTGTCGTCGTAGCGATCGCCGAAGCGTAAACAAGAGCCTCTTCCAAAAGTACCAACGGTTCCTCCCAAGAGAGCTTATGGTGTCTTGAAGAGGAGATCTGGCGATCGTTGATGCGGAAACGACAAGTTTTTAAGCCGAGGCGGCGAAAGAGCCAGAGTTCCCAAAGACCAAAGAAGAAAAAGCCAAAGTGTTGAAAATGCTAAAGACTCTTCATAAACCCGAGCCAAAGCGTCATCGGACTATGAGCGTTCTATTCTCAAGTCACATGCACAAAAAGCCTCAAGAGCAAGATCGATGCAAGCGGAAATCTGTTGCCCAGCTCGGAGAACAAGCAAAACAGACTTGCGCCCCTCTCAAGGTGATTTCTCAAACCAATGTGGGGTCGAGCAAATATGGGGCGAAGAGCGGATGATCCAGAGGTAGTTACTGTCTGGAGAAGCTGCCGCTGCTCAAGGTATGAGTATTGCCGAGACTTATCCAGTTAGAGTTCTTCCCGTGAGTGAAGTAGCATACCAATACCAATACGGAAAACCTCTCGTCAAACTGAGGAGGTAAACAATCTTCCAACAAAAATGCGAAGATTGCATAAGCGGTACATGCATGCCACAAGGGCGGGGCTAATCGGATAGTCTTGAGGGTTACAAAAAGCATCATGGGAAAGAAAAGCGATGACATGATATCCATTGAATTTGATGAACTATTTCAATTATTCCATCAAGACGCCTTGGACAAATCTCTCATGAGTGCCTATTGTCTGTAAGTACTAATTCGTAATTAATTTAGTCTCCATCTATAATATTTTGTTTATTGCATGTATATAATCATACTTTAATATGCGAATGAAGATTCTCGAATGCAGCAGAGGACAAATCTATGACATTGGCTTCATTGACCCATATTGGGTTCATGAAGGTAATCTCAAAATAAGCCCCGATACGGAGGATAATATAGTACCGCGTTAAGGTTTCAAGAAACCAAAAGGAAATACTATTTCCTTACAACTTCCAAAGGAGTGTTATTGTCTTGTATACACTTTCTATTTCGCTTACTCGATGTTAAGTATATAATTGATTAGTTTTGCATTCAGTACCACTATATTCGTTAATCATTCAACTTGACAAAGGGCGTGTACTAGTCATGGACTCGAAACATAAACCCCTTGAGACGTGGAAGGACATGCGATACTTCTCCAAATGTAATTCTAATCATTATGACACTATATCGGCATCGTTCGTGAATTTTATGATATCAAGTACTTAATAACTTATTTTATTCGCTTTCTCACGCCGCGCTTGGAAACGGTTCACCAAGAAGGCTAGGGTGTTTGGAAAGAGGAGCTTACATTTCAACCACTAGATGTAAGCACCAGTAGCTATATCCGCATCTCTTTGATTCTAGTTTTGATACAGTTATTATCATGCTTGATTATTATTTTGATTGAACTCGTTGTCGTAAAGTGCCCGACGCAGGACCAGGTAACAATCTATGTGGATACTATGTATGCGAGTTCATCCGTGGACGTGCGATGAGAAGGGCAGGAATTTAGAGCAACTCCACGTCGTAAACAATTTCTATAGTTTTTAATTACAATCAAATTGTGTTTAGTTTCATATTCATTTAGGGTGACTCCTTTTTAAATCAGATCGAACGTCTACGGGACGGTCTTACGCCAAAGGATCGCATACGAGCAATACAGGAGGAATTGGCGGGATTCTTGGATGCGAAGTACTAAACACACAAGGGAATACTACTCGGTGTGTATAGACAATAGGAATTGTAAAAATAGCAACTTTCAAGAAATTGGCGGTAGCATCGAATAGCAACTTTTGTATGTAGTGCATGAACTCGATCTGTATTGAATGTAATGTTGTCATGATGATATTGTGTAATATAAGGTTCCTTCATTGATAAGTGCAAAACACTAAATAAACAATAAAACAACCTAAATGAATTCTGCCGGCACAAAAAGTGGCGAAAATGCTTGCCGCTGCAACAAAATGTGCCAAAATGAATTCTACGCCCGGCGAGAGAAATGGGCTAAATCTCTGCCAAGGCAGAGTTATTAGTCCGGTTAGGTACGAACCGACTAATGCTCCACCCTCGCTACGATGCCACGTGTGCCCCATTTGTCCCGGTTGGTGGGGCAACCGACTAATGGTTGAGCTTTAGTCGATGCCCCGTCCGGTTGGGCAACCGGACTAATGGCCTTACCAACCGGACGCGCATGCGTTTTCTACGATGTTCATCCATTACAAACGATACATAATTTCTTACAAATAGGGATCTCATGATCCGATTCTTAATACAATATCGAGCGGAATACGTAATAATAACGGTAGCGTGGTGCTCCATCTTGAGGTCACAATAATCGACGATGGGAGATGATCCTAGTTATCGTAACCTTCCTGGGGTCCATCCTCCAGGTACTCCTCTTCATAGTCTGGCCATGGGAATAGCCAGGGACAACGCCATGAGTACTCTTTAAGTACTCGCAAACTAATACTAACAAGTAAAGGGGTTTTTGGATAATAGGACACTAGGCTCTAGGGTTGTTTTGCAAAAGCCAGATTTATCTCTACTAGGTTCCAGAGTTAGTCACAATTTTATAACTCCTAAGTGGGATCTTGTAATTCAAGTCACAACTCTGTTGTGGTCAAGTCAAAATCTCAATTCATTTCTCATGTCATTTTGAAAAGTCTGACGGGGGAACAGTATGGCCACTCCAACTGTCCATAACCGCGGACGCGGCTATTCGAATAGTTTGACACTCTACAGAGATTGTACACTTTCACCACAACATTCGATACATCCGTCAGGAACAAATCCTGAATTCACCATACTCAGTATGCGGATAATCAATCCTAACCTTTCAATTACACGCCCTAGTATAAGCACCTCTCCTGTGAGTTTGGCCTCCCAACCATGACCACTGTCATCTTGGGTACTGCACAGGTGGACAATCTTCACAAGGTAGCCTCAGCTCAGACCTTGGCCGTGAGGGAACTAATACTAAGGGATATAAGTTTCCAGTCAAGCCCTACCCAATATTCGGGTATTGTGGTTGTACGCTAAAATTGGAATGGTATCGCATCCAGACAACCATCAGTTTTATAAAGGTCTAAGGCTCATGCCTCAACATTTTCATCACCAAAATCATCAAGTGTTTGGAAACACATGTACAAAACATTTCAATAGAATGATCCATCATTCCAATGTTTTCATAACCATTTTTCCACCAAGTATTCCCATCTAAAAGCTGATCAAGTTTTAAGCTTAGCACTAGCATCTACAGGTGGGGGTAGTAATGATGAGTGGTGGTAACTAGTGTAGTTTCACTAAGTCCAACCTTATATCTTAGGCTGATATCAAGGTTTCTAGCTTAGGCCAAATTTTATGCTCTTTATGCAACCTTCAGCACAACTGTCTGGTATATACCAAACTCTTAGGTAGACTCTAAGTGAGCTTTGGTAAAGAAATAAAGTAATAAGCTTGCCATAAAACTAGGACTGGTTTAACCAGTAGGTAGGATCATAAGTATGGGTTTGTGGCATCAGTAGGGTATCTTGCAAGGGTTAGATTGCATCAATATCAGTATAAGCTTGCATAGTTACTAGCTTGCATAGGTCAACTTGATTAGTAAGGCTTGCCTTGTGCAGAGCAGTGGTTGAAGTTCTCCTCGGCTTCCTCTTCATAGTATCCTCCTTCCTCCTCGTAGTATCCTTGGTCGGTACTAGCGTCTATGAATAAATACGAGGTACACAATCACCAAACAATACTTAACTACTTGCAATCACCACACACAAGGGTCCTATGGATGATCTAGCATCATCCCTAACATTACAAGGTTAAGGCTTGATTTAATTCCTTTTAGTTTTTTAGAAAAGTAATTTCTACTCATTGAAAAACTACTTAAGATTTAATATTCTCCAAACCAAATATGGGATCATGTTGACACATGTCATCACCACATATTTTAGTCCATGGGAATGTGATTTAAAGTGGTGTCACAATTTAATAAGGTTTTACCCTTTTATTTTAATTAATTAAAGTGGCTAGAAATGCTTATGTAGCATTATTTTATTCCTTGAACAATATTTCTGCAAGTAAACCTATATATTTTTATATATTCTGAAAGGTATGGTTAAATGTGATTTTTGAGAGTTGGAATCAACTCAAAAGCCTTTGTGGTTTAAATTTGAAAAATGTTTGAATGCAGAAAAGCTTCTGCCTTGTTATTTTTACTATGGGTGATCTACAGATCCAAATGACTTGGATTAAGCATTCACAGACCTTTCCAACAAAATTGGTTTCATCCAATTTGGTGTACTGAATTGATCTGGGTTGATTTTTGAAGTTGGGTACAGAAGTATGTTTGAATTTAAAAAGAAAAAGGTTTAATTTGAATTGCTGGGCTACGCGGGAAATTATAACGGGCCGGCCTGCTAAGCGCAGTGCTCCCTCGGGCTGCTTAAGTGGGTGTCCCCACTCGTCAGTGACACGGGGCTGGGCGAAGCGGTATGGGGCAACGTGGATCGTTCGATCTAGTTCTAATCCAACGGCTGAGGGTCATCGTCGACGCGAGACAACTCCGGCGATAACGAAACCTAGCACGACCAGTGAGGGGTGCTGGGGGCTCACTGGGGTACAGGCGAGGGTCGGCGAGGCGGGCGAACGACGAAGTCGACAACGGCGAACCTCCTGGTACCGGTGTCTTCTCCTGGGGCGGCTCCAATCGCTGGTTCCTTTCTTCTCCGGCAGCAGCAGGCTCCAGTGAAATTCCGGCGAGGTGGTGCTCGCCTTGCTCTGAGAATGGTGTGGCACGATCAGTGAGGAGAGGGGAGTGAGATGGTGTGAAGAAATCGTGCGGGGGTGGCCTCTATTTATAGTCGAGCGAGGGGACCGTCGGGGCGCACGGTGAGCTCGTCGGGGGCGACGTTACAGGCGGCTAAAGGCATGGGCAAAGGTAGGGGACGGTGCCGTGTCTCCTGGCGATGCTCAACGACATGGTAGCGAGGCATGGGGCGGTGTGGTTTGGTCTGGAACGGCCGGTGCTCTGCGCGGCAGAGGCGGCGTCTTCGACGGCGGGCGGTGGCTGTATGGCACGGGGCGGCAAACGGGGATGTCTGGCGGTCTCCTGGGTCGGTGGTGATCGTGTGTGCACGCGGTGAGGGCGGCGCGCGGTCTGTGGATGCTGGTCGAGGGTGGTGCTCTGGCGCACGCTCGGCATGGTCTGGGCGCGGCTTGTGCGCGTGGTCCAGGGCTTGGCAACGCTTCCGGGACAAAGGCGATGGCGGTGGACGGTGGGCTGCCTCCCGGACATCTTGCCGGCTAGGCTTGCTGCTGCTCCTAGCTTGTCATGTCCACAATGGGGTGACATGGGGTGCTCATTGTTCACCATTAATGGCAATGGCAAGCTCACGGGTGCTAGTGTTGGGATAATCTTTCTAGATGATCTCTTGGTTGTGTGTGAGCTAACTAGGGAACAAGTTAGGCAAGAATCACGCACACTATAGTGTTTGATGTTTTGTTTGATTTGTGTCTCAACCTGCTGTTTGATGAAATGGCCGCATGAAATCAAGTTTTGAATTTTGAAATGATTTTTGGTGGGTTTGCTAGATTGGTGCTAGTGAGTCTGCAGATGCTTGGGTTTTGAAAGTTGAGCTTGTTTGAGTGGGTTTTGGAAAAGTGGGATCTTCCCATATGAAGAAGATTCAATTTTGAATTGTCATTTAAACTATGCATTTGAAAGTTTCTGGGTGATCACAAAGTGGGCCTTGATACCTTGTTATGAGTACATTCAAGGGGTTCAAAGATCCAGAAAAGTTTCTGTTAGGTTTTGAAAGTTTGAGACAGCCAAAGTAGGCATGGGAGTTAAATTGGTCAAAATGACCATTCATTTCATATATTTGTTTTGATTTACTTGTATTTAGGAAAAGTGTGGGAAATGTTTTAGATGATGTTCATTTCACCTAAGAAACATTTTACAAGCAATGGATCACACAAACAAGGTGGTTTTTAAAGAAATTCAAAATCCATGCATACACATATACATGCATTCATGGGTTTACTTAGAAAAGTTTTTGTTAACCCTAATCTTTCCCCTGGGCCATGCATACACATATACATGCAACAACAAAGTAGAGGTGTCTAACTTGTTTTTGCAGGGAGTGTTTTCTGTGATATGGTATGGCCCAAGATGTGATGTGTATATTGTATGCGATGATCATGTTTTGTAATGTTTCACGACTTGCATGTCGATGAGTACACAACCAGCAGGAGCCATATGGTTGTCTTTATAATTGTGTATGACCTGCGAGTCAACTTCTTATACGCCATGTAATAGCTTTACTCTATCGCTAAGTAGTTAGCAATAGTTGTAGTTGCTATTCGTGGTGGAGGCAATCATGGTGGAGTGATGGAAATCATGCCGGAACACACAAGATGGAGATCATTGCGCGAAGATTGGCTATACCATGTCACATAAAGTTATATGCATGTGATGTTTATCCTTTTATGTATCTTATTATGCTTAGATCGCGACGGTAGCATTATAAGATGATTCCTCACTTAAAGATCAAGATAAAACTGTTCTCCCCAAGTATGCACCTGCTATGAAAGTTCGTCGTGTCCAAGCATCACGTGATGATCGGGTGCTATAGACTCTCGCTCACATACGGGTGCAAGCCGTTTTGCACACGCTGAAATACTTGGGTCTAGCTTGACGAGCCTAGCATGTATGAGACATGGCCTCGGAACACAAGAACCGAAAGGTTAAGCATGAGTCATATGAATGATATGATCGACACTTTGTTGTCCACCATTGAAACCACATATCTTCTCGTGATGATCGGATTAGGTGTGGTGAATTTGGATCGTGTTCACTAAACAACTTGAGGGATGTTGAATTTAGTGGGAGTTCATCTAGTAATTTGATTAAGTTGAACTATTTATCATGAACATAGTCTAAATTGTACTTGCAAATCAGAGATCACATGGCCAAGTCCAACTTCAACTTCAACGTTTTTGAGAAGGAAAAGCTTAGAAACAATGGGTCTAACTTCACCAATTGGTTCCGCAATCTAAGAATCATTCGTCATGGGACAAAAGGACTATGTCCTTGGGAAAGCGTTAGGTGACCCCCTGCAACATCGCGCTACCGATGAGAAAGCTGTCTATCACGCATAAAGATGATTATGGTGTGATTAAGAGCACCATGTTGTTTGCTATGGAACCGAACTTCAAAATCGTTTTGAAACCTATCCGGGCCCTTTGAGATTCTCGAGGAAAACCATGTTTCGCACTCAAGCCCGCTCGAGAGATATGAGATCTCCGAGAAGTTCTTTAACTGCAAGATGGAGGAAGGGAGTTAGTGAGCACGCCATAAAGATGTCGGGCTACACTCAACGCTTGAGCAACCGGAATGCACGATTCCGGAGGAGCTCAAGATTGACAGGTTCTCGCAATCACTCCCTCCCTACAAAAGTTTTGTAGTGACTCATAATCAGATTGGTTCCACTGATACGATCACCGAGCTCTTCGCAAAGCTGAAGGTTGCGGAGGTGGACATCAAAAAGGATAATCATGTGTTGATGGTCAACAAGCCCTCCTTTAAGAAAGGTAAGGGTGCAAAGAAGCCCTTCAAGAAGGGCGGCGGCAAGCGCAATGCCCCTGCTGATAAGAAGCTCAGGTCTGGTCCTAAGCCGGACACTGAGTGCTTCTATTGCAAGGACAAGGGTCACTGGAAGCGCAACTGTCCGAAGTACTTAGCGGACAAGAAGGCTGGCACCATCAAAGGTATATTTGATATACATGTTATTGATGTTTTCCTTACTAGCCCTCGTTGTAGTGCCTGGGTATTTGATACCGGTTCAGTTGCTAATATTTGTAACTCGAAACAGGAGCTACGGAATAGACGGCGGCTTGCGAGGGATGAGGTGACGATGCGCGTTGGCAACGGATCAAGAGTTGATGTGATGGCCGTCGGCACGCTCTCCTTAGTTTTACCTTCGAGATTAGTTTTAAACCTTAATAAATGTTATTATGTGCCTGCGTTGAGCATGAACATTATTTCTGGATCGTGTTTATTGCAAGACGGTTATTCATTTAAATCGGAGAATAATGGTTGTTCTATTTATATGAGTAACATCTTTTATGGTCATGCACCTCTTGTGAATGGTTTATTTCTTCTAAATCTCGAAAGGGATGAAACACACATCCATAACATTGAGGCTAAGAGATGCAAAGTTGATAGTGATAATACTACTTATTTGTGGCACTATCGTCTAGGTCATATTGGTGTAAAGCGCATGAAGAAACTCCATTTTGATGGACTTTTGGAGTCTCTTGATTTTGAATCATTTGACACATGCGAACCATGCCTCATGGGCAAGATGATCAAAACCCCGTTCTCCGGTATGATGGAGCGAGCAACGGACTTGTTGGAAATCATACATACCGATGTATGCGGACCGATGAGTGTTTCGACGCGCAGTGGATATCGCTATTTCCTCACTTTTACCGATGACTTAAGTAGATATGGGTATATCTATTTAATGAAACATAAATCTGAAACATTTGAAAATTTCAAGGAATTTGAGTGAAGTGGAGAACCATCGTATGTAAAGATTAAATTTCTGATCCAATCGTGGAGGTGAATATTTGAGTTATGATTTTCTCACGCATCTTAAAGCAAGTGGAATCGTTTCACAACTCACGCCATGGAACACCACAGCGCAATGGTGTGTCTCGAGCCGAATCGAACCCTATTAGATATGGTCCGATCAATGATGTCTCTTCGATTTGCCGTTATCATTTTGGGGTTATGCATTAGAAACCGCTGCATTCACTTTAAATAGGGCTCCATCTAAATCCGTTGAGACGACACCGTATGAACTGTGGTTTGGTGCTAAACCTAAGTTGTCATTTCTTAAAGTTTGGGGATGCGAAGCTTACGCCAAGAAGTTGATGCCGACAAGCTTGAACCCAAAGCGGAGAAATGCGTCTTCATAGGATACCCTAAGGAAACTATTGGGTATACCTTCTATCACAAACCAAGGCAAAGTGTTTATGAAGAACGGTTCCTTTCTTGAGAAGGAGTTTCTCTCGAAAGAAGTGAGTGGGAGGAAAGTAGAGCTTGACGAGGTTATTGAACCTTCTCTTGAATTGGAGAGTAGCGCAAGACTGAAATTGTTCCAAAGCACCGCACCAACAATAGAGGAAGCTAATGATAAGGATCATGAAGCTTGGACGATGTTGCCTCTTGAACGTCGAAGGTCGACAAGGTCGTGCCCCTCTCCCGAGTGGTACGACAACTCCACATCTTGTCTTGTTAGTAGAAGACAGTGAACCTACGAACTATGAGGAAGCGATGATGAGCCCAGACTCTGAGAAATGGCTAGAAGCCATGAATTCCGAATTGGGATCCATGAGTGAAAACCAAGTATGGACTTTGGTGGACCCTCCTAGAGACCGAAAGGCCGTTGAGTGCAAATGGATATTCAAGAAGAAAACGGACGCGGATGGTAATGTTATCGTCTATAAAGCACGACTTGTCGCAAAAGGTTTTCGAGAAGTTCAAGGTATTGACTACGATGAGACTTTCTCTCCCGTAGCGATGTTTAAGTCCATTCGGATTTTATTAGCAATTGCTGCGTTTCATGATTATGAAATATGGCAGATGGATGTCAAGACTGCGTTCCTCAATGGAAACATTGATGAAGAGTTGTATATGATGCAACCCGAAGGTTTTGTCGATCCTAAGGATGCTGATAAGGTATGCAAACTTCAGCGTTCCATTTATGGACTGAAGCAAGCATCTCGGAGTTGGAACCTTCGTTTTGATCAAGTGATCAAGAGATTTGGATTTGTTCCAAATTGCTACGAAGCTTGCATCTTCAAGAAAGTGAGTGGGAGCTCGGTGACGTTTCTGGTGTTGGAGATATGCCCAAGAGGCAATAATAAAGTGGTTATTATCATATCTTCACACTTATGATAAATGTTTACATACCATGCTATAATTGTATTAACCGGAAACATTAATACTTGTGTGATTTGTAAACTAAAATAAGAGTCCCTGGTAAAGCCTCTTGTTAAACTAGCTTGTTGGTTAATATATGATCATGGTTTCCTGATCATGAACATAGAGATGTTATTAACAATAGGATCATATCATTAGGAGAATGATGTGATGGACATACTCCTATAGATAAGCGTAGCATAAAGATCAAGTCATTTCAATAGTTCAATTGCTATATGCTTTCTGATACATAGTAACCTAATTCCATCGACCATGAGATCATGCATATCACCTTTTCCGGATGGATGCTTTGATGTCATCAAACACCACACCGTAACAGGTGGCTATAAAGGTGGCATTGAGTGTTCGAAAGTATTGGTTGAAACACATGGATCAAGAGTGGGATTTGTCCATCCATATGACGGATAGATATACTCTGGGCCCCTCGGTGAAATGTCATCCAATTAGCTTGCAAGCATGTGACCGCTCACAAGGGATCACATATCACGGAACGAGAAAAGAGTACTTATCGATACGAGGTTGAACTAGGTATGCAGAGATACCGACGATCATAACCTCGGATAAGTAAACTATCGTGAGACAAAGGGAAATTGGTATCGTATGTAAGTGGTTCATTCGATCGCAAAAGTAATCGTAGAAATATGTGGGAGCCATATGAATTTCCAGATTCCTCTATTGGTTATTGTTCGGAGAAGTGTCTCGATCATGTCCGCATAATTCACGAACCGTAGGGAGACACACTTAAGGATTCAACGTTGTTTGAGTAGTTATGGTATTATGAGAAAGAGACCGAATGTTGTTCGGAGACTCGGATGGGATCCGGGATATCACGAGGTGATCCGGAATGGTCCGGAGAATAAGATTCATATAAGGAAAGTCCCGTTTCGGAGTTCGGAAATGATTCCGGTGTTTTCATCGGGAATGTTCTAGAAGGTTCCGGAATGTCCGGCACTCCGGAGGGGAAGAGGTACATGAATGTGTCATTGCATATTGGAATGATTGCATCATGTACTAAGTGTTCTCACTGTTCCAAATAAAGGATTAAATTGAATCCCAAACTGAAAAGTCAAACGGCTAAAACAGGAAAGTGAGGGAAAGAGGAAGGAGGAGGTTGAAACCGACTTGGGGGAGGAGTCCCTCCTCTCCAAGCCGGCGCACCACCCAAGGCCGAGTTGGGGAGGGACTCCCTCCCCTTGGCCGCACCTCCCACCTATAAAAGGAGGGGCAGGGCCCCCTCCTCTAGACACACAAGTTCCTATCCTCTAAATCTAAACCCTAGCCACAGCCTCCGGTTTAGAGCCGTTTTGGTTTAGAGCTTCTAATTGCCCTAGCCTTCGGTTTAGAGCCTTCTAATTGGTGTGTCTAATACCTAGACCACTAAAGCCTCTCTCATACTCCGCCATACTCGCTCCGGCTTAAGGCGAAGCCCTGCGAGATCTCCCCTCTACTTCCGGTACCACGCCGTTGTGCTGCCGGAATCGCGAGGAGAGTGCTACAACCTCCGCTGCCTGCTGGAACAAGGGAGAGGAAGGTATTCGTCCGAGCGTGTGACCGATCATGAGGCGCTGCGAACGCATAGCCGGAAGGATCGCTCTGCGATCTTGAGATCGGAAGTGTACGACTACATCACCCATGAGAATCTGCTCTCGTTAACCGCTTTGGAATCTTCGAGGGTAAGTTATTCCATCGACTCGTTGCTACAATCTAGTAGATAGATCTTGGCTTGTTTGTTTGTATGCGATAGAAATTTTTTGTTTTCCATGCTACGAACCCCTACAGTGGTATCAGAGCCGTGTATATATGTAGATCTGTTGCACGAGTAGAACACAATGGTCATTGTGGGCGTTGATGCTTTTATTGTCGATTGCTTCTTGTGTACTTTGCATCTTGTGGTATGTTGGGATGAAGGCGGCTAACCTTACATGACATCGTTCATGAGACTTGCTCCACGCTTGACATGCAACTTGTATTGCATAAGTGGCTTTGCGGGTGCCTGTTTCTCCTAGCATAGTTAAGATCCAATTTACAACGGGTGATTGGCAATACTAGTATCAATGTTGTGGTTCTTGTTCGTAAGTTAGAACGACACTTATTGAAAGCCCCAAACCACGTAAAACATGCAAAGAAAATTAGAGGCGTCTAACTTTGTTTTGCAGGGGTGTGCTGTGATGTGATATGGCCATGATTGTGATTATATATATGATGTATGCAATGTTCCTTATTGTAAGTTGGCAACCGGCAGGAGCCATATGGTTGTCTTTAAATTCTGTTAAGACCCGCGTGTCTATTCAAAGTAGTTGTAATAGTTGAAGTCGGTGGACGACAACCATGGAGCAGCGTCATTGACCTTGATGAAATGCCGGTGATGATGGAGATCATGTTCGTGCTTGAAGATGGAGATCGGAAGCACAAAGAAGAAATACCATATCATATCACTTATTATGAATTGCATGTGATGTTAATCCTTTATGCATCTTGTATTGCTTAGTAGACGACGGTAGCATTATAAGATGATCCCTCATGCACATGAATTTCAAGTCATAAAGTGTTCACCCTTAGTTAGCACCGTTGCTAAAGCTTGTTGTTTCGAAGCACCACGTGATGATCGGGTGTGTTAGATTCTACAAGTGTATACAACGTGAGCAAGCCAGATTTTCTCATGCGGAAATTAAGGTTTGATCTTGACGAGCCTAGCATGTACAGACATGGCCTCAGGAACACGGATTACCGAAAGGTAGAGCATGAGTCATATAGTAGATATGATGAACATGTTGATTGTTCGCCATTGAAGCTATATCAACTCTCGTGATGATCGGTTTTGATGTGGTGGATTTGGTTCGTGTGATCACTAAAACAATGTGAGGGATATTGTTTTGAGCGGGAGTTCACCTAGATTAATTTAATTATTAATTAGAACTCAATTTATCATAAACTAAATCAAAGTGAATTTTCATAGTTGTTGTAGTCATTGGCATCCGTTTACCACCTTGCGCTTAGTTATAATTGAGATGATAGAACTATAGAATTCTGGTTAGTTACTTTACGAACTGGTATCGTATTGTTTTGAAGTGTTAATCTAAAGTTTAAAAGTCCTATTGCAAACTTTCAAGAAGTTCAGTTACTCCATGAAGTTTAATAATTAGTATTAAATCAAGAGTAACAATTCCAAGTGTTAGTATATAAGAATCATGTTTGGCACCATGATTCTTGATATTCAAACGATTCTCTTAATATCAAGGTTATCTAGGATCTGAAAGAGTTGTTTGAAACCATGAGGTGTGGAAGATATTGTGATATCGGAAACGAAGTATTGGTTACAACATGATAGAGTATAATATGGCAAAAGTCATGTTCTCATATTTGATGAGAATTTGCAAAAGGTTGGAGACACTAGTTGTCCTAATCGTCCAAAAGGATTTGGAGAGCAACATTATACTCATGATTCACCGTTATAAGCTAAAAGTAGCTTGATCATGGATAATTCAATGATAAGGATGAATATTTGATGTAGGTAAAATATTTACTACACCAAGAGATTACTAAAGAAAGGAATTTGGAAGAACACCAAACATTTGATGATGGTGATCTACTTCAAAGTGCAAGTCCAAAGACATTGGTATTTAATTATACATGCTTTGGATTATGTGTCATATGTATGACTCCACTATTGATGCTGATAGATTCTTTCAAACAGAATAGGAAATACTGAAAGAGAATCTCATAAATATATGTCAGAAAAGTAAAGACTAGAATTGTTCAGTTTAAGTATATAGATGATATACATGTTATGGCTATATTCTTTGTTTATTAAACAATGTGGTTATGAAGTATTTGATACTGAATTTGTTGGTGTGAATCGTCATACGAAACAACACAATTCATGAACTACAATGGCCTAAGTAACTAGCAAAAGAATATGTGATGATGTTCATCGAGAACAAATAAAGGGTTATTGTGTTGCTCGTTAAACATCAAATCTTGCCTTCAAGATTTGTTTTATCAGGTATTATGAGAACAAAAGGGTTGTTCAAATAATTGCCGTAATCCATAAAAGATGGATGATTCACAAATCTCGTTGGAGAAATCACATCCATAAAACTAGTGCTAAAAATGTCGAAAGACAAATTGATTGAAAGATCACTTAGGAAGGGACATCGCCGTTTAAATTATATTGGAAAGAAAACATGAAGAAACTCCATGTGGATGGAATTTTGGAGTCTTTTGATTTTTGATCACATGACGCTTGTGAAACTTTCCTAGAGATAATTGAAACTTCGTTCATACGCCAAAAGGGAACGAATGACTAGCTTATTGGAACTTGTACATATTGTTGTACGAAGTCCATTATGTGTAGTCAAGAGCGATGGATTTCAACTTCATATGCTTTCTCCGAAAATTTGAGTGAATATATGAATACTTACTTAATAATGATGAAGTGTGAAATATTTGAAAAGTTCAAAGACTTTCAAGATGAAGTGCAAAATCATTGTAACAAGAATATAAATAGTTTATGATAAGATCATAAAGGAAGATATTTGAGTTACAAGTTTAGCATAATACCTAAGATTTAAGGAATCGTTTCGTGGATTTGCATATCCCGAAACACCATAAGAGTATGGAGCGTTCGAGATATGTAATTAAACCTTGTTTGACATGGTAAGATCAAAGGTATAATTCATAAAACTGCCATTGTATTTTAAAGATTAAAAGCTTTAGAGATTACCGTTTTCCACTGAAAAGAGCTCCATCATAATCCGCTGAAATGACACCATATAAAGTTATGGTTTGGGATTAAACCCAAGTAGTCCTTTCTTAAACGTTGGTATGTTATGCATAAGAAAGATGTTTTGCAACCAAAGTCGGATGAACCTGTCTTTGTATGATTATTTCGAATAACTGTTGAGTATTCCTCCATAACACCAGAGACAAAAGTGTTTGTCGCTTAGAACGTCAAGTTTCTTTGGGAAGGAATTTTTCGTGAAAAGAAAAGTGGGAGGACAATAGAACTTTGATAAGGTTAAAAGAACCTTAGCTATATGTGCAGAGTTGCGCAGCGCCGAAAAGTGTTCCGGAGGCAGCAACAATGCTCATGGCTCACGTACCTCAAAGGTTGTGGTCACAGAGATCTAAGTTCCTATTGAAACAAGTAGGTCGGGTAAACAATCAAATACCAAGATTTGAGGGTTGAATCATTATTTGAGAATAATGAACCGACTACATGCAAAGAAGCAATGATGGGCCCTGACTCCGTAAAATGGCTTTAAGCCATAAAATCCGTGATAGTTCCATACGAGAAATCAAGTTCTTAACTTGAAAGACCCTCGAGAAAGGTGTAAGACCTTACAGTTGTGTTTGGATCTATAAAGAAATAGACATGGATGTTTCACATCTATGAAATAGTCGACATGTTGGGAAGGAGTTCGCAAAATGTTCAAAGGTTGACTATGACAAGATTTGATCTTTCATAGTGATATTTAGTCTAGACGGATTAATGTAGCAACCACTACATATAATTTTGTTATATGGTAGTTGAATAAACAAAACAAGTTCTTCTAATAGAATCGTTACCTTGGACATGTGCATAACACGGTCCAGAGGGTTTTGTAAATTCAGAGGATGCTAAAAGTATATGCAAACTTCAATGGTTGAAGTGAGCATCGCGGAGTTGGAATCTTCACTATGATGAAATTGTTAAAGAGTTTTAATTCATCAGAGACAATGAAGATGCTTGCGTTTGCAAGAAATTAAGTGGGAGCGCTAAGACATGTTTCTAATACATTATGTGGAAGACATATTGTTGATTGAAAATAATGTATCTTTTATTAACACATATTAAGAATTTCATCCCGATGAAAGACTTAGGCAAAACCCAAATAATTGGCATTAATAGACGCCAATATGGTTGTGCCTGAAGTACATAGATGAGATATTGAATGAGTTCAATATAGAAACTACAAGAAAGGTTCTTATGCACGAAAAGGATTGAATGAGTTCAATATTGATGATATATTCAAGTGTATTGACACAGGGTAAGTGAAA
The DNA here is from genome assembly GCA_030063025.1 of Avena longiglumis. Taxonomy (NCBI): domain Eukaryota; kingdom Viridiplantae; phylum Streptophyta; class Magnoliopsida; order Poales; family Poaceae; genus Avena; species Avena longiglumis. The sequence continues at coordinate 520,325,653 of CP125975.1, forward strand.
CAAAGATTCAAGTATAGATTGATACTTGATGTATGAAATCACAAAGAATATTTATATCAATCTTACTATGATATGTACAAATCCAGATATGTCCTATGCTATGAGCATATACCAGAATGATTCATAAGAAGATCATTGGACAATAGTAAGGATATTCTTATGATCTTTTGGAAGAACTAAGAGTATATTATTTGTAGGAGTGACAAATAGATGGTTAGTTCATTGTAAAAGTACTACATTGATACTAGTTTTGTCACAAAATACAAATTAAGTTTATCTCAATCTAAACTAAGGGTGGCACAATATAATGGAAAGTAAGTTCCATAATGGATTTGGATGAGTTCCAAAGTGAAGACATTGTGACAGATACTACAACAAAAGGCTAAGTATATGACTGCTATAATAGCAGCTAAAGAGGGCGTTTGTGTCAAGTAGTTTGTTATCAAACTAGGTGTAGTTCACAATGGATAATACTATGAAGATATATTGTATGACAATATTATCAACATGTTTTAACCCCAAAAAACTAAAGGTCACACCAAAGGACCAAATTTGTACGAAGCCATCTCATTAGAGAATGAGTGATGCGTAGAGACGCAAAGACATGCAATTACACACGGACCTGGAAGTGTCAGATCCGGAGATCAGTTGACCACTAGCAATCGTGTACATACAACACCGGAAAGCCATAGGTGTTGAATACACAAAGGTTTGAAACTAGATTATTGACTCTAGTGCAAGTGGGAGACTGTTGGAGATATGCCCAAGAGGCAATAATAAAGTGGTTATTATCATATCTTCACACTTATGATAAATGTTTACATACCATGATATAATTGTATTAACCGGAAACATTAATACTTGTGTGATTTGTAAACTAAAATAAGAGTCCCTGGTAAAGCCTCTTGTTAAACTAGCTTGTTGGTTAATATATGATCATGGTTTCCTGATCATGAACATAGAGATGTTATTAACAATAGGATCATATCATTAGGAGAATGATGTGATGGACATACTCCTATAGATAAGCGTAGCATAAAGATCAAGTCATTTCAATAGTTCAATTGCTATATGCTTTCTGATACATAGTAACCTAATTCCTTCGACCATGAGATCATGCATATCACCTTTTCCGGATGGATGCTTTGATGTCATCAAACACCACACCGTAACAGGGTGGCTATAAATGTGGCATTGAGTGTTCAGAAAGTATTGGTTGAAACACATGGATCAAGAGTGGGATTTGTCCATCCATATGACGGATAGATATACTCTGGGCCCTCTCGGTGAAATGTCATCCAATTAGCTTGCAAGCATGTGACTGGCTCACAAGAGATCACATAGCACGGGAACGAGAAAAGAGTACTTATCAGTAACGAGGTTGAACTAGGTATGCAGAGATACCGACGATCATAACCTCGGATAAGTAAACTATCGTGAGACAAAGGGAAATTGGTATCGTATGTAAGTGGTTCATTCGATCGCAAAAGTAATCGTAGAAATATGTGGGAGCCATATGAATTTCCAGAATCCTCTATTGGTTATTGTTCAGAGAAGTGTCTCGATCATGTCCGCATAATTCACGAACCGTAGGGAGACACACTTAAGGATTCGACGTTGTTTGAGTAGTTATGGTATTATGAGAAAGAGACCGAATGTTGTTCGGAGACTCGGATGGGATCCGGTATATCACGAGGTGATCCGGAATGGTCCGGAGAATAAGATTCATATAAGGAAAGTCCCGTTTCGGAGTTCGGAAATGATTCCGGTGTTTTCATCGGGAATGTTCTAGAAGGTTCAATGTCCGGCACTCCGGAGGGGAAGAGGTACATGAATGTGTCATTGCATATTGGAATGATTGCATCATGTACTAAGTGTTCTCGCTGTTCCAAATAAAGGATTAAATTGAATCCCAAACTGAAAAGTCAAACGGCCAGTTTGAAAGTCAAACGGCTAAAATAGGAAAGTGAGGGAAAGAGGAAGGAGGAGGTTGAAACCGACTTGGGGGAGGAGTCCCTCCTCTCCAAGCCGGCGCACCACCGAAGGCCGAGTTGGGGAGGGACTCCCTCCCCTTGGCCGCACCTCCCACCTATAAAAGGAGGGGCAGGGCCCCCTCCTCTAGACACACAAGTTCCTATCCTCTAAATCTAAACCCTAGCCACAACCTCCGGTTTAGAGCCGTTTTGGTTTAGAGCTTCTAATTGCCCTAGCCTTCGGTTTAGAGCATTCTAATTGGTGTGTCTAATACCTAGACCACTAAAGCCTCTCTCATACTCCGCCATACTCGCTCCGTCTTAAGGCGAAGCCCTACGAGATCTCCCCTCTACTTCCGATACCACGCCGTTGTGCTGCCGGAATCGCGAGGAGAGTGCTACAACCTCCATTTTCTTTGGAACAAGGGAGAGGAAGGTCTTCGTCGAAAATCGAACGTTTGACCGATCAAGGAGCGCTGCCGAGCAGCCGGAAGGATCGTCTACGCGATCTTGAGATCGGAAGTGTACGACTACATCACCCACGAGAATCTGCTCTCGTTAACCGCTTTGGAATCTTCGAGGGTAAGTTATTCCATCGACTCGTGGCTACAATCTAGTAGATAGATCTTGGCTTGTTTGTTTGTATGCGATAGAAATTTTTTGTTTTCCATGCTACGAACCCCTACATCTGGTACTATATGTGGATGACATATTGATTATTGGAAATGACATCAACATGCTTAACGATGTGAAGAGTTATTTGAACAAATGTTTTTCAATGAAAGAACTAGGTGAAGCTGCTTATATATTGGACATCAAAATCTATAGAGATAGACAAAGACTCCTGATAGCTTTAAGCCAGAGTACATACCTAGACGAAGTTCTGAAAAGGTTCAGAATGGATAAGGCAAAGAAAGGTTCAGTGCCTATGTTGTCAGGTAAGATATTGAGCAAGGCTCAGTGTCCATTCTGATAAATGATAGGGAAGCTATGAGCAAAGTGCCTTATGCCTCGGCCATAGGTTCCATCATGTATGCCATCTTGTGTACTAGACCGGATGTGTCCAATGCTCTTAGTTTGACGAGCGATATCAAAGTGATCCAGAGTGGAACATCGACAGCGATGAAGAACATCCTAAAGTACCGAATAGGACTAAAGAAATGTTCTTAGTCTATGGGGTGATGAGCAGTTATCGTAAAAGGTTACGTCGACGCTAGTTTTGACACAAACAAGGATGATTCCAAATCTCGCACGGTGATACGTTTATATTTTGAATGGAGGAGCTGAGTGGAGAAGTCGCAAGCAAAGCGTGATCGCGGGATCTACAAAGGAAGCGGAATACATGGTCTGCCGAAGCGTCAAGTGAAGGAGTTTGGATCAGAAACTTCATCACTGAGTTTGGCGTGGTTCCAAGTGCATTGGACCCACTGGAGATATTGTGTGACAACACTGGCGCCATAGCACTTGCTAAGGAACCAAGATATCATCCAAAGACCAAGCATATCAACCGCAAGTTTCATATAATCCGAGATTATATTGCGGATGGAGATCTGAAGATTAGCAAAGTACATACAGATCTGAATGTCGCAGATCCATTGACTAAACCTCTTCCACGTGTAAAACATGATCAAGACCTCGATTGCCATGGGTGTGAGATTGTTGCCAAATGTAAACTAGATTATTGACTCTAGTGCAAGTGGGAGACTGTTGGAATTATGCCCTAGAGGCAATAATAAAGATGTTATTATTATAATTCTTGTTCATGATAAAGCTTATATTCCATGCTAGAATTGTATTAAGCGGAAACTTTAATACTTGTGTGGTTTGTGAACAACACCATGTCCCTATTACGCCTCTATGGACTAGCTCATTGATCAATGATGGTTAAGGTTTCCTAACCATAGACATGAGTTGTCAATTGATGATGAGATCATATCATTGGATAATGATATGATGGACAGACCCAAACTAAGCGAAGCAATTAGATCGTATCATCGTGTTCATCTTTGCGAAGCTTTTCCTATGTCAAATATTGTATTGCTTAGACCATGAGATAATACAACTCCCTGGTATCGGAAGAAAGCTTTGAGGTCATCAAACGTCATCCTATGAGAGGGTGATCATAAAGGTGTCTCTCAGGTGATCGGAAAGTATCTGTTGGGTTGTATGTATCGAGATGGAATTTGTCCCTCCCAAGTCGGAGAGATATACTTCGGGCCCACTCGGTAATCGATATCAACACCGCTTGCAAGCATGTGGTTAAGGAGTTAATCACAAAGTGATATCGAATTACAAAACGAGTAAAGTACTTGCCGTGAACGAGATTGAACTAGGTATGACGGTACCGACGATCGAATCTCGGGCAAGTAAAATATCGCGAGACGAAGGGAATATATATATGGGATTGATTGAATCCTGGCATCGTGGTTCATCCGATATGATCATCGATGAATGTGTGGGAGTCAATATGGGTGCCCAGACCCCGCTGTTGATTATTGATAGAAGATCATGTCTGCATATTCTCGAACCCGCAGGGTCACACACTTGACGTGTCTCGACGCTAGGATAGATTGGATAATTGGTTTATGAGTTTTTGTTCGGAGTCTCGGATGGTATCCGGGACATCACGAGAGGTTCCGGAGTGGTCCGGAGAATAAGATTCATATAAGGCAGTGCAGTTTTTGGAGTTCGGAATTGTTAATTGTCGGTATTATCTGGAAGCTTCTAGAACCTTCCAGAAGGGGACCAACGTGGCCCCACCTTCCGGGAGGGGTCATGGGCCTATGAGGGAGTGTCCTGGCCGCTTTGGTCCAGGGGCACAAGGCCCCATAGGGCCCAGCCGATTCTATAGGGTTTAAATCGTTTAAACTAGGGATAGAATTTCTAGAAGGAGGGAGAGTCCTTGCCCCCCACTCCTCCCTCCCTTGGCCGCCGGCCCAAGGCTTGGAGGAGGGTCAAGGGCTGGCCTCCCCCCTCTATAAATAGAGGGCTGGTGCGCCCCCTCCCCCCCACACCTTGCCTCCAACCCTAGTAGCCTTGCTACCTTCCTCTCTCCCTCCCGACTGTTTGTAGGCGAAGCCCTGCAGCAGAAATTCTCCACCATATACACCACGCCGTCGTGTTATAGATCCCATCTATCTCTCTACCATACTTGCTGGTCCGAGGAAGGAGGAGTCGTCGAGGTGCTGCACGTGTGCATCTCATGGAGGCACCGCCACTTGTGGTGCTAGATCGGATCGGATCGCGAGGAGGAGAAGCGAGTACGACTACATCACCCACGTTAACGCGTTCATTGCTTGAATCTTCAAGGGTATGAAGATCTAATCCAATCTCTCTTGTTGATTGCATCTCCTAGATTAGATCTTAGCTTTCCCTCTGTTCGCATCCGTAGAAAATTTTGATTTACTATGCCGCGAAACCCTTCAGAGTACACCATACACATCCTTCATGAACACACTCTGCTCTTTCCTCCAGAAACGAGGGTCATCACTGGTACGAGGTAGTGCATAGAAATCCGTCTTCCTCAGCTCACGGAACTCCACTTTAGACATCTTGTTTAGGGACTGGAGGTTGTCATACTTGGCTCTCTTTGCAAGTTCCTCCCGTTCAGCCCTTTCTTGATCCCTCTTCATGTAAGCTGCATCACGTGCCCGCTGTTTCCGGTTGGATGGAGGCACGATAAAATGACCCCGAGCTTCATCATAGCGAGGATTGCCCCTTTGGGACTTGGCCTTGGTACGACGAGGGCGACTAGAACCATCACCTGTGAATAGCAGTGAGGGAGATAGCATGGAGATGAGTATATATGTCCCAAAGATGCAGTACAGGAGCTTTGATGCATTTCTGGACTACTTTGATTCACCCAGCACCGGAGTCTCCGCACCAGACACCGGAGTCTCCGGTCTTGTGGACCGGAGTCTCCGGCCTGGACTGGAGTCTCCGGACCTAAGTCCGGATTCTCCGGTCAGGAGGCTCGGGTATGCGATGGGGAGATGCTGGTGAGGGTAAATCTAGTAGATCGGGCAATGCAACAAGGCTAAAGTACTAGAGTGCAAGCAAACAAGTGATTCCTATGGATAAATCCGCAACAATCCTCAAAAACACATCTAGGGATGAACCCTAGGAGGAAAAAGGAGAGGAGAGGTACCAGATCTGTCCATGGGATCGATTCCTTCGGTGGGAATGACCCAATGGAGGAGGGGAGGAGGTTGGCCGGCTGCACGGCGGATCCCGGGGGCTTCTTGACCTCCGGGGAGGATTTTTGGACGAGGGGGCGACGGGTTTGGAGGTAGGGGACGGGGTGAAGAAAGAGGAACTGTTGTTCCAGTTCACCCCGTGCCCCTTCTTTAAGTGAAACCCTGTCGACGGAGACTCCGGTCTACACCGGAGACTCCAGCCTACACCGGAGACTCCGGTGTTTGTACACCGGAGACTCCGGCCCTCCTCGACCAAAAATTCCACGAAAGGTGTTTGGGGACATATATGTGAGATAGATGGTTTTTAGGATAGGAAAAGGGTTTGGGTTGAGACAGCAAACTGTGAAGAACCAATAAGAGCCATGGAAGTTCGAAAATAAACAGAAAAGCTCCAAGAGACAAAAAAATAATCAAATGACGAACATGAGTAAGTGCCAACCTCTCAAATGAGAGAGGGCGGTGGCCTAGGCCACCATATTTGAGTATACTTGGCTTGGCACCACGAAGATATATCTTGGGTCCATTACCAACACTCATCATTAAGCTCACATATCACTAAATGATATTAAGAGGAATGATATTGATTGCTTTGGCCATCATGGGGGGAGGGATGGTCCAATCAATTAGGACTGCACTCCCCCTATATCCATGACTACACCTAGACCAAATATGAGATGAAACATAGGTGAGAGTGCAATAACATCAAGTCAAGCTCCTTGAATCCACGATATTTAGTTCATTCCTCAAGTAGCAAAATCTTGCTTCATCAAGTGGCTTTGTGAAAATATCGGCAAGTTGATCTTTGGTTGATACATAGGATAGATCAATATCACCTCTAGCAACATGATCTCTAATGAAGTGATGTCGAATCTCAATATGCTTTGTCCTTGTGTGATCCACCGGGTTGTATGCAATCTTGATGGCACTTTCATTGTCACATAGAAGAGGCACTTTGTCACAAAGGACACCGTATTCCTTTAAAGTTTGCCTCATCCATAGCAATTGGGTGCAAGCACTAGCAGCAGCAACATACTCGGCTTCGGCGGTGGAGAGAGATATACAGTTTTGCTTCTTAGAAGACCAACATACCAAGGACCTACCAAGGAATTGACAAGCCCCGGATGTTGATTTTTTATCATCCTTGTCTCCCGCCCAATCCGAATCCGTGTATCCACAAAGAGCGAATGTTGAGCCTTGAGGGTACCAAAGACCATAAAATGGGGTATAAACTAAATAACGAAAGATTCTCTTGACCGCCATTAAATGGCTTTCCTTAGGAGTAGCTTGATATCTTGCACACACACCTACACTCAACACAATATCGGGTCTAGATGCACAAAGGTAAAGCAAAGAACTAATCATAGACCGGTATACCTTTTGATCCACATCTTTACCATTAGGATTTTGTTCTAGATGAGTCTTTGTAGCCATGGGAGTAGGAGCTCCATTCAAATCTTGCATTTTGAATCTCTTGAGAATATCTTGAGTATACTTGGCTTGGTTGAAGAATGTTCCTCCTCTAACTTGCTTGATCTCAAAGCCAAGAAATACCTTCAACTCCCCCATCAATGACATCCGGAACCTACTAGTCATAAGCTTTGAGAATTCATCATTAAAAGCTTTGTTAGATGAGCCAAAGATAATATCATCAACATATATTTGGCATACAAAAAGCTCCCCATTGACCCTCTTAGTAAAAAGAGTGGGATCGATTTTCCCAACCTCAAAACCACGGTCAAACAATAACTCTCTAAGGTGCCCATACCACGTGCGTGGGGCTTGCTTGAGCCCATAGAGCGCCTTATCAAGTTTGTAGACATGGTTTGGGAAGTTGGGGTCCTCAAATCCCGGGGGTTTCTTAACATATACCAATTCATTTAGTGGACCATAAAGAAATGCACTTTCTACATCCATTTGTTGCAACTTGAAGTTATGATGTGCTGCATAAGCAAGAAGGATACAAATGGACTCAAGGCGAGCCACGGGTGCATATGTCTCTCCATAGTCAATGCCTTCAATTTGAGAGAACCCTTGTGCAACCAATCTAGCCTTGTTCCTTACTATGATTCCATGCTCATCTTGCTTTTTCTTGAATATCCACTTTGTTCCAATAACATTGCGGCAATCCTTTGGCTTCTCTACTAACTTCCATACTTTGTTTCTCTCAAAGTTGTTGAGTTCTTTGTGCATAGCTTCTAACCAATCCGAATCTTCAAGTGCTTCCCACACTTTCTTTGGTTCAATCATGGAGATGTGTGCTTGGTGTTCACTGAACCTCTTCAATTGTGCTCTTGTGGAGATACCTTTCCTTAGATCTCCAACAACATTTTGGAGGGTGTGGTCCCTTAATTCAAACATTCTTTCCTTTATAGCTTCACGACGAGCGTGGATCTCCGTATTGTTTCTTGGAGGACCCTCTTCATCATTTTGATCCTCGTCTTGACCATCATCTTGACCTTGATCATCATTAGAATCATCCTCTACATTGGGAGGCAAGGATTGGCCTTGGTCTTGATCAAGTGCTCTTCTAGCCTCAATTTGAGCACGTCTCAAAACAGCTTGGATGGATCTTCCTTGGCAAATTGACTTTGCACCACTTGACACCCCATCGAATGGACCGAGCTCCCTTTGACTAGAGTTCACACATTGACCACTTTGTTGAGGGTCCACATCTTGTCTTTGGCTTGAGTCAATGTCCTCTTCGGTAGATGGAGCATGTCGAGGTTGTGAGGATGAGGGATCCACTTGAGTGGAGCATAGTTCTTCTCGATCCGCCATAAGGGGTTCCTCAACGGGGCGGATATAACCCACACCCATTCTTCCTATGGCATCCTGAGGCATTTCATCATCTGCATCACAAGCATCAACACGCCCCCCTTGGGGACCATCATATTCTTCGAAGGTCACACTACAAGATTCTATGACGGCTCCGGAGAGCTTGCCATAGATTCTATAAGTGTGAGATTCGAGACCATAGCCAACAAAAATACCCTCTAATGCTTTAGACTCGAATTTAGACAAACGGACACCTTTGATGAGATAGAAACACTTACAACCGAACACACGGAAATAAGATATGTTGGGCTTGTTATCGGTAAGTATCTCATATGGAGTCTTGTTGATTTTCTTGCGGAGGTAGAGCCGGTTTGAAGCATGGAAAGCGGTGGAGATGGCTTCGGCCCAAAAGTTGTATGGAGATTTAAACTCCGCCAACATGGTCCTGGCCATCTCAATAAGAGTCCGGTTCTTCCTTTCGGCCACACCATTTTGTTGAGGGGTGTATGCAGCGGAATATTGATGTTTAATCCCCTAATCACTAAGGAAATCATTCAAGGTGTAGTTCTTGAACTCGGTGCCGTTGTCACTTCTTATAACCAATACGGGAACATTGTGTTGCCGTTGAACCAAGTTGATGAAGTCAATAAAAGTCCTTTGAGTTTCACTCTTCAACTTGAAGAAATAAACCCAAGAGTATCTTGAAAAGTCGTCAACAATCACCAAACAATATTTTTTCCCTCCAAGACTTGCATGATATGGAGGAACAAATAGGTCCACATGAAGGAGTTCCAAGATCTTGTTAGACTTGATTTGGTTCGTGGGCTTGTGTGGAGCGTCATGCATCTTCCCTAGAACACATGCCCTGCAGACACGATCTTTGGCAAAGGAAACATTTTCTTTTAGTCCAACAATATGACCCTCTTTATGGAGACTTTGCAAAGTTCTCATATTGACATGGGCTAGTCGGCGGTGCCATAGCCAACCCACATCGACCTTCCCGTATAAGCACATCAGACCTGTAGTGGCTTGCCCCGAAAAGTCCACCACATACAAGTCATTTTCGATGTACCCAACGAAAGCGACCTTGAGAGACTTGCTCCACATGAGGACCACAATATCATTATCAATAAAGATGGCAAAGCCCATCTTTCCAAGAGCACAGACAGAAAGTAAATCGTATCCAAGGGTTTCAACAAGAATGACGTTCACGAGGGTAATGTCGTGAGCCACCACTACCTTGCCGAAACCCATTACCGTAGATTTTGACTTGTCGGCATATGTGACGGTGATTTGATCTTCATTTGACACCAAGTCCTTGACAATAGACGAGCTTCCGGTCATATGACTTGTGCAACCACTATCGATCACCCATTTTGACCCTCCGGAAGCATAAGTCTACAAAAGATCAAGCTAGTTTTTAGGTACCCATTTCTCAATGGGTCCTCTTATGTTAGCAACAAGGGTCTTGGGAACCCAAATAGACCAAGCAATATAACCATCATAAGGACCAACATATTGTGCATACACATCACCATAATAATCTCGCATTAGAACATAGTGAGGGTTAGCACTTCCCGCAAAATCATCATGAGACATAGTTTTACCACTTGTGGTCTTACTTTCCACAATGGTCTTGTTGGTCTCTTGTGCGGGCATGTCCTTCTTCTTCTTATTGTTCTTCTTCTTCTTCTTCTTCTTCTTTGTTTTGGAAACAAAACCAATGCCCCCTTTATCACCACTACGCCTTTGCTTGCTCAAAAGATCATCAATAAACTTGTTGCCTTGTGGAAATGTGGCCTTAGCAAGCACTCCCTTCAACCTAGCATTCTCTTCAAGAATAGTTGTGCTACTAGATGGAATGAAGTTACTAGGTGAAGGAATATTGGCCAATTGAGTTTGAAGCATTTCATGGGACTTTGTGAGAGACAAGAGTTCACTCTCCAAGGCTTTGTGGGCCTTGTTAAGCAAGATAAAGTCCTCGGCAAGTTTTTCATGAACCACACCAAACTCAACCTTGTTCTTTTTAGATCTTTTGTATTTAGCAATAGCATGATCACGCTCTTTGATGAGTTTGTTAACAATAATGTCATTGGCCTCATCAAGCCCTTCAAGTTTTAATTGAAGTGACAACCTAGTTTCTTGTTCTTCTTCTAGAGCATTGTTTAGGGCCTCTAGCTCAATCATATGTTCATGCCCAAGTTTACATCTTACATCTAGAAGCTCTTGAGTATGTGATAGTTGATCTAAGATGTTTCCAAAATGTAGCTTAGCATCACCTTCTAGGTTAGTCATAAACTCATCAAAGGCAATTAATTCCTTTTTAACATCAAGTGACATCTCATCATCAATTTCATCATTATCTAAGTGAGTAGAGCGGGATGATGAAGATACCTCCGCTCCTCTTTCCATAAGGCAAGTGGCGTTCTTGGTGGAGGAGTTCTCATTTGGAGAATCGAAGAGTGAGAATGTCGGAGTAGATGTGGTGGCAAGAGCAGCCACACCATGAGAAGTTTCCTCTTCGTTATCTTCATCATCTTCATTGTCGGAGGAGTACTCTTCATGAGTGATCAAGACAATTTCTCCCGGCTTCTTGTTGATGGGATTCCTATTGATGAAGGGTTTCTTGTAAGGTGCCTTGAGAGTCTTCTTCATCACAAGCTTACCACCATTATCTTCTCTCTTCTCATAGGGGCAGCTTGCCACAAAGTGATATCGGTCACCACAATTGAAGCAAGTTCTCAACCTAGTGGTGTTCTCTCTTTTCCCATTTGGATTGCTTCTTCGTTGCATTTCCATCTTGGCCTTGGCGGGGTTCTTCCAAAAGTTCTTTGCATAGAAAGCCATATATTGACTATGAGCAATCTTGACGTCAACGGGATGGTCCAAGGAGAGGCCTTCATCACTATCATCTTCATCTTCAAGGTCCACAGCTTTGGCCTTCAAAGCAACATTGACCACATTGCTCATACCGAGAGCGCGAGCACGTGCATCTTTGGCATTCTTGGCGGCGACCTTGAAAGCGGCCATCTCTTGCATAACTTCATTTGAGGTCATGAGATGATAGTTGTGTATTCCCTGTAAGCTCTTCAAGTCGGTGGGCTCAAAAGGCATGAGTGCACTCACATATTTCCTTTTTATCCATGCATCATCCACATGTGAGGCACCCACATTTCTAAAAGCGGTGGCGGTGGTCTTGAGCCTTCGATACATGTCTTCGTGGTCTTCACCTTCTTTCATGTAGAAACCTTCGGCTTCATTGCTTAGAGCATCATATCTGTTCCTCCTCATACTCTCATTTCCAACAAACAACACAGTGAGAGCATCCCAAGCTTCCTTGGCAATACTAAAGTGCTCAATGTGTGGGTAATCCTTTGTTCCCAATCCTTGTTGAATCATATGCAAAGCAGTAGCATTGAGTTGACTATTGACAACCTCTCTTCTTGTCAAGTTGTTTGGATCCCCAATAAAGAGTCCATGCTCGATGATGTTCCATCGTTCAATGCAAGAGCTGCGCATATGAGTCCTCATTAGTGATTGCCATTGAGCAAAAGTAGCAGACACTTCTAGCTTAGGTGGGTCACCTCTATTGTACACATGAGGGTGAGGGATGGGAGGATCGGGAGAGTACCAAGAATCACGGTGCTCACCCTTCCCCCATCAAGTCGTGTGGAGGAGTTAGCATTGTCTAGTTTGTCCCCTACCACCATACCTTCGGGGGATACCGGAGTATTCCCTTTAGGTACGGATGGTAGTTCCTCTTGAGGAGATGGGGGTGATGAGCCATATTTGTCTTTAAGAAGTTGCTCAAGCATCTTCTTGACTTTGTTGACCAAGGAAGAGCTCAATCTTGTTTCCAAGTTTCTGAGATCTTCCATGGTCACCGGGGTTGACTCACTACCACCATCCCCTTCTTGGCTACCCATATTCTCTTAGGCGGTAAAGCCCGAATAAAGAGCCGAGGCTCTGATACCAATTGAAAGGATCGTATGGACACCTAGAGGGGGGGTGAATAGGTACTACTTCAAATTTTACTCTTTTTCAAATTAGGGTTTGACAAGAAAGGTAAATTCTCTAGAATATGCAACTATGGTGAATTTACCTATATGTCAAGCAAGCCCAAACTAACACAACACTAAGAAAGAACAAGTAAGTAAAGTGCGGTAAAGTATAGAAGTAACCAAGGGAGTGGACGCGGAGACACAAGGATTGGTTTCCCGTAGTTCCTTCCTTTTGAGGGGAAGTACGTCTACGTTTGGAGAGGGGGTGGTTTCAAACCACCAACGCCAGGAGAGGCCTCCCTTGTTCTCCGATGAACCTCACCCCAAGGGGCTCGATTCACCTTCCACTATATCGGCAACCTTCGAGGTGGAAGCCGGCACCTTTACAACAAGTTCGGGGCACACATCCACAACTGAATTGGAGGCTCCCAAATACAAGCAAGCTGTCAAGACAAATCAAAGACAAGCTTGTAAGAACCAAATCAAAGTTAGGGTTTCCAAAGAAACAATAGATCTTGGGGGGCCTCAAGTGAATGAGGGGGAAATGAAGATCTCTCTTGGTGAAGATGTGAATCAAGACCTCCTCCTTCGATTCTCCAAAGATCAATGACTTTGGATGGTTGGATGAAGAGATCTTGTGGATTTGGTGGCTCTAATGGTGTTGGTGTTCTTAAGCAGCTCGAGCAACTGGAGGAAGAAGATAAGGGTCCCTATTTATAGACAGCCCCCCTCCACGAACCGTTTTCTGACCGTTGTAGAAAAGTCAGACCGGAGACTCCGGTCTGTAGACCGGAGACTCCGGTCTACACCGGAGACTCCGGCCAATCTCCGGACCAGTCTCCGGACTGGCCATCTGACTGACCCAGCCCATTTCTTCACCAGCAACACCGGAGACTCCGGACTTCCAACACCGGAGACTCCGGTCCGACCAAAGTCTCCGGATAATCTCCGGACTAGTCTCCGGACAGACCATCTGACTGACCCAGCGCATTTCTTCACCAGCAACACCGGAGACTCCGTACTTTCAACACCGGAGACTCCGGTCTGACCAAAGTCCGGAGACTCGACAGGCCATCTGAATGACCCAGCCAAGTCCTGGGAGGCACCACCGGAGCCAGCACCGGAAACTCCGGACCACACCGGAGACTCCAGTCTTGGCAGACCGGAGACTCCGGTCTGGAGTTTCCAGAACAGTGGCAAATGTATGTGGTCTTTTCCCAAGAGTGTGTGTCATGTTTATCTATGATAATACCAACCTGTGGACAATAACAAACTGTAAAATGATCTACTTGTTGTTAATGAACACCAAAAGTGATTATGACAATAAATGTCCTTTCACCAAGGTTAGTACACGATCTGGGAAGAAACAACCATGGGTAGCCTCGCCATGAATTTGATCAACGAATGACAAAAAACATGGCTCTCCAGCATGCACATCCTCATGAACACCTGTTGGATGCTGCTGTCCACCGCCATTCCAGATCAACCGCCTACCGTGACGACCACGATCGCTATCATGGCACGCCCTCATGATGTGAGCAGGAACGATGTAGGCTATAGTCTCTCGGCTTTATCATGGGAGTCGGGCATGTTGGCCTGAGTGGCTGGAGCAGAGGGCTCCTTAATGCAGGTACATATTACAACTCGCATCTCGTCTCGAGGGATTAGAGATGGTTGAGGCCATGACCATAGATGCGAGAGGCTATGATGGTTAGTTATTTAAGGATATATGCTCGATCTAGTTGGAGTCGGATTCCACTGTGGGCTGGCGTGGACCTACGACGGACAATGATTCAACATCGATCGGGTTCAAGTTGGACTCGGCTACTCGTCTTGCCGGTGCCCGTACGCGTCAGAGGAAGAGATTGGTACGTACCTACGGATGAAAAAATTCTTTCTTGCAGAACAAATCAAGTGCGATGGAAAAAATATTAGAAAAATTGAATAGTTATTTTACTTACCGGTGGCGTATGTGGTAATATGTGGTTTGATGGGAGGGTAATTTGGTCCAAAAAAGTGTAGAAACGGCAAAAACGCTCATTCCTTTATTGTTAGGTATAGATTGATCAGGGCAATAATTCAATATGGCAGGATCAAATCCTGGCCAACACAAGAATTAAAAAATATATTATGTCTCCCCAAACACGCGCCACAATAGGCAAAAAAGCAAAGACATTGGTGAGTGCTGAA
The DNA here is from genome assembly GCA_030063025.1 of Avena longiglumis. NCBI lineage: Eukaryota > Viridiplantae > Streptophyta > Magnoliopsida > Poales > Poaceae > Avena > Avena longiglumis. The sequence goes on from CP125975.1 coordinate 520,340,788, forward strand.
ATAAATTGCCTAACACTGTGTTTGGATGTTGAAAAATATGCTTGGAATTGAATTGGACTAAAGATTCTAAATACAAGATGGAAAGGAAATTACCTCTATTTCCAATTCTGGTGTTTGTATGTGCAAGAAATTTTCTGTTGGAATCAAAGGGTAGTACCCAATTCTAAATTATGTTTGGATGTACACAACATGGAATTGAATGTTTTTTTAGATTTGACAATATAAACTTCTCTACACGTGTATGCATAATAGTATATTGTATATTTGAGGTTTATATATTATTTAAGGACCGAGGTGGTACTAATTTTTGTTGGAATCTGCAGTTCACATAGATCAAAATAGGTGTTTTTCCAAGAAAAGAGTTGCAGCAACAAATTATTGGAGAAGAACAAGAGAAAGCACAGACTACCGGGAGGAGGAGGACCAGGGAGCCACCTCTAGAGACCTAACACGGAGGGTCGACCTCCCACCGGCGCTAGGGGAGCCAGGTCGCCGCCGCCACAGGTTAGGGTTTGGGGGGCGCCCCCAGCCACCACGAGAAAGAAGGTGAGGGAGGAAGGGAGAGGGAGAGCAGGCCAGGTAGAAGAGAAGACCGCGAGGAAGGGGAAATGCGAGGAGCTCACCGGCGGCGCTTCTAGGAAGAGGAGGCGGGGCGGGCAGGGTGCTTTGCAAGGAGAAACTGTCGGGAGCAGGGGAGGAGTCGCGTTTGGGAGTTTTCATGCCCTTTCCGAGCCCATCCGCTCGGAAAATCCCACACGCGCGGAGGGGCAGCTCGGAATCGGTCACTCTTTCCACGCGTTAATTCTCAGGCCCTTCCAAACGGTTGAATTAGACCCAGTAATTCCAGAATTCCAATTCCAAGCATATTTTCCAACATCCGAACTCAGTGTAACTCTTTTTACCAGTTTGAACTTTTGGTTGAATTGGCTAATGCATGCAATTTAATATGGTATCAGAACAGGAGATCTTAGGATCAAATCCTGGCCAAATTAAGAATAAGAATTAGAAACAAAATATTGTGGGTCCCTAAACATAAGTCACACTAGGCCAAAGGGCAAAGACATATGATGAGTGTTGAAATAAATTTTTTAACTCTTTTTATCATTTCAGACTTTTGGTCAGTTCGCTAGTGCATACAATTCAATAGTCTTTTCATCAGTTTAGACTTTTAAAATAATTGGCTAGAGAAACAATTCAATACTGACAATGGAAACGGTGGCAACGCTTCTGGACACAGTGGCCGAAGTGAAACTGTCTGGTTTCTATGTTACAGTGCAATTGTGCCGATGAGATTTGTTTTGCCTCTGTCACACTTAACTTTTCTCTAACTTTTATCTTCCCATGTTACGCACAGACAAGTGTGCTATAATAAGAAAAGGAGTAAGGTTTCTTGTGAAATTTTAGTCCATTTTTAATAAAATTTCATTTACAATTATGATGGTGGCCGAACCTACAACAACGAGCTACGATGGTGGTTGGGCCGACAACAAGGATGAGATCATATTGGATAGAGTGATCGACATCATCAAGTCAATGTTGAAGGCATGCGTAGATATCGGCGGCGAGATGAAAAACCAGACGAGACCATCGACACGAAAGTCTCATTATAGAGGGAGCTCCAAGGCTAGAGGAAGAACATTCCTTCTACAAACTCAAGGACGATATCAAGGACATCAAAGAATACTAAGTGCTATCCTTCCGCACGACAGAGGGGCTCCCGCATATACCCAGTACCTCCACAGTTAGGGTACATGACAGAAAAAAACTAGACAGCGTCCTCTTAAGTGTGGGAAGATAGCCGCCAAAAAAGAATCAACATTTTTAATGAAACATGAAAAGTCAGAGTCAAACTCCGGTGTGTCCAAAACGGGCACGTTTTATTCCAGGTGCAAGGCATGAGTATTTGTGCTAGTTTAGTCTAAAATAAATTTTATAAAATTTTAGCTAGATCTAACCCAGTTTGATATCTCCAAACACTTCAGTGGTACCAATAGACGTGGTACCTCCACAGGCTCCGATGGTAGCCATGCACGTGGTACTTCGTCTTGATAGGGTTAGACGCGGTACCTTCAAAGTGACACTAGCTAGTGGTATCATGTCTAACGGTACATCCGAAGCAGTTTGACATATATAAAGAGTTAGATTTGGCTAAATTTTTAAAAGAAGTTAGATTTGGCTAAAAGAAGTTACTCCCTCCGGCCCGAATTAATTGATGCACGTACTATACAAACATAATTTTACAAACAAACCCATTTATTTTCAAAACGTTACAAATTGACGTCTATTCAAAATCGAAATTTCAATTCCTAGCGTCTGCCCGTGATCTCCGGCGGGCCTCGCGAGATCCCTGGTCCGCGATCTCTGGCGCCCGCGCGGGATCCTTGGCCGCCGCCGCGATCCCTAGCGCCCGCACTATCTCAGGCAAGCAAGATCCCCAGCGCCTGCAATCTTCGTCGGCCGCGATCTCAGGCAAGCACGATCCCCAGCGGGAGGCGGCCGTGATCTCCGGCGGCCTCGATCCCTGACAGGCATACCCGACGAGAGGCGGCCGCGATCTCCGGCAGCTGCGCGCGATCCCCGGCGGCCTCGATCCCTGGCAGGCATCCCTGGCGGGAGGTGGCCGCGATCCCAGTGCCAGTCCTCGCGGGAGGAGGAGGTCGGTCGAGCTCCAGCTCCCCATCGTCGTTCCTGGGGAAGGCGGGGGCCGGTCCAACTCCAGTGTCCTTCCCCGTCGTCATCCTCCTCCGCGTCGAGCTCTCTCGTCGGCCTCCCCGTCAGCAGCTACCTCGAGCTCCCTTCGCCGCTCCGCCGTCTGGCCTACTCCATGGTCGTTCCAGGCCTGATCACTAGCCTCTCAACAGGCATCGTCGCACCCTGACATGAATGCCGCTCTTTGACCTCTATTAGGTATTCTAAAGTTCCTGCTTCAGTTCTGGTGGCATCTTCTGCATAAGCTCCATTCTCAATGTCCGTAATAAGCAGAACTTGGAATAAGCAGAACTTGGAATAAGCTTGCATAATATAATCAGAGACTGCATAGCTTCTAATAAGATAGCAAAACTACAGAGACTGCGTAGCTTCAAAACTACAAAGGCAATGTGCTAATTAACTAGACATAAGAATCTAACTGAAACCATAGCTTACGAAAACACATGTCAAATTCACCCTAACTAGTAATAACCAAAGTTTATCATCCAGAACCAGTTTACATGAAACAACCCAAGTCTTAAGAGTTCATAATAAGATAGAAAATGTCTTCATATAATCTTAGATATATGGGACAGAAATTTGAAAATATAAATGAAACTAAATAAATGCAGAGAACCAACCAACCATTAGGTGATCGCTAAATACCTTTGGTGGTTTGAAAGGATAATCAGGAGGGAAGTGGATTGTTGCCTGCCAATGGAACATATCTTCACCCACATGACCTGTTAAATAGTATCATATCATCATCAGGAAATGTACTTCCAGTGAACTAAGTTTGGACCAAATTATTTGAGTTAGAACCATATTATCTGACAGACAAGTGGTCTAGCTTTAGCCTTTACATCTTTGACAAGAACTAAACTTGCAAGAAGACTAAAAGTACCCAAACAAGGTGAATCCAATTACACTAAAAAGAGAAAAGGAGCCATTGTTCGTCCTGCTCAAGTAATCTTGCCCTAATATATTGATACATTAGTTAATGGTTGCCCTAACTTGCAAGATGCAACTTGGAATAAGCAGAAACGAATGAAGCGGAACTCATAGATATACTAATCAGTACCACTACCACTAAATAAACACTCTAATTCAGAGTTACATCATCACTTGACTGCATTTGATTGTACTGCAATTGATTCAGACTAAAAAATAGATGTGTTGTGTTTTGTGCATGATCTTATGAGATTACTATATGTAAGTGAAGAAGATAATAGGAAATAATTGTTTGTCATCAACATGGAATATATAAAAATGACTTATTCCAATTCAGAGTTACATCATCATTTGACTGCATTTAATTGCTCTGTAGGTAAATATCTAATATCTTTAGCCTGTGCCACATCACAAATCAGCCCAGAAGAGGAGGAATGGACTTGGATCTAAACATGAGGCTAGAGGAGGAGCAGTATGGATGGAACTAGATGTTGACGTCAGACTAGAAGAGGAGCTGGTGGAGGAAGGATGGATGGACCTAGATCTCAATGTCAGATTAGAAGAAGAAGAAGAAGAACACGTTGCACAGTCAGATCATATATCCAAAAAAGAACATATTGCACAACCAGATCATATATTCGAAGAACATATTGCACAGCCAGATCATATATCCGAAGAAGAAAATATTGCACAACCAGATCATATATCAGAAGAAGAACATGTTGCACAGCGGCACCATAGAGATCTGTCAGAGAGTCACAAATTCGCAACATATATTGCATTAAAAGCGCTCAGCAAAGGTAGACCAATTGAGAAAGATGATAAAGAGCTTGTTGCTCAACTTTTGAAAACAAGTCTTAGAACTGTTGAAAAGACCTGAAAGAAGGCAATAGAACAAGAAACACATGGCGAAGAAGTTGATTTTTCAAATAAAAGAAAGGGTAGATGTGGTCGAAAGAGGAAACTGCTTAATCTCTCTGAAAGGGTGCGTCAGGTTGAACTAAACAAAAGGGGTACATTGAGAGCACTAGCAAGATCTCTTGGTGTCCCTTATAGTACATTACAAAGAAGGTTCACATGGGGTGAATTAAGGCGCCACACAAGCAGCCTCAAACCATTTCAGTCTCTAGAAAACAAGATCAAACGGCTAAAGTTTTGCGTTTCAATGGTTGATCAAACAACGATATCAAAAGCAATGCCATCCTTCAATAATATGGAGAATATAATTCATATTGATGAAAAATGGTTTGATATGACCAAGATAAACAAAACATATTACCTCCTTCCAGAGGAAGAAGATCCTTTGCGCACTGTTCACAACAAGAACAGTATCGGAAAGGTCATGTTCTTAACTGCGGTTGCGAAACCCAGGCATGATGAGCAAATGAATGTGACCTTTGATGGAAAGGTATGTAGGGTTTCGTAGCATGGAAAACAAAAAATTTCTATCGCATACAAACAAGCCAAGATCTATCTACTAGATTGTAGCAACGAGTCGATGGAATAACTTACCCTCGAAGATTCCAAAGTGTTTAACGAGAGCGGATTCTCGTGGGTGATGTAGTCGTACTCTTCCCGATCTCAAGATCGTGTAGACAATCCTTCCGGCGCTGCGTTAAGCGCTTCCATGATCGGTCACACGTTAAATTCGACGAAGACCTCCCTCTCCCTTGTTCCAGCAGGCAGCGGAGGTTGTAGCACTCTCCTCGCGATTCCGGCAGCACAATGGCGTAGTACCGGAAGTAGAGGGGAGATCCCGCAGGGCTTCGCCTTAAGCCAGAGCGAGTATGGTGGAGTATGAGAGAGCTATTAGTGGTCTAGGGTTTAGACACACCAATTAGAAGGCTCTAATCCGAAGGCTAGTGCAATTAGAAGCTCTAAACCAAAGCGGCTCTAAACCGGAGTCTAGGGCTTGGATTTAGATTAGATGATAGGAACTTGTGTGTCTAGAGGAGGAGGCCCTGCCCCTCCTTTTATAGGTGGGAGGGGCGGCCAAGGGGAGGGAGTCCCTCCCCAAGTCGGCCTTGGGTGGCGCGCCGTCTTGGAGAGGAGGGACTCCTCCCCCAAGTCGGTTTCAACCTCCTCTTGCTTGTTTCCCTCAGTTTCCTGTTTTAGCCGTTTGACTTTCAAACTGGCCGTTTGACTTTTCAGTTTGGGATTCAATTTAATTCTTTATTTGGAACAGCGAGAACACTTAGTACATGATTCAATCATTCCAATATGTAATGACACATTCATGTACCCCTCCCCCCGGAGTGCCGGACATTCGGGAACCTTCTAGGACATTCCCGATGAAAACACCGGAATCATTCCCGAACTCCGAAACGGGACTTTCCTTATATGAATCTTATTCTCCGGACCATTCCGGATCACCTCGTGATATCCCGGATCCCATCCGAGACTCCGAACAACATTCGGTCTCTTTCTCATAATACCATAACTACTCAAACAACGTCGAATCCTTAAGTGTGTCTCCCTACGGTTCATGAATTATGCGGACATGATCGAGACACTTCTCCGAACAATAACCAATAGAGGAATCTGGAAATTCATATGGCTCCCACATATTTCTACGATTACTTTGCGATCGAATGAACCACTTACATACGATACCAATTTCCCTTTGTCTCACGATAGTTTACTTATCCGAGGTTATGATCGTCGGTATCTCGCATACCTAGTTCAACCTCGTTCTTCGATAAGTACTCTTTTCTCGTTCGTGATATGTGATCCCTTGTGAGCAGTCACATGCTTGCAAGCTAATTGGATGACATTCCAAGAGGGCCCAAAGTATATCTATCCGTCATATGGATGGACAAATCCACTCTTGATCCATGTGTTTCAACCAATACTTTCCGAACACTCAATGCCACCTTTATAGCCACCCGATTCGGTGTGGTGTTTGATGTCATCAAAGCATCCATCCGGTAAAGGTGATATGCATGATCTCATGGTCGAAGGAATTTAGGTTACTATGTATCAGAAAGCATATAGCAATTGAACTATTGAAATGACTTGATCTTTATGCTACGCTTATCTATAGGAGTATGTCCACCATATCATTCTCCTAACGATATGATCTTGTTGTTGATAACATCTCAATGTTCATGATAGGAAACCACAATCATTAATCAACCAACAAGCTAGTGAAGTATAGAGGCTATACTAGGGACTTCAAATTAAGTTTACAAATCACACAAGTATCAATGTTTCCTTGTTAATACTATTATAGCATGAATGTAAACATTTATCATAAACACAAAGATATAATAATAACTACATTTATTATTGCCTCTAGGGCATATCTCCAACAGTCTCCCACTTGCACTAGAGTCATCTAATCTAGATTACATGGTAATATACCGAACACCCATGGCAGTTTGGTGTTGGTCATGTTTTGCCCTCGGGAGAGGTTTAGTCAACGGATCCGCCACATTCAGATCTGTGTGTACTTTGCAAATCTTTATATCCCCATCCTGGATATGTTCTCGAATAGCGTGAAAATGCAGCTTGATATGCTTCAGCTTCTTGTGTGACCTTGGTTCTTGCGCATTGGCTATGGCGCCCATGTTATCACAGTAGATAGACATTGGGTCCAGCGCACTAGGAACCACACCCAGCTCTGTAATGAACTCTTTCATCCATATCGCTTCTTGTGAAGCCTCCAAAGCAGCCATGTATTCCGATTCAGTTGAAGATCTCGCCACAACGCTTTGCTTTGCACTCCTCCAGCTAACTGCTGCACCATTCAAAATAAATACGTATCCAGATTGTGATTTAGAATCATCCGGATCAGTGTTCCAACTAGCATCGGTGTAACCGTTAACAACGAGTTGTTCATCACCTCCATAAGAAAGAACCATATCCTTAGTCCTTCTCAAGTACTTAAGGATGTTTTTGACCGCTGTCCAATGATCCACTCCTGGATCACTTTGATATCTGCTAGTTAAACTAACAAAGATATGCAATGTCGGGTCTAGTACATAGCATGGCATACATTAGAGATCCTATGGCTGAGGCATAGGGAGTCTTACTCATCCTTTCTCTATCTTCTGCCGATGTCGGACTTTGAGTTTTACTCAAGGTCGTATTGGGCAACATGGGCAAGAACCCTTTCTTGCTTTCTTCCATTCCAAACCTCTTTAGAACTTTGTCCAAATATGTACTCTGTGACAATGATATTTGGCGTTTTGATCTATCTCTATAAATCTTTATGCCTAATATATAAGCTGCTTCGCCAAGATCCTTCATTGAAAAACTATTATTCAAATATTCCTTGACACTATTAAGAAGGTCTACATCATTCCCAATCAACAATATGTCATCCACATATAGTATTAAGAATGCTACAGAGCTCCCACTCACTTTCTTGTAAATACAAGCTTCTCCATAAGTTTGTATAAAACCAAAACTTTTGATCACCTTATCAAAACGTTGATTCCAAGATGCTTGCTTCAATCCATAGATGGACCGTTGAAGTTTGCATACCTTGTTAGCATCTTTAGGATCGACAAAACCTTTGGGTTGCATCATATACAACTCTTCATCAATATCTCCATTGAGGAATCTTGTTTTGACATCCATCGCCATATCTCATAATCATAATATGCAGCGATTGCTAACATAATCCTCACAGACTTTAGCTTCGCTCGGTGAGAAAGTCTCATCGTAGTCAACTCCTTGAATTTGTCGAAACCCTTTTGCGACAAGTCGAGCTTTATAGACATAACATTACCATCAAATCTGCTTTCTTCTTGAAAATCCATTTGTTCTCGACAGCCTTCCGCCATCCGGTAAGTCCACCAAAGTCCATACTTGGTTTTCGTACATGGATCCAATCTCGGTTCATGGCTTCTTGCCATTTATTGGAATCTGGGCTCATCATCGCTTCCTCATATGTCTCGGGGTCATCGGTGTTGTCCACCAACATGACACTCGTGAACGGGATCATACCAATGGAGTGGTACGAGTTCTCGTTGACCTCCGAGGCTCTAGTAACTTCAACGAAGTTTCATGATCACCATCATTAGCTTCCTCTCTTATTGGTGCGGGCACCACAGAACTTCTTCGGTCTTTGCGCTACTGCAATTCGAGAGAAGGTTCGACAACCTCGTCGAGTTCTACTTTCCTTCCAGTCAATTCTTTCGAGAGAAATTCCTTCTCTAGAAAGGATCCATTCTTTGCAACGAAGATTTTGCCTTCGGATCTATGATAGAAGGTATACCCAATAGTTTCCTTCGCGTATCCTATGAAGACGCATTTTTCCGCTTTGGGTTCAAGCTTGTCCGGCTGTAACTTCTTTACATGGGCTTCGCATCCCCAAACTTTAAGGAACGACAATCTAGGTTTCTTCCCAAACCATAATTCAAACGGTGTCATTTCAACGGATTTAGACGGTGCCCTATTTAAAGTGAATGCGGCTGTTTCTAATGCATAACCCCAAAATGATAGCGGTAAATCTGTAAGTGACATCATAGAACGAACCATATCTAAGAGAGTTCGATTACGACGTTCGGACACACCATTACGCTGTGGTGTTCCCGGCGGTTTCAACTCTGAAAGTATTCCGCATTTCTTCAAATGCTCGCCAAACTCGTAACTTAGATATTCACCTCCACGATCAGAACGTAGAAATTTAATCTTCTTGTTACGTTGATTCTCTACCTCACTTTGAAACTCCTTAAACTTCTCGAAAGTTTCGTACTTATGTTTCATGAAATAGATATACCCATATCTACTCAAGTCATCCGTGAAGGTAAGAACATAACGATAACCACCGCGCGATGCTACACTCATTGGACCACACACATCGGTATGTATGATTTCCAATAAGTCCGTAGCTCGCTCCATCATACCAGAAAATGGAGTCTTATTCATTTTTCCCATCAGACATGCTTCGCATCTTTCAAGTGATTCAAAATCAAGTGATTCAAGAAGTCCATCGGAATGGAGTTTCTTCATACGTTTCACTCCAATGTGACCAATACGACAGTGCCACATATAGGTCGAATTATCGCTTGATTTCAAACGTTTAGCCTCAATGTTGTTGATATGTTTATTTCCACTATCGAGATTCAATAAGAATAGACCATCTATCAAAGGTGCATGTGCGTAAAACATATTACTCATATAAATCGAACAACCATTATTCTCGGACTTAAACAAGAACTCGTCTCGCAATAAACAAGATCCCGATATAATGTTCATGCTCAACGCAGGCACCAAATAACAATTATTTAAGTATAAAACTAATCCCGATGGTAGATGAAGGGGTAGCGTGCCGACCGCGATCACATCAACCTTTGATCCGTTTCCCACGCGCATCGTCACCTCGTTCTTCGCTAGCTTCCGTTTATTCTGCAGACTGTTTGAGTTACAAATATGAGCAACCGAACCGAGATCAAATACCGAGCACTACTACGAGTACTAGTGAGATACACATCAATAACATGTATATCGGATATACCTTTCTTCTTGATGTTGCCGTTCTTCAGATCCAAGTACTTTGGGCAATTCCGCTTCGAGGACCTTCTCCCTTGCGGTAAAAGCACTCGATGTGCTTGGGTCCAGCCTTGGTCTTCTTCGGCGTGGTAACTTTCTTACCACCCTTCTTGAAGTGTCCCTTTCCTTAGACTTGCCTTTCTTGAATTTGTTGGTCTTATTGACCAACAACACTTGGTGCTCTTTCTTGATCTCCACTTACGCAGACTTTAACATAGCAAACAGTTACGCAACTCTTTGTTCATGTTCTGCATGTTGTAGTTCATCACAAAGTTCTTGTAACTTGGTGGTAGTGATTGGAGGACACGGTAAATCCCCAAAGCATTAGGAATCACTATACCCAAGATTTGAAGTTTGTTTGCGTGCCCAGACATCTTAATCACATGCTCACTTGTGACTGCCCTCTTCCATCTTGCGGTTAAAGAACTTTTCAGAAGCCTCATAGCTTTCAATTGCCCCATGAGTCTCAAAAATCAATTTGAGATCCTCGACAATATCATATGGGTCTGAATTCTCAAACCTTTTCTGAAGCTCCGATTCCAAACCATACAAGATAGCACACTGGACTATTGAGTACTGATTCTTAGGCGAGGTAAACATTCTTTACTTCATCGGGAGCATCACCGCAGTGGGTCACCAAATGCATCCAAAGACATAGGTCAAATTACCATTGTGAGGACAATCCTCAAATTGCGGAACCAATCCATGAGTTGCTTCCATTATTTTCAACTTTTCTTTCTCTAGGAGCATTAAAATTGATGGTAGGGGCTGCCATTGATCTACAACATATTTGCAATAGTTTAGACTAAGTTTATGACAAATTGAGTTCAAATTAATTAATGAAATTAAACTAGGTGAACTCCCACTCAAAACAACATCCCTCACATTGTTTTAGTGATCACGAACCAAATCTACTACATCAACACCGATCATCACGAGAGTTGATACAGTTTCAATGGCGAACAATCGTCATGTTCATCATATCTACTATATGATTCATGCTTTACCTTTCGGTGATCCGTGTTCGAGACCATGTCGTACATGCTAGGCTCGTCAAGATCAAACCTTAGTTTCGCATGAGCAAATCTGGCTTGCTCACGTTGTATACACTTGCGTAATCTAACACACCCGATCATCACGTGGTGCTTGAAACAACAAGCTTTAGCAACGGTGCTAACTAAGGGTGAACAATTTATGACTTGAAATTCATGTGCATGAGGGATCATCTTATAATGCTACCGTCGTCTACTAAGCAATACAAGATGCATAAAGGATTAACATCACATGCAATTCAATAATATGTGATATGATATGGCCTTTCTTCTTTGTGCTTCCGATCTCCATCTTCAAGCACGAACATGATCTCCATCATCACGGCATTGCATCAAGGTCAATGACGCTTCTCCATGGTTGTCGCCCTTTGGCTTCAACTATTACAACTACTTTGAATAGACACGGGTCTTAACATAAATTAAAGACAACCATATGGATCCTGCGGTTGCCAACTTACAATAAGGAACATTGCATACATCGATATAATCACAATCATGGCCATATCACATCATCAGCACACCTGCAAAACAAAGTTAGACGCCTCTACTTTCTTTGCATATTTTACGTGGTTTGGGGCTTTCAATAAGTGTCGTTCTAACTTACGAACAAGAACCACAACATTGATACTAGCATTGTTGATCACCCGTTGTAAATTGGATCTTAACTATGCTAGGAGAAAGCAGCACCATAAAGCCACTTATGCAATACAAGTTGCATGTCAAGCGTGGAGCAAGTCTCATGAACGATGTCATGTAAGGTTAGCCGCTTCATCCCAACATACCGCAAGATGCAAAGTACACAAGAAGCAATCGACAATAAAAGCATCAACGCCCACAATGACCATTGTGTTCTACTCTGTGCAAGATCTACATATAGACACGACTGATACCACGTAGGGTTTCGTAGCATGGAAAACAAAAATTTCTATCGCATACAAACAAACAAGCCAAGATCTATCTACTAGATTGTAGCAACGAGTCGATGAAATAACTTACCCTCGAAGATTCCAAAGTGTTTAACGAGGCGGATTCTCGTGGGTGATGTAGTCGTACTCTTCCCGATCTCAAGATCGTGTAGACGATCCTTCCGCTGCGTTAAAGCGCTTCAATCGGTCACACATTCGGTACTCGGAAGACCTTCCTCTCCCTTGTTCCAAAGGCAGCGGAGGTTGTAGCACTCTCCTCGCGATTCCGGAGACAATCGTGGTACCCAAGTAGAGGAGATCATGAGGCTTCGCCTTAAGCCGAAGCGAGTATGGTGGAGTATGAGAGAGATATTAGTGGTCTAGGGTTTAGACACACCAATTAGAAGGCTCTAATCCGAAGTCTAGTGCAATTAGAAGCTCTAAACCAAAGCGGCTCTAAACCGGAGTCTAGGGCTTGGATTTAGATTAGAGGATAGGAACTTGTGTGTCTAGAGGAGGAGGCCCTGCCCCTCCTTTTATAGGTGGGAGGGGCGGCCAAGGGGAGGGAGTCCCTCCCCAAGTCGGCCTTGGGTGGCGCGCCGGCTTGGAGAGGAGGGACTCCTCCCCCAAGTCGGTTTCAACCTCCTCTTGCTTGTTTCCCTCAGTTTCCTGTTTTAGCCGTTTGACTTTCAAACTGGTCGTTTGACTTTTCAGTTTGGGATTCAATTTAATCCTTTATTTGGAACAGCGAGAACACTTAGTACATGATGCAATCATTCCAATATGCAATGAAACATTCATGTACCCTCCCCCCCCGGAGTGCCGGACAATCCGGAACCTTCTAGAACATTCCCGATGAAAACACCGGAATCATTCCCGAACTCCGAAACGGGACTTTCCTTATATGAATCTTATTATCCGGACCATTCCGGATCACCTCGTGATATCCCGGATCCCATCCGAGACTCCGAACAACATTCGGTCTCTTTCTCATAATACCATAACTACTCAAACAACGTCGAATCCTTAAGTGTGTCTCCCTACGGTTCGTGAATTATGCGGACATGATCGAGACACTTCTCCGAACAATAACCAATAGAGGAATCTGGAAATTCATATGGCTCCCACATATTTCTACGATTACTTTGCGATCGAATGAACCACTTACATACGATACCAATTTCCCTTTGTCTCACGATAGTTTACTTATCCGAGGTTATGATCGTCGGTATCTCTGCATACCTAGTTCAACCTTGTTACCGATAAGTACTCTTTTCTCGTTCCCGTGATATGTGATCCCTTGTGAGCCAGTCACGTGCTTGCAAGCTAATTGGATGACATTCCACCGAGAGGGCCCAGAGTATATATATCCTTCATATGGATGGACAAATCCCACTCTTGATCCATGTGTTTCAACCAATACTTTCCGAACACTCAATGCCACCTTTATAGCCACCTAGTTACGGTGTGGTGTTTGATGTAATCAAAGCATCCATCCGGTAAAGGTGATATGCATGATCTCATGGTCGAAGGAATTAGGTTACTATGTATCAGAAAGCATATAGCAATTGAACTATTTAAATGACTTGATCTTTATGCTACGCTTATCTATAAGAGTATGTCCATCACATCATTCTCCTAATGATATGATCCTGTTGTTAATAACATCTCTATGTTCATGATCAGGAAACCATGATCATATATTAACAAACAAGCTAGTTTAACAAGAGGCTTTACTAGGGACTCTTATTTTAGTTTAGAAATCACACAAGTATTAATGTTTCCGCTTAATACAATTATAGCATGGTATGTAAACATTTATCATAAGTGTGAAGATATGATAATAACTACTTTATTATTGCCTCTTGGGCATATCTCCAACAGTAATCTGTTCATCTACTTTGTTGATCTGCATGATTGGTTTTACTACTATCTGTATGATCATGATTTATAACTTTATTATTCGGATTAAATCATATGGATTATTGCTTATATTTCCAACAATCCAAAAACCTGATTATAGGCTACTGAGTTCCACTGGTGTAGCCGTGGCTACTAGGCCGCCTCCTTTTGATGGCATGCACTATAAGAGATGGAGCAAGAGAGCAGTTCTCTGGTTTGAAAACCTAAACTGCTATAGCGTCACTCTTGGCAAGCCTGAAGGAGATCTTCTGTGGCAGAAGCGAACTTTAAGAAAGCCGATACCATGTTTATGGCGGCTTTGTTCAGTGTTCTTGGGGACAACATTGTGGACCCTTATATGTCATTTGATAATGGCAAGGACGCGTGGGAAGCGCTCGAGGACAAGTTTGGGGTCTCGGACGCTGGCACTGAGCTATATGTCATGGAGAAATTCTATGATCACAAGATGGTTGATGAGCACTCCGTCGTTGAGCAAAATCATGAGATACAATCACTTGCCAAAGAACTTGAGCAGTTCAAGTGTTCCTTACCGGACAAATTTGTGGCTGGTGGCATTATTGCCAAGCTTCCTCCTTCGTGGAGGAACGTTGCTACTTCTCTGAAACATAAGAGACAAGAGTTTTCCATTACGGATCTCATTGGGTCTCTTCATGTGGAAGAGAAGGCGAGAGCAAAGGACAAAACTGCTCGAGGACTTGAGGGAGGTTCTACTGCCAATTTAGTGCAGAGGAAAAACTTCCAATCCCACAAGTTTAAGAATAAGAACAAAACTGAAGGAAAGGGAAATTTCGATGGCAAGAACAAGGCCACGCACTCAACCAACTTCAAGAAGAAAAATGATAAGAGGAATGGCTCTTGCCACGTCTGTGGTGATCCTGGTCATTGGGCTCCTAGCTGTCCTAATCGCTTTGACAAGCGTCAACATGGGAACAGCGGCAATGCCGCTAATGTTGTTATTAGCGATACTGAGATGAAGGATGCTGGGTATGGTATTTTACCTGCTATCCTTTCAGTATGTCATTCTCCTGATTGGTGGATAGACAAGGGTGCTAATACACATGTATGTTCTGATATTTCCATGTTCTCCTCTTATCAGGTCTCAAGGACTTCTTCCGTGCTGATGGGAAACGGCTCACGTGCTTCTGTTCATGGTGTTGGTACGGTAGATCTGAAGTTTACTTCGGGGAAGATCGTACAACTGAAGAACGTGCATCATGTTCCCTCCATCAATAAGAATCTCATCAGCGGATCGCTTTTATGTCGAGATGGCTTTAAGTTGGTTTTTGAGTCCAATAAAGTTGTAATTTCTAAGTATGTACAATTTGTTGGAAAAGGTTATGAGTGCGGAGGTCTGTTCCGCTTGTCTCTGTCAGACTCATGTACTTAAGTTATTAATCATGTTTGCAATGATAATGAGTCCAATGTTTGGCATTCACGACTCTGTCATATTAACTTTGGTTGCATGACGCGGCTAGCCAATATGAGTTTAATTCTGAAATTTACCACTGTCAAAGGTTCTAAGTGCCAAGTTTGTGTGTAAGCAAAGCAACCCCACAAGTCTCATACGGCTGCGGAACCGAGAAACTTAGCACCGCTAGAACTTATACATTCAGATCTTTGTGAGATGAATGGTGTGTTGACAAAAGGTGGAAAAAGATACTTCATGACGTTGATTGATGACTCCACTAGATACTGCTATGTTTATCTTCTGAAATATAAAGATGAAGCTTTGAACTACTTCAAAATCTATAAAGCTGAGGCAGAAAACCAACTTGATCTTAAAATCAAGCGGCTAAGGTCAGATCGTGGTGGAGAGTACTTTTCAAATGAATTTGATTTATTCTGTGCGGAACATGGTATTATACATGAGAGGACGCCTCCCTACTCACCTCAGTCAAATGGGGTGGCCGAAAGGAAGAACCGCACTCTAACTGATTTGGTTAACGCCATGTTAGATACATCGGGTCTTTCCAAGGAATGGTGGGGGCGCTAATGATCAAGTGTCATGTCCTAAACCGTGTTCCTGTAAAGGATAAAACCATGACTCCATTTGAGGAATGGGAAAAGAAAAGGCTTAAACTCTCTTACTTACGAACTTGGGGTTGTTTGGCGAAAGTCAATATTCCAATACCCAAGAAGCGAAAGCTTGGACCAAAAACCGTTGATTGTGTTTTTCTGGGATATGCTTTTCATAGCATTGGCTATAGATTTTTGATAGTAAAATCTGAGGTATCCGACATGCAGGTTGGTACAATTATTGTCGTGGGAATGGTCACGGCAGATGCTGCAATCGGCAGCGAGTAGTAGAACGAGGGGCAAGGGCGGCCAGCCATCTGCGGTGCGAGATGAGGGCAAAGACACAGGGTTTTACCCAGGTTCGCCTCCCGGAGGGTAAAGACCTACTCCTGCTAGATTGTATTATGGAGGTGTTACAATGAGAGAGCTCGGCGGCTAGGCGGCGAGTCGCTTGGATGTATGAGGGAACGTATCTCTACTCGCCCTATAGGGAGGTTTATATAGGCTCACCTCCCCTAGGGTTTACATATCTCAACCGATTCAGTTAAAGCTTCAGTAATCGTTTAAACCTAATCCGACTGGGCCTATCTACTCGCCTAGGCCTTCAGCTTCCAGTTGCTTGGTTCCTCGCTGGGCTTCAATCCATTTGCCGTCCTGCAGGCCCACTCGCCGGTTCTTGGGCCAGTCGGAAACGTCCTGCTGGGTGTACTCCGGTAGGCATATCCCCATTAGTAGTCCCCGAGGCCATCGGCGATTAGGCGTAGGTGGATGCTGGCAGTCGGAGTATACGGCTTCAGAGTAGGCATCCAGTCGAATCGTCAGCGGGCTCCTGTATAAAGGAGGAAACCAGTGATCCAGGTCGCAGCTTTGGCGAGTCGAGTCGGCGATACACTGCCATAGTGTCCGGTCGTCGAAGTCGAGCATCGTAGTTGGACCGTCATCGTGGTCAAACTAGCCGTTGGGGTAATCCAACGGTAACTTTTGGCGTAATCATCGCAGCGCGATCGGCTTCCTGATTTGGCGGGTAACACCCCCTATATAAGGGGAATGGCAGGCGATCGGAGAGCCACCTTCTCACCACTCCTTCCGACTGCATGCATTTTCCTTCCCTCGCATCGCGATCCAACCGACCCGAAACCTCCCGACCCCCAACAAACCTCTCGGCCATGGCCCTTTCCACCGAATCGTGGGGTAGATCCAAATGCATGAGGGTGCAACTAGCCTCTTTCGAGGAGGCCGGGATCTTGCGAGCCGGCTGTTGGCGTATTCCCGCAGCCGGAGAGACGACCCCAAATCCGCGAGAGAGGGAATTCGTCTGTTTCACCAGTCATCTCGAGCGGGGGCTAGGGTTTCCTACGTCCCTGTTCTTCCGGCGCTTCTGTGCCTACTACGGGATCCAGCCTTGAGATCTGGGTCCCCATAGCATCGAGCAGCTCGCCATCTTCGTGGCGTTCTGCGAATGCTACTTGGGCTGCCGGCCCTACTTCCCCTTGTGTCGAGATCATTCCGCAGACGGATCAGCGCAAGAAGCGGTGACAATGCTGGCGGCCCCGACATTCCAGCTCAAGTCCAAAGCTTCGTTCTTCGATCTGATGCTGCCCTCCAAGGCAGCGAGCGAATGGAAGAAGTCATGGTTCTACGTGGCCGAGGCGACTCCGGAGGACGAGGTGGCGATCCCGCGGTATTCCGCCAATTGATCCGAGCCACGCCATCTCCAAGTCGGCAAGCTCCCCAACGATCAGCGGATGGTCGTCGACGAGATGCTCCAGACCATCCGCGGTCTGAAAAAGAAGGGCCTCCAGACGATAAACTTGTACAACTGCTGGCTCGGGCGGCTCGTTCCACTCTCCCGGTAGACCACTACATGTACCAAAGACACGGGCGGGAGACTCGGCGAAGGCCTGCCTCGGCGAGTGGAAGATGGAGGACTATCTCCCAGCAGAAGAAGATTACCCAGCGGTGTACCGGCGCCAGCGGGTCGCCACCTACATCGCAGCGTCCAGCTCAACGGTAACCACTTTACTTTGCTCGCGATCGCGATTTATGCGATCGCGGTGATTGATTTACTTTGTATTCATCGCAGCTATTCCAAGTGGTGGAAGGGTGGCTCCCACCTTGGACGGCGAGAACTCGAGCTCGTCGCTCGGGGCGTGGCGGTCGCCGCTGCTAAGGCGATGAAGACGATGTCGACGAGTCGAGGAGGAGGTCGCCCGCTGGTCCGAAGACCGCGGACATCGACAGCGAGATCGAGGCAAGCGAAGCCTCGGCGTCATGATGACGACGAGCTCCGAAACCACTTCGCGCCGTCAAGCCACCCGTCGAAGAAGAAGAAGAAAGAAAGGAGGTAAGCCCCGAAAAAGAGAAGCCATCAAAGCCGGCGGTGAGGACGCACCGATGGCGCCGCACTAGAAGCGGCGGCGAGGAAGTGCCTTGGCTTCAATGCCTCCACCATTCGCCTGTCTGGCTGGGGATGTTCGGCTGGCCGCCTCGCCAGAGGCTCTGCCAAAGATATCCTGGAGGCTCCATGCGGCCTCAACAACGAAGAAGCCGTCCGTGTCTTGGGCTCGCGGCGTCACGGAGATGGGGCTCGATCGACTGGGACCCGAACTAGAAAAACCAGCCGGCCTCCGTACGGGGCTACGTTTTATTCCAGTCGCCAAGTGAGTGCACTCACCCTTTCTTGTCTTTCATGATTACTTCAATTGTTTTTGCTTATACGACTGATGCACAGGACCGGAGTGAAGAGGATGGGCCATCCGACCGTGGCTAAGGTACCACCCGTCGTTAGCGAGGAGGATCCTTCCCGCAAGAGGAAGGCGGACGAGGTCGTCGCCTCGGCGGATGGCAGCAAGAAGGCCAAGGGCGACGACACCGTTACTATTTCTAACGACACGGCGGTCGCACCAGCCGAACCCGAGATGGAGGCAGCCGCGTCTACGAAGGAGGGCGCTCCCTTGCCTGGATCGGTGGAGCCGACCTCCTTTGGAGCAGGTGCCTCTATCGCCACGTTCCCGCGCTTCATGACCAAGGCAGCCGCGGCGAGTGGGACTTCGCCCTCAAGCCGCGCTCCTGGGACCACCGATGCTGAAGTCGACCAACGTCGTGGGCATACGCCGGATCTCCTCGCGTCCGTGGACGCGATACAACTCCACGGCATGCTTGGCGCAGCCATCCAGGTACATCCAGTCCCCGAGGATCAGGTCGGTGTTTTGCAGCGGCCTGATTCTTATAGTATTTTAACCTTATTTTTCGCATCCAGTCCCGAAAGTGCGCCGCGCTAAATTTTAGCGGTGGACACTTAGGAATTTCTTGATCGCCGGTCCCGAAGTGCTTTTCGCTGAATTTCAGCGGGTGGGCACTTAGGAATTTCTTGATCGCCAGTCCCCGAGTGCGTACTCGCTGAATTTCAGCGGGTGGGCACTTAGGAATTTTGCTTTTGACTAACCTTTTTTGGTGATGTGCAGGGTCTGCAGCTTGAGTCCGCGGACCGATTGGCCATCGTCCTGGAAGCGAACAAGGGGCTTCAGGCTGTTGCCGTGAAGGCAGATAAAGCTCGCCAGGGGCTTGTCCCCGCTAGTGAATTGGTGGCAGCGCAATCGGCTTTGAGTGCGGCCGAACAGCGGATTGCCAACCTCGAGCGCGAGTTGCGGGAAGCAAAGGAAGAAGAGAGCTCGGCTGACGGGCGAGCTAAGGCTGCCGTCGCGGCCGCTGAGGAGGACCGCAAGGTGTCGGAAGTCCTTTTTTTGCTTCAGGACGACCATACGTCGCTTCAAAGCTTCATCACGGAACTCGCCCGTCCGCTGCTTGGTGAGTACATCTTCTCTTCCCGGTGGTTGTGTCTTTTGTGTTGTCCGTCGTAGTCATTATTGTCTTCTACTCGCAGGTCGCATCATTGATAGCAAGGAAGAGGCGAGCTTGCTCGACGCGAGGCAGTGCGTAAGCATGCTCGTCGATTCGGCAACGTTGTCGGCGACGTGCATCCACGCCTATCTCCAAGAAATATCGCCCACGGAGGTGATTCCCAGCGACCTCGTTGAGGTGTGGAAGTACTTGGAGAAAGCGCCTGTGGTCGTTGAGTTCATGACGCGGTCGGCGTTTCGGCATGGAGCGTCGACGGCCCTTAGTCTTGGACTTGCACACTTCCCCGAAGACTTCGACATCGACGACGTGACGAGTGGATATCCATCGTCGACTGGCGCGGTGGAGCTGTCCGAGGTTCTCAAGTTGCAGGACCGCGCCACGCATTACTC
The DNA here is from genome assembly GCA_030063025.1 of Avena longiglumis. Classification (NCBI taxonomy): domain Eukaryota; kingdom Viridiplantae; phylum Streptophyta; class Magnoliopsida; order Poales; family Poaceae; genus Avena; species Avena longiglumis. Next base: position 520,361,074 of record CP125975.1, read on the forward strand.
GACGTGTCGGGCGATGGGAGACCTCCTTCCGTACCAGGAGACGGTCGTCGCGCCGAACGACCCCGAGCCGCCACATCGTGACTTCAAGGTCGAGCAACCTTTTCGCGCGGCGATGGCGGGTGAACTGACGACGTATCCGTCGAACCCGTACACGCCGTTCATCCGCAATCGCCGGGATGTTGGCGAATCGTCATTAAAGCCTGCAGAATAGGATAGTTTGCCTTGTGGCGTTAGTAGCAGGTCTGCCATGCGGGCATATTTTGTAGCATGAAACAATGCGATATGCAATTGAATGAGACATCGTGTCTATTTTGGTGTATGTTGTGTGCTTGTGATTGATTTTTGAACGAGTCCCCGAGCGCGTCCGCCCTTTTTGTGGGGTTTACCTCGTATGCGATATATGTGTTGTTGTTATGTGTTTGGTTATGTGTTTTTTTATTTTGGTCGACTCGCCCGAGCTCGAAGAGCCAGCCGCTAGGAGACTCCCTTGAGTGCTCTGCACTTTACCGTTTTCCCTTGCGCGAACGAGGTCGGGTGGCCGAGTCCCCGAGCGTGGTACTTGGTTGTTCAAGGCGCGACTCGAGGGTGGTTGAGGACTTAGCGCGTTGGTTTGGTCGCATCACTCCTGCCTGGCCCGTGGGGTCAGTCGCGTGGCGAGTCCTGGGCATGCTCTCCTACTTGGCGTTTTCCCTGACCGCTCGCGATGAACTGGTCTTCAGTCCCCGGGCGTGGTACTTAGCCGTTCGAGTCGCTATGCCGAGGATGCGGAGGACCAGGTCGCTGTGAGAAGCGAGGCGATTGTCTTGGCTCGTAGAACCAGTCGAGCTAGGCGACTCCAATGGGGCTCCGGGTAGGCGTTTTTCATGGACGATGCAAGACCTGAGGTGACTCAGTGCTCTTACACCGCACTACTTAGCCGTGCCGATCGTTGTACCAAAGGTTGACTTCTGCGGTTAGCGTAACGCTGTTATTACGAGTGCGAGTGGCACAAGTCATGGAGAGTTGGCGCAATTTGCGGTAACCGTTTCTTTTTATTTCATAGCGGCTGGAGAGTACATGTGTGGGGTTCTAGGAGTAGAACTTCCGTAGGAGGTTTACATTCCACGGTCGCTTGACGTCGAGTTCGCCGTCCCCGCGGACGTCGATGAGGTAGTAAGCGTCGTTGCCGAGTACGCGCCCGATGGCGAATGGGCCTTCCCACGGAGGGGAGAGCTTGTGCATGCCCTTCTTGTCCTGGATGAGGCGTAACACCAGGTCGCCTTCTTGGAAGGTGCGAGCTTTCACCTGCCGGCTGTGGTAGCGGCGGAGTCCCTACTGGTAGATAGCGGTGCGTGACCGAGCGAGGTCACGTGCTTCATCGAGTTGGTCGATCCCGTTTTGGCGGGCAAGCTCGTTCGCAGCCTCCGTATAGTGGACAACCCGCGGCGAGTTGTGCTCGAGGTCGGTGGGCATGACTACCTCGGCACCGTAGACCATGAAGAAGGGAGTGAACCCTGTTGATCTATTGACTGAGGTGCGGATCCCCCAGATGACAGAGGGCAACTCCTCGATCCAGCACCCGGTGGTGCGCTCGAGTGGTACCTGGAGTCGCGGCTTCAGGCCGTGGAGGATGCTTTGGTTGGCCCGTTCCGCCTGGCCGTTGGATTCCAGGTGGGCGACTGACGCGAGGTCGAGCCGGATGTGGTGCTCTTCGCAGAATTCGGCCATGGCTCCCTTGGCGAAGTTGGTGCCGTTGTCCGTGATGATGTTGTTTGGGAACCCGTAGCGATATATGAGCTCGCGTAGGAATTTAGTGGCGGTCTTCCCGTTGCATTTCCGGACTAGCTTGGCCTCCACCCATTTCGTGAATTTGTCGACGACGACTAGCAGGTGGGTGTAGCCGAAGGGGGCCTTCTTGAAGGGGCCTACCATATCCATGCCCCACACAGCGAATGGCCAGGTGATGGGGATTGTTTTGAGCGCCGAGCTCGGTACGTGCGTCTGGTTGGCGTACTTTTGGCACCCGGCGCACCGTTGGACGATATCGACAGCATTGGCGTGTGCGGTGGGCCAGTAAAATCCATGTCGCATAGCCTTGGCGACCAGGGAGCGGGCGGCGGCGTGGTGGCCGCAGTCGCCGGAGTGAATGTCGTGGAGGATCTTGCGTCCTTCAGCTGGTTGGACGCAGCGTTGGAACATGCCGGTGACGCTGCGCTTGTGGAGCTCGCCGTCGATGATCGTGTAGGACTTGCATCGACGAGCGATCATCCGAGCGTCCGTCTCGTCTGCCGGCAGGGTGCCGGTTTCTAGGTAGGCGATGTAGGGCTTGGTCCAGTCGTCTGGATCATGGACGAGTGCGACCAAGGCTGCCTCCGGTTGGAGTGGGACTCCGATGTCGATCTCCTTCGGGGGAGAGACTGATGGCTTGGTGATCATGTCGAGGAAAACGCCGACGGGTGGTTCGAGTCGAGCCGACCCGATGCGAGAGAGTGCGTCGGCCTCCTCGTTCTTCCGCCTATCGATCCACTCGACGGAATAGCCAGTGAAGTGTCCGCCCAACTTGTCCACTGCCTGGCGGTACACCGCCATGGTAGGGGAGACAGCGTCGCAGATGCCAGCGACTTGTCCCGCGACAAGATCGGAGTCTCCGTAGCAGCGGAGGCGATTGACGTTCATCTCCTTGGCTGCTCGCATGCCGTGGAGTAGGGCCTCGTACTCAGCCATGTTGTTGGTACAGGGTGTGAAGTCGGCGGAGGATGTAGCGGAGCTTGTCGCCTTTGGTGAAGTTAACACTATCCTGCGCTGCTGCCGTCCGTGTTCTTGGAGCCGTCAAAGTGCAGGCTCCGATGGGAGGTACAGCAGCTTCTCCGGCCGGGCCTCTTCGATCGGCGATGAAGTGCGCGTGCACGTGACTTGATCGCCGAGGCTTGTATTTGATGTTGTGGACGCCGATCTCGGCCCACTTGGCGACCGCCCGGTCGCCTCGATTCGCGGATGATGTCTTGCGTGGTGCGGAGAGGCGACCGTGATCGGGTGCTCCACGGAAGTAGTCGCCAGCGCTGAGCTGAAGACCGCGTATACTAGCTTTTGGTACTGTGGGTACCGCTGGCGCGACTCGGTGAGGACCTCGCTGATGTAGTACACCGGCCGCTGGACTGGGCGCTCCTTTCCTTCCTCTAGTCGCTCGACGACCATCATGGCGCTGACGACGCGCTCGGAAGCCGCGACGTAAACCAACATGGGTTCTTTGTCGGCAGGGGCAGCGAGTAATGGTGCAGCGAGTAGCACCTTTTTGAGGTCGCGGAGCGCGTCGTCCGCCTCCTTGTCCCACTGGAAGGTGGGGTTCTTGCGCATCAGGCGGTATAAGGGCATCGCCTTTTCGCCAGCGGGGATGCGGCCGAGAGCCGCTACTCGCCAGCTTCGGGCGTCGCGCAGCACTCGGGTTTCTTGCCGGGCGATCGTGTCGATCTTCGTGGGGTTCGCCTCGATCCCTCGTTTGGAGACGACGTACCCCAGTAGTTGTCCGGCAGGTACACCAAAGGTGCATTTGCCTGGGTTGAGCTTTATCTTGTATCTTCGCAGGTTGGTGAATGTTTCCGCCAGGTCGGCGAGTAGGTCGCCTTGGCGAGCGGATTTCACGACCACGTCGTCGATGTAGACGTGGATGTTGCGGCCAATTTGGCTCGCGAGGCATTCTTACATGCACCGCTGGTAGGTCGCCCCGGCGTTCTTGAGGCCGAAGGTCATGGCGGTGTAGCAGAAGGCTCCGAATGGCATGATGAACGCCGTCTTCTCCTCGTCTTCGACATCCATTTTGATCTGGTTGTACCCAGAGTAGGCGTCGAGGAAACATAGCGACTCCGAGCCCGCGGTTGAATCGATTATCTGGTCGATCCGCAGGAGGACGAACTGCTCCTTTCGGCAGGCGCCGTTCAGGTTTGTGTAGTCGATACACATTCTCCAGGTTCCGTTCTTCTTCTCGACCAGGACTGGGTTTGCCAGCCACTTGGAGTACTTGATTGGCCGGATGAAGCCGGCGGTAAACGCTGCACCTCCTCGGCAATTGCTCGGCGTTCTTCATTGAAGGGCAGCGGTTGTTGACAGTCGCACTTTGGGGTCGGCGTTTAGCTTGTGCTCGTGAGCTCCCTAGGGACACCGGGCATGTCGGAGGGCTTCCATGCGAAGATGTCCCCTGTTCTCACGGAGGAACTCGATGGAGCGCCTTCCTATGCTGGGCTCATGCCCGTCCCGATCGTCACCGTCTGGCTGGAGTCGCCTGGGACCAGCGCGACGGTGCGGGTGTGCGTCTTGGCCTCAAAGGTTGAGGTGTTTGCGCCCTCCGAGTTGGGCTTCTTTAGTATGGTGGGGTCGTTGTTGACCCGCTCGCGTGCCAGCGAGCTCGTCGGCGTGGTTGGTCTCCGCGATGACGGCGTCAGCAAGCTCGGCTCCTTTGGCCTCACACTCGGCGGCCATGTCGGGGTCGCCGTGGATGGTGATGACGCCACACGGCCCGGGGAGCTTCATCGCGTTATGCAGCGTGGTGGCTGCCTTGAATTTAGCAACGCTGGCGCCCGGGCCGCGATGGTAGGGTCGAAGGGCACCAGCTCGAAGACGATCCGCTCGGTGCGGAAGTTTGCCGGTGTGCCGAAGGTGACTGGCAGCGTGACCTTGCCGATCGGGTATGCCTTCCGACCGGGGACGATGCCGTGGAATGTGGTGTGGGTGGTCTCGATCATCGACTACGGGAGCCGCAGTCGTCTGAAGGTGTCGAGGTACAGGATGTTGATGGAGCTGCCGCCATCCATCAATGTCTTGGGGAGCCAGTAGTCGCCGACCTTGGGCTTGACCACCAGGGTGACTCGTCCTGGGTACTCGATGCGTGGCGAGTGGTCTTGGCGGCTCCAGGTGATGGGCTGCTCGACGGTTTAGGAAGGCGGGAACGTCCACATGCCACCGCGTTGACAGCGACAGCGCGGGCGATGACCTTCTTCTCGCGCTTCGTGTTGAAGCCTGTGAAGGTGTGGAGCGAGCCGGCCACTTTGCCAAATTTTCCGCCGTTTGGCGGGTCGTTGTCGGGGTCCTCCCGCGCTCGCCGTGCCTTCTCGATTTCCCTGAGGGTGTGGAAGTCGGCGGTGGTGTGCGTTGCGGGCTTCCCTTCCCTGCTATAAAACACACATGGTTGGTTAAGGAGAGCCGCGGGGTCGAACCTTGGCTTGGCCTTGTAGTTGCCGCCGTCGCGGCGTTGTCCTCCGTCACGGCGGAAGCTCTTGGGCTCGCGTTGCGCGTGCCCGGTGTTGGCGACGAAGTCGACTCACCCGTCACTGCGGCGCTTGCCGGTGAGGCGAGTGCCGCTGTAGCGTAGGTCGGATCAGCGTCCGCCGTCGTTGCCGCTCGTGCGACGTTGACCTCCTGACTCGTCGTCGGTTTCCTGGTTTGGGTCTTCCTCGGCGTACCGTTTGGCGATCTCGAGGAGGTCGGGGATGTTGTCGAGTGTGCGGGAGTGTCGCTTGAGCTTGGCGACCAGGGGCTCGTAGCGGCACGAGGTCTTGAAGCAGTGGATCTCGGTGTCCGGGTGGATGCCGACCGCGTTGTACCAAAGTTCTTGCCACCGTTGGACCCAGTTGCGGGTCGACCCGCGTGGTCCCTGGACGCATTGCTCCAGGTCCTCGATAGTGGTGGCACGGGTGTAGGAGCACTCGAAGTGCCTGACGAAGGCGTCGCGCATCTCCTCCTAGGACTCGATACTGTCCTGGGGGAGGGTGTTGATCCACTACCTGCACGTCCCTTCCATCATCAGGGGGAGGTAACGGGCGGCTAGCAGGTCGGTGTGGCCTGCAATCCCCATCGCCATGAGGTATGTGTCGAGCCAGACGGCGGGGTCGTACGAGGAGTCGTACTTTTCTATCTCCTTTGGCGCCTTGAAGTTTGGCGGGTACTTCTCGCCTCGGATCATTGGTCCGAAGCACTTGGGTCCGAGTCGACTGAGCGACCCCATGGGCTCGCCATCGCGGCGATTGGTTAAGGTATGTCGCAGGTCGTCGGGCTGGCGTGCGCGCCAACTTTGGTTGTTGATGATGTGGGTGCGGGCGTCGATGGGTTGCCCGTTGGCGGAGACAAGGTTGTTTGCCGGCCTAGGGTCGTTGGTGGAGAGTGCCGCGTTCGCGGGTCGGTGTTGGAGCTGCAGTGGCTCTGGTGGCGGGCAATTGAGGGTGTTTGCCGCTGTGGGGCGGCCACTTGAGGCTGCTCTGCTTCCCGAGGAACGCGAGTATACTCGTCCTTGCGAGTCGGCGCCCGCTCTTTGCTGCTCGACGTCCTTCGCGAGCAGGGCCTTGACGTATTCGATCTGTAGGGCGCCGTTGCCGGTGGCCGTGATGCTGTCCGCTGCTGCTCGGCCTGCCACGAGGTTGTCCATCGGGGTGGAGAACAGCGGGAGGACGTTTGCGTCTCGCTCCCGTGAGGAGACTACTATCCGTGGCTGGTCCCTGGGAGGGGTGCGGTTGGGTGGAGGTAGGGCACCCATTGCCGTTGATCCTGGCGGGGGCCGGGCGCTTCCTCCTGGTGGCGCGTTCTCGCAGATCGTGCGCTCGGCCACACGGGCCGGGTCGTTTTCGTCGTCGAAGTTCAGGGCACACCCCTGAACGGTGGGGTTCAGGCGTGACCTGATCCGCTGCTGGTGGTAGCATGATAGCTCTGCGTCACACCTTCGAGGTGAAATTTTTCGCCGCTTGTTCCTTGCGTATCGCCGCCCGATTTCAGCGGTTCCTCGACCTCCGTTGCCGTGGCGTTAGGAGGGATTGGGGTGGAGAACGGATCCTCCGGCGGATCGGTGCCGGTCGCCATGTAGGTCGCGGTGTGGCAACCGGTTCAATCGCGGAGGTCGGCGGAGTTCTCCGACCCGGAGTCGAACTCGAAGATCCCGAGGATGGAGGGGTTCTCGAAGTCTCCCGCATTGGAGACCTGGGCGATGGAGCCCGCGGATGAAGCCGCGGTGATGGATCCGGCGAGTGATGCCGGGGTTGCCGAGTTGGCGTCGTCGGTGAGGGCCGCGTCCTCTGCGGCCGCTGAGTCCTCGGCCACGTTGCTGTGGGCCGAGTTGTACTCGGAGGCGAGACGATGGATCGTGCGGATCTGGCTCTCGGAGAGCCGATCGCGTGGCGTCGACTCGCGGATGCGAGCCGAATCCTCCGAGACGATGACGTCGGTGAGACCGACGAAGAGGCTGATCGTGCCAATCGGCAGGATCACGCTGTGAGTGACGGGTCGCGTCGCCGGGACGTAGCTGCTCGGCAAGATTTGGAGCATCTCGCCGATCGCTATCATGCGGCCGGTGGCGACCGTCTCGTTGATGGGCAGATTGGATCTCGCCGAGACACCGGCCAGGCCGCGGTGGGCGCCACTGCCGTGGGAATGGTCGGGCGGAATCTGTCGGCGAGTAGTAGAACGAGGGGCAAGGGCGGCCAGCCATCTGCGGTGCGAGATGAGGGCAAAGACACAGGTTTTTACCCAGGTTCGGCCCCCCGGAGGGTAAAGACCTACTCCTGCTAGATTGTATTATGAAGGTGTTACAATGAGCGAGCTCGGCGGCTAGGCGGCGAGTCGCTTGGATGTATGAGGGAACGTATCTCTACTCGCCCTATAGGGAGGTTTATATAGGCTCACCTCCCCTAGGGTTTACATATCTCAACCGATTCATTTAAAGCTTCAGTAATCATTTAAACCTAATCCGACTGGGCCTATCTACTCGCCTGGGCCTTCAGCTTCCAGTCGCTTGGTTCCTCGCTGGGCTTCAATCCATTCGCCGTCCTGCAGGCCCACTCGCCGGTTCTTGGGCCAGTCGGAAACGTCCTGCTGGGTATACCCCGGTAGGCATATCCCCATCAATTATGGAGTCGAATGATGCGACTTTCTTTGAGGACATCTTTCCTATGAAAGGCATGTCTAGCTCATCAAATCAGGAGATGACTAGTTCATCTAGTCAGGAATTTTCTATAATTCCTGAACCCACTATGCCGATAGAACACTCTGATGATCCTGTGGAGGATGACAATGAAGCTCCCAAAAGGAGCAAGAGACAAAGGACTGCAAAGTCATTTGGTGATGATTTCATTATGTACCTTGTGGATGATACTCCCACTTCTATTTCAGAAGCCTATGCATCTCAAGATGCTGACAACTGGAAGGAAGCTGTCTGAAGCGAGATGGACTCCATCTTAGCTAATGGTACTTGGGAAATCACTGATCGTCCTTATGGGTGCAAACCTATAGGATGTAAGTGGGTGTTAAAGAAAATTTTTAGACCTGATGGTACTATTGAAAAGTACAAGGCACGTCTTGTGGCTAAGGGTTATACCCAAAAGGAAGGTGAGGACATCTTCGATACCTACTCACCTGTAGCCAGATTGACCACTATTTGAGTACTACTTTCCTTGGCTGCCTCACATGGTCTTCTTGTTCATCAAATGGACGTTAAGACAACTTTTCTAAATGGAGAGCTAGATGAGGAAATTTATATGGAGTAGCCTGACGGATTTGTAGTAAATGGTCAAGAAGGAAAGGTGTGTAAGTTAGTGAAGTCTTTGTATGGTCTTAAGCAAGCTCCTAAGAAGTGGCACGAGAAGTTTGAAAGAACTTTAACTGCTGAAGGCTTTGTTGTAAACGAAGCTGACAAATGTGTGTACTATCTCCATGGTGGGGGCGAGAGAGTTATTATGTGTCTCTATGTTGATGACATATTGATATTCGGGACCAACCTCGCTATTATCGAGGAGGTCAAAGAGTTCCTATCTCGCTGCTTTGAGATGAAGGACTTGGGAGTGGCTGATGTAATTTTAAACATCAAGCTACTAAAGGATGACAATGGTGGGATTACACTGCTTCAGTCTCACTATGTGGAAAATATATTGAGTCGCTTCGGGTATAGCGACTGCAATTCTTCTCCAACGCCTTATGATCCGAGTGTGCTACTTCGAAAGAATCGAAGGAATGCTAAACATCAATTGAGATATTCTCAAATTATTGGCTCGCTCATGTATTTAGCCAGCGCTACTAGACCTGACATCTCCTTTGCTGTAAGCAAACTAAGTCGATTTGTGTCAAATCCTGGAGATGATCATTGGTATGCTCTTGAAAGAGTTCTGTGCTATTTGAAAGGCACCGCGAGTTATGGTATTCACTATACTGGGTATCCACGGGTACTTGAAGGTTATAGTGATTCAAACTGGATATCTGATGCTGATGAGATTAAGGCCACAAGTGGTTATTTGTTTACACTTGGTGGTGGCGCTGTTTCCTGGAAGCCTTGCAAGCAAACCATCTTAACAAGGTCAACAACGAAAGCAGAACTCACATCATTAGACTCAGCCACTGTTGAAGCAGAGTGGCTTCGTGAGCTCTTGATGGACTTACCTGTGGTTGAAAAACCAGTACCCGCCATACCGATGAACTGTGATAATCAAACTGTGATCGTCAAAGTAAACAGTTCTAAGGATAATATGAAGTCATCAAGGCATGTGAAGAGGAGATTGAAATCTGTCAGGAAACTGAGAAACTCCGGAGTTATTGCGTTGGATTATATCCAAACATCTAAAAATCTGTCAGATCCCTTCACAAAGGGTCTATCACGCAATGTGATAGATAATGCATCGAGGGATATGGGTTTGAGACCCACGTTATGAGTTCATCCCAGTGGCAACCCACTCTATGTGATCGGAGATCCCGTGAATTAGAACTGGGAGACAAGCTGTTGGTCAGCTGAGAGGAGAGTATCCCCATATTATATTTACATCTCCATAAAGATGCAATACTCTCTTAATCTGCATGGCAGGTTGATATTTATCTTAATGTGTTCCAAGTGACTTTTTATAGCGGAGATGTTGTCCTGCAGAACATCTCTTGAGGAACACACCTATAGGAGTCTGACTGTTAAACATCGCAGTCCGTGAGAGTTGGGTGCTCTCTAATAAACTCATGAAAGGCCCTCGAGTATGACGCATAAGCTCCAAACCGCGGGGAAGCCGACGGTAGTCCTGTACTGGTCTAGATTTTGTATGAAACTAGAGCGCAGAAAACTTGTAGTTCAAGGCATAGTCCACTATTCAAGTTGCTAGCTAGTGTAGCATGAAGTTTAACATGGAAGTTCAACTTAACAGTCTCCACTACACACCGGTATATAAAACAATGTTCTGGAAGAAAAGTGATGTGATGTGCCAATGAGACTTTGTGGGGGATTGTTGCAATTTGGTGTATATTGGGTTGTTGGCCCAGTAGACAAATTCTTAAATTCTCTTTGGTCCACTTGTATATGGCAGCATATGGCTGTACTAGTGGTGCTAAATTTTAGTCCCACATTGCTCGTTGAAGGGGAGTTGGACCACCTTATATAGTAGAGTGTTGCACCACTCACTAAGGCGTGACAAGAAGACTCGCCCTCCCGCAGTCCTCCTCCGACGCCGCCCACCTCGCCTCGTCATGCCTCACCACGCCACGCCATGCCTCGTCACGACGTGCGCGCGCCGCGGGTTGCGGGAATCTCGCCGAGCCGAGCTTTATTTTGCTTGTTGGGAAAACTGATTATGAGTCATTAACGGACGCGTTAATTACAGCGGTTTCCAGTTTTTATGGATGTGGCTGTTACCGACTCGGACATGGGCTGAGCCCACGATCCTCCTCACCTGCATTATATAAGCGTCCGGGGCTAAACCTAATCTGCACAGAATCAATCCACACACGCGCCTACCTCCAGAACCTTGCGCCACCGCTTTCGTCTTCCTCATCCTGGCTTGCGGCGTGCACCACAGATCGGGACAGTAGGCCTCCGGAACCCCGCCTCTCATGAACCTGTACGGGTGATGGGCGATCAGGTTTTTGGGGAGCGCTCAAGCGCGACTACTGGAAACCACGACGTCGTCCGACGACGAGTTTCCGAATGACGACTTCTTCCCGGACGTCAGCGACCTCTTCGACAACCTCAACATGGGCGACGCTGCTGCGACCGCTGCGGCTGCTATTCAGCCTACATCGTATGTGATGTCGACTTCTCTCTGTCGGATTATGCTAGAGTTCTTTGTTCTAGCGTTTGGTGTAGATGTGATAGGTTTATCTTGTATAGATGTAATCTGTTCATCTACTTTGTTGATCTGCATGATTGGTTTTACTACTATCTGTATGATCATGATTTATAAGTTTATTATTCGGATTAAATCATATGGATTATTGCTTATATTTCCAACAATCCAAAAACCTGATTATAGGCTACTGAATTCCACTGGTGTAGCCGCGACTACTAGGCCGCCTCCTTTTGATGGCATGCATTATAAGAGATGTTGCAAGAGAGCAGTTCTCTGGTTTGAAAACCTAAACTGCTATAGCGCCACTCTTGGCAAGCCTAAAGGAGATCTTTCTGCTGAGCAGGAAGCGAACTTTAAGAAAGCCGATACCATGTTTATGGCGGCTTTGTTCAGTGTTCTTGGGGACAACATTGTTGACCCTTATATGTCATTTGATAATGGCAAGGACGCGTGGGAAGCGCTCGAGGCCAAGTTTGGGGTCTCGGACGCTGGCACTGAGCTGTATGTCATGGAGCAATTCTATGATTACAGGATGGTTGATGAGCGCTCGTCGTTGAGAAAGCTCATGAGATACAATCACTTGCCAAAGAACTTGAGCAGTTCAAGTGTTCCTTACCGAACAAATTGTGGCTGGTGGCATTATTGCCAAGCTTCCTCCTTCGTGGAGGAACTTTGCTACTTCTCTGAAACATAAGAGACAAGAGTTTTCCGTTATGGATCTCATTGGGTCTCTTCTTGTGGAAGAGAAGGCGAGAGCAAAGGACAAAACTGCTCGAGGACTTGAGGGAGGTTCTACTGCCAATTTAGTGCAGAGGAAAAACTTCCAATCCCACAAGTTTAAGAATAAGAACAAAACTGAAGGAAAGCGAAAGTTCGATGGCAAGAACAAGGCCACGCACTCAACCAACTTCAAGAAGAAAAATGATAAGAGGAAAGGCTCTTGCCACGTCTGTGGTGATCCTGGTCATTGGGCTCCTAGCTGCCCTAATCGCTTTGACAAGTGTCAACATGGGAACAGCGGCAATGAGGCTAATGTTGTTATTAGCGATACTGAGATGAAGGATGCTGGGTATGGTATTTTACCTACTATCCTTTTAGTATGTCATTCTCCTGATTGGTGGATAGACACTGCTGCTAATACACATGTATGTTCTGATATTTCCATGTTCTCCTCTTATCAGGTCTCAAGGACTTCTTCCGTGCTGATGGGAAACGGCTCACGTGCTTCTGTTCATGGTGTTGGTACGGTAGATCTGAAGTTTACTTCGGGGAAGATCGTACAGCTGAAGAACGTGCAGCATGTTCCCTCCATCAATAAGAATCTCGTCAGCGGATCGCTTTTATGTCGAGATGGCTTTAAGTTGGTTTTTGAGTCCAATAAAGTTGTAACTTCTAAGTATGTACAATTTTTTGGAAAGGGTTATGAGTGCGGAGGTCTGTTCCGCTTGTCTCTGTCAGACTCATGTACTAAAGTTATTAATCATGTTTTCAATGATAATGAGTCCAATGTTTGGCATTCACGACTCTGTCATATTAACTTTGGTTGCATGACACGGCTAGCCAATATGAGTTTAATTACGAAATTTACCACTGTCAAAGGTTCTAAGTGCCAAGTTTGTGTGCAAGCAAAGCAACCCTGCAAGTCTCATACGGCTGCGGAACCGAGAAACTTAGCACCGCCAGAACTTATACATTCAGATCTTTGTGAGATGAATGGTTTGTTGACAAAAGGTGGAAAAAGATACTTTATGACGTTGATTGATGACTCCACTAGATTCTGCTATGTTTATCTTCTGAAATCTAAAGATGAAGCTTTGAACTACTTCAAAATCTATAAAGTTGAGGCAGAAAACCAACTTGATCTTAAAATCAAGCGGCTAAGGTCAGATCGTGGTGGAGAGTACTTTTCCAATGAATTTGATTTATTCTGTGCGGAACATGGTATTATACATGAGAGGACGCCTCCCTACTCACCTCAGTCAAATGGGGTGGCTGAAAGGAAGAACCGCACTCTAACTGATTTGGTTAACGCCATGTTAGATACATCGGGTCTTTCCAAGGAATGGTGGGGGAGGCGCTAATGACTGCATGTCATGTCCTAAACCGTGTTCCTGTAAAGGATAAAACCATGACTCCATTTGAGGAATGGGAAAAGAAAAGGCTTAAACTCTCTTACTTACGAACTTGGGGTTGTTTGGCGAAAGTCAATATTCCAATACCCAAGAAATGAAAGCTTGGACCAAAACCGTTGATTGTGTTTTTCTGGGATATGCTTTTCATAGCATTGGCTATAGATTTTTGATAGTAAAATCTGAGGTATCCGACATGCATGTTGGTACAATTATGGAGTCGAATGATGCGACTTTCTTTGAGGACATCTTTCCTATGAAAGGCATGTCTAGCTCATCAAATCAGGAGATGACTAGTTCATCTAGTCAGGAATTTTCTATAATTACTGAACCCACTATGCCGATAGAACACTCTGATGATCCTGTGGAGGATGACAATGAAGCTCCCAAAAGGAGCAAGAGACAAAGGACTGCAAAGTCATTTGGTGATGATTTCATTGTGTACCTTGTGGATGATACTCCCACTTCTATTTCAGAAGCCTATGCATCTCAAGATGCTGACAACTGGAAGGAAGCTGTCCGAAGCGAGATGGACTCCATCTTATCTAATGGTACTTGGGAAATCACTGATCGTCCTTATGGGTGCAAACCTATAGGATGTAAGTGGGTGTTCAAGAAAAAGCTTAAACCTGATGGTACTATTGAAAAGTACAAGGCACGTCTTGTGGCTAAGGGTTATACCCAAAAGGAAGGTGACGACTTCTTCGATACCTACTCACCTGTAGCCATATTGACTACTATTCGAGTACTACTTTCCTTGGCTGCCTCACATGGTCTTCTCGTTCATCAAATGGACGTTAAGACAGCTTTTCTAAATGGAGAGCTAGATGAGGAAATTTATATGGAGCAACCTGACGGATTTGTAGTAAATGATCAAGAAGGAAAGGTGTGTAAGCTAGTGAAGTCTTTGTATGGTCTTAAGCAAGCTCCTAAGCAGTGGCACGAGAAGTTTGAAAGAACTTTAACTGATGAAGGCTTTGTTGTAAACGAAGCTGACAAATGTGTGTACTATCGCCATGGTGGGGGCGAGAGAGTTATTATGTGTCTCTATGTTGATGACATATTGATATTCGGGACTAACCTCGCTGTTATCGAGGAGGTCAAAGAGTTCCTATCTCGCTGCTTTGAGATGAAGGACTTGGGAGTGGCTGATGTAATTTTAAACATCAAGCTACTAAAGGATGACAATGGTGGGATTACACTGCTTCAGTCTCACTATGTGGAAAAGATATTGAGTCGCTTCGGGTATAGCGACTGCAATTCTTCTCCAACGCCTTATGATCCGAGTGTGCTACTTCGAAAGAATCGAAGGAATTCTAAAGCTCAATTGAGATATTCTCAAATTATTGGCTCGCTCATGTATTTAGCCAGCGCTACTAGACCTGACATCTCCTTTGCTGTACGCAAACTAAGTCGATTTGTGTCAAATCCTGGAGATGATCATTGGCATGCTCTTGAAAGAGTTCTGCGCTATTTGAAAGGCACCACGAGTTATGGTATTCACTATACTGGGTATCCACGGGTACTTGAAGGTTATAGTGATTCAAACTGGATATCTGATGCTGATGAGATTAAGGCCACAAGTGGTTATTTGTTTACACTTGGTGGTGGCGCTGTTTCCTGGAAGTCTTGCAAGCAGACCATCTTAACGAGGTCAACAACGGAAGCAGAACTCACAGCATTATACACAGCCACTGTTGAAGCAGAGTGGCTTCGTGAGCTCTTGATGGACTTACCTGTGGTTGAAAAATCAATACCCGCCATACCGATGAACTGTGATAATCAAACTGTGACCGTCAAAGTAAATAGTTCTAAGGATAATATGAAGTCATCAAGGCATGTGAAGAGGAGATTGAAATCTGACAGGAAACTGAGAAACTCCGGAGTTATTGCATTGGATTATATCCAAACATCTAAAAATCTGGCAGATCCCTTCACAAAGGGTCTATCACGTAATGTGATAGATAATGCATCGAGGGAGATGGGTTTGAGACCCACGTTATGAGTTGATCCCAGTGGCAACCCACTCTATGTGATCGGAGATCCCGTGAATTAGAACTGGGAGACAAGCTGTTGGTCAGCTGAGAGGAGAGTATCCCCATATTATATTTACATCTCCATAAAGATGCAATACTCTCTTAATCTGCATGTCAGGTTGATATTTACCTTAATGTGTTCCAAGTGGCTTTTTATAGCGGAGATGTTGTCCTGCAGAACATCTCTTGAGGAACACACCTATATGAGTCTGACTGTTAAACGTCGCAGTTCGTGAGAGTTGGGTGCTCTCTAATAAACTCATGAAAGGCCCTGGAGTATGACGCATAAGCTCCAAACCATGGGAAGCCGATAGTCCTGTCTTGGTCTAGATTTTGTGTGAAACTAGCCTTGAAAACTTGTATTTCAAGGCATAGTCCACTATTCAAGTTGCTAGCTAGTGTAGCATGAAGTTTAACGTGGAAGTTCAACTTAACAGTCTCCACTACACACCGGTATATAAAACAATGTTCTGGAAGAAAAGTGATGTGATGTGCCAATGAGACTTTGTGGGGGATTGTTGGAATTTGGTGTATATTGGGCTGTTGGCCCATTAGACAAATTATTAAATTCTCTTTGGTCCACTTGTATATGGCATCATATGGCTGTACTAGTGGTGCTAAAGTTTAGTCCCACATTGCTAGTTGAAGGGGAGTTGGACCACCTTATATAGTAGAGTGTTGCACCACTCACAAAGGTGTGACAAGAAGAGTAGCCCTCGCGCACTCCTCCTCCGATGCCGCCCGTCTCGCCATGCCATGCCTCGCCTCGTCACGACGCGCGCGCGCGCCGCGGGTTGCGGGAATCTCGCCGAGCCGAGCTTTATTTTGCTTGTTGGGAAAACTGATTATGAGTCATTAACGAACGCGTTAATTACAGCGGTTTCCAGTTTTTATGGACGTGGCTGTTACCGACTCGGACGTGGGCTGAGCCCATGATCCTCCTAACCTGCATTATATAAGCGTCCGGGGATAAACCTAATCTGCACAGAATCAATCCACACACGCGCGTACCTCCAGAACCTTGCGCCGCCGCTTTCGTCTTCCTCATCCCAGCTTGCGGCGTGCACCGCAGATCGGGACAGTAGGCCTCCGGAACCCCGCCTCTCGTGAACCTGTATGGGTGAGGGGCGATCAGGTTTTTGGAGAGCGCTCAAGCGCGACTACTGGCAACCACGAAGTCGTCCAACGACGAGTTTCCGAACGACGACTTCTTCCCGGACGTCAGCGACCTCTTCGACAACCTCAACATGGGCAACGATGCTGCGACCGCTGCGGCTGCTATTCAGCCTACATCGTATGTGATCTCGACTTCTCTCTTTCGGATTATGCTAGAGTTCTTTTTTCTAGCGTTTGGTGTAGATGTGATAGGTTTATCTTGTATAGATGTAATCTGTTCATCTACTTTATTGATCTGCATGATTGGTTTTACTACTATCTGTATGATCATGATTTGTTAGTTTATTATTCGGATTAAATCATATAGATTATTACTTATATTTCCAACAATCCAAAAAACTGATTATAGGCTACTGAATTCCACTGGTGTAGCCGCGGCTACTAGGCCGCCTCCTTTTGATGGCATGCACTATAACAGATGGCGCAAGAGATCAGTTCTCTGATTTGAAAACCTAAACTGCTATAGCACCGCTCTTGGCAAGCCTGAAGGAGATCTTTCTGCTGAGCAAGAAGTGAACTTTAAGAAAGCCGATACCATGTTTATGGCGGCTTTGTTCAGTGTTCTTGGGGACAACATTGTTGACCCTTATATGTCATTTGATAATGGCAAGGACGCGTGGGAAGTGCTCGAGGCCAAGTTTGGGGTCTCGGACGCTGGCACTGAGCTGTATGTCATGGAGCAATTCTATGATTACAGGATGGTTGATGAGCGCTCCGTCGTTGAGCAAGCTCATGAGATACAATCACTTGCCATAGAACTTGAGCAGTTCAAGTGTTCCTTACCGGACAAATTTGTGGCTGGTGGCATTATTGCCAAGCTTCCTCCTTCGTGGAGGAACTTTTCTACTTCTCTGAAACATAAGAGACAAGAGTTTTCCGTTACGGATCTCATTGGGTCTCTTCATGTGGAAGAGAAGGCGAGAGCAATGGACAAAACTGCTCGAGGACTTAAGGGAGGTTCTACTGCCAATTTAGTGCAGAGGAAAAACTTCCAATCCCACAAATTTAAGAATAAGAACAAAACTGAAGGAAAGGGAAAGTTCGATGGCAAGAACAAGGACACGCACTCAACCAACTTCAAGAAGAAAAATGATAAGAGGAAAGGCTCTTGCCACGTCTGTGGTGACCTGGTCATTGGGCTCCTAGCTGCCCTAATCGCTTTGACAAGCGTCAACATGGGAACAGCGGCAATGCCGCTAATGTTGTTATTAGCGATACTGATATAATGGATGCTGGGTACGGTATTTTACCTACTATCCTTTCAGTATGTCATTCTCCTGATTGGTGGATAGACACGGGTGCTAATACACATGTATGTTCTGATATTTCCATGTTCTCCTCTTATCAGGTCTCAAGGACTTCTTCCGTGCTGATGGGAAACGGCTCATGTGCTTCTGTTCATGGTGTTGGTATGGTAGATCTGAAGTTTACTTCGGGGAAGATCGTATAGCTGAAGAACGTGCAACATGTTCCCTCCATCAATAAGAATCTCGTCAGCGGATCGCTTTTATGTCGAGATGGCTTTAAGTTGGTTTTTGAGTCCAATTAAGTTGTAACTTCTAAGTATGTAAAATTTGTTGGAAAAGGTTATGAGTGCGGAGGTCTGTTCCGCTTGTCTCTGTCAGACTCATGTACTAAAGTTATTAATCATGTTTGCAATGATAATGAGTCCAATGTTTGGCATTCACGACTCTGTCATATTAACTTCGGTTGCATGACGCGGCTAGCCAATATGAGTTTAATTACGAAATTTACCACTGGCAAAGGTTCTAAGTGCCAAGTTTGTGTGAAAGCAAAGCAACCCCGCAAGTCTCATACTAACAAGGAACCGAGAAACTTAGCACCGCTAGAACTTATACATTCAGATCTTTGTGAGATGAATGGTGTGTTAACAAAAGGTGGAAAAGATACTTTATGACGTTGATTGATGACTCCACTAGATACTGTTATGTTTATCTTCTGAAATCTAAATATGAATCTTTGAACTACTTCAAAATCTATAAAGCTGAGGCAGAAAACCAACTTGATCTTAAAATCAAGCGGCTAAGGTCGGATCGTGGTGGAGAGTACTTTTCAAATGAATTTGATTTATTCTGTATGGAACATGGTACTATACATGAGAGGACGCCTCCCTACTCACCTCAGTCAAATGGGGTGGTCGAAAGGAAGAACCGCACTCTAACTGATTTGGTTAACGCCATGTTAGATACATCGGGTCTTTCCAAGGAATGGTGGGGGGAGGCGCTAATGACTATGTGTCATGTCCTAAACCGTGTTCCTGTAAAGGATAAAACCATGACTCCATTTGAGGAATGGGAAAAGAAAAGGCTTAAACTCTCTTACTTACGAACTTGGGGTTGTTTGGCGAAAGTCAATATTCCAATACCCAAGAAGCGAAAGCTTGGACCAAAAACCGTTGATTGTGTTTTTCTGGGATATGCTTTTCATAGCATTGGCTATAGATTTTTGATAATAAAATCTGAGGTATCCGACATGAATGTTGGTACAATTATGGAGTCGAATGATGCGACTTTCTTTGAGGACATCTTTCCTATGAAAGGCATGTCTAGCTCATCAAATCAGGAGATGACTAGTTCATATAGTCAGGAATTTTCTATAATTCATGAACCCACTATGCCGATAGAACACTCTAATGACCCTGTGGAGGATGACAATGAAGCTCCCAAAAGGAGCAAGAGACAAAGGACTGCAAAGTCATTTGGTGATGATTTCATTGTGTACCTTGTGGATGATACTCCCACTTCTATTTTAGAATCCTATGCATCTCAAGATGCTGACTACTGGAAGGAAGCTGTCCGAAGCAAGATGGACTCCATCTTATCTAATGGTACTTGGGAAATCACTGATCGTCCTTATGGGTGCAAACCTATAGGATGTAAGTGGGTGTTCAAGAAAAAGTTTAGACCTGATGGTACTATTGAAAACTACAAGGCACGTCTTGTGGCTAAGGGTTATACCCAAAAGGAAGGTGAAGACTTCTTCGATACCTACTCACCTGTAGCCATATTGACCACTATTCGAGTACTACTTACCTTGGCCGCCTCACATGGTCTTCTCGTTCATCAAATGGACGTTAAGACAGCTTTTCTAAATGGAGAGCTAGATGAGGTAATTTATATGGAGCAACCTGACGGATTTGTAGTAAATGGTCAAGAAGGAAAGGTGTGTAAGCTAGTGAAGTCTTTTTATGGTCTTAAGCAAGCTCCTAAGAAGTGGCACGAGAAGTCTGAAAGAACTTTAACTGCTGAAGGCTTTGTTGTAAACGAAGCTGACAAATGTGTGTACTATCGCCATGGTGGGGGCGAGAGAGTTATTATGTGTCTCTATGTTGATGACATATTGATATTCGGGACCAACCTCGCTGTTATCGAGGAGGTCAAAGAGTTCCTATCTCGCTTCTTTGAGATGAAGGACTTGGGAGTGGATGATGTAATTTTAAACATCAAGCTACTAAAGGATGACAATGGTGGGATTACACTGCTTCAGTCTCACTATGTGGAAAAGATATTGAGTCGCTTCGGGTATAGCGACTGCAATTCATCTCCATCGCCTTATGATCCGAGTGTGCTACTTCGAAAGAATCGAAGGAATGCTAAAGATCAATTGAGATATTCTCAAATTATTGGCTCGCTCATGTATTTAGCCAGCGCTACTAGACCTGACATCTCCTTTGCTGTAAGCAAACTAAGTCGATTTGTGTCAAATCCTGGAGATGATCATTGGCATGCTCTTGAAAGAGTTCTGCGTTATTTGAAAGGCACCGCGAGTTATGGTATTCACTATACTGGGTATCCGCGGGTACTTGAAGGCTATAGTGATTCAAACTGGATATCTGATGCTGATGAGATTAAGTCCACAATTGGTTATTTGTTTATACTTGGTGGTGGCACTGTTTCCTGGAGGTCGTGCAAGCAGACCATCTTAACGAGGTCAACAACGGAAGCAGAACTCACAGCATTAGACACAGCCACTATTGAAGCAGAGTGGCTTCGTGAGCTCTTGATGGACTTACCTGTAGTTGAAAAACCAATACCCGCCATACCGATGAACTGTGATAATCAAACTGTGATCATCAAAGTAAACAGTTCTAAGGATAATATGAAGTCATCAAGGCATGTGAAGAGGAGATTGAAATCTGTCAGGAAACTGAGAAACTCCGGAGTTATTGCGTTGGATTATATCCAAACATCTAAAAATCTGGCAGATCCCTTCACAAAGGGT
Source organism: Avena longiglumis (assembly GCA_030063025.1). Taxonomy (NCBI): domain Eukaryota; kingdom Viridiplantae; phylum Streptophyta; class Magnoliopsida; order Poales; family Poaceae; genus Avena; species Avena longiglumis. Next base: position 520,381,702 of record CP125975.1, read on the forward strand.
CTATCACGCAATGTGATAGATAATGCATCGAGGGAGATGGGTTTGAGACCCACGTTATGAGTTGATCCCAGTGGCAACTCACTCTATGTGATCGGAGATCCCGTGAATTAGAACTGGGAGACAAGCTGTTGGTCAGCTGAGAGGATAGTATCCCCATATTATATTTACATCTCCATAAATATGCAATACTCTCTTAATCTGCATGGCAGGTTGATATTTATCTTAATGTGTTCCAAGTGGCTTTTTATAGCGGAGATGTTGTCCTGCAGAACATCTCTTGAGGAACACACCTATATGAGTCTGACTGTTAAACGTCGCAGTCCGTGAGAGTTGGGTACTCTCTAATAAACTCACGAAAGGCCCTGGAGTATGACGCATATGCTCCAAACCGCGAGTAAGTCGACAGTAGTCCTGTACTGGTCTAGATTTTGTGTGAAACTAGTGCGCAGAAAACTTGTATTTCAAGGCATAGTCCACTATTCAAGTTGCTAGCTAGTGTAGCATGAAGTTTAACGTGGAAGTTCAACTTAACAATCTCCACTACACACCGGTATATAAAACAATGTTCTGGAAGAAAAGAGATGTGATGTGCCAATGAGACTTTGTGGGGGATTGTTGGAATTTGGTGTATATTGGGCTGTTGGCCCATTAGACAAATTCTTAAATTCTCTTTGGTCCACTTGTATATGGCAGCATATGGCTGTACTAGTGGTGCTAAAGTTTAGTCCCACATTGCTAGTTGAAGGGGAGTTGGACCACCTTATATAGTAGAGTGTTGCACCACTCACTAAGGTGTGACAAGAAGAGTAGCCCTCGCGCACTCCTCCTCCGACGCCGCCCACCTCGCCTCGCCACGACGCGCCTGCTGGTTGCGGGAATCTCGCTGAGCCGAGCTTTATTTTGCTTGTTGGGAAAACTGATTATGAGTCATTAACGGACGCGTTAATTACAGCCGTTTTCAGTTTTTATGGACGTGGCTGTTACCGACTCGGACGTGGGCTGAGCCCACGATCCTCCTAACCTGCATTATATAAGTGTCCGGGGCTAAACCTAATCTGCACAGAATCAATCCACACACGCGCCTACCTCCAGAACCTTGCGCCACCGCTTTCGTCTTCCTCATCCCGGCTTGCGGCGTGCACCGCAGATCGGGACAGTAGGCCTCTGGAACCCCGCCTCTCGTGAACCTGTACGGGTGAGGGGCGATCAGGTTTGGGCGCTCAGCGCGACTACTGGCAACCACGACGTCGTCCGACGACGAGTTTCCGAACGACGACTTCTTCCCGGACGTCAGCGACCTCTTCGACAACCTCAACATGGGCGACGCTGCTGCCACCGCTGCGGCTGCTATTCATCCTACATCGTATGTGATCTCGACTTCTCTCTTTCGGATTATGCTAGAGTTCTTTGTTCTAGCGTTTGGTGTAGATGTGATAGGTTTATCTTGTATAGATATAATCTGTTTATCTACTTTGTTGATCTGCATGATTGGTTTTACTACTATCTGTATGATCATGATTTATAAGTTTATTATTCAGATTAAATCATATGGATTATTGCTTATATTTCCAACAGATCCTACATGCTAGCTGTTATACTGTTTAGTGTACAGTGCTATATCAATCCTCTGTTTAAAAAATTAGTCTTCCTTAAAAAAAATAGTAAGCAACAATGCTTATGTTGTCTATGCTGATTGTTTCTCCCCTTTTTTGTATTTTTGGTGTCAGTTTAGCACTGCAATGATGATATTGTGTTTTTTTAGATTCTTGCATGGAGTAAAGCACTAATGCTTGTGGTAAAATTGATTATTTGTCCTAAGTTGTTGATACTATTGTCACTGGCATTCTTGCATGTAGTGAGTAGCATTGTAGCAATGCTTGTGCTAAAATTGATTGTCGGGGCTGGATTCCTGATAATGCTATATTCTTAGAATTTTTGCCTAAAGTAAGTAGAGATGCTAGTATTATTTTACAGTGAGCAATCTAGTATTATGATAACACTGATTTTTTCTGCTCTGAATTTGTATATGAAGGCACATGGAGCAGCTCATGGAGGCACATCCAGGCACATAACTTAGACAGTTAAAGGCTACATCTCAAATGAGCGACCGGCTCCAATATTCAGCAGCATACTATTGTCAGGACAGTTACATATCATTGTCTACCTAGCAGCGATTTTTACCTATCTAAAAAGGAAACTGCATAAATGCCAACCACTCGTCCATCGCAGTGTTTGCTACGAAATGTAGAGACGGTACGATTATGACCGGGATGTGTATGAATGTTGCTTCTCATGTTATTCCATTTGGTGAAAGAACTAAATCAGATTGAATTGCCAGTACTACAAAAAGGAGGGTGTTGGATTCACAATCAATATGGGATCCCGTCATGTGTCACTCATTGTATCTGTACTGAATTTTAGCTATATTGTTTTTCATCGACAGGTCGGCATATCAGACTTACGCGAGGACGATGGATATGACATGTTTGGAGACCTTTCGCCGAGAGGGCTTTCAAGAGAGTCACTGAAGAAATTACCACAGTTTATGGTGACTGATTAGGCAACCTGATATTGAAACCTGCCTTGTACTATCTGTCTACAGGTAACCTGATATTCCTAGACTGAGTTTCTTTACTGATATGGAACTTGTTGGTTTTGTGATTTTAGGTTAAGGTATTATACCTCGTTGGAGGCCGCCGCTACGTGTTATATAGCCGGTTAACCCAACCACCGGAGGAAATTACATGAGGATTGTTACAACAACTTTGATCTATCTCTAATCAAACTATACTTATCTCTAATAACCGATGCCTTATAGATATGGCTCGGTAAACAACCATTGTTTACAGCTACTACGATACAAACAATATCTCTAACACACCCCCTCAATCATAACTTATCTAAGTTAAGATTGTTCCTAAATATTTGTAGCTGTCGCGCTGAAAGAGGTTTAGTAAATCCATCTGCAACTTGATCTCCTGTAGGGATGAATCTTATATCCAATAATTTATGTGTCACTCGTTCTCTAACAAAGTGGTAATCAACTTCAATATGTTTGGTTCTAGCATGAAACACCGGATTAGCTGAGAAATACATTGGTCCCATATTGTCACACCATAGCTGAGCAGCACGAGGATGTTGAATCTTTAATTCAGTCAAAAGAGTTTGTACCCACATTACTTCTGTCATGGCATTCGCCATGGACTTATATTCTGCCTCAGTACTTGATCTTGAGACGGTTGCTTGCTTCCTTGCACTCCAGTTTATCAAGTTTAGACCAAGATAAACTCCAAAGCCACCTGTGGACCTCCTATCATCTGGGCACCCTGCCCAATCTGCATCAGAAAATGCACTCATGAGCATGGAGGAAGCCTTGTTAATTTTTAATCCAATGTTGGTTGTATCCTTGAGATACCTAAGTATTATTTTTACAGCAGTCCAATGCAAGGTAGTTGGAGAGTGCAAGAATTGACAAACTTTGTTGACAGCAAAAGATATATCAGGTCGAGTAAGAGTCAAGTATTGCAAAGCTCATACCATACTTCTATACCTTGTGGCATCTTCATTTGTAAGAGGCTCACCTTCATGTGCTGATAATTTTTCACTTGTTGACATGGGAGTGTTAGTGGGTTTACACTCTGTCGTTCCAACTCTCTTGAGTACATCCTTTGCATACTTTTCTTGCGTCAACATTATTCCACTTCATGTTTTCTTCACCTCAATACCCAGGAAGTAGTGTAGCTCTCCCAAATCCTTGAGAGCAAAGTCCTCCTTGAGATCCTTAAGAAGTGTTGTAGTTGCATCATGACAAGATCTTGCAACAATGATATCATCAACATAAATTAATACAAAAACTGAAATATTGCCCTTGCAATAATAGAATAATTGCGTGTCAGCCTTTGATGGACAAAAACCAAGCCCTTGTAGTTTCATGCTGAGCCGTGAGAACCAAGCCCTTGGAGCTTGTTTGAGCCCATACAATGCTTTATCAAGTTTGCAGATATAGTGTGACTTTCCTTTTTATTCATAACCTAGAGGTTGTCTCATTTAGACCGTCTCTTCTAGAAAACCATGAAGAAACGCGTTTTTCATATCTAGTTGTCGAAGACTCCACCCCCTGGATACTGCAATGGATAATACAAGACGAATAGTTGCTGCTTTGACCACAGGACTAAAAGTGTTCTCGTAGTCAATACCATATCTTTGCTTAAATCCTTTTGCTACCAACCTAGCTTTGTGTCTATCTATGCTACCATCAGCATTATGTTTAATCTTATATACCCACTTGCAATCTATAACATTTTTTCCTGCTTCTTGTGGAGGTACTAAGTGCCAAGTTTTATTTTGCATAAGATCTAGATATTCATCATCCATTGCTTGTTTCCATTTTTTATTTTGCATAGCCTCTTGTAAATGATAAGGTTTCCCACTATCCGTTAAATAGGCATACCTGACCGCAGCTCCCGCGGTATATTTCTTCCTTTCAACTTTACCTGTTTGAAGCCTTGTAGCCATCCGCGGTGTGGTTACGGCTACGGCTTGACAGCGGATCATGTGCCTTCTCCTGATCCGCCTGGCGCAGACGGATCCTCCTCCGGATCGCGACTTCCAGGTTGTCGCGGCTCGGGATCGCCGCGTCTGTCCGGGCTGTTGGCGTCTGGCGTCGCAGAGAATCCGGAGTGTGTCGTGTGGCTGATTGTCGAAGAGGGGGTGGCCGCAGAGGATCCACCCGACGGAGGCAACACGGTCCCGCGTCCACGTGAGGGGCCGGTGTTTCCCTCTGGTCGTTGCCGCGTGGCGAGGCGCCGTTCACTGCACGGAGGCGCAGTCGGGAAGGACCCTGGCGTGTCGGATCGACCATCGGTCTCCGCGCCATGTGTGTCGTGTCGTGCACGTCGCTGGTAGACATGCGTTATAGGAGGTTTGCCTCCCTGTTGCAATCGAGTTTCTCGATGGTTTTGGGTGCGGTTTTCTCCGTTGGACTCCTCCTGGGTTTCTTCATCTGTTGCTGCATGCTCATGAACAGAATTAGCAGGATTTAATGGAACATTAGTCACAATTGGATCACTACTACTGAACTCGCCCCCATGATCAAATTGTCATGGATTAAGAAGATTTTCTGGTAATAGTAGGATTTCTAATCGGAGGCGTGCACCGGCATTGGGATTTAGAGAAGAAAAAGGGAAGACTGTCTCATCGAATACTACATCACGGGAAATATATATTCTGCCTGAAGAGACATCTAAGCACTTAAAACCCTTATGGATGTTTCTATATCCAAGAAAGGTGCACCGTTTGGATCTATATTCAAGTTTCTTGGCATTAAAAGGACGGAGGTTTGGATAGCATGCGCAGCCAAAGACACGCATAGATAGATAATCAGGTTTGATTTGCTCAAGAATTTCTAGCGGTGTAGAGAATTAAAGAAGTTTGGTTGGTAAACGATTTATGAGATAAACCGCGGCAATAAAAGCCTCATCCCAATATTTGAGAGGCATGGAGGCGTGTGAGCCCCTTGAGTTCATTTGCTTTTGGTTTAATATAGTATCGATAGCTATTGCAGTTTTTCCGGTTTGTCTGTCCCCGATTATAAGTTCTCGTTGACCACGGCAAAGAAGTTAGAGGCCTACTTCAACGATATGTCTATGTTTCCTCTCGGCAACTCCATTCTGTTGATGGGCATGAGGGCAGGACACTTGGTGTGTGATGCCTATTTGTTTAAAAAAAGAGTTGAGTCGTTCATATTCTCCACCCCAATCTGATTGAACAGTGATTATTTTCCTTCCAAAACGGCGTTCAACAAGAGCTTGAAATTCATGGAAGATGTTAAAAACTTCAGAACGATGTTTGATCAAGTAGATCCAAGTAAACTTGCTGAAATCATCAACGAAACTTATATAATAATTTTTCCGACTAAAAGAATCTGGGGCAGGGCCCCATACATCGGAGTGAATCAATTCTAATGGATGGTGTGAAACACTATTAGACCTAGAGTATGGCAATTGATGACTTTTTGCCTTTTGACAAGAATCACATATAGATTCATTATTCTTGGAACTAGAGCAAGGAAGCTTATTTTTGCTAATAACTTGTTGAACTAATGAAGATGTCGGATGTCCTAAACGGGAATGCCATCTACCATGAGACGGCTTGACGGCACCAAAAGCTTGTTTATTCGATGATGGAGATGAATCAAAGAGAGGTTAGAGTCCATCCGTACATGGACCATCAACCAGAACCCTCCTCGTGACCTGATCCTTGATACAAAAGAAATTGGGGTGAATTTCAACAAAAACACCATTGTCATATGTTAAGCGATGGGCAGAAATTAAATTTCTGCTTGCATCAGGAACATGGAGAATATCTTGTAGATGAAGATTTTGATCATGAGTTGGAATTGTAGAGTGTCCTATGTGAGCAATGTCCATACTTGCACCATTGGCGGCATGGATCTGATCGTGTCCATGATACTTGTCGTGGACGTGGAGGCGTTCTAGCTCTCCCGTGACGTGGTCGGTAGCGCCGGTGTCGATGACCCAGCCTCCATTGCCACCGTTGTTGTTGTAGTTGACGGCGTTGGCAGTCCTCTCTCTCTCGGAGCAAAGGGGACGAAGTCTTTGTCGTCACGGTACCAGCAGTCCTTGACTGTGTGGCCCGTAATGTTGCACAACTGGCAACGAGGACGGTCGCCGCCGTTGTTGCCGCCAAGGCCACGACCATTGTTGGTGTTGTTGCTGCGGCTGTAGCCTCCTCCATTGTTCTGGCCGCCATTGGGGTTGTTGCACCCGCCATTAGGGTAGCCACGACCGAAGCCGCCACGTTCCCCACGGCCACGACCACCGCGCATGGCCGCGTTTGCAGAAGATTGAGATGCTCCTGGGCAAAGAGTCTGGCGTCGTTCATAAAACATGAGCTGCGAGTAAAGTTCGCTTACTTTGATTGGCTCGACGCGCTGGGCGATGGCAGCGACGAGGCCGTCGTAGCGGTAGTCGAGGCCGGCAAGGATGTAGGCCACCATGTCTTCATCTTCTAGTGGCTTGCCGGTGGCGATCATGTCGTTCTCCAGGCCCTTCATGGCGGCGACGTACTCCGCCATCGACTTGTTGCCCTTCTCAGCACTGGCGAGGGCGATCCTGGTGTTGACGGTGTTGGCGCGGGACGTTTCCGCGTGTAGATCTTGTAGTTTCTCCCAGCACGGCCGTGCTGTTTTGGCGTTGACGATGTGTGGAAGGATCTCCACTAATAGGGAGCCGACGAGGAAGCTCAGAACCTGCTGGTCCTGAGCCACCCAGGGACCATACCCCGGGTTATAGACCTCCTTGTCCTTGCCTTCCTCCTTGACGACGATCTTCTTGGGTGGTGTCGCCGTGGATCCGTCGATGAAGTCCTTTAGCTGCGCGCCTCTGATGGCCGGTAGGACCTGTGCCTGCCATAGCACAGCGTTGCTCCTGGTCAGCTTCTGGGTGATGTTCACCCCAGCAAAGGGATTTCCAGCGCTGGAGCTTGATGACGATGCGCCGGGGTTGACCATGGTCGACGATCTAGATGTATTTGTGGAAGAGAGGCTCTGATACCATGTGATTTTAGGTTAAGGCGTTATACCTCATTGGAGGCCGCCACTACGTGTTATATAGCCGGTTAACCCAACCACCGTAAGAAATTACATGAGAATTGTTACAACAACTTTGATCTCTATCTTATCTCTACTCAAACTATATTTATCTCTAATAACCGATGCCTTATATATATGGCTCGGTAAACAACCATTATTGACACCTACGATACAAACAGTATCTCTAACATGTTTCATATGTAGTAAGTGCATGTTAAAGAGTACTCTCTCCCTTCCAGAAGTCAAGTCATGTCATGGAAGTATATACTCCAGATTAATGTTCTGGGTCCTAATTAATCTCTGAGATAGCAAGTACACACACAGATGACAAGACAGGAGTAGCAGCAATTGACCTGTTTGTTTTTTTGATTGCTTGCATATTTACTACAGCTGCGACATCCTTTCTTGGACAAGTACTACTTTTCGGATGGTAAGAACATACACGATACCAAATACTCCTATAACAACAACACAAAGTGAATTTTTCAATGGAAAAGGCCACATATAGTTTCAGTTTTCAGTCATAGCAGTAGCATTACCTTGCTGTTGTTGGCTCATCATGGTCTTTATTTCCTATTCAAACACCAATTGTTTATTTTGTGTATATCATATTTATGCCTCTTTCGGTTGTTGGTTCAAGTATGCTTGAACAATGCTAGTACTGTGTCATGCCCTTCTTGAGTTTGATTCTGACCATATAATTTTTTCAAGAGGGCGTCGTCCTGACTCCTGAGCGTGGAGGGGCTGGAGCTGGAGCTTGAAGCGGCTGGAGCATCTCCAAGATCCCATCCAAGGACATCAAGTTCTGCAACTAGGAAAGAATGGCAACCGTATTCAACCTGGTAATCAATCTTCCCTTTAGATCTCCTTTGTCTATTCCCTCTAGCTAGCTCGAATTGAGATGGAATATTCAGGGTAGCATCTAGCTGAAGGAAGACAGTACAGGCACTAGAACTGCACTCGCTCTGTTCCTGCATCGGCTTGTACAGGAGAAGGTCGCGGATGCAGCAAGGAAGACGCGTACGCATGTCTGATGATCGATTGGAATCGGAGACGGTACCTTGCAAAAGAAAACGCAAGCAGCAAGAAAAAAAACCCAACCTTTTACTGAATCCGATAGCAGCTCAACCTGCCGAACAACACGCTTCAATTGCCGATCCGATTTCCAATCCAATCGCGCTCCCTTCAAGTAATATATTGCCGCCAATCCACACCCAAAATGCCTAGATCAGTTCAGCCCTCCCCTCCTCCCTGCTTCCACCATCTCCACCCTGCCCGTACCAATCCATCCCCGTCTCCAGCAACCAAGCCGTCCGTCGATCGAGCGCCATGGCCGCTCGCAAGCGTCCCGCCGCCATCCTCGACGCCGGCCACGCCACGGCCACCCAAGCATCAGCCACGGCCTGCAAGAGGAGTCGCACCGGCATGGCGAGCACAGATGATTACGACGACGTGGCCTGCCTCGGCAAGGGCGCCTTCGGCTTCGTCATCAAGTCACGCCACCGCGCCACCGGCAAGATCGTCGCTGTCAAGGTGCTCTCCTGTTGGAACCACACTGCCGTCGCCGAGCTGATGCGGGAGGCCCGCTTCCTGGAGGCCTGCAGCGGGAACCCTTACGTCGTCGGCTACGAGGGACTCGTGCGCAACCCGATCACCGGCCAACTCTGCCTCGCCATGGAGTACGTGCCCGCGCCGAGCCTCCATACCTTCCTGTGGGAGAGGCGCCACGAGCCGCCGCTGCCAGAATCGAAGGTGCGCGCCTTCATGTGGAAGCTCCTGACCGGGGCCAAGATGATGCACGACCGCCACGTCGTCCACCGCGACATCAAGCCGGCCAACATCCTCGTCGGCCAAGACGGCGAACTCGTCAAGATCTGCGACCTCGGGCTGGCGATCACCATGTCCGACTCGCCGCCGTACTCCCAGGCCGGCACCTTGCCCTACCTGGCCCCCGAGATGCTCCTGCACAAGCCGAATTACGACGCGCTCGTCGACACCTGGTCGCTCGGGTGCGTCATGGCCGAGATGATCACCGGCAAGGCTCTGTTCTACGATGCTGAAGACGGCGGCGGCCACGAGTTCAACGATACAAGCCACATAGTACAACTATGGAGCATCTTCCGGGTGCTGGGCATGCCCGATGACCAGACGTGGCCGGAGTTCATGACCCTGCCGCTCACCGCCGAGGCGCTGCAACTGCTACCGCCGGCGGGGCACAAGCACAACAGGCTGCGAGATATCTTCCCTGAAGAGAAGCTGTCCAAGGAAGGATTCGAGGTGCTGCAAGGGCTTCTCACGTGCAATCCCGACAAGCGACTCACGGCGGCCAAGGCGCTCAAGCACCCGTGGTTCGCCGCTGCTCCTCGTCCCTCCGGCACCACCGCTGCTGCAAAGGTTGAAGTTTTGCCAGTGCGGAGGAAGAAGATGCCGCGCTTCATGGTGGCACTCGAGGTCGTGAAAGCACAAAGGGTGTAAACTGTCCCAGACACAATTCCTTGTAATGTAAATGAGTTCTAATGAACAGATATGGCTGTTGTATGAAAAATTGAATTGCACAGCAATTGTCTTCTTTTCAGATTATATGTGTGATTGTACTGTTTAATTTGGAGAAATTAATAGATCTAATCTGTTCATATGCCCTAGGCGTTATACTGCTGTTCAATTGGAAAGTCTTATTTTACTCTGTGCTTACATGATGTATGTCCTCTACATGACGCCTCAAGAACAAGCCATGCTTCACATTCGGTCAAGAAGTATCATGAACAAAGAGGGGAAATCGTGTGCATTGGTTCCGTTTACTAGTTATTACTTTAGAATGTATAATTTTGGAAGAGAGAACGGAAAGAGAAGTTGCAAAAAGAAATTCAGTGTCGTTGTTTGATTGCAGCAACACTGCAACAGACTGACGATAATGTGCCCTCTGTTTGTGTTGTACCATATACTTGCGCATCTAACTGAATGAATTTTCAGAGTGCCTGCTATGCCCCGGCTACACTTCGATTTGGATCTCAGTTTACAGTGGCAATGCAAGAGGAAATTGAGAGATACATGGAGGAAGGGGAGTAGTTGGGAGGACAAGTTCAGAGAAGAGAAACAAGAGTTCAGAGAGAGAGAGAGATAAGTTTCAAATGTTTCATCTTCGTCGACGTTGCCTGTTATGCCTGATGGTTAGTTGGCGTAGGCAGTCATGACAGCCAATAGTCTGTAGCCTTTAGGAGCATGACTTGTAAAGATCCAAGTCTTTTTCAAAACAATCATGCTAAGGCTCTGTTGTTACCATCAACAGGGCGCCGTGTGATGTTCTTTGCGACGCAATCGGATGGGGTTTGTAGACCCACTTGCACTGAAACTATGGAGCGGATCAGCTGATCATCTCTGTTCAATTATCTTAACTCTGAAGTACAGTAGTAGGAAGCATAGACTTCGTTTCACCTGCGGTCTGTCCCTGAAGAGCATTTGTCTGAACCTGTATCTTCAGTTGTACTATAAACTTAGTTCACAGAAATAGTAGATGCCCCTTCTTAAAAAATAGATCCATAGTCGTTCCTGCCATCAAGCCGTTGCCCACACGCAGAAGGCAATACAGCCCTTAGAATGATTAGTGCACAAATTGCATTACACCATCTCCGCAGAAAGAACAGGCTATGGTAAGCCTTTTGTTCGTATTAATCAATAGGGACCTTACTCAACTAGTGCGACAACCATCAGAGTGGCACAGCGGAAGCGTGGTGGGCCCATAACCTACGGGTCCCAAGATTGAAACATGGCTCTGATACAGTTTTTTTTTTTCCAAATTTGATTCTACTTGTCAATTTTCGTTTAGGCTTCGGTGTCCTCTATTGAGAGTTTGAGACCAAAATTCTATTCATTTTTTCTTTGATTTTTGCTGAATTCCTAGCTAGCCTCGAGCTGAATTGATCATTTTCTGTTTGAATCAGTATCAACTTGTGTGTGTGCTTGAAGATTCGCGATAGGTGGGTCTGGGCACGCCGATGGAGTACACGTACACAGATGCACCAAAATGACATGCTCCCGCAAAACCCAGAACACTAGCCTCCCTCGGCCCCTCCCTCCGCCCTCATCCACAGATGCATCATAATTTTTGTTAGTAATCGATCGTTATTATTTTTTATATTTTTTCTTTGATAAAGAGCGTTTTTATTAACCTCCAAAGTTTACATCAAGACGATACAAAACAAAGAATGTCATACCCAGCCTCTACATATCTAAGATGCACATAGCCAACAAGACCAAAAAAAGATAAAGAAGAATAGTTCTCGTAGACAAATCTTATAATACATGTCTATAAGAGACGTCTATGGTGAAGGAAGGTCGATTGGCAAACTATGTTGTCATTCATATTGGGAGAAAATCTCTTTCGCCACTTGTTCCAATCTTGAACAATCCTCCGAATAAAGACCTCGGTGTTCCGGTTCTTATAGAGTAGACCACTTCCGGAGTAAGTGTGCAGAGTGATATAGAACCTGCATCGGTGAAGACAACTTATCATAAAAACATTATTATTCCTACATAGCCATAATGACCAAATTCATGCAATCGCTCCCACCATAAGTGTATCGTATCCATGTTATCTATACATGTAACCAGTTACCAAAAATATTGGCCACTAAGCATGGAGGAGACAAATTTACGTCTATTTAGATGGATGACCATATAAAACACGTAAACTGACATTGAAAGAATAATCCATGGCCATATATATAGGATTACCCTGAATTTCTGAAGTTGTGGCTAAGAAAGGTGCATAGCTACTTCTCAACAGATAAATTCACCACAAACATGAGCATGTAGATCAAACGAGTGTAGTAAATGGTTCAAAGAGCTCATTAATATTGGGAATCAATCAAAACAAATAGGGAAATGATACATCTCTTCGGGGGATTGCACGGATCGATCCCCATGGTCGCTCCGCTTGCTCATGTTGCAGCCCGCCCGGTCTGCTCGCAAGTCGCAACTGCAGCTCCGCTCGCCGTTGCAGCCCCGCGCCACCGCCCATGTCTGCCACAGCGCCGCTGCCTACACCTCGCCAGAGCGCCGCCGCGGATGACGGCTTCCCCGTACTTCTCTCTTACCACCCTCCTCCCCATCTCCATCGCCATCCTCCCCCATCTTCGTACGTGCTCCGCCATGGGCATGAGCTTTGGCCGTCGGCGAGTTGTGTTGCCCGAGCCGGTGGAGGCTTTACGCCAGTTGCGGTGGCAGGTGCTGCTGGCGCCGGTGGTGGTGCTGCCCCGCGTCGGTGGCGGTGCTACTCCCTGCCCCCGCTACGATCTGTGTGAGGCTCTGCTACAAGTGGTCACTGGACTTGCTACAAAGGCATGCCGGCCGGCACGGTGGGGGGAGGTATGGCGGAGGTGCCTTTTGCTACAATCGGTGTGAGGCTCTGCTACAAAGGCATGGCAGCCTTGCTGCAGAGGTGTGGCATTGTCTTCTCCGGCGACGGCGGCAACCTTGCTACAGAGGTATGACATCGCCTTCTTTGGTGACGACTTTTTTGCCACAAAAGGTGTGAAGCGCTGCTACAGGGGCACAAACGGCCTTGCTACAGAGGCACGACGACATCTTCTCCGGCGGCATGTTGTTCTCTGTCGATAAAGCCTTTCTGCTACAATTGTTAAATTTTTTTTCTACAACTATTTTATGATTTTGCTACAACAGCGGAAAGTTTTTGCTACGAGATCCCCGCGAGGTCTTCCGGCAAAAGTCTCCGACGGTGTCATCGGCGAAGTCCAGTTTGCTACATTAGTACAAAAAAATTCTATATAGTCTACGGCGAGGTCTTCGGCTAGATCTATCTTTTTTTTCTAATAAACGAATAATTTTTTACTACATGTAGCAAAAACGAGACGTTTTGCATCAAAAACGGGTAGTTTGTAGCAAAAGCGAGATTAGAGGGACTTTTTAGGACACTATAAGCTAGGGGACCCGGGGATATGGGGGAATTATCTTTTTTTTAGAAGAACTTATGCTGCGATTTTATTCAAAGCCCGTATCATCTGATGCCAACAGATCCAAAGAGTACACCGGAGGTACCCCGAGCCAAGTCTTACAATACTTATTATCGCAGCTGTCCTTAGCTAGACGATGAGCCACATTATTTGCAGATCGTCGCACATGTTTCACTACAGCGTCGCCAAACAGCTTCAGCAACGCTTTCACCTCTTCTACTAGGGGAACATGGATAGATCGATCCATCTCCAAGCTCTGTAGTTTCTTCACAACCCCAAGGCAGTCCGTCTCCAGCTCCAACTTGACAACCCCCATTTCAGCCGCTAGTTGTACTGCTCTACGACATGCAAGAAGTTCAGCCCTCTCCGGATCCACCGCCGTCGGGAAAAAATGGCATGTTGCTGCCACAAACTCGCCATGGTGATTACGAACAATCGCACCACCGCCACCTTGGCCTGAATCCTTGAGAAAGGAACCATCTGCATTAGCTTTGTGCCACCCTTCTGACGGTGGAAGCCAGTTCTCCACTCGCCGCGGCTGGCCTGTAGTCGGCGCGGCTGAACATACGTTTCTTCCACTCCTCCACATAAAACAGGGCCTTGCGCGCCGTCGTCATAGGATCTTCGATCTGAGCAGTGTCTCTAGCATCATTCCTGGCTAACCATATCTGATATATTGTCATCAAACCGACCGCCAGATCGTCTGGGTCTAGGCTGCCCAGCCACTCCAACATCCAGTTCGACAGGTCCCGGTGGTTTCTGACAATATCAGGAGGGGCCTTAATTTGTAACTTCGTCAGTTCCCTGATACACTCCCATACCCTGACCGCATGTGGAAACCACCAGAACCGATGAATCAGTGTTTCATCTCTATCGCATACAACACAGCTGACCCCCGATTTGGTGTTTCTCCTCTGTGATTCGCGCCTTACTGCCAATCCATTCTTAGATAGCCTCCATGCATGAACCTTCACCTTACTGGGAACCTCAGCAGCCCATAAAGCCAGCCACCCTTTGTGGTCATCACATGTAGAAGATGAGCTAGCACGACCGGCCGCCAAGGCTCTCGACTGCCTCTGAAGATGGTACGCTGATTTGACCGAAAAGATCCCGTTTTTGGTGTAATTCCAAGCAAGGTAGTCATTTGTTCCAGCTCGACCTACGGGAATATTTTTAATATCTTCAGCATCCACATCATAGAAACAGTCATGCAATTTTTGAGTGTTCCATCCATTGCCTCCTGGCAGCAATAATTCACTCACTTTACCACATCAGGATTATGGCCCAAAGGCTTTTGTTCACTCGCCCTCGGAATCCAGTTATCCTCCCAAACAGATATATTACTCCCTGAGCCAACACGCCATATGAGTCCCTTTTGGAGCAGCTCCCTATCGTGGGCAATACTCTTCCAGGTGAAAGAAGCCATCTTCGGACACCCTGCATGAAGGAAGTCACCATCCGAGAAATATCTAGATTTCATCACTCGAGCACATAGTGAATCTGGCTTAGTGACCATCCTTCATGCCTGTTTGGCTAGAAGCGCCTGATTAAAATCTTCATAGTCCCTGAAACCCATACCTCCCTTTTTCTTCGGGACACACATCTTCTCCCAACTAATCCAATGCACATTCGTCCTGCCATTAGAGGCGCCCCACCAGAAGCCCGATGAGATCGACGTGAGCTTCTGGCACATAGATTTCGATAGTCTAAAGTAGCCCATGGTATAAGTCGGTACAGCCCGTAGCACAGATTTCACCAACGTCTCTCTACCAGCTTTGGATAAGCCTTGCCCCTTCCATCCGCCCACCTTCCCACATGAACGTTCGGGCAAATTCTTGAAGGCACCATTTTTTGAACACCCTACCACAGTAGGCAGACCGAGGTACTTCTCCGATAGAGCCTCACAAGAAATACCCAACGTATGCTTTAGATCATCTCAGGCCGCCTCTTCACAACCTTTCCAAAAATAAATAGATGATTTCTGAAAGTTTACACGCTGATCCGAACTGATCTCATACTTCTGCAAAATGCTCTTGAGCGCCACCATGCTGTCATGGGTAGCCTGCACGAAGATCACACTATCATCCGCGAAGAGCAAATGAGTAATAGTTGTTCCATCCATTCCAAACCTGACTCCCTGCACCTCCCTCTCTCTCTCTGAGCTTGCCTAAGCAACGCCGAAAATCCTTCCACACAAAAGAGAAACAGGTATGGGGAGAGGGGATCCCCCTGCCGTAAGCCACGGGAAGGGAGAAACATATCAGACATGCCCCCATTCAGTTTGACTGAAAATCTCACCGACTTGACGCATCTCATAACCATTGCAATCCAACCCTGTGAGAAGCCCATTCTTGTCAGCATTTGTTCAAGGAACGACCATTCTACCCTATCATACGCCTTCATCATATCGAGCTTGACTGCGCACAGAGGTTTCTTCCTTCTCCTTGTTTGAATAGCATGGGTGCACTCATATGCAATTAGCATATTGTCCGTGATCAACCGGCCCGGAACAAACGCACTTTGCTCTTCGGAAATGATAACATGCAAGATCTTCTTTAAACGGTTAGCAAGCACCTTTGATGCAATCTTATATAGAACATTGCACAAGCTAATCGGGCGGAACCGTGAAAGTAACTCCGGTGAGTTTACCTTAGGGATCAAAACTAGAACAGTGTCATTAAAATCTTCTGGATAAGGCCGTCCCTCCAAGAAATCTCGGACAGCGCGACAAACAAAAAATTTCAAATCGGGCCAGTGCCTTTGGTAGAAGAGCACCGGCAGCCCATCAGGGCCCGGAGCCTTGGTCGGACCCATTTGGAAGAGGGCCTCTTCAATCTCCAGGTCGGTAAAGGCTGCTGTCAGCCCGCCATTCATTTCAGTTGACACCGAGCTCTCCATAAGATTCAGAATTTCAGCACTATTGCTGGACCCTTGAGAGGTATATAGCGCATGATAAAAGGCCAGTGCCATTTCATGCATACCATCATTTGTTTTGCACCGAGACCCATCCTCTCTTTTCAGCGCGCGAACTGCATTTTTTCGCCTCCTGTGAGACGCTCGATTCTGGAAAAATTTCGTATTTTTATCTTCCATTTAAACCAATCCTGTCGAGAGCGCTGTCGGTACATGATATCCTCTCGCTCATAGATGTCATGAAGCTTCAGCTCGATGTCCTTCACTTCCGGGGACGTGCCAGCCTCCCTCGCCGCAGAGCGCGCCGAGTCCAGCAAGTACCGCAGCCTCCGCAATTCTGCTCGGACTGAAACAAAAGAGTTAAAACTCCAGCGCTGGATATCTATCCTTTGACACATCGTGGAGCCGTCTTCCCGGGACGTCGTAGTAGTGCCCAAACAAATATTGCGAAGAAAGAAGTGGGAAAAGTAAGGAAAAGTCAAGTTTTCTACTGCCCAAATAACTATCGTATTTGTAAATTTTAAATAATTTCAAAAAAAATCTCTGCATAAGTAACGAAAATGCAAGTATATGGTGGGAAGCTTGAAACTAAATATGTTCATTTGTGATCTGTAAAAAAAATATACGTCTCCTGCCAAACTAAGTTTCAACTTAACTCAATGAAGAAAGCAATGAAATGTGTGGCCAGTTGGGTTCAGATGTGCTTCAGTTCATCTAGGCTTTTTCGCGCGCGGGTCTCGTCGTCCAGAGTCGGAAACGGTTTGTTCCCTGCAAACGTTGACGCAGGCACCAAGCAAAAGCAAACGAGGCCACGCAAGGCGGCGTTCGTTTTGTTCGTTTTTTCAAGCTGAATTCGAATCGGGACGGGGCTCCAGTTTTGTTCCGAGTCGATCGAGGCCACGCATGGCAGCGTTCGTTTGCTTCCGTGTATATATTGCCGCTGATCCACCCCATAATGTTTCCTCCCAGTCCACGGCCGTCTCCTCCACCTCTCTCCAGCAACCGAGCGATCATGGCCGTCTGCGGCCGATCTCCTGCCATCCTCGACGCCTGCAACGCGACCGCACGGGGATCAGCGAGCTGCAGCATCCAGGTCTCCAGGACGGCGGAGTACGTGGAGACGGGCATCCTCGGCGGGGGCAGCTTCGGCGTTGTCCTACAGGCGCGCCACCACGTCACCGGCAACACCGTCGCCATCAAGTTCCTCCGCTCCACTGTTCACAGGCCCGCCGACCCCAACCGGCTCCTGGAAGAGGCCCGCGTCCTTGGCGCCTGCGACGGAAACCCTTACGTCGTCGCTTACTATGGCCTCGTCCGCGATCCGGCGACCGCCGACCTCGGCCTCGCCATGGAGTACGTCGGGCCGAGCTTCCACGCTTTCCTGTCCGAGAGGCCGCCGCTCCCGGAGGCCATCGTGCGCTGCTACATGTGGCAGCTCCTCACGGGCGCCAAGATGATGCACCAGCGCGGCATCATCCACCGCGACATCAAGCCAGAGAACATCCTCGTCGGGGAAGGCGGGAAGATCCTCAAGTTCTGCGACCTTGGCCTCGCCGTGTCCCTGGCGACGAAGGAGACGCCGTACGGAGATGTCGGCACGATGCCCTACAAGGCGCCCGAGATGATCCTCGGGAAGCCGAACTACGACGCGCGGGTGGACATGTGGTCGCTCGGCTGCGTCATGGCCGAGATGCTCTCGGCCGAGGATATTCCGGGCCTCGGAGGCGGCAGCGAGGTCAAGCAGCTCTGGGTTATCTTCCGCCGCGTCGGATTTCCGGATGAGACGACATGGCCGGAGCTCGCGTCCCTGCCGCTCGCCCGCATGGTGCCGCGATGGACCCAGGCGCGGCAGCACAGCACGTTAAGGGAGATGTTCCACGAAGAGATGTTGTCCAACGACGGGTTCCAAGTCTTGAAAGGGCTTCTTGAGTGCAACCCCGACAAGCGGCTGACGGCGGCCGCCGCGCTCCAGCTCGCGTGGTTCCACTAGCCAAGAAGAAGAACGTATTGAGATTGAGGGTTCCACTAGCGACGCAGAGGAACGCGAAACTGGTTCACGCCTGAGATCCACACGTTACTGTTCTAGGAAGAACGTGTTGCGGACGCAAGGTCACTCCGATGGCGACGCTGCCGACCAAAAGGTCACTCCGGCGACACCACCAATGAAGGAAGTGAGGCGGATCAACTTCGTCCCACCGGCGATACCCAAGAAGAAGAACGTATACTGAGATTTGAGAGTTCCACTGGCGCTGTAGAGTAGAGGAACGCGAAACTCGTGTAGTGTAGATGTGCTTGAGTGAAGCCATGTACTAGGGATGTCCTTCGAGATGTAAATGATGTAACTCGCTGCACCAAACTACAGAGTAGTTATCTTTCTGCAGATTGTGTGATACTTTCTCCTGTATTACTTTTAATTTGAAATTATCTCCATCCATGTGACATGGCATGTCCGGCTAAATTTTTTTTTTGGAAAGAAATGTCCGGCTAAATGCTAATAGAAGCTTAGAAGATGTCCACAGATTTGTACATGCTGCAGATTTGTACGTCCTGTAAATTGCCCCAAGTTACTATCCACGGTCTTGCTCTTGCATACATTTCATACACTAAAGAAACTGGAGTTTGTTTACTGTAACTACTTTATTTTCAATGCAATTTCCTTGTATATATGTTCCCCGTACAAACATGAAAAGAGAAGTTGAAGTACTACTACATGATTGCCTGTCCTTTTCTTTTCTTTTTGACAAGACATGATTTTCAGAGTCAACAATCGAGTGTCACTGTCAGCATTGCTTCATTTCTGAAGCGGCTTTTGAGTGCAAATATTCTATGGTGGTTCCATCGCCTGCTTCGTATCATCTTTCCTGATTATACTGTGGAAGTTGGGCAGTTTCTTCATGTTTAGGTTGACTCGAATATTCTATCTTCGCAAGTGGCTCGTACAGGCACAAGCCGCACAATGCCTCCGTTCTTATTAGGCCATCGTGCGAATGATTTGATAGGCAACCTTACACACAAAACATGCATGGCGTTCCTGCTTTGAGTACTACATCCAACTCTGAGTTTGTAGTACAGATTTGATGTAATTCTGATAAATAAACAGGAATCCATTTAATTAGTAAAAACAAAAATATGTACTGCTTTTTTGGACTTTCTTTGTTTTATATTTGGATATTAATTGATTAATCCTAACTAAAATATGCTAACCACAAAAATCTGCTAAAAACAACCAAAGTGATCTTGCCGATCATGCCATGTGGGACAGCTCTTAAAATATTTTACTCCTATTACAAATTTATTAATGGGCTACATTTTTTTTATCTCGCCTCTTTTTCCAAAACCATAAAATTTATGTTTTTAATAGAAGACAAAACTTTTTCAAAAAAATAAAATGTTAGAATTTTTTTTCACTCTCTTATATTACTTGACACAAATGATGGTCGATACCCTCAGAGGGACTGTCGTCAATTGTACTATGTTCATTTAGCACGTGAGAATGTACACATAATAACCATAGGCCAACCGCATAAAAAGACGACACGCTAAAACTTGAACACTGGTTGGAAGTGGAAGTGCATCTCGATGGCCAGAGCTCTAGAGAAATTAATAGCGCACCGAGTAAGACAAAAAAAGTTTCTCTTAGTAGAGTGGTCCTATAGAGCAGATGAAGTGGTTATACATTTTGGTCATCCATCACAAGTTCTGATCAAGGATGGTATGCCATCCTCAGCCATTGTCAAGGAGCTCATGAGGTTTGTGTCCCCTGATTCTGCCGGGACGAACCCCGGGCATTGTTTAGGCCATTTTTGAGGTTTTCTTCTCCAAGGAAATGATCTTTTTGTAGACCACGAATGTTGGGGTCTTCTGGTTTGTATAGATGACTCCCCTACCATTATAACAATGCTTTCTGACTCTAACAGTCTTCTAGAGGTCCAGAGGAGGCACTAAGCTCGCCTTATAATGCTTTGCCGCTAGATGTTGCAGGAAGAAAGAATCGATACCGCCAAAGATCTTGGATGTTATGTTCAATTTCGGTAAGGGTGTTGTTGTACGAATTTGTTCTAGTACTTAATTTATGGCCCTTGGCCTTTTCCCAACAAAAAAACAATATACAAGCTTATGTTTCACCCTAAGATTCTATTTTTATGGGTTTCTTTCGAGCTTGATCTTTGCTACTAGACATTTCATAAAATTTAGGGCATGGTTAACACATCAATTTTGTAAACTTTGTTCATTACCCATATTACATGTGATCGGGTTCTTGGATAGTGGACACCATTCTCTTTTTCGTGAAAATGCAATGACATTGTGTTTCATTGCAAAGAAGATTTGAAGTTTTACATAACACCACCAAGTAGGGAGCGTCGCAGAGGCAATGCCCTTGTGCATGAGTTTGGGGGTGGCCAGTCTTGCCGCGAGCCACAAGTCGTGTAGTGTGGCCTCTTCGATGATCCAGTACACCACTCCATGTTGTAGTGTACAAGTCGTTGATATAATTGTTGGAGATATGCCCTAGAGGCAATAATAAATATAGTTATTATTATATCTTTGTGTTTATGATAAATATTTACATTCATGCTATAATAGTATTAACAAGGAAACATTAATACTTGTGTGATTTGTAAACTTAATTTGAAGTCCCTAGTAAAGCCTCTATATAATACTAGCTTGTTGGTTAATAGATGATTGTGGTTTCCCTATCATGAATATTGAGATGTTATTAACAACAAGATAATATCGTTAGGAGAATGATATGGTGGACATACTCCTATAGATAAGCGTAGCATAAAGATCAAGTCATTTTAATAGTTCAATTGCTATATGCTTTCTGATACATAGTAACCTAATTCCTTCGACCATGAGATCATGCATATCACCTTTACCGGATGGATGCTTTGATGACATCAAACACCACACTGTAACTGGGTGGCTATAAAGGTGGCATTGAGTGTTCGGAAAGTATTGGTTGCAACACATGGATCAAGAGTGGGATTTGTCCATCCATATGACGGATAGATATACTCTGGGCCCTCTGGGTGAAATGTCATCCAATTAGCTTACAAGCATGTGACTGGCTCACAAGGGATCACATATCACGGGAACGAGAAAAGAGTACTTATCGGTAACGAGGTTGAACTAGGTATGCAGAGATACCGACGATCATGACCTCGGATAAGTAAACTATCGTGAGACAAAGGGAAATTGGCATCGTATGTAAGTGGTTCATTCGATCGCAAAGTAATCGTAGAAATATGTGGGAGCCATATGAATTTCCAGATTCCTCTATTGGTTATTGATCGGAGAAGTGTCTCGATCATGTCCGCATAATTCACGAACCGTAGGGAGACACACTTAAGGATTCGACGTTGTTTGAGTAGTTATGGAATGATGAGAAAGAGTCTGAATGTTGTTCGGAGTCTCGAATGGGGTTCGGGATATCACGAGGAGATCCGGAATGGTCCGGAGAATAAGATTCATATAAGGAAAGTCCCGTTTCGGAGTTGGAGAATGGTTCCGGTGTTTTCATCGGGAATGTTCTAGAAGGTTCCGGAATGTCCGGCACTTCGGAGGGGAAGGGTACATGAATGTGTTATATCAAGTTGATATGATTGCATCATGTACTAAGTGTCATCGCTGAACAAAATAGAGGATTAATTCAAATCCTTGTTTGAAAAGTCAAACTCCTAGTTTGAAAGTCAAACGGCTATTTTTGGGAAGTGGAAAAGGAGGAGGAAACCGAGTTGGGGAGGAGTCCCTCCTCCCCACCGTCGGCGCACCAACAAGCCGAGTTGGGGAGGGACTCCCTTCCCTCCCCTTGGCCGGCCGGCCCCTCCACCTATATAAGGAGGGGCAGGGCTCCCTCCTAGACACACAAGATCCTCTCCTCCAAACCCTAGGGAAAACCGCCGCCGCCTAGCAACCCTAGCCGCCGGCCTAGCCCCCTCCTCGGTGTGTCTAAACCCTAGATCGTCGAGGGACTCTCTCATACTCCACCATACTCGCTCCGGCTTAAGGCGAAGCCCTGCGAGATCTCCCCTCTACTTCCGGTACCACGCCGTTGTGCTGCCGGAATCACGAGGAGAGTGCTACAACCTCCACGCTCTTTGAAACAAGGGAGAGGTCTTCATCGAAATTTAACGTGACCGTGTGGCATCCCGCAAAACCACTACTAGAAAATCGCGTTGAATTTGTGCATTGCATCATCATCATCATGCATTGTTTGCCAAAACTATTTTCGAAAACCCCGTTTTGTTTTCCAAACGCCCCATCTCTATTCAAATGTCAAACACCGGGTCTCCGGAATAATTTTGTTTTGTTGCTATCGGGTTGCAAACGGCCCAATTAAACTAAATAAAAGTTTTGTTTAATTTGTTAGGGGCAGTCGAATGGGCCGATTTAGCCCGAACGACCGCCCCAGATATAAATCGGTCCAAAACTGCCCGCCCATCTAAATCCTAAGTCTACCCAGGAATCTACCCTATCCACCCTCCACCTCACTCCCCCCAATCACATCTCTCCACCTCACCTCTTCCCTTCCCCCTGGCCAATCAAGTGTTGCCACATCCCCCACTCTCTCTCCTCTTCCTCTCCTCTCCCACCAAACACAACATGCCACACACACCCACACACCCTCACCCCACACGCACAACCCCCACCGACCGTGGGCTCTCCGTCCCCGACCCACGTGTCAGCCCCAACCGCCTGGCCATTCCCCACCTCCCCACGCGTGTCCGCCTGCCTGGCCCACGACTGCGCCTGCCCCCACCACTGCCATGAGGCTGCTCCCCTCTGTTCTTCTTCCCCGCAGACCCATCCTCGCCACCGCCCCAAGACGCAACCCACCTCCGCCTCCCCGCCTCGCTCGCTCCCTTACCCACCAGCCCCGCCGTGCTCCACCCTCTTCCCAGCGGCGCCGCCCACCGCGACCCTCGATCCTCCGCTGCCAGCGCCCGACGCCCGCCTTCCACTTCCGCCTCGCGGCCCCAACCCCGTGCCTTCCCGACCCTGCAGCCGACGGCGTCCCCACCGCCGAGCCCGCGGCGCCCGCCTCCGTCCAGACGAGCCCGCCGGTCCGCTTCCTCCGCGAGCCGCCTCCCCGTCGGCCCCGCTCGACCCCGACCCCAAGCGCCTCCTCCACCAACCGCCGCCTCCTTCATCTCCGGCCGCCAAGGCCCTCGACGCTTCTTCGCCAGCGCGCCGCCCGGCTCGTTGCCCGCGCCGCCGCCGTCGGCTTTCACGCTCGCCTGCTGCCCGGCGACCAGCTCCACCGGCGCCAGCCCGCCTCTGCGGACCACGCCTCCTCCGTCAATCGCCCGCCTCGCCGCCGCGCGCCCGCCGCTGCCCGGCCAAGAGTTCTCCACCGGCCGCGTCCGCCGCCACCTGGGCGCGACCGCCCCCAAGCCCCGTCTCTGCCCCGCGCAGCAGCCTCGCCTCGCTGGCCCGTCTGCCATCGCCCGGCGGGCCCCTCTGCGAACACGTCCCCGAGCTTCCCCGAACGCCACCTCGAGTCCTTCCTGCCGCCCGCGAGTCCCACCAGCGTCAAGCCCCGACGCCGATCCAAGAACGATGCGGTGTTCAAGACCGAACCAAACTCGGGAACCTCAAGACCTCGCCACTCGGCGTTCGCCAAGATCGCCCGTCGACAACGGAACCAAGACCGAACCCGATGGTTTTGATGGGCCATCCACAAGATCTACAATGGGACGCCATGATGGGACCCGGACCAAGACCACGTGCGTGACAAGAGCTCCTTCCCGGATGCGGTACTCGAGAACACGGACGGCAAGGACACCGACGCAGAACGCCAAGTTCTTCACCCCGGACACCGAGACCCTGAACGACAAGCTCTCCTTCCCGGATCCGAACCCTGGCACCAGACCAGTTCGCCTTCAACCTCGAGTTCTCCTACACGGATACCCCGAGTTCTTCAACGAGGACGCCAGGACCGTCGACATGACCCAAGTCCCGCACCCGGATGCGCCAAGACCTACCCCGATGCAGAGAACGCTTCCGCCGAACCCCGAATCCCAGATCCGTCGAACCCTAGACCCTGGACCCCGAGACCGACCCCGGAACCCCAAGATCGTCGAGCCCCCTCTAATGTGTGAACCCTTCCCGAAACCCTATTTTATAACATAATAACAACTGTGCACATTAAATTGTCATCTCGCATGCATATCATGTGGTATGGGGGCCTTTTGCCGATTCACCTAATAAATAAATATGGGTCCCATATGCGGGCAAATCTAGCCTTATATTGGCCTCATTTAAATTTGTGTAGCGAACCGGTAACTCTTTTTGCCTTGTTAAACAACATTTAAACTGCGGGGGTTTTAAATAACATGAACCACCTAATTAATTGTCGGGACCCCCGGTTCCACTTAATTTGACCTAATTGCATCGCATCTTTGCCATGCCATGCATCATACATGCATCATGCCGATCTTTTGCCTTAGTATTAAATATTGCATCCGGTGTTCCTTCTAGTGTTTTGCTTCTTCGCGGATAAGGCCGTTGAGTTGATGTGAGCTTCGCCCGATCTTCGGATGAACCTTTCGACAATGTTTTCAGGCGAGCATCTCCCCCTTTCTACCTATCTTAATTTTATAGTCTTTATTCCCTCCTGTTGATCTATTGCTATCTGTGTTGCGATGCTCTAGTTTTCGTACCCTTTGATATCCCCTGCAGCCGTATATTGCCTTGGACACACCCTATTACCTGTTGTTTGGTAGCTAGTTGGACTTGCGTGTCGTAGTCGCTTGCTCAAGTGTTGTCGCGTGTTGTCAATGCCACAGTTGTTGATGTATCGCCGCATGTTGATGTTGGAGATGATTCTAGTTTTACTTATCGTCACTTTACTTTCTGTTTAACAACTAAAATTGAATAAGCAGAGGCATCGGTGGGTGATAGATAATATTTGGTTTCCGAACGCCCACTTGTGTCCCGTAAGACCCCGAGTACTTGATACCTGTTCCTTGATTTTGCGCGCTATCCACATCCGGGAGGTATATGGGACCCCCCTGAGCCAGAGCTTGATTCATTCTTATTTCTTGGGGCCACAAACTAGTTTGAGGTTTTATTTACGATCCTGTACTTATGCCATGCTTTACTGCTTTATTTACGATTGTGCGAGGTACTGCACACTGTACTGTTTTGGATCGGGACACGTTTACGCGGTGTCGACAAGCCCCGTTTGGGGTTCCCAGTCGCTCACAGCCGTCTACCCAGACCTTGAGGCCGTCTCGGAGCTTGCCTACTGCTATGGATTCTACTTAAGGTGGCCCCAAATATTTCTGAATCTGTGATTGTTCACGTGAAAGCCTCGTTGGGTTTTGATTTGGTTTTTCCGAGGTTGATCGAGCGTGTGTTGCTATTGGTGCACCCCGGCCGGGTAAATCTTTCTGAAAGCCGTGTCCGCGGTTATGGACGACTTGGAGCACAGTATCTCGATCATAGACAAGCATAACTAAAGTTTACTGCTATAAATTTGACTTATAATGACTAGTAATCAGCTTCACTATAATGGAATGGCTAATTAATACTGCCCACAATTGCTTGTTGGTTGTCGCTTGCGACAAATGTATTTGACTAGTAAGTATTGCAACTACAACGGAATGGCTGAATAAAAGTACCAACAACTTTGGGTTTTATGGGATATCTCATGCTATTCATATCTGATTAGTAATCGCTGCAACTATAACGGAATGATTAACTAAAAGTGCCCACTGTTTTATTTCTCAGGATGAATATCTAAACCTGACTAGTAAAGGGCCACAACTACAACTGAATAAATAAAACTGCCAACTGTGTGAGTTCCTCGGTTGACTTCCTCGTTTGGTCTCGAGGGGGAAACACCAGGATGGGTTTGTTTGGTGTTAGCTTCAGGTTGGATCCGGTTAGGTCCTTCTCACCCCTCTCTGATAACCGCCAGTTGATTTGAGTCTCTATAGGTTGTTTAGTGCATGCTGCCGCTGCCGCTCAGTCCACCATACCTATGTAGGCGAGGACCGCCGAATTCTAGCCTCGCCGTGTACTGGCCTCAGTACTGACGCTCCTCTTTTTCCTCTGCCTTTGTCGGCACCCCTTTTGTTTAAGCAGGTTTTGAGATCGACGCCGTTAGCAGGGTTACCCTTCCGGCTTGGCCTGGGCAGGGTTATGGACGCCATTGGTTATTCTTCAGGGCTCTTAGCCCCATTTGCTTCTTGTCCGTAGTCGGACGCTCTACCGTTTTCAAGGTGATTTGGATCTTGTACATTATATCTGTATTCTTGACTCTCTGAGTCGCTGTTTTATATATCTGTTCTGTGGGTCCCATCGAGGACTGTTGTGTAATGTATTACTTCGTTTTCCACCCGCACGAAAGTGCCTGGTGGGCACCTTTGAATCGTTTCTATGCGGGTTTGGTGAATTTTGCCCAAACTTGCATAGGTCCGATTCTGAGGGTGTTACAGAGTGGTATCAGAGCTCAGCAGTTGCGATACCCCACAAGTCCAGCCTGTAGGATAACCTAGCTAACGGCCGAAGTAGAGTGTCAAAACTATTTTGCAAAATCGGTTGGATAGTTCTGACTAGGTCTGATTTTACTCCTTACCCCCTGCTGTTCTCCTCTTACCTCGACGTGTTTTGAATCTGCTCTCTTCTCTCTCTTCGAGTCCAGGAATTCTCGTGGTTGGGTTTCCGTCGTACCTTCAGGGTTTCGCTTCTCCCTTTTTGTAACGGAGGTGCTACGATCATCAATCTGTAACTTGTCGGTTGTACCCTTCATCCGATCTTTTGTTCTTGAGCTCTTATCCATATGTGTTCCTTGCCGGATATCAGTGTCGTTGAAAAACATATGAGAAGGACGAGCTTTGGTGAAATTGGAGTATACCTTGAGCATGTGTTGTTCATGCCAATGGAACCACCGCGGAACCTAATCAGTGTGTCTTTCATACGATTTCTGCTGGCATCATATCTTTGTTCCGGATACCGCCTATGAAGATCTTCAGTCTAATTCCGAGAGTTGGTTGAAAAATCCGTCTATTCGCGTGCAGAGTAATGGTTTGACTGCGGGATGGAGTAGCTACCCTACCGCTGCTCTTATCATTCGCTCTGGTACATCGAATCAGTGGATCCAGCAATTGACTCCGTCCACGGAAGTTAGGGGTGGCTTTATTTGCGATATCTCTACCTTCGAACTTTTGTTTCCGGAGTGCTCTCGCGACGGTCAGGAACAACGACCCTTTGTTGGTGGTGTCGCCGATTCCCAGATGAAGAAGAAACCCTCGTTAGTGGTGTCGCGAGGATCTACACGAAGCGAGAAGACGAGGATCGCCGACCTTCCTTCCGGTACCAGGAGGCGGATCTCGAGGGCGAGATCCATTGTTAGTGGTGTCGAATTGTGGCATCCCGCAAAACCACTACTAGAAAATCGCGTTGAATTTGTGCATTGCATCATCATCATCATGCATTGTTTGCCAAAACTATTTTCGAAAACCCCGTTTTGTTTTCCAAACGCCCCATCTCTATTCAAATGTCAAACACCGGGTCTCCGGAATAATTTTGTTTTGTTGCTATCGGGTTGCAAACGGCCCAATTAAACTAAATAAAAGTTTTGTTTAATTTGTTAGGGGCAGTCGAATGGGCCGATTTAGCCGAACGACTTCCCAGATATAAATCGGTCCAAAACTGCCGCCCATCTAAATCCTAAGTCTACCGTGAATCTACCCTATCCACCCTCCACCTCACTCCCCCAATCACATCTCTCCACCTCACCTCTTCCCTTCCCCGCCAATCAAGTGTTGCCACATCCCCACTCTCTCTCTCCTCTTCCTCTCTCCCACCAAACACAACAACCCACACACACCCACACACTCCTCACACGCACAACCCCACCGTGGGCCCTCCGTCCCTGGACCCACGTGTCAGCCCCAACCGCCTGGCCATTCCCCACCTCCCCACGCGTGTCCCTTTGCCTGGGCCCACGACCGCGCCGCCCGACTCCACCCGCCATGAGGCTCCTCTCCTGCTTCTTCCCGCAAGACCCATCCTCGCCACCACAGACGCAACCCACCTCCGCCTCACCGCCTCGCTCGCTCCCTTACCCACCAGCCCCGGCCGCCCGTGCTCCACTCTTCCTCGCAGAAGCGCCGCCAGCGACCACTGCCGATCCTCAGCAACCCGCCAGCGGCAGCGCCCGCCTCTTCCACCTCGCCTCGCAGCGGCCCCAACCCCTGCCTTCCCCGACCCAGCCCGACGCGGCCCCCACCGAGCCAAGGCGCCCGCCTCCGTGCACGAGCCCGCGGCTTCCTCCTGCTTCCTCCCGTCGGCCGCCTCCTCGACCCCGACCCCAGCGCCTCCTCCACCAACCGCCGCGCCGCCTCCTTCATCTCCGGCCGCCGCTCCCCTCAAGCCCCGCCGCCCGACCACGCTGGCCGCCGTCGCCACTCTGGCGACCCTCCACCGGCGCCAGGCCCCGCCTCGCGGACCACGCCTCCAAGCATCGCCGACCGCTGCCGCGCGGCCGCCCGCTGGCCGGCAGGTTCCCTCCACTGCCGGCCCGCGCCACTGGGCGCGACCGCTAAGCCCGTCTGCGCCCGCTTTCGCCATTGCCTGCTCGCCATCGCCGCGGGCCCTCTGCGAACACGTCCCGAGCTTCCCCGAACGCCACTCGAGTCCTTCCGCCGCCCATGAGTCCCACCAGCGTCCCCGACGCCTCGATCCGAAGAACGGTGTTCAAGACCGAACCAAACTCGGGAACCTCAAGACTTCGCCACTCGGCGTTCGCCAAGATCGCCGTCGACAACGGAACCAAGACCGAACCCGATGGTTTTGATGGGCCATCCACAAGATCTACAATGGGACGCCATGATCGGACCCGGACCAAGACCACGTGCGTGACAAGAGCTCCTTCCGGATGCGGTACTCGAGAACACGGACGGCAAGGACACCGACGCAGAACGCCAAGTTCTTCACCCGACACCGAGACCGAACGACAAGCTCTCCTTCCGGATCCGAACCACGGCACTGCAGTTCGCCTTCAACCTCGAGTTCTCCTACACGGATACCCGAGTTCTTCAACGAGGACGCCAGACCGTCGACATGACCCAAGTCCGCACCCGGATGCGCCAAGACCTACCCGATGCAGAACGCTTCCACGAACCCGAATCCCAGATCCGCTGAACCTAGACCCTGGACCCCGAGACCGACCCCGGAACCCTAACAAGATCGTCGAGACCCTAATGTGTGAACCCTTCCCGAAACCCTATTTTATAACATAATAACAACTGTGCACATTAAATTGTCATCTCGCATGCATATCATGTGGTATGGGGGCCTTTTGCCGATTCACCTAATAAATAAATATGGGTCCCATATGCGGGCAAATCTAGCCTTATATTGGCCTCATTTAAATTTGTGTAGCGAACCGGTAACTCTTTTTGCCTTGTTAAACAACATTTAAACTGCGGGGGTTTTAAATAACATGAACCACCTAATTAATTGTCGGGACCCCCGGTTCCACTTAATTTGACCTAATTGCATCGCATCTTTGCCATGCCATGCATCATACATGCATCATGCCGATCTTTTGCCTTAGTATTAAATATTGCATCCGGTGTTCCTTCTAGTGTTTTGCTTCTTCGCGGATAAGGCCGTTGAGTTGATGTGAGCTTCGCCCGATCTTCGGATGAACCTTTCGACAATGTTTTCAGGCGAGCATCTCCCCCTTTCTACCTATCTTAATTTTATAGTCTTTATTCCTCCTGTTGATCTATTGCTATCCGTGTTGCGATGCTCTAGTTTTCGTACCCTTTGATATCCCCTGCACCGATATTGCCTTGGACACACCCTATTACCTGTTGTTTGGTAGCTAGTTGGACTTATGCGTGAAGTCGCTTGCTCAAGTGTTGTCGCGTGTTGTCAATGCCAGCTTGTTGATGTATCGCCGCATGTTGATGTTGGAGATGATTCTAGTTTTACTTATCGTCACTTTACTTTCTGCTTAACAACTAAAATTGAATAAGCGAGGCATCGGTGGGTGATAGATAATATTTGGTTTCAACGCCCACTTGTGTCCCGTAAGACCCCGAGTACTTGATACTGTTCCTTGATTTTGCGCTATCCACATCCGGAGGTATATGGGACCCCGAGCCGAGCTTGATTCATTCTTATTTCTTGGGGCCACAAACTAGTTTGAGGTTTTATTTACGATCCTGTACTTATGCCATGCTTTTATCGCTTTATTTACAGCGAGGTACTGCACATCGCATCTGCTTTTGGATCGGGACACGCTTACGCGGTGTCGACAAGCCCGTTTGGGGTTCCGCTCACAGCCTACCTGCACCTTGAGGCCGTCTCGGAGCTTGCCTACTCCGTTGCGGATTCTACTTAAGGGTGGCCCCTGAAATATTTCTGAATCTGTGATTGTTCACGTGAAAGCCTCGTTGGGTTTTGATTTGGTTTTTCCGAGGTTGATCGGCGTGTGTTGCTATTGGTGCACCCGGCCGGTAAAACTTTCAAAGCCGTGTCCGGTTATGGACGACTTGGAGCATGATTCTCGATCATAGACAAGCATAACTAAAGTTTACTGCTATAAATTTGACTTATAATGACTAGTAATCAGCTTCACTATAATGGAATGGCTAATTAATACTGCCCACAATTGCTTGTTGGTTGTCGCTTGCGACAAATGTATTTGACTAGTAAGTATTGCAACTACAACGGAATGGCTGAATAAAAGTACCAACAACTGCTGGGTTTTATGGGATATCTCATGCTATTCATATCTGATTAGTAATTGCTGCAACTATAACGGAATGATTAACTAAAAGTGCCCACTGTTTTCTTTCTCAGGATGAATATCTAAACCTGACTAGTAAAGGGCCACAACTACAACTGAATAAATAAAACTGCCAACTGTGTGAGTTCCTCGGTTGACTTCCTCGTTTGGTCTCGAGGGGGAAACACCAGGATGGGTTTGTTTGGTGTTAGCTTCAGGTTGGATCCGGTTAGGTCCTTCTCACCCCTCTCTGATAACCGCCAGTTGATTCGAGTCTCTATAGGTTGTTTAGTGCATGCTGCCGCTGCCGCTCAGTCCACCATACCTATGTAGGCGAGGACCGCCGAATTCTAGCCTCGCCGTGTACTGGCCTCAGTACTGACGCTCCTTCTTTTTCCTCTGCCCTTTGTCGGCACCCCTTTTGTTTAAGCAGGTTTTGAGATCGACGCCGTTAGCAGGGTTACCCTTCCGGCTTGGCCTGGGCAGGGTTATGGACGCCATTGGTTATTCTTCAGGGCTCTTAGCCCCATTTGCTTCTTGTCCGTAGTCGGACGCTCTACCGCTTTCAAGGTGATTTGGATCTTGTACATTATATCTGTATTCTTGACTCTTTGAGTCGCTGTTATATATATCTGTTCTGTGGGTCCCATCGAGGACTGTTGTGTAATGTATTACGCTTTCCACCATACGAAAGTGCTCGGAGCACCTTTGAATCGTTTCTATGCGGGTTTGGTGAATTTTGCCCAAACTTGCATAGGCCCGATTCTGAGGGTGTTACAGACCGACTGCGGGAGCGCTGCCGGAACGCAGCGCCGGAAGGATCGTCTACGCGATCTTGAGATTGGGAAGAGTACGACCACATCACCCACGAGAATCCGCTCTCGTTAAATACTTTGGAATCTTCGAGGGTGAGTTATTCTATCGACTCATTGCTACAATCTAGTAGATAGATCTTGGCTTGTTTGTTTGTATGCGGTAGAAAATTTTGTTTTCCATGCTACGAAACCCTACAGTGGTATCAGAGCCGTGTATATATGTAGATCTGTTGCACGAGTAGAACACAATGGTCATTGTGGGCGTTGATGCTTTTATTGTCGATTGCTTCTTGTGTACTTTGCATCTTGCGATATGTTGGGATGAAGCGGCCCGGGCTAACCTTACATGACATCGTTCATGAGACTTGCTCCACGCTTGACATGCAACTTGTATTGCATAAGTGGCTTTGCGGGTGCCTGTTTCTCCTAGCATAGTTAAGATACAATTTACAACGGGTGATTAACAATACTAGTATCAATGTTGTGGTTCATGTTCGTAAGTTAGAACGACACTTATTGAAAGCCCCAAACCACGTAAAATATGCAAAGAAAGTAGAGGCGTCTAACTTTGTTTTGCAGGGGTGTGCTGTGATGTGATATGGCCATGATTGTGATTATATTTGATGTATGCAATGTTCCTTATTGTAAGTTGGCAACCGGCAGGAGCCATATGGTTGTCTTTAATTTCTATTACGACCCGCGTGTCTATTCAAAGTAGTTGTAATAGTTGAAGCTGGTGGACGACAACCATGGAGAAGCGTCATTGACCTTGATTCAATGCCGGTCATGATGGAGATCATGTTCGTGCTAGAAGATGGAGATCAGAAGCACAAAGAAGAAAGGCCATATCATATCACATATTATGAATTGCATGTGATGTTAATCCTTTATGCATCTTGTATTGCTTAGTAGATGACGGTAGCATTATAAGATGATCCCTCATGCACATAAATTTCAAATCATAAAGTGTTCACCCTTAGTTAGCACCGTTGCTAAAGCTTGTTGTTTCGAAGCACCACGTGATGATCGGGTGTGTTAGATTCCGCAAGTGTATACAACGTGAGCAAGCCAGATTTGCTCATGCGGAAACTAAGGTTTGATCTTGACGAGCCTAGCATGTACAGACATGGTCTCGGAACACGGATCACCGAAAGGTAAAGCATGAATCATATAGTAGATATGATGAACATGTCGATTGTTCGCCATTGAAACTATATCAACTCTCGTGATGATCGGTGTTGATGTGGTGGATTTGGTTCGTGTGATCACTAAAACAATGTGAGGGATATTGTTTTGAGTGGGAGTTCCCAGTCCACGGCCGTCTCCTCCACCTCTCTCCAGCAACCGAGCGAGCATGGCCGTCTGTGCACGATCTCCAGCCGTCCTCGACGCCTGCAACGCGACCGCACGGGGATCAGCGAGCTGCAGCATCCAGGTCTCCAGGACGGCGGAGTACGTGGAGACGGGCATCCTCGGCGGGGGCAGCTTCGGCGTTGTCCTATAGGCGCGCCACCGCGTCACCGGCAACACCGTCACCATCAAGTTCCTCCGCTCCACTGTTCACAGGCCCGCCGACCCCAACCGGCTCCTGGAAGATGCCCGCTTCCTTGGCGCCTGCGACGGAAACCCTTACGTCGTCGCTTACTATGGCCTCGTCCGCGATCCGGCGACCGCCGACCTCGGCCTCGCCATGGAGTACGTCGGGCCGAGCCTCCACGCTTTCCTGTCCGAGAGGCCGCCGCTCCCGGAGGCCATCGTGCGCGTCTACATGCGGCAGCTCCTCACGGGCGCCAAGATGATGCACCAGCGCGGCATCATCCACCGCGACATCAAGCCAGAGAACATCCTCGTCGGAGAAGGCGGGAAGATCCTCAAGTTCTGCGACCTTGGCCTCGCCGTGTCCCTGGCGACGAAGGAGACGCCGTACGGAGATGTCGGCACGATGCCTTACAAGGCACCCGAGATGATACTGGGGGAGCCGAACTACGACGCGCGGGTGGACACATGGTCGCTCGGGTGCGTCATGGCCGAGATGCTCACCGGCCAGAGGATGTTCCCGGGCCTCGGAGACGACGACGAGGTCAAGCAGCTCTGGGTTATCTTCCGCCGGGTCGGATTTCCGGATAAGACGACATGGCCGGAGCTCGCGTCCCTGCCGCTCGCTGGCATGGTGCCGCGATGGACCCAGGCTCGGCAGCAGCACAATACGCTAAGGGAGATGTTTCATGAAGAGATGTTGTCCAACGAGGGGTTCCAAATCTTGAAAGGGCTTCTTGAGTGCAACCCCGACAAGCGGCTGACGGCGGCCGCCGCGCTCCAACTCCCGTGGTTCACGCCTGAGATTGACATGTCATCGGTCTAGAAAGAACATGCTGCAGACCTAGATCGCTCCAACGGCGACGCCGCGGAAGAAGAACATGTTGCAGATCAAGATCATCCCTCTGGGTGACACCAAAGAAGAAGAGCGTACTGAGAGTTCTGGTGCCGATGTAGAGGAACGCGCGCGCAACTGGTGTAAATGTGCTTCAGTGAAGCCATGTAGCTAGAAGATGTCCTTCGAGATGTGAATGATGTAGCGCTGCAGTAGAGATAGAGTAGTTATCTTTCTGCAGATTGTGTGAAAACGTTGTGCTGTGTATTACTCTTAATTTGAAATTGTCTCCATTCAATGTCCAAGTAAATGCTACAAGATGTCCATAGATTTGTGCATGCTGTAAATTGCCTCAAGTTACTATGGCCGGTCTTGCTCTTGCATCCATTTCATGCACTTAAGAAACTGGAGTTTGTTTACTGTAACTATTTTATTTGTAATGCAATTTCCTTGTATGTTCCCTATGCAAGAAAACATGAAAATAGAAGTTGAAGTACTACGTGATTGCCTGTCCTTTTGTTTTCTTTTTGACAAGTCATGATTTTCAGAATGAACCGTAACAACTTAACAACCAGTGTCAGTGTCAGCACTGCTTCAGTTCCGTCGCCTTCGTTTCATCTGTCCTGATTATACTGTGGATGTTGGGCTGTTTCTTCATGTTTAGTTTGACTCGAATACTCTATCTTAGCGAGTGGCTCGTACAGACACAACCGCACATTGCCTCTGTTCTTACTAGGCCATCGTGCGAATGGTTTGATAGGCAACCTTACACACAAAACATGGCGTAAGTTTGCCTTACACACAAACCTTACACACAAAACATGGCCATCGTGTGAATGGTTTGATAGGCCATGGTGCGAATGGTTTAAAAGGGCTCCTCGAGTGCAACCCTGAAAAGCGGCTGACGGCCACCGCCGCGCTCCAGCTCCCGTGGTTCCACTAGCCAAGAAGAAGAACTTATTGAGATTAAGAGTTCCACTAGAGATTAAGAGATGTGCTTGAGTGAAGCCATGTACTGTAGATTCTAGAAGATGTCCTTCGAGATGTAAATGATGCAACTCCCTGCAGAGAACTAGAGAGTAGTTACCTTTCTGCGGATTGTGTAAACGTTGTCCTGTACTACTCTAAATTTGAAATTATCTCCATCCATGTCCGACCAAGCTTACTGTAAATTTGAAATTTGTACATGCTGTAAATTGCCCCAAGTTACTATTGACGGTCTTGCTCTTGCATCCATTTCATGCACTGAAGAAACTGGAGTTTGTTTACTGTAACTACTTTATGAGTAATGGAATTTCCATATGCAAGAAAACATGAAAAGAGAAGTTGAATTACCACATGATTGCTTGTCCTTTTGTTTTCTTTTTGACAAGACAAGATTATCAGAGTCAACCATAACAACAACTAATGTCAGTGTCAGAAATGCTTCATTTCTGAACCGACTTTTGTGTGCAGATATCCATCTCTCGGGTAGTTCTGTCATGTGAGTAGACTCGAATACTCTATCTTCGCCGGTGCCACGTATAGATACACAACCGCACAATGCTTCTGTTCTTACTAGCCCATCGTGCGTGGTTTGATAGGCAACCTAGCTTACACATAGAACATGGCGTTTTTGGCTTTGATCACCACATCCAACTCTGAGTTTGTAGTTCAAATTCTACGTAATTCTGATAAATAGACAGTAATCCATTTAAATCGTAAGAAATATGTACTGCATTTTTTGGATTTTCTTTGCTTTCTATTTCGAGAATTTTACTGTACCCTTGTACTCTTCTATTTGGATATTAATTAATTAATTATTTCTAACTAAATATGCTAACTATAAAAATCCGCTAAAAATAATCAAAGTGACCTTGCCGATCATGCCATGTGGGGCGACTCCTCAAATTATTTTACTCCTATTACAAACTTACTGGGTTAATTTTTTTACTTCCCCTCTTTTTCCAAAACATAAACTCTATGTTATTAATAGAAGGTAAAACTTTTTCAAAACAATTGAATATTAGAAAACGATTTCTATCTCTTATACTCCCTCAGTTTGGAAATATAAGACGTTTTAGGTTTGTGAATGAGATGTATCTAGACACCTTTTAGTGTCTAGATTTATGTGAACCTATACACTAGAAGGTGTCTAGATACATCTCTTTCATAAACCTAG
Organism: Avena longiglumis; assembly: GCA_030063025.1. Lineage (NCBI taxonomy): Eukaryota > Viridiplantae > Streptophyta > Magnoliopsida > Poales > Poaceae > Avena > Avena longiglumis. The sequence continues at coordinate 520,418,298 of CP125975.1, forward strand.
AACGTCTTATATTTCTAAACGGAGGGAGTATTACTTGACACGAATGATGGCTGATACCCTTAGAGCTCAAGGGACTGTCGTGGATTGTACTATGTTGATTTAGCACGTTAGAATGTACACATAATTGCCACCGGCCAACTGCATAGAGAGACAGTCACACTAAAACTTGACCACATGTTGGAAGTGGAAGTGCATCTGAACATCTCAATGGAAGCTAATGGCGCACCAGCCAAAAAAAGATCTCTTTAGACCGAATGTACTTAGGAGACAAAATTTAGACCTAATACACAAAAAATAAAAGGATCAAAATTCCTTCGCTCCCAAACATGTCTTTAAGATTTATTTTGTTCATACCACACGGAAGCTAACAGAGCGGCACATAAGCATATAAGAGTAACTCGAATATCTAAACCCTAGCCGTTCCTCCTGTCCTCCATCTCCATTTGCTAATCGAGGTCCCCATGTTCTATGTTTGTTTCTCCGATAGCGGGAAGGGGTGGGGAGCTCAGACCTGCGCTCGGTGCTACGGTTAGGTCTATAAAGTTAGTGTTTGGTCGATCGGTAACGACATTTTGGTGGCTATGGCGACGATGTACAGAACAAGAATAAGGTTTCCTCATCTCCTCGTCCACCTTGTTGACGACGATCTCATCAGTGGCATGAGGATGTCGGGGAATCGTCTAGTCGCTCCCACCTAGAATGGTGTGAATCGTCTAGTCGCTTTCTCTTGGAGTGGTGAATCTAGTTTTGTCAACGTGTGTTGCAGCTTTCTCTTAGTGCAGTTGTCCAGTGGAGCGAATGATGTGGTTATAGTTATACGTATTAGTCATCTGACTCCGGTTCTGATCGACGATGGTAGGCCAACCATGGCCTTTGTCAGGGAGCGTGTGAGATTTGTGTTCCTCGATTCTGTCCAGACGAACTCCGAGTATCGTTCAGGTCATTTTATAGATTTTGTTATCCGGGGCAACAATTTTTTTTTGCATACCACGAATGTTGAGGTCTTCTGTCTTGTATAGGCGACTCTCTACCATTACAACAATACTATCTTGGCTCTAGTAATCCTCCGGAGGTCCAGAGGCGGCACTGAGCTCGCCTCACAATGCACCACGACATGATGCAGCACGAAGAAAGAATCGATACCCCGTGATCTTGGATATGCTATGTTCAATTTCGATAAGGGTGTTCTTCTAAGGATTTGTTCTACTTAAATATATGGCCCTTAGCCATTTCCCAACGAAAAACCATACACATGCTTATGTTTCACCCTAAGCTTTGCAACCCTACTCGCCGTCCAGGTTATTTCTTTTCTCCTTTTATTTGCGTGTTACGGTGATTCTATGCTTTTGATAGGTTTCTATCGAGCTAGATCTTTGTTACTCCTTCCGTCTCGAATTAGATGTTAGAAATTTGCCTAGATTCGCATGTATCTAGCCACATTTTAGTGTATAGATAAATGCGAATTTAGACAAATAATGCCCAATATCTAATTCGAGAGGGAGGGAATACTAGACAATTTGGAAAATTTAGGATAAGATTAAAATATCAAGTTTGTAAACTTGTTCGGCACTCGTATTATGTGTGATGCACACTAGGAGTCTGGACCTTATCCCCTTCCCCGCTACAGTGCCAAAGGGCGATTCTTTGGATCCCACCACTCGAACCACCTCACTGTCGATGATTCGCCGGTTTCCCCTCCCTCCGGCGGCCGCTCCGGCGGCGGGAGGGTGGGGAAACCACGGATCTCCTCGTATATATAGCGTAAGGTCGGGCTGGTCTCCAGCCAGCGGCGTTGTGGAGTGGCGGCGCGCTCGGAGTGGATTTTTGAGGCGGAGATTGGCCTCTCTCATGGCGGGTCTCCATGGAGCTCAGCTGCGGATCTTCTGCCTTGTCCATGCTTGCAGGTCTACGGAGCTGCTGCGTGTGGTGTTCCCTCGCCGGAGTCTGTGGAGCGGCGGATCCGGGTATGTGTTGAATCTGAAGAAGCTGCCGGTATTGAGCAAGGCGACGGCGGTTGGCGGCGGAGGATGGAGGCTCTCCGAGTTCGAGGTCCGACGACTTCCCGTCCGCAGAGGGACTGCTCCTGATCCAAGGCCCGTGGGGAGTAGCAGCGGCGGCGCGCCATCGACACGTCGTCGTCGTCGTCGACACCATCAAGATCTAGAAGGGTTTTTGTGTAATTTATATTTATTTCTGGATCCTTCTGTAACGAATTTTTCTATAATATAAGCAGCCTTTTCCTCGCAAAAAAAAAGTGTGATGCACCATTCTCATATTAGCGTTTCACATATTGGAGTAGTTTTCCCGTGTGAAAACACATGTATTTCAGAATGTTTAGTATTTTCAGAGAGAAGATGCACGAAGCGTGTTTTTTCAGAACATAAATAACCACCTTCAATTGCATCCGATGAGAAAGAAGTGCAATAGAAAAGAAAAAAATTAGGGGAAAAAACTGGAGGTTAGTGCTCAGTGGGGTTATTTTTCAACAACGTCCTTGTCAAATTTCTGACCAAACTGGAGGTCCACGCATCGCCGTCTTCCTCGCTTTCTCCCATCGTCCTCGCTCTCTTCTCGCGCCACACGCCACCTTGCTCCACCACCCCACCTCCCGCCCCACGCCGTCGCCGCCTTGCTTCCCCCGCGTCGCGCTGCCGACTCTCCCTATCTATTCCTCTCATGGGTCGTCGCGTTTCCCTCCCTCTCTCGCGTTCCCTCTTCCTCGTTGAGTTCAGTAAGGTCCTTTTTCCTCCGGCGGCCCGACCTGCAGCGGCGCTGCTAGATACTTTGAGCTAAGGGTAGGGGCGAGCTCCAATCGTGGTGGTGTCCTGCGGTGGCAAGTCGTGGCGGTCCTTCCACCGCATGGAGGGGCTGCTCAAAGGGTCGACCGTCACCGTCTGCTCCAGCCGTCGAAGGAACTTTGGAGGCGTTCGGCAAAATCGGGGGCGGATGGATACGTGGCGGATAATCTGGAAGCACGCGTGATGGCGTTAAGCATCTGCTTAAGGACAACTCCTGCCACCCCATCCCGGTATGCTAACTACAGGACGCGCGCGCTACGCCGAGGGCAAAAAGCCGTCGGCGTAGGCTAAAATGCCCTCGGTGTATGGTACGCCAACGGCTGTCCTCGGCGTAGCCTCCTCGGCAAAGGTCTCCCTCGGCGGAACACACACAAGCCGCCGACGTATCGAAATGCCGTCGGCGTACTCTATGCCGACGGCTTAGCCTGTCGGCCGATTGCAAAAACATTTTTAAAATAAATTAATTTTTTTTATTTTTTTTGTCAGTTTTTTATTCTTTAAATTGTTTGACTCATTAATCTCCCACTTTGAACATTTTTAACACTAATTACACTTAATATTTGATTAAATTTTAGTCTTAGTCAAACTTTCTGGCCGGTCACCCATCCTAATACTACTCCAGCTTCAGCACGCTTAACTTCCTCGTTCCTTCAGAATCCGTTTCCGTAAAGTAATTCATATATTGTTATCAATACTATGATATCAATCCTATTAACTCTTATATCATCATTGCACATGTTTGTATTTTTTGAAATTACAAACAATTATCTAAGTAAACATTAATGAATAAGTAAAAAATATTATTGAATTCAAATAAAAATATAATAATTTTACTTTTTTGTATTTTTCTATTTAATATGAAATAATTAATATCTTTAAATCTGTAAATCGAAATTCGACAAAAATATGTCTAAATTGATCAGAAAAATGAGAGGAATCCAAATATGATATCCATATCAACTAATCACAAACCCTCCGTTTTTGAATTAGCTATTTGGTGGTTGCTTTATAAAATCCCCTTTTTTTCGCTCGGATAATAAAAATGGCTTTTTGGTGCGATGAAAAGGAAAACTTGCATTGGATCTTTGATAAAATAGCATATTGTGAATATAAAAATGATTTTTGTAAAAAAACATGAGCATCTGATCATGTACATGTAGTTCATATCTGACGCACTTCCTACAGATTCGGCAGGAATTTGTCTTTTTTATCAGAGCATGAGGGAAAGGTTTCGGATCCCCCTATTGTGACATTGTGCATATAAGGTGGTATAGTATTTTTGTAAAATGTGGTGGTAGCATTTTGAATTAGCCATTTGGTGGTTGCATCATAAAACCGTCCGTTTTTTGTGCTCGGAAAATGGGAAATGGCTTTTTGGTGCGACGAAAAGGAAAACTTCCTCCTGCAACATTGTTCGCCATCTCATAAGGCATGTGTATGCACAATATGGGAAAATTATCACAAACTATGCCTTGATTCTAGCCATAACATTGGTCATTTGACCCGAAAGCAAAGAAACCTCGAATGAGATAAGTCATTTTGTGAAGGTTTCTTTGAGACATAATCAATATATCAAGTTTGATATTTTCCTTCTAACTATGTCACATAATATAACACCACGCGAAGGTTTCACATTGTTTCGATCGTTTTTGAATTTTTTATGCCCGGTTTAAACTATATATAATGTTTTATATTTTACTTAATTTTTATTTATAAATGTGTAATATTTGAGTGTAGATAGATAGGTCTTATTTTTCTGCAAATTTTTATATATTATTTGTATTTTTCCAAATTAGAATGATTTAGTTATAATTTTTCAAAGTTTAATGAGATAAAATAAAAAATAGCTACGCCGAGGGCAGCCGTTGGCGTATGCCGTCGGCGTAGCATAGGATATGCCGAGGGCAATTCTACGCTGACGACTGCTTGGCGGGTGTGAGACCCTGGCGCATGGCTCAATAGGATTGATAGGAAACCCATATCAACAAGTTGCAACTTCTTTTCCGGAAGCTCATTCAAAAAGAACTCTAAGGTTAAGCGTGTTTGGCCTAGAGCAATTCTAGGATGGGTGACCGACCGGGAAGTGGGTAACCGGGTGCGCATGAGTGAGGACAAAGTGCGCAGAAAAGACTAGTGTTGGTCTGTGGGGCTAGTCTAGAGATCCTATTGAGCTGCCAGAAGTGATAGCCGTCGGTCTAGAGTGACCGGGGGTGTTACAGCGGGGCTGGCCTGGACGATGGCTACGCTGACGGCCCCGACGTTTGGCCGCCGGCGTAGCTTCCCATTCCTGTAGTGACGCGACCGTGTACTGTTGTGGAAGAACAATTGCTCTACGTTTCCTCCGAATTAGTTGTTTGGGTGTTGTCTCCTTGTCGTGATCCTACATGCTAGTTGTTATACTGCTTAGTTTACAGTGCTATGCAATCCTCTGTTTAAAAAATTAGTCTTTATTAGAGTTCAATCTCCCTTCATTTTTGAATTGGCAATTACACTGGAGATATGCATTTCCATATTTTCCTCTGGTATACTTTAGTGTCCCTGAAGATTGAATTGTTTCAATGCTCAGTTGTTGCCATGATCTTATGCATCTTTATTGAATTTACTTGCACTAGGTATCTCTCTAAAGATACAATTCCTAGCACCTTTACTGAATTTTGGAGAGAGAGAGAGTACATGGAACTATTATAAGATGCTGCATTCATTCTTTAATTTGGCTTGTTTGACATCTTGCCTCACTCACAGAGCAGTACTAGCTAGCAGTACTAGTGTAAGTGCAAGATGTTTTCACACTTTGTTAATTCATACCAGTATGTCATAAATTGATCTCACAATTCACTGGCTTTTGTGGTTTTGGAAGCAATGTTAAGTACTAGTAGTTTTTTCACTTCTCTTTTTTAGTAAGAAACAATGCTTATGTTATCTATGCTGATTGTTTCTCCCTTTTCTTGCATTTTTGGTGTCAGTTACTCAGTTTAGCACTGCAATGATGATATTGTGTTTGTTTAGATTCTCGCATGGAGTAAAGCACTAATGCTTGTGGTAAAATTGATTATTTGTCCTGACTTGCTGATACTATTGTCACTGGAATTCTTGCATGTAGTGAGTAGCATTGCAGAAATGCTTGTGCTAAAATTGATTGTAGGGGCTGGAATCCTGATTATGCTATATTCTTAAGATTTTTGCCTAAAGTAAGCAGCGATGCTAGTATTTTTTTACAGGGAGCAATGCTAGTATTATGTTAACACTGATTTTTGCTGCTCATGAAGGCACAACTAGGTACATAACTGAGACAGTTAAAACCTACATTTCAAATGAGCATCTTCGATATTCAGCAGCATACTGTTGTCAGGTCAGTTGCATATCATTGTCTACCTAGCAGCGATTTTTACCTATCTAAAAAGGAAACTGCATAAATGCCAACCACTCGTCCATCGCAGTGTTTGCTACGAAATGTAGAGACGGTACGATTATGACCAGGATGTGTATGAATGTTGCTTCTCAAGTTATTCCATTTGGTGAAAGAACTAAATCAGATTGAATTGCCAGTACTACAAAAAGGAGGGTGTTGGATTCACAATCAATATGGGATCCCGTCATGTGTCACTCATTGTATTTGTACTGAATTTTAGCTATATTTTTTTTCATCGACAGGTCGGCATATCAGACTTAGGCGAGGATGATGGGTATGACATGTTCGGAGACCTTTCGCCGAGAGGGCTTTCAAGAGAGTCACTGAAGAAATTACCACAGTTTATGGTGACTGATCAGGCAACCTGATATTGAAACCTGCCTTGTACTATCTGTCTACAGGTAACCTGATATTCCTAGACTGAGTTTCTTTACTGATATGGAACTTGTTGGTTTTGTGATTTTAGGTTAAGGCATTATACCTTGTTGGAGGCCGCCGCTACGTGTTATATAGCTGGTTAACCCAACCACCGGAGGAAATTACATGAGGATTGTTACAACAACTTTGATCTCTATCTTATCTCTAATAAAACTATACTTATCTCTAATAACCGATGCCTTATAGATATGGCTCGGTAAACAACCATTGTTGACAGCTACGATACAAACAATATCTCTAACACACACCCTCAATCATAACTTATCTAAGTTAAGATTGTTCCTAAATATTTGTATCTGTCTCCATCTGCAACTTGATCTCCTGTAGGGATGAATCTTATATCCAATAATTTATGTGCCACTCATTCTCTAACAAAGTGGTAATCAACTTCAATATGTTTGGTTCTAGCATGAAACACCGGATTAGCTGAGAGATACATTGCTCCCATATTATCACACCATAGCTGAGTAGCACGAGGATGTTGAATCTTTAATTCAGTCAAAAGAGTTTGTACCCACATTACTTCTGTCGTGGCATTCTCCATGGACTTATATTCTGCCTCAGTACTTGATCTTGAGACGGTTGCTTGCTTCCTTGCACTCCAGTTTATCAAGTTTTCACCAAGATAAACTGCAAAGCCACCTGTGGACCTCCTAGCATCTGGGCACCCTGCCCAATCTGCATCAGAAAATGCACTCATGAGCATGGAGGAAGCCTTGTTAATTTTTAATCCAATGTTGGTTGTCTCCTTGAGATACCTAAGAATTATTTTTACAGCAGTCCAATGCAAGGTAGTTGGAGAGTGCAAGAATTGACAAACTTTGTTGACAGCAAAAGATATATCAGGTCGAGTAAGAGTCAAGTATTGCAAAGCTCATACCACACTTCTATACCTTGTGGCATCTTCATTTGTAAGAGGCTCACCTTAATGTGCTGACAATTTTTCACTTGTTGACATGGGAGTGTTAGTGGGTTTACACTCTGTCGTTCCAACTCTCTTGAATACATCCTTTGCATACTTTTCTTGCGTCAACATTATTCCACTTCCTGTTTTCTTCACCTCAATACCCAGGAAGTAGTGTAGCTCTCCCAAATCCTTGAGAGCAAAGTCCTCCTTGAGATCCTTAAGAAGTGTTGTAGTTGCATCATGACAAGATCTTGCAACAATGATATCATGAACATAAATTAATACAAAAACTGAAATATTGCCCTTGCAATAATAGAATAATTGCGTGTCAGCCTTTGATGGACAAAAACCAAGCCCTTGTAGTTTCATGCTGAGCCGTGAGAACCAAGCCCTTGGAGCTTGTTTGAGCCCATACAATGCTTTATCAAGTTTGCAGATATAGTGTGACTTTACTTTTTATTCATAACCTGGAGGTTGTCTCATTTAGACCGTCTCTTCCAGAACACCATGAAGAAACGCGTTTTTCACGTCTAGTTGTCGAAGACTCCACCCCCTGGATACTGCAATGGATAATACAAGACGAATAGTTGCTGCTTTGACCACAGGACTAAAAGTGTCCTCGTAGTCAATACCATATCTTTTCTTAAATCCTTTTGCTACCAACCTAGCTTTGTGTCTATCTATGGTACCATCAGCATTATGTTTAATCTTATATACCCACTTGCAATCTATAACATTTTTTCCTGCTTCTTGTGGAGGTACTAAGTGCCAAGTTTTATTTTGCATAAGAGCTAGATATTCATCATCCATTGCTTGTTTCCATTTTTATTTTTCATAGCCTCTTGTAAATCATAAGGTTCCCCACTATCCGTTAAATAGGCATACTTGACCGCAGCTCCCGCGGTATATTTCTTCCTTTCAACTTTACCTGTTTGAAGCCTTGTAGCCATCCGCGGTGTAGGCGAAGCTACACACAGCTCCGGCACAGCGGATCATGTGCCTTCTCCTGATCCGCCTGGCGCAGACGGATCCTCCTCCGGATCGCGACTTCCAGGTTGTCACGGCTCGGGATCGCCACGTCTGTCCGGGCTATTGGCGTCTGGCGTCGCAGCGAATCCGGATTGTGTCGTGTGGCTGATTGTCGAAGAGGGGGTGGCCGCAGAGGATCCACCCGACGGAGGCGACACGGTCCCGCGTCCACGTGAGTGGCCGGTGTGTCCCTCTGGTCGTTGCCGCGTGGCGAGGCGCCATTCGCTGCACGGAGGCGTAGTCGGGAAGGACCCTGGCGTGTCGGATCGACCATCGGTCTCCGCGCCATGTGTGTCGTGTCGTGCACGTCGCTGGTAGACATGCGTTATAGGAGGTTTGCCTTCCTGATGCAATCGAGTTTCTCGATGGTTTTGGGTGCGGTTTTCTCCGCTAGACTCCTCCTGGGTTTCTTCATCTGTTGCTGCATGCTCATGAATAGAATTAGCAGGATTTAATGGAACATTAGTCACAATTGGATCACTACTACTGAACTCGCCCCCATGATCAAATTGTCCTGGATGAAGAAGATTTTCTGGTAATAGTAGGATTTCTGATCGGAGGCGTGCACCGGCATTGGGATTTAGAGAAGAAAAAGGGAATACTGTCTCATCGAATACTACATCACGGGAAATATATATTCTTCCTGAAGAGACATCTAAGCACTTAAAACCCTTATGGATGTTTCTATATCCAAGAAAGGTGCACTATTTGGATCTATATTCAAGTTTCTTGACATTAAAAGGACGGAGGTTTGGATAGCATGCGCATCCAAAGGCACGCATAGATAGATAATCAGGTTTGATTTGCTCAAGAATTTCTAGCGGTGTAGAGAATTAAAGAAGTTTGGTTGGTAAACGATTTATGAGATAAACCGCGGCAATAAAAGCCTCATCCCAATATTTGAGAGGCATGGAGGCGTGTGCAAGAAGTTAGAGGCCTACTTCAACGATATGTCTATGTTTCCTCTCGGCAGCTCCATTCTGTTGATGGCCATGAGGGCAGGACACTTGGTGTGTGATGCCTATTTGTTTAAAAAAAGAGTTGAGTCATTCATATTCTCCACCCCAATCTGATTGAACAGTGATTATTTTCCTTCCAAAACGGCATTCAACAAGAGCTTGAAATTCATGGAAGATGTTAAAAACTTCAGAACGATGTTTGATCAAGTAGATCCAAGTAAACTTGCTGAAATCATCAACGAAACTTATATAATAATTTTTCCGACCAAAAGAATCTGGGGCAGGGCCCCATACATCGGAGTGAATCAATTCTAATGGATGATGTGAAACACTAGTAGACCTAGAGTATGGCAATTGATGACTTTTTGCCTTTTGACAAGCATCACATATAGATTCATTATTCTTGGAACTAGAGCAAGGAAGCTTATTTTTGCTAATAACTTGTTGAACTAATGAAGATGCCGGATGTCCTAAACGGGAATGCCATCTACCATGAGACGGCTTGACGGCACCAAAAGCTTGTTTATTCGATGTGGAGATGAATCAAAGAGAGGGTAGAGTCCATCCGTACATGGACCATCAACTAGAGCCCTCCTCGTGACCTGATCCTTGATACAAAAGAAATTGGGGTGAATTTCAAAAAAAAAACACCATTGTCATATGTTAAGCGATGGGCAGAAATTAAATTTCTGCTTGCATCAGGAACATGGAGAATATCTTGTAGATGAAGATTTTGATCATGAGTTGGAATTGTAGAGTGTCCTATGTGAGAAATGTCCATACTTGCACCATTGGCGGCATGGATCTGATCGTGTCCATGATACTTGACGTGGACGTGGAGGCGTTCTAGCTCTCCCGTGACGTGGTCGGTAGCGCCGGTGTCGATGACCCAGCCTCCATTTCCACCGTTGTTGTTGTAGTTGGCGGTGTTGGCAGTCCTCTCTCTCAGAGCAAAGGGGACGAAGTCTTTGTCATCACGGTACCAGCAGTCCTTGACTATGTGGCCCGTAATGTTGCACAATTGGCAACGAGGATGGTCGCCGCCGTTGTTGCCGCCAAGGCCACGGCCATTGTTGGTGTTGTTGCCACGGCCGTAGCCTCCTCCTTTGTTCTGGCCGCCATTGGGGTTGTTGCGCCCACCATTAGGGTAGCCACAACCGAAGCCGCCACGTTCCCCACGACCACGACCACCGCGCATGGACGCTTTTGCAGAATATTGAGATGCTCCTGGGTGAAGAGTCTGGCGTCGTTCATTAAACATGAGATGCGAGTAAAGTTTGCTTACTTTGATTGGCTCGATGCGCTGGGCGATGGCAGCGACGAGGCCGTCGTAGCAGTAGTCGAGGCCGGAAAGGATGTAGGCCACCATGTCTTCATCTTCTAGTGGCTTGCCGGCGGCGATCATGTCGTTCTCCAGGCCCTTCATGGCGGCGACGTACTCTGCCATCGATTTGTTGCCCTTCTCAGCACTGGCGAGGGCGATCCTGGTGTTGACGGTGTTGGCGCGGGACGTTGCCGCATGCAGATCTTGTAGTTGCTCCCAACACGGCCGTGCTATTTTGGCGTTGACGATGTGTGGAAGGATCTCCACTAATAGGGAACCGATGAGGAAGCTCAGAACCTGCTGGTCCTGAGCCACCCAGGGACCGTACCCCGGGTTATAGACCTCATTGTCCTTGCCGTCCTCCTTGACGACGATCTTCTTGGGTGGTGTCGTCGTGGATCTGTCGATGAAGTCCTCTAGTTGCGCGCCTCTGATGGCCGGCAGGACCTGTGCCTTCCATAGCACAGCGTTGCTCCTGGTCAGCTTCTGGGTGATGTTCACCCCAACAAAGGGATTTCCAGCGCTGGAGCTTGATGACGATGCGCCGGGGTTGACCATGGTCGACGATCTAGATGTATTTGTGGAAGAGAGGCTCTGATACCATGTGATTTTAGCTTAAGGCATTATACCTCGTTGGAGGCCGCCGCTACGTGTTATATAGCCGGTTAACCCAACCACCGTAGGAAATAACATGAGAATTCTTACAACAACTTTGATCTCTATCTTATCTCTACTCAAACTATACTTATCTCTAATAACCGATGCCTTATAGATATGGCTCGGTAAACAACCATTGTTGACAGCTACGATACAAACAATATCTGTTGAATAATAGAGCAATTTACCAAGCGAATTACCCATAATAAACGCTAGATAAAACATGATTAGAATAAAAGACAAAATACTAATCATGTGAAATAGAGAAAACATATTAAGACAGGTAACCAAACAGACTGCAAAACATAAGTCTTGAGATGCGATCAGAACAAGATTGATAAAGAAAACATACACGGCAGCGGCAGCAGAAGAGGAACCGCCGGTGTTCATGTTGGCACCGTCGTTAGCCATGTCGTCGAGGAAGAGGGTGCTGATGTCTGGGAAGAAGTCCTCGTTGGGGAAGACGTCGACGCAATCGGTATCCGAGAGGGAGTCCGTGATGAAGCCAGTAGTCACGCTGATAGCGCTCCCCAAAAACCTTATCGCCCTTCTCCCGTACAGGACTCAAAGCAGCGGGGTCTCGGAGGCCTACTGTCCCGGCTCGCGATGCACGCCGCAAGACGGGATGGGGAAGATCTAGGTAGCGCAGTGCTCTAGAACTGGAGGCGCAAAGGATGTGTGGCAGTATATCTGAGAGGAGGCGCGACCTCTCTCTCTCTTATAGGCACAGAGGGGAAGGTAGACAGACCGCGCAGAAGATGAAACGAATGGACGGAAGATGAAGCGAACAGGCGGCAGCCCACCGGACAGCCTCCACTCTATTCGTATTCATTTAACTCATATTAAAAGTCCACTCAGAGCAAACGTTTCAGCTTTTGTATATCTGTTCATATACCATTCATGCGTGGCAAAATAAAGCTCGGCTCGGCGAGATTCCCGCAACCCGCGGCGCTCGCGTGCGTCATGACGAGGCGAGGCGAGGCGTGGCGTGGCGAGGCGAGCGAGGAGGAGGAGCGCGCGTGTGGAAAACTCTCCTTCTCCTTCTCATCCTTTTACCAAGTGGTAGGAGAGATCACCTTATAAGCTGGTCCAACTTTCACTCAACTAGCAATGTGGGACTAAACATTTGTCCCAGCTCTTGCCTTGCATGAATGGGCCAAATGGGCCTCTAGGATTTCAGGAATTTATTGGCATATAATAAATGGGCTGGGCCTATTTAGGCAAAAATTCCAACAATCCCCCACCAGATCCCAGAGGCACATGAAGTTTGTCTTTGGTTCCAAAACATTGTTTATATACCGGTACTGTAGTGGAGACTATTAAGTTGAACTTCCACCTAGAGCTTTATGTTATACTAGGCCGCAACTTGTACAGTGGACTATGCCTTGAACTGCAAGTTTGCTGCGAACCTAGCTTCACAAAAAGTCTTGACCGATACTAGGCTACCGTGGGACTTCCCCGCGGGTGGAGCTTATACGTCATACTCCATGACCTTTCATGAGTTTATTAGAGAGCACCCTACTCTCATAGACTGCGACGTTTTAACAGTCAGACTCATATAGGTGTGTTCTTCAAAAGATGTTCCGCAGGACAACATCTTTGCTTATGATAAGCCACTTAGAACACATTAAGATAATAAATCAACCTGCCGTGCAGAATAGGAAGGTATTGCATCTTTATGGAGTGGTGTTTATTAAAGTAGGGATACTTTCCTCTCGGCTAACCAACAGCTTGTCTCCCAATTCTAATTCATGGGATCTCCGATCATATAGAGTGGTTTACCACTGTGGAAATCTCAAATTGTGGGTCTCATACCCATCTCCTTCGATGCATTTTCTATCACGTTGCGTGATAGACCCTTTGTGAAGGGATCTGCCAAGTTTTTAGATGTTTGGATATAATCCAATGCAATAACTCCGGAGTTTCTCATTTTCCTGACAGATTTTAGTCTCCTCTTCACATGTCTTGAGGACTTCATATTATCCTTAGAGCTGTTCACCTTGATAATCACAGTTTGATTATCACAATTCATTGGAATTGCGGGTATAGGTTTTTCAACCACAGGTAAGTCCATCAAGAGTTCACGAAGCCACTCTGCTTCAACAGTGGCCGTGTCTAGTGCTGTGAGTTCTGCTTCCATATTTGACCTCGTTAAGATGGTCTGCTTGCAAGACTTCCAAGAAACAGCTCCACCACCAAGTGTGAAAACATATCCACTCGTGGCCTTTATCTCGTCAGCATCCAATATCCAATTTGAATCACTATAACCCTCTAATACCCTCGGATACCCGGTATAGTGTATGCCATAGCTCGCAGTGCCTTTTAGATATCGCATAACTCTCTCAAGAGCATGCCAGTGATCATCTCCTGGATTTGAAACAAATCGACTGAGTTTGCTTACAGCAAAGGCGATGTCAGGCCTCGTGGCACTAGCTAAATACATAAGCGAGCCAATGATTTGAGAGTATCTTATTTGGTCTCTAGCATTTCCTCGATTCTTTCGAAGCAACACACTAGGATCATACGGTGTAGGAGAAAAATTGACGTCGCTATACCCGAAACGACTCAAGATCTTTTCCACATAGTGGGACTGAAGCAGTGTAATCCCACCATCATCATCTCTCAATAGCTTGATGTTCAGGATGACATCAGCTACTCCCAGATCCTTCATCTCAAAGGAACAAGATAAAAAATGTTTGACCTCCTTAATTGCATTAAGGTTGGTTCCGAAAATCAGTATGTCATCAACATACAAACAAAGGATGACTCCCTCACCCCCACCATGGCGATAGTATACACACTTGTCAGCTTCGTTTACAACAAAGCCTGCAACGGTTAAGGTTTTATCAAATTTTCGTGTCACTGCTTAGGTGCTTGTTTAAGACCATATAAATACTTCAGTAGCTTGCACACTTTTCTTTCTTGACCATTTACTACAAAACCATCTGGTTGATCCATATAAATTTACTCATCCAACTCTCCATTTAGGAAAGCCGTCTTAACGTCCATTTGATGAACGAGAAGACTGTGTGAGACAGCCAGAGAAAGTAGTACTCGAATGGTGGTCAACCTTGCTACAGGTGAGTAAGTGTCAAAGAAGTCTTCACCTTCCTTTTGGGTATAACCCTTGGCCACAAGCCTTGCCTTGTACTTCTCAATAGTACCATCAGGCCTTAGTTTCTTCTTAAACACCCATTTACATCCTACAGGTTTGCACCCATAAGGACGATGATCTCCCATGTTTCATTAGCTAAGATGGAATTCATCTCACTATGAATGCCTTCCTTCCAAAGAGTCAAGATCGTGGAGATGCATAAGCTTCTGAAATGGAAGTGGGAGTGTCATCGACAAGGTACACAATGAAATCATCACCAAAAGACTTTGCAGTCCTTTGTCTCTTGCTCCTTTTAGGAATTTCATTATCATCCTCCTTAGGACTTTTAGAGTGTTCAATTGGAATGGTAGGTTCAGAGAATATAGCAAATTCCTGATTAGATGAACGAGGTATCTCCGGATTTGATGAGTTAGGTTTATCCTTCATTGGAAAGATATCCTCAAATAAAGTCGCATCAGTTGACTCCATGATTGTACCGACATGAATGTCAGGCACTTCAGATTTTACTATCAAGAATCTATAACCAATGCTATGAAAAGCATAGCCCAGAAAAACACAATCAATGGTTTTTGGTCCAAGCTTGCGCTTCTTGGGGATTGGTACATTAACCTTTGCCAAACAACCCCAAGTACGTAAGTAAGAGAGTTTTAATCTTTTCTTCTCCCATTATTCGAATGGAGTAATTTCTTTGTTCTTTGTGGGAACTTTGTTTAGGACATGACACGCGGTCAATAGTGCCTCCCCCCACCATTCCATAGAAAGACCCGATGTGTCTACCATGGCGTTAACCAAATCTGTTAGAGTACGGTTCTTTCTTTTGGCTACTCCATTTGACTGGGGTGAGTAGGGAGGCGTCCTGTGGCATCCCGCAAAACCACTACTAGAAAATCGCGTTGAATTTGTGCATTGCATCGTCATCATCATGCATTGTTTGCCCGCATTATTTGCAAAGCCTAGTTTTGAATCGTATAAAAACCCCTCTTAGTTTCAAACACAAAAACCCGAAAGCATCGGAGATTTTATTTGCCTAAAAACTATTGTGCAAAGTGTCTTTGTTTTAATTTGAACAGAAGCAAACAAACACAAAAACTAAAACAGCCCCACTAAATCCTAGTCCCACCAAATTCTATCCTACCCTCCTCTCTCAGCTCGCCACATCACCCTCTCACCCAAAACCTACCCACCCTGCCACCTCACCTATCCTCCTCTTTTCCCCCCCTCTCTCTTTCTTACCTAGTCCCCTCTTACCCTCCCTCACCTACAGCCGGGCCCCACCCCCTGGCCACCTCCTCTCCCCCCACCAGCCTCGCGCGGGACCCAACCCACCCACAGCCCTTTCCGCCACCCACCAACCCCAAACCCAGCGATCACTGGGCCCTCACCCCTGACCCCACACGACCCTCTCTCTCTCCCCTCTCACCCAACCAGCCCTCCACTCCCTCACAAGACACGCCCAGCCCTCCACTTTTTCCCTGGACCGCCCACTTGGTCAACCACCAAGCCACCTGCCTTTTCCCCCGGTCCCCGTCCAGCCCCACCACTACTGCGCCCCAGCCCACATCCCCACGTCGTCTTCCTCCCCTTTCTTCCTCCCTGGCCGACCCAGCGCGCCGCCCGCTCGCCCTCCTCCCGCAGCTCCCTCGCCCGCTCTGCGCCCGCCTCGCCTCCGACCGAACCCCCCACCGCCCCAGCGCTCACCGCCCTCGCGCGCCGCCGCATCCTTCCGCGACCCCCGCGCCTCCTCCACCTCCTACCAGCGACCCCGCCTCCTCCTCTCGCCGGCGACCCCGCCGGAGCCGCCGCGCGCCGCCACCCTCTCTACGCCGCTCCCCTTCCCGCGTGCCACGCTCACGCCCGCGCATCCCTCCAGCTCGCTCCCTAGCCCCCGCCGCGCCGCCTCGCAGCTCCCGCCCGCATCGCCGCTCTCCTCCCTCGCCCTGCGGCGCCGCTGGCGCCGCCCGGGCGCTTCGCACTGCGCCGCCGCCCAGTGGCGTGCCGTCCCGCCGCCTTGCGCTGCCGCGGTCGCGTCGCCCGCAACCGCCTCGACCGCCTCCGCCCGTAGCGGCCAGACCCCGCCGGCCCCGCGGCTCCGACCACGCCCCCGCCCTACAGCACGTCCTCCGTCCTCCACCGCCCTCTCCGGCCGCCGTCGGGCCCCCACCTGCGTCCCCGCCTGCCTCAGTTCCTCGCCGCCAACCTCCATGCTTCAGGTCGCCATCGACCTTCTCCGCGCAAACGAGGTGCTGTGTTTCCTTGTGCGTGTCTGCGTGTCCCTGCCCAGTTCATCGCTGCTGCTGCGCAAGCTCGTGTCGTGGTGAACCTGACACACCATGTGCCACCAAGTTTGCTACGTATGCCAAGACCGACGCGTGGCGATGTATCGAAGGATTACCACCGACGTCGAGACCCGAAGACCGTTCCCTGAGTCACAAGACCGACCTCGAAGCCTAAGCCCCGACCCCGACCCCGGAGTCCGAAGATCAAGCCCGAACCCCGTCAAGACGCGACGACAAGATCCCCTACATGGGAGCCCGAAGAACCCGTACCCGAAAGCCGCGGATGCGACATGATCTTCTCCTCGGACGCCAAGGATTCGTCGAACCCCCGGACGCCGAGTCCGACACCGACAACTAACACCGTGGAACCGACAGGATCGTCCTCACCGACGCCATGATCTCCCTCACGGAATCCGAAGCGCGGACCCGCCAAGACCTCGCAACGGCAAGATCGACCCCGTGGGACCCGGCAAGTTCTTCTCGACGACAAGATCATCGACATAGAACCCGAAGGACACATGGGCGACAAGGACTCCCTCGAGGACGCCGAGTGCTTCACCCCGGACACCGAGACCCCGGATGCGCCAAGACCCTACCCCCGGAGTCCGAGAACGTTTCCGCCGAACCCTGGACCCCGAGAACGGACCCGGAACCCTAAGACCGACCCCGAACCCCAACAAGATCGCCGAACCCTTAATGTGTGAACCCTTTTCCCGCAAACCCTATTTTATAACATAATCACAACTTGATCGCATATTGAATTGTCATACCCGCATGCATATCTGTGGTTTGGGGGCCTTAGGCCGATTCACCTAATAATTAAATATGGGGCCCATATGCGGGCAAATCTAGCCTTATATTGGCCTCATTTAAAACTTGAGTAGCGAACCGGTATCTTATCTTCTACCATGTTAAACAACATTTAATTTGCGGGGTAGCTAAACAACTTGAACCACTTGAATAATTGTCGGGACCCCGGTTCCACTTAATCTTGACCTAATCGCATCGCACCTTGCCCTGTCATCCATCATGCATGCATCATGCCGATCTTCTGCCGTTGTATTAAATATTGCATCCGGTGTTCCTTCTAGTGTTTTGCTTCTTCGCGGATAAGGCCGTTGAGTTGATGTGAGATTCGCCCCGATCTTCGGATGAACCTTCGACAATGTTTTCAGGCGAGCATCTCCCTCTTTCTACCTATCTTACTTTTATAGTCTTTATTCCCTCCTGTTGATCTATTGCTATCTGTGTTGCGATGCTCTAGTTTCCGCACCCGATATATCCCCTGCAGCCTTATATTGCCTTGGACACACCCTATTACCTGTTGTTTGGTAGATAGTTGGACTTGCGCGTCGTAGTTGCTTGCTCAAGTCGATGTGTCGTCATATGCCACAGTTGCTGATGTATTGCCGCATGCTGACGTTGGAGATGATTCTAGTTTTACTTATCGTCACTTTAATTTCTGTTTAACAACTAAAATTGAATAAGCAGAGGCATCGGTGGGTGATAGATAATATTTGGTTTTCGAACGCCCACTTGTGTCCCGTAAGACCCCGAGTACTT
The DNA here is from genome assembly GCA_030063025.1 of Avena longiglumis. Classification (NCBI taxonomy): domain Eukaryota; kingdom Viridiplantae; phylum Streptophyta; class Magnoliopsida; order Poales; family Poaceae; genus Avena; species Avena longiglumis. The sequence continues at coordinate 520,436,773 of CP125975.1, forward strand.
GATACCTGTTCCTTGATTTTTTTTGCGCGCTATCCACATCCGGGAGGTATATGGGACCCCCCCTGAGCCAGAGCTTGATTCAGTCTTATTTCTTGGGGCCACAACTAGTTTGAGGTTTTATTTACGATCCTGTACTTATGCCATGTTTCTTTGCTTTATTTACGATTGTGCGAGAGCACACTGCATCTTTTAGGTATGCGGAGTGATTACGCGGTATCGACAAGCCCAGCCACACTTTCGGGTTCCCGATCGCTTCAGCCATTGGCGCAACCTTGAGGCCTCGGAGCTTGCTTACTCCGTTATGGTTCTACTCAAGGGTGGCCCTCGAAATATTTCTGAATCCTGTGATTGTTCATCGTGAAAGCCTCGTTGGGTTTTGATTTGGTTTTTCGAGGTTGATCGGCGTGTGTTGCTATTGGTGCACCGGCGGTAAAACTTTCTCAAAGCCGTGTCGCGGATATGGACGACTTGGAGCACAGTATCTCGATCATAGACAAGCATAACTAAAGTTTACTGCTATAAATTTGACTTATAATGACTAGTAATCAGCTTCACTATAACGGAATGGCTAATTAATACTGCCCACAATTGCTTGTTTGGTTGTCGCTTGCGACAATTGTATCTGACTAGTAAGTATTGCAACTACAACGGAATGGCTGAATTAAAGTAACAACAACTGCTGGGTTTTGGGTTTATCTCATACTATCTGTATCTGATTAGTAATTGTTGCAACTATAACGGAATGGTCAACTAAAAGGGCCCACTGCTTACTTTATCCGGACGATTATTTAAACCTGACTAGTAAATGCTACAACGATAACTGAATAAGTAAAACTGCCAACTGTGTGAGTTCCTCGGTTGACTTCCTCGATTGGTCTCGAGGGGGAAACGCCAGGATGGGTTTGTTTGATGATAGTATCAGGTTGAATCCGAATAGGTCATTCTTACCCCTCTCTGATTACCGCCAGTTGAATCGAGTCTCTATAGGTTGTCTAGCGCATGCTGCCGCTGCCGCTTCAGTCCACCATACCTATGTAGGCGAGGACCGCCGAATTCTAGCCTCGCTGTCTTGGCCTCGATCGACGCTCCTTCTTTTTCCTTTGCCCTTTGTCGGCACCCCTTTTGTTTAAGCAGGTTTGAGATCGACGCCGTTAGCAGGGTTACCCTTCCGGCTTGGCCTGGGCAGGGTTATGGACGCCATTGGTTATTCTTCAGGGCTCTTAGCCCCATTTGCATCTTGTCCGTAGCTGGACGCTCTATCGCTTTCAAGGTGATTTGGATCTTTGTATAATATATCTGTATTCTTGACTCTTTGAGTCGCTGTTATATATCTCTGTTCTGTGGGTCCCATCGAGGACTGCTGTGTAATGTTATTACTTCGTTTTCCACCCGCACGAAAGTGCCTGGTGGGCACCTTTGAATCGTTTCTATGCGGGTTTGGCGAATTTTGCTCAAACTTGCATAGGTCCGATTCCGAGGGTGTTACACGTCCTCTCATGAATTATGCCATGTTCCGCACAAAAGGAATCAAACTCGTTGGAAAAATACTCTCCACCACGATCAGACCTAAGCCTCTTAATCTTTCGATCAAGTTGATTTTCTGCCTCAGCTTTATAGATTTTGAAGAAACTCAAAGCCTCATCTTTTGATTTCAGAAGATACACATGACAATATCTCGTAGTGTCATCGATCAAAGTCATGAAATATTTCTTTCCACCTTTTGTCAATACACCATTCATCTCACAAAGATCAGAATGTATAAGCTCTAGTGGTGTTAAATTTCTCATTTCTGCAGTCGTATGTGACTTGCGAGGTTGTTTAGCTTGCACGCAGACTTGGCACTTAGATCCCTTAACAGTTGAGAAATCAGGGATTAAATTCATTTTGGCTAGCCGCGTCATACAACCAAAATTAATATGACAAAGACTAGAGTGCCAGACATTTGATTCAAAATTCATGTAAATATGATTAACAACTTTATTACAAATGTCTGACAGAGATAAGCGGAACAAGCCTACGCACTCATAGCCTTTACCAACAAAGGTTCCATACTTCGAAATTACAAATTTATTGGACTCGAATACAATCTTGTAGCCATCTCGACATAGAAGATATCCGCTAACAAGATTTTTATTTATTGAGGGAACATGATGCACGTTCTTCAGGCGCACGGTCTTTCCCGAAGTGAACTTCAGATCGACCGTACCAACACCATGAACAGAAGCATGCGAGCCGTTCCCCATCAGCACGATTTGAGTCCCTCTGACCTGATATGAAGAAAACATGGAAATATCAGAACAGACATGTACATTAGCGCCCGTGTCAATCCACCAATCAGGAGAATGACATAATGAAAGAACAGTAGGTAATATACCATACCCAACATCTTTCATCTCAACGTCGCCCATGACAACATTAGCAGTCTTGCTGCTCTTCCCATGCTAGCGCTTGTCAAAGTGGTTGGGACAAGCAGGAGCCCAATGATTAGTATCACCGCACACATGACAAGCACCTCTCCTCTTATCAGTCTTCTTCTTGAAGCTGGTGGACTGTGAGGCCTTGTTCTTTCCATCGAACTTTCCTTTGTCATCAAACTTGCCTTTGTTCTTGAACTTGTGAGGCTGGAAGTTCCTCTTCTGTACCAGGTTGGCATTAGAACCTCCCTCGGTACCTCGAGCACGTGTGTCTTTTGCTCTCGCCTTGTCTTCCACATCAAGAGTCTCAATGAGATCCGTCACGGAGAACTCTTGTCTCTTGTGCTTCAGAGAAGTAGCAAAATTCCTCCATGACTGGGGAAGTTTGGCAATGATGCCTCCGGCAACAAACTTGTCCGGTAACACACAAGTGAAGTGCTCAAGCTCCACGGCAAGTGATCAGATCTCATGAGCCTGCTCCACAATGGGGCGATCATCAACCATCTTATAGTCATAGAATTGTTCCATGACATACGCCATCGCCAAAGACGGAGACTCCAAATTTTATCTCGAAGCATCCCACATATCTTTGCCATTGCTAAATGATGATATGAATCGACAATATTGTCGCCAAGGATGCTGATCAAGGCAGCCTTAAAAGTGGTATCAAGTTTTTGGAACGCCTCTTCACGAGGGATTAAGTTCTCCTCGAAGCGCCATAGATGGCGTTATAGCAGCTCATGGTCTGAAACCAGAGCACTGCTCTCGCACGCCATCGTTTGTAATTCACACCTTCAAACACAGGTGGCTTCATAGAAGCAACAAAGCCACTTGGGGCAAATTGCCTGAAATAAGGTTTTTGGATTGTTGAATAATAGAGCAATTTACCAAGCGAATTACCCATAATAAACGCTAGATAAAACATGATTAGAATAAAAGATAAAATACTAATCATGTGAAATAGTGAAAACATATTAAGACAGGTAACCAAACAGACTGCAAAACATAAGTCTTGAGATGCGATCAGAACAAGATTGATAAAGAAAACATACACGGTAGCGGCAGCAGAAGAGGAACCGCAGCGGTTCGTGTTGGCACCGTCGTTAGCCATGTCGTCGAGGAAGAGGGTGCTGATGTCGGGGAAGAAGTCCTCGTTGGGGAAGACGTCGGTGCAATCGGTATCCGAGAGGGAGTTCGTGATGAAGCCAGTAGTCGCGCCGATAGCGCTCCCCAAAAACCTTATCGCCCTTCTCCGCATGTGACTCAAGCAGCGGGTCTCGAGGTTTCACTGCCCGGCTCGCGGTGCACGCCGCAAGACGGGATTGAGAAGATCTAGGTAGCGCAGTGCTCTGGAACTGGAGGCGCAAAGAATGTGTGGCAGTATATCTGAGAGAAGGCGCAACCTCTCTCTCTTATAGGCACAGAGGGGAAGGTAGACAGACCGCGTAGAAGATGAAACGAATGGACGAAAGATGAAGCGAACAGGCGGCAGCCCACCGGACAGCCTCCACTCTATTCGTATTCATTTAACTCGTATTAAAAGTCCACTCAGGGCAAACGTTTCAGCTTCTGTACATCTGTTCATATACCATTCATGCGTGGCAAAATAAAGCTCGGCGAGATTCCCGCAACCCGCCGCGCGCGCGCGTCGTGACGAGGCGTGGCATGGCGAGCGAGGAGGAGGAGCGCGCGTGTGGAACTCTCTCCTTCTCCTTCTCATCCTTTTACCAAGTGGTAGGAGAGCTCACCTTATAAGCTGGTCCAACTTTCACTCAACTAGCAATGTGGGACTAAACATTTGTCCCAGCTCTTGCCTTGCATGAATGGACCAAATGGGCCTCTAGGATTTCTGGAATCTATTGACGTATAATAAATGGGCTGGGCCTATTTAGGCAAAAATTCCAACAATATCTCTAACAGGTTTCATATGTAGTAAGTGCATGTTAAAGAGTACTCTCTCCCTTCCAGAAGTCAAGTCATGTCATGGAAGTATATACTCCAGATTAATGTTCTGGGTCCTAATTAATCTCTGAGATAGCAAGTACACACACAGAGATGACAAGACAGGAGTAGCATGCTAGTGTTCCTGGAGTAGCAGCAATTGACCTGTTTGTTTTTTTGATTGCTTGCATATTTACTACAGCTGCGACATCCTTTCTTGGACAAGTACTACTTTTTGGATGGTAAGAACATACACGATACCAAATACTCCTATAACAACAACACAAAGTGAATTTTTCATATGGAAAAGGCCACATATAGTTTCAGTTTTCAGTCATAGCAGTAGCATTACCTTGCTGTTGTTGGCTCATCATGGTCTTTATTTCCTATTCAAACACCAATTGATATTGAGAAGCATATTAAGTTTACTCTTTTATTCGGTCATCTGTTCTGGAATATAGTTCTGATTTTTTGTTGAGCCTTGCTACCTTTCCTATGCTTTCTAATTTTACTGATGCCTGGTAGTTCCTGAAATGGTTACTCCTACTTATTAGAAAGTCTGTAATTGTTGATTTTGAATAAGCTGTGTCTATTTCTCACTTAACGAGATCTTGAGTCACCTGGTCTCCATGATTTTGAATAGCATATATGGACACGCATGACGCCCCCTCAGAACACTAGCTGCTAGGTTTATATGTATATCTGCTGTAAAATGTGCTTATTCATCTCTGTTTATTTTGTGTATATCATATTTATGCCTCTTTCAGTTGTTGGTTCAAGTGTTCTTGAACAATGCTAATACTGTGTCATGCTCTTCTTGAGTTTGATTCGGACCATATAATTTTTTCAAGAGGACGTCGTCCTGACTCCTGAGCTTGGAGTGGCTGGAGCTGGAGCTTGAAGCGGCTGGAGCATCTCCAAGATCCCATCCTTGGACATCAAGTTCTACAACTAGGAAAGAATGGCAACCGTATTCGACCTGACCTCAACCTGGTAATCAATCTTCCCTTGAGATCTCCTTTGTCTATTCCCTCTAGCTGAAGGAAGACAGTACAGGCACCAGCATCTCGATTTTGTCTGTTCCTGCATCGGCTTGTACAGGAGAAGGTCGCGGATGCAGCAAGGAAGACGCGTACGCGCATGTCTAATGATCGTACCTTGCAAAAGAAAACGCAAGCGGCAACCAAAAAAAAAACAACCTTTTACTGAATCCGATAGCAGCTCAACCTGCCGAACAACACCTAGCGCGTTCTATTGCCGATCCGATTTCCAATCCAAGTCGAGCTCCCTGCAAATCATATATTCCCGCCGATCCAAGCCCAAATGCCTAGATCAGTTCAGCCCTCCCCTCCTCCCTTCTTCCACCATCTCCACCTTGCCCGTACCAATCAATCCCCGTCTCCAGCAACCAAGCCGTCCGTCGATCGAGCGCCATGACCGCTCAGAAGCGTCCTGCCGCCGTCCTCGACGCCGGCCACGCCACGGCCACCCAAGCATCAGCCACGGCCTGCAAGAGGAGTCGCAGCAGCATGGCGAGCACAGATGATTACGACGACGTGGCTTGCCTCGGCAAGGGCGCCTTCGGCTTCGTCATCAAGTCACGTCACCGCGCCACCGGCAAGATCGTCGCTGTCAAGGTGCTCTCCTGTTGGAACCACGCCGCTGTCGCCGAGCTGATGCGGGAGGCCCGCTTCCTGGAGGCCTGCAGCGGGAACCCTTACGTCGTCGGCTATGAGGGGCTCGTGCGTAACCCGATCACCGGCCAACTCTGCCTCGCCATGGAGTACGTGCCCGCGCCGAGCCTCCATACCTTCCTGTGGGAGAGGCGCCACGAGCCGCCGCTGCCGGAATCGAAGGTGCGCGCCTTCATGTGGAAGCTCCTGACCGGGGCCAAGATGATGCACGACCGCCACGTCGTCCACCGCGACATCAAGCCCGCCAACATCCTCGTCGGCCAAGACGGCGAACTCGTCAAGATCTGCGACCTCGGGCTAGCAATCACCATGTCTGACTCGCCGCCATACTCCCAGGCCGGCACCTTGCCCTACCTGGCCCCCGAGATGCTCCTGCACAAGCCGAATTACGACGCGCTCGTCGACACCTGGTCGCTCGGGTGCGTCATGGCCGAGATGATCAGCGGCAAGGCTCTGTTCTACGATGCTGAAGACGGTGGCGGCCACGAGTTCAACGATACAAGCCACATAGTACAGCTATGGAGCATCTTCCGGGTGCTGGGCATGCCCGATGGCCAGACGTGGCCGGAGTTCATGACCCTGCCGCTCACCGCCAAGGCGCTGCAACTGCTACCGGCGGGGCACAAGCACAACAGGCTGCGAGATATCTTCCCTGAAGAGAAGCTGTCCAAGGAAGGATTCGAGGTGCTGCAAGGGCTTCTCACGTGCAATCCCGACAAGCGACTCACGGCGGCCAAGGGACAAGCGACTCACGGCGGCCAAGGCGCTCAAGCACCCTTGGTTCGCTGCTCCTCGTCCCTCCGGCACCACCGCTGCTGCAAAGGTTGAAGTTTTGCCGGTGCCGACGAAGAAGATGCCGCGCTTCATGGTCGCACTCGAGGTCGTGTAATGTAAATGTAAATGCTTGTAATGTAAACTGTCCCAGACACAATTCCTTGTAATGTAAATGTAAATGCTCGATCCAGTTGTAATGAACAGATATGACTGTTGTATGAAAAATTGAATTGCACAACAATTGTCTTCTTTTCAGATTATGTGTGATTGTACTGTTTAATTGGGAAAAATTATTTTACTCTGTGCTTACATGCTTTTATACAGTAGTTAATTAAGGTTGCAGATATAGCTATCCGTGACTGATCAGAGAGACAACATAGACACAAGTTCCAGCACTGAACTATCAAACTGAATCTGTCAATAAATGAAATATTCAGGAATCTAGTTGTTGTTCACCATGCACTGTTTGATATAAATGAAATATTGCAACTAGGAAATTATCTGTCAATTACAGGTTCAATTTGAATTATTTGTGTGATATAAAATGACCATCCACTGTTTGATATAAATAAAATATAATAGAAACTCTGTTCTTTGAGAATGCAGTAAACAAGTGCTTTGAAATTTAGAACTGCAGAAGCGTTTGCTTGTTTGAATAAATTTCAGAGCTGGAAGTAAATTTGAGGGAAACTATTTCAATCCATGGATCAAGCTTGCTTGCTTGGTTATTTCAAAAGTATAAGTAGAGCTAAAGATGAAACAAGCAAACCTAATGCATGTCAATGGGGCAACTGGAAACATGGTTACAACAGTGATAAATTACTCTGCAGACTAGTACTGTCATTTTACTCCTTTTCTTGAATGGAAGTTACAGTTTCTCTTTATATGATGTCATTCAAATTTTTGTAACTGTAATAGAGCATGGCCACTTAGTCGCATGATCTAGATGGAGTATTCAAAATTCAAAGTAAATAATGAGAAACTTCAAAGTTTTCCATGTTGCATGATCTACTCTGTTCATATGCCCTAAGCGTTGTACTACTTTGAAATTGGGAAATTTTATTTTCCTCTTTTGCTTACATGACGCCTCAAGAACAAGTCATGCTTCATGTTCGGTCAGGAAGTATCATGTACAAAGAGGTAAACTGTGTGCATTGTGTCAGTTTACTGGTACTTTGTGCAATGTATAATTTGGAAGAGAGAACAAAAAGAGAAGTTGAAAAAACAAAATATACAGTCGCCGTTCGAGTTGTAGCAACAGAGACAATGTGGCTTCTGCTTCTGCTGTACCTATAGCCTGTAGTTGATTTTTTTTTGTAGTGCTTGTAGCCTGTAGCTGAAAATTTTATTTTTACTCTTTGCTTACATGCTGGTAATGTATGTCCCCTACATGACGCCTAAAGAACAAGTCATGCTTCATGTTCGGTAAAGAAGTATCATGAACAAAGAGGGAAACTTGTGTGCATTGTGCCCGTTTACTGTTTCCTAGTGCAATGTATAATTTGGAAGAGAGAAACAAAAGAGAAGTTGGAACAAAATATACAGTCGTTGTTTGAGTTGTAGCAACAGAGACTGACGACAATGTGCCTTCTGCTTCTGCTGTACTATTCTTGCTCGTCTAATTGAACAAATTGTTGGAGTGCCTGTAGCCTGTAGGAGCATGACTTATAAAGATCCCAGAGTTGCAGTATATACTGAACTGTCGATTGGCATGCTGCTCCATCATGCCAATCCAATTTGTTTTTCAAAAGAATCAATCATGCTAAAGCTCTGTCGTCATCGTCAACATGGCGCCGTGTGATGTTCACTTGCAGTGAAACTCCGGAGGAGATCAGCTGATCTTTTCTGTTCAATCACCTTAACTCTGAAGTAGTAGGAAACATAGACTTCGTTTCACCTGTAGGCTGTCCCTGAAGAGCATTTCTCTTAACCTGTATCTTCAGTTGTACTATCAACTTAGCTCATATAAATAGTAGATGCTCCTTCTTAAAAAAATACTAGATGCATAGTCGTTTCTGGAGAACCAGCATCGAGTCGTTGCCTACACGCAGAAGGCAATACAGGCCTCTGAATGATTAGTGCACGAATTGCATTACCATCTGGGGAGGAAGAACAAGCTATGAAGCCTTTTGGTAATATTAATAAGAAGGTATCTTCTCAACTAATGCAACAGCAATCAGAGTAGCGCAGGATCGAAACCTGGCTCTGATATTTTTCATTTCTTTTTCCGATTTTGTGGCTGCACTTGTTTTTTTTTTTTTGAGATGTGCACTTGTTATATTGATTGTTTTCTAGCTTTGGGTCAAAGAGTATATATATTAATATCACAAGGACACCAATTACACCCAGCCTCTGCAACAACGCATGCCCTAGTGGCTCTACGGATGCACACAGCTTAGAAAAAAGAAAGAGAAAATACAAAAAAAAAGTCCCGCTACAGAGAACTAATTGTTGGGAATATGCCCTAGAGGCAATCATGTATGATGAGATTTCTCATTGTATTCATAAAGTTATTAAGTAGTCCTTGTATAAACATCTGATGTGTATCATTGAATATGTGATTCAGTTGTGGAACTATGCATTCATGTTGTTTGTACTAAATATCCTTGGTCATTGAGGTTGTGCTGGACACACAACTTAGACCAATGTGAAAGTTGGCTTGATGACTCGGTTCCACTTGTCATGGGCATGGAGATGCTATTCCAACTTACACAGATTCGTCTAAAGAGTTTAGCGAGTCGGATTGACCCATATTGAGGTACAACGAACTAAGCTGTCATTTGTATATCTCAATCAATGTAATCCTTAGACCTGAGGTTGTTGCATAGTCCGAGTTGAGGATCACCGACTTAGGTTCTGTCAAACGCTGATCCGTAACTGGGCAGTTATAAAGGCAGAGTTCGGGTCGACTGAGAATCAAGCTGCGTGATGTGAATAACCAAGATGGGATTTTGCCCCTCCACTCGGAGAGATATTCTCTGGGCCCTCTCGTGAGATATGATTCGGAAAGCATGGCCATGCACGACTCGGTTAAGTGTTAACCGAGGCGATCGACTAAGAGTTAGTCGGGTGAATCACTTATCTCGGATCGAGAAGAGAGTTGGACTATTTAAGGGATGACATATATTCGTCTATAGTCTGACAAGGTATATCGTGAGGCAAAAGGGACTCAGACGTAAGTCGCATTGGAAAGGCAAGTCGTCATGACTCTTTGGTACTTGGGAATCGGCAAGTTCTGCTAGGAGCCGATGCCGATTGATCGATTGTGAGTTGGACTCTAATCGTGTCCAAGTAGCCATGAGCCTGCGGGGTCACACACTTAAGAGCGGGAGCAGGTTCGGATTGGATCCGAATCATATAATCTGGTTGGGTTGGACCTAAACCAGATTAGGACTGAGTTAGTGAGTTGGACTCACGGTGACTAATGTTATATGGGCTTTAGTGAATGGGTCGCGCGAGCAGAGCCCACGTTCACTCCCTATATATAGTGGAGCACAGTAACCCAGAAGGGTTAATCGTTGTTCGGTTAGGTCATTCCATGTGTTGGAAACCCTAGCTCCACAGCAGTCCAGCCGCCGTAACGAACCTAGCCACGGGCGCTCCTCCTTAATGCGATGTGGATACCAGAGGTGCTGTGCGATCAGCACCAGGACGATCGGATCGTGAGGACTGCACTGCATCAACTGACGCGCTTCATCAGTAATCCGCAACCGCGCGTCTAGTGGTAAACCTCGTGGCCTTCTACCTCAGCTAGGTCTTGGGATCACCATGTTAGAGGAAAAGTTTTTGTTTTATCTCTGCGTGGCCCAACACTAATCCTCAAAGAAACGACAGTGACACCATCAGAACAACACCAGTAATCCTCCACTCCAATAACAACGCATTTAAGAAAGAAACAGTGCCCAAGCGCCGTCGTTGCCCGACCAATGGTCATAGGTTTTCACCCTGAAGAAAGTCCTTACTCACAAAACAATGCCTTCAACAAGGTCATTGCCAGGCACAACCAGCTAAGGCCAGACCTTGGATTTTCATCCTGTAACATAAGACTGGGAACTCCCCTGTGTTGTCTTTCCACACCAACAGTCGCTTCAACGAGTCCAGATCACGCAGCCAGATCTCTTGTCGCCACAAGAACAAAACTCTCCATTGCTACCCTCAAATTTCCGCTTTTCTGACCTTCTCCGCATCTGACATCACCATGGCTCTACATGGCACTAGGTGGGAACAAACAACAGAGCTTCGCAACGCTCCCGCTGAAACCAAACGGCCAGAAAAACAAGGTGCGCGCGACCGAATACCTTCCGATCCAGCAATCTCCAGGCATGATACGCCCATGGGAGTTCGCCGGCGGAGCCTTCCGGAACCCGCCTCTCCAGACCAGATCAAAGAGGGCAGACATCAAGCAGATCTTCGTCTTCGTGTGAAGGAAATCAAAGGACAACCACCTTTATTAGATCCGACACAGCGATCCTCACACCGCCGATCGGTTCCCAACCGCGCCGCTACTGGCCGAGGCCAGAAGCACCAGATCTAGATGGGAATCGAGATCCACGACCAGCCTCCTCCGCCCGAGAGGACGATCCAAGGACGGCAATGGCCGCCGCCTGGTCCAGATCGCCATCCGACCACCGCGCCCGAGCACATCCGCTGGTGCCGCCCCAGCAGCCCGACGAAGTCCTCGTCACCCTCCTCCCTTAGCGCCTTCGGCACCAGGGGCCGCCGCCACCGTGGCCACGCCAGCGACAGCGGCGGAAGGGAGACAGGAGATGGGGAGGAGACCTTTGGCGACGGCGAAGGGGCCCCCCCGGCGGCGCCCTTCTTAAAAAATAGATCCATAGTCGTTCCTGTCATCAATTCGTTGCCCACACGCAGAAGGAAATACAGCCCTCAGAATGATTAGTGCACGAATTGCATTGCCATCTCGGCAGAAAGAACCTTACTCAACTACTGCAACAACCCACAGCTCCGAGCATCGAAACATGGCTCTGATGCAGTTTCTTTTTCAAATTTGATTTTTCTTGTCAATTTTCGTTTAGGCTTCGGTGTCCTCTACTGAGAGTTTGAGACCAAAATTCTATTCATTTTTTCTTTGATTTTTGCTGAATTCCTAGCTAGCCTCAAGATGAATTGATCATTTTCTACTGAATTCCTAGCTAGCCTCGAGCTGAATGGATCATTTTCTATTTGAATCAGTATCAACCTGTGTGCGTGCTTGAAGATTCGCGATAGGTGGGTCTGGGCACGCCGATGGAGTACACGCCCATAGATGCATCATAATTTTTGTTAGTAATCAATTGTTATTATTTTTTATATTTTTTCTTTGATAAAGAGTGCTTTTGTTGACCTCCAAAGTTTACATCAAGGCGATACAAAATAAAGGCCACACTCGGCATCTTCATAGCTAACATGCACATAGCCGATAAGACCAAAAAAAAGAATAATTCTCATAGGCAAATCTTAGAAAACATAAATCTATAAGAGACATCTATGGTAGAGGAAGGTCGGTCCGCAAGGTATGTTGTCATCCATGTTGGAAGAAAATCTCTTTCGCCACTTGTTCCAACCTTAAACAGGCCTCCAAATAAAGACCTCGGTGTTTCATTTTTTATAGAGTAGACCACTCCCGGACTAAGTGTGTAGAGTGATAACCTCCATCGGTGAACACAAATTAGCATAAAAACCCTTATTATTTCTATATAGCCACAATGATCAAATTTATGTGATCGCCTCCATCCATAAATATATATTATCCCTGTTATCTATACCATATAACCAGTTATCAAAAATATTGTCCACTGAGCATGGAGGAGACAAATTTGATGCTATTTGGATGGCTGGTCATATAGAACGCGCAAACTGACATTGAACGAACAATCCACGGCCATATATATAGGATTACTAGGAATTTCTAAAGTCCTGGCTAAAAAAAGTGCATAGCTAGTTCTCAACAGAGAAATTCACCACAAACTTGAGCATGTAGATCAAACGAGTGTAATAAATGGTTCAAAGAGCTCACAAATATTGGGAATCAACCAAAAAAATAGGGAAATGATACATCTCCCCGGGGATTACACGGATCGATCCCTTGATCGCTCTGCTTGCTCATGTTGCACCCCGCTTGCGCTCCGCTCGCCGTTGTAGCCCCGCGTCGCCACCCCTGTCCGCCACAGCGTCGCACCGCGCTACCACCTGCACCTTGCCAGAGTGCCACCGCGGATGACGGCTTTCCCAGACTTCTCTCTTACCACCCTCTGATGTCTACGCACTTCTATTCTTGTAGACGGTTGTTGGGCCTCCAAGTGCAGAGGTTTGTAGAACAGCAGCAAGTTTCCCTTAAGTGGATTACCTAAGATTTATCGAACTCAGGGAGGAAGTGGTCAAAGTTATCCCCTCTCAAGCAACCCTGCAATCAAGATACGAGAAGTCTCTTGTGTCCCCAACACACCAATACACTTGTCAGGTATATAGGTGCACTAGTTCAGTGAAGAGATAGTGAAATATAAGTGGTAACGGTGCCAGAAAATAGCTTGACGATGAGGTAAAGACTAAAGGCAACAAGAAGGAAGCAAACAAACATGCAACAAATCTAGTATCAAACGGTGTTTCAATGTTTAGAAACAAGGCCTAGGGATCATACTTTCACTAGTGAACACTGTCAATAAATATATTCTCTTCATGATACTACTCTTAACTACTCTCCGGTTGGACAATCTAATCCATGGTAGGGCTATAACAACACACCTTAAAGTCTGCCTTCCCCAATCTAGATAACCCCACACTGTCACCTTGAGCGCCAGATGGTTCCAACAAACACCACAATTTCATAGAGACATCCAACTCCAAATATAAATCATAAAAAATATATATGTAGTCTAGCTTAAGTGCCACACACGGTGTGCACGCTGTCACTTTCACACACGTGGGGAAAAGCATAGATCTATTAAAGCATGATGAGTATTTATGTAGACTGAAGCCTAAGTGCCACCATGGCGTGCACGCTGTCACTTTCACACACATGGGGAGAGCAGAGATCTATTGAAGCACTTGAGTAGCAAGGTAGATCTACTTGATTACAAAGCTCATGACCACAAGATTATGCATAGAGAGAGATGAACACATAGCTACCGGTAGAGCCCTTAGCCTCGAGGAAGAAATACTCCCTCCTCATCATGGGAATCAGCAATGGTGATGAACATGGCGATGGAGATCGATGGAGATGGCTCCGGGGGCACTTCCTGATCCCGGCAGGGTGCCGGAACAGAGACTTTCTGTCTCCCGAATCTCCCTTTTGGTGGCGGCGGCGCTACAGAGGTTTTTCTACAAGTATGATGGATTCTTTGGGGTTTTCTCCCCGGGGGCTTCTTGTAGGCGAAGGAGGCAAGGTTGGGAGGCGGCCATAGGGGCCACACCCTACCCAGGCGCGGGTCCACCCTAGCACGCTGATGGCTCAGTTGATGTGGAGCATGTTGGGAACCCCAAGAGCAAGGTGTGAAGCAGCACAGCAACAAGTCTTCCCTCAGTAATAAACCGAGGTTATCGAACCAGTAGGAGGAAGGAATTGTCACACATGTGTTGCAAGCAACGTGGATACCTGCACAACACAAACTCAAGACTTTGCCCCAACTAAAAGTGAGGTTGTCAATCTCACCGGTTGTTGTAACAAAGGATTAAACGTATGGTGGAAGGTAATGGTGGTTTGCAGCAAGTAAACAAGTAACAGTGGAAGATGTATCAATGGTAAAGATTGGACCGAGATCCATAGTTCACTAGAGGAGCTCTCCTTAGATAAACAACATGGCATGAAGGGTAAACAAATTACAGCAGGGCAATTGACAGGAACTGAGCAAGGCATAACGATTCAATTACTAGTCAGAAAGATCCAATGAGATTCGATTGGGCAATACAATAAGATATATAGACCGCCATCCAACTGCATCTATGACTAGAAGTCCACCTTCAGGTTATCATCCGAACCCCCTCCAGTATGAAGTTGCAAGCAACAGACAACTGCTTTAAGCAAAGTGTGTAAGGTAAACAGTCCACATGTTCCATGAACAAGAGACCGTTGTTTTCTCCCTAATGGCAACAACACATCTACAACCGAAGAGATTTTTGTCACTTCCCTTGGAAACTAGAGGCATCAACCCACTATCGAGCATAAATACCCCCTCTTGGAGTCACTAGCAACTACTTGTCCAAGATAGCTACTAACAGCGGAGAGCATGCAAGATCACAAACAACACAGACATGATAGAATCATAAAGACAATACCATTAATCAAACCAACATAATAATCTCAATATCCATCGGATCCCCACAAGCACAACATGCATGATTACAAATAGATTAGATCTTGATCATGAACGGAGCTCATAAGATCTATACATGAAAGCACAAGGAGGAGATACAACCATCTAGCTACTACATGGACCCATAGAACAAGGTGGAACTACTCACACATCATACCGGAGAGAAGGCCTCTAGGATGATCTCCCCTCCAGCAGGGTGCCGAGAAGAACTTCAGATCCCCCCGATCCTGGGATGACGGTGGCGGCGGCTATAGAAGGTTTCGTGGAATATTGATCGGCTACTTAGGGTTTCTGCGTCGGGGGCTTCTTATAGGCGAAGGGGGAGGCCAAGGCGGTGGCCAGGGGCTCCACACCCTGCCTAAGCGCGGGGCAGGGCCCACCAGCACCTAGGGTGTGTGGCTACCCTAGCACGCCTCTCCGTTTCCCCTCTGGACTTCTTGTTCCCCACGGAAAGTAATTGACTTTGACATTTGTCCCGTACAATTCCGAGAATATTTCCTTACAAGCTTTTCTGGAACCAAAAACAGCAGAAAAGAGGTAACTGGCACTGTGGCAACTTGTTAATAGGTTAGTACCAGAAAACATGTAAAAACACCTCAAATTGTACACAAAGCAAAGCAAAGTAGATACTAAACAAGCATGGAGCATCAAAAATTATAGATACATTTGTGACATATCAAGCATCCCCAAGCTTAACTCCTGCTCGTCCTCGAGTAGGTAAGTGATAAAAATAATAATTTTTGAGGTGACATGCACCCTCAGAATAAAGATCTAACCATTTGCAAGCATTGAAAGCTGGGATCAAAGAACTCTAAACATGTGCATGAAAGGTGGAGTTCTAACAATAGGACATAATAACTATGCATGCAACATGAAAGGCTACAAACAAAAATCATGAATAACATGCATTGAAAAACGTTAGTTTGTTTCACATACAGAAAAAAACATAGCATAGTGGTAACCATCTTGTCCCTCCTAGAGTAGAAAATAGATGCATAGGACACCTTCAGAGTTCACAAGGGTGACTAGAAACAAATAGCACAAGAACAAGTAATATCACAATATGCATCAATCAATAAGCTTTGGGACACTGCACACAAAATGACAACTATGCTCTCTTAATGGTGCCTAAAGGTAGAAGGTGGAGACTCAAAAGTGGTGGAAGAAAGGCCTTTTATAAAGGAAGCATGGATTTCAAGTTTTAAAAAGAGCTTCCAAAAATTATGGTACTTGTTAGCTTTCAGCCCTCATTGCCCCTATTATAAGCATATTGAAGTGATTAAGGTTAAAGTGAACAAACTATGGAGTATATGCTTGACGAAGTATAAGTTGGCAATCTCAAGTCCCTTGAATACGAGGGCCACACCTCATGCTACTCAACTTTAGTCACCTGTAAGTTCTTTTCATTGTAAGTATTTTGCATATCATTGAGAACCGCCAACGGGGTACCCCTTGCACATGGTACAGGAGCTATCCCATAACCAAAATGACAAGGCAAGCAGACAATGAGCATCTCAGCGATCTTTTTATTTACCATATGCATAGCTTTTTATTGAGGATGCTTCATAGATAGCTCACTATGGTGATGCTGCAAGTTTCCACCGTTATTAGGCATGGCTTAGGCTAGTGTCCCAGGCGTTTCTCTAACACAGAATACAAACTCCATGGACTTACAAGTTCCCTCTTTATTTCACACCGGTGACATCCATAGACAAAATAGCATGATATCAACTAAGTACAAAGTACAAGTGCAATGTTGAAAATGTTCCCCGTGACAGCACGGTTCTGCTAATTCCAACGTATAAGTGCAAGCATATACAACATAGATGACACAATGGCTCAAGTTTATTAGGGGCAAATAATATAAAGTGTGCCATCAAGTTTGTGAGGGCTTTAATCACTAAGTTTTCACATAACAAAATAGTTTTTAATTGGAAGATAGCTAAAAACTAGAATGTACTTGGAATGGTGTAACACACCATGCATAGGAGTTTATAGTGGACACTTTGCAATAACTTGGTTTCTTGGGAGTTGGAAGCATGAGTAGAGCTTACTCATACAAGTGGAGGCTAGCAAAAGACTTGGAGCAACCAACTAAGAGAGCAATAATGGCCTTAATCAAGGAGAGAAACAAAGCATTACTAATCAAAGCATAGAGTGGTACTACAAGTCAAGGACTAAATGATCATAGAGGCTATGGTGACTTGTTCATAATCATAACATGGTGTGAGCATGTGCCAAGTCAACCCAAGCAAAGCATCAAAGGAGAATACCACAATACTATGCTTTTGCATGCTAAAACAACGAATAATTTCTTCAAGGCACACTAAGCAATCCCAATTGTTTGGAACAATACATGCTACAACAATAATCACTAAGCATAAGGTCAAAACAACACCTAGCATGTCATGCTAAAGTGTAAGTCACAGTCAATGCAAGCTCCTCTTGCACTTTCAAGCAAGAACTTACTACTCCTTTCCAACACCAAGCAACTTATTTGCAAACCAACACAGCGAGAACAGGGGTCCAAACTACTTTATTCAATCAAACTAAACAACATAAGCAAACCAAACGAAAACTAAGACGCTCCAAGAACAACACAATTGTGCATGAAACAATAAGAACGAACCTGAGCTTTTTATTGATGAAGAAGGGGATGCCTTGGGCATCCCCAAGCTTTGACGCTTGTACTTCTTAGATATTTCTTGGGGTGACACCATGGTGGCATCCCCAAGCTTGAACTTTTGTCCATTCTTCATCTCATTGCATCATTCTCTCTCTACACCTGAAATTTTTCCTTCATACAAAACTTCACACAATCTTTATTAGCAACATTAGTTTATTCAAAAGATATTAGACCTCTGGCAAGGCTTTGTAAAAGCAAGGCTTTTCACAAAGACACAATTTACTGTAGCAACTCCTTCAAAAAGCTCAATTCACCTAAAGAGAACTCGAAAAGGAATCAATAAGAAGCAAATGCAAATAATGGCAGAAATCTGTCAAAACAGACCAGCAGGTAGAAACCGATTTTTTCGAAAATCTTCTGTTGCTCAAATCAAAAAGTGCTCAACTAATTAAAGTTATCTAACATACTGTGGGATTTATTCGTAAATTTTGAGCTCAATCCCAGTTACAGAGACTCCTCACGAATTTTTATGGTGGAAGACAAAAATCTGTTTCGGGACTGCAACTCCCCAAATCTTACTTCCCTCTCATTAGAGGTCATTCTTGGCACAAAAAGCAAACAGAAAGGATAAGAAGAGTTCATTACAGAAATAATAACTTCCAAGACTCAATAAAACTCTTGGGTTATCTCCCAACAAGTACATTTCTTTAACGCCTTTAAGTTAGGCATAAGAAGCAAGAAGAATCAAGTATTTTCAAATGAGGAAGCATTAACATCAAACCTTGCTTTCAAAGGAGGAGCAAAAAGCAATTTATCTCTCCTCATAGAGAAGTGTTCAATACCTTTTTTGAATGGAAAATTATATTTAATGGTGTCTTCTTTCATATCAATGATGGCACCAACTGTTCTAAGAAAAGGCCTTCCCAAAGTAATAGGACAAGAAGCATTGTATTCAACATCCAAAACATAGAAATCAACAGGGACATAAGCATTGTTAACCATAATGAGAACATCATTAATACTCCTCATGAGTTTCTTCTTAGCATTATCATTGAGTGGTACATCTAAATAACAATATTCCAATGGTGGCAAATCAAGCATTTCATAAATCTTCCTAGGCATAATAGAGACACTAGAACCAAGATCACATGAAGATTTGAGATCAAAGTCATTCACTTGTACATTAATAATGGGTTCCCAACTATCTTCTACTTTCCTAGGAATAGAAGATTTGTGTTTTAGCTTCTCTTCCTTAATCTTAACAAAAGCATCTGTAATGTGTTTAGTGAAAGCAACATGCAGATCACTAGCATCAGTACTTCTAGCAAGCTTTTGTAGGAATACAATCACTTCAGAAATATTGCAACCATCAATATCAAAGTCAAACTTAGCATCACTAGTAGTAGGCTCAATAGGCTTAGGCATAGTAGGAGGAGGAATAGGGACTACTTGTGGTTTAGTGGTGATGGTGCACACACTATTGTTTCTATCAATTTCAGCTTCCATTTCCCACCTAGCATGAATTTGAGCTAACAGCCTAACATTTTCATCAATAATAACTTGTATGGCATGAGTGGCAGCAAAGGTACTTTCCATAGTTTCAGGTTTAACATCCATTTTATTAATCAAGGAGGACTGAGCTTCAAACAGAGAGGATATATTTTTCTCAACACTCAAATTTTTTGACTGTAAACTAGGAATTTCTCTATTAAAATTCTCAAGCTGATGGCTAATGTTTTTCAAGATAATAGATTGTTCCTCCATAGTTTTAGTGAAAATCTTATTTTTATCATATTGCATCTGCATAAAATTCTTAGTGGATCTCTCTACTTCTAGAATCCTTTCTTCACTAGGCATTCCAGATCTACCATGATAAGCATTTCCACTGGGAGGATAAGGCCTATAATTGTTGTTGCTACCAAAATTATTCCTATAAGCATTGTTGTTTCTAATGAAGTTCACATCACCTTGCTCTTATTGAGAAACCAAGGAGGCTAAGGGAACACTATTAGGATCTAGAGGAGCTTTCCCATTAACAAGCATAGCCATAATAACATCAATCTTATCACTCAAAGAGGAAGTTTCCTCAACAGAATTTACCTTCTTACCATGTGGAGCTCTCTCAACGTGCCATTCAGAGTAGTTAACCATCATATTATCAAGGATCCTTGTTGCAGCACCCAAAGTGAGGCCCATGAAGGTACCTCCAGCAGATGAAATCCAACAGATTTCAAGTTCAAACCTGCATAAAAAGTTCGGATAATCATCCAAGCAGTGAGTCCATGAGTGGGACAATTCTTAACCAAAGATTTCATTCTTTTCCAAGATGGAGCAACATGTTCACTATCAAGTTGTTTAAATTTCATAATGTCACTTCTCATAGATATAATCTTAGCAAGAGGATAGTACTTTCCAATAAAAGCATCTTTGCACTTAGTCCAAGAATCAATACTATTTTTAGGAAAGGATAGCAACCATTCTTTAGCTTTTCCTCTAAAGGAGAAAGGGAAAATATTGAGCTTAATAATATATCCATCTACATCCTTATACTTTTGCATCTCACAAAGTTCAAAAAAGCTATTGAGATGGGCAGTAGGATCATCAAAAGTAGCACCAGAAAAGTGCTCTCTCATCACAAGATTCAACAAAGCAGGCTTAATTTCATAAAAGGTAGCATCAGGAGCAGGTGGAGCAATAGGAGTGCTTAGGAAATCATTGTTGTTGGTGCTAGTGAAGTCACACAACTTGGTGTTCTCAGCAGAGTTAATTTTGGCAAAGGTGGGCAAGCCAAAAACAGCAGCAGCAACAGCTAGAGCAGGAACTAATTTTTTTGTGTTTTTGAATAAAGCAAGCAAACCAAACTAGACTAATTTTTTGGTTTTTTTTAAAAGAGGCAAACAAAACCAAGCAAAAGAAACAAAGCAAACTAAAAACAAAGTAAAGAGAAAGTAAGTGGAGGACTCACCTAGTGAAGACGTCCTTAGCCTCCCCGGCAACGGCGCCATTAAACTTGTTGATGGCTCAGTTAATGTGGAGCCTGTTGGGAACCCCAAGAGCAAGGTGTGAAGAAGCACAGCAGCAAGTCTTCCCTCAGTAAGAAACCGACGTTATCGAACCAGTAGGAGGAAGGAAACGTCAGAAAGGTGTTGCAAGCAACGTGGAGACCTGCACAACACAAACTCAAGACGCCCCAACTAACAGTGAGGTTGTCAATCTCACCGGTTGCTGTAACAAAATATTAAACGTATGGTGTGGAAGGTAATGGTGGTTTGCAGCAAGTAAACAAGTAATAGTGGAATACGTATCAATGGTAAAGATTGGACCGGGGTCCATAGTTCACTAGAGGTGCTCTCCTTAGATAAACAACATGGCATGAAGGGTAAACAAATTACAGAAGGGCAATTGACAGGAACTGAGCAAGGCATAAAAATGCAATTACTAGTCAAAAAGATTCTATGAGATACGATTGGGAAATACAACAAGATACATAGACCTCCATCCAACTACATCCATGACTAGAAGTCCACCTTCAGATTATCATCCGAACCCCCTCCAGTATTAAGTTGCAAGCAACAGACAACTGCTTTAAGCAAAGTGTGTAAGGTAAACAGTCCACATGTTTCATGAACAAGAGACTGTTGTTTTCTCCCTAGTGGAAACAGCACATATACAACCGAAGAGATTTCTGTCACTTCCCTTGGAAACTAGAGGCATGAACCCACTATCGACCATAAATACCCCCCTCTTGAGTCACTAGCAACTACTTGGCCAAGATAGCTACTAACAACGGAGAGCATGAAAGATCACAAACAACACAGACATGATAGAATCATAAAGACAAAACCATTAATCAAACCAACATAATAATCTCAATATCCATCGGATCCCCGCAAACACAACATGCAAGATTACAAATAGATTAGATCTTGATCATGAACGGAGCTCACAAGATCTATACATGAAAGCACAAGGAGGAGATATAACCATCTAGCTACTACATGGACCCATAGTCCAAGGTGGAACTACTCACACATCATACCAGAGAGAAGGCCTCCGGGATGATCTCCCCTCCGGCAGGGTGCCGGGAAGAACTTCAGATCCCCCGATCTAGGGACGACGGTGGCGGCGGCTACAGAAGGTTTCGTGGAATATTGATCGGGTACTTAGGGTTTCTGCATCAGGGGCTTCTTATAGGCGAAGGGGGAGGCCGAGGCGGTGTCCAGGGGCCCCACACCTTGCCTAGGATCGGGGAAGGGCCCACCCGCGCCTAGGGGGTGTGGCTGCCCTAGCACGCCTCTTCGTATCCCCTCTGGACTTCTTGTTCCCCACGGAAAGTTATTGACTTTGATGTTTGTCCCGTCCAATTCCGAGAATATTTTCTTACTAGCTTTTCTGGAATAAAAAACATCAGAAAACAGGCAACTGGCACTGTGGCAACTTGTTAATAGGTTAGTACCAGAAAACATGTAAAATCACCTCAAAGTGTAGATAAAGCAAAGCAAAGTAGATACTAAACAAGCATGGAGCATAAAAAATTATAGATACGTTTCCGACGTATCACCCGCGCCTGGGGGTGGCCCTCTGGTACCTCTCTGTCTCCCCTTCTGGCTTCGTGACGCCCACGGTAAAATATTGACTTTGGCTTTTGTCCCGTCCAATTCCGAGAATATTGATTTTCTACCTTTCTGGAACCAAAAACAGAAGAAAACAGGCAACTGGCACTGTGGCATCTTGTTAATAGGTTAGTTCCAGAAAAGATATAAAAACACCTCAAAGTGTAGACAAAGCAAAGCAAAATAGATACTAAACAAGCATAGAGCATCAAAAATTATAGATACGTTTCCGACGTATCAAGCATCCCCAAGCTTAACTCCTGCTCATCCTCGAGTAGGTAAGTGATAAAAAGAATAATATTTGAGGTGACATGCACCATCAAAACTAAGATCAAACCATTTGCAAGTATTGAAAGCTGGGAACAAAGAACTCTAAACATGTGCATGAAAGATGGAGTTCTAACAATAGGACATAGTAACTATGCATGCAACATGAAAGGCTAAAAACAAAGATCATGAATAACATGCATTGAAAAACATTTGTTTGTTTCACATACAGAAAACATGGCATAGTGGCATTCAGCTTGTCCCTCATAGAGTAGCAAATAGATGCATATGACACCTTCAAAGTTCACAAGGGTGACTAGAAACAAGTAGCACAAGAACAAGTAATATCACAATATGCATCAATCAATAAGTTTTGGGACACTGCACACAGGATGGCAACTATGCTCTCTTAATGGCGCCTAAAAGTATAAGGTGAATACTCAAATAATGGTGGAAGAAAGGCCGTTCACAAAGGGAAGTAGGGATTTAAAGTTTCAAAAAGAGCTTCCAAAAATTATCGTACTTGTTAGCTTTCAACCCTCATTGCCCCTATCATAATCATCTTGAAGTGATTAAGGTTAAAGTGAACAAACTATGGAGTATATGCTTGACAAAGTAAAAGTTGGCAATCTCAAGTCCCTTGAATACGAGGGCCACACCTCATGCTACTCAACTTCAGTCACATGTAAGTTCTTGTCATTGTAAGTACATGCATATCATAGAGAACCGCCAACGGGGTACCCCTTGCACATGGTACATGAGCTATCCCATAACCAAAATGACAAGGCAAGCAGACAATAAGCATCTCAACGATCTTTTTATTTACTATATGCATAGCTTTTTATTGAGGATGCTTCATAGATAGCTCACTATGGTGATGCTGCAAGTTTCCACCATGATTAGGCATGGCTTAGGCTAGCGGCCCAGGCGTTTCTCTAACACAAAATACATACTCTATGGACTTACAAGTTCCCTCTTTATTTCACACCGGTGACATCCATAGACAAAAGAGCATGATACCAACTGAGTACAAAGTACAAGTGCAATGTTGAAAACGCTCCCCGTGACAGCACGATTCTGCTAATTCCAACGTATAAGTGCAAGCATATACAACATAGATGACCCAATGGCTCAAGTTTATTAGGGGCAAAGAATATAAAGTGTGCCATCAAGTTTGTGAGGGCTTTAATCACTAAGTTTTCACATAAAAAATACTTTTAATTGGAAGATAGCTGAAAACAAGAATATACTTGGAATGGCGTAACACACCATGCATGGGAATTTATAGTGGACACTTTAGAATATCTTGGTTTCTTGGGAGTTGGAAGCATGAGTAGACCTTACGCAAACAAGTGGAGGCTAGCAAAAGACTGGGAGCAACCAACTAAGATAGCATTAATGGACATAATCATGCAGAGCAACAAAACATTACTAATCAAAGCATAGAGTGGTACTACAAGTCAAGGACTAAATGATCATAGAGGCTATGGTGACTTGTTCATAGTCATAACATGGTGTTAGCATGTGCCAAGTCCACCCAAATAAAGAATCAAAGGAGAATACCATAATACTATGATTTTGTATGCTAAAATAACACATGATTCCTTGAAGGCACATTAAGCAATCCTAATTGTTTGGAACAAGTCATGATACAGCAATAATCACTTAGAATAAGGTCAAAACAACATCTAGCATGACATGATAAAGTCTAAGTCACAGTCAAAACAAGCTCCCTTTTGTACCACTATAAGCATGAAACTTTCTACTCTTTTCCAACACCAAACAACTTATTTGAAACAACTCACAAAGATAATAATCAATAAAGATCGGTGATCTTGTCTCACAAATCCACAAAGAACAACTAAAAAGTTCTAAGCTGAAAGCACAAGAAAACTAAGGCTAAACATAGTGCTAGCAAAAGAGAACACTCACAAAACAATAAGAATAAAAGCTAGAGTGTTCTAGGCAATGAAAACAGAGTGTGTCTTTCTACAAAAGAAGTGTGATGTAACCAACCAACTTACTCAAGCAAACTAAGCAAACGAAAACCAAAAACGAAAACTAATACGCTCCAAGAACAACACAACAATGCATAAAACTATAAAAATGAAGTGTCTAGAAAGACCTGAGATTTTTATTGGTGAAGAAGGGGATGCCCAAGCTTTGACGCTTGTACATCTTGAATATTTCTTGGGGTGAAACGGGGTGGCATCCCCAAGCTTGAGCTTTTGTCCATTCTTCATCTCATTACATCATTCTTCCTATACACCTGCAAATTTTCCTTCATACAAAACTTCACACAATCATCATTAGCAACATTAGTGCATTTAAAATATAATAAACCTTTGGGTTTAGATTTATAACAGCAAAACTTTCACTAAAAACACAAGCTACTGTAGCAATTCCCTCAAAAAGAAACCAAAAAGGAATCAATAAGAAGCAAATGCAAATAATGGCAGAAATCTGTCAAAACAGAACAGCAGGTAGAAATCGATTTTTTTGAAGACCTTCTGTTCCTCAAATAATTTTTTTTAACTAACTAAAGTTATCTAACATACTGGGGGATTTATTCGTAAATTTTCAGCTCAATCCGACTTACAGAGACTCCTCACGAATTTTTATGGTAGAGGACAGAAATCTGTTTCGGGACAGCAACTCTCCAAATCTTACTTCCTTCTCATTAGAGGTTATTCTTGGCACAAAAAGCAAACAAAAAGGATAAGGAGAGGTCATTACTTAAGTAATAACTTCCAAGGCTAAAAAAAAAACTCTTGGGTTATCTCCCAACAAGTACTTTTCTTTAATGCCTTTAAGTTAGGCTTGATATTTTGAGAAGATGCTCACATAAAAAATATGAATTGAAGTAAGAGAGAGCATCAAGAAGAAAATTCAAAACAAATTTAAGTCTAACCCACTTCCTATGCATAGGAATCTTGTAAATAAACAAGTCATGAAAGCACAAAGCAACAAGCATAGGAAAGCAAAACAAGTGCAACTTCAAAATTTTCAACATAAAGAGGGGACACTTAATATTGTTGAGATACATAAGACCATGTTTCAATCTCTCATAATAACTTTCAGTAGCATCATGAATAAAATTAACAATATAACTATCACATAAAACATTCTTATCATGAGCCACATGCATAAAATAATTATTACTCTCCACATAAGCATAGTCATTTTTATTAATTGTAGTGGGAGCAAATTTAACAAAATATCTATCATTGTTAATTTCATCATCATAATCATCAAATATAGGAGACATATTATAATCATAATTGATTTCCTCCTCAATAGTAGGTGGACTGAAAATATCATATTCATCATTGTAATCATCATAGATTGGAGGTTTGGTATCATCATAAGCAATATAATAGCTATCTTCAAAAGCTGGGGGACAAAAAAGATCATTTTCATCAAAACTAGCTTCCCCAAGCTTAGACTTTTCCATAGCATTAGCAATAATGGTGTCCAAAGAATTCATACTAATAACATTGCTATTAGCTGCAAATAAATCTCCATAGGATTTTTAATTTTCTCTTCAAACACTTCATGTCCCAACTCAAGATAAATACTATAGAGCTCTCTAATTTTGTTGTTGTTTTCCATTAAGCCTAACTAGTGAAAACAAGAAACAAAAAGACAAAATTGCAGAATCTAAAGGAAATAACTTCGAGCACTCACACTGGAGGATGTGAGTACCTTTTACCTTACCTCCCCGGCAATAGCGCCAGAAAATAGCTTGATGTCTACGCACTTCTATTCTTGTAGACAGTTGTTGGGCCTCCAAGTGCAGAGGTTTGTAGAACAGCAGCAAGTTTCCCTTAAGTGGATTACCCAAGGTTTATCGAACTCAGGGAGGAAGTGGTCAAAGTTATACCCTCTCAAGCAACCCTGCAATCAAGATACAAGAAGTATCTTATGTACCCAACACACCCAATACACTTGTCATGTGTATAGGTACACTAGTTCGACGAATAGATAGTGAAATACAAGTGGGAACCGTGCCAGAAAATAGCTTGAAGGTGAGGTAAAGACTAAAGGCAACAAGAAGGAAGCAAGCAAACATGCAACAGATATAGTAGCAAACGGTGTTTCAATGTTTAGAAACAAGACCTAGGGATCATACTTTCACTAGTGAACACTGTCAATAAATATATTCTCTTCGTGATACTACTCTTAACTACTCTTCGGTTGGACACTCTAATCCATGGTAGGGCTATAACAACACACCTCAACGTCCGCCTTCCCTAATCTAGATAACCCCACACTCTCACCTTGAGCGCTAGATGGTTCCAACAAACACCACAATTTCATAGAGACATCCAACTCCAAACATAACTCATACTAAATATATATATGTAGTCTAGCTTAAGTGCCACACACGGTGTGCACGCTGTCACTTTCACACACGTGGGGAAAAGCATAGATCTATTAAAGCATGATGAGTATTTATGTAGACTCAAGCCTAAGTGCCACCATGGCGTGCACGCTGTCACTTTCACACACATGGGGAGAGCAGAGATCTATTGAAACACTTGAGTAGCAAGGTAGATCTACTTGATTACAAAGCTCATGAGCACAACAAGATCATGCATAGAGAGAGAGATGAACACATAGCTACCGGTAGAGCCCTTAGCCTCGAGGAAGAACTACTCCCTCCTCATCATGGGAATCAGCAACGGTGATGAAGATGGCGATGAAGATCGATGGATATGGCTCCGAGGGCACTTCCCCGTCCCGACAGGGTGCCGGAACAGAGACTTTCTGTCCCCCGAATCTCCCTTTTGGTGGCGGCGGCGCTACAGAGGTTTTTCTGGAAGTATGATGGATTCTTTGGGGTTTTCTCCCCGGGGGCTTCTTATAGGCGAAGGAGGCAAAGTTGGGAGGCGGCCGAAGGGGCCACACCCTGCCCAGGCGTGGGTCCACCCTAGCCCACGCCTGGGGGGTATGGTGGCCCTCTGGCACCTCTCCGTCTCCCCTTCTGGCTTCGTGACGCCCACAGTAAAATATTGAATTTGGCTTTTGTCCTGTCTAATTCCGAGAATATTGATTTTCTGCCTTTCTGGAATCAAAAACAGAAGAAAAGAGGTAACTGCCATTGTGGCATCTTGTTAATAGGTTAGTTCCAGAAAAGATATAAAAACACCTCAAAGTGTAGACAAATCAAAGCAAAATAGATACTAAACAAGCATGGAGCATAAAAATTATAGATACGTTTCCGACGTATCACCCTCCTCCCCATCTCCAGCGCCAGCCTCCCCCATCTTCGTACATGCTCCGCCATGGGCATGAGCTCTGGCCGTCGGCGAGCTATGTTGCCCGCGCCGGTGGTGGATTTGCACCGGTTGCGGTGGCAGGTGCTACCCCCGCGTCGGTGGCGGTGCTACTCCCTGCCCCCCCCCCTACGATCTGTGTGAGGCTCTGCTACAAGCGGTCACTATACTTGCTACGAAGGCATGTCGGCCTCGCCACAAAGGCACGGTGGGAGAGAGGTATGGCAGAGGCGCCTTTTGTTACAAGCGGTGTGAGGCTCTGCTACAAAGGCATGGAAGCCTTGTTGCAGAGGTATGGCATCGTCTTCTCCGGTGACGGCGGCAACCTTGCTATAGAGGTATGACATCACCTTCTTTGGTGACAACTTTTTTGCTACAAAAGGTGCGAAGCGCTGCTATAGGGGCACAAACGGCCTTGCTACAGAGGCACGGCGACATCTTCTCTGGCGACATGGTGTTTTCCGTCGATAAAGCCTTTTTTGCTACAATTGTTAAACTTTTTTGCTACAACTATTTTATGATTTTGCTACAACAACCAAAGTTTTTGCTATGAGATCCCCAGCAAGGTCTTCCGGCAAAAGTCTCCGACGGTGTCATCGGCCAAGTCCAGTTTGCTATATTTACCAAAAAAATCTATATAGTCTCCGGCGAGGTCTTCGGCTAGATCTGTCTTTTCTTTTTCTAATAAACAAAATAGTTTTTTGCTACATGTAGCAAAAATAGGACTTTTGGAGTAAAAACTGGTAGTTTGTAACAAAAGCGGGATTAGAAAGGTATTTTTAAGACACGTGTCAGCTTGGGTACCCGGGGATATGAGGAATTATCTCCTGGGGCTGTCGTAGTGCCCACACAAATATTAGGAAGAAAGGAGTGGAAAAAGTAAGGAAAAGTCAAGTTTTCTACTACCCAAACAACTTCGTATCTGTAGATTTTAAATAATTCCAAAAAAAATCTCTGCATAAGTAACAAAAATGCAAGTATATCGTGGGAAGCTTGAAACTAAATATGTCCATTTGTGATCTGTAAAAAAAATATACGTCTAG
Source organism: Avena longiglumis (assembly GCA_030063025.1). Taxonomy (NCBI): domain Eukaryota; kingdom Viridiplantae; phylum Streptophyta; class Magnoliopsida; order Poales; family Poaceae; genus Avena; species Avena longiglumis. The sequence goes on from CP125975.1 coordinate 520,465,733, forward strand.
GCTTCAACGTAACTCAATTAAGAAAGCAATGAAAATGTGTGGCCCGTGATTTGGGTTCAGATGTGCTTCAGTTCATCTAGGCTTTTTCGCGCGCAGGTCTGGTCGTCCAGAATCCGAGACGGTTTGTGCCCTGCAAACCAAGACGTACGCAGGCGCCAACCAAACGATGGCGTCGCCTGTCGTCGGATTCACCTCGTCAGGCTCCGTAACAACTACTGTACTGTAAACGATGGCGTCACCTATCGTCGGATTCATTCACCTCGCCCGGCCAACTACTGTACTGTAACAAGCTATGTCCTTTCAAGCTGAATTCGAATCGGGACGGGGCTCCAGTTTTGTTCCGAGTCGATCGAGGCCACGCATGGCGGCGTTCGTTTGCTTCCGTGTATATATTGCCGCTGATCCACCCCATAATGTTTCCTCCCAGTCCACGGCCGTCTCCTCCACCTCTCTCCAGCAACCGAGCGATCATGGCTGTCTGCGCACAATCTCCAGCCGTCCTCGACGCCTGCAACGCGACTGCCCAGGGATCAGCGAGCTTCAGCATCCAGGTCTCCAGGACGGAGGCGTACGTGGAGACGGGCATCCTCGGCGGGGGCAGCTTCGGCGTCGTCCTACAGGCGCGCCACCGCGTCACCGGCAACACCGTCGCCATCAAGTTCCTCCGCTCCACCGTTCACAGGCCCGCCGACCCCAGCCGGCTCCTCGAAGAGGCCCGCTTTCTCGGCGCCTGCGACGGAAACCCTTACGTCGTCGCTTACTATGGCCTCGTTCACGATCCGGCCACCGCCGACCTCGGCCTCGCCATGGAGTACGTCGGGCCGAGCCTCCACGCTTTCCTGTCCGAGAGGCCGCCGCTCCTGGAGGGCATCGTGTGCTGCTACATGTGGCAGCTCCTCACGGGCGCCAAGATGATGCACCAGCATGGCATCGTCCACCGTGACATCAAGCCAGCTAACATCCTCGTCGAGGGAGGCGGGAAGATGCTCAAGTTCTGCGACCTCGGGCTCGCCATGTCCCTGGCGACGAAGGAGACGCCGTACGGCGATGTCGGCACGATGCCCTACAAGCCTCCCGAGATGATCCTCGGGAAGCCGAACTACGACGGGCGGGTGGACACATGGTCGCTCGGGTGTGTTATGGCCGAGATGCTCACCGGCCAGAGGATGTTCCCGGGCCTCGGAGACGACGACGAGGTCAAGCAGCTCTGGGTTATCTTCCGCCGGGTTGGCTTTCCGGATGAGACGACGTGGCCGGAGCTCGCGTCCCTGCCGCTCGCCCGCATGGTGCCGCGATGGACCCAGGCGCGGCAGCAGCAAAGTACGCTAAGGGAGATGTTTCATGAAGAGATGTTGTCCAACGAGGGGTTCCAAGTCTTAAAAGGGCTTCTCGAGTGCAACCCCGACAAGCGGCTGACGGCGGCCGCCGCGCTCCAGCTCCCGTGGTTCCAGCATTAACCAAGAAGAAGAACGTATTGAGATTGAGAGTTCCACTAGCGATGCAGAGGAACGCCAAACTGGTGTAGATGTGCTTGAGTGTAGCCATGTACTGTAGGTGGTAGAAGATGTCCTTCCAGATGTAAATGATGCAACTCGCTGCAGAGAACTACAGAGTAGTTACCTTTCTGCAGATTGTGAGAAACGTTGTTCTGTATTACTCTTAATTTGAAATTATCTCCATCCAAAAAGATGATGCTAATAGAAGTTTAGATGATGTATTCCTCAAAAAAAAAGCTTAGTTGATGTCCAAAGATTTGTACATGCTGTAAATTGCCCAAGTTACAATCGACGGTCTTGCTCTTGCATCCATTTCATGCACTGAAGAAACTGGAGTTTGTTTACCGTAACTACTTTATGAGTAATGCAATTTCCTTGTATGTTCCCTATTCAAGAAAACATGAAAAGAGAAGTTGAAGTACTACATGATTGCTTGTCCTTTTGTTTTCTTTTTGACAAGACAAGATTTTCAGAGTCAACCCTAACCACAACTAGTGTCAGTGTCTGCAATGGTTCATTTCTGAACCGATTTTTGTGTGTAGATATCCATCTCTCCGTCAGTTCTGTCATGTGGGTTGACTCGAATACTCTATCTTCGCCAGTACCACGTACAGAAACACAACCCACAATGCCTCTGTTTTTACTAGGCCATCGTGCGTGGTTTGATAGGCAACCTTACACATAGAACATGGCGTTTTTTTGCTTTGATCACCACATCCAACTCTGAGTTTGTAGTTCAAATTTTATGTAATTCTGATAAATAGACAGTAATTCATTTAAATCATAAAAAATATGTACTACTCCCTCCATCCCAAAATAGATGTCTTAGTTTTGTGAAAATTTGGATGAATCTATATATATACTAAATAGTGTCTAGATTCATCTAATTTTTCACAAATCTGAGACATCTATTATAGGACGGAGGGAGTACTTTTTTGGTTTTTCTTTGCTTTCTATTTCGAGAATTTTACTGTACCATTGTAACTCTTCTATTTGGATATTAATTAATTAATTCTAACTAAAATATTCTAACTATAAAAATGCGCTAAAAATAATCAAAGTGATCTTGCCGATCATGCCATATGGGGCGACTCCTCAAATTATTTTACTCCTATTACAAACTTACTGGGCTAAATTTTTTTACTTCCCTTCTTTTTCCAAAACATAAACTCTATGTTATTAATAGAAGGCAAAACTTTTTCAAAACAATTGAATATTAGAAAACAATTTCTATCTCTTATATTACTTGACACGAATGATGGCTGATACCCTCAGAGCTCAAGGGACTGTCGTGGATTGCACTATGTTGATTTAGCATGTTAGAATGTACATATAATTGCCACCGGCCAACTGCATAGAGAGACAGGCACACTAAAACTTGACCACGGGTTAAAAGTGGAAGTGCATCTGAACATCTCAATGGAAGTTAATGGCGCACCAGGCAAAAAAGATCTCTTTAGACGGAGTGTAAAATTTGGACCTAATACACAAAATATAAAAGGATCAAAATTCCTTCACTCCCAAACATGTCTTTAAGATTTATTTTGTTCATACCACACAGAAGCTAACAGAGCGGCACATAAGCATATAAGAGTAACTCAAATAAACCCTGGCCGTTCCTCGTGTCCTCCATCTCCATTCGGTAATCGAGGTCCCCATGTTCTATGTTTGTTTCTCCGATAGCGTGAGGGGGTGGGGAGCTCAGACCTGCGCTCGGTGCTACAGTTAGGTCTATAAAGTTAGTGTTTGGTCGTTCGGTAACGACATTTTGGTGGCTATGGCGACGATGTACGAAACAAGAATAAGGTTTCCTCATCTCCTCGTCCACCTTGTTGATGACGATCTCATCAGTGGCATGAGGATGGCGGGGAATCGTCTAGTCGCTCCCACCTAGAATGGTGGGAATCGTCTAGTCGCTTTCTCTTGGAGTGGTGAATCTAGTTTTGTCAATCGTGTGTTGCAGCTTTCTCTTAGTGCAGTTGTCCAGTGAAGCGAATGATGTGGTTATAGTTATACGTATTAGTCATCTGACTCTAGTTCTGATCGACGATGGTAGGCCAGCCGTGGCCGTTGTCAGGGAGCGTGTGAGATTTGTGTTCCCCGATTCTGTCCAGATGAACTCCGAGTGTCGTTCAGGTCATTTTATAGGTTTTCTTATCCGGGGCAATGATATTTTTTGCATACCACGAACGTTGAGGTCTTCTATCTTGTATAGGCGACTCTCTACCATTACAACAATACTATCTTGGCTCTAGTAATCCTCCGGAGGTCCAGAGGCGGCCTCACAATGCACCACGGCATGATGCAGCACGAAGAAAGAATTGATACCCGTGATCTTGGATATGCTATGTTCAATTTCGGTAAGGGTGTTCTTGTAAGAATTTGTTCTACTTAAATATATGTCCCTTGACCATTTCCCAACAAAAAACTATACACATGCTTATGTTTCACCCTAAGCTTTGCAACCCTACTCACCGTCCAGGTTCTTTCTTTTCTCCTTTATTTGTGTGTTACGGTGATTCTATGCTTTTGATAGGGTTCTATCGAGCTAGATCTTTCTTACTCCTTCCGTCTCGAATTAGATATTAGCGATTTGCCTAAATTCACATGTATCTAGTCACATTTTAGTGTATAGATAAATACGAATTTAGACAAATGCCCGATATCTAATTCGAGAGGGAGGGAATACTAGACATTTCGGAAAATTTAGGACAAGATTAAAACATCAATTTTGTAAACTTGTTCGTAACTCGTATTATGTGTGATACACCATTCTCATATTAGAGTTTTTTTTCTAAGACATTCTCATATTAGCGTTTAACACACTGGAGTAGTTTTCCCGTGTGAGAACACATGTATCGTTCAGAATGTTTAGTATTTTCAGAGAGAAGATGCACGGAGCGTGTTTTTTCAAAACATAAACAACAACCTTCAATTGCATCTGATGAGAAAGAAGTGCAATAGAAAAGAAATTAAATAGGGGAAAAAATTGGAGATCATTACTCAGTGGGGTTATTTTTCTACAACGTCCTTGTCAAATGGAAAACGATACGCCTTTCCCGGGCCGTGTCTCTTATCCCGGGGTCGGGCATCAGGGCGTACGTGATGTGCTCGCGGTGGCCCTCTCCCTTACCTTATCTCTTCACTCTCCGTGAACCACGCACACAATTCCTTTGCGCTCGCAGGTCAAAAAAACTCCTTTACGCTCGCCTGTTCCAGCGGCCGTCCCCGCACACAACTGCTTTGCCGCCGGCTGCCGTCCGCCGGAGAAGCCACCCGCCGCCGTCGGATCCGGCCCACCGGAGCAGGAAGCCGCCGTCGCCAGACTAGGCCACCGTTGTTGGATCAGGTACTCGCCGTCACCGAAGCAGGCAGCTGCCGCCGCCGGACTAGGTTGTCGTTGTTGCAACAGTCACTCGTCGTCACCAGAGTAGGCAGCTGCCCCCGTCACCGGACTAGGCCGCGCCGCCGGAGCAGACACTCGCGCGCCTTACCACCATGGCCGGGCTTGCCCCGCGTTGCCACAGTCCTTGCCGCTCGTGCTTTGTGTGCCGGCGTCGAGGACGACTGGCCGCCTTCCCGCCATGGCTTCGCTCCGACAGAGTTTCTTAACCACGCGGCGGCGTTGCTAACCATGGATACCGGTTTTGCTATCAAAGTTCACCAGCGCTGGTTTGCTACATGTGGTCGTTAGCGGAGCTACATGTGGGTCGGCGGTGGTGCTACAAGTGACGTCGTGTTTTGCTACACGCGAACGATGGTGGTGCTAGAATAATATAAATGTTTTGCTACGAGATCTCCGGTGAAGTCTCTGATGAAGTTGGATTTACTATAATAGGACATTTTTTTTGCTACAACAATTTAGTGGTTCTGCTATAATGGCGCAAAGTTTATGCTACAAGGTCTCTGACGAGGTATCTCGCGAAAGTCTCCGGTGAGGTTCCAGCAAGATCTGATTTGCTATATTAGCCCAAATTTTTTGCTACAATATTTTTAAAATTTTGCTACACTAGCACAAAGTTTTTGCTACAAGGTTTCCGGCGAAAGTCTCCAGTGAGATCGGGTTTGCTATAGTAGCACAACTTTTTTGCTATACGGTCGCTGACGAGGTCTCCGGCGAAATATCCGACGAGATCCAGTCTATTTTTTTATTTTCCGAGCCGAACCATTTTCTGCTACATGTAGCAAAACCGGATCAATTTATAGCAAAAACATGACATAATAATGTAAAAAAAGAATTTAAACCTTTTTTACGGGACACGTGGAAGCAGTAGGACGCCGGAGGTCCACGCATCGCCGTCTTCCTCGCTTTCTCCCCTTGTCCTCGCTCTCTTCTCGCGCCACATGCCACCTTGCTCCACCGCCCCACCTCCAGCCCCACGCCGCCGCCGCCTTTCTTCTCCCGCTCCGCGCTGCCGACTCTCTCTTTCTCTTCCTCTCGCGCGTCGTCGCGTCTCCCTCCCTCTCTCGCGTTCCCTCTTCCTCTTTTTTTTGCGGGCTCCCTCTTCCTCGTTGAGTTCAAGTAAGGTCCTTTTTCCTTCGGCGGCCGGATCTGCAGCGGCGCTGCTAGATACTTCGAGCCAAGGGTAGGGGAGAGCTACAATCGTGGTGGTGTCCGGCGGTGGCAAGTCGTGGCGGTCCTTCCACCGCATGGAGGGGCTGCTCAAAGGGCCGACCGTCACCAGCTGCTCCAGCCGTTGAAGGAACTCTGGCGGCGTTCGGCGAACTCGGGGGAGGCTGGATACGTGTCGGCTAATCTGGAAGCACTCTTGATGGCGTTAAGCATCTGCTTAAGGACAACTCCTGCCACATCATCCTGGTATGCTATACGCGACCGTGTACTGTTGTGGAGGAACAATTGCATCTTACCAGTGTATTCAAGTTCGAGCAGAGGAATGTTCGGATTGTGTAAGAACAATTGCATAGTATTGGAGCTCTGTTTTCCTCCGAATTAGTTGTTTGGGTGTTGTCTCCTTGTCGTGATCCTACATGCTAGCTGTTATACTGTTTAGTTTACAGTGCTATATGCAATCCTCTGTTTAAAAGTTAGTCTTGCTGTAATTAGTATTGATAAGAGTTCAATCTCCCTTCATTTTTGAATTGGCAATTACACTGGAGATATGCATTTCCATAGTTTCCTTTGGTATACTTTAGTGTCCCTGAAGATTGAATTGTTTCAATGCTCAGTTGTTGCCATATATCTTATGCATCTTTATTGAATTTACTTGCACTAGATATCTCCGTGAAGATTCAATTACTAGCACCTTTACTGAATTTTAGAGAGAGAGAGTACATGGAACTATTATGAGATGCTGCATCCATTCTTTAATTTGTCTTGTTTGCCATCTTGCTCTCACTCACGGAGCAGTACTAGCTAGTAGTACTAGTGTAAGTGCTAGCTGTTTTCACACTTTGTTAATTCATACCATTATGTCTAAATTGATCTCACAGTTCACTGGCTTCTGTGGTTTGGAAGCAATGTTAAGTACGAGTAGTTTTTTCACTTCTCTTTTTTTAGTAAGAAACAATGCTTCTCTTGTCTATGATGATTGTTTCTCTCCTTTCTTGCATTTTTGGTGTCAGTTTAGCACTGCAATGCTGATACTGTGTTTGTTTAGATTCCTGCATGGAGTATGTTGGAGCTGTGTTAGATATTAGTATTGTAGAGGGGTAAAATGTAAAAATGTTGTGTCCTGTATAAGCCTGTACTGATGAATGCAAGAAGGGAGAAGCTCCCAGAAAAATCCCGTCTCCTCCTTCTTTCCTGTTCAACCTAGAACCAGAGCTGAGTGCCCGTCCGTCGACATGGTATCAGAGCGCGCGGCGGCGCTATCCGGCGGCAGGGCTGATTGAAGAATCTTGGGTGCTGTGGGCGAAGAAGGTGGTGTGGAAGGCGGCTGTGGATTGGGGGAGCCCGACCTACTCAAGGGATTGGAGGAGCTACGAGTCTAGGAGTCCAGATTGCGGCTTCTCCAATAAAGGTCAGGTCCTTTGGTTGTTTGGCAAGGCTGAGATCTGTGGAGAAGATATATAGGCAGTTGTGGATTTAGGAAAGTCTGAGATTTGAGGAGAATACAGCTGCAGCTGGGGATTAGGTGTGTGAGTTGTGTGAAAATCTGGGTGGTGATTGGCAACAGTGTGAGTTGTTTGTTATAGTGAAGGCCTTGGAAGATGGGTGAAAAGGTTGTGACATCAGGAGAGCTAGCGGCTGTCCTGCAGGCAATGGATGATAGGTACCGATCTCTATTTGATGCGATTAGTAAACAAGGAGAGAGATCGAGAGCAGAACCAGTTGTCAAGGAGGAGGTACATCCTTTACAGCTACCTCATGTGAAGCTAGAGGGATCCGACACTTATGCAAGCTGGGCGGGGCACGCAGAAACCATCCTGGTTTCTCGAAAGCTTGAGGGTTACATCTTGGGCACAGTTGAGAAGCCCATATAAGAGAACTCAAATGAGGGACAAAGGTGGAAGATGACGAATGCTTTGGTCAGAGCCTGGTTGTTAAGTTCCGTCTCACCTCAAATAGCAAAACAAGTTGAGAGAATTAAGGAGGCTTCAGAAATTTGGAGGCTCTTGAAAGGCACCTTCTCAGGAGTTGGCAATGAGATGCTTGCTTGCAAAATACAGAAGGAATTACAGCAGGTCAGTCAAGGAGAGAGGACAATAGTGGACTATGTTTCAGAATTAAAAAGGTTGTGGAGTGACCTAGATTATTATGATCCTGTTGAATTGGAATGTGGCAAGTGTATGGAGAAGTATAACCGATGGATAGAAAGAAGGCGAGTGAGAGATTTCTTGAATGGACTGAACCGAAAATTTGAGAACAAGAGGGCAGCGCTCTATGGCACCGGAAAGATACCTAACCTGGAGCAAGCAATTTCTTCAATCCTTAGTGAAGAGACACGCCTACGGTTAGAGGCAACTGGGCTTGACACGCAAGGAGTGTCACATAGGCGTTCAGCTCTGTTTGTCGCTGAGAGCAATGCTAATCAACGACCAGGGATAAATGCATCTGAAAGAACATGTTTCGAGTGTGGTCAGCCTGGGCATGTGAAGGCCTCTTGTCCTGATTTGAATGGAGCTGGCTGGGCTAGAGGTCAGAATTGGCGTGGTAGGGGTCGTGGCCGCATGATTGGTGGACGTCGAGGTGGCCAAGGACGAGGTATGTGTCCGGTAGGGAGAGCCAATACTTCAGCTACCACAGAGGCCACAAAAAGCGTGGATCGCAGATGACTCTAGAAGATCTAGAAAGATGGAATCAACTCAAGATGATGAATCTAAGGGACAAACAGTCAGCTGAAGCATCTACTCCATCAACCTCCGCTGCCTCTGCGAATTTTGGCGGTAAAAACTCTGCTGAAAATTATGAATCTAATTGCATACCCTGGTTAATAGACTCAGGTGCATCTAGGCATATGGCTGGCTCCCATTTGGATTTTTTAAATTATAATCATAACTTGAAAGGACAGAGTGTGAGCTTGGCAGATGGTTCGACTCGAGTTATTATGGGAACAGGGACAGTCAAATGTGACAATAACATGTCCCTCTCATCAGTGTTACATGTTCCTTCATTCCCAATTAATCTTCTGTCCATCAGCTGTATTACAAATGATCTGAATTGTGCTGCCATTTTCTTTCCACGTTGGTGCTTATTTCAGGAACTTGGGACTGGAAGAGAACTTGGGAGGGGGAGCATGCATAAGGGGCTGTACTACTTGGACACCAACACATCACCATTCATAGCTGCTGCCCTAGCCCACAATCTACTAGAGGAATTTCTACTACAACACCGTCGACTTGGGCATATGCCCTTTGGTATTTTGGGTCAACTCTATCCCGACCTTTTTAGTAGAGTTAGTAAGGAAAAGCTGTTGTGTGATGCTTGTCAGTATGGGAAGCAAACCCGGACTTCTTATGTATCATCAGACAATCGTAATAGTGTGCCGCTTCAAACTATCCACTCAGATGTATGGGGACCAAGTGGAGTGGTATCAATTAATGGTTATCGGTATTTTTTCACTTTTATTGATTGCTGTAGCAGAACTACTTGGGTGTATGTTTTGAGAAACAAGAGTGATGTGTTTGAATGCTTTAGAGATTTTTATAATATGGTTGTGACGCAATATAATGCTCAGGTGAAAGTACTACGTACTGACAATGGTACCGAGTATGTGAACAAAGAGTTTGATGAATATTTATCAAACCTAGGGATTATTCATCAAACAACTTGTCCAAGCACCTCACAGCAGAATGGTTTAGCTGAGAGGAAAAATAGACATCTCCTAGAGGTTACTAGGTGTTTGATGATAACTATGAATGTTCCTAAATATTTGTGGAGTGAGGCAGTGATGACTGCTGCCTACTTGATCAACTGAATGCCATCTAGAGTGATTGACCATAAGACACCTCTAGAGTGCTTAAAGGGTAAAACTTCATATGTGATTCTGCCAAAAGTGTTTGAATGTGTATGCTTTGTGAAAGATTACAGGCCATCAGTTGGGAAGTTAGATCCTAGAGCTGTAAAATGTATATTTGTTGGATATTCTGGGAAACAAAAAGGGTATAAATATTGGTGTCCCTCTGAAAAAAGGATGTTCGTAAGCATGGACGTAGTATTCAGGGAGCATGAGGCATTTTATGGTGAACCTATTGATTTAACTGATGTGTTTCCTGAAATGTTTGTTGATGATACCTCAGAAACAGATTGCGCGACAGGGGGAGAGGAAGACAATGATGCAATCACAAATAATATGATTGTTGGAATAATGCCAACATGTGATACACAAGGCGATGAAGGTGGCAGTGTATCAGAAACAAACAATGAGGAGGTACAAGGGGAGTTTCAAGGCATACCAAATGAAGCATTACAATGGCCTAAACCGAATGAGGACCGACAACTCCAAGTATATTCCAGGAGACACCGAACGGGACAGGAACAGGTGCAGGTGGAGGAAATCATTTCAGATTCATCCCAAACTCCATCATCATCCACAAATGATGGTACACTCTCCTCTCAGTATGATGATTTAGATGTTCCTATTGCTCATCGAAAACAACCACGGACAAATGCTGGGAAATTACCTTCAAAACTGTCCCCATATTGTGTCTCAAATTATGTTTCGTATTCCTCTATTGGCTCTCATTACAAGTCATTTATAGCATCCTTGGATTCTGCAGTACCTGTTCCTCATGATTGGCAAGAGGCAAAGCAACACCCAGAATGGAGGATGGCAATGCTAGAAGAGATGCAAGCGCTCGACAAAAACAACACATGGGTACTTACTACTCTCCCTCCAAATAAGAAAGTAGTTGGGTGTAAATGGGTGTTTACTATAAAACAGAATTCAGAAGGCAAGGTTGAAAGATACAAGGCTAGACTAGTAGCGAAGGGGTATAGTCAAACATATGGGGTGGATTATGATGAAACCTTTGCTCCGGTAGCAAAAATGAACACAATTAGGACATTAATCTCAGTAGAAGCTAACCGTAAATGGAAACTATTCCAATTGGATGTTAAAAATGCATTCCTTCATGGGGAGTTGCAAGAAGAAGTATATATGGAAATTCCTCCGGGGTTTAATTCAAGAGAAACTGGGGGTAAGGTGTGTAAATTAAGGAAATCCCTTTACGGACTAAAACAGTCACCAAGATCTTGGTTTGGGAGATTTAGAAAGGAGATATGCTTGATGGGTTACCAACAAAGCAATGCAGATCACACCCTTTTCTTTAAGCATTGTAGTGGTAAAATTACAATTCTTGTTGTCTACGATTGATGACATAGTCATTACAGGAAATGATGACAAGGAGATATCACATCTTAAGAAGATGCTGTCAAAATCATTTGAAGTTAAGGACCTGGGGTATCTTCACTACTTCCTTGGAATAGAGGTTGCATATGGTACTCAAGGTATTTATCTCTCACAAAGGAAGTATGTACTTGATTTACTTGCGGAGACTGGAATGCTCGAGTGTAGACCAGCAATCACTCCCATTGAATCAAATCATCGCATTTTAGCAGAGTCTGGTGATCCAGTAGATAAACACCAATATCAGAGACTAGTGGGGCGCTTAATCTACCTATCACACACTAGACCAGACATTTCTTATGCCGTTAGTGTTGTCAGACGATATATGCATGACCCCCGCACAGGTCACTTGGATGCCGTGAATCGCATTCTACGGTATCTCAAAACCTGTCCTGGAAAGGGTATATTGTTCTCTAGAAATGGGCACCTAAATATAGAAGGTTATACAGATGCAGATTGGGCTGGATGCCTAGATGATAGAAAATCGACCTCGGGCTATTGTGTGTTTGTTGGTGGTAATCTGGTTAGCTGGAGGAGTAAGAAGCAGAGCGTAGTGTCGAGATCCACGGCGGAAGCAGAGTTCAGAGCTATGGCTTCGGGCTTGTGTGAATTGATGTGGTTGAGGATATTATTAATGGAACTTGGGCTCTTTGATAATGCACCCCTTCAATTGTATTGTGTAATCAAGCTACAATCAGCCTTGTGAATAATCCTGTTCATCATGATAGGACAAAGCATATCGAAATAGATAGGCACTTCATAAAAGAAAAGATAGATGAGGGATTACTTCAAGTCCAGTTTGTTAGGTCTGGAGAACAAATTGCTGATATGTTGACAAAGGGAGTGTGTAATGTATCCTTTATGAGAATATGTAGCAAGATGGGGCTCTTAAATATATTTGCCCCATCTTGAGGGGGAGTGTTGGAGTTGTGTTAGATATTAGTATTGTAGAGGGGTAAAATGTAAAAATGTTATGTCCTGTATAAGCCTGTACTGATGAATGGAAGAAGGGAGAAGCTCCCAGAAAAATCCCGTCTCCTCCTTCTTTCCTGTTCAACCTAGAACCAGAGCTGAGTGCCCGTCCGTCGACAGAGTAAAGCACTAATGCTTGTGGTAAAATTGATTATTTTTCCTGACTTGCTGATACTATTTTCACTGGCATTCTTGCATGTAGTGAGTAGCATTGCAACAATGCTTGTGCTAAAATTGATTATCGGGGCTGGAATCCTGATTATGCTATATTATAAAGATTTTTTCCTAAAGTAAGCAGCGATGCTAGTACTTTTTTACAGGGAGCAATGCTAGTATTATGTTAACACTGATTTTTGCTGCTCTGAATATTTATATGAAGGACATGGAGCAGCTCATGAAGGCATATCTAGGTACATAACTGAGATAGTTAAAACCTACATTTCAAATGAGCGTCTCCGATATTCAGCAGCATACTGTTGTCAGGTCAGTTGCATATCATTGTGTACCTAGCAGCGATTTTTACCTATCTAAAAAGGAAACAGCATAAATGCTGACCACTGGTCGATCGCAGTGTTTGCTACAAAGTGTAGAGACGGTACGATTATAACCAGGATGTGTATGAATGTTGCTTGTCAAGTGTATCCCATTTGGTGAAAGAACTAAATCAGATTGAATTGCCAGTACTACAAAAAGGAGGGTGTTGGATTCACAGTTAATATAGGTTTCCGTCATGTGTCGCTCATTGCATCTGTACTGAATTTTAGCTATATTGTTTTTCATCGACAGGTCGGCATATCAGACAGAGGCCAGGGAGATGGGCATGGCATGATCAGAGACCTTTCGCCGAGAGGGCTTTCAAGAGAGTCGCTGAAGAAATTACCACAGTTTATGGTGACTGGTCAGGCAACCTGATATCGAAACCTGCCTTGCACTATGTGTCTACAGGTAACCTGATATTCCTAGACTGAGTTTCTTTACTGATATGGAACTTGTTAGTTTCATAGGTAGTAAGTGCATGTTAAAGAGTACTCCCTCCGTTCCATAATGTAAGACATTTTTTGCAATGTACTCCAGACTAATGTCCTGGGTCCTAATCAATCTCTGAGATAACAAGTACACACACATGTACACACGGAAATGACAAGAGAGGAGTAGCAATTGACCTGTTTGTTTGTTTGTTGGCTTGCACATTTATTACAGCTGCAACGTCCTTTCTTGGACGAATACTACTTTTCAGATGGTAAGAACGTACACGATACCAAATACTCCTATAACAACAACCCCAAGTGCATTTTCCATATGGAAAAGGCCACATATAGTTAGTTTTCAGTCATAGCAGTAGCATTACCTTGCTGTTGTTGGCTCATCATGGTCTTTATTTCCTATGCAAACACCAATTGATATTGAGAAGCATATTAAGTTTACGCGTTCTGATCTACTTTTCCTATGCTTTCTAATTTTACTGATGCCTGGTAGTTCCTGAAATGGTTACTACTTATTAGAAAGTCTATAATTGTTGATTTTGAATAAGCTGTGTCTATTTCTCACTTAACGAGATCTTGAGTCACCTGGTCTCCATGATTTTGAATAGCATTTATGGACACGCACAACGCCCCCTGAGAACACTAGCTGCTAGGTTTATACATATTTCTGCTGTAAAATGGGCTTATTCATCTCTGTTTATTTTGTGTATATCATATTTATGCATCTTTCAGTTGTTGGTTCAAGTGTGCTTGAACAATGCTCTTCTTGAGTTTGATTCTGACCATATGATTTTTGCAAGATCCGGAGCGTGGAATGGCTGGAGCTTGAAGCGGCTGGAGCTGGAGCTTGAAGCGGCTGGAGCATCTCCAAGATCCCATCCAAGGACATCAAGTTCTGCAACTAGGAAAGAATGGCAACCGTATTCAACCTCAACCTGGTAGTGGTAATCGATCTTCCCTTTAAATCTCCTTTGTCTATTTCCTCTAGCTAGCTCGAATTGAGATGGAATATTCAGGGTAGCACCAGCAGCTCGAATTGAGATGGAATATTGAGACGGTACAGGCACTAGAACTGAACTCGCTCTGTTTCTGCATCGGCTTATACAGGAGAAGGAAGGAAGATGCGTACGCGCATGTCTAATGATCGATTGGAATCGGAGACGGTACCTTGCAAAAGAAAACGCAAGCGGCAACCAAAAAAAAAAAAAAAAAAAACTTTTACTGAATCCGATAGCAGCTCAACCTGCCGAACAACACCTAGCGCGTTCTATTGCCGATCCGATTTCCAATCCAATCGTGCTCCCTGCAAATCATATATTCCCGCCGATCCAATCCCAAATGCCTAGATCAGTTCAGCCCTCCCCTCCTCCCTGCTTCCACCATCTCCTCCCTGCCCGTGCCAATCCATCCCCGTCTCCAGCAACCAAGCCGTCCGTCGATCGAGCGCCATGGCCGCTCGGAAGCGTCCCACCGCCGTCCTCGACGCCGGCCACGCCACGGCCACCCAAGCATCAGCCACGGCCTGCAAGAGGAGTCGCAGCAGCATGGCGAGCACAGATGATTACGACGACGTGGCTTGCCTCGGCAAGGGCGCCTTCGGCTTCGTCATCAAGTCACGTCACCGCGCCACCGGCAAGATCGTCGCTGTCAAGGTGCTCTCCTGTTGGAACCACACCGCCGTCGCCGAGCTGATGCGGGAGGCCCGCTTCCTGGAGGCCTGCAGCGGGAACCCTTACGTCGTCGGCTACGAGGGACTCGTGCGCAACCCGATCACCGGCCAACTCTGCCTCGCCATGGAGTACGTGCCCGCGCCGAGCCTCCATACCTTCCTGTGGGAGAGGCGCCACGAGCCGCCGCTGCCGGAATCGAAGGTGCGCGCCTTCATGTGGAAGCTGCTGACCGGGGCCAAGATGATGCACGACCGCCACGTCGTCCACCGCGACATCAAGCCGGCCAACATCCTCGTCGGCCAAGACGGCGAACTCGTCAAGATCTGCGACCTCGGGCTGGCTATCACCATGTCCGACTCGCCGCCGTACTCCCAGGCCGGCACCTTGCCCTACCTGGCCCCCGAGATGCTCCTGCACAAGCCCAATTACGATGCGCTCGTCGACACCTGGTCGCTCGGGTGCGTCATGGCCGAGATGATCACCGGCAAGGCTCTGTTCTACGATGCTGAAGACGGCCGCGGCCACGAGTTCAACGATACAAGCCACATAGTACAACTATGGAGCATCTTTCGGGTGCTAGGCATGCCCGATGACCAGACGTGGCCGGAGTTCATGACCCTGCCGCTCACCGCCGAGGCGCTGCAACTGCTACCGCCGGCGGGGCACAAGCACAACAGGCTGCGAGATATCTTCCCTGAAGAGAAGCTGTCCAAGGAAGGATTCGAGGTGCTGCAAGGGCTTCTCACGTGCAATCCCGACAAGCGACTCACGGCGGCCAAGGCGCTCAAGCACCCGTGGTTCGCTGCTGCTCCTCGTCCCTCCGGCACCACCGCTGCTGCAAAGGTTGAAGTTTTGCCAGTGCGGAGGAAGAAGATGCCGCGCTTCATGGTCGCACTCGAGGTGGTGAAAGCACAAAGGGTGTAAACTGTCCCAGACACAATTCCTTGTAATGTAAATGTAAATGCTCGATCCAGTTGTAATGAACAGATATGACTGTTGTATGAAAAATTGAGTTGCACAACAATTGTCTTCTTTTCAGATTATGTGTGATTGTACTGTTTAATTGGGAAAAAATATTTTACTCTGTGCCTACATGCTTTTATACAGTAGTTAATTATGGTTGCAGATATAGCTATCCGTGATTGATCAGAGAGACAACATAGACACAAGTTCCAGCACTGAACTATCAAACTGAATCTGTCAATAAATGAAATATTCAGGAATCTAGTTGTTGTTCACCATGCATTGTTTGGTAAATGAAATATTGCAACTAGGAAATTATCTGTCAATTACATCTTCAATTTGAATTATTTGTGTGATCTAAAATGACCATCCACTGTTTGATATAAATAAAATATAATAGAAACTCTGTTCTTTGAAAATGCAGTAAACAAGTGCTTTGAAATTTAGAACTGCAGAAGCGTTTG
Source organism: Avena longiglumis (assembly GCA_030063025.1). Taxonomy (NCBI): domain Eukaryota; kingdom Viridiplantae; phylum Streptophyta; class Magnoliopsida; order Poales; family Poaceae; genus Avena; species Avena longiglumis. Next base: position 520,482,090 of record CP125975.1, read on the forward strand.
CTTGTCTGAATAAATTTCAGAGCTGGAGGTAAATTTGAGGGAAACTATTTCGATCCATGGATCAAGCTTGCTTGCTTGGTTATTTCAAAAGTATAAGTAGAGCTAAAGATGAAACAAGCAAACCTAATGCATGTCAATGGGGCAACTGGAAACATGGTTACAACAGTGATACAATACTCTGCAGACTAGTACTGTCATTTTACTCCTTTTCTTCAATGGAAGTTACAGTTTCTCTTTATATGATGTCATTCAAATTTTTGTAACTGTAATAGAGCATGGCCACTTAGTCGCATGATCTAGATGGAGTATTCAAAATTCAAAGTAAATAATGAGAAACTTCAAAATTTTCCATGTTGCATGATCTACTCTGTTCATATGCCCTAAGCGTTGTACTACTTTGCAATTGGGAAATTTTATTTTCCTCTTTTGCTTACATGACGCCTCAACAACAAGTCATGCTTCATGTTCGGTCAGGAAGTATCATGTACAAAGAGGTAAACTGTGTGCATTGTGTCAGTTTACTGGTACTTTGTGCAATGTATAATTTGGAAGAGAGAACAAAAAGAGAAGTTGAAAAAACAAAATATACAGTCGCCGTTCGAGTTGTAGCAACAGAGACAATGTGGCTTCTGCTTCTGCTGTACCTATAGCCTGTAGTTGATTTTTTTTTGTAGTGCCTGTAGCCTGTAGCTGAAAATTTTATTTTTACTCTTTGCTTACATGCTGGTAATGTATGTCCCCTACATGACGCCTAAAGAACAAGTCATGCTTCATGTTCGGTAAAGAAGTATCATGAACAAAGAGGGAAACTTGTGTGCATTGTGCCTGTTTACTGTTTCCTAGTGCAATGTATAATTTGGAAGAGAGAAACAAAAGAGAAGTTGGAACAAAATATATAGTCGTTGTTTGAGTTGTAGCAACAGAGACTGACGACAATGTGCCTTTGCTTCTGCTGTACTATACTTGCTCATCAAATTGAACGAATTTTTGGAGTGCCTGTAGCCTGTAGGAGCATGACTTGTAAAGATCCCAGACTTGCAGTGTATTGAACCGTCGATCGGCCTGCTGCTCCTTCATGCCAAGCCAATTTCTCTTTCAAAAGAATCATGCTAAGACTCTGTTGTTACCATCAACAGGGCGCCGTGTGATGTTATTTGCGAGCGCAATCGGATGGGGTTTGTAGACCCACTTGCACTGAAAGTATGGAGGGGATCAGCTGATCTTCTCTGTTCAATCATCTCAACTCTGAAGTAGTAGGAAGCATAGACTTCGTTTCACCTGTGGGCTGACCCTGAAGAGCAGTTGTCTGAACCTGTGTCTTCAATTGTACTTAGATCACAGAAATAGTAGATGCCCCCCATAAAATAGATGCATAGTCGTTCCTGTCAAACCATCATCGAGTTGTTTCCTACACGCAGAATGCAATACAGGCCTCGGAATGTCTAGTGCACGAACGGCATGGTAAGCCTTTTGGTAATCTTTAATACGAAGATACCTTTCTCGATTAATGTACTACCTCCGATCCTAAATAAGTGTCGCCATTTTAAACTAGAGTTAGTTTAAAACCGTGACACTTATTTTGGATCGGAGGGAGTAACAACAATCAGAGTAGCGCAGAGGAATCATGTTGGGCCCATAACCCACAGGTCCCAGTATCGAATCCTGGTTCTGATACAGTCTTTTGTTTTTCAAATTTGATTCTTCTTGTAGATTTTCGTTTAGGCTTCGGTGCCCTCTATTGAGACCAAAGTTCTATTCATTTTTTCCTCGATTCTTGTTGTTGAGCTAAATGTAGGTTGAGCTAATCTGAAAACTCTGCACTCGTGTGTTGGCACCGCAAGAGAGAGAGCTTAGGCTATAAGAAACTATTTTTTTCACTTTTGTTGTTTAGTTTCTTGTTCTTATTTTTGCTTATTGGGCTCATGTGCTTATTTAGTCCACGTTTCCTTCTTCGGCACCTCAGACATTAGGCAATCAACTTCAATTCATGCTACTCTGCCTCATGTAAACCTGTCTCCTAATTATTATGCTGCATAAGAATTATGAAAAGCACAGTTCAGATTATCAGCGCGAGACCTGGAGCCCCTTATGGGTCGGGTTAAGGCGAAATCGGAGCCATTGCAAGGCAGGTTTATCTCCAAAGGGAGCAAGACTATCCTCATTGACTCTTGTCTCTCCAGCATCCCCATGTATATCATGGGGCTATATATCCTTCAGGAGGGCGTGCACGCCAACTTCGACAAGGAGCTGTCTCGCTTCTTTTGGATGGCAAATAACTGCCACCAAAAATATCATATGGTTAAGCGGGCGGATATTTGCGCCCCCAAGGATCTGGGGGCATAGGTCCTTTCCTCGCGTCATATGAATGTGGCCTTGATGCTTCGGTGGGTTTGACAGATCCTGACTGATGATGGCGGCCTCTGGCTGCAACTAGTCAAAGCTAAGTATTTGCGTGGGCGTCCACTTCTGGCTTGTGATCGTCGGGAGGGATCTCAGTTTTGGAGATCGATCCAGGACATCAAGCCGGCAATCTGGAAGGGACTCTCTATTACCATAGGTAATGGGAGAGATTCCATCTCCTGGCTTGACCCTTGGGTCGGCCCTTGCGCCTCGAGGTTCCTGAGCTATTCGCGATTTGCGCAGACCCTTTGCTCTTGGTGGCGGATGCCTTCCAGGACGGGGTCTGGCAAGTGGAGTTCCGCCGGAACCTCGGGGAGGCCGAGCGGGCTGCTTGGGAGGGACCGCGAGACAGCCTCCCGCTGTCTCAGTCCCAATCCCTAGATAGTATGTCTTGGCGCCTCTCGCCCTCGGGCGTGTTTTTGGTGGGCTCCATGTATCGGGCCCTGTTTGGTGTGCTGTCCATGCCCTGGACGCCCCCCCCCTTTGGAAGGCCCCTCTTTCGCTAAAGATTAAAATTTTCCTTTGGCAGTTGTTGCGGGACCGGTTACCTTCGGGCGTGGAGGTGGCCAAGCGACATGGCCCTGGGGATGGGCTTTGTCCCCTGTGTGTGGTCCTGGAAACGGGACATCACATTTTCTTCTCCTGCCCTGCTGCTTGTTTCCTTTGGAACTTCTCCCGGGAGGCTTTGGGGCCGTCGTGGCACGCCCCAGACCTGGGGGAATTCCTGAAAGCTAATGCGAACCATACCGGCAGGAGGAGGCGCCTCTTCTGGTTTGTGTTTGCAGGGATGACCTGGACTTTATGGAACATCCGTAACAAGATGGTCATCGAGCGTGTCTTCCTTCGCCGTGTCTCTGGCTCGATCTTTAAATTCTTGGCTTTTTTGCAGCAGTGGTACCCGTTGAGTAGACAGCGGAAAAGGGTGCGACTGGATGGGATGATCGAGCACCTGCTGGTGGCGGCGCGCCAAGTTGCTTCTCCCGCCGGCCGTTGAGCATGTCCGCTAGGCGCGTGTGTATCTTTGTGTGTTGGGTGTGTGTTATGCTGTGTGGGTGAACTCTAGCTATGTGGTGTGGACCGTTTGTCCGTGGACTATGCATGTTGTTTGGATGTTGCTTTATTTATAAAGCTGCGCGTATGCCTGTTTGAAGGAGGAAGTTCGGCTGAATAACGTTGCATCAAAGCTTACGGGCACTGCTTTTAGATATCCAACAATTAGTGTGCACCAAGTCGAGAAAATGTGTCTCGGTTCCAACAATTATTGTGTTCTGTCATTGTGTAATAAAGTCTAAACTGCACTACTGAATCAGACTATTGTTCTGCGAGGAACTGGTAGCTGACTCTAATCTGTTTTATCTTTCACACTTATGATTTGTCTGAGAGTTTTGTGTTTTGAGATGGGTTTTCAGTCGAGCTTGTTGTTTGTTGTCTCTAAACGCTTCGGGAAAATTGGGGCGTGAATAACAAATGAGTTTATTGCATGACTCATTATGGTTCTTGGACAGTGAACATCATATCAAATGTTTAGCATTTGACTCTTGAAGTTCCGGAGAGATAGCATTGGCTAGTACTCTGCATTGGAAGGCTGGAAGCAGCCGGTATCCAGTTCTCTGTTAGTCTGTGTAAAACATGTTAAGCTTCAGCCGTCTCTATTTATGCATGCAATTAACACTAGATGCATGCCAGTCCTCTGATGATCGGTTTCCTTGTCACACCAATAAAATCAGAGTGATCCATAGTCCCCAGGTTGCAGCCACCATAAACGTAAATTTTGGTTATGACTGAATGCACAACTCTAATTTTGGCCATTGTGCAGCATCTACTCCTCCACATGAACTTTTTAGCCCCATTGATGGCTACGAGTAGGACTGACAGTATAACTTAAGCACAATCCAAGTGGTATTACAAGCCACCGAATTAAAGCCGAAGTCACTAGATATTGTGATAATATAAGAAATCATATATATAATACTACATGACTAGACAAATGGAGCAAGAAATAGAGCATTACAGATGTGGCAACATGTTACTTCTTAATGTTATAAGCCAACACAAACAGGTTCATTAATTAACAGACGGAGATAGCAATTCAACAGAGTAGACAAGGACTCAGCCATGGCCTCTAACCAAGTACAAAGCGGAGAATTGCTGATTCAATTTCATTATCCATCTCGTCAGAATGATACCAATATGGCATGTCGTGCTCATGCTTAACCAGATCGTCAGGATGACACCAACATGGCATCAGCACATGCCATCTGTCATCAGTAATTTTCCCTACTGTGATCCACAAATTTATACGAAACATTTAAATTAATATTAATCAAATGTATCATAGTACCTTGTAGGGGAAACCCTCCGAGTTTTTTCACAACACAAAGGACGCGGCTCACTTGACCAAGGGTCTCTAAATCTAGTCTTGCCATACCAAAGCTATTGAATAAACAAAGAATGGGAGCCTTGTTTACAAGATCAGAAAGGTCTCCATCCTTAGTCTAGTCGAGCACATGAGATGAATTACCATTACAGCCAACTTCAGGAACAGTCCTGTGACAGAAAATAATATATTGAATTGGAATTATGCATCACTGTGTTAGGATCCATAGGATCAACTAGCTCAAGATTAGAGCCGCACAAGAGGGATCATGGCGTGTATCTTGATCTGGAGGTCATGCCATGGCCTCCTCTTTATCCACTTGACCTAAAACTAATGGAGATGAGTTGTGAGAGGTTCTTCCTAGTGCTGTGAGTGCAAGCTTGATCAGTGAGCAGAGGATAGTAGAGGAGAGAGAGAGAGCCGAACGAGAGAGTGTCTCATCTCAAAACCCTAGGGCCCCTATTTATAGCACTTGCACCAGGGGAACCAACATCTCTAAATGGATGGTCAGGATGCCCCTGATCAGGACATCCAATGGCTGTAATTAACATCCCTTTAATTGACCCTAATTTGACTTAGATTGATCACAGAAACACGTAGATTACTGCAGATCACTTATATCCAACATTCCCCCCTTGATCGTAAGAATAAACTTTATAAGCCCATTTCTCAACAAAACAGTCACTACAGGAAAGAACGAAGACGCCGACGGCCAAAGGTTGGGGTCGTCGGCGTAGCTGCCTTTCCTGGCCAGCCGACCAGCCCGGCCGTCGGCGTAGATACGGCCGTCGGCGTAGATGACTACGCCGAGGGTAGCCCTCCGCGTAGTGTGGCCGTCGGCGTAGTAGCGAGGTCTGTGCCGACGGTGGCCGTCGGCGTAGATATAGCCCTCGGCGTAGCCCCAGTTCAGACACGATGACGGAAACGGCGTTAGGCAGCCAAGCTGTGCCGACGGCCAAGCCGTCGGCATAGGCCTCCAGATTTTTTCCTTTTTCATTATTTTTTGAAAAATCATAACTAAATCATTCTAATTCAGAAAAATACAAATAATATATCAAAATTTGCAGAAAAAAAAATCTATCTATCTACACTCAAATATTACACATTTATAAACAAAAATTAAGTAAAATATAAAACATTATATATAGTTTAAAACGGGCATTATAAATTCAAAAACGATCCAAACAACATGAAACCTTCGCGTGGTGTCATATTATGTGACATAGTTAGAAGGAAAAATATCAAACTTGGTATATTGATTATGTCTCAAAAAAACCTTCACGAAATGACCTATCTCGTTCGAGGTTTCTTGACTTTGGGTCAAATGACCAATGTTATGGCTAGAATGAAGGCATAGTTTGTGATAATGTGTCCATATTATGCATAAGTATGCATCATGGGATGGCGAACAATATTTCAGAAGGAAGTTTTCCTTTTCGTCACACCAAAAAGTCATTTTCCATTTACCGAGTGCAAAAAACGGACGGTTTTGTGAAGCAACCACCAAATGGCTAATTCAAAATGCTACCGTCACATTTTTCAAAAATACTAGACCACCTTACATGGATAATGTCATAACAGAGGGATCTCAAACATTTCCGTCTATCCCTGGTGAAAAAGACAAATTCCTGCCGAATCGGTAGGAAGTGGGTCAGATATGAACTACAGGTACATGATCGGATGCTCATGATTTTTTACAAAAATCATTTTTACGTTCAAAATATGTTGTTTCATCATAGATCCACTTCAAGTTTAGCGAGTCTCAGCCCCGATCTAAGAATCTTCATGCCCGCCCTTCGACAAAGTATAACGATGGTTTAAAACGGGCATTATAAATTCAAAAACGATCCAAACAACATGAAACCTTCGCATGGTGTCATATTATGTGACATAGTTAGAAGGAAAAATATCAAACTTGGTATATTGATTATGTCTCAAAAAAAACTTCACGAAATGACCTATCTCGTTCGAGGTTTCTTGGCTTTTGGGTCAAATGACCAATGTTATGGCTAGAATGAAGGCATAGTTTGTGATAATGTGTCCATATTATGCATAAATATGCATCATGGGATGGCGAACAATGTTTCAAGAGGAAGTTTTCCTTTTCGTCGCACCAAAAAGCCGTTTTCCATTTACCGAGTGCAAAAAACGGACGGTTTTGTGAAGTAACCACCAAATGGATAATTCAAAATGCTACCGTCACATTTTTCAAAAATACTAGACCACCTTACATGGATAATGTCATAACAGGGGGATCTCAAACATTTCCTTCTATCCCTGGTGAAAAAGACAAATTCCTGCCGAATCGGTAGGAAGTGGGTCAGATATGAACTACAAGTACATGATCGGATGCTCATGATTTTTTACAAAAATAATTTTTAGGTTCAAAATATGTTGTTTCATCATAGATCCACTTCAAGTTTAGCGAGTCTCAGCCCCGATCTAAGAATCTTCATGCCCGCCCTTCGACAAAGTATAACGATGGTTTAAAACGGGCATTATAAATTCAAAAACGATCCAAACAACATGAAACCTTCGCGTGGTGTCATATTATGTGACATAGTTAGAAGAAAAAATATCAAACTTGGTATATTGATTATGTCTCAAAAAAACCTTCACGAAATGACCTATCTTGTTCGAGGTTTCTTGGCTTTCGGGTCAAATGACCAATGTTTTGGCTAAAATGAAGGCATAGTTTGTGATAATATGTCCATATTGTGCATAAGTATGCATCATAGGATGGCGAACAATGTTTCAGGAGGAAGTTTTCCTTTTCGTCGCACCAAAAAGCCGTTTTCCATTTACCGAGTGCAAAAAACGGACGGTTTTGTGAAGCAACAACCAAATGGCTAATTCAAAATGCTACCGTCACATTTTTCAAAAATACTAGACCACCTTACATGGATAATGTCATAACAGGGGGATCTCAAACATTTCCGTCTATCCCTGGTGAAAAAGACAAATTCCTGCCGAATCGGTAGGAAGTGGGTCAGATATGAACTACAGGTACATGATCGGATGCTCATGATTATTTACAAAAATCATTTTTAGGTTCAAAATATGTTGTTTCATCATAGATCCACTTCAAGTTTAGCGAGTCTCAACCCCGATCCAAGAATCTTCATGCCCGCCCTTCGACAAAGTATAACGATGGTTTAAAACGAGCATTATAAATTTAAAAACGATCCAAACAACATGAAACCTTCGCATGGTATCATATTATGTGACATAGTTAGAAGGAAAAATATCAAACTTGGTATATTGATTATGTCTCAAAAAAACCTTCACGAAATGACCTATCTCGTTCGAGGTTTCTTGGCTTTTGGGTCAAATGACCAATATTATGGCTAGAATGAAGGCATAGTTTGTGATAATGTGTCCATATTATGCATCAGTATGCATCATGGGATGGCGAACAATGTTTCAAGAGGAAGTTTTCCTTTTTGTCGCACCAAAAAGCTGTTTTCCATTTACCGAGTGGAAAAAACGGACGGTTTTGTGAAGAACCACCAAATGGCTAATTCAAAATGCTACCATCACATTTTTCAAAAATACTAGACTACCTTACATGGATAATGTCATAACAGGGGGATCTCAAACATTTCCGTCTATCCCTGGTGAAAAAGACAAATTCCTGCCGAATCGGTAGGAAGTGGGTCAGATATGAATTACAGGTACATGATCGGATGCTCATGATTTTTTACAAAAATCATTTTTAGGTTCAAAATATGTTGTTTCATCATAGATCCGCTTCAAGTTTAGCGAGTCTCAGCCCCGATCTAAGAATCTTCATGCCCGCCCTTCGACAAAGTATAACGATGGTTTAAAACGGGCATTATAAATTCAAAAACGATCCAAACAACATGAAACCTTCGCGTGGTGTCATATTATGTGACATAGTTAGAAGAAAAAATATCAAACTTGGTATATTGATTATGTCTCAAAAAAACCTTCACGAAATGATCTATCTTGTTCGAGGTTTCTTGGCTTTCGGGTCAAATGACCAATGTTTTGGCTAAAATGAAGGCATAGTTTGTGATAATATGTCCATATTGTGCATAAGTATGCATCATAGGATGGCGAACAATGTTTCAGGAGGAAGTTTTCCTTTTAAATCGCACCAAAAAGCCGTTTTCCATTTACGAGTGCAAAAAACGGACGGTTTTGTGAAGCAACAACCAAATGGCTAATTCAAAATGCGACCTTCACATTTTTCAAAAATACTAGACCACCTTACATGGATAATGTCCTAACAGGGGGATCTCAAACATTTCCGTCTATCCCTGGTGAAAAAGACAAATTCCTGCCGAATCGGTAGGAAGTGGGTCAGATATGAACTACAGGTACATGATCGGATGCTCATGATTATTTACAAAAATCATTTTTAGGTTCAAAATATGTTGTTTCATCATAGATCCACTTCAAGTTTAGCGAGTCTCAACCCCGATCTAAGAATCTTCATGCCCGCCCTTCGACAAAGTATAACGATGGTTTAAAACGGGCATTATAAATTCAAAAACGATCCAAACAACATGAAACCTTCGCATGGTGTCATATTATGTGACATAGTTAGAAGGAAAAATATCAAACTTGGTATATTGATTATGTCTCAAAAAAACCTTCACGAAATGACCTATCTCGTTCGAGGTTTCTTGGCTTTTGGGTCAAATGACCAATATTATGGCTAGAATGAAGGCATAGTTTGTGATAATGTGTCCATATTATGCATAAGTATGCATCATGGGATGGCGAACAATGTTTCAAGAGGAAGTTTTCCTTTTTGTCGCACCAAAAAGCTGTTTTCCATTTACCGAGTGCAAAAAACGGACGGTTTTGTGAAGAACCACCAAATGGCTAATTCAAAATGCTACCATCACATTTTTCAAAAATACTAGACCACCTTACATGGATAATGTCATAACAGGGGGATCTCAAACATTTCCGTCTATCCCTGGTGAAAAAGACAAATTCCTGCCGAATCGGTAGGAAGTGGGTCAGATATGAATTACAGGTACATGATCGGATGCTCATGATTTTTTACAAAAATCATTTTTAGGTTCAAAATATGTTGTTTCATCATAGATCCGCTTCAAGTTTAGCGAGTCTCAGCCCCGATCTAAGAATCTTCATACCCGCCCTTCGACAAAGTATAACGATGGTTTAAAACGGGCATTATAAATTCAAAAACGATCCAAACAACATGAAACCTTCGCGTGGTGTCATATTATGTGACATAGTTAGAAGAAAAAATATCAAACTTGGTATATTGATTATGTCTCAAAAAAACCTTCACGAAATGACCTATCTTGTTCGAGGTTTCTTGGCTTTCGGGTCAAATGACCAATGTTTTGGCTAAAATGAAGGCATAGTTTGTGATAATGTGTCCATATTGTGCATAAGTATGCATCATGGGATGGCGAACAATGTTTCAGGAGGAAGTTTTCCTTTTCGTCGCACCAAAAAGCCTCTTTCCATTTACCGAGTGCAAAAAACGGACAGTTTTGTGAAGCAACCACCAGATGGCTAATTCAAAATCCTACCGTCACATTTTTAAAAAATACTAGACCATCTTACATGGATAATGTCATAACAGGGGGATCTCAAACATTTCCATCTATCCCTGGTGAAAAAGACAAATATCTGCCGAATCGGTAGGAAGTGGGTCAGATATGAACTACAGGTACATGATCGGATGCTTATGATTTTTTACAAAAATCATTTTTAGGTTCAAAATATGTTGTTTCATCATAGATCCACTTCAAGTTTAGCGAGTCTCACCCCGATCTAAGAATCTGCATGCCCGCCCTTCGACAAAGTATAACGATGGTTTAAAACGGGCATTATAAATTCAAAAACGATCCAAACAACATGAAACCTTCGCGTGGTGTCATATTATGTGACATAGTTAGAAGAAAAAATATCAAACTTGGTATATTGATTATGTCTCAAAAAACCTTCACGAAATGACCTATCTTGTTCGAGGTTTCTTGGCTTTCGGGTCAAATGACCAATGTTTTGGCTAAAATGAAGGCATAGTTTGTGATAATGTGTCTATATTGTGCATAAGTATGCATCATGGGATGGCGAACAATGTTTCAGGAGGAAGTTTTCCTTTTCGTCGCACCAAAAAGCCTTTTTCCATTTACCGAGTGCAAAAAACGGACAGTTTTGTGAAGCAACCACCAAATGGCTAATTCAAAATGCTACCGTCACATTTTTCAAAAATACTAGACCATCTTACATGGATAATGTCATAACAGGGGGATCTCAAACATTTCCGTCTATCCCTGGTGAAAAAGACAAATATCTGCCGAATCAGTAGGAAGTGGGTCAGATATGAACTACAGGTACATGATCGGATGCTTATGATTTTTTTCAAAAATCATTTTTAGGTTCAAAATATGTTGTTTCATGATAGATCCACTTCAAGTTTAGCGAGTATCAGCCCCGATATAAGAATCTTCATGCCCGCCCTTCGACAAAGTATAACGATGGTTTAAAACGGGCATTATAAATTCAAAAACGATCCAAACAACATGAAACCTTCACGTGGTGTCATATTATGTGACATAGTTAGAAGGAAAAATATCAAACTTGGTATATTGATTATGTCTCAAAAAAACCTTCACGAAATGACATATCTTGTTCGAGGTTTCTTGGCTTTCGGGTCAAATGACCAATGTTTTGGCTAAAATGAAGGCATAGTTTGTGATAATGTGTCCATATTGTGCATAAGTATGCATCATGGGATGGCGAACAATGTTTCAGGAGGAATTTTTCCTTTTCGTCGCACCAAAAAGCCGTTTTCCATTTACCGAGTACAAAAAACGGACGGTTTTGTGAAGCAACCACCAAATGGATAATTCAAAATGCTACCGTCACGTTTTTCAAAAATACTAGACCACCTTACATGGACAATTTCATAACAGGGGGATCTCAAACATTTCCGTCTATCCCTGGTGAAAAAGACAAATTCCTGCCGAATCGGTAGGAAGTGGGTCAGATATGAACTACAGGTACATGATCGGATGCTCATGATTTTTAAAAAAAATCATTTTTAGGTTCAAAATATGTTGTTTCATCATAGATCCACTTCAAGTTTAGCGAGTCTCAGCCCCGAGCTAAGAATCTTCATGCCCACCCTTCGACAAAGTATAACGATGGTTTAAAACGGGCATTATAACTTCAAAAACGATCCAAACAACGTGAAACCTTCGCGTGGTGTCATATTATGTGACATAGTTAGAAGGAAAAATATCAAACTTGGTATATTGATTATGTCTCAAAAAAACCTTCACGAAATGACCTATCTCGTTCGAGGTTTCTTGGCTTTTGGGTCAAATGACCAATGTTATGGCTAGAATGAAGGTATAGTTTGTGATAATGTGTCCATATTGTGCATAAGTATGCATCATGGGATGGCGAACAATGTTTTAGGAGGAAGTTTTCCTTTTCTTCGCACCAAAAAGCCGTTTTCCATTTACCGAGTGCAAAAAACGGACGGTTTTGTGAAGCAACCACCAAATGGCTAATTCAAAATACTACCGTCATATTTTTCAAAAATACTAGACCACCTTACATGGATAATTTTATAACACGGGGATCTCAAACATTTCCGTCTACCCCTGGTGAAAAAGACAATTCCTGCCGAATCGGCAGGAAGTAGGTCAGATATGAACTACAGGTACATGATCGGATGCTCATGATTTTTTACAAAAATCATTTTTAGGTTCAAAATATGTTGTTTCATCGTAGATACACTTCAAGTTTAGCGAGTCTCAGTCCCGAGCTAAGAATCTTTATGCGTGCCGTTTTAAACGGGCAAATAAAATTGTGATAAGAATCACGGCATAGTTTGTGATAAGTTGATATTGATATCATATTTGGACTCCTCTCATTTTTATAATCAATTTAGACATATTATTTGCCGAATTCCGATTTACAGATTTAAAGATATTAATTATTCCATATTAAATAAAAAATACAAAAAAAATAAAATCATTATATTTTTATTTGAATTCAATAATATTTTTACTTATTCATTGTTGTTTACTTAAATAATTGCTTGTAATTTCAAAAAATATAACTATATGACATGATGATATAAGATTTAATAGGAATGATATCATAGTATTGATAGCAATGAGTAAATTGCTTTGCGGGAAGAGATTCTGAAGGAACGAGGAAGTTAAGCGTGCTAGAGCTGGAGTAGTGCTAGGATGGGTGACCAAACGGGAACTTTGACTAAGACTGCAATTTAATAAATTATTAACTATAAATAGTGTTAAAATGATTAAAGCGGGAGATTAAGGAGTCAAATAATTCAAAGATTAAAAAAAAATATATATATATTTTAGGCTATGCTGACGGCCTGGCCGTCGGCGTAGCTCCATTAATGTGCCGACGGCTTGGCCGTCAGCGTAGCTCCAGGCTGAACCGTTAGCCAAGACGGCCGTTGACTGACAGGCGAGGCCCGCTGGAAGACGCTGTGCCAACGAGGACGTACGCCGACGGTAATTTAAAGCTGTGCCGACGGCAGCCGGCCGTCGGTTTAGGAAATCTTTCCTGTAGTGAGTATATGAGACAACAGAATTACAACGGTCATAGAGTACCGCAGGACTCAGTTACAATACACCACTTTATGTCAAAACAACACTTCTTTAACTTAGGATCTCCATAAACTTATACTTATTACAAACTTATGAGCTCAACTCTTTGTTGAAATTTATACAGAGACAATAAATACAATGGTCAGTTAAGTACTATTGAACTAATTGACTATAGTACATCATTCTATCAAAGAGAAGGACCCTACTTAGACTTATGGGGAGATGGTGTCATAACAGCCCCAATTCCAGGATCAAAAGATTTCTACCAATCCCATGCTAGCAACATGCTCTTTAAACACACTGGATGGCAAGCCTTTCGTAAGTGGATCCGCTAACATTGAGTTAGTCCTTATATGCTTAATACTTATTGTCTGATCCTAGATTCTATCTTTCACAATATGATATTTGATGTCAATGTGTTTGGTAGCACCACTTTACTTTTTGTTACTCAAGTAGATCACTACAGGTTGATTATCGCAGAAAAGAGTGAATGACTCAGATATACTGTCAATCACCATTAAACTCGGAATGAAATTCTTCAGCCATATTTCCTGCCCGGTTGCCCCATAACATGATACAAACTTTGCCTAAATTGTTGACGATGCAATAACATTTTACTTGGTGCTTTTCCAAGAAATAGCTCCGTCTGCTAGGGTGAATATATAACCCGATGTGGATTTCTTAGTGTCAACACACCCTACAAAATCAGCATGTGAATAACCCACCACCTCGAGGTTATCACTTCTCTTATAAATGAGCATGAGGCGCAGCCTCCAGTGATCCAGTCCTGGATTAGACTGATATATGCCAAGAATCCCGGTTATGGATGCTAAATTAGGGCGAGTGCACACTTATGCATACATCATACTTCAAATGATAAAGAACTGACTTTATCTGTGCAGATTCACAATCATTACTTGGGCACTGAAAAGTCCCAAACTTATCGCCCTTGACAATAAGAGCAGGCGAGGATGAGCACTTATGCATGTTGAACTTTTTGAGTACCTTCTCAATATACGCTCTTTGTGATAGCCCCAAGATTTTTATGGATCGATCTCGGTGAATTTGAATGCCTAAGACATAAGCGGCTTCACCGAGATCTTTCATATCAAACTTTGAAGAGATAAACCTTTTAGTTTTCAGCAGCATATTCTTATCACTACTAGCTAAGAGTATGTCATCAACATACAGTATCAGAAAAAACTTAGTGAATTGCTTTGGACAATAGAAAGATATGCCTTAGATTTGTCAGGATAACCAATGAAATTACAACTGACTATCTTGGGGTCTAACTTTCCCATAATTGGATTGAAAACTCTTGCCTCAGTACGGCAGCCCCACACATTAAAATAACTCAAGGTAGGTTTTCTCCGATTCCATAATTCATACGGTGTTTTCGGCACCGATTTACTGGGGACCTTATTAAGAATATGTGGACCTTATTAAAATATTTGCAACTGTCTTTAGAGCTTCTATCCATAAACCAAGCGGAAAAGTGGAGTGACTTAACATACTTCTTACCATATCCATGAGAGTATGATTCCACCTTTCAAAGAATCCAGTTTGTTGAGGTTCGCCTGGTGCTTAATATTGAGCAACAATACCATTTTCCTATAGGAACTTAGCAAAAGGTCCAGGTGACATGGATATACCCTACGGGTGCACAACATTAGTATACCTGGTCCAGCCCAAGGAAGGACCACGTTAGGACACACATCCCATGAAGACTTCGGGTGGCCCAAGCCCGTGACGGTTTCGACTCCTTGGAGGACAAGTCTAGTTGGATAGAATTTCAAAGGGTATCAACCCTAATTTGTAACCGACTCGACCTGTCCCGAGACCTGGCCTACCTATATAAAGGCTAGGAGGGTGCGGCGAGAAGGATCTCTCAACTCACCGCATACACACCTCACGCCAGATTGCATATGCACACCCCTGTAACTTTCGGTTCCGTCGTAATCAAGAGCAGACAAGCAGGAGTAGGGTTTTCCCTCCGGGGGCCTGAACCTGGGTAAATCCCGTGTCCCTGTGTTGCTTGTCTGTTAACCGTTCTGCGACTTCCAGCATCCCCATCTTCTCCAAAACCCAAGTCCATAACAATGGGCATTGATGAGATCGAATCTCGTCAATTGGCGCCATCTGTGGGAAACGGGGACGCTGATCGTCCGGTCGTGACAGTTCCATCCGGAGCGATCTACGATTCATCGGCGATGGAGAGTCACCTCCTCTTCGGCGCATTTGACTTCACCGCCCACTCGCCGGCCACTCTGAAGTATTTCGAGTCCATCAACGACGGGCTCGAGATGCTGTTTGGGAGCTTCTGCTTCTAGGTGGGGCAGACCGGCACCCTCCGCCTTCCAGAGCGGGTGCCACCACCATCCATCAGGCCCGCTTCGTGGGTCCCACCCATCGGAGCATTGCACACGTCAACGCTGACAAGCGATTCAGATGATAGCAGCAGATCCAACTCCGATCTATGTGACCCCCCTTCGGATGAAGGAACCTACGGTTCCGGATCTGAAAGCTGCGGCAGTAGCAACCCGCTCTGCGATCGCTACCTATGCACCATCATCAAAAACGGAGCGGACCCACCACTGGGTTCGAGTGCCAATCCGCCGCCCAATCCCCCTCCCAACCCGTAAATTGGGAACGGAGGAAACGTGGGAGATCTGCCTTATAGAGCCAACAAAGGCGGCAATAGTGGCTATGAACAGATCAACCTCAACGAGGAAGGCTGGCGCCAAGCACGCGAAGCTGTGGCAGGCAACAAAATCCTAACCGTGAATGCCTCCCGATATTTGTTGATGGCCTACCACCTCCTCCTAATCGACGAGCACAACCGATAGGTGAAGCTGATGGAGGAGCTAGAAAAGCGTCAGAAGGCAGCTGCGGAATCCAGCACGCGGCGAGCTGCGCTCTATGCCGCTCACGGCTCCAACTTCGCATGGCAACAACGCCAACAAGTACTGCTCCTGCATGGAGCGCATGGACTCCGCCGCACGATACGAAGTCACAAGGGCCCTTAACACGTCCTTCATGACGATTGACTCGCACGACAACGTCATGTCGAAGATGCCGTAGGCTGCGATCATGGCGGCCACCACCTATCTCGCATCCAATCACCTTCGGCGGGCGACCCGAAGAACGCCATGCACAAGTCTGCGCTAGCAGGCCTTAGACTTGTTGGAGCTGCGCTCCACGACGAATCTCCTGCAGAGCCGATGAAGAAAAAAGCTGCGGTCAAATTCACTCGAAACCGCACACCCTCATCTGAAGAAGAGGAGGAGCACAACCTGCCCCGGTGCCGCCGAAGCCCACGGCACCGCAGCAGCAACTACGACGCTCACAACGAGCTCACCCAACGCAAGATCGACAAATCATGTGCTAAATGCGCATGCTCAACTGAGTTCGAAGAGGAAGACGACAGAGAACTGTGTGGAGCTAGATGCTTCAGCAGATCCATTCGGCAAACGCGGATGCCAAAAAAATTCAAGCTCCCTTCGGACAATCCGAAGTTCGACGGCATGCAGGAGCCAAACGCTTGGCTCGATGATCATCTGTCATCTGTCAAACTCCATGGCAGAAACAAGAACACCGCTTTACAATGCCTTCAGCTGCAGCTGACAGGAGCAACCATGGTTTGGCTCAAGCCTATCCTCCGGCTCCATCCGAAGCTGGGAAGAACTGGCGTACAGCTTCACCCGCAACTTCAAAGGCACCAGCAAGAGGCCAGCCTCAATCGAGGAGCTGCGGGCCTGCACCCAACGGGCAAACGAGTCCATCTGCTCGTACATATTATGCCGGTCCCACATCAAGAACTCCACCGCGCACATCTCCAAAGAAAGAGCAATCGACGCCTTCAAGGACGGTTCCAGGCACCCGGATTTCAAGGAGGAACTTGGCGCGTCAATCCCAAGACACTTGACCACCTCATGGACATCGGTAATCGATGGGAAGATGGCGAGGATTCTGATAACCAAGCACATTCGGGTGACAAAGACGACTACGGCCGCAGGCGCGAACGCTGCAGCAAGAGAAGATCGCGTGTCTATGACGATCGTGACAGAGTCGATATGGTTGCGGCTGGATACACCGATCGACGCGAGGACAGCAACCGGGTGATCCAGAAGGGACGTCCGACCAACAGGGTGCAGAAGAAGATCACCCGCCAAGTCAGTCTGGACGTAACCTCTCCACCAGCCATACCTGAGTACCTCAGTGGCTCGGTGTCCTACATCACGTTCGATCATTTGGATCACCCACGCCAGATCCCTCGCCTAGGTCATGCTACCCTGGTGCTCGAGGCCTAGATCGGGGGATTCAAAATGAGCCGTGTCTTCATGGACGGTGGCAGCGACGTCAATCTGATGTTCGCCAGCACACCCGCAGCGATGCGGATCCTGTTGTGCAGCCTGGAGCACTCAGACATGACGTTCCACGGCATAGTCCCAGGGAAGGGCATATATCCCCTGGGCAATATATGGCTCGACGTCATCTTCTTCCAGCCCGAAAACTTCAGGCACGAGCGGCTAGAATTAAAAGTGGTAGACTGGCCATCACAGTACCACGCCATCCTCGGGCATGTGGCATTCGCAAGATTCTTGGCAGTACCGAACTATGCGTACCTGCTACTAAAGATGTCAAAACCTAGGGGTGTCATCACCGTCCAAGGAAGCTTCACCAGGTCCGACAGCTGCAATAGATACTTCAACATAATCTCTCATTCGTTCGGCATGCAGGAGGAGCTCACAAGGTTCAGAGAGCTGACAGACAACGGGTCACCCCTAGTCACCATACAAAACGCACCTGATATGTCGTTCGACTCCACGGTCAACACGAAGAAGGTGCAGGTCCACCCAACGGATGCCTCCAAAATGGCGTTGATCGCCAACGACCTCAGTCCCGCATAGGAAAGTGCGCTCGTCGAATTCCTCCGTGAGCGCTGGGAAATTTTCGCCTGGTGTCCCGCAGACATGCCAGGAGTTCCCAGGGAATTCGCCGAGCATGCACTCAATGTGTTTTCGGATGCGAAGCCAGTCAAGCAGTCGATCCGTCGACTATCCGAACCAAGATCCGAAGCCGTTGGAATCAAAGTCAACAGACTGCTCGATGCCAACTTCATCAGGTAAATCAAGGAGAGCGAGTGGCTGGCCAACACCGTGGTGGTCCCCAAAAGGACATGGACATCCCGCGGATGTGCGTGGACTTCACATCGCTCACCAAGAACTGTCCCAAGGACCACTTCCCTCTATAGTGGATCGATCAAATCATCGATTCGACTGCAGGATGCGAGAAGATCTCCTTCCTCGACGCCTACTCAGGCTACAACCAAATTCGACTAAAGGTCCAAGATCAGGAGAAAACGGCATTCATCATGCTGTTCAAAGTGTTCTGCTACAACGCAATGCCCTTCTGGTTAAAGACCGTAAGCGCGACGTACCAGAGGTGCATGCAGGCGTTCTTGAAAAACCAGATCGGTCGCAACATCCAACATCTAGGTCTATGTCGATGACATAGTAATCAAGACCAGGGAGGCCAAGACGATGATCGACGATATCCGCGAGACGTTCGATAACCTTGACTGCTACAAGATCAAGATAAACCCAGACAAATGCGCCTTCGGCGTCCCGTATGTCCAGTTACTCGGCTACTTCATCTCCCAACAGGGGATCGAGGCAAATCCGAAGAAAATCAGGGCCATACTGGACATGGAGAAGCCGAAGAACCTCAAAGGCGTCCAGCAGCTAGCCAGACGAATTGCGGCGTTGAGCAGATTCATCAACTGAATGGGTGAGAAGGCCCTGCCCTTTTATCAACTGCTATGCAAGACAGACAAATTCAATTGGACACCCTAAGCATACGACGCGTTCGAGGACCTCAAACGGCTACTCTCCACCTCGCATGTCCTGGTGACGCCGAAGGAACGGGAGCCTCTGCTGCTATACATTGCAGCCACACATCAGGTGGTAAGCACCATACTCATGGTCGAGCGACCTAAAGATGGCAAGACCCACGGGGTCCAACGCCCAATCTACTACCTCAACGAGGTACTGACCCCGAAAAAGCAGAGGTACCCTCACTACCAGAAGCTCACCTACAGAGTATTCATGACAGCGCGTCGGCTGAGCCACTACTTCTAGGAGCATCAGATCACGGTCGTCAACGATGCCCCGCTGTCGAACATACTGAACAACCCCGAAGCCACGGAGCGCGTAGCCTTTATGGGGAGTCGAATTGTCCCCTCTAGACATAATCTATGAGCGGCGCACCACCATCAAGTCTCAGGTCCTCCCAGATTTCCTCGTCCACTGGATGGAACTCCAGCTGTCGGATACTCTGGACATGTCGTAGTCCTGGACGATGCACTTCGACGGCTCCAAGCGCGAGGCTGGAGCAGGGGCCGGCGCCATACTGACGCCCCCTCAAGGCGACAAGCTGAAATACGTCGTTCGAATGAAATTTCACGCCTCTAACAACGAGGCTGAATACGAGGCCCTCATCCATGGCATGAGGATGGCCAAGGTGTGCGGCGCAACACGCCTCTTCATCTACGACGGTTAGAACCTTGTCGTCCAGCAGACGATGAACGAGTGTGACGCTCACAACGCCAACATGATCGCGTACCGCGCGCTCTACAACTCAGTCGAAGGGGACTTTGATGGCTGCGAGCTTCGGCACGTCGGCGGGAAAAGCAACAAAGAGGCTGACAGGCTCGCCAACATCGGCTCCACCTATGCGTGGGTGCCACCAGGAGTGTTCCTCGAACAAATCTGCGTACCCTCCATCAAGAGGAAATTCCCAAAATGCTCAGCCGAAGAAGCAAAGCACTCAGGGGCTGTGCTACCCAAAGGACAAGAAGGACCCGAGAAGCTCGACACAGAGGCCGAGCTGGTCAGCCTGATGCAGGTCATGGAAGTTCAAGAGACATGGACGCAGCCGTACCTTCGGTACCTGATAAACAATCAACGGCCCGATGACCCGACAGATGCCCGACGCATATCTCGCCGGTCAAAAGCCTTCACCATCATCAATGGCGAGCTGTACAAGCGCATACTTTCGGGTGTGCTCCAACGGTGCGTCACGATCGGTGACGACAAAAGCATTCTCCAAGACATCCATGAGGGTATCTGTGGCCATCACGCAGGCAACTGCGCCCTAGTCGCCAAAGCTCTACGAGTTGGGTTCTACTGGTAAACTGCAATGAACGACGCCAAGGACATCGTCCAGAGGTGCAACACCTGTCAGAGGTACGCGGACAAGCCACACGCGCCAGGATCCGATCTAAGGCCCATACCGCTGGCCTAGCCCTTCGCCCAGTGGGGCCTCGACATGATTGACAAATTGCCAAAGTCCTCGCCAGGAGGTCACATCTTCCTCCTGGTAGCAGTCGAAAAATTCACCAAGTGGATCGAGGCCATGCCTGTCACCAACCAAAGCGGCAAAACTTCCATCAAGTTTTTCGAGTCCAATGTCTACAGGTTCGGGGTGCTCCATAGCATCATAACGGACAACGGCTCGAACTTCATCTCGAAGGAATTTCGATACTTCTGTGGGAACCTCGGAATCAACATATCATACGCCTCTGTGGCGCACCCGTAGACCAACGAACAGGTCGAAAAGGCCAAATGGCCTCATAGGCAACAACATCAAGAAGCGCCTGCTATGCCCACTCGAAAGGCTTGCGGGAGCCTGGGCAGATGAGCTACCTTCGGTTCTCTAGATCCTTCGCACAACTCCAAACAGCTCAACTGGCTACACGCCCTTCTTCATGGTGCACGGAGCCGAATCTGTGCTACCTGCCGAAGTACGCCACAAGGCCCCATGGGTCGTCGCCTATAGTGAAGCCGAATCATCGGCAGCACTCGAAGACGTCGTCGACACACTCGACGAGGCACACGACATCGCCGTGGCTCGCTCAGCGGTCTACCAGCAGAGCCTCTACAACTACCACAGCCGCCGGCTACGCCTAAGGTCCTTCGTCGAAGGAGACCTCGTCCTGCAACTCAAGCAAGAAGGGCATAAGAAGCTCGAGTCACCCTGGGAAGGACCATATATCGTCACCAAAGTCATCCCAGGTGGCGCCTACCGCCTCATGGACATTGCATCAGGAGTCGAATACTCCAACCCCTGGAACGTCGCACAACTGCGACGCTTCTACCCCTAGTTACCTTTTACTTTCAATAAGTCTATTCAGCCAAGGCTACTCAGTCGAATAATGTACCTCCTCGTTTGCTATGAATAAAAGCTAAGTTCCTTGGCCCAAATATCTTTTTCTCATTACATTACTTCTCGCTAAAACACGCTCGGGGGCTACGCCTCACCTCACGACTTCTTGGACTGAAAACAATGCATACAACCTGAGTAGCTGACCACGTCAGGCTAATGAAAAAGAAATGCACATTACAAGCGCACCACATGCCAACACATATAAAATTTACAAAGGGCATCACAAGCCCACTCAAATAAATACAAATTTTACATTATCTCGTTTTCTTTATAGGACCTAATTGTTCTGGAGCATAACATTCGCCCGCTGCTCGAACAAATCTACAATTTATTCAGCGTACTGCGCCACAACTATGTAATGAGGGCGCATGTCCCATAAACTGCCATCTGGTAGAAGAGGCGGTCCAGTCGCTATCTCTGCAAGATTGACATCAGGACAATGCAATCGAACGAGCGACAAGGCTGCCTTCACCCCTGCAATCAGCTGATGACGCACCAACTCCTTGACGTGGCCTATATTCCTAAATTTCCCAAGAAGACCCAAAAAACTAGAAGGCACATCGTCCAAAGGGAACATGACAGACCAAATGGCCGCAAGTGACGACCTCGCCTGTTTCAGCACCCGAAGAACCTGGTGTACGCGATCTTGCACCGTCTCAAGGATGATGGCTCGATCACGATCCATCCAAAAGAAGCCACCGGCCTCCAACTCTTGTTGCGTCATGCAGTTCATCTGAATTGCGATGCGCTCCTTCTTTCCCCTCGGAATGAGATTCACAACTTCAAAAAGAACAGGGTGAGCGAGCATACAAATAAGGTACACTCTAAAGAACATCGACGAGGACTCACATTGAAGTTTCTCACCCATCTACCGAAATTCCCCAAGCAAGAATTCCTTCCTAGCAATGGCTCGCTCAGCCTTTGACTTCCACACATATGCATGACCTTGGATGTTGAGGATGTCTTTTTCTAGACTCCGGACATGATCACACAGAAAGATCAATTGTGACGCTTCATCCAATGATGGGAGAGGGTCAGGCATAGGTGGAGTACTTATTGGAGCCTCACCCGAAGGACCCTAGGGGTAAACAAGCAAGTATAAATATCACATACACTTTTGACAGTAGTTAAAAGACAGACTTATATACATAAAATTAAGCCACCTCGTGGCAGGGCGAGACTTGTTCATCCAAAAGATGTTACAACAGACAGCAAAAGTAAAATAGCTACACTAGCTACAATAAAAGGGCCTAAGCACCAGCATCTGGAGCAGCCTCGGAGCCAGACTGCCTGCTCTTGGCCTCTTGCTGCTGCTTCGCCGCATAACCGGCCAGGAGGTCGATGAGCTTAGGCACGTAATGCTTACATCGAGAAGCAAAAAGGGAGAAATATACCTCGGAGCCATCCACCGCCGTCAGCATCCTAGACGTGACGTGGGCTAGGTACAGCTTAGCTCCGGACGCCATCGCCATGGCCAGCCCCATGGAAGCACCGATGCCCTTCTGCTTGCATTTGTATTCCGCCGGAGCATCCTCCGACAGAGCATCCACAAGGGAGTCGATGTCGTCGAGGGCAACGCCCTTGGGGACGACCTCCTTGTAGAAGCGTGTGAGCACCTTCTTGACCTTCTCTAGGAAGCCAATAGTAGTGGAGCAGCGATCCTCGATCGCAGTAGCAGCATCGGTCAAACATCACCGTGCTCCAACGCACCATGATCAAACGTGATGCCAGAAGCATCTGACAAAAAGAGGAAGAAAACACTCGACTAAGAAAGGATAAAACACACTCAAAAAATAGAACACCCAAAGGATACAAGAGCAACTTACCAGAGATAGCCTTGGCAGTAGCCATGAGCTTTGTCGGCCATGACCTTCTCCCGCGTGGCTGCAACGGCCGCGAGCTGCTGCTCGCGATCTTCGCCCTCCTTTTTCTGGCGCTCCATCGCCTCCGCGGTATCCGATGCCTTCTTCTCAGCTTGGTCAAGGCTCTTTTCGAGAGCATTCAGCCTTCGGAGCGCAGCATTGTTATCATCTACAGCATGAAGAAATATCGGGTAAACACAAGCAACAAACTTGGAGGCCTCGAACAATAACTAAGAAGACAGCTACGCACCTTGGAGCTGCTTCAGCTCACCCTCCAGCGCCAGATGCTGCTGGATGAGGAGGTTAGCACCGCGGACAAAGGGCTACAACAAAAACAAACCCGATGAATAAAGGGCTCAGGGGATCCCCCCGCAAAGCAAAAGGACAACAAGTCAGATAAAAAGGACTCGGGGGCTCCCCCATGGAGTAAAAGGGCAACACTTATGTGATCAGGTGTGGACTCCAAAGGTTTGCATGTTGCCTTCCGAGTCACGAGTGCACGAGCTTATTGCCTAGCGGAGCTCGAGTCATCGCCCTCGAAGTCGGCCACCACCTGGGGAAACAAATCTGTCGGCTTCGATTCCACTATCATCTCTTTGGTGTCCTCGCCAGGGGAATCCTCCGAAGGATTACTGCTAGCACCTATCAGATCAACAACAAGCTACAACTACGAACACGAACACGGTAACAAGACTCAAGCAAAAATGACTTACAATTCGATGTCCGACAAATTGAAGACATGAGTCGCCTTCTCCTTCTTCTTCTGGGCTGGCGGCTGCGGAGCCACCGCCCAAATGGGCACGATAGGAAAAGGCGCAGATGATGCACCATCATCCTCCCCATGCTGCACGAGAAAGGACGGACCCTTTGGCGTTGTTGGGGTCATCCCATCCGAAGATTCACTCCGGGAGCGTTTTTGGGTCCGCCCTTCGCTCTGCTCAGGGGCTTCCGCGGTAGGATATTGCGTCGGGGAGAAGCTCGGATTCGGATTCCACGACTTCATTATCCGGCGCAACCTGAAATTTGTCAGGTAGAGGGGGCATCATCCCAGCCACCTTGAGGCCCAGCAAAGAAAAGACAAAAGAAAATAGGATAAGTGACACTAACAAGCAACAAGGTACTCGAAAAAGAACAACACGCAAACTACAATTTTCCACCTACGGAACCGCCTTCTTGGCACTGAACGGGGAGGTCAAGGATTTCCCCGGGAGGTCCTCGTCGACCTTGTATTTCAGCAAGGGCCGAAGCACTCTATCAAGGTCACCCGAAGACAACTCCTCGGGTGAAGCCCTTGTTGGATCGCTGCGACCAGCATACAGGAACATCGGGTGCGCCCTCGCTTGGAGCGGCTGCACCCAACGCTTGAGAAAGGTGCAGATGATGTCGACATCGTTGACCTCCTTGCCGACCACCAGCTGTAGTGCCTCCACGCGCTGGTAGAGCTTCTCCACCTCCGTCGTTTCACCATCTAAGACGTGGTTCTTCCACGACCTCTTTGGGATGATCTTCTTGGTTGAGTCCAAAGGGGCGAGACCAAAGTGCTGCCCGTCCAACTTGACGTCGTGAATATAGAACCACTTCTGCCGCCAGTATTGGATGGACTCACACTTGGAGAAGGGGAAGAATTGGACAGAAGAACGAATGGAAATGATGCAGCCGCCGAGCGGATAAACTCTGCCGATGCCAGACAGCCTCTTCACATAATAGAGTTTCTAGAAGAGGCCAAAGTGCGGCTCGATACCGAGCCAGCACTTGCTGAGAGTGATGAAACAAGCGATATGAAGAAGGGAGTTGGGAGGCAGATGATGCAACTGAATCCCGTAGAAAAATAGGAGTCCACGAAGGAATTCATGGACAGGCAAAGAAAGGCCTCGGACAATGAAGGCATAAAACATCACCCGAAACCCTTCGGGTGGGCAAGGAATTACCTCTTGACTTGGGAGGATGGCGTCCTCCTTGTCCTTGGAGATCAATCCAGCATCGTGCAGCTTATGTAGATCTTGCCGGCGCCTGCAGCGCTCGATCTAGCTCCAGCAGTTGCCGCCTTCTTTGATTTGCCCATCTTGAAGCGGCGAGTGCGACGGTGTGAGCACAAGAATGAGGAAGGAAAGGTGTGGAGAATGTCCAATGCACGACGAAGGGTAGAAAAGCTCGCGAAAATGGAGATAATGGAGATGAGAAAATGGCGAAGGGTAAAAAGAAATCATTGTTTCCTTGTAGTATAAAAGGACGAAGATGATGTACACGAGCCATCGATCGAGAAGCCCTAGTGTGCCACTCAAATCTCCCCATACACGTGTCAGCACTACACCGAACCAGCGCCAGCACACCGTCCACTACGCACGGAAACCGAGGATACGTCGTAATTTTCGCCACGTCTACGCGTGACTAATCAACATCAAGTCAGGCGGTGGGACCCATGATCGTCTCGTCGCATCATCTCTGCTGTCGCGGATGGTTGAGATCACCAATCGTCAGCACTAACTTCATCAAGGCAAAGCCAGCAACGGCTCGAAGATTTCAACTGATCATTCAAATACTTATCGAATCTACGATTCGAGAAACTACTCGGGGGCTACTCCTATCAGGAGCGCTGGCCGCGCACCTGAGAAATTACTAAGGTAACATCACCTCGACATTATCGTCGAGTCCTACATCGAGTTTGCGACTCCACTACGGACTCGGGGGCTACTCCCATAAGGAGCATTGGTTGAGCATCCAAAAAAATTGTGTCCTTCGGACTTACACTAAAAACGACTGAACAAAAGTCTCTGCTCGAGTCTACGACTCGAACAGACACTCGGGCTCTACTCCCATAGGGAGCGCTGGCCGCGCACCCTATGAATTTTTCGACTGCGATCCTTTGGATCAAATACGACAAAATCTTTTTGGTAACTTTGCCCAAAGTGAGAAGCAGTCTCCTTGGCCACCCAAAACACCTCCACGGTGATAAAACTTCAAATGTTGTGTCTACGATGCAAATATAAGCCCTATAGATATCATCTGATGGCCTGGTAACGCACCTGACTGCGCTCTGCCAGTAAACTCCCATGTCAACAGGCATAATGAAAATCTCGACGGATGCGTTGGGTACATCATTTGAAAATTACTGGGATTCGACTCCTGTAAGACCACAACGGCCTAAGTCGAATCACACCAGCAATCGTTCTGAATTCGAGTCTGGGGACTCGAGTTTGATGAAGATCGTGTTGTTTTGTCCTATGACAGTTAACTGGACCTCATCCGTCGGGT
Organism: Avena longiglumis; assembly: GCA_030063025.1. Taxonomy (NCBI): domain Eukaryota; kingdom Viridiplantae; phylum Streptophyta; class Magnoliopsida; order Poales; family Poaceae; genus Avena; species Avena longiglumis. Next base: position 520,508,816 of record CP125975.1, read on the forward strand.
GAGTCAGCCACACGCATCAACAATCCCTATGAACTAAATATTTCTCCTTGTAAAGCAGGTTCAAACTACATAGCACCCAAAAGATTGAAGAGTCTCCAGTCGAATCTATGATTCGACTGAACACTTGGGGGCTACTGACATGGATATACCCTACGGGTGCACAACATTATTATACCTGGTCCAGCCCAAGGAAGGCCCACGTCAGGACACGCATGCCATGAAGACTTCGGGTGGCCCAATCCCGTGATGGTTTTGACTCCTTGGAGGACAAGTCTAGATTGGATAGAATTTCAAAGGGTATCAACCCTAATTTGTAACCGACTCGACCTGTCCCAAGACTTGGACTACCTATATAAAGGCTAGGAGGGTACGACGAGAAGGATCTCTCAACTCACCACATACACACCTCACGCCCGCATCTGCGTACCCCTGTAACTTTCGGTTCCGCTGTAATCAAGAGCAGACAAGCAGGAGTAGGGTTTTCCCTCCGGGGGCCTGAAACTGGGTAAATCCCGTGTCCTTGTGTTGCTTGTATGTTAACCGTTCCGTGACTTCCAGCATCCCCATCTTCTCCAAAACCCAAGTCCATAATAATGGGCATTGACGAGATCGAACCTCGTCACCAGGAATTTGGCCATAAGAAGTATATCTTCCATAGTACTCACCACCACGATCAGACATTATAACTTTGATCTTTTGACCAGCCTAATTCTCAACTTCAGCTTTAAATATCTTGAACTTTTCTAATGCCTCGGATCTATATTTGGTAGGATAGATGTATCCATAGTGGGAGAAGTCATTAGTGAATGTTATGAAGGAATCAAAACCATCCACTGATTTCACATTAAACGGACCACAGATATCCATGTGAACAATTTCTAAAACTCTCGTGCTTTGATTTGCACATTTCTTGATTCTCTTAGCATATTTCCCTTTGAGGCAATCAATACAATGATCAGATCCGCGTCTGAGAAATCCAAAGTATGAAGAGCTTTCTCCTTAATATGGATGGCAATGGGTACCCGTCACCTGCTAACCCGGTGGGTACCCGCATCAAATGGAGGAGGGTTTGGGTGAAAAGAAAACCCATGGGTATGCTTAGTGGTAAATATCTAGACCCAGTGGGTCTAGCGGGTGCGGGTCTGGAGGTGGTAAACCCATACCCTTTAGCCCGTAGACCCGTCAAATACAAGTGGGCCCCACATGTAAGTTTCTACTAGAAACCCTAAGTGCCTAACCCTGGCTGAGTCCAACCCCGTGTTCTCTCCTCACTCTCTTAGTTTTCCCATCCCACGCCGCCCCTGCCCTATTCCCCTCACTGCCTCCTATGCGCTCTCTCGCCTCTATCCTTCCTCCCTTCCTATCGCCATCGCCAAGGCTCGAGTTGGAGGACGCAGCGACACCGGCGACGGCCCATGCTAGCAAGCAGACGCGCAACCAATGAACCTCACTCTGTTGCGCTCCACTGCGCCAACAAGAAAATGGCGAGGAGTTGCTGGATATCCCGTCCTAGGGGAGTGGGCCTTGGCTTGGCTTCCTCCTCGGCGTGCGGATCTCGACATAGAATAGCAGGGGAAAGCAAGGAGACGGACATCAGAGAGTACGTTTGTCGCCGGTGGCTGAGAGCAGCCGGAAGCGGGGACGTACCTTCGCGGGTACCCGCCGGGTCGCGGGTCTGGTGGAAACTTGGACCCGTCGGCGGGTATGGAGGCGGGTGGTGGTGACGGGGAGAGGTGGTGGAGGAGGGTATGGAGGTGCCATACCCGCCTCCATACCCGGCGGGTGCCATCCATACTCCTTAACGAGACGCTCGATTCTCCCCCTCGAAATATGGCCCAGACGATAGTGCCATAGTTTCGAAGAAGTCTCATCATCATCGCGCTTATGCTTGGTACTAACATTCACATTAGAAGAGGCATTAACTTCACTTATGGAATCACTTAAGGAAACAAGACAAAGTTTGTCTTTTCGAAAGGAAAGACCAACATTATTATTGTCAAATATAATTATACATCTCGTGTTCTCAAAGTCATAGTGAAAACCATCATTATCTAAGCATGATATAGACACAAGGTTTTGTCTCATGGATGGTACATAAAGAACATTATGTAAACGAAGCATAAGGCCACTATGGAGCGTAAGTGTAAACTCTCCAATAGCCTCAGCCTCAGCTTCAACACTAAATGGGCATTTCCCTTCCTAAGTGGTTTTTATGTTTGATGATAACACACGTGTCATACTAATTGTTTCCTAAGTGCTTTTCAGGACATCCTTATTTATAAAGACATTATTTTACTCTTGAAAAGGTCAATAGAAAGACATGGTTTTCCCTAGATCTTTTGTTTGAGTCATAGGAAAACCTTACTCCCGGTACTACCGCTTGGTACCGGTAGTACCGCCTGGCGGTATCGAACGAGTCTGAGAGCGTCTGTGAGCCAAACCTCCTCCTCAGACTTGCCCGGTACCTCCGGGCCGGCACTACCGCTTCATCCGGTAGTACCGCTTCTACTTTCGGTATTACTGCTCAGCGGTACTACCGTTTGTTTCAAGCATGTCCTATCAGAGGAGACTGAGAGCTCCCCACCTCCACATGGCCCCATCCGACACCAGTCCAGTAGTATCGGTCGTTTCCGGTACTACCGCTTCTGGTACCGGTAGTACCGGTTGGGATAGTATGCAACGAGCAGATTCTCTCTAGTGGGTATAAAAGGGTTCGTCTTCCCCAACAGGAAGCTTGCCTCTTTTATCTCTCTCCTCCATTGTTCTTGAGCTAAAATTTCACTAGATTTCCTCCCCATAGTGCTCCAATCTCCTTGATACTTTGGGATTTGCTGGAGGAGGTCTAGATCTAGGGTTTCACCAAAGAAAAGTTAATGCTCCCTTGTTTTCCCTTGTGGATCTTATTACTCTTGGTTATTTTAACCCTAGACAGAAGAGGTCGGTCTTGGATATCGGACATTGGTTGTAAAGCTTCAGGATCATGTTGGGATACTCCAAGTGTTGTGGAGGTCTACTCAATAAGTTTGTAAAGGTTTCGGTCGCCACCTTCAAGGGCCACCACATAGTGGATTGTGTGCTTGCCTTGCGGCGGGTGCATGGGAGAATAGGGTGAGGCCTTTCGGGGCGCTGGTGGTCTTAGTACCGTCCACCCCTCCAACGGAGACGTACTTCCCCTTAAAAGGAAGGAACTTCAGGAAAACATCTCCATGTCTACCTTCAGTGATTTCTATCATTTACTCTCAATTATTGTTGCTTGCTTGCTTGTTTTTCATATAGGTTCTCTCACCTAGTTGCATATCTAGAGAATCTGCTTTGTGTCAAGACTTATTTGAAAAGTAGTTAAAAATTGAGTCACGCCTATTCACCCCCTCTAGTCACTTATACCGGTCTTTCAATTAGTATCAGAGCCTCGGCTCTTCCTTTGTCTTAATCTCCTAAGAGAAGTATGAGCGGCGAGAATAAGGGGGATTAAACCCCTAATAAAAACTCTCCCATCTCTAAGAAAGAGCATACCGATTCTTTGAATTCGGTCAAGGAAGAGATGAGAGCCATGCTTGAGTCGTACCTTGGTAAAAAAGGATGTTGTTGCTACCGATGCCCTTGATAGTCAATCAAGTGGCGTCAAACCGACGGATGAGTCCCACGAGGATGCTTCCGCCAGTGAGGGTACCGACAAGGAAAAAAGATAAACCTCTTGGAAGTGTGTATCCACCTTTTAGTTACAATGATGCTCCCCTTCCTACACCTCATATTAACCATCATGGTCCTCCTCCTAAGCTTGGTGAATCTAATTTCACCAATTGGCAATATCTTATGCATTCTCACTTCAAAATTTCAAGTGTTCATCTTTGGAAGGTTGTGGAGTATGGATTCAAGCCGTGCAATCCCTACAAAATGACGCCCACGAAAGAGCTATCAACTCAATGCCACCGCTTTGTACATTCTCCAAGATGCCTTGACCCATGAGAAAATGACTCACATTCGCTCCTATGAGACCGCCAAAGAATCTTGGAATTCTCTTGGGAGCGTGTATCTAGGCAACAAGAGTATTCAAAGCTCCAAGTTCAAAGAAATGCACTATGAAGCCGATGCCTTTGAGGATTCACTGCGCGATGAATATTCAAATGCAACTGGAATAGCTTTCTAATCAATGGTAATACTAAGCTTAAAACTATTGGAGCTGGCAACTGATTGAATAACTTTGTTATTGCTAGCTCAACTACTTATGCATGCTTTAGTGGATCCTATATCTACATCTTTTATTTCTACTATATTTACACCTCCGTTGGCTTATGATTGTTCTGATACCCTGTCATGTATTTATTCGCCGTTGCAGGTCTTCTGGTCCATTGATAACCTAAGCGAGGGTTTTAAGATGGATAGATTGAGTAAGAGCTTACTTAACAAGTTCTACGATGTGTCTTTGATGCTCTAGATAAAGTCGTAGATCAAAGATCTAAGACTTGTGTAGGTTTTCCAAAATGGTTTTTAGAAAAGGTACGTATTAGATCTTAGAAATTCTAAGTCTACTAGTCTTCATATATTGTCTGAACTCTGTAATTCCTTTCCACGCTGCGATTTTAATCCTTTCCTTGGATAGGGAGTAACATATCACGTTTATACACTCTCAAGAGGTGCACTACTACCCACAAACATCATTGTCTGTAATGCTCTCTTCCATACATTCTTAGGTATGGGGCTGGTTACTAAGCATTTGAGTCATGTTGAGTCCCCTCCACGACCCCCGTTACCCACCCATTGTAATGAATTTCGGCTGAGGGACTTATGTTCAATGACCATACATTCAAATATGCTATGTCGTTATCCTACAACACATGATATGACTGTTATGGGCTCTCACCCACTGATCTCCACTTTGGGTCACAACCCAAATTAACATACGAGGACAACAAAATGAAGAAGGTACTTCTGACTCCCTCGCCCCATAACAAGATTTGTGGTCAGCGCTGGTTTGTATAACGTAAGAACGACTAACTATTTTTGTTATTAATCCTAACTTTCCTGGTACAATAGAATCTCCGCCACATGAATTTTAACCATGTATATCAACCATGATTCCATCGTCCACCATTTCTCAATGTATTTTATTCAAAAACAGTCTTTCTTTTGAATGAAAATGATAACGTTTTGAAAACATTTTTTAAATTAAGACAAAAGACATAAAAGATTTCCCTTGCATATGGAATGCAAGTTTGATCTCACAAAGTTGATCCAAGAATGAACTTGCCTGGCAATTGCAAGATAATACAATTCGAAGGTTTTACTTGACCCTCAATGACCTCGGGTTCTGAAAATAGTAGTCATTGTCTGAAAAATACAATGTTTTGGATAAAATCCAAATGATTTTATCTTCTAGTTAATTCAAAATCCAAGGACAATGCAATTATATGCAATGTAATTCCTTGGTGTATTTTATTTAAGTTGAATTCCTTAATCTTCTAGTTAATTCTTTCATTCTTGAGAATTTATTATTTTTATTTGGGTTTATTGTATTCAAGCTGTTTACCGGTTGTTTAGATGTCTGAAATTCAAAAGGGATTATATATATATTTTTTGAATATTTGGACACTATAAATGATTTTCACTTGAAAAACCTTGAAATACACTATTAAAAAGACATGATACATAACTCAAAATATGATATGGATGTCATACTTGGACTCCTCTCATATTTTGATCGATTTAGACATATTATTTGTCGAATTCTGAATTACAGATTTATAGATATAAATTAATCCATCTTAAATAAAAAGGAAAAAAAGTTAAATATATTTTATTGTTATTTAAATTGAAGATTATTATAGATTATTCATTTTTGTTTATTTAAATAAATATTTGGAATTCAAATAATAAAGGCATGTTATATAATGGACTAAGAGTTAATAGGGTTGATAGGATACTATTATCAACAAAGTATAACTTATTTTTTGGACGCTTATTGGGAAGGAACGAAGAACTTAAGCGTGATGGGGCTGGAGTAGTTTAAGGATATGTGACCGACTGGAAAGTGTGATTAGAAGTGAGCGATTTGGCATGAGATTAAGTGCGATTAGAGATAAAAATGTCCATAGTGTGATTAAACAGTCAAACAATTCAAATATTATGAATTTTTCAAAAGTATGATTGGAAAAAATTCTTGCACTTACCGTCAGTGCATTGGCGCGCCGACGGTAAGCATTTTCCTAGTAGTGATTATCTTTTGTGAGAATAATTCCTCGATGTAAATACCACATGCATATCTACAAGAGAAAGAACAAGTTTCACAATACTATAAGGTAGGGATCATAGGCCTAGATTAAAGTAGCATCCAATCACACACTTGGTGGAACATTGTCAACACCCTGATTTTTAATCACAGATGTCTGTTATGCCATACATCGCAATCCCATGATTACCATTTTTGCGAGACATAACAGATTGGATATCACAGTACATCATCTAAAGTTGATCAAGTTTTATGCTTAGCACTAGCATCTACAAGTGGGGGTAAATACTAATGATGGGTAATAAACAAGTGGGGATTAGCTAAGTTCAATCTCATGCCTTAGGATGACATCAAGATTATCTAACTTAGGCCAAATTTTATGCTCTTTAGGCTACCTTCAATTATCTTCCTAGAATCTACAAGTTACTAAGTAAACTCTAAGAGAAAGCTTTGATAAAAAATGAAGTATTAAGCTTTGCAAGTAAAACTAGGATTGGATATCAAGTGGTGTAAGCTTGCAAGTAAAACTTGCATGGTTTATCTTGCTAAGATAGTAGTATAAGCTTGCTAAGTTGCAAGTGTTAGTTTGCCTTGTGCAGAGCAGTGGTTAAAGTTCTCCTCGGCTTCTTCCTCGTAATATCCTCCTTCCTCCTTGTATCCTTGGTCGGTAATAGCGTCTATAAATAAATACGAGGTACACAATCACCAAACAATACTTAACTATTTCTAATCATCACACAAAGGTTCATACTAGATGATCTAGCATCATTACTAACATTACAAGATTAAAGCACTTGTCCCATTTATTTTATTTGAGAAAAGTAATTTCTACTTATTGAAAAACTACTTAAGATTTAATATTCTCCAACTCAAACATGGGATCATGTTGACACATGTCATCACCACATATTTCAATACATGGGAATGTGATTTAAAGTGGTGTCAAAATTTAATAAGGTTTAACCTTTTATTTTAATTAATTAAAGTGACTAGAAATGCCTATGTGTCATTCTTTTATTACTTGATCATTATTTCTGTAAGTAAACCTATATATTTTTATATATTCTAAAAGGTATGGTTAAATTTTATTTTTGAGAGTTGGAATCAACTCAAAATATCTTATGGTTGAATTTTGAAAAATGTTTGAATACAGAAAAGCTTCTGCATTGTTATTTTAACCATGGGTGATCTACGAATCTAAATGGTTTGAATCCAACGGGCTTGGATTAAGCATTCCAGTACCTTTCTAACAAAATTGGTTTCATGCATTTTGGTTCAGTGAATCGACTTGGATTGATTTTTGAATCTAGGTATAGAACTGGGTTTGAAATTAAATGAATAAATCTAAATTTGAATTATTGGGTTGCGCGGGATGTTTAACTGGGCCGGCCCACTACGCACAGCGCACGCGCGGGCTGGTTAAGTGAGCGACCCCACTCGTCAGTGAGACAACGAGTGGCGAAGCGGTACAGGGTGATCTAGGCCGCACGATCTAAATCTACTCGAACGGCTCTAGTTCATCATCCACGTCGGGCAGCACCGGCAAGACAGAACCCTAGCGCGGCCGGTGGGGGTCGTGGGAGGCTCACCGGGGCTCAGGCGATGGTCGGCGACGGGGGCAAATGACGAAGTCGACGACGGCGATCCTCCTGGTACCGGCAGCTTCTCCTGTGGCGGCTCCAATCAACAACGCCTCTCCTCCTTTGCAGCGGTGAACTCCGGTAAAATTCCGGCCACCTGGTGCTCTCCTTGATCCGGGAGTGAGTGGGTGTGATCAGTGAGAGGTGGGGAGTGAACTAGTGTGAAGAAAACGAGCGGGGGAGGCCTCCTTTTATAGTGGCTGAAGGGGACCGACTGGCGGGAGTGGAGCTCGTCGGTGTCGACGGCACAGAGTGCTACTGGCATGGGCGACGATAGGGGCGGTGTTGTGCAACCTGGCGAAGCTCAACGACGTGGTGGCGAGGCGTGGGCGGTGCGAGATGGTCGGAACGTCGCGGCACTCTGGGCGGGTCCGATGGCAATTTTAATGGTGCACAGCGTGCGTGGTCCGCGCGGCGGCGAACGAGGTTGTCTGGCGGGGTGCTGGCGATCATGTCTGCAAGCAGTGAGGGCGGCGTGTGGTCTTTGGACTGGTGTCGCTGACGGCGCACTGGCGCGCTCGGCTCGCACGCAGAGAGACTGGGCGCATGCTTGGCGGGTGTTCTAGTGGCTGGCTGCACTCGGGGCTTGGACAGGGAGTGGCGATGGACGGTGCTGCGTGTCCCAGACAAGGTTGGCGAGGCTAGTTCTTCCTCTAGCTCGTTGGCGACATGGGGGTGACAATGGTGCTCTCGGCATGCTCACCATTAATGGCTAGGCTTGATCACAGTGGTGCTAAAGCTAGTTAGATTACTTTGATCATCTACTGAGAGTGTAGAGTGAGCTATAGCGGGAGCAATTTAGGCACTGATCACTGCTCACTATAGTGTTTTGTGTTTGTTTGTTTGCTGCAAACAAGGTGTTTGATAAAATGGCCGCAAGAAATTCAAATTTGAATTTTGGATTCAAAATTGGTGGGTTTGCTAGGCACATACTAGGGAGTACTAGGTTAGTTGGATTGGTCAAGGTGCACTGGTTTGGTTGGGTTTTGAAAATGTGTGATCTTTACATATGTTTAAGATTCAATTTTGAATTTTCATTTGAATGGGGTTGCTAAATGTTTCTGCAAGTTTGAAAGGTGGGCTTTGATTCACTTTTACTTGGTATAGCAAGGGGTGAAAAGAATTGGAGAAGTTTCTGTGTGAAATCTTGGACTAGAAACAATCAAAGTGACCTACTGAGCAAGATTGGCAAAAATGACCATTTGCCTTATTTGAATTATTTGTGATTTTATCTTGATTTGTTTCTGCTTGGAAATGTTTTAGATGATGTTATATTCATCTTTGAACCATTCCTTACTATTTAGGTTAATCACACAAGTCCATTTATGCATTTATCAAATCATCACATACACACATGCATTCATTTGGTCTTAATTTAATCAAAGTTTTTGTTAACCCTAATTTTAGTGATTAGAGTTTGATGATTATTGTTTCATAGGATGTTACAAACCTTCCCTCCTTAATCAAAATCTCGTCCTGAGATTTGAAAAATAAGAAAAAATATTACCTAGGATTTAAAGATATCGGGAAACTCCGTCCTGATGTGATCTTCTCGCTCCTAGGTAGCATCTTATTCAGTGTGGTTGCTCCACTGAATCTTGAGAAACTTCATGCTTCGGGTTCTGGTGGTTCTGAAAGCGTCTTCCAAAATACGGATGGGTACTTCAGGATACGTCAGGTCATCGTTGATCTCTATGGTCTGGTGATCAATGTTCTTGAACACTTCGGTCTTCTCCGGGACTTCAAGGCATTTGTGAAGTAACGATATATGGAACACATTGTGCACTGCTAACATTTCCTCTGGAAGTTCCAATTGATATGATACCTCTCCTTGACGATTCAGACTCTTGAAGGGTCCGATATATCTGGGGGCTAGCTTTCCTTTGATCTGGAAACGCTGCATTCCCTTCAAAGGCGACACTTTGAGATACACAAATTCTCCGATATTGAAAGCGAGGTCTCGACATCTCTTGTCGGCGTAACTCTTCTGTCTTGACTGCGCGGTCTTGAGGTGCTCACGAATCTTGTGAAATTTCTCTTCTGCTTCTCGTAGAATGTCAGGTCCGAAAATCTGACTCTCTCCTACTTCTGACCAATTCAAAGGGGTGCGACACTTCCTTCCGTACATGAATTCAAATGGGACCATTTGCAGACTAGCTTGATAACTGTTGTTGTATGAAAATTCTGCGAAAGGCAGACAGTCTTCCCATTTAGATCCATACTCTAGCACACATGCTCTCAACATATCTTCGAGTATTTGATTTACTCGCTCCGTTTGTCCATCGGTCTGAGGGTGATACGCTATGCTGAATTCCAGTCGGGTTCCTAAACCTTCTTGGACTTTCTTCCAGAATCTCGAGGTAAACTGAGTTCCTTGATCCGATACTATGTTCTTGGGGAATCCATGCAAACTGACGATTCTAGATGTACAACTCTGCTAGCTTCGAACTCTGGTATGTGGTCTTGACTGGTAAGAAATGGGCTACCTTGGACAATCTGTCCACTATGACCCAAATAGAGTCATTTCCCCTACTAGAAGTAGGCAATCCGGTGATAAAGTCCATTCCAACTGAATCCAATTTCCATTCCAGAATCTGTAATGGTTGATACAGTCCTGCGGGTCTTTGATGTCCCGCCTTGACTCTCTGACATATATCACACTTGGCGATATAGCTTCCGATTTCTCTCTTCATCTTATGCCACCAAAATTGCTCCTTCAAATCCTGATACATGTTTGTTCCTCCGGGGTGGATAGAATAAAGAGTATCATGGGCCTCTTTCAAAATAACTTCTTTAAACTCCGAATCTTCTAGTACATAGAGGCGTCTTTTGTACCACAGAACTCCTTCTTTGTCTTCGGTGAATCCGGGTACTTTGCGTACCGATACGATGTTTGATTCCATTGATACTAGCATTTCCTTTTTGCGCCTCCTTGATCTGACTGATCAAAGTGGGTTGAAGTTCAATGCTAGCCAAAAATCCTTCACTTACTAATTCCATTCTAAAATCTTCCATCTCTTTGTGAAAACTTGGTTGCTCCTTCAAAATCATGGAGTTCAAGCGGCACGGCAATCTGCTAAGGGCATCTGCTACCACATTGTCTTTACCGGGGTGATAGTGAATGTCCAGGTCATAGTCCTTGATTAGATCAATCCATCTTCTCTGTCTCATATTCAGCTCCTTCTGAGTGAATATATACTTCAGGCTCTTGTGATCCGAATAAATCTCACAACGGTTTCCCATGAGATAATGCCTCCATGTCTTCAGGGCTAGAACTACGTCTGCTAGTTCAAAGTCATGGGTTGGATAATTCTGTTCATGCTGTTTCAGCTGTCGGGATAAATAAGATATAACCTTGCCTTCTTGCATTAGCACACATCCGAGACCGATCTTGGAGGCGTCACAATACACATCAAAGGGTTTCATGATATCCGACATGATCAAGATTGGGGCTGAAATCAATCTCCTTTTGAGTTCTTGAAAACTCGCTTCACATTTGTCTGTCCATTCAAACTTCTTGTCCTTCTTCAGCAATTGGGTCATGGGTCTGGCAACACTCGAGAATCCTTCTACGAACTTGCGGTAGTATCCCGCTAATCCGAGAAATGCATGAACTTGGGTTTGAGTGGTTGGGGCTTGCCAATCTTCAACATCCTTCACCTTCGCAGGGTCAATGGCAATTCCTCCAGCTGATACGATATGTCTGAGGAATCCTACCTCCTGTAACCAGAATCCACATTTGCTAAACTTAGCATATAGCCCATGCTCTCTAAGGGTTCCAAGAATGGTCCTTAGGTGTAGCTCATGTTCTTCTGATTTGGAATAAATCAGAATGTCATCGATGAAAACAACAACAAACTTATCCAGGAAGACCATAAAAATCTTATTCATGAGGTTCATGAAATAAGCGGGGGCATTGGTTAATCCAAAAGACATGACATTATACTCATATAATCCATATCGGGTGGTAAAGGCAGTCTTTGGAATATCCTCTGCGTGAATCTTGAGTTGATGATAGCCAGTTCTAAGATCAATCTTAGAAAACACTTTGGCACCAGTCAAATGGTCAAACATGTCTTCTATCTTTGGAAAAGGGTACTTGTTCTTGATGGTGACATCATTCAACTTCCGATAACCCGTACACAAACGGTTACCTCAATATTTCTTATCCACAAACAAAACAGGTGATCTCCATGGTGACGCACTTGGTTGAATCAATCCAATTTCCAGCATGGCATCCAGTTGCTTCTTCAGTTCCACTAGTTCAGACGGGTTCATACTATAAGGTCTCTGGGCTATGGGTCCGGTTCCAGGGATTAGTTCAATGATAAACTCGATATCCGGATCTAGGGGCATACCGGGCAAAACATCTGGAAATACATCGGGGTATTCACAGACTATCCGGACTTCGTCAATGGTTGGCTGGGCTATACTCTTGTTGTACTTGAATTGACGAGGCAAGGTTTTAGATACATGCTCGACTGATATTCCGGCTGTACTGGTCATGGTTATGGCTTTCTTGGCACAGTCAATTAATCCTTTGTGTTTGGACATCCAATCCATTCCTAGTACTACTTCCAAACCTTTAGTTCCAAGTACTATTAGATTAGCATAAAAATCTATGCCATGGATTCGGATAGGGACGGCTTTGCAAATTTGTCTAGCTTTGGTGGTTGAACCAGGTATTTGAACAATCATAACATGCTTCAATTTGGTTGGTTGAATCTTACTAGTGCATGCAAATTCTTCAGTAACAAATGAGTGCGATGCTCCAGAATCAAACAACACTCTTGCAAGTACTGAGTTAACAAAAAACATACCCAGCATGACATCTGGCACTTCTTGGGATTCTTCAGCATGCATGAGAAAGAGACGGCCGTTGCGGTCGAGCGAATTCCCTGGGGAAAACCTTCTTCCGGGCTCAACACGACGCTGCTGCTGAGCTGGGGCATTTGCATTGGGGGCTGCGGCAATCTTCTTGCGGCACTCATTGGAATAGTGACCCTTGGTTCCACATTCATAAGAAGTCACTTCCGACTTGTCCTTTGTTGCAACAGGCACAACATTGCTTCCAGTCCTTGGGGCAGTGTTGGTGTTGGTGGTAGCATTGTTGTTGTTGAACTTGGGTTGTGCACGGTTGGAATTGCTGGGATTGCCGGGGTTATTGTGGTTTCCTCCGGGCCTTGGGCTTCCGCAGTTGGGATAGATCGGACGGTTCATCGGGGGTCTGTTGGTTCTTGGGGCAAATCCTAGAGATGGGTTGGAGCGATACTTTGGTGTATGGTGGGTTCCCAGTTGATGCCTCATGCGACGCTTGCGGTCCTCATTAGCTTGGTTGATCTTTCCTTCCATATGAATGGCAAAGTCAACTAAGGCTTCAATATCTGCAAAGGGGATATTGACTAACACTGTCTGCATCTCATCGTGCAGACCATTTAGGAATCTCTCCTTCTTCTTGGCTTTAGTGTCTATATCATCCGGTGCATACCTAGCCAATGACAAGAATTTGTCACGGTATTCCACTACTGTCATCCTTCCTTGCTTCAGTTCCCTGAATTCATCTCTCATCCTCTTGATTAAACCCGGTGGCACATGGGTTCTGCTGAACTTGACTTTGAACTCTTCCCAAGTCATCAGCTGACCTCCTGTCATTGCGTGCACGCTGTTCCACCATGCTCTTGCATCTTCGGCCAGATAGTGGGCAGAAAACAACAGTTTCTTGTTGGCTTCCACTCCTGCAACTTCCAGATTGTTCTCCATGGTTTGCAACCAATCATCTGCATCTAGGGGCTCTTCTGTGAAAACGGGTGGATTGGTGTTCTAGAAATTCTTGAGCTTAGATCCATGGTTGTCCTGATTTCCATGGCCTTGATTGTTGTTGGCCATCTGAGCTATCTGTTGAAGAGTGGCTAAGCTAGCTTGACGTTCGGCTCTTTCAGCTTCGCGGTCAGAAACCAACATTTGCAAGAGTTGCAACATCGGGTCTGGGGCTGAGTTGCTTCCTCCGCGAGGCATCTGAAGATGGAGATAGATCATGAGAAAAGAGGGAAATTTCTAAGGTTCAGGGTTTTAAAAAAAATAAAGTTTTCAAGTTTTGACTCAGATTTTTCTAGCAACTTGCTTTTCATTCATAGCACACGATACAAACACACACCACAACAAAGAAAAACAGATGGTTTTAAGAACCATTATGTGAAGCTACGATACAGTGGGACCGACTACAACTCACTAATGTTAGTGCTCAAGTGCTACTACTCCTCGGAGTCAGTGTCCTCATCATCCTCATCATCATCATCATCATCGATGAAGGCGAAGTCATCCTCATCGGTGAAGAATTCCATGGCCTGATCCTCCAGAAAGTCATCATCATCGCTGAGATAGGAGTAGGGGTCTCCACGAAGGTCTTTCCCTGCATTATCCCTCTCCTCCAACTGCATGTCTCTCTCGTGGATGGTCTCCTCCAAATCCATGATCCGGTGGTGAAGACGGGCAATGATGCGCTCCTTCTTGTCGAGCTGACGGCGATGAGACTTGCGATCCTTCACTAGCATGGCGATGGTCTGATCCTTCTTGGCGGCGATGGAGTACTTGTGGTTGGCGTAGGAACGGGCATTGTCCAACTCCTTTTGACGGTCATACATCATGAAGCTGAGGTGGTCCAATTGACTCTTCAGCTCGTGGTGGTATGGGGCCTCCAGTGACTGTCCCATAACATCACGCCTTGGGTAGAACTCAAAGCGGGTACCCTTGATTTGATTGATACTCTGCCCACACAGACGGGCAAGAGCTTCCTGCATGGCCCTGGCAAGTCCATCGAGCCAGTTGTTCTCTCTTAAGGTGAACTGAATTCCCTCTGTAGTGGGGGGTTCAATCTTTCCTCAGAGACTTGCAACAACTAACCACTGCAGATCTTCTCCTTCCTGATCATTGAGCTGAGCTTCGAAGAACTCGGGGTGCGGACGCTCCAGCATCTCCGACAGCTGGTCCAAGTCACGCTCAAAGATGAGGTCTCCTCCATTCCCCAACTTATAAAACTTGTTGTACTTCACGTCCATCTATAAGAATATAGGATGAGTAAGTTAGTAGAGTGATCAAGTGTGTCAAATTTTATGTAAGTTTGCAAGAATTTTTGAGGAACATGAATTTTCATGAAAGAATCCAAGTGATAAGAATGAGAATAGGTTTTTGTAAATACTCACTTCCTTTGGTTTTGAAACTAAGTTTTTGATGTAGACGTCCATTCTAACTAGGGCCTCCTATGGTCAGGATGGCTCTGATACCAACTTGTCAACACCCGGATTTTTAATCACAGATGCCTATTATGCCATACATCGCAATCCCAGGATTATCATTTTTGCGAGACATAACAGATTGGATATCACAGTATATCATCCCTTACAAACCATACATAAGGTCTTACACAAATAAGGATCTCATGATCCAGTTCTCAATACAATTCAAGTAGCGGAATAACATAACAGTAATGATAGCGTAGGCGAAGCTCCATCTTCAGGGTCACAGGCAATGTTGATGATGGGAGATGATCCTAGTTGTCGTAACCTTCCTGCTGTCCGTCCTCCTAATACTCCTCTTCATAGTCTGGCCACGGGAATATCCAGGGACAAAGCCATGAGTACTCTTTAAGTACTCACAACTAATACTAACAAGGGAAGTGGTTTTGAATAGGATATACTAAGCTCTAGGGTTGTTTTGCAAAAAGCCAGATTTACCTCTACTAAGTTCAGAAGCAAAGAAAGCTAGTTGAAAGTTTTATAACACCTAAGTGGGAACTTGAATGTCATGTCACAACTTTGTTGTGGTCAAGTCAAAGTCATGAATCATTTCACAAGTCATTTTGAAAATATCTGACGATAGAACAGTATGGCCACTCCAACTGTCCATAACCGCGGACGCAGCTATTGGAATAGTTTGACATTCTGCAGAAATTGTACACTTTCCCCACAACATTCGATACATCCGTCAGGAACAATCCTGAATTCACCATACTCAGTATGCGGATAATCAATCCTAACCTTTCAATTACATGCCCTAGTATAGGCACCTCTCCTGTGAGTTTGGCCTCCCAACCATGACCAACTGTCATCTTGGGTACTGCACAGGTGGACAATCGTCACAAGGTAGCCTCAGCTCAGACCTTGGCCACAAGGGAACCCATACTAAGGTATATAAATTTCCAGTCAAGCCCTACCCAAATTTCGGGTATTGTGGTTGTATGGTAAAATTGGAATGGTATCGCATCCAAACAACCATCAGTTTTATAAAGGGCTAAGGCTCATGCCTTAACAATTTCATCATCAAAATCATGTGGTGTTCGGAACACATGTCAAAACATTTCAGTAGAATGACTCATCATTCTAAGGTTTTCATAACCATTTTCACCAAGTATTCCCATCTAAAGTTGATCAAGTTTTATGCTTAGCACTAGCATCTACAAGTGGGGGTAAATACTAATGATGGGTAATAAACAAGTGGGGATTAGCTAAGTTCAATCTCATGCCTTAGGATGACATCAAGATTATCTAACTTAGGCCAAATTTTATGCTCTTTAGGCTACCTTCAGTTATCTTCCTAGAATCTACAAGTCACTAAGTAAACTCTAAGAGAAATCTTTGATGAAGAAATAAAGTATTAAGCTTTGCAAGTAAAACTAGGATTGGGTATCAAGTGGTGTAAGCTTGCATGGTTTAGCTTGCTAAGATAGTAGTATAAGCTTGCTAAGTTGCAAGTGTTAGCTTGCCTTGTGCAGAGCAGTGGTTGAAGTTCTCCTTGGCTTTTTTTCTCGTAATATCCTCCTTCTTCCTCGTATCCTTGGTCGGTACTAGCGTCTATAAATAAATACGAGGACACAATCACCAAACAATACTTAACTATTTCTAATAATCACACAAAGGTTCATACTAGATGATCTAGCATCATTACTAACATTACAAGATTAAAGCACTTGTCCTATTTATTTTATTTGAGAAAAGTAATTTCTACTCATTGAAAAACTACTTAAGATTTAATATTCTCCAACTCAAACATGGGATCATGTTGACACATGTCATCACCACATATTTCAGTACATGGGAATGTGATTTAAAGTGGTGTCACAATTTAATAAGATTTAACCTTTTTTATTTTAATTAATTAAAGTGACTAGAAATGCCTATGTGGCATTCTTTTATTACTTGATCATTATTTCTATAGGTACACCTATATATTTTTATATATTCTGAAAGGTATGGTTAAATGTGATTTTTGAGAGTTGGAATCAACTCAAAAGCTCTTATGGTTTAATTTTGAAAAATGTTTGAATGCAGAAAATCATCTGCCTTGTTAATTTTACCATGGGTGATCTAAAAATCTAAATGGTTTGAATCCAACGGGCTTGGATTAACAATTCCAGTACCTTTCTAACAAAATTGGTTTCATGCATTTTGGTTCAGTGAATCGATCTGGGTTGATTTTTGAATCTAGGTACAAAACTGGTTTTGAAATTAAATGAATAAATCTAAATTTGAATTAGTGGGTTGCGCGGGATGTTTAACTGGACCGGCCCACTACGCACAGCGCACGAGCGGGCTGGTTAAGTGAGCGACCCCACTCGTCAGTGAGACAACAAGTGGCAAAGCGGTACGGGGTGATCTAGGCCGCACGATCTAATTCTAATCGAACGGCTCTGATTCATCGTCTACGTCGGGCAGTGCCGGAGAGAAAGAACCCTAACACGGCCGGTGGGGGTCGTGGGAGGCTCACCGGGGCTCAGGCGATGGTCGGTGACAGGGGCGAACGACGAAGTCGACGACATCGATCCTCCTGGTACCGGCAGCTTCTCCTGGGCGGCTCTAATCGACGACGCCTCTCCTCCTCTGCAGCGGCAAACTCCGGTGAAATTCCGGCACCTGGTGCTCGCCTTGCTCCGGGAGTGAGTGGGTGTGATCAGTGATAGGTGGGGAGTTAACTGGTGTGAATAAAACGAGCGGGAGAGGCCTCCTTTTATAGTGGCTAAAGGGGACCGAGTGGCTCGGGTGGAGCTCATCGTTGTCGACGACACAGAGTGCTACTGGCATGGGCGACAATAGGGGCGGTGTTGTGCTCCCTGGAGAAGCTCAACGGCGTGGTGGCGAGGCGTGGGGTGGTGCGAGATGGTCGGAAGGTCGCGACGCTCTGGGCGGGTCCGACGGAAATTTTAATGGCGCATAGCGTGCGTGGTCCGCGCGGTGGCGAACAAGGTTGTCTGGCGGGGTGCTGGGGTGCTGGCGATCACGTCTGCAAGCGGCGAGGGCGGCGCGTGGTCTGTGGGATGGTGTTGCTGACGGCGCACTGGCGCGCTCTCAGCTCGCACGCAAAGAGACTGGGCGCGTGCTTGGCGGGTGGTCTAGTGGCTGGCTGCGGTCGGGGCTTGGACAGGGAGTGGCGGTGGATGGTGGTGCGTGTCCTAGACAAGGTTGGCGAGGCTAGTTTTTCCTCTAGCTCGCTGGCGACATGGGGGTGACAATGGTGCTCTCGGCATGCTCATCATTAATAGCTAGGCTTGCTCAGAGTGGTGCTAAAGATAGTTAGATTACTTTGATCATCTACTGAGAGTGTAGAGTGAGCTATAGAGGGAGCAAGTTAGGCACTGATCACTGCTCACTATAGTGTTTTGTGTTTGTTTGTTTGTTTGCTACAAACAAGGTGTTTGATAAAATGGCCGCAAGAAATTCAAATTTGAATTTTGGATTCAAACTTGGTGGGTTTGATAGGCACATACTAGCGAGTATTGGGTTAGTTGGATTGGTCAAGGTGCACTGGTTTGGTTGGGTTTTGAAAAGGTGTGATCTTCACATATGTTAAAGATTCAATTTTGAATTGTCATTTGAATGGGGTTGCTAAATGTTTCTGCAAGTTTGAAAGGTGGGATTTGATTCACTTTTACTTGGTCTAGCAAGGGGTGAAAAGAATTGGAGAAGTTTCTGTGTGAAATCTTGGACTAGAAACAATCAAAGTGACCTAGTGAGCAAGATTGACAAAAATAACCATTTGCCTTATTTGAATTGTTTGTGATTTTCTCTTGATTTGTTTTTGCTTGGAAATGTTTTAGATGATGTTATATTCATCTTTGAACCATTCCTTACTATTTAGGTTAATCACACAAGTCCATTTATGCATTTATCAAATCATCACATACACACATGCATTCATTTGGTCTTAATTTAATCAAAGTTTTTGTTAACCCTAATTTTAGTGATTAGAGTTTGATGATCATTGTTTTATATTTTTGGGATGTTACAAACATCTAATCACACATTTGAGAAATAAAAGGTAGAAACATAGCTAAAGTTTATCAACGCTTGAGATTATGATTGATGGATCATCCAGGAGCTCATGCTGATCACACTCAACACAACACAAATGTTGGTTTGGACTAGTAGATCATCGAGACAATATAAGGAAATCACATAGATATCACCTCAGCACCATACATACACAAAAATTAAATGTCGTGACCATATCTGTAACTAGTAAAAAACACTACAAGAACCAAGTTTAGTACATGAAGTGTACAATGAAGATTAAGATGTTTGCTTGGTTGCTTCTTAGTGACAGGCTCAACACAAGTGATATGCTGCAGATATGAAATTAGAAAGTAATAGATGTTTTTGATTATGTATTATGCCATAGAGACATCATGAGTATAGATACCATCTCTTGTTTACTTGTAATTTGAGTTCAAGGATTTGGAACTGCCTTTGAATTGGCTGGGGAGCAGGGTATGATATGCTGCAGATTGTCTTGGAAGCCATGTTATGGTTTAACAAACCATTCTTTGCGGAAGTGGTCTTTCTTGCATGTTGGAATATCTCCAAGATCATGAATGCACATATCTTTGAACATTTAGGCCAAAATTTGGCTCATGGGGCATTAATTTTGTTCATGATATATCTCTCCTGATTCATTTAGCTAGCACTCAAGGACAAGTTGAAGATAAGGATATCTTCTTTAGCATATACAGTCTTCTTCTGTATATATAGTAGTTTTTGTACTCGCTTTTAGTTTCTTTTTAGATTATTTTGTTATATATATATATATAATATATATATATATATATATACACTTTTGGTGGGTAATAAAAGTGGAGTTGTGGGACTTCTGCCTCAGAGTAAATAGTCAAAAAAAAAATCTGAGCATATGATCATCTAGAGGTCACAAATAACCAGGAGGTTAATCCTTGTAGCATAACAGCATTGTTTATCTCTAACCTATCATAAAACAATCTATTTATCACCATAAGCTTTTTTGGGGGGCTAGAAGATTTTAGATAAGATACAAAATCTAAAAAGGACCACTAAATGTATATATGATCCACAATAATCATGCCTACAATTACAAACAATATTATGCACGATTATTAGACACCAAGTATAGGATTACCAGGAATTTATAAAGTCATAGCTAAGAAAGGTGTATAGCTAGTTCTAAACAGAAGAATTCACCACAAACTTGAGCATGTAGATCAAACAAGTGTAGTAGATGATTCAATGAGCTCACAAATATCAGGAATCAACCAAATATTAGGAAGAAAGCATCGGGAAAAGTAAGGAAAAGTCAAGCTTTTGCGACCCAACAGAAACTGTATTTCTAAATTTTAAGTTATTCCAAAAAAAGTCTCTGCATAAGTAACAAATGCAGGTATATGGTGGGAAGCTTGAAACAAAATAAGTTCATTTGTGATTTGTAAAATAGAATATACATCTCCTGCCAAAAAAAGAAAAAAAAAAACAAAAAAAAAAAAAAAAAAAAAAAAATGGTGTGTGGTGGGTGGGGTTCAGATCATTCAGTCAGTCTTTTCATTTTTTTTTTTTTCAGCCTGGTCGTCCAGAGTCCGAGACGGTTTGTTCCCTGCAAACCAAGACGCAGGCGCTAACCAAACGATGGCGTCGCCTGTCGTCGGATTCACCTCGTCAGGCTCCGTAACAACTACTGTAACAAACGATGGCTTCACCTCGTCAGGCTCTGTAACAAGCTGAATTCGAATCGGGACGGGGCTCCAGTTTTGTTCCGAGTCGATCGAGGCCACGCATGGCGGCGTTCGTTTGCTTCCGTGTATATATTGCCGCCGAATGTTTCCTCCCAAATCCCAATCCACTGCCGTCTCCTCCACCTCTCTCCAGCAACCGAGCGAGCATGGCCGTCTGCGGCCGATCTCCTGCCATCCTCGACGCCTGCAACGCGACCGCACGGGGATCAGCGAGCTGCAGCATCCAGGTCTCCAGGACGGCGGAGTATGTGGAGACGGGCATCCTCGGCGGGGGCAGCTTCGGCGTCGTCCTACAGGCGCGCCACCGCGTCACCGGCAACACCGTCGCCATCAAGTTCCTCCGCTCCACCGTTCACAGGCCCGCCGACCCCAGCCGGCTCCTGGAAGAGGTCCGCTTCCTCGGCGCCTGCGACGGAAACCCTTACGTCGTCGCTTACTATGGCCTCGTCCGCGATCCGGCCACCGCCGACCTCGGCCTCGTCATGGAGTACGTCGGGCCGAGCCTCCACGCTTTCCTGTCCCAGAGGCCGCCGCTCCCGGAGGCCATCGTGCGCTGCTACATGTGGCAGCTCCTCATGGGCGCCAAGATGATGCACCAGCGCGGCATCATCCACCGTGACATCAAGCCAGCGAACATCCTCGTCGGGGAAGGCGGGAAGATCCTCAAGTTCTGTGACCTCGGCCTCGCCATGTCCCTAGCGACGAAGGAGACGCCGTATGGCGATGCCGGCACAATGCCCTACAAGGCGCCCGAGATGATCCTGGGGGAACCGAACTACGACGCGCGGGTGGACACATGGTCGCTCGGGTGCGTCATGGCCGAGATGCTCACAGGCCAGCGGATGTTTCCGGGCCTCGGAGACGACGACGAGGTCAAGCAGCTTTGGGTTATCTTTCGCCGGGTCGGATTTCCGGATGAGACGACCTGGCCGGAGCTCGCGTCCCTGCCGCTCGCCCGCATGGTGCCTCGATGGACCCAAGCACGGCAGCACAGCACGCTAAGGGAGATGTTCCATGAAGAGATGTTGTCCAATGACGGGTTCCAAGTCTTAAAAGGGCTTCTCGAGTGCAACCCCGACAAGCGGCTGACGGCGGCCGCCGCGCTCCAGCTCCCGTGGTTCACGCATCGGATCGACACGTTACCGTCCTAGGAAGAACGCCCTGCCGACCAAGATTGCTTCGATGGCGACGTCACAGATGAAGAAGATGTTGCGGATCAAGATCATCCCTCCGGCGACGCCCAAGAAGAAGAAGGTCCGGTGTCGATGTAGAGGAACGCGCGCTCAACTGGTGTAAATGTGCTTCAGTGAAGCCATGTAGCTAGAAGATGTCCTTCGAGATGTGAATGATGTAGCTCGCTGCAGTAGAGCTAGAGTAGTTATCTTTCTGCACATTGTGTGAAATGTTGTACTGTGTATTACTCTTAATTTGAAATTGTCTCCGTCCATGTCCAAGTAAATGCTAGAAGATGTCCGTGCCCCAAGTTACTATATCGACGGTGCAATTTCTTGTATGTTCCCTATGCAAGAAAACTTGAAAAAAGAAGTACATGATTGCCTGTCCTTTTGTTTTCCTTTTGACAAGACGTGATTTTCAGAGTCAACCGTAACAACAAGAGTGTCAGTGTCAGCAATGCTTCATTTCTGAGCCAGCTTTTGAGTGCAGATGTCCCTATGGTGGTTCCATATCATCTCTCGTGATTATACCGTGGATGTTGGGCAGTTTCATCATGTTTAGGTATCTTGGAAACACAGACACAACCGCACAATGCCTCTATTCTTACTAGGTCATCGTGCTATGGTTTGATATAGGCAACCTTAGAGCATCCAGCCATGCTCGCTCCAAAATATGTGGTTTATCTTTTAGTTTCCACATGGTTTGCTTCTTGTAACCACATTTTTCATTGATGAAATATGTGGTTTCTCTAAGAAACGAGCTAGTCTCTCCAAAATATTTTTCCAATGACAGCTAAAGGATTTTTTTTGCGAAAACGACAACTAACTCACTAGTGGAAAAATGGCCTATAGTCCCGGTCTGTAAGGGCCTTTAGTCCTGATTTTGCACCCGGGACTGCGAAATCGGGACTAAAGGCCCCTATCTTTAGTCTCTGTTTGTTACAACTCGGGACTAGAGGCCACCGCATGACCCTTTTTTTGCAGTGCTGGGACTAATGATCTTTAGTCCCGGGTCGTAATACGGCCTTCGACTAAAGATATTTTTTTTTCATTTTTTTTAATTTTCTTTTCTTTTTTTTTTCAATTTTTTCTTAAACTTTTGAATTGTTTGACTCGTAATCCTCTCATTTGGAATATTTTAGTACTAAGTATGTTTTATCTTAGATCAAATTACACTTATGGCACCCTCAGGACGCTTAACTTCTCTGTTTCATCAGATGTCCTTGCGCGAAGCCCATTTGTACCTTGTTGTCAACACTATCATATCAATCCTATTAGCCCATATCAATATGCCGTACATCTTTATTTTCTGAAATTACAAACAAATATTTTAATAAACAACAATAAATAAGTGATAATAATATTTTAATTAAATGAAAGTAAAAAAACTAAATAAAATAATATTTTATTCATTTTTTGCTATTTATTCATTTAATATGGCATAAATAATATCTTTAAATCTGTAAATCGAAATTCGACAAATAATATATCCATAATTATCAGAAAAATGTGAGGAATCCAAATATAGAATAAATAAAATTGCAAAAAAATTCATTTTTTAAATAACTTTTTTCCTTTTCGAATTTTAAAAATCTAAAATAATCCATAACGGTCGTTGAAATCAAACTCACAATTTTTTTCCGCACATTTTGATAGGTTATACATTTTTTCCGACATCGTACGCAAAAGTAATAGCCATTTTAAGTTTTTCTGCCGCGGCCCGCACACTTTAGTCCCGTGCCGTATTATGACCCGGGACTAAAAGGTATTGCCCGTGCCCGAACCCCTTTAGTCCCGGACCGTATCACGACCGGGGACTAAAGGTCCAAAACAATCCGGGACTAAAGTTTCCTCGGGCTTCCAGCCACAAAAACGATACGAATCGGGACTAATGCTCATACTAGTCCCGATCCGTAACAAATCGGGACTAGTGTTGGACACTGGACCGAACTGAAGACCCTTTTTCTACTAGTGACTGATGAGGCTGGATTTATATGGGAAATTTATTTCGTATCACCACGAAAGAATGTTAGGCCATTTTTCTTGCTTTGTTTTCTCCAACGATGACAAGTCATTTTTTCTTCGACTCACGATTGAAATAATATTCCAATGGTTCAAGCCAAGGAAGACCCTATAGCAATGTTTCCATCAGCGTATGGTTTTGAAGGAAATTACGTCAATGGTGAATTTAACACAAAATGTCTCCATCAGCTACACGATGGCAGGGCTTACCACGACAATGCATTACAATTATTGACTCTATGCTCTATGATCAATATACCCTTACCTAGTACTCCCTTCTCTC